>JAQIZY010000012.1:3761980-5015974 GCA_028828275.1 Penicillium frequentans
CTGGAATGTTCCGAAGAATGCAAAGCACCATTATCCGGGTAATCTTCTGGCCGATAGGCTCATGCTTTAAGCCATGTTCCTAGAATTGTGGGGCTTTAACCCCCTTGCATCAACCAGTTCTGGGGTCAACCATGCTTGTGACTTTTCAGGGTCACTCAAAAACCTTTATTGTGCATGAAAGTGAACAGAAATCTATATCCTCTATACAAATGAGCCGGACATCATTTAGGTTATGATCCCCAGCATTCCGGTCCACAGCTTTGGAACAAAATCAGGTAATCAGGCGTCTACCTCGGTGTCATTTGAAGAGTCAAAATCGATCGAGGTAACCTTAATCCAGTCCGCGTGCCAGGTGATACCTCCGTCAGTGCTCTTGAAGTTCTTGTCAGTGACGCTATCCAGGGACAGGACGTCAGCGAAACCGGTGTCAGCCTCGCTCAGTGTGACGGTCAGGTTCTTGATGCCTGAAGAAGTCAGTATGTGGTATCTTGAGAATGGTTCGAATATGAGAATACATACTGTAACCAGCGAGGGTGCCGCAGCTTCCAGATCCGGTGTAGCACTCGTTGCTGGAGTAGAGGTATTGGAGGGCAGCATCGAGGGCTAAGAATCAGTCAGCGGGGATATTCATGCGGATATAATCTCAATGGGCCCTTACTATCGCTCTGCTTGGAGACAACCTCGCCGTCAATAGTAACGGTCTGGATAACCTTCTTGCCTTCGACGACGACTGGAACAATTGTCAGTTTCAAATCGTACATAAAGTTGGTTTGTACAAAGTGGACACATACTTTCAAAGTCAACGGTAGTGTTCTGGGGAACGGCAACGTAATCCTGACCAATCTGGCCATCTAAGCGAACAGAATATCAGCTTTAGGACATCAAGCACAGTAGAAGAGGCATGTTACTTACCAGGAGTATAAGTACTCGCGGCAACACACCACTCCTCGACAGAAGCAGAACATCCTCTATAAGTTTCAACAAAAATCAGAACATTGCATTGCTATACCAATAGATAACAGTCAATACTCACTGCGATTCCTGATCAAGAGACCAGTTAAAAAGCGGTTGGTAGAGATCATAGTCCTCGCTACCAGCGCTCGAAGATGCACCAACCCAGACAGAGACCCAGACCTCATCCTTGGTACTGGCCTTAGCTCCAGAAGGAACAGCAGGAGGCATGATCGAGTAAGTAGCCTTAGTGATCCGAGAATTTCCCGATGGGGGTCCAAGGTAGAAGAGACTGTCGCCGAACACCCATGAATCAGTGGGCTGAGATGCGACCGCACCGATGGCGCCGATCAGAGGAACGAAAGCATGAATAGGACGCATTTTGGCAATTTTTAATGAACGAGAACCAGCCTCGTAGGGATATTAAAGGATGTAGCGAAGGAAATGTATGTACAACACAATATATATAAGAAAACCTCATAGTAGAACCGAATGTCGGAGTAGGCTCTTATATTACTTTGAAATCTCGAGGTAGGCAACAGAGACAATAAGGGTTTTACTTTAAACAAGCGTTATTAGCATGAAATTAAAAGTGGTTCCGGGGGTGCCGGGGTTGTTTCAGTTCGAGCTTCATAGAGAGCCCGAAACGGAAAGTTTCGCATCTGGCATCGATTTGCGCGACCGATTTCTTCTACTAATGTCAAGCAGAAGTCTCGAGGAACTATTGAGATCAATGGAATTTTGCACAGGAAATCTTATTCTTAATAAGCTTCTCAATCCTGGCTAGATTTTGTGTTGAAGGACCCCTAACCCCACTTGAAACCCCAAAAGCTCTGTGCTTCGAGACAGGGGCTCGGATGGACCCCTTAGAGGGCTGCATAGTGGATTCTCCCGCCGGAGCTTTCCTATCTAAGCCAACGCGGCTTTCAAAGGGTCAAGCACATCATAAATACCAGTCCAGTCCCCCACGTGGCGAGATGCTCACCATGAAGCTATAGTCGTTCCCACTTCCGGTATGCTAATTAGTGTCTCTAAAAGAGGCCACCTGGATCTTCCTCTTTCGTCAGCGTGCGAGGGTATTTGTCAATGTAGGGATCCATGATGTTGCCGTTAGATATCTGCTAGCCGAATTGGGTCCCACTAATAAGTTGCAGGTGTTGCTTCCAAAGAGTGAAAATACTTGTCTCTTTAAGCTACTTCCTGCAATTATGGGTGAGTCCTTGACAGATGCGATCATGGCTAATTAAACGAGGATCTCTGACGAGTGACTCGTTAGATGAGGTCGCTGATGCTGCTGTGAACGCGACAGAGAATTTTGGATTGTAGAATAAGACAGGAATTGGGATAGAAGTGTCATTGACGTTTGAAGGAGGGCGACGGGTCTTTAGCCTCATGTGGGATAAAATTCTCCTTCACCTAGGACCCAGCAAGAGCTCTTGGAACAAGGAATTATTCATCTCGATCTTCCCAGAAATCAAAGATTCAGTAGAGCAGGGGCCATAGAGTGAGATGAGAAAAACTTTCCAAAATGTGCTGCAGCCAAGTCAGAACCTCTGTTCTATTCTTTCGAGAAGAGCCGAGATTTCCATCCTATGTGTGCATGGACCATATTCGACATCAATGAAGCCCCTGAATTCAGTGATCGTGGGAACTTTCCTCTTGTACGCAAACAGAAGTGTTTGAAATTCCTGGATGTAGGAATTGAGATAAACTCGAGCTAAATCATCGGGAAGCAAGCATCTGCTACTCGTGGTCTGCTGGAGGTAGCAAAGAGGAAAGCTCAACTACGATGCAAGCCCAGTGCAGGCGATTGAAATCTGCTGATTGTCAACAACAGCGAATTCTAGAGTGACTTACCTTCCATTCTCAGCTCAGGTTGGTACTTTTTGCGACCCATGAAGGACTGAGATTGTAACTCGCTATCCTCACAATGATGAACATGTCAAATGATGATGAGTGACGAGTGGTAAGCCGGAGAGTGATGGAGCTCATATGACGAGATGGACGGAAGATGGATGATTTGACGAGGTAAGGAAATGATAGAGAAAGATGTAAGCAACAGCGTCTTCAAAGCGGGCAATGATCCACCAGTAGAGTTGAGAATGCATATTTTCTTACTATTTAACTTCCAAAGTCTACAGCCATGCACTGATAATCTATACGATCAAGATAAGCAAGTCCCGGCTGCTTCATTTGCACTTTGGATCCTTCAATCCGTACCTAGAGGCTTGGCACCCAGAAGAGGAATCGGTAACTTGAAAGACTCCAGCCTAATCTCGAAGTGGCTAGCATCTCAGGTGCAGAATTGTTACGCGCACCAAAGAATCAGTATATGGAGGCGGCATATGGCAGCTACCAGCATTCTACCTTAGGGGTGTAGTGGCTGTCTAGATACTATGGGATAACTTGGACCGAGTACTTCGCATATTGCAATCATCATCGAATCCACGAATCATCAAAGGATTTGACTGAAGGATGGCCATCATCTTGATAACCGACCCGCAACCGGCTAGAAACTCCGATGGCGTTCGGAGAAATAGTGCGCCTGGGACAGCTAGAGCTAGCGCTGACATCGTGATAGGGGATATAATGTCTGTTCCTGAATATCTGCAGCACTGCTGCAATAGAACACTCCTCCAATTGGGTGGCTATTATGACAAAATAACTCGTGTCAGAAATGCCGATCGACAATGTAACGGTGATGCGCCTCCGGGTAGATACACGGGCCAAAGCATCCGCTGAACTCGGGCCGTCACGGCTTGGCTTGCAGAGCCAAGACAACTGCACGTAAGCGATGCTTATGCTGATCAATCAATTGGTGATTCCATCTCGGCCTCGCGATAAGCGAGGAAGGCTTATGCTGTGGTCAATCAATTTGTCTTTCAATCTATTCGATGTCGCGGGCTCGCCAAGACTCCTTCAACTCTTCTTTATCCACCGCCCCAGTCCCACATGACGCCATGAAATCGACGGACCAACGAAAATCAAGGTTTGGCCGGACTTACCTACCCAAGAAATGGGTGATCAACTTGCTGACCGTGGACGATCATCTTACCAACTCAGCAGCCAAGCCCGGGGGTGGAAACAATTTCGGTGCTCTCCCTGCCCATGGGCGATCGTACCCCGCGAAAGTTGGAAATGAAGAAATGAAAAAAAAAATTCGAGGAGGCTCAACATCTCTTATCTATGCCATAGAAGGACCCTATAAGATCTGATATGCCTCTGTGCATCAGATCCCGCGGTTGGTCTAGCCAGGATGCAAAAGGACCACCAAGCCGAACCACGGGGCTAGTGCTAGTGCCTTGCAGACTGAAACTTCATATACGCACACTATTAATGCAGGCCCCGTGTCGATCACAAAGATGATCTCGGAGACGCGGACGGAGGGGTGCGAGATTGAAAGATGTGTATCCGCACCATACATCCTGCCAGCCAGCGACGTTCATTTCCCTAATTGGCAACGCATTGCGAATATACAGACTTTCATTGGACACAATGGCCCACTGCGTATTGTGTGTCCGGGGCCGGATGAGAGAATCTCCACAGAATTGAGCGGAAGTTCAGAAGCTTGGAGGTCTTAAAAGGGGTCGATCATGTCTCCAATCCCCCGGATCCTCGATTAACAGAATCGGCACGCTTTCCACATCATCACGATGCGGATTTCCTCCTTAATCGCTCCGCTGTTCTGCGGCCTTGCTTTGGCCGGGACATGCCCCTACGCCGACAAAGCTGAAAAGGCTCGATCTGCCTGTCCATATGCCTCGAAAGCACGCTCCGATGCGTCGGGCTCAAGCTCGAGCTTCGTGCCCCGCGGTATGCCTATCGAGGGGAAGAAGGGTGTGATGCTGATGAACCGCATTGCGCCGGTTGTCTCAAAGCTCTATGTCTCCAATCTAGATGGCTCGGATGCACGCCTGCTTCTCGGCAACGAGACTACATTCGACTACCATGCTCAGTGGTCGCCTGATGGTGAGTGGATTACATTCACCAGTGAGCGTGCCGGTGACGGACAATCGGATCTATATCGCGTTCGACCCAATGGCACCGACTTGCAGCCCATCTCTACTACTCCCCATGTTGAGGGTGCCGGTGTGATCTCCCCCAATGGTAGCCTTGTCGCCTTTGCAGGCACCCTGGAAAACCACAAGAGTAATATCTGGATCAAAAACTTGGAAACAGGTGCTCAATGGAATGTGACCAACACCACTGAGGTTGCGGGTAACTGGACCTTACCAGATGGACATTTCAGACCGGCCTGGTCACCCGATGGCAATTGGTTGCTCTTCTCATCGGATCGCAACACACCGTGGCGTGGACATAACAATGTGAGCGGCTGGGAACACACCCAGGAACTGTCCATCTACGCCATTCGGCCGGATGGTAGTGACTTCCGTCGTGTCGCGAACAAGACCGGTTACTGTCTAGGATCCCCGAAGTTCTCTCCTGATGGCAACCGTGTGGTGTTCTACGAGGTCACCACTGAGCTCACTTACTACGCGCGTGTATCTGAGCCCGACTTCTACGATGTCAACACTGCTATTGTCTCAGTTGACTTTGCCACAGGCAAAGATCGCATCGTGCACTCCTCGGCTGACTCTGGGGGTATCAAGATATTCCCCCAGTACGTGGATAATACCACCATTGGCTATCTCGTGAAGAGCATTCTCACCAATGATACCTACCCCGGCTCCATCAACTTCACCACTGCGAGCGGGAAGGGCTCCGTGAAATCCAAATACAATACACCGCTAGTAGGCCGCTACCGCTCCCCATCCTGGTCCCCCGATGGCACCAAGATGGTTTATGAGCACGTCGAGTGGGACCCCGTCCGCTCCATAGACAAGAAAGTCTACAGCTGGAACGGGGACTGGGAATACCGTTTCACCGATGTCTTCCCCGCCCTGTCCAAGGGCGGCCGAGTCGCATACACATCGCAGCAAACAGAGAACTCCTCCCTCGTTCTCATGAACCCCGACGGCACCGGAAAGACCGATATCTTCGACGGCTCCCGCTTCCCAGCCCTCACCACCGCAACAAACACCAACGGTACATTCCAAGCCTCATGGCGCGGAGATGGCGAAGTCCTGGCTGTCGGACTCGGTGATTGGTTTGAATACCGCTACTACAGCCCAGGTTGGGTGTACCTCGTCTCCGCGAACGGAACCTGGACTCACAAGTTGACCAACGGCAGCACCAACGCTGGATTCCCCACAATCTCACCCGACGGACGCTGGGTCGTCTGGCGAGAATTCGGCTACCAAAGTGAACAAGTCGAGGCTCTGGGCTTGCGACGCATGGACCTGAAGACCGGCGAGGTGAAGGCGCTGACCTGGGAATGGGATAACACTCCCATGTTCGCGCCTGATGGTTCGAACCGTCTTGTCTTCACACGCCGAACTAGCTGGCCGATTGCCGGTCCCCTTGATGATAACTACGACGTTATGACTATGGATGTTGATGGTAGCAACCTGAAGAGATTGACCACCTTGGCGTGTAATGATGCACATGCTACTTGGACTCCTGATGCAAAGATCACATGGGCTTCTGGCATGTATGGTTTCCAGGACGAGGCTATGATTTACGATAACAACCAGCAGCCTTATCCTTTCATTATGCAAATGGATGCTGATGGCTCCAATATGGAGATTCTGACTGAAAGTCGGTGGGAGGATACTATGCCGCTTTATGTTTCGAATGATATCTGGACAGCATCCAACTAGGTTGGATGAGCCAGAGACGTGGTGAATGCAGTTTGGACCGTGAATATTTCATGTATATATCTAGGAAGGCTCTTATAACTATCTTATGTCAAATGAATGTTTTTGAGACCATATTTACTCAGCGTATGACCGCCCGTAGAAGCTCAGGTGACCAGATCAGGTCAACCCGGGTGCCTGAATGGGAGTGCTGATTCTCTAATATTGGCTTTGTATACCAGCATTCGGCAAAGTTAGACTTCCTTCTGAATCGGGACCTGGGTCTCTTACTAAGGTATAGTGTTTGGCTTTTTGTGGGTCGTACCGGTATCTAACCTGCCGCGGGGGAAATTGGGGGCCGAATTTTGATCCTGGTAGAGGTCTGTCACTCCAGTCTTGCATAATTGGGAGCCTTGCAGTATAAGGCTATGCAGAAGCACGCACCTTTAACAGGGGGAATTACATCATCAACGCAATGAATGTCATCATCGGTCTATGCCATTGACTGACGGTTAACTCCCTATTTTTAACTATTGGACTGTGTCCGAAATTTGATTCAGAGACCACCAATATCGTCCTAATCAACTGTCACTGGGATATAAACACAACTATCTTTATTGTGAGCCCCAAGTGGAAGTAAACATGCCTCATTCACAGCCTCTGGAAGAGAAGCTGGACCTGAGTGGTGAAATTGCTGACAGTAACATCGATTCATTGAAGCAGGTATGCACGTCAATCCTGCTACGCTAGGTTTGAATATTGTATGCTTACACATGTGGAGCAATAGGTTCAGATTCGGCTGCTCGTTGCCTGTCCGCGTTCGGGGTCCACGCTCTTTATGCGGATCTTTCGAGAACTGCCTCGCTGTGCTGTGACCAGTCGGCTCATTCTTCAGGGCAACTATCATGAATCTGGGGATGAAAGCCTCGCCCCCGTCAAGCCAAACTATTCCATTTTTTCTCATCCAGAGGCCCACCCGGTCTATCAAGAGGCTATTTCCCAAGATTGTACCACCTTGATCACAAAGGAAGAACTAGAGCATGAGTATTTTGAGGGGGAGTGTGACTTCAATATCTTTCCTAATAAAGCCGCCTATGATCTGACTCGGCCGGCGTTTTTGGTTCGAGACCCAGTTCGTGTGTTTGACAGTTGGAAGAAAATGGGATGGGGCGACCTGAATAGCTTTTTCATCTGCTATCGGGGACTTTTCAAGATGCTGAAGGCCAGTCCCAACCCCAAGTCCATAATATATGAACAACTAGTCTCGGATCCTGGACGCACAGTCGCGAGTCTAGCAGAGTATTGGAACATACTGTTTGATGAAGATTGTCTAGAGTTCAAGAAACCCTTTGGCGATTTCATCTTCAAAGACGACCGAGAGCAGTCAATCTATCAGGGAGCAGCCCCGGAGGGCTTGTTTGATCGAGTCAAGTCCCACAATCATATCAAAGATTTTGGTAGCCATGGTCTTCTCTCTGCGCTGGAGATCGAACATATTGAGACTGAAGTGGGTAGTCTCTATCTGGAAGTTTTTGGGTCCAAACTGGATAGCATTCGGATGATGCTATCGGCCAAGACATGGTTTGGGTTTGATCTCGACGACACGTTACACGAATTTCGGAAGGCATCTGGACATGCATCGTCATCAGTTTTCAAAGCAATCGCTGAAAAGACCCCATATGTTACGACAGATGAACTTGCATCAACATATCGGGGCATACTTCGCTCGAAAACAACCGGTGCATTCACGGACGGGAGGACGTCAGAAGAGTACCGCCGAGAAAGGTTTTCGCATCTTCTCCAAGCACACGGGTCTGAGCCAACTGAAGCATGTCTGGAAAGTCTCACAGCAATCTATCGTGATAGCCTCAGAGAAGCCTTGAGACTCAAAGCGGGCTCACGTCAACTGCTTGAGAGATTGAAGTCTCTCGATAAGAAAGTTATTGTGGTGACGGAGGGCCCCCAAGATGCCCAGGAATGGACGATATCCGAGCTTGGGTTGCAGCAGTATATCGACATACTAATCACCACGAATGAGGTAGGAAAGTCCAAGGTCGATGGCCTTTTTGACATTGTCCTGGATAAATACAACATTGCGGCGTCAGACATCGTCTACGTGGGCGATAATGAGCAGCGCGATGTTGCTCCTGCCCATTTAGCGGGCATAATGACTGTGCTATATGATGAGAAAAGCAGTTGCCGATTCGATGATCCTCAGTCATTCCGAATTAACTCTCTGCCCAAGCTGGGGTATCTGGTTAGTTGAGAAACTGTCTTAGCTAGGGAGCTTAGAAGATGCTAAACGGCCTTATGCGGGCTCAGGCCTATATAAAAGACTTTTGTTGGAGGGCACTTTCTCTGTAATTTGAGTTTAGAATATATTATTTACGTAAAAGTGAAGCCTGTGTTGATATTACATGCCGTTTCTGTGAGTTAGAAAATGTTGAGACGGCGCAATCTACCATAGCAGGTCATCTGTCTGATAGGGTAGGGAAAGATCCCAAGATGAAAAAAAAGATTAGTCCACGAGTCGAGTATCCAAGGTTCCAAGCTACTGTAGACGGGTAGTTGCCTATACAATAAGATCTTCGCAGATGGCACTCCGTGCGATGGTATCATCGCAAGAAATGATTGATTGCCATGGTACATGCTATGACGTATGCTCACAAGTGAGCTACAAATACAAAAAGGGGTTAAAGCCCCAGTATATAAACAAGTGAAGACCTCTATTGGGACATTTTTGAGCAGATCAATGGTGACAAATCCCGTTCAGATGCTATGTGTGATTGATGTCGGTTCACCTTCCAATTTCGTCTCAGGTTGACGTCAACCTACAAGATAAAGCAGCATGACTGCAAGTTTCTGGCTGTTTATTATCGTAATTTGGGGGCCAAACCATCACAGTGCACCCAAGTGACCAATAAAGTGGGACTATTTAGACGCTAAGCATTGAGGCGGAAAGCCAAGTAATGTACCCGGTGGAGTGCGGCACACATCACATAACTACCGCGCCTAAAACGTTCAATTTGTGGGCAGGGAGTGTATGTGGATATCTGCCCCTTTTTCTCATCCCCAGAGACAAAGGCCCCACGCTAAATAAGTGGATTAGATCAAAATGTATTTAACCCAATGCCCCTCACCTCATTCTTCTAGTTTCCAACAGCACACGTATCAACATGGCCGAGGAATACTCCAAAGAAGATGGGCCAGGTGAAGCGCCACCTGGTATGATGGGTGGATTGATCTACTGCGATGCCCTCACTGAGGTCACTGGCCGTGCTCGGAATATACTAGAGAAATTGAGTGACGTTCCGGCGAGTGAGGTCGTTGAGCATGTTAATGACATGGTGGGTTCCTCTCTCAAATGTATTGGGAGCTCTATTAGATGCTAATGATGGACCTAGCGAGATCGAGCATATAAAGTGGTGAGTTGTTCTTATGTCGGTCCATTCCGATGCCTAAGTACAAGTAGTCATATTGATATCAAATCGATCGCTAATGGAGTTATTATAGTTTCCGTGGCCATCTATTGGCCTGTATCAATTTCTTAGTATTTATATGCTAGACTTTGACTGTTACCCCGAAATCCTGGAGTCAATCAAGAAAGGAGCTTTTTTTCTAGATTTAGGGTGCTGCTTCGCGCAGGAGGTGCGCCAGGTGGTAAGTTTCTTCCAAATGCTATGAGAAACCCGATGCTTATTACACGTTTATAGGTTTTAGATGGAGCGCCTCCAGCAAATGTTTTCGGAGCAGACTTGTCCAGCGACTTTATGAATTTAGGCTATGATCTCTTCCTTGATAAGGACAAGCTCGGTGCTAGGTTCATTCAAAGCGATATTTTCGATGATCAGTCAGCCTTAAGAACAGAGTTCCACGGTCGATTGGATGTGATCCACGCTAGCAACTTCTTCCATGTCTGGGAATGGGGGAAGACAATTGAAGCCGCGAAACATGCTGTCAGTCTACTGAGCAGCAAGCCTGGATCAGTCATTCTGGGAACCCAGGTGGGTACCAAAAGAGCTCGAAAGGTAATCTTCCCTCATATGAAGGGCAGAAGTGCTTTTTTCCAAAACCCAACAACCTGGAAAAGGCTTTGGGACGTGGTTCAACAGGACATGGGAATTCAGCTTGATGTCCAGGTTACTGAATCTTATATTCCTGATAAAGATGAGTTTCAATGGCCTGAAGAGCTTGAATTCACCCGCTTGCACTTTGTCATCACAAGGGTGTCATGAGTTGAGACTTTGTCAAAGAGGTTCAAATATCTTCGAAATAAATATGTGACATGCAGGTGCCTGATGTAGCCATGGCCTTCAATGCTGGCGGGCTTGATGATGTTGCAGGTCACAGTTGTCACCCTCCTAGAAAGTTGATTTAAATGGGTCGTGAAGGAGAATCATTGATTTCTCCTGTATGCCGCAGTCCTTGATGTTAGTTTTTCATCAAGCACAATTGTTTGTAAATTATGAGGAACATCCAATGAACGAGATAGACCGCTGGCCTACTAACAACACTATTTGGGAAATCATCGTTTGTTTTTGGCGTCTCACAGGCCGCTTTCTATCTATCCTTGGTTGATTTCTGAGTAGTAATCCTCAAAACTACATCTCCAGCGGCAAGACAAAATGAGTTTTCTTCAGACAACAGACATAGGACTTCACCCTCAAGCTGCCGCACATCAAAAACAGGGCATGTCTCACTCAAGGATTTGATATTGTTGGCTTTCAGCCTTTCAATAATATACCACAAAGGCCCTTCGGTAGTCGAGGAAGTTGTGTCATCGTCAAGGCCGAGATGTACTTCAAGAGACTCCGCGATAATCAGGCGAAAAGGTCTGCTGTGTTTCAAATAACGTTTCACTGGTCTCTCCTCGAGCAGGTGAACGGTATCAATGGAACTATCTGAAGGGGTTTCAATGCGCGATATTTGGCCAATTGCCGAAGAAGGGCCATGACTTGGTGGAATGCCCGATACAATAGACGACTCAATCGAAGAAATCTTTCTGCGCGAGGTCTCTAACGCAAGCTCCGGTATACTCTGCGTTGTTACGGAAGCCGTCAAGGTAATAATGTTGCTTTCGCTGGGAAGTGGATGAACATGTAGCTTTTTCTGTACTAAGCCAGCTGAAACGTTGCGATGAAGCTCTTCAAGGAGTCTTTCATTGAATTTCTGCTGGAGGACTGTGAATTGTGGCAGAATCGGCAGTTTCCAACCGGGCCAAAGCCGACCATGAGATCTCGGGGTATGCATTCGTTTGTGTAGTAGAATGAAAGTGTTGCAGAGATAGCATGCGTCTTTGCTTGAACTAACCACTCGTGGAAACAAACCTCGAGCTTGCAATTCGCAAAAGGCGACAATTTGAATTTCAGCGTGGATTTTCGGTGCTGAAAGAGCCAGAAAGGCTCTGTCATAACTGGCATGAGCAGTTTCTTCGTTTATTTTTAAATTGCGGCACAATTGGGACACACTGTCCTGTTGCCCCTTAACGAATCCATGCCTGGATAAACATGAATCTATATCAGAGAACGCGCTGCAGTCTATTTGGCCTTCAAATGCCTTTGCGGGAAGGGTTGCTAGCTGGATTTTCATATTCCGAACCAATAGAAATTTCTTTGCCGTTCGGTAAAGATACCTGGCGGTATCCCAGTATCTTGAGATCTTTCTGATGATGTTCAATAAACTGGACCTCGAGGACGGATCCATGTGGTTGTTTGGGATTAGAGCTACAAGGTGGTGAAGACGTGGCACCGTTTGTTGCAAGTGGTTTATTCCTTTCACCATAACACCCAGCTCATCCAAAGTTTGGTGCTTTACCCATCGGTCAACCAGTTGTATGACTTTGTTTGCCTCTGTGATGAACGATGAAGATACAAAGTGTAATTGTCTGTCCTGAAGCTTTGCAGGATGAATCCGTTTAATACTGAATATCGCCTCTTTTAGTAGATGGTGTATGGGCCTTTTAGTTGCCGTCCGCTCGAGTCGCAGTCGGCATAGTACTCGTGGTGAGCACATTGAGATTATTGATGCAAAAACCTTCCCTTGGACCCCTGAGTTTTCTATCGAAACTTGTCATGGCTATTCATTGGAGGCAGAATGATCAAGACCAACCAGATTGTAAAATATGAAGTGCGCGGAATATTCCCTCGAAATTTGTCTTCAGTTCTTGTAGAAGGTCATCCCCATCATCGTGGCTGCTTTTGTTGACGGCTAAGATGACATCTAAACTTGTCCCAGAAGAATTCTGCTCTACACAAACTGCAGGTATATAGTCCCGCCCGTCCTTGGTTTTTGCTAGGAATGCAAGAACCTCGGTCAGCCCACGCTCTTTATAAAAAGGCAAGACGTAATTTTCCTGGTCAATTGATGACAGATTGACTGTATTTCGCTTGACTGGAGCAGGGACTTTGTAAAAGAAAGAGCTGAGGGCTATGTGCTCAGCACATGTTGTGGCTGGGGCTTTTATTGTCTTAGCCATCGAAATCGACGATTGAGACACCATGCTCGGGCCACAAGGAGAGGGGAACTGGGGCTTATGAGCTGGAGGGAGGCACCTGCAGGTCTCCGGATATTTGATGATGAGCTGGCAGTTACATTAGTTCTACACACAAAATGAAAGTGATCTCATTGGCGCATGCACGTAAGATTCCAGTTCGTCTAATCTCCAAAGCGTATCGCGGAGGTGTTCATGGCGGGTCATATAAGATGCAGGCTGGCGATTGGCGGCAGGTGAGGGGGAGTGGGCCGCCTTCCGATGGTGTATACGCCCTATCATCTGGGAGCTCTCGAATCTCCAGCCAAAGGGAAGTCTGAATGAGGAACTGGTACTTTGTCGGGCACTGGAGCTGGACTTGTCAGGGAGTGTTGTTTGATAGATTTGGATTATTAAAGTCGGCTGAGCAACCTCAGCGCCCGTATCAACGGTAGCCGTTGTATCACAACGACGTACTACGAAGTTAATAAATCATAACTAGAAACGAGTTTGGGAGTGGAAAGGCGTGAAACCAATGAATTCGATATGTCAAATAATTTAATACCAAGCCTCCTCTCGCTAAGAAGGAACCCAATCGAGATAAGGACGTTGCCTAGTCTCGACCAGGGATCCGTCACTTTCGACAGGGGTGTTTGTCATGTGCACTTCTCCTTTGACCTGTAAGATTAAATTGAAGAGTGCCAAATACACAGTCTCAAGCTCCTGGGAATATTCTTTTGACCGTCTGTTTGCTTCATCAAATCTAGCTATATCTTCAGGCTTAAAGTATAATTGATGACCAGCATCGTACTATATAGTGAATAAAGCATGGTGTTGAGAGAAAAAGTCTCGTTCCTTTGGCAAGTTCGTACTTTTTCTCATTTTATGGAATGATGGGCGGCACTGAAAGGGTGGCTGATTTCCTGGGAATTTTACGGATGGTGGGGACCAGAGGTTGCAGGACTGTTGTATCCATGGATGTACAGCACTTACGGTCGGGTGGCTCTTTGAGACTAAGCTAAATTCGGACATTGGGTATTAGACTTCGTGTTTAGAAAAACAGGAAAAATGGATTGTACCCTGGATGTTAGTGTACGTAAGGCTTGTTGTTCCCGGGGTGCAGTAGGAATAGTATGTTGTCTTATTTTCGATCACTTAGGCGGCCTGTAGAGATATAAAATGTAGCGCTTAGCATGCTTTAATAACTTACTAGGCCATGCGAGTAGATCAATATACCAACATTTCTTTGAAGGCCCTATGGCCTTGTGCATGTGATACTGGACAGATAACAAACCCTCTAGACATTGGCTGATGCGGAGTTCGTAATGCATATGCACAATAGTACCACGTGTTCAAAAAATAATCCGTATGGATCTGATAGGTAGATTTCAGCCCCATGTAATGGTGCGATTTTGAGCGATTAGATAGATGGTGTTCGGTAGCCCTGAACATTACTGGGTCTCAATAATCTTGACAAATCCCAGAAAAAGCAGAACATGATATGGAGATTCAACTGAAGGGAAGAGAACCTTGGAACTGCAAATTAACACGCCTAACGCCTCATGAATAACTCATGTCTTTTCCATTTCAACTTTCTTTTCATCTTCGAGTGACTGTTGTTTAAAACTGATGAGGTCAGACATATATCTAAATATATATATGAGTACAGTATCTATTTGGGTAGATACTATCGTGTGGGGCCCCTGTTATTTGATACTACGGATTAGACTGTATGAGGTTTTTCCAATCTGTCTTGAGATGCCTGTTTCTCGGTATACTTGTATTATGGGCACAGATAAAATATCTAGTAACTCGAAGATGATATAGAATACCGCGCTTCTACACTTCTCTCACTCGAACCCCACCGGGAGTTGTTTGTGGCTCTCTCGACAGCCTGCGGTACCTTGCATTGTTGTTTTGTGTTGCTGGATCGACCAGCACATAACCGAGTGTGCTGCCAACGAGCGTTTACCCCCATCAATAAGCACTACACATGCGGGTGGGACGTGCCCGAGGAAATCAAAACAAAAGCCTCAAGATGGTTGGAGATACCCTTAGCAATAGAGCTCTATTTACTATGTAAGATATTTGTTAAGGACCTAAATCTAATTGTGAGGCGCTGAGGGAATGTACGTTGAAGGATTGATTCATAGAAATAGCAATTGACTATGTAAACTCAAAACGCCTTGTGTGGCATCAACAGCCGTTTTTCGACGGTTATATCTCTGTAATGTGTTGAATGGCTGGGACTTGAATAATCATGGAACGTTTCTGACTGCGTTGCCGCATTTGTCTCTCACTCACGAACATCGCTCCTGCAGTAATCACAACAACCAGCGTGGCCACCAACGCAAAAGCCACTAGAGCAAACACATAGACTGTAAATGCGGTCACCGGAATAATACATGAAGAAATTGATGGGAACACAGGCAGAATTATTTTCAGTATCGATAAAGTTCCTGTCACGGCCCACTCCAAGAGGGAGATCACAAATTTCCACAGCAGATACAATGGTCTCCATGGCTCTGAATACCGATCGCGCTCCTGCAGGCTTTCGTGTAGTAGTCTCTGGTGTGCGCACCAAGTGGCAAGGAACGTAGCGTATTGGTTTGGAGGTAGGTTCGGAGGCCAGCCGGGGAAGGCATCGGCTCGGACGCGAGAGCTAATTTCGAGAGAAAGCATTAGCAAATGTTTTGTAAGATGGATACGTTGAAGCAGAGGGCTGAGAGCCCCACACCTCTGCCGTCTGTCGGGTCTTATGGCATGGCCAAACACCAGAAAGCCCAGAACTAGAAAGAGGACCAAAGCAAGGCTGGGCGTTATGTTGTCTGCTGGGCTATGATTGGTGCTTGTAGGAATGCTGACGAACATATCCTTGCTTCTTGAAAGACCGGAAAGCTTAGGTAGACTGGCTCCGTTTGGTAATTGAAAACAGCTGCGTCGCCCTAAGCAGAGGGAGGGAGGAGGGGGGCGAAAGAGGAGATGTTGATGTTGATGAATATCACGGGAAAGACTGTTATCAAAATGGATCCCTGATTGCTGTGTGCAACTTGAAAGCTAAGATGTAGATATTGGATTAGCAAGAAGTAACAGCGAAGATAAAAAGCCACATTCCTCACATCTTCCGAGGTTCATGCCCATCTTTTGCACTTCTCAAGTTAAATCCTTCACCATCAAATGATTCCTCAAGTACAAATCTGGAAAACCTGCGAAAGCCGCCTCCCGGTAGAGTTATCTGTATGTCCCATCACTTCCTTGATAAGAACTTGTGGAAAGAGCGTGTATCGCATAGCTTTTCCTTAATTGATTTGACTTTAATGCTTCGGCTGAGTACGTATCTTGTCTACATAGCTTGATTAGCTTTCTTCGCAAGGATCGTTCCTCTTGGGTTTTCCACGGAGTCGAAAATCGATGTCCATAAGATCTTTATCAGGGCAAGCTACGCGGAGAATCGTCTGACACACTGATGAGTATCGTTAGACGCACATCGCCTATACCAACACGCATGAATCATAGAAATTAGGAGACAAATACACCGGATTATGGCTGTAAAAGGTTGATTTTCCCCAAAAATGTGATCTATGATTAACTATTTGAGCCATGCTATCCAAGAACCTCCGAAATACACTCGAATAGAAAATACATGCACAGAATATAGGAGCATGATAATTGTGAATGACGGACCTGTGAATTGCCATTTCTGATGAGCTTTGACATTTCGGCTTGTTCGATTACGCCGTCACATAGCCTCATTATGCAGTCCAGGCTCAAATTTATCGTTTATCAATCTCATCATTCTCTCATTTGCATGAGAAGAGCATAAGTCGTAGGCTGTAATTTTCTTTTCATCACCATGGCAGTCAAGACTGAGAGACCCTCTGCTATACTCTTAGACTCTGACCAGTGAGTTTCATTTTGTCAACAAGGAAGAAGACTTGAAACTCCCCTCGAATCCCTCTTTGTCAACTACCAGTCTGTTCTACTGGGTCATCTTGTCCGAAGACTTTGCAAACAAAGTGATTTGGAGAACGCTCTCTTCATCGCCCTTTACTTCCTTTTCTATTTCTCCTCTTCTCCTCTACTCCCTTTCTTCCCTCTATTTTCTCTTGTCTTCGGCATCAATCCTTCGCCACTTCTCCTCGTCAGTGTCATCACCGCCTTTTCGCCGCTTCTCCTCATCACCAGCCTTGTCACCTTTCCTTGTGACCTCAGCTCTTCACTTCCTACAGCTTGACTCGATTCGTTCCGGCATCCCAGTGCCAACGCAGCTCTGGTAAGTGAGTCGTGATACACGAGTGCTCGCTCATCACTGAAATTCATCACAGCCTCCAAGTGTTGAGGAAACGTGATTGAGATCCACCATGCCCATTCTCAATAATGACGTTGTGCTCCTGATTGAAGATCACCTCAACTACCAACCAGATAAGTTCAGCATGATGCGTGTGTGCCGACAATGGTACGCTCTGCTTTTGCCCCGACTCTTCGCGAGGCGCATATTGGTTTGTGAGGAAACTATCTACCCTCTCGTTCATTGCATCCAGATAAACTCCAATATTGGGGCTGCAATCCAGAACCTTAATGTGCGGTTGGATTTGGGATCAGAGGGACCAGAGCCGAAATACGATGTGAGGATGGTCAAGGACGCCGTCGAACGAGCTTGTGATTCACGTGCAGAGCAAACAAAATGGAACCGTGGGCTGAGAAAGGGGGACAAAGATGCGTGGCTCGCGGTGCTCTTACAATACCTCGAAGGTATCACCGTCCTTGACCTTGGATACTCGGATAAGTCAGAGTACTTTGTGCCAATGCTGAGGAGAGTCGTCAGCCAGGCCTCGCCATTCAACACAAAGCCTGTGTTCCAGAAGCTTGAAAAAGTCAATGTGTCCACTGACGAAGTAAGAATTCACTTGAACGCCTCGGATTGCCTGCCTTTTTTCATGTTACCGGCGATGCTGGTGTTCAGTGCCGACGGACTGTACGAAGAGTATGAGGACAATTTACTATACCCCAAGCCGAGTCCCGGAACATCGGGAATCAGGGATATGAAACTGGGCCGCGCTGGAATAGGTTCCAATGGCATTAGGGGGATGGCCGACTATATAACCGCCTGTGCAAACCTGGAGATCCTCGAATACCAGCACTGCAACGACACTCCTTCAGGTCATCCGTCGCTTAGTTTTCATTCCGGCGCTTTTTACAGAGCGCTCGCTACTCAGAAGAATAGCCTACGCATGCTCCGACTTAATGACAGTGGACAAAACGTGGCTCGGGGATGCGATGACGAATTTGAAAATGACGAATTCAATCAGTTTGGATCGCTTGTCGAATTCCACCACCTCCGTGAACTTCGAATCTCAGTGCGCACAATCCTCCAATTCGGTCACGGTCACCATCCTACGGTCTCTCTCTCCGCTGTTCTCCCATCGAACCTCGAGTGTCTCTACCTGTCCCACTGTTGGGAGGAGGACTTTGATGTTTTGGTGGCAAACTTAACAAGCGTGGCCACGCAGCGAGCAGAGAGGTTCTCGAATCTCACGAGAGTCCTCATCCAGTCCTCCGATATGGAGAGAGTTCCCAGGCCAGAAGGCGGGTGGAAGCTGGAACTTCCCGAGTCCATACATCGGATCTTTGCACCCCTCGCTGAAATCTTCTTCGAAGAGGGAATTGATTTTGGTCTCTGCGAACCAGAATGGGCAGCAGGCAGGATAGCATAATTAGTGATTGATCTCTATGCCGCGCTTTCTAACTACAGGAAGTCTGTTACTCTTCTAGATTTACTTTCATGTATTTGTATTATGGATGTTGAAAAACCGATCTCTAGTCCTCACCTGTGGACTTCGTCTCTCTATTCAACTGCTAAAATCATCATCTTCACCGAGGCTTTCTCTTCACATTCTGACTGTTCTTTTGTGATTCTGATCCCTAAATTCGGTCTCGCGCCGAACAGCCAGCCCCACAATCGATCACCGACCCACCAGCCATCACACTTTAATCACAAAGCCCAACCAGCCTCGAGGACTTGATTCGGTACTGTTCAAGAGACTTGAGGAAACAATCGCCCTATTGCTTATTAATAGGCAAGATGGCCGAGTTGGTCCAAGGCGTGCGGTTCAGGTTCACCTGATCCAGATTTCCGCATCTCGTTTTCGGGGCGTGGGTTCAAATCCCACTCTTGTCATTCCTCTTTTTTTTGTCGGCGTTGGTCTTGCTTTCTTCAATAGGCTTATTTATTAGAAGAGAGTTGACTTGAGCCATGCGGCTCGAGATGCACTCCAATGCGGCGGGCACTCATTCACACCGAGAAATGGCCTACATGTTGGGGGCGGCGCTTGGCAGTTAGTTTACCCATTTCCAAATTTCTAGTTAACTAGGGTAGTTTTGCATATACTCACAAATCCTAATATCTGACTGAATGTCTACTTATGAATATATGCATTTAAGGCAGCGCCAACATGAGCGCCTGACGCAGCGAACCCCTGAATACTAAGGATTTTGGAGTTGATATACCGTACGTAGATTTCGAACCCGGTTACCCCACAGCCCTGAGGGTTTTCATACTTTCCAGTGATAACTCTCGGCCTGTATCCGACTAATTAATATCTGTGAAGGGCGTAAACAACAAATCGTGAGAATAAATCCCTACTGAATTGTAGTATGTGGGTGCTCACTGCGTAAGATACCGTGAAATACGCGGGATTGTACCTCGAAAAAAATACAGATGACACAGCATCACGAGTCCACAGTAAGCCGAATGAAAAACAAATTCTCTCAATTTTAACACCACAATCTCTGGGCAGTATACGTTTCGTAATCAACAATGGTCTTACACAACATCGGTCTTCGCATGGGGGCGCATCGAGCGCTGTATTTGCCGCCCAAGGCGTGTTTCTCCTGGGAAATGCCTTTTACAGCATCATGTATCCCTCTTCTGTAGCCAACTTCCCAGGCTCATCGCTGAGCGGCACTCCTGATGGGGCAGTCCAATGCATTGGGTAAGTATTGAATGGTTGATGCTGATTGTTTATTGATGACTAATGATACCAACCTCACAGCTTGACCTCTCTTGCTCTGGGGACATACTATCTGATTTCGACCTACCAGCGTGACACCCTCATTATGGCTTCTTCAGTGCCTTCTCGCCTCGTGGCCGCATTTGTGATGTATCGAGCTGGCCCGCATTGGGCTCAAACTGCAGCCTTTGAAGTCGCAATGGCTATAGCGGCTAGTGCAGCACTTATTTGGGATCGGTATATGTAGGAATTGAGAAATATGTATGATATTAAATAAATATGAATTAAGGCGCCTCCTCTCGGAAATCGAGTTTGATACTAATTGTGGCGCAAAAAGGGAACACGTGTGCCAACTGGGTTCACCGTATAGGCCAACACATTTGGAACGGTGCCATCCATGTAATAGATAAGCGAAAATCAATATAGCGTAGAGTCAGCCTTGTCTGGCGTTATCCCGAGCTTCAAGGTGTAAGTTCCAACATTCAGTATTACCTTACAGAAGCTCCATTCGGTTCATAACCCACTCTCTCAATTCAAAGCTATCCTCGCGCAATGCCTCCAGATCTCCATTCCAAACGAAAGTCTTCCCAATAACAGGCCTCCCATTTCGAAGTTCGATACAACAAGCTTGAATCCGGTATACACTTGTCTCATATCTGAATAGTCGATCTCGGTCGGTTAGTCTCTGAATCTCGCATGCCATCCCGTGCACGATTTGATCGGTAGGTCCAGCCAGTAACACTGGGTATTCATCCCACAATTTGCAGATCCATCCGGTAATTTGGGCAGACTGGAGCTCTAGTCAGTGGGGGTTTGTTCCTATTCTGCTTATAACGGAGCGGTCCATCAGCGTGCCATAGAAGAAGTAGAGTTCTCGCTGGAGAGGTTCATCGTGGGTTGTTGTATTGTTCATTGCATTACCTGGCACAAAGCCAGTCAGCTCATACCCGAAGTTGAAGTCAAAGAATTACTCAACGTGAGGCTGCTATGTCTTTGCGGTTTTTCTTGAATGTATGTTTTGAAATATGGTACCTGTCATATTTGTTGCCTACCGAGTCCGTATACGGCCTTTGCTCTACGCCACACCAGCGTGATTCCAGATCTGACTACCCAAGAAAAGAGGTGCACTAAGAAAATTTGATCCTCAATTCATTAATATCAAATACTGCCGTTAATCTTCACTGTACAAATAGATGCACTAATCGCTGTCAAGCACAATAACCTCCGCCTCAACCTCTCCAATACTTTCAACCTGAAGCCAGTCTCCAGCATTCACCATGGAGACAAACGCACCATCTCCCTCCTCCAACACAGCATCTTCACGACCATCAATCCTGACCTTTGCCTTGCCCTGCTTGGTCATGGGAACATGGATATAAACATTCCGCTTCTTCTTAGACTGGACAACTTCACCCGCACCGATATTCCACTTGAAGGTTGTAGAGGGAGCAATGATACCAGCTCCCATGACGAAATCCGCATGAATGGGGATAGTGTCAGGGATCTTAGGCACGGCAGCCTCCTCCTGTGCCGGTGTAGCCTCAGGGCCAGCAGCGAGCGGTGACAAGATAGGAACAAAGCCCTTCTTCTTGGCCTCCTCGCTAAAGCTCATAGTGTGATATTGAGGCTTGAGGCCATTCTTCCAAGGCAAAGCCCAAATTTGCAGGAAGTGTACGGGCTTATTAGACTCATTCTGTTCCGAGTGTGCAATTCCTATGATATCGTCAGCATTTGTACATATCCCAAAAAGGAACGGGATTGATGCTTACCAGTTCCACCAGTAGTGAATTGAACATCACCGCGATGCATGCGGTAAAACGACTTTCCTTGCTCACCCTCCGCACCCTTCTTAATCATACTATCGCGATGCGTAAGCTCGCCGTTAAGAATATAGCTGAAGATCTCCGCATCGCGATGGGGGTGCGTAGGGAAACCATTCCGGGCAGCGACACGATCTTCATTAAGGACGCGGAGAGATCCGAAATTCATAAAGCGGTGGTCCATGTATCCAGCGAAGCTGAATGTGTGGAAGGATTTGAGCCAGCCGCCGTGCTCGGCGTATCCACGCTCGCTGGAGCGGCGGAGGGCGATCTTTGCGTGGGCGAGCGGGTTTGACATGATTATTGTGTGAACGTTGGTGTTGTCTACCAGGTAAATTGGTTGGTGATTTTTGAATGAAATTGTTTAGAAAATGCTGAGGAAATTGGCTTTATATAGGGTTGTGATTGAAGTATCCAGATGGCAGTAGAAATTGTCGACTGGGATTATCCAAGCATTATCGATCATCACTAAGGGAGTGGGCTGGAAATGGCTCAGTGGACCCACAGTTGCTGATGAGTTGCTGACATTTCATTGTGTATGTAAGCATGGAATGCCGAGCATCTGATTGGCTATGAGCACCAAGGCTGAGAGTAAGGAGTTTTGCACTCTTTGCATAGGTTAGTGATGGGCATTGAAGAATGATGAATCATGCTTGCTGATCGATTATCATGTCCGTATTTTGTTTTGTTCTTGCCATAGCACCTATATCATCATTGTTAATCATCAGCCACAGTCGCTTCTTCATCTTCTTGAAATTTTAATGATTCAAGGGAGCTTAGGATATTCTATGAGCACATAGAAAGTAAAAATTTGCAAAGAAGATTAGTGGGAGGCTGAAAAAAAGATGAAAACAAAAAGAAAAAGAAAACGGTCATGAATTCGGACCTCGGCAACAATCATTGCTGGTGGGCCTGCCACTGCACATAGCACCCCTGCTTTCTCACTGATTATATAACAGTCTCTGACCGGCCTCATAGAAAATGCCTCACTTGAAATTGCTGGCAATCCCTGAATAAATGAGTAGAACGCTACATGGGGGCCAATTTCGGAGCCTTGTCATATAGTCATATACCCGTAGCCTGCCGACCCGTTTCTAGCCGCGGATATCAGATTAATTGAAGTGCTTATATGTATGATTCATCACAGACATACACAATTGTGCAAGATCGACATTTGCGGGGGACAAACCTGGAGAACACGCGCGCTTCAAGAATTCGCCACGTGGAGAAAAATAAACATTTCTTTAGGAATGTCAATTACAAACCTAGCGCTCTGTAATCATCGATATGGCTATGGCGAAACGAAAATATGGTCAGGGTGGATATGAGGCGTCCCTTCGAAAAAGTGACATGAAAACATCGACCAAATAGGAAGGTGGCGAGCGAGCCATTGCATGACTTTGCATTGGTTCGAGTTTACATGTCATCCAGGTCATCTTTTGCGTGACACTTAGCTTGGCAGTCTGATTGAAGATCACCCCCCTTTACTGTGCATATGATCTCCAATCAGGAGCTATAGCCATCCCTTTTGGACTAAGCTGCAAAATTAATCCCACGCTGATTTCGCGCGCCCCGTAGCGGACCCTGAATCTAGGGTCCGCGGCGTCTCCCGCGCACTCTGACTGGTCAAAACCAATATATGGCAGATGTAACGGGGGTCCACATTCTCCACGCCACCCACACACAACCAATGATTGTGACTGCTGCCGAGGCAGCCATGAATGCTTAAGCTCGCTTGGCTTCCTTGGAAGGTTCTTTCGTTTCGGGCTCGTCCGCGCCAATTACCCCAATAAGTGGATGACCCTCAAAAACGATGAAATCACCTAACATGATTGGTTCCAGTTGGGGCCGTTTCCGGCTACCGGCAGCCCCTTCACGCCCTTTGTGTCGACTCGGCCTCCCATGAAATCGAAATGCTATCGCCTTCTCCGATGCCTCGGGCGAGAGGGTCCACACGATCCTTATAAAACAAACGGAGGGCCCGGTCGCATGCTTCTTTCCCCCACTGGGTACTTTTTGCTCTTGACTCATATCCCCCTCCCTTTTCTCACCCATACCCTGCATTGGTGGCCATGTCTCAACTGGCAAACCTCGCCGTCGAGGGTGATCCTCGCCTTCACGAGAAAGAGCGTGAAATTATTGACAACCTCGCTGTCCAAAGTCCCGGTACTGGTGTTCGCCCCCAGCATCGGAAGCTGCATGATACTAGTGTCACCTTTGAGGAGTACTACCATTATGCGCAGCTCACTCGAGCTGAGGAAGAGGAATCGACAACACCTGAGACAGGTGTTCTGTCGATTATTTTTCCCTCTAAGAGTGACGGCGGAGTCCAGCAATCCACAGACGGTAACCAGAAGGATGCCGGCGCCCTGAATATTAGCGACCCGGCCACTCGCATGACAATCTCCGATCTGGAATGGACTAATGCATCTCGCGCGCTTCGAACTGCGACCCGTGGTGCCATTTTCTACCTGATCACTACTGATATTTTGGGTCCATTTGGTCTGCCGTACGCATTTGCGACCATGGGATGGGGGTAAGCTTCAAATTCAGCTTTTTGCTTACACGACCATCACTGACTTTTGATAGTCCCGGTATCGCTTTATATACTGTCTTTGCCTCTCTAGCCGGATACTCCGGATTTCTGCTTTGGGATACTTTCATGGGTCTTGACTCATACCAATTCCCTCTGCGGAGCTTCGGTGATCTGGGATTCCGACTGTATGGCCCTTGGATGCGACACCTCTTCAACATTCTCCAGAGCATTCAGCTGCTGCTGAACGTCGGTCTGATTGTGATCTCCAACGGAGAAGCCCTTTCCCAAGCAGCCAAGTTCAAGCTTTGCTATATCATTTGTTGTCTGATCTGGGCCCTGGTCGGTTTCTTCCTCGGCCAGATCCGCACCCTGCAGAAATTCGGATGGTTGGCCAATGTCGCTGTGTGGCTCAATCTGCTCTGCATGTTTGTCACTATGGGTGGTGCTGCTCACTCGCCTCCTAACTACACGGCTTATACTCAATCCGCGGGCTACTCCGTTGGCGATGGCTCGTCCGTCACGCCTGTCAATGGTGTTTTCCCTCCCGTGAAGACGACTGGAGGACTCCCCGACCCTGCTGACTTTGCTGCGTCGGTCACCGGTGCCATGCAGGCCGTCTTTGCCTATGGCGGTGCCATGGTGTTCCCCGAGTTCATGGCTGAGATGAAGCGCCCCAAAGACTTCTTGACTGGCATGTGGGCTGCCCAGGCTTTCATTTACTTCTGCTACATGCTTTACGGCCTATTCATGTACGGCTACCAGGGCCAGTACTCCATCAACCCCACCTACCTCGGTATCAGCAAGTATAGCATTCAAACCGCCGGTAACGTGTTCGCCATGCTGTCGGGTGTCATCGCCGCTGGTCTGTACGGAAACATCGGTGTGAAGGTCATCTACAACAACATTTTCGTCGAATTCTTCCGCTGCCCGCCTCTGACTGCCCGAGCTGGCAAGTTCATGTGGGTCGCCCTGATCCCAATTTACTGGGCCATCGCTTTTGTCCTCGCTGCCGGTATTCCCAGCTTCTCCGGTTTGACCTCCGTTGTCGCTGCTTTCTGTATTCTGCAGTTCACCTACACCTTCCCCCGATGCTGGCGACCCTCTTCTGGATCCGGAAGTATGCCTTGACAGACGGTGAAGGATTCGATCCTTCCACTGGTGCGACCGTGCGCCACGACCGGGGCTTTACACGCTTTGCTCGTGGATTCAAGAGCATGGGCACCAAGCGTATTATTTTTAGTTCTTTCAACATTTTCTACTTCATGGGTGCATTGGCTCTTGCTGGTCTTGGTGCCTACTCTGCTATCACTGGTTTGATCTCTGCTTACAGCTCGGAGGTGACTACCTCGTTCACCTGCAAGAGTCCCCTTGACAGTTAGGTCGGGGCTTGATTGACTTGTTTTCAATTATTGTGTACAGTCTGTGATGTATAGTAACACGGTCTACGATTATATTTATATGACGACTTGATTTTTTATTTCTTTATCTTCAAGACTACCATCATCTAACAACTTGCAATATGCCTTTACAGGTGAGTTGCAGCGCTCAAGCTGCAAAAGCTAGCTCCGAACCTTGGAAGTTTGAACGTGTGCATTGACTAGCCAATCAAGTAGTTAGTACAAGCGAGTTTACGACCTCTACCGCATTGGAAGACAATATATGCCCGACGGCACAATCCGACCCTACCAGGACCCAGAATTTCAACACTTTTTATCTCAACATGTCTCGTGTCTTCAATTTACGATAACGAAACCTGTCAAGCGAGTGATCGACATAATCAATAAACAACGCATCCAATTAATTTCAAGGTCCGGATGTACGGAGATTTCTGTCTCCGAAAGAAAATGCATCATGCCAAATCTGTGCCACCTTTCCAGTGGAGCCTGCTGAAGCCAAGCCCACCTCATCTATAATAGCGATAGGTGTCGGGCGCTCCAAGCACCGATATGCCGACTTTCTCTTCTCTATTTACCTAGAACAGAAGCTTTTGATGCAGATCATCAATGGGACCCGCCCAAATCCCGAATGACACGCATTTCTACCCCGCTGTCTCGCGTTTGACGGCCGTCCTAAGTCCGAGAGACCCAATCGTAGCGAAGGATTGGAAGAAAAGGGAGTGTGCCCATGCTTTGAAGTGATTGTCCGAGAGTTGCAGGATGGTCTAATTTAGCCCAGATGTTGATTTCATTTAGCCTCAATGTAAGCATATAATCACGCCATCCGCCCCTAAAATGTAGCCATCTCCGCACACTCCTATTGCTCGCAAAATTAAGCTTATTTTACTACAAGACCTATCAGTGGCATTTCAATTTAAAAATGGCTGGTCCCGAACCCCATACCACCACCGTTCCCGCCGCCACGCCCCGCAGGCTCCTGCTCGTCAGCATCCCCCGAACAGCCTCAAACCTCCTCGCAAAAATCCTCAATATCGCCAACCAGCCCAACCTCGTCACCAACCAAAAAGCTGGTTACTTTCTCTTCCCCGCGTACATCGAAGCCGCCGCCTCAATTCACAAAAAGAAATCCATTGACCAATGGACCGACGATGAAAAAACCCAAGTAAAGCACTCCTTCCAGGAGTGTTTCAACACATTGGAGGAATACTCCACACAAGCCGAGAACAATCACCAATTGATGTTCACAAAGGAGCACGCATACTTCTTCTACAGTCCCGCCGCGCTCCTGAAGTCCCACACAGGCATTCACGATGTAGAATTCTTCAAGGCTTTCCGCTTAGACATGCCGGAGAAATACGGACCCACCCATACATCCTCCCGGTTCAACGAGACGATTCTCTCAGATGAGTATCTGCGTTCGTGGCAGATGGCTTTCATCATCAGACATCCCGCACTAGCCTGGCCATCCATGTACAGAGCCATGCTTAAAGTGGGCGAAATAGGCATGCTGGACGAAGACGGGGTGAAGGGTGCTTCGTTTACGAATATGGATATGCATTGGACGCGCCTTCTGTATGATTGGTGTATGGAGCAGCCTGATGCACCGGTCCAGCCGCCTGTTATCGATGCGCATGATCTGATTCATAACCCTGAGGTTGTTTTGAAGTTCTGTGAGCGGACTGGCTTGGATAAGAGTGTTGTGCAATTTGAGTGGAAGGATAAGAATGACTCTAAGAAGTCGGCCAACTGGGACAATGGTGATCCGAATGCTAGTGCTGAGGAGGTTCAGAAGAATTTGAGTGCTGCTAGTGTTATGCTTGCTACATTGGAGAATTCTTCGGGCATTGTTAAGGATAAGGCGCCGGAGGTTATTGATATTGATGCTGAGGCGGTTAAGTGGAGGGAGGAGTTTGGGGAGGAGAATGGGGCCCTTGTTGAGGAGTATGTGAGGAAGTCTATGCCTGATTATGAGTATTTGAAGGCGAGACGGATTACTGTCTGATTCTGAGATTCTGGATGGAGTGTATTGACAGTTTTGTCAAATTGTATATAGATCTGCACTGAATTGTCTACAGCATATGATATCTGACAATCAAGATAAACTTTGAGAAAGACTGTTGGTCGCCAAAAAGGCACGGACGTAGCTATTGCCATTCAAATTGAGCTCACGTAATTCAAGGTCCTTCAATACCCGTCGGCAAGATGCGACGATTCCATGTCCCTCTTTCTACTTGTAACATCTCCAGTGCCACCATCCACCCTTGCTGACACTGTCATTCTATCTTCACACATCGGATTACCCCGGCAGTGGAGTAATAATGTGGATGTTTATCCACATTTCTCGAACGAATGAAAACAAAATGACGTAACTGACAAGGATCGGATCTTGTAGGGTAGACAAAGACCTCAAGTCTCCAGTCTAGTCCCTGGGAACAGGGCTGAAATTTGCCACTGCAACCGAAATCAAGTTGCGGTTGATTAGCAAGATCGTCGTGCGGACCGAAACAGCAGGTGTTGCGACCCCGCACAGCCCTGTCAATGTTGCCTAGACCCGTGGGGGCCGAAAGTTCGTGGAATAGCACAGCCACACGAAACGGAACTAAACTGAATATTTCCGCGACCGTACTGTATACCCGAAATAGATTTTGCTATTGAACTAACTACACCCTTCTTTTCTATTCAACCTTAATCTCACTTCAATCGAAATTCATACTCGCGATTCGTGTAATGCGATAAACACAGGTCCAACTCTGTCTTTTCTGTCTACGATGACAGTCTATCAATATTGAACGATCAACCCTTCGATATCCACGTCCAGCCCTGGACAGTTCTCGCTCTTGAGCTCAGTGACTCGGTCATATGGATATGGAATTGTCCAAATCAGGTCATAGCTACCCGGATAGCATCAGTACCTGCACCTTGCAACCACAAGAACCCCGACTTACCTGTTCTTGGGACACTTAATATGCTCTCTTACTCCCAGCAACTCCGCAATTGTCGACATACTCTTATGTCGCCAAACGAGAAGAACATTACCAGGTCCATCGTAAGACCGAGAGGCATCAGCAACGCATTGCAGCTCGAGATCACCCATTCGCTTGCCGCACTGCACATCCACTTCTAGACCGAGGTCGTTTGCAAGAGGCAGGGCAGTCTTCAAAGCGCGACCATGCTCGCCATCTGACCCAAAAAGACAATCAATTAGCGCCAGTCTTCACGGGACCACGCCTGCTCTACTCACTCTCCTCCATAGCCGGCGCCATGATATATGAAATATTGTATTTGGAGGCAGCACTGAAGACATCACGTAAACATTGGGCGCGCATGACCCCTCGAAGGTTAGCTCATGATCGTTCGGATCGCCGGACTTTTCGCCATGTCGGATGAGATATATCGTCGGGTGATGGGTGTCGCTTGCTACAGCTGCTACTCCTGCTGTGAGAGATAAGAGGCAGGAGGATATCTGAAGAGCTGACCGCCAAAGCATCTTGAATACGAGATGATTGAATATATTGCAATAGGATGTTTGGCTGCTAATATGAGAAGAAATAAAAGTGTCGGTCGCGCGACCGGACCAGACTCCCCCTTGCTCAAATCTTGATTTTGAGTGATCGGCCTAGCCGAGATGATAAGGCGTAGATCGACAGCGAAGTAGTGAACATGCAGTCAGATGCATCAGAAAGGTTCGTAACCGGAAATGATGGCCGAGGGGGTTCATTCCTACATCGTGAATCATTATGGCTTTATGGGGTTGAACTGTGGTTATTATGTGTGAATTTATGTGTAAATATGAGGTAGGCGTTCCACATGCTTGATTCAGCCTCCATGGCTTCAGGCTTACAAGGATGAAGTTATAAGCCTTTTGCTTATTTGCAGCAGTTCGTATCAGATAGTGGAGGGAAAAAAGCAAATATCATAGTTACCCCTCATCTAATTCCAGACCAATCGAACGAGCACGACTACATCTTTTGAGTTTTCAAACTCGGGAATAGTTGGGTCATCTTATGCAGTCATCAGACCGAAGTGTATGATCTTTGTAGTCGGGAGTTCAAAAAAGGAAAGAGTTGAGTTATGCATGGTCCCGTCTGATGTGGGGTATTTTAGTTATGCTCGGGATACACGGATACGCAGATTGTGGGCACCTGAAAGTGCGCAAAGCCTCAATACCAGTACAAGACATGTCATCGGTAGATCCGGTTATGGAAAGGAGAAAGGTTTAACCGTAAACTCCGTGACACAGCCAAGCAGAGTAGTGGCTTAGCGCGTTAGGCAGCCGGAATTTGCGCGGATGTGAAGGGAGAATGACGCGAGCCCGATCGTCTTGGCGCTTCGTAACGATCGAACTTTAGAACATTTTGGAAGATCTGAGCCGAACTCCCGAAGGGACTGATTTTCCTCTATTTTTGGAAGGCCACGTACAGCGTATTTCGGTATTCAGGGAACTCAGCCCTGTGGGCTGCATAGCCACGAGGTGCATTATGCAGGCAAAGATGGCGACATGTGGCGGTGCCTGGCTGTGTAAAGTGACAAACCACTGCGCCTCCGAGTGTTTTCTCGGCGTTGGGTGATTTTGCGTGGCCATGTGGGGTTCTTTTGGCCCCGTCAGCCCTGTGGTCACTTGTTATAAAAAGGCCACCCTCTGCCCCTCATTCCCTTCTTATCATCCACACACTTTCCATCCTTCCAAACTCTCAACTTCCCCACACATTCACATCACATCTTCATCATGTCCGGTTACTACAACAACGACCAGTACAACCAGGGCTACGGCCAGCAGCAGGGTGGTTACCCTCAGCAGCAGGGTTACGGTCAGCAGGGCTACTCTCAGCAGGGTGGCTCCAACGATTACTACAACCAGCAGCCCCAGCACCAGGAGCAGCAGGGTTACGGCCAGCAGGGCTACTCCCAGCAGGGTGGTGCCAACGACTACTACGGCCAGCAGGGCCAGCAGTCCCAGCAGCACTACGGCGGCGAGCAGCAGCAGCAGCACCAGTACGGCGAGGACGCCTCCCGACAGGGGTATGTTTCACCCCCACCCCTCCCTAAATTACTCCGACATGAAACTAACTTGATTCCAGTTACTACAATGAGCAGCAGTCTGCTCCCGGTCAGGCCCAGGATGGCGAGCGTGGTCTCGCTGGTGCCCTTGCCGGTGGTGCCGCCGGTGGTTTCGCCGGCCACAAGGCCAACCACGGCTTCCTCGGAACGATCGGTGGAGCCATCATGGGCAGCATTGCCGAGGACGCTATCAAGAAGCACCGCAAGCACGATGAGGGTCCCCAGGGTCCCGGTGGCCCCTACGGTGGTCCCCCCGGCCCTCCTTCCCACAACAACAGCGGCATGATGGACCAGCTCGGTGGCTTCTTCAAGCGCTAAATGGGGATTGTTCTATCGTCTTGATACCCCTGGCCGACCGTGGTCTTTTTCATTTTTGCTTTCCTTTTTTCCATTAGTTTGCCCATCGTGATGACCTCTAAACACTCATGAATTTCCTTTTTATTTGCTACCTTGGCGAGAACGGGCTGGCATGAGTGCTTTTGCCAAATCGCTTTTTTTACGTTTCTTATGGCTTAATTCACAGCCTTTACGTGTACCATCTTCGCATCCATACAAGAATCCAAGAGAATCAGAATAGCATTTTTTCAGATCTGAACAAATGATCGACGTATTACATCAAGTTAATGTAAGGAACTTTGCCACTGCGCGGGGGAACGCCGATCGAGAGATCAGTCCAGCCCGTTTTCAAATCGGGATAAGCGGAGTTAGCCTTAATGCCTTGATGCCTTAATCGGCCCAGACTGGTGCCTCAGGTGTAAATCCAAAGTTTCTGCCTTAGGCCACAGAAAGTCCGACAAAAGTTGCGCGGAGAACTCAAGTCTTGAACACGCTTTTGCTCCGGTTCAGATGTCTATACCCAACATGATTGTACGACAACTTGGTGTGCGGCAAAGTAAGCGATTCCCAATGATTCCGAATAACCCATTGAGATTTTCTCAACTGACAATTATTCCTCCAGGCCGCCAATTGTTGGCTTTGAGTCGCCGCGCTCCGGTCTACAGCCGTTTACTCTCCTCCGATGCACCGGTCGACACAGCAGTCCAGACCCCGTCTTCAACCCCTATTCCCAGATCCGTTAAAGCCTCACGCTCACCCAGCCAGCGCGAGGCATGGCAGGGGTCACTAAAGTCAAGTGAGCAACTCCGACTCCCCTAACAGTACCCAAACATGAACTATTTTGCTTGCGTTCAAAAAAGTTTCCATCCAACTAATCTTCTCTTTCACCTCTTCAGAAGCGAGATTTAACTCCCTTGGATCCTCGGTCAAGGAAGAACACACCCCCGACGTCCTCCAGAACCCCATCTCCCCATCAGAAGTTACCCTCGAGCTCCTCCTCGCGGCAGGTACACACATGGGCCACAGCACCTCCCGCTGGAACCCCCAGAACAGTCGCTACATCTTCGGTATCCGTGAGGGCATCCACATCATCTCCCTCGACGTAACAGCCGCGTACCTCCGCCGTGCCGCCAAGGTCGTCGAAGAAGTCGCCGCCCGCGGAGGTATCATCCTCTTCGTCGGAACCCGCAAGGGCCAGAAGCCAGCCGTTGTCCGTGCTGCCGACCTCTCGCGCGGATACCACATTTTCGAGCGCTGGATCCCCGGCTCCCTGACAAACGGACAGCAGATTCTCGGCCACTGCGAGACAAAGGTTGTGAATGCGGTGGACGAGACCCTCCCCGAGTTCAAGGTGGATCTTGCGGATAGACCTTCCGTGAAGCCGGACTTGGTCGTTTGCTTCAACCCGCTGGAGAATGTTGTGCTGCTGCACGAGTGTGGTTTGAATAATGTGCCTACGATTGGTATTGTGGATACGGATGCTGATCCTACTCGTCTGACGTATCCCATTCCTGCGAACGATGATAGCTTGCAGGCTGTTTCGCTTATTGCGGGTGTTTTGGGTCGTGCGGGTGAGGCTGGTCAGAAGAGGAGGCTTGGGTTGGCTGAGAAGGGAGAGTTGACTTACAAGCCTATTACTTCGAGGGAGTTGAAGTTGGATCCCTTCACTGGTGAGCTTGTGGGTGCTGAGAACCAGAAGTAGGGTGGAACTGCGTCTTTCTTGCTGTCTTTGCATGTCTTGATAGGCTTTAGTTTCATATTCGTCTGACATTGCATTCGAGCGTCGGACTTTGTACTGTATAGATGATTCCTTGTTTGTTGGTGTTGTAACATCTTCGTGTATTAACAAGTCTTTTCTCATAAATGCATCTGAATTTTATTTAACATCTCCCCGAGGCTCAACATAATGGTATGCTAGATCCACGAGGGCTACCATTTAGACCAGAGTAATACTGGCTTCATAGGTATGCTAATCTAGCTTACAGTGCACAGAAGCCAGAATGTCCATCAAAATCCATTCGTCTATGTTCAAATATGAAAATCTATTTTCATGTCAGGTAACCCCGTGGACTGTCACGTGTTGACCGATATATGTAGTCCAATCTACCCAATGCAAGACATCATTTCTCATAAAAATCCCACCTCAAGCCTTAATAGTGTACACCAACCGACCACGGGAATCAGCACCCTTAGCCACGATCTCCTGTCCAGAAGAGGAGACAACAGCACGCTGATCCCCATAGTGAAGAACAACATCAACCTCCTTCCAAGCAGGCACAAATCCACTACTCTCGTCACGCTGGAAGTGCACAAGCACCTTCTCAACAGTAGAGCTATAGCTGAGAGTGTAGCTCGAGATCTTAGGCTCCTGCGCAATACCATCATCCTCGAACCAAGTGTTCTCAAACACAGTTCCATGTGAAGAACCCTTAGGCGGGAAGACCTCAACACCACGGTAATCATCCAACACCTTGACACCCATCGAAGCAGCGGTATCATCGCCGGGAACACGGGTGTGAACGTTCTTGCCAACGGGGATAGCACCTCCGATCTTCGCGATGAGAGGAATGCTCTCGCGCCATTCGGCTGGAATCTCAACCCACTGGCCGGAGGGGAAGTAGGTGTACGGCGCGTTCATGTTGACATAGCCGTAGTCGAATTCCGGCCCGGATTTGCGGGGCAGATACATCTTTGCGACGTTGACGCCTGGTTCGTAGACACCGCCGACGAGCATGGAGTCTCCGAACCAGAATTGGGTGTCACCGGCCTTGAGGGCCTTGGTCCAGACCTCGGGATCAGACTCGTAGCCCCAACCGACCCAGCGCTGGGGTGGTGTAGCAGTCTGGTGACTTGACAGACCGAGGGAGTAGATGTAAGGCAGGATCTCATAGCGACGCTTAATAGCATCGCGGACCAAAGGTGTAATCTCGGGATACATGTAAGGCTCAATAACCTCACCGACAGAGTTGTTATCAGGCGATGTCTTGAAGCAGTTGATCGTGAAGCGGATGGAGTTACATCCGAGCTGGATCCAGCGAAGAAGAAGTTCAGGCGAGGGCTGGGGGCCTTCGAAACCGCCGATATCGTGGCCTTCGTATTGCATCAAGGACATGCCTGCGTTCAGAGAGAGAGCATTTGATCCCTTCATACTCTCCCAGCTTGTGACATTGTCACCGGACCAGGTACTTGAGCAGTAGCGCATTGTTCCAGCAGTAGCACTGCGGGTGAGGACGAATGGTCTGTATTTTGGCTCCAAGTCGAGAAGGGCATCGTGAGAGGATTTGCCCATCAATTCAGTGTGGAGGGCGCGACCCCACTGGCCGACGTTGTTGGGGACTGCCTTCTTTACTTCGCCGTTGACCATTGACTCATCGAGGGCTAGAGTCCAGTCGTCGGTAGGAAGGGTGTATTCGTTGTTGTCGTTCCACATGCCGTCGATGCCGACCTTCTTCAGCTTCTGGACTCCTTCAAACCACCATTTGAAGGCGGCTTCGGATGTGAAATCAATGTGGCAGCCTTCTCCACCGGTGGCACCTCCGGCACTCCACAGCTGCATGTATCCAGGATCCTTGGCGTCGTCTTGGAAGAAACCGCGGGAATCGATGAGGTGCTTGAAATCGGGGTGCGACTCGAGCAGGAAGGGCTTGATGTTGCTGATCAGACGAATGCCGTGCTCGTGCATCTTCTTGATCCACGCCTCTGGGTCGGGGAAACGGTGGTAGTTCCAGGTGAAGACGGTTCGAACCTTAGGCTCGTGCTCTGAGATGGAGTATCCGGAGCTCATCTGGTGACCTGAGCAAGGAATTTCGTGCTTCTCCAAAGTCTCAGCGAAATCAATCAGCGCATCGGAGGCACGAGGCTCATCTAGCATTGTGTACTTGTATCCACCCGAGACGTATCCGTAGGCCCAACGGGGAACGAGCAATGGCATTCCCACGAGCTCGGCGTAGGACCGGACGACCTCTTGAAGGTTCTTTCCGACAATCATGTACTGCTCCAAGCCACCGTAGTCCTGGCGGTAGATCTTGAAGTGACCCCAGAGACCGTCAATCTCGGCACCAACAGACCAGGATCCACGGCCATGGGTTGTCGAGAAGAGAGCAACGCAACCTTCCGGAGTGGCCTTGATCAACAGCGGAATGTGCTTGTACAGAGGATCGGAGTTGTAGGCGTCGTATCCGAAGCAGTCGGTGGCGGAGAGCTGGAAGTTGCGGCCGCTGAGATCCATAGGCGCAGCCTTCTCACCCAGACCAACATGCAGCGCCTCGCGGTCATGAACCGAATAGTGTGCAACACCCTCTCCATCGGCAACGTATGAGCGCAGAGGCAGATCGCGATGAAGAAGCTTATCCGACCCAGTCCATCCCAGCGAAACAACAGGAGTCGACTCCCACTCAACAGTAGCTGTAATACCACCCACTTCGATAGACTTGGAGGTTTCGGAGGACTTGGCGGAAACGTTCACGTTCTTGAGATCGGTCTCGGGCTTGATGACGCTGGGATAGGGAGGAACAACATGCTCCGGCGAGGTGAAGGTAACCCGGAAAAGGTTCTTGCGGATAGCTTCGAACGAAAAGTCGAAAGCATTCTTGCTCTTGGAGCTACTCCGGATAAGCACCGAGGCGTCTTGCTGGGTGCTCGAGGGCACTTGTGAATAGCCACGCGGGCAGCTTTCTTTCTGAGGCATTGTGATTGAAATGTGGACTCAATCGCAGATGATAGCTCGGAGCACCCTGGCAGACAGCTGTATTTGTAGCATTCTGCTCGAATTGCTTGCCCCGCGTTGCAATGGAACCATCATGCATGGCGTGGGGCAGTATACATCGGAGATCGGGGATCATCTCCGAATTGACCTTTGTTGGACAAGATCGGCTATTGACCCACCACCCCGGATGTTGAGATGCCGGAGATGCGAACAAACGCCGATTGATGGTTACTATGTGGGTCTACTTGCATGCAACTAGGGAAAAGTATTAAGAATTCTTTTTACGAAACGCCGAAGTTGCTAGCCGGGAATCTCGCCATGGAGTTTTACACGTATGCAGTATGTGTACGGCAAGCGGTAATTCCGTAGGAAGCCACTTTCTTAGGTTCAAAGGAGGCCAAAAGCTACCCCCAATTCAGCAGGTGCATAAGGCCCGATTAAGCACTCAGGAGACTCCCTAGGAACTCTTTTAATTTAGCTATAACGTGAAACACGGGCATTCGCATTTCAAGATGTTTAATAGCAATAAAGGATTATCTCTTGGCAGTTTTACAAGAATCCAAATACCTTGCCATCTTATAGGTGTAAACACAGAGCTCTGAAGTCTCCGAAATGCATTCAAAATACTACAATAAATAATCATTCCCAATTCGTCATCAACACGACCTGGGTGTCAGTAACTGCACCTAATAGACATAAACGAAGTCCTCGTTCTGCAAGTCCGTCAGATCCTTGAAGGCATTATCATCAGCCACCTGTTGGACCGGCATGCCATCTTTGTCTGTCGGTACAGCCCCAACCGCAAACATGGAGTGATCAACAATCTTAGCATCCTTTCCAAGAGCGACACGCTTCTTCTCGTGCTTCTTATTGAGGAAAGACAGGTAGGCCATGTTCAGCATAATGAGGAGCCACAAGACGCAGAAAAGTGAGAGGTTAGAAAGCAGTCCACGGTGGTATAGCGGTGCCTCGTCAGTGGTGTACAGATTGGGTCCAATAATGTTACCAACACACTGTCCCACAAGAAGAATACCAGTGGTGACCTTCTTCTTTGTCTCTCCGGCAGTGTTGGCGGCCGACCAAGAGTAGATCAACGGCGTGATACCTGGGTAGACAGAGATGATGTAGTAACCCACGAGAAGAGGGCCCTTGTGGGCATCATCATGAGGGATCTTCAACAGCATAATGCAGCCTGCAATTGGGGGAAGACACAATAGTGCAAGGACGGGTCCTTTCTTTCTCCATGTTGTAGCCAGCCAAGCACCTCCCATTGTAGCGATAAGCTGAACTGCACCGAACGGAACGTTGAGAAGGATCGTGTTGAGACTGTTGAAACCAAAGGATTCGATAATCAAAGGACCGAATGTGGTGATTCCACCGCTCGGGATTCTGCACAAGTTAGAAAAGGAAGCAATAAGGCAAGGAGGAGTTCTACATACGAGATAGAGACCATCAGGGAAAACCAAAACAATGACTTAAGGTCCAAACATGACTCTTTGACATGCTCCCATTTCCATTCGTGGCTTTCAATACCTTGTTGGTTCATCCGCAATCTATCATGCGTTAGCTGGGATAAGAATCCAGGAAGTTCTCGGGAGCAGCTACCTTTCAACAGCCACTAGTTTATCATCTTCGGACAAGAATTTGGCTTTAAGGGGAGAGTCGGGCATAAAGAAGCTATGGAAGGAAGCATTAGTATATGATAATATGAGGATGAGGCGAGGAGGAAATCAACTCACAACACAACGGACGAAAATGCAACAGTGATCAAGCCAAAGAAGAGAAAAATGACCTGCAAGAATTAGAGCTTGTTGACCAACAGAGTAGTTAATTTACTCACCTGGTAAGGAGCGAAGACTGAAGAATTGATGTGTCCCAGCCCATATGTGATCAGACTTCCAACCTGAACGGTGGGCGTTTAGCTTTGGTTCATTACAAGTACCCAGAAGACCTTACCATGTTGACCACGCCATTCATCGCATACCACGAACCCAATCTCACAGGCTGTTCGCGTCGTCTATACCACATCTGTGTCACTGCAATAAAGGCCGGGGCTGTTGGATGTTAGAAGCACGATCCCCATTGATCAAACAAAATGAAACGACTTACCGAGTCCAGCCTCAAAGATACCAAGGAACAGCCGACATACCATCAAGGTAGCAAAAGTGTTGGCAGCAGCCATGCAAGACAATGCAATACCCCAGCAAAGTGTCGATGCCGCCAGAAACTTTCCCATTGGAACCTTGACCAGGAGATAAGAAACCAGGGGCTGGAAGACCAGCTGGGCCACATAGACAACCGCACCCAACCAGGAGTACTGATGTCCATGAAGATGAGCATTCTCCTGGAGCCCAAAGACCGATGCATATGAGAGAGTTGACTTGTCAAGCTGCTGTAGAAAGTAGATGACTAGCATAATAGGAAGGAGACGGAGATCGATCTTCCGAAGGACATGTTTGTTGTTCTCAGGAGTCAAGATGGTCGAATATCCTACTTCTTCGATCAACTGCAGTGCCTTGTCCTGCTGGGCTTTGTTCACCTGCGGCTCATCCTGAACTATGTGAGGAGTCTGCTCCTCATGATCGATGGACTCGACAAACTCCTCCTGCTGGTTCTTGGGCTGCGAAGATTCTCCTACCTTGGACATCGCAGACCAAGAGTTGAAGGATAGACGTAGAGATGAGAAGTGACAACCTTGAAAGGCAGAGAAAGGATAATAGTAAATGGGCAAGTGAAGATAAAAGTAAGATAGCCAAAGAGCCGAAGTAGACAAAGACCAGAAAGTCGGGGGAGATAGGGTATATGCAAACCCCGTGGGGAAACGAAGTTTATGATCTCTCGGGTCTAGCACCGTGCAACCTCAAGTCTGAACAAGGCCAAGCCAATGATTTTTTCGGGACATCCTTGTCAACCTTCTCATGCAGCCGCTGATGCCACTTTCCTCCTCAAGGTCATCCGATACGGAACAAATCGCCTGAATTCTTGAAATGACGGACAAGTTCCGGGTCAAGTGGACCAATGACCCCGACTTTCTGAGCAAGCCGCGTTGCGTGTTGGAAGGATGAGCAGACAGAATTACTAGATTGGGGATAGTTATCGGCGTTCGGGTGGAAAAACCGACAACAAAATGAGAATTGGGTTTGACACCGTAAATCCCGTGATCAACGGTTGTGTGATCTGGGGTTCCGGGGAAAAGTGGGGAACCACGAGTCTCCTCCGTTCTACGGAGGAATACCCGAACCCCGCGTTTTTCATCTCGAATTTTGTGTCCAATTTCTCCTAGGGACTGGCACAGGAAGGGCCCATATTATCCCGACGATGCAGGACGACGATTCCTTGCATGTTCTACCCGTGCCAATCGGCAAAAAGCGTATCCCTGTATGTGCCACCGGACCTCGGCTTTGTTCCCCGGAAGTGTTCTGACGCCCATGCCCCATTGCGTAGAAAGCGTGTAGTGCCTGTCGACAGTCTAAGGTTCGTCCACTATTGGAGCTAATGCGATTGAGGAGCTCACTAATTCTGGTCTAGGTTAGGTGCGATGGAGATCGGCCGTGTGGGAGGTATGCAACACCGCTGCCAGGCTGTGCAAAACTATCTCTAAGCATGATGCCTACAGATGTCAAAAGATAGATAAGCAATGCGTCTTCTTTGAGATACCCAAAGACCCTGTCTCGGAGTATGTTGCACGGATATCATGATTCCTACCCGAAACACATTGGCTGACATATCTGCAGACGGCTTGAGGGCGTCGAGTCCGAGGTCCAATATTTGCGAAGGCAACTTGATGAGATGCAAGCATTGGTCAACCAGAATCACGCAGACCCAAGCCCAAGATTCCAAGGACAAGACTTTCATTCACCACAACAACTACATGTTCAAGCAGACCAACCACGCCGTGGAAGTGCCTGCACTTCGTCATGTTCCCAATTTGCTCACCCTCACCAACCGGAGGACCCTGGAGCTTTAACAGTTCATCCAGGCTCAGCTGAATTTATGAATAGCTCACAATCTTACCCAAGATCCATTCCAGATATCTCTCCAAATGGAGTCACGACGGTAGCGCCATTGTATACGCCATCGAATGGAGACAATTTTCGACCTAAGAAGCGAAAACGCTCTTGTTTTGAGATGCGAGAGGAATCAATTGCAGATTTCATTGATAAAGGCCTTATTACACCGGATGGTGCAGTATCATGCTTTAATACGTGCGTTCAATCCACCCATCTTCTTCCACACCTGACGATTCGCTTACCTTACCGCTTTAGGTTCTTCCAAGGATGTGTAGGTACTGGCATGAAGGATTTTTTGTATAGAGAGCATTTGGAATTAACTTCTTGAACTCGAACAGGACAGATATATCCCGATTTTCGACCCAGACTACGATACCTTCGATTCCGTCCGAGCTCGAAGCAGTATTCTATTGAACGCCATCTGCACCATTGGCTGCATGGTTGAAACGAGTATAGAGCCCTAGAATCGGAACTTTTGACTTGCATGACAATTAATGCCTATCCATAGGAACCGGTGGTCCAACGTCGGATATGCTTCACGCGGAACTCAAAAAATGGATCAATGTGATCATCCAAAATAAAGGACTAAACTGCCTCGAGTCAGTCCAAGCAATGCTTATTGTGGCGTGCTACTCCGCAGACCGACTACTCATTCTATCATTTGCTACTCGAATGGCACTTGACTTGGAGCTTCATGACGCATTTGAGGAGCTGACTGAGCGGTTGGCGTTTAAGAATGACGAGGACGCGGCAGGAATCCCGGACCATGACTATGATCGGGAAAGGGATTTGATGCGGAAGTCGAGGACTTGGTTTGGGCTTTTGGTCTTAGAGCATATGTGAGTAAGCCTTGAGAGTATCTTGACGGCAGTGCTAAATTTTCTCTGGGTAGATTCCGTGTTGATGGAGGAAAGCCTCCCGGGATTAGGTTGCTGGGTAATTCGAGGCGAAGTCGAATTCTTCTTAGCCATCCTTCAACTACGGTTTTGGATTTAAGATTGTTTTCACAAGTTGAGGTATTTTGAAACAAATAAGGATGTGCTTGGCACTTGCTAACAGGTTCTGCACTAGTTGAATATTCTAAGAGGTACGAAAAGATCCCGTGCTGTGGATAAGACCACTAATTGCTTCCCAGCCACTATCAATGATAATCTGGGACCAGGAACAAAACTCGATGGTCCTGGGATTGCCGATTTCGTTCACGAGATGAAAGTAGATTTGGACATATGGTTTGAGTATGTTACATGTTAAGACCTTGAGCGAACCCCAAGCTGACTATTACCAGTGATTGGATAAGGATTATTGGTGAGCCTACATTTAACAACTTCTTCATAATTTTTCTGACGCCATGACAGAGAACTCAATTGCCGCAAACGAAGAAAAGCCGTACCTTCTAGCAGCTCTTCGAGTACAGAAATGCTGGGCGGAGATGATGCTAAATTGTAAAGCCCTTCGAGCCATGGGCGTCGAGAACGTGGCGTATGTACTGACCTTCCTACCTATAATGAAAGTCAAACTGATTATCAATGAAGAACTATGTCGCCAACCGAACGCAAAATCCTCCTCACAGCAAAAGCAAGCGCTCGACGACATCTCCGCCTAATGTTAGTCGAGCCTGACTTCTACCTCGCCAAACTAAAATACGCCATGGATTTCGTCTGGGCAAAATGTGCATTCGCTTTCCTCCTGCTCCTGAAACTCTCTCGACTCCTACCCGAGCGTGACGAAGAACACGAAGAGCTTCTTGAACACGGAACCCGACTCGTTCATGAGCTGAGTAAGGCAGGTTCAAATACTAACCAATCTGGAGCCGGTAATATCTATCTCCAGATTCTCAAAGTTAGTATTGAGAAATACGGTCGTGCTTTACGAGAATCACAACAGCCGAGCACTGGCGGGACAGCAGCAACGTCACCATTCTGGGAACTTTTTGATGCACAGGCGGATCTTCAATGGTTTGTACCGGAGCAATTCGTTTCGGAGTGGGACTTCCCCGGGTTGAATCTGTTTTATTTTCCTACCGCGTGGCAGGATTTCTTCGGGGATTTCTCGCTTGCTATGTAGTTCTTACCTAGCTCCTCGGTCTAGGTAGCATAAAACCGGCCCTCAGACCTGTATAATGAATGATGTGGTTCTTTTTGTTGGTTTTGATTCCTAGAGAGAAGACGTCCAAATACCTAAAGGAGAATGGATTTTTAGGCATTCGGAAGCCTCCCAGTCACGCCCATACAGTGTCTAAATGTGCCTGAGATTGTGTACCGCAACCAACACCATTAGATCCAGGCACAATGTGGGGGGGCGGGGTGTTGTTCGCCGTAGCAAACTTACCACAGTAGTTACCACTGACGGTTCGCGTAAACATCGCAGTTAGCGGTAATGCTATTGTCCTAAACAGGACTGGTAATGGTGACCCCAATGCAGTAGCACACTTTGGCTTGTAGCGCAATCTCACAGATAACACCATTAAAACCTAGTATTGAGTTGAGATCTAGTTGTAGGTGTGGAATCTTCCTTGATGGCAAACAAATAGCAGTACTTCCCATTAAATTCACCGGAATATTTGTTTCAATTGTGGTAAATGTTGTTCGCCTGATTCGGAAGCGGGATGACAACAGTATTACTGGTGCTAGATCGCATTTCATCAGCACATATATGGGCAGCTCTGGCCTAATGAGCACCAGACAAATGCACTTCCCTCGAGCATTCAGCTTTGCGTTTCCTGCTCTTCTGGGAGGTGAATGTAGCTCCATTGCAATTACCAGTCGGTACGGTGTGTGGGGAAACAATCATATGGGGGGCCTTGAGAGTGTGAATGAGCCAAGCTCTTATCAAATCAAAGAGGAAAGCACAATTTGAAAATAAAATCATTATTTTGCAACATCGAAAGAATATACATGAGTCTGTTCCGTAAATTCTGGGAACATGAGCTGTAGGTCTGATAGTGGGTACGATGGCTGGCAGTTGCACGGTGGAGGCACGGTGGAGGCACTTCACAAAAGATGGAGTTCAAGTACAAACAGCAAAGTAGCATGTCTGAGAGTATTTGATCAAGAATAATCAAGTCAAGAAGCCCAAAGGGGAAGCGACAGCAGCCAAAGTTTGAGTGGGGACAAGATGTACTATCGAGCCTGGGGATGATTTTGTTCGGGAGCTTACTGCTAGGGGCTCATTAACAAAACGTCCCATGCGGGGGGTTAGCGAGTGACTCCAACGTACAAGCTCTTTTATGCCTTTCTCATTGGTTGAAACTTATCTGCCTGAGAAAGAAGCGAATTTTCTGGGGTATAAATACCTCCATTCTCTCCCCAGATCAACTTTCTTCTTCCTCAACTCTCCACTTGTCTCTTCTCCACACGGCTTTGGACCTTGATCATTCTCTTACCCTTATTTACCATGCCTCATCCAACATCTTGTGGTGTCTTTCATCCATCATCAACATGTTTTCTCATTCTTTCTTCATGAAGTTATCCGTCACAACAACAACATCTTTGTTTTCAATTGTTCTTCCATCTTCCACCAACGTGTTCTCACACCCTTGCTTGTTGAAATTCATCCTTAATGGCTTTCATCCTTCGACTTCCACTCTTGATGACTTCTTCAATGCAACACAACACAACATACTGATCCATCCATGCTTGATGACTTCCATTCATCATGACCGATGATATTCATCCATCCATACAACTCGACAACATGCTGATCTATTTTAAAGGATTTTATTTTTCCTTTTCTGAACTTCATTCACCAATACAACGTGCTGGCCCATCCACCCTTTATGGCCTCATACTGCTGTCTTGGTCCAAGTATTCTCTGGACAGGCGCCCTCACCGACAACTCACAACCACCAAGCTGGGTGTCAGGACAAATTCAGTCAACACTTGGCCATGGCACTCCAACTCAAGAATATCCCAACATTCAACCTTTTATTCAACCTTTACATTCAACCTTTACATTCAACCTTTACATTCAACCTTTACATTCAACCTTTACATTCAACCTTTACATTCAACCTTTACATTCAACCTTTACATTCAACCTTTACATTCAACCTTTACATTCAACCTTTACATTCAACCTTTACATTCAACCTTTACATTTAACCTTTACATTCAACCTTTACAACTTCGACCTTCTGTCTTGATCCAAGTCTTCCTTGAAGGGCGTCACGCAGCTACAAACCACAACCCCATAAGCTGAGTGTCAGGGCAAATTCAGTCAAGACTTGGTCATGACACACCAACCAATGACGACACCCACCCATCAACACAACATCCATCCAAACTTCGCACATCTCCGACCTTCCATCTTGATCCAAGTCTTCCTTGAAGGGCATCACTTAGCTACAAACACAACCCAATCTGAGTGTCAGGCCAAATTCAGTTAAGACTTGCATCAAGACATAGCAACACACCTCAACCTTCACATTCCTTCTGTCTAAGTCTTCACTGGAAAGTGTCACTTGGCTGCAAACCACACAAAAAAATTAAGCTGAATGTCAGGTCACATCCTACTGATACTTGAACCATGACGCAAGCTCTATGCTTCCTTGGTGACTTTATCTACCAACGCCATGTGTCTGAAGCCCAGAAAAGAATTTTTTGTCTTGTCTTCTTATCTGTTTCTTTATTGTTTATTTTGTTCTGGAGCTACCTGATCGACTGTGAAAAAATTTATCTAAATATTCACAAGTTCTTATTAACAAACTTATCCCTTCAAATCCCGGGGCCTGCATTATTCATAGGAGAAAGTTGTTCTTTCCACCAAAACATTGTAAATTCAACATATAACTTCATTCTTCCCGTGGCTCCTGGTCAGCTTGTCTTCTACAACAGCCTTTTTGGAATCTTGATAACACTGGAGGTTCATGGGCTCAGCTCATCCCAATTCCAAGAAACTTCTAAGGCACTTGACAGTTTCATTTGGTCATGCTTGTAGAATGAGAATTTGGCAATATATAAATGTAGCCGTGCCGTTCGCCATACATGGATAAGCCATAAATTGCATCCATGTTGTTGCATCCGAGTTTATTTGGATACTGAAGCGTACATAACAAGGAGGTCCTTCAGCAAAAGGAAGTGACTTATAACGCAGCAATTGCAATAATACAAATCAGCTCGCGCGTGAACTTGAAGTATGTGGTCGTGGTTCCATTCAGCCAATCACATCGGGTGGGTTTACTTTTGAACTTACATAAGCGACCGCAATCAGTTCTGCATTCGACAATTGCTAAACAGTAGAGCAGTCAAGACCAGCAATGCATAGGCGAGCGGTCACAAGGGTGAGTTGATCTGGAAAATAACAGAAACTTACTCAAATCCTGACATTGCATTTAGCTTTCACGCCGCGTCGAGCTTTCTTCGACCAGCGTAACGGCCCCAACCCCGACCTTCTCCTCTCAGCGGAGCTTTCGTTCCTCTGCATCCCATCGAAACTCGGAATCCGGAGATAACCCAAACGACGGAAGCTCTCCAGCCCCTCCTAAGCCGGCAGCTTTCACACCCAAGTTCGGCGCTCCCAAGCCTGGTGCCGCAAAGTTCGGCGCTCCAAAATTTGGAAGCAAATGGGGCCCTGGAACATCGCAAGCAACGGGCCTGAGTGCCGCGGAGCAGGCATTGCGCGACTCTCTGGTCGCTAAAAGCAAGCCACCACCTCCTCCAGCGCCACCCGCACAGGAGCGTGAGCGCTCATCCCAGCCTCTAAGGAATCAAAGATGGGCTAATCGCCCCAACACGGATTCGCCCGCCAAAGAGAATCCTCGCGGTCTACAGCACCGACAGCGGCGTAACGACAACCAGGAACCCTCGGGGCAACGGAACAACTGGAACAAGGAAGCCCCAAGACATCGAAACGACCGGGAGAGGAAACCACGGCAAGGGAGCACGGTGACACGAAGTCCGACTGACTGGGACTGTCCAAGTTGTCAACGCCTTGTTTTCCAAAGATACTCGATTTGTCCTTTCTGTCAGACATCGCGGCCAGGATTGCCATCAGGGCAAGCACGGCCATCGCGCGACAATGCGGAGTCTGCCAAGTTCAGGAACCTGGGCCGCTCGTTCCTGGCGGAATCTGAAGAGTCCACACCGAAAAAGAAGGCCACAGAAGCTAAGTCGAAGGAACCTACAGCCAAGGTTGAGAAGAAAGTCGACCAATGGTCCTGGGATATGTCTGCCCTGGAGAAGCTAGAGGTGGGTGAGGTGGAGGAAGATGTACCGCAGGATGCGAAAAAGTCCAAGCGACGTGATGGAGGGAAGCAGCGAGGATCCGAATCCGCGGAATTTGAGGCTGAGGAACGTGAACAGCGGCGCGAGGCACGCAAGCGCAAGAAGCAAAAGGAAGCGAAGAAGGCAGAGGCGCGCGCCGCTCCCCAGCCTTTGTACCTCCCTGAATTTATTAGCGTTAACAACTTGGCCGATGTCATTGGCGTCCGACCTGGTCAGTTTATTGCCCGCATGGAGGAGATGGGCTTCGAGGATGTCGAATACAACCATGTGCTGGATGCTGAGACTGCTGGACTGGTCGCTGCCGAGTACAACTATGAGGCTATCTTCGATACTGGGGCTGATAATATTGAGGCTGCAGAGGTGCCAGAAGATACTTCTCACTGGCCATCTCGGCCGCCTGTGGTCACTATCATGGGCCACGTCGATCATGGAAAAACCACTATCTTGGACTGGCTGCGCAAGTCATCGGTTGCAGCAACCGAGCACGGTGGTATCACCCAGCACATCGGTGCCTTCTCTGTGCCAATGCCTTCCGGAAAATTGATTACTTTCTTGGACACTCCTGGACATTCGGCATTCTTGGAGATGCGTCGTCGTGGTGCCGATGTCACTGACATTGTGGTTCTGGTGGTGGCCGCTGATGACAGTGTGAAGCCGCAGACCATTGAAGCCATCAAGCACGCAACACAGGCCAACGTTCCCATCATTGTTGCGATGAGCAAGATTGACAAAGAGGGCCGCAACCCCGATCGCGTGAAGCAGGATTTGTCAGTCCACGGTGTCCACGTGGAAGATTATGGTGGTGATGTTCAAGCTATCGGGGTCAGCGGCAAGACTGGTGAGGGTATGCTTGAGCTCGAGGAGGCAATTGGCGCGCTCTCAGAGATGCTTGACCACCGGGCTGAAAAGACCGGCAACGTCGAGGGATGGGTTCTCGAGGCTTCGACCAAGAGCTACGGCCGAGTTGCATCAGCTCTTATCCGTCGTGGTACGCTGCGGCCAGGCGATGTCATCGTTGCCGGCAACACCTGGGCTCGCGTACGCACTTTGCGCAACGAGGCTGGCTTGACCGTTGGTGAAGCTACGCCAGGAATGCCTGTCGAGATTGACGGCTGGAGAGACCAGCCTGCTGCTGGTTCTGAGATTCTGCAAACACCTACCGAGCAGAAGGCCAAGGATGTTGTGGAGTATCGCCTGGAACAGGTTGGCACCGAGAAGCTTGGCCAGGATATGGTTGCCATCAACGAGGCACGACGAGAGCTCTCCGAGAAACGTAGACTTGAGGAGCAGTCCGAGTCGGATGACGTTACTAAGGCTGTTGCAGAACCGACTGGGCCGAAGGCGATCAATTTCATCATTAAAGCCGATGTCGATGGTTCTGCAGAGGCAGTCATGAACTCCCTGGCTGCCATTGGCAATAACGAAGTCTATGCCAATATTCTTCGCTCGGCAGTTGGTCCTGTAACAGAATTCGACGTCGAACACGCTGCCGCTGCTAAGGGACGGGTCATTTCTTTTAACATGCCCATTGATCCCAACATGATGCGCATGGCGGAGCAAGATGGTGTACGGATTATGGACCACAACATCATCTATAAACTCATCGACGACGTTAAGGCTGACCTTAGTCAACACCTGGCTCCCATCATTACTCAACGTGTGACCGGTGAAGCTGAGATTGGCCAAATTTTCGAAATCACCATCAAGGGACGTGAGAAGATGTCTATTGCGGGTTGTCGTGTGCGTAACGGTACCGTCAACAAAACCCGCAAGGTCAGAGTTCTCCGCGGTGATGAGACTATTTACGATGGTAAGAACCTACCTATCCTGTTTACGCTTTTCCCAAAACTCAATTTTGCTAACTTGCACTAGGAACGATGACCTCGCTCAAGAACGTCAAGAAGGACGTTACCGAAATGCGCAAAGACACCGAATGTGGTATCGGATTCGAAGGCTGGTCTGATTTTGCCGTTGGCGATCACATCCAGTGTTACGAGGAGATCCACGAAAAGCGCTACCTTTAAGATCACCTGTGATCTGTATGCAAATGTATTTCTAGATTTCATTCTGTCACACCTGGGGTCTTTTAACCCCGTGTTATGTACCATATCTCCATTTTTCGACATGGCTTGCATCTGGGTCAGGCGTTTTACCATTGGATATAACCCGGCAATGCAGATAATGTCAGTGCATGTATCATACTCCAATCCCAAATACAATATACCAGCCTGGCAATCATGAATCCACCTTGTCTACAAGATAGGGTTTAGATCTGAGTATTCTAATTATGTCGCTTTCCACCTCACTCTCCCAACCCAATTCGCCCAGTCCCTCACATCTTCCCTCTCCATAATTCTCTCAACAGTAAACCATTCCCTCGCCAACTCCTCATTCCCTGCCATCCGATGCACAAAGCTATGACAGGCCCTACAAAGCCAAGCAACACTATTCAACATCCATTCATCATGCCACCCCTTCTTCATAACCTTAGCGTGCACACCCCGCGGAATCAAATGGTGATATGATAACGGGATCCAGTCCCGCTCGCAGATCTCACACGCATCTGTTTTGGTCGTTGACCACGCTGGTGGCCCAGTCGTCACGCTGCTAATATACTCCAACAGAACCGGGGATATGAAGTCGGGGAAATCGGCCGAGTCGGGTATGAGTCCATAGACGGATAACGAGTCTGTGACATCGACAGGTGTGACTATGCATATCGAGTCGAGGACTGCGCGATCGAGAGGTGTATCTTTATCAAGGGGGATGTACCTTTTCGCCAGATCCGCATCATGTTGGATTCCGGCGTAGGAAAGTGTCTTCAGATCTTCAGGGAAGGAGTCGAAGGTTTCGGAGGCGATGAACTAAACATGCCAGCGATTAGATTTCCACTGCTTTGATTTCCACATGCTGCGAGTTCATGTGCAGATTCATACATCAATAAATTCAGCCAACTCCTCTGGATTTGCTCGTTCAGAAGATACAACCTCGGTCTTGGTGACGGTCACCTCTTTACGTCCATTGCGTTTGACTTTCGTCCTGCGTTTGGACGTGGGTTTCTCAGAGCGCGCGACAATAGCACTCGAGAGACATTCTCGGAAGATTCTGTAGTTTTCATGCGATGTCATTGGTATATTGAGCTCATGGTCTTGATTTCTCCGAATTTGGCGGGGAGTTGGAGAAAGTTGAACCCCGCGGAATCGTGCGAAAGATTGACATCATCCAGGTTCCTCACGCCCCACTTCACTCGAGCATATATCTGCTAATCATCCATGATTTTACGTTCAAACGCTCCTTTGGTCATTAAAATCTTCCTACAGTCGCCATGTCGGACAAAACCATCATCGCTTTTGATATGTATGGCACATTGTTGTCTACAGACTCCATTGTTAAAAAGCTGGATACACATGTTGGTGCTCAAGCCTCGTCTATCTCCACCCTTTGGCGCCGATATCAGCTGGAATATACATGGAGGCTAAATAGCATGCGTAAGTAGCAGTAGCTCGCAACTATCTGCTAGTGATATAGCTTACAAATATTCAGATAAATACGAGGATTTCTCAACGGTTACCCGAAACTCGCTACGCCAAGCATTAGCTGAGCATGATCAACAGCTACCAGACTCCGACATCGACACTTTGTTAGAAGCATATGACAGCCTACATACATTCCCTGATGTAGGCCCGACGTTAAATCGAATCGCAAATGATCCGACGCTTCAAGCTGTAATATTCTCGAATGGCACCAAAAATATGATTTCAAACTCAGTCCTGCACTCCCCAGACTTATCCCAGCACGCCAGTGTATTCCAAGACCTGGTCACTGTGGACGATGCGAAGGTGTACAAGCCTGCACCTGCCAGCTATCAGCATTGCGCTCGCATGGTCGGCAAGCAGCCTTCTCAGATGAATGAAATATGGTTGATCAGCTGCAACGCGTGGGATATTGTCGGGGCGCGCAGTGCCGGGTTGAATGCGATTTGGATCGATCGAGCTGGCAAAGGCTGGCAGGATGCTGCTCTTCCGGGAGTAAAGCCGACTGCGATTGTACGTAGTCTGGAGCAGATCATTAGGGAGATCAAAGGCCGACAGGAATAAGAGGGCCTATTTTCGGATCACACAGGCCAGCATTGAGTGCACAAGCGATAATGGGCAGTGAAGTTCGGTCTATATTGATCACATTTTCATACGGAAAGGTCATGTTCATAGTAATAATTATTTTTTTCATTCATATATTCATATCAACACCAAGAGGACTTAGAAAAAGGGGATGTACCGCTGAATAGTATTTCCAGATGCTCCACGTAGAAAGAAGCATACGGGGTAAGCCAGCAGAGTCAGTCTTTCCTCCCATTTCCCCTCGAAGAACCCATTGCAAGGTGGATTCCAGAGTGAATAGGGAGGATTTTAGTTTTATGTGAGGAAGAAAAGGAAAAGCGCCCAGAGAAAAAATTCTTGCCTAAAATAGTCAGTGATGACTAATCTAGCACGTGATGTCTTATCGATAACAGGAAAATTGGAGAACTGAAGCTGTTGCCTTTCGGTCTCCATAAGCGACAGCATCATCTTCACAATCGACCTTGGGCCATGTCATCACGAACGTGGGATCCAACTCGGGCAGCGTGGCTATACCCACTTCGGGTATGAAAGCCGAATTTCTCTGCAATACTCTCCCTAGATACTGACCTTGCTTTACTAGGGCATCCATTACTTTGCGACACACCGCTTCCTCTGGCCCTTATTCAAGGCACGACTTGTGCCTATCGTGCTCCTCTCGAGCTTCGTCTACTTCCTTCTCTTTTTCTTCACCTACCTCCCGCAGGTGGCCTTCTTGGCTATCTTCCAAGGAGCCGGATCGTGGGTGAGCGGTGCATTCCTGGTGCTGGGCGAAGGGGCCGCGATTGTGGCTGCATTGTTCGAGGCGTTCTTCGTTGATGAAACATTGGTGGATGTGTTTGATTCCGTCTTGGTGAATGAGGGCCAGGAGCAGCTTGTGCTCGCTTCGCGGGTTATTTATCCCGAGGCCGGTGATCCGACCAGCCGTCTCGGCACACCGACGACCAGCGCCGTTTATGCGCCATTCTCTTTGCGGCAGATCGTCGAATTCATCGTTTTGTTGCCGCTCAATTTTATCCCGGTTGCTGGAACGCCCATGTTCCTGATACTCACCGGATATCGCGCCGGACCGTTCCACCATTGGCGGTATTTCCAGCTCCTGGATTTCACTAAACAGGAGCGGAAAGCTAGTGTGAGTCGGCGGCAGCTGCAGTATACTACGTATGTTTGTTACTTCCGTTTTAACTTTATTATCGTCGCACAACTAACGATCCTTAGCTTTGGAACCGTTGCTTTGATCCTGCAACTCATCCCTCCCTTCTCCATGCTCTTTTTGATAACCACCGCTGCTGGTGCTGCGCTGTGGGCATCTGAGCTAGAGCAGAAACGACAACTTGCTAGCCAGCGGCCCATACGGCTGGGCGATGCCTACCAAGATGATTTTACGGTTTAATAATGTGGCATGATAGTGGGCCCTACGGCCTCGTAGTAATGGGGTGCCTCCCATACGTCTTGACGCGTATTGAATGTGGACCCACCCCGAAAACCTCACGACCAAATAATAAATTATTTTATGCCAACTACCTCGTTAATTGATAAATATTTCCTTGTATTATATACTCCGTGCCTATAATCGCATGGGCCCCTTCAAGCTTTCCCCGGATTACCTGCACGTGACTACCCCCATCCGAGGCCCGGTCAACACTACCGCAATTCCCTTCCGAACGGGTTTGCGCCGATGCGCTTAACACTTATGCAAAAGAGAAGGCTCTTGCCTAACTTCACCTCACCGGCAGGAAAACCTACCCTCCTAGGGCGCTCATACCTGAACATCTGCAAACTTGGGATTGTACGAGTCAATTAGTTCCTTGTGGGAGTGAAGTGCCCAAAAAAGCGCAACATTAGTCACTCGTAGTACCACCAAGGGTCCCGAACCAGTTCACGGAGTGGCACAACACGACTTCGCACAATTGCTCCACGCGACCTGCCCCAAGAAGTGGGCCGTTCGAGGGTTCCCCACAGTGTCTGCATGTACCGGACCTTTGTATCGACAAAGCTTACGCAACTTCACTTATGATCATGGTCTGAATCTCACTGCATGGTGGCCTAAGCCAGTTCCTTACGGATGGACCCTAAAACTAGACTGCGCAAGGCCTGCGATGCCTGCAGCATCCGCAAGGTGAAGGTTTGTCTTTTCCTCCCTGGGAATTTGTCTGCCGGTGTACTGATTTCATAAGTGTGATGCCAGCGGCCCTCCTTGTCGGAGCTGTGCTAGCTTGGAGATACCATGTACATATGAGCGGCCAAGTAGACGCCGAGGGCCCCCCAATCGGCATGCGGAGGCTTTCAAAAAGCAGAAGCTAGAGGTCCCACCTGATGCTTCACCAGCTAGCCTGAGTGACATCCCGCTTGTAACCACTCCGCAAGCTTCTACATACCGGCCCCCTCCGGAGACACCGCCGTCATCTGTTCCAACCTCGGCGGAAGCTATCTGTTCCCTGCATACAGTGCAGCTACTCCTTGATGATTTTTTTACATACATCCACCCTCTGGTTCCAATCCCACATGAACCTACTTTTCGAGCTGCTTTTGAGCGCCGAGAAGATAAGACCAGTGGGACATTCTTGGCTCTCCTCGCTTCCATGATTGGATTCCTTGTCGCCTCCTTCCCCCGGCGACCTAAACTAAGACTCAACACTGAAGCCGAGCGCTTCGCGTTCCCGAACTCGATCGCTCTGGTGAAACGGTGCCATGATGTTGCCATCCAAGCTCGTGGTACTGGTTACCTCGATCGAAATGCAACAGTTTACGACGCAGCTATCAGTTATTTCCTAGGTGTCTGTGCTGGTTACGTATACAGCATGCGCCGGTGCCGCATTTACTTAGCTGAATGCCGCAGTATGCTACAGGTTTATGACCTTTGCCGCTCTCCTACCAATCACACTCCTATCTCTAACAACCTCCCATCCATATCGGCAATGAGTGCACCCAGTCCAATATCAGCCACGTCAGGGTTGTCTCCACGGATGTCTCACGACCATTCTCCGCCGAGCCTCACGAACAACAAAACCGTCGATCTAATCACACAAGAACTTGGTCGTCGTCTCTTCTATGTCTCCTTAGTTGGCTATCAATCTCTGCTTCAGCTTGGCTCCTCCGATATCAAGATGCATGTACCTCCAGAGACTCCCACGGAACGCTATCCCCCATTTCCACTCGAAGTCGATGATGAGTTTATTTTCCCAGACCATGTCAATCCGCAACCCACAGGTCGGGTTTCGCGTTTAGCTGGCTTTAATGCAAACGTCCGGGTATACAGATCATACAATGCCCTTCTGGCCTGGGAGACTGCTTTTGGCAGCGGACAGATCTTTAATTGGGAGCACCAGCGCTCAAGTCTCTGGGATTGTCTTCAAAAAGCCAAATCTGCGCTCTCAGAGGTTCCTGCTGAACTCTCAGTGTTCCACCCAAAACAAGCTTCTATGTTTGCTGGAATAGGCCAAGATGGCTCAGTGTTTAATTACCCGGATGACCATATCAACCAAGAACGACGGGCAATCCAATATGAAATCCAGAAAGCGAACATCTACGCCAGTCAACTGTCAACTCGCTCGTGGTTGGTCGAGAAATACTGGAACCTATTCGAGACGTATACCAAATTTGGAAACCCAGCCAAGTCCCTAATTTTCAACCCACCGCAAACCAATAACGAAAAATCCGTGGGTTTACAATCCGAAGCTACTGGAGAACCCTTGGAATCTACACCCTGCACAGTTGGAAATGCACAGACCGACTATATTGGTCGCATGATGGCCCAGGAGCGAAAGCTAGTGATAAAAGACCTATTCGTTCTCTTGCGAACAGTCAATGAGATTAACATGGAGCCTAACGGTGCCAGTATCGTAAGTACTCCTGCTCTTCCTATATCCCACTATGACCAACACTAACACCCAACAGACTAGCAAAATTCGTCAAGTGGCATCGACCCTCCTCAATATACCCCACTACCCAACATCTAATTCAACCAACAACACCATTCCAACCGCAAACCCATCTACACAGTCACCAGTGGACTCGCCATCAGGTCTCCATGGCCTCACAGCTGCTGAAGCTGAGTCATATCTTCACGCTTTCATTGATACCCTCATTCGGCTTGAAGGCCGTTCCTCTGCTACGACGGACCCCGGTAGTACTGCTGAGGATCACAGTCCGCGAGCCAATGGCCGTGCGATGAGTTATCTGAGCGATTATGAAAGGGATCAAGAAGAACTAAGCCAGTGGGCTAGTTTGAAGGAGTATCAGCAGAAATTTGCTGAGGCTGGAAGTCAATTCTTTGAACTGTGACCAGTTGAAGTGTATTAATGGATTTGTTCGCTGTATTTTACAGTGCCGACCGCTATCGCCTTCCATATCGAACAGCACATAGAAGCTCTTTTGAACCCTAATCACATGATATGCCAATCCATATTTGGTTAGGTTATATTTCAATATCTGTTTCAAGTGTGAATCGTATAACACGAAACAAGTAAATTACTAAATTGGGTATTTATACATTTAGTAGTACAGATCTAAAACATACCAAGCCTACCATTAAACAGATATCGTCTACGGCACGGGACTCTGACTAAATAATTCGTATCTTTCATACATCGTCCGTCCACCGGATGGATATATTCAGGCGTCGATTATACCAATGGTTTCGCCGTAGGCTTCTCTACGTTGACGCTATGGTATTTTGATCCTGTTTAAGTCATATAGAAGATCAACTGTAGTGATGTAGCCATTTTTTTCGAATTCCATTATAGGCATGCATGCAATTCTTGCAGTCTCATTATTTAAAAAATCTAGTGAATTTCTTAATAGCCCGCCGTGCCGTACTAGCATTGAGATATGCGACATTCTTATTGTTTGGTAGTTCTCCCTGGTATATCTCCTCGGCCTCCTTTAGCTTTCCTTGATTAGAGTAGAGATTGCTAAGATAATGGACTGAATCAAGAGTGGACTTATGATCTGGACTAAGGGCCTTCTCCCTGCCTGCTAGAGCTCGCTAGTACATCTCCTTGGCCTCCTTTAGCTTTCCTTGGTCTTTGTAGAGAATACTAAGGTTGTTCACAGTATCGAGGGTGGATATATGATCTGGACCAAGGGCCTTCTCCTTACCAGCCAGAGCTCGCTGGTATATCTCCTCGGCCTCCTTTAGCTTTCCTTGATTAGAGTAGAGATTGCCAAGATAATGGACTGAATCAAGAGTGGACTTATGATCTGGACCAAGGGCCTTCTCCCTGCCTGCTAGAGCTCGCTAGTATATCTCCTCGGCCTCCTTTAGCTTTCCTTGGTTAGAGTAGAGAAGACTAAGGTTGTTCATAGTGTCAAGGGTGGATGTATGATCTGGACCAAGGGCTTTCTCATAGCCGGCCAGAGCTCGCTGGTATATCTCCTCGGCCTCCTTTAGCTTTCCTTGGTTAGAGTAGAGATTGCTAAGGTTGTTCAAAGTTTGGAGGGTGGATATATGATCTGGACTAAGGGCTTTCTCATAGCCGGCCAGAGCTCGCTGGTATATCTCCTCGGCCTCCTTTAGCTTTCCTTGATTAGAGTAGAGATTGCTAAGACAATGGACTAAATCAAGAGTGGACTTATGGTCTGGACTAAGGGCCTTCTCCCTGCCTGCCAGAGCTCGCTGGTATATCTCCTCGGCCTCCTTTAGCTTTCCTTAGTTAGAGTAGAGAAGACCAAGGTTGTTCATAGTATCGAGGGTGGATGTATGATCTGGACCAAGGGCTTTCTTATAGCCGGCTAGAGCTCGCTAGTACATCTCCTTAGCCTCCTTTAGCTTTCCTTGGTCTTTATAGAGAAGACTAAGGTTATTCATAGTGTCGAGGGTGGATGTATGATCTAGACCAAGGGCCTTCTCCTTACTGGCCAGAGCTCGCTAGTATATCTCCTCGGCCTCCTTTAGCTTTCCTTGGTTAGAGTAGAGATTGCTAAGGTTGTTCATAGTGTCGAGGGTGGATATATGATCTGGACTAAGGGCCTTCTCCGTACCAGCCAGAGCTCGCTAGTACATCTCCTCAGCCTCCTTTAGCTTTCCTTGGTCAGAGTAGAGAATACTAAGGTTGTTTATAGTGTCGAGGGTGGATGTATGATCTGGACTAAGGGCCTTCTCCCTGCCTGCTAGAGCTCGCTGGTATATCTCCTCGGCCTCCTTTAGCTTTCCTTGGTTAGAGTAGAGAAGACTAAGGTTGTTCATAGTGTCGAGGGTGGATATATGATCTGGACTAAGGGCTTTCTCATAGCCGGCCAGAGCTCGCTAGTATATCTCCTCGGCCTCCTTTAGCTTTCCTTAGTTAGAGTAGAGATTGCTAAGGTTGTTCAAAGTTTGGAGGGTGGATGTATGATCTAGACTAAGGGCTTTCTCATAGCCGGCTAGAGCTCGCTAGTATATCTCCTCGGCCTCCTTTAGCTTTCCTTGATCAGAGTAGAGATTGCTAAGATAATGGACTGAATCAAGAGTGGACTTATGATCTAGACCAAGGGCCTTCTCCCTGCCTGCTAGAGCTCGCTAGTATATCTCCTCGGCCTCCTTTAGCTTTCCTTGGTCTTTGTAGAGAATACCAAGGTTATTCACAGTATCGAGGGTGGATGTATAGTCTAGACTAAGGGCCTTCTCCCTGCCTGCCAGAGCTCGCTAGTATATCTCCTCGGCCTCCTTTAGCTTTCCTTGCTCAGAGTAGAGAATGCCAAGGTTGTTTATAGTATCGAGGGTGGATATATGATCTAGACTAAGGGCCTTCTCCCTGCCTGCTAGTGCTCGCTGGTATATGTCCTTGGCCTCCTTTAGCTTTCCTTAGTTAGAGTAGAGGTTCCCTAACCCATTAAATGCTCCCCATCCTGCAATATCATTACTAGAGATTTCCCTAAGACGTATATAATTCGCGTGGGGAATAAGCCGCTGCTGAAGCTCTGAATAATTCTGTTCGCTTGCGCTAGGGATAGTCTATCTAACCGATATTAGCGCTAGTTCACAAAGCTGGCCGGGATTCATAAGCCTATTTATGCGAGTAACATGATGGCACTAGGACTGTACTACTGGGTGCATCGAATAGCTTCCCTCTTGTTGTTTAGTCTCAAGAAGAGAAAATCCGATGAGATGTTTCACCCGAATTTTGAATGAGAATCCACTTGATATGATCCCTTTAAGCCAACTAGGGACATCGCTGCTATGAGAAGCACCTTTAACCAACTCATACCAAATGTCTCTATTATCAAAGCGAGCAAGTAGTAGGAGCAGCTCGGCTGCGCTTAGGTCCCGCTTTTGTATCTCATAGTATGAGATGAGCCACGTTTATAATATATTGCCCTGCTGATACTGCCGTCTAGGACTAGATTGTGACTGTAGAACAGACCAGGATTTCTAGTAATATTGCAGGTATTTGGTGGTACTGGTTCCGGTTTGACGCATAAATGCTGCCGCGAGCATAACCGCTAATGGGAGACCATCGAGGCGATTAATAAGGGCAATGGTATCTTAGTATATTAGTATTACTGGATAACTTATAAGGTCTGTATCTTAAATATTATCATACCTAGACTGTCCTGAAGGCTCTTAATAGCATCCGCTAGTAGGCTAGTATTCTGCAAGAGTAGTTAAATTGCGTCCGTTGTCTTAAGCCGATGGACTAGAAACGGCGTTCCTAGCTCACTTAAGCCTGGCAGCCGAGAGGTAATAAGAATAGACCCGTGATCTACTAGAGGGAAGAATGTTCCAATGTTATATTCATCACCGTTGCCATTAGTGATGGGAGAGTATTAATCGATGTTATCAAAAACGAGTAGCTAGCGTGAGTTTCCATTTTTCGCCAGCCAGTTCAACACATACTTCGCTCGTTGCTCCAGCTCCTCCTTATTGATCGCCCCGTTTTCCTGGGAATGTCTAGGTAATTTTGGTAAGACAGAACTAAGAGATTGCAAAAGTGTGCTTCGGTCCTTGCCATTCAACCATAATATAGCAGTAAATTCGTGTTTATGGTCTCGTGCAAAACGAATCGCGAGCTATGTTTTTCTTATGCCCCTAAGCCTATAGAGGATCGCGACTTTACGTGATAGGGCATTTGTCGGCTATAAATATTGCTAAAGGCGGTCTAGCTCGGCTTGCCAGCCCATAAAGCTTTTAATCATAGGGACGGTAGTAAGGTCTAATAGGATGATAAAGCGATCCACTAAATACAGAAAGGTCTATTTAGTATGATATCCGGACTACACAAGATAGCCCAAAGATAAAGTATCAGAGCCTCTTACCGGAGTTTGCGAGAGTGTCTTATGCGGTGGGGGTCTTATCAACCTGATTGACTAGAACCACCAAAAGCAGCTCTTTAGCATAGGCTACTGCGACTGCCGCCGCATATCCTTGCCATTCCTTGTTTTTATGAGAGTCAGCATAGTCATAGATGCCTCGAATAACCACACATAGAAAGTCATTCATTAGCCCCGCCGCTTCCATCTCCACACAGTATACCCCTAAGTCCTGCGCTAGTTGGTCTCGCCGTCTGCCATCTTTCACCACCTGGTTTGCGGATGCGATTAGTCCATAGTGAATCACTAGTTCTTCATGATCTCGCGAAGGTCGGTGAGCCAGTTTCGATCGGTCACAATCCGCATATGTATCAGCTGCACAATGATCATATTCTGCTTGGTACAGGCAGTCCTCTTGGGCGGGACGAGTGAAGTTGGTAGCTTTACAAGGTGATGTTTTAGTATGGATGTTGGAGATGAACTCAATCACTTAACTATCTTCTATAAGGTGATGCGCTTGTAGTGTAGCGAGAGCGGTTAGCAGAACCTTCGGGGGCCGGTTTAACATCCCGGTCCGCTGGAATCGACCATCGTGTAACACTTTCCCAAGATCGTATTGGATCACGCCTCTAGATGTATCCCTTGGCTGGCTTACTATAATATCGCCTAGTCGAATGTCTGCGTTGCTGCTTGGTACACCGCCACTAATACCGACTATCAGACCGAAGCGGATAGAGTGGAAGCTCGATAGTAAATGCATCGCTACCGTTGTAGCTGATACGATGCCATATACGCCGCCTGGTAGACAGGCAATGACGATGTTATGCTCTCCGATGTTTCTAAGGATATAGGTGTTATGATTGGTTGATGGACTCGGCAGGCTCGGATGGATTGTGTCTAACATCAGCTTTATAGCCGCCATCTCTAGTGGCAAGGCGTATATCCATCCGACCGTGTAGTCGTCATGGGATAGGATAGTCCTAGCAGCCATGCTGTATTATATAATTATAGGTTCACGTGAGACCGAAAGACCAGTTTCCCATATGAGGGTCGTCGATGTCTATAATCGCAACACCGCGGAACTTAATCTTGGAATGAATGCCCAAGTTTGGGAGTAGCGGGGTTGGAAAGTGAGGCTAAGGCATTCTGATCTCACAGCTAATCATCTTTTGTATAGTGGATATGGGTGTGATCAACACGTTACCTGATTAAGGATCACCAAGTTTGCTCATTTTGTATCGAAGCTCCTGGTCGCCTAGGCCTTGTATCTTCCGTACTAGTGTCATTTATCACTTCGCTATAAATAGACGAACTATCCCTATCTGGATTAGTGCATCCTATAAGTAGGAATTAGAAGGGCCTCTCTATGTTCAAAACTCAGTGACATTCTTGAAACACTTCATTACATGATATACTAAACTCGATCTGATTATAGCTGTATTTAAGGGGCTCGTTCTAGGGCCGAACGGCATATACTGTAAGAAGCCACGTGAGAAGAAACAAGATGGAAGATCCCCCCCGCCCTACGATATTATTCGTAGGTATTCTAGCTTTAGCCCTATCGCCATCCTAGGCTGTTACATAATGGCACGAAACCTCTAGGCCTGGTAGCGGAAAGTCATTGTTTATATGACACTCAGCCAAAAGAAACTTACCATCTCACAGATGGCGAAGGTGGCTAAGTGTAGTGAGCGTTCAGTCACTAATATTCGCAGAAACATGCGGGTCTTTGGCGACTCCAGATCCCCCACCGTCCCTGCCAGTCAGCCATCAATCATCACCCCTATGATGCTAGACGCCCTTTGTGACCACCTCGCCGAAAAGCCCGGCCTATACGTTGAAGAGATGGCCCTCTTTCTTTGGGATGAGTTTAAGGTGTTGCCATCACCATTAAGCGTTAAACGTGCCCTTACGCGGGTTGGCTAGACAAAAAAGAAAGCCTAGTAGAGAGCAAAGGAACAGAACCCTCAACTACGGGATTTCTACTAGCATAAATTATCGGAATTTAGTTCGTACCACCTGGTCTTTGTTGATGAATCGGGATGTGATAAACGGGCGGGATACCGACGGACTGGTTGGTCACTACTAGGGGTGACGCTAGTGCAAGTATCTAAATTTCACCGGGGTCAACGCTACCAAATCCTACTAGCCTATATACAGGATGGTGTCATCTTGTCTTGTATCTTTAAAGGATCAACTGATGCTAGCTTCTTTGAATCTTTTGTTGAGTAACTTCTGCAGCATTGTGGAAGATGGCCGGAACCAAAGTCCGTGCTTATTATAGATAATGCCTCTTTCCACCATTCCGACCGAATAAAGCAATTATGCTCTAACGCGGGGGTTAAACTATTGTACTTGCCGCCTTATTCGCCTGATTTTAATCCCATCGAAGAATTCTTTGCCGAGTTGAAAGCGTATATTAAGAAGGCTTAGTCGACGTATGAACAGAATCCTGACCAGGGCTTTAATGTCTTCCTCCGCTAGTGTGTGCATGACGTTGGTGCAAAACAGCAGAGCGCCGAGGGCCATTTTCGACATACCGGTATAGCCATCGAAAAGGCATGAGCGGTTACGGTTTCGAACAAGGATGCTCGACGTTAGCGAGATCCGGGCGATCTGGCAATACCCTTAATTAAGTGATTTACCTACTCTTATGGGCCGAGTGGTCTCCTTTAGGAGGATAGATTATTGTTTTCTTCGATGCGCCATAATATTAGACCAGTATTTGTATCGTGAATAGCATATTTATGATCATTTTTTGTTCTAGTTTAAACAAATTCCTAACTATCCAAAAAAAGCTAACGCCAATAATCATTAGACGACTTCGACGCATAGATAATCCATTTCGTTGAACCCTTATGGAGCCAGCCACAGTGGGTAAGATAACGTTTCATTCGGCATCGTAACCACTTCCAACGGTAGTCTAGTCAAATTTGTTTGATTTCATCATAGTAGCCCATTCGTTTATATCGCGCAGGAAACGACGGGCTGTTCTAATTTAGATTCCTCGCTGAACAAAGAAGCTAGAATCTGGGTCCTCAAGAATCAGTTCAAGATCTAGGTGATTTTCCAAAGTCACTTGGCATATTTTCCGGAAACCAGCTTTGTACGCCTCGTTGGTGGCGCGTGATTCTAACCATTCGCAGTATTTCCTTATAGCCACTTCACGAGGCCCAGGAATAATGACGTGCTCATCAGATAAAGCCTTGTGTAGAGAGGAACTGACTAGGGGGTACTGCCGTTTTGTGCCGGTAGAACATTAATGATGGTCGGGAGATATGATGGTCCGTTTATCACCACGTTAGTCTTGGTTAATTTCCTTCCTTTCTAACTCTCCAGAACGAGGTCCCGACGAATATCATTAGGGACGTCATCATAGGTGTCTAGGCAGCCACCACCGTCCACAAAGTCAATCAGTCGTTCTAGATGTGGGGCCTATAGCTTATAGTGTTTCTTATCCATAGGGTCCTCCTAGCACTAATCGCACTTATGTGGGTATGACCGGACATCACACCTCATCAAGTCATAAATAAGATCCTAAGTTATAGGTCGTTCAGTCATATCTTCTTTAATATCAATGTGTCTATTACGCTCTGCCATTATTCTACTAGTTGCTAACACATGGCCTCTCTTTTCAACTTTCTGCGGCACTTCATCATCGCCCCTGTAGTGAAACACAATGTCAATTGTAAGTGTTTTGCCTATGCGGACTAAATTGCTCTATTTACGTAACTACTTCTCTACCGACTTCTAGTCAATGGTAGTAGCACAAAACAGTTCAAGATTTTGCTAAGACCGGTCGCCCGCTTTGACGGTGATAGCCGTGCCTTTAGATCGAACTCGCTGGCCATTTTTCTTTTTTATTTATAGCATCTCTTCCATGGCTGGTTTCAAAGCCTTAGCCTAGTAATCCTTAGGAGCAATGACCAACCCTTTTTCGGTCACGCTACCTACCTTCTTACGGTTGAGCATAAGCTTCCACGCAATCGTGTAGCGGATATATTCTAGAGATAGCTCGTTATAGTCGACATCTTTATCCTATTCGGCAAGCGGGAGAAAGCTAAGCTGGTCTGATTGGACCGGATTGGTGGCATAAACTGGGGTAGGGCTAGGAGAGAATACGGATGGCGTACGACCGAAGTAACCAGGAGTGGGGGCATACTGTGAATCTTCGTCCTATGTGCGCCCGGGTCGGGGTTGATAATCATTGTCGCTATAAATGCTATTGGCCATCGTTGAAGCGGGGGAGGGAAGCCTAAGTAGACTGAACCGGAAGCGATTAGCAAACATCTCTAGCGTCCAATAAGATCCGAAAGGATGGCATGATGACAGTGGCGGGGATTACAAATAAGCCTTACTGTCGATCGAGCCTCACGCAGCAACCTGATTCCGGGCAGACACGCAGAAAAGCACCAGGTGCTCTGCAGTAATCAAACCGCAAGATACAAAGAGGGACTATTGGCAGATCGCCTAGTTAACGACGGCCCTTTTTGCATGGTTTGCATGGAATCTTCCAGGCTGCCAGCCTGGAAAGTTAGGAGTAAATAACTATTTATTTAATACTTGTATTTTAGGATTAGGGTATATATTACTTGGTTAGCTACAAAACCGGTTAATTACATACTACCCGTATCCGGATTAGCGGATCACATGATTAGGGTTTGAAATAGCTTCTCTATGTATTCGATATGGAAGGCGAAAGCGGTCGGCACTGTACATATTTTCAACAGCTCGAAAGTCATAACTTTCTAGCGCTCGTTATGTGGACATCCGTAGCCTTGTAAAACAACTGCAATCTCGAAAAAATCTCTCTAGTATAGTACCGACCTATCAAGGCTTGTGACCTCGGGAATTAGAATTTTTAAATTCAGGTTACTATTAAAGCAAAAAATGCACCACCAATACATCATAAAGATACAAACTGAAGCGAAGGAAACGTCTTCATTATTTCTGTCTTTATCCAATGACATACTTGCAAAATTCATAACAACGTATTTCGAATTGGCTTCTGGCTCGTGTTCGCTATGTCTTCGTCACTGTGGTGGTCACCGTAGCGGTAGCCTCAGTCACAGTCACGGTCTTCGTTGTGGTGACAACCACTGGTGTCACGGGGACAACAGCTAAACCGCTGTCTGAGCTGGCTGTCTCTGTCTTAATTTCGGTTCTTGTCTCAATTTCGGTGGCTGTAGCTGTGGCTGTTGATGTGACTACCGCTGTAGAAGTATGTGTAGCCTTAGACGTGTGTGTGATCGTAGCTGTGGCTGTATGCATGGTCGTGGATGTCACCATGGCTGTAGAGGTATGCATCACCGTAGATGAAAGCACAGCTGTCGACGTCACTACATGTGTGGAAGTATGAATAGCCGCAGAGGTTTGCACAGACACGGTGTTATCGGGCGTGGTAGCTGCAGTTCATGAGTAAGCAGATGTTAGAATATCTGTAGGAGTGAACGTACTTTTTTCAGACGATATAGTAATAGTTGTCGGAGTCTCAGCTACAGTTTGCTCGGATACAGCTGTCGAACAAGTGGAACTCTCCCCCACTGTCGACGTTTCCAAAGGCAGTATTGTTTCCATAATAACCACAGTTATAGGGGACGCGGTGACTGTACTCGCGGACTCGGTATCGGTGACTGTGACCGAGGTTTCAGTCTCAGTAATAGTACGCCCGGGCTGTGTGATTGTAATCTTTGCTGTCTCGGTTGCGTGAATCGTGATGGTTGTTTCTGAGTCTTCGGTTGTGGAAGATGTGGTCTTCGACGTTGACGAAGATACTTCAGCTTCTATTGGCGTTATAGATGGTGATGTGCTTTCCAAAGATTTGCTAAAGGGTGCAGCGGAGGAGGCAGTAGCTATGTCTGTAGAGTACGGTGTTGTTTGACCGTTAGAGACCCATTCGATCATGCTGTCTGTTATGTAGTACACAGAGGCAGTTGATTTTGATATTCCGGTTTGTGATGAGGTTGGTGTCTCGGTGGATGTGGTTTCGGGCAGTATTGATGCTTTGGACACCGTCGAACTTTTGGACGACGTTGGAGTTTCGGACGAGGTCAGCGTTTTGGTGCGCGTAGGTATTTTGGACAATGTTGCTGTCTTGAACAGCGTGGATGATTCAGACCATATCGATGCTTTAGATGAGGTTGACGTTTCAGAAGGGGAGGTCATTATTTTAGTGATCGTTACTGTTCTGGAGGTCTTCGACGATTCAAATGGTGTCAATGTTGCAGTCACTTTAGACGGCGTCGTTGTGGCTGTAGTAGCATTCCACCAGATAGTAGTTGTGGTGGTCCAGCAACCGTCACAATCATCAGCAGCTGTCATGGACGCCTTGGCTCTGACTGAAGTTTTGTGATTGACTACACTGGAATATAACTCTGTTGCTTTTTTCGATTCTGTAGTTGAAGTGGATGGTTTCAAAGTTGGAGATAATCTTGCACTTGAAGACGTCTTGTCTGAAAGTGGAGAATATGCTTTATCTGAACTCGAATGGGCCTTGTCTGAAGAGAAAGTCATAGTATGAGATAAAATGGAAGATGACATTGTAGTTGAAGAAGTCATCTTGTCTGAACTTGGAGAGGATGTTTTCTCCGAAGAGAAAGTCGAAGCATGGGATGCAACAGAAGTTGAAGTAGACGGTACAACCTCTTTGTGTATCGGAGAAACATCTTTTGAGGTACTCTTGCTGATATTTGATGAATAAAAGGTACTCGCTGTGCTTTGAGCTGGGCTGATTGTCTCAGCTGGAGCTGTACTATCTCCCGATGTGGATGCGTAAACGATAACCGGGGTCATCACTTGATCGGTATTGGCCGATATTGGCGTCGAGGATACAGCAGTAGACACGGTATTCTCAATCGAAACCAAGGTGAAGGTAGAAGATGAGCTTTCCGATTCACGTGCCGAGGTGGTTGTAACTTCAATCGTGGGCATAGGCGAAGTAGACGGCGTCACGGATTCACTCGTAGGCTCGATATTCTGCTCCTCAGCAGGCGTTGAAGAGATAGATGTCGGGGTAGTAGATGACTTGGTCTTCTCCGCCGAAAGGGCCCAAGAAGGGGTAACAGGATTGACGGTTAGTTCCTCCTCATCGCGGGCACCCAAGTTCTTGATTCCCGCAGCCAAAGCCGTCTCAGCTGGAGATACATTATGCGGATAGTGGCCAAGGACAGCAGAACGAGTGATCGGACCAGCCGAGCAAGTCCAAGCCATAAGCAATAAGAAAAATAAGCGAATGAACAGCATGTTGCCGTTGATCTGCCCTGAACCAAATTGCAAGCTCAGTCAGCAAGAGACTGGAGCCAATTCAGAAGACAAATTCTAAGCGCGACAGAGCAGAAACTGGCACCAAATGGATATGCGAGTCAATAAGAGACACCTTCAAGTACAACAAATGCTCAAGTTTCTGGCAAAGAAGGGCATGACAGATCGAGGGCCTTCCCAGGATCAATAATGGCGTCGCATGGCTGTCAGACTATCACAATGAACGAGTGGCTTGGCACAAGTGATACCTGCGAATATAATAAAGATTCCGCACTAGGGAAAACAAAAGAATGAAGTAAAGTCAGACTGAAAGAGTGTGTGAAAGGGAAAGTAGAATGAGGACTCATTCGAGGCGTTGGGCTAGTATGCATATTAATTCGTTTTGGCCGGGGACATGGTGCAGGCCCCACTGTTTGAAAGACCAGGTCTAGCTAGTACATCTAATTTTGAGTTGCCATTACCAGGGTGTATATTATAAGACGGATCCCGTTTCACCAGGGAAAAAGGTGTAGCCCAAGGCGCGCGACAAAGCGGTTTTGTTGCAGGAACCGCCCTGTATGCAGCTTTGAGTGCTGTGGTTGGCTGCTAGTGGGATCCACATTTCGTCTGTAAGTGGTAACGGGCACTTTCATTGGTAGACGAGAACTAAAAAAAGTCATGCTGGAGATTAAATGCAAAACTAACTACTAGGTCATCAAGAATAAGGCTAAATTATTAATCAGTCCCCATAGACCTCGTTTCATGTACGCCACAGGGTATTCGGTTGACCCAGTGAAGAATCCGACGAGTCTTCTTACGAAGACGCCACTGTAAAGGATCCCCCGATGCCCTCAAAGGGTGAAATATTCCCAAGGGCATCCTTTGAGTCCCCGTAATAGTGCATACGATAGGTTCCAGCCTGTAAAGCATTCGGGCTATCCACGCTGTAATAACTGTCCTCGATCGTCCACTGGATCGTGACATCGCTGTATCCCAGAACACTATTGGTTCGCTCCCACAAGAAGAGAAGGTTCCAGTCACGGTCGTCTCGCACCACCTCCCAGTCGCCAGAGCTCGAGTTGTAGATTTCAATTGCTGCATATGTTGATTCTTGGTGAAGGTCATTCCGAGGATTGGCGCCAACAAAGGTCGTGTTAACGACATCGCCAGGCCCATAAGTCCTGCTGCTGGGGTTCGTAATAACATCCCCGAAGGACTTTCCAAAAGGAGCATTGTCATAAACCACACCTGTGATGAAGCTAAGGGAGTTGTTGGTATTGACAGGTGGGCTAGGGCCTGCGCCGATGGCCGGGAGATTCGCAATATCGTCGGCGCTGCCAAGGTACGGCAGGTATGTTAGAGTGAGATTGATGTAGGCTGCAAGCGCATTCGGACCATACAAGGTTGATGCTCCTTCGTATCGTTGTACGCTGTATTCCTCTTCTGTCGCAACGTAGTGGGCATAGCTGTTAGACGGTGCCCCTAAAACGACCTGAGGGTCAGAGATACCCAGCGTGTCTTGGGCACCCTTGTAAATAGCTTCCTTCCAGCGACGGCCCGACATAGTCGTAGCTTCACTAGCCGAGATGATAAGAAACAGCTGCCCCACTCGGAGAACCTGAATGTCCACAATGTCTGGGGCCCAAGCGTATGGCAATGTGAGGGTTCCAACATCTAGGAGAATGTCTTTCGCTCCCTGACATTTTACCTGTTCCGCACTAGGCTGATGAATGAATGCCCGAGCAACGAGCCATAGTGGGTTTCCAGTGGCTGGGCTACTCGAATTTTGAGTAAAATCAAAGGCTCCCGGACCATCTGTGGTTCCAGCAGCGAATGAATACCCCAGCGCCGCAGGGCATGTAGTCAGATTGCTGCCATTAAACGGAGACGGGAAGGAGTAACCATTTAGATCCTTGAATACGTGAAAAGATCTGACACCCGAGCTACCGGTAATGATGGTAGCGTTGGAACTCATCTGCTCGTAGAGTGATTTGGCCGCCGAGTACTGGCGCCGGCCGATTTCGAAACAACTCTTGGCGCCGTTATCCTTGACTCGGAAGAAAGGCCCCTGCCGTGGCAGGCCTCATTTGTGCCACCGCAGGTACTGTCTTCATATGTGCACATCTCCCCAGAGCCATCCTCGCACCAGGCACCTAAGACGTTGGGACTGGTATCTCCGACGTTGGACTGGGAAAATCCAATGACCACATCATCTGCGAATCTGGTGTCTCCATCGATGCTGCGCTCGAAGAGATAGGCCGCCACACCTTTGTTGTCCCCAGTGACCAAGGTGTTATTGTTATACATGGATGTTCCGTGAACTGGGAACCATGTCAAAATTGCAGCGGTCTTATTATCAGAGTCCCGGTCGAAGCGAAGCAGGGTCATTGTCTTGTCCACATTGGCCGAGTAGCGAGCTTTTTCTTCATCGGAGTTTTGATCATATGAGTATGGACTGCGGTTAATATTGGCATCTTCAAGATCAATGGACCCAAACGATAGACGCCCTTTGGTAAGGCTTGCATGCGCACGTTGAATGGACAAGACCGTGCCGTCGACAATCGCCTGGTAGCTCTGCTTATCGAATCCTTTGGTCGGGATTTGAGGCAGTAAGTAGTTCATCCATGCTCCAGGTCCAGAATGGGAGTGGGTGCCCGTCAGTGCTAGATTGTGCGCGCCATATCGTGCATAGTCACTCCCAAGCGCTGCAAGCCCCTGCAAGACTCCATCTCGCACAGCAGTGTCACCTGCAAGGGTATCGAGAACCAGATAGATGAAGGTATCCTCGGGAGTCTTTGGGTCTGCAAATATAAAAGCACGTGAATATATCCGCTGACGAAGACCCGTCCCCAGTTGATCTAGGCTAGCATAGCCATTGAAATCAACCTCGACTACTGGGCTGGCTGCTTGTTAATTCTTGGACACATTAAAGACTTATGAAGAGAACATACCCCGTCACATCGGCCTTTCCGGCACCCACCAGAAACAGGTTATCAGCTGCTGCCGCAGCACTCGTTCTGCTCTTCCATCTGTTGAAGTTTCGAGTAAAGCTGGATTCGGGGATTTGCTCAGTATGTTGCACCATTCCCAGCAGTTGTAGAAAGACCAGAAGAATCAACGTGATCGCAGCGAAAACTGCGCTCAATCGGAGATTAATCATATTGCGTACGAGGTGGGCAAGATGGATACCGGGGTGTACCCTGGACAAGACAGGGCCCCGAGCAAGGGATCACGGGAATATTTAAGCACAGTTCAGAGTGAGCGATATTTCCATGGCTAGAAAGGAAACCAGCGAAGATCTTTCAGCTTGACATAGTAAGCATTTCGCGAGGGTCGTATCGAGTTAAGCGATGTGTGATAGACAAGGAACCTGCAGCTGCAGGACTGTGATCGTCATCAACCATCTCCGAACTTAAACGGGAAACGACATTCCTTCCCCGCACGGAGTCAAATATGAGCCCGTTTTTCTATACAGCATATTCACATGTCCAAGCGAATTAACAGTAAATCAATAAATCAAGGTTCAACCGAGTCAGGTTTTCGGGGACTTGGATCAGCGGTAACTCGTCAGGGTCTTGCAGCTGTTCCAAAATAGCATCATCAGGGTTACACCGTGGTGCGCCTGAAATGAGAACTATCATTCGATATGACAGCTTGGGCCCTGGACTGTACATAGCTCTAGTGGGATTTAGCAGTAGCTATTGTGCTAATAACAAAGATCAAAAGAAAGAGTGATGCTGATTCGTCAATATCTCCAAGATCACATGACCAGGTCTCCACACCGCTTTCCGCTGCAATTGCTTCATCAAAGATCTTGAAGATTAATCTCTAAGTCTCCACTGCCAACACATTTCAAAATGCCTCTCATTAATGAATCCCACGACTCCTTACCTTGTATGCATTCCTCCCACAAAGTAACCTTTCAGCGCTGAGACTAATTGCCTTACAGACGTCGACGCTGAGCCATCGGCCGCCGCGTATCAAAGAGCCCAGCAGCTCATCAACGCCGAATTATCCTCAGAACACACCTCAACTATCCACCCCTCAATTCCACCAGCTCTTGAATCAAAATTCTCCCCTCTCATTCAACAAGAACTTGAGCGCAAAGCGACCGGCGCGCCTCTCACGGGTGGAATCGACCTGACCCGCTACGAAGCACCCGAGCCCCCAGTTCGCGCCGCAGCCGGTGAAAGCCCCAAGCTAGACGAATGGCGCCAAGCGCTGCAAAGCGCGTACAAATCAAGTTCACATCTTTCCAAGCGCCACGAGAACTTGACTTTGCTCGATGAGAATGGCAAGAACGCGTGGTTGATCGGCAACTCGCAGCTCGAATATATCCTTGGCGGTCTTGAAAAGGAGCTTGCTGAGACGAAGGAGAGCTCGGAGGAGGTGAATAAGCAGCGGAAACTTGCTCAAGAGGCTAGGTACGGAGAGCTGTCAAGTCTGGAGGAGACTTGGAAGCGGGGCGTTGGAGCTATCCTCGATGTGGAGTTGGCGTCTGAGGGCATTCGGCAGCAGATTTTAGAGCATCGGAGACAGGCCGCGCAGCAACAGTCGCGCTAAATCATCGTCTACGAATCGTCTCTTTCTTATGCGATTGAAACACTTCAAGGGGTCCTTTCATCCTTGGGGTTGCAAGTGCACGATCCCTTTGAGATTTCTTCCTCGATTACATTGCGGATCGCCCTTTCGAAGTGTTGGCAGGCCACTTGATGGTAAGCAAGTTTTACAGCTAGTGAACGTCTTTGATCTGCTGGTCTTCTTGCTCCTTCCCTGCCTGCAAGGAATACTTCTCTGGTCTGCTGCCAACCATTTTTCGCTTTGCGAGTGTCGCAGGTACGACACTTTGTCATGAATTTCAGACACCATGTTGGCCTGTGTCGGGTACAAAAAATTGGCGTCCTGAAGTCCTGAATAGGCCAAAGAACCTTGGAAGGAATGGTGCAACCTAATGTTCTTAACCAAAACAAGATTAAATCTAGGATGCATTATGTTCTAGATCTTACATCAAGCCCTGCAGGGCCTTGAGCACCAATGCGTTTATTAATTAAATACAAGATCTCCTGCATTCTCTTCAGAATCCATAGCCCATGCTGGATCTAATTAACATGAAAAAAAAGAATCAATAACAACCAAATGCATGCAATGTCCTACGCTAACTTATGCTATATTAGTATTGAAGACAACACAAGAACCCCCAAGCATACTCATAAGCCCATCAAATCTTTCCCGGCGCAACAAGATTCACGTCAACTCCATTCTCCGTAACCCGCACCGGTCCAATCTTCTCATCAACAACAACACCGTTAGCAACAGCATTCTTATTCCAGTGCAAAACCTCCTTGCACATGCCATCCAACGTAGTCAGCGGCGGGTTATAACCCAAACCACCCTCCTCAGGCGACTTCTTCGCCCGCGAATCATCGGCAAAAACACAAGTATCCGAAATGGCAAACAGCGAAGGCTGAACCTGCGCCAAATCACCCGTAATCTTCGGCAAAAGCCATGACAGGTACTTGAACTGCACAAACGAGTATGCCTCGATGACGTACGCAAGAAGGAATAGGTAAATAGGCTGAACAACAGGGAAAGCGATTGGCGTCTTGGCAAGCGTGACCAACAATGTGTATACATCGCTGAATGAGATAGCCGGGTTGGGATCCGTGACGACGAAAGCCTGGCCACCAATATTGGGCAGCTGAGATCCGGGCTTGCTTTGCTCGACTAAACGTTGCTCGTAGAGAAGATGGGCGATTGAGACGTTTTCGGCGTTGACGAAGCTTTGGATGATGGGGTTTAACCAGCTGAAGAGTATGTTAGTATGCATATCCACAGTATTTCCATCAAAATCGAATAGAGAAATAGAGTAATTGGTACTCACGTCGGGCTTCCACCAGTACGTAGGTAAACACCGGTAATAGTCATCGCAACATCACTTCCAATGCCGTAAATACCATTCGCAGGCCGAATACATCCCGTCCGGAAATTAGACGACAGATTATCCTCTGACCGCACAAGTCGTTCAGCCTCGACCTTGGTTACGGCATAATTTCCGAAAAACTCATCATGTCGCTGCGGCACAGGTGCATCATCGCTCCAAATCTGCGTCACACGCTTCGGGAGCGTTTCCCAGGGCGCGATCCAGAAGTCTGGTCGGTGGAGACCCACTGAGCCGGAGGATGTGGAGATAAAGCATGTAGCGCCGCTTTCTTTCGCGGCGTTAACCACGTTCCGGGTTCCTTCGACGTTGACGTTGCTGCATAGTGGCAGGAAAACCTCCAGACGGTCTTGAGGACGGATGATTGCTGCCGTGTGGAAGACGGTCAAGGGAAGGTCAGCAACAGACTCGGGCCATGGCTGCTCAAAGGCTGTGTCGACGCTTAGTTTGTCGGTGATGTTTGTTTTGACATATGTCACTCCGAGATCTAGAACTTCTTTTGTCGGGGTGTGGAGGTCTAGAATGCGGATTGCGGATGGGTCTTCGCCGCGGGATAGTAAGTGTTGCACGATCCAGCCTCCGACAAGACCTGAGTGGATATTAGTTTAGATGTCTTGAATTAAAGTTTGGTCTTCGCTTCTGTTTGCTTTTCTCCGTGTTTATGGAAAAAGGAAAATCTCCGGGCTTGCGTCATTGGGAGGAGCTTACCGGATCCACCCACGACAATATAGCGGCGGGTCTGTTTTGGTGGGAGGCTTTTGGTCACATCGACAGGAGACTCGCTGGCCTTTTCATAGGCAGCCTTGACTTCTTCGATAGTCCAGCGATGAGGAGAAAGGTGGAGAGCTTCCTCTGGTGTTTTCTTCATGGCGGTGTTGACATGGCGCAAGTATAGACCTGCCAAGCCTAGTGCGGCGGGCAGAAGTATGTAAGTCATCCTGAAACTGGAGGCTGGAGTAAGGATGCAGGTAGAGTATTCCCTCTGGCGAAAGACCCTATTACAACGTGAGACTTAGGGGCTTCGGCCGTCTAAAACTCAAAGTTGTTTTATCTATTCTCCGGGGCTTTGTCGCCGGCGTTTGGAGAAATTATACAGCAGAGAGAGTGTGAAAGAATAGAAAACATCGTTAGGGAAAGAACATATGGATATATTCAAATTCTGATTCAAATTTTTAACTATAAGACCCAAATTAGGAACGAACACCGTCGTAATCTGTCTGTTCTGGCAGGTCGCTTAGAGCTTGGACGGCTCGGTTAGATTTAAACGAGAGCCACCACATGGGCACGCGCCATGGTTGGGTCGTGCGTCGTGTCTCAGCATTGAATCAGGAAGGGCATGGCGAGCTTTTGTTCCTGGTTTCTGAGGCATCCAGGAAAATTCCCCGATTTCCCCGAAGTTTCGGAATCCTTTTCTCGTCTCGCTTCCGGGTAGACCCACCTTTAAACGACTGCTGCGCTCCTGCAGAAGTAGCGTAGATTCCGTCTCTCGCGGAATAAGTTCCGTCCATCGGGCACGTTTTTAACTTTCACATTAGGATGCGCAATTGTTGTCGGCATCGATCGTCTCGGGCCTGGACATCGGCATCTGCCGCCCTATTTGACATTGTTCGGGATGTTCACTTATCCGAGATGCTTATTCCCGATTGCAATTGAGCTGTCAATCATGGTATACTTGATAGAGTTGGTCGGGGGTATATGATATATCAATGGAGGCTCGCAAAAAATTCAGGTCTCCACCTATACTTAATATGACCTGTCAACCAAAACGACACGCTTTTGTTGACCCATTAAACGTGAGTGCAGCATAGGATTGCGTACTATCTCGGCAAACCGGCACTAGGCAAATCCCGACATTTCGTCCACACCGTTCCGAGCAGATAGGGGCATTACCACTTCATGAAGGCGTTTACCCACGGGGAAGTTTTTCTGGAGTGGATCTGGAGAGCCGTTCTTCGGAATTATGTACGGAATCTACAAGATTATCTTCATATCATACCACCCTCAGAACTTAAACATACATGGATGATGTGATTCTGCCCCCAAACATCCTTCCCGAGATCCGTACTTTTAATCACGTTTGGCATATGTTTGGGCTCTAGTCACAGAAATTAGGCTTATCAATGGCCCTGGCCCCACCTAGTCATTGCAAAAATTTCTAGTTCAGATTGAATAGAAATTACCGTTTCTACCCGCTATTCTTTATCTTCGTTTGAGTTTTGACTCAGTAATCCCCAGTTTGCGATACATAGCAACTGGTAGTCCCCATATCCAACCTTGGAACTGGCCTTCCTCCTCAAATTTGGACTCACCATTCCTTCAGCTTGGGACGTCAGTATCCCCTGAAGTTTCCGTAAAGGAATAGAAATATCTGTTTCAACGCCGGAAGGTCTGCATCTACGTATCGCATTATCATCGTGACCCAATTCAGCCATCTCAGAACCTTATCGCACTGCGAACTCTATTCATACAACACCGGCACATCTCCAAGAGATGTCGTCGCAACACTCTTCTGCGGATCCCCATGAAAAATGGCCGAGAAGCAATAATCATGATACCGACTCTATCGCTGAGACGGTCTCTTCGGTGGACACTCAGACTGATCAGGATGCACTGGGCAGGGCATTGACGGCGCATGCCTCACGAACCTCCCATATGTCGTTATCAGAGCGTGTCACTACAATCCCGACAAACGCTACCTCTGATCCCAACTTTGAAGTGGATTGGGATTCAGAGGACGATCCCGCGAACCCCAAGAATTGGTCGATGGGCTACACGGCCATGGGAATTATATTTTTATCATGGAATACTCTTGTTGTGTAAGTTGAAAATCAACCAAAAATCAACCAAAAATCAGCTTTGGTTCCTATTACTGATGTATACAGTGTGCTATACTCGACATCTTATACCTCGGCCACAGCGCAGATCGAGGAAGAGTTTGGCCAGTCTGAGACTATCGTTACTCTGGGATTAACATTTTATCTCATCGGCCTGGCCATCGGGTCTATGTTCATGGCCCCATTGAGTGAAGTCTACGGCCGCAAACCCGTTTGTGTGACTTGCATGCTTGTTTTCACCGCTATGATCATTCCCGCTGCTCTCGCCAAGTCGATAACCACGTTGATCGTCGTGCGATTCATTGGTGCTCTCTTCGGCAGTGTCATGATCTCCACAGCACCGGGTATGGTAGCCGATATGGTAGACGATGAGCACCGCGCACTGGCAATCTCAATCTGGAGTATTGGTCCTCTTAACGGCCCAGTCGTGGGACCCGTGATTGGAGGATTTGTAACCCAATATCTCGGCTGGCGATGGATGTGCTGGATCGTTCTAATTCTCTCGGGCGTGGGCTTATGCTTCGCTCTAATCCTGAAGGAGCCCTACGGCCCAACTCTGCTACAGAAAAAAGCCGCTCGACTGCGCAAGGAAACTGGTGATTCTCGCTGGTGGTCCCGCTATGACCGAAAAGATAGTCTATACGAGATCCTAAAGCTGGCTCTCAGTCGCCCATTTGTGATGGCTGTTACCGAGCCGATCTGTATCTTCTGGGATATCTATGTCGCTATCGTTTATGGTATCCTCTACCTCTGCTTCGTTGCCTACCCTATCGTTTTCCAGGAAATTCGTGGCTGGTCCCTCGGTCTATCTGGTCTTTCTTTCGTCGGTATCGGCATTGGAGTTGTACTCACCATCGGCTCTGAACCTCTCGTCCGCCGATTAATTAACAAGCATGAAAAAGATCCGGAGACTGGCAAGGTTTACCCAGAGGCTATGGTCTCTTTCATTTGCATCTGCTCTGCTCTCATTCCTATCGGTGAGCTTTGGTTTGCTTGGACATGTGCCCCAGCCTCCATTCACTGGGTCGTGCCTTTACTTGCTGGTATCCCCTTCGGAGCAGGTAACACCGGTGTCTTCATCTACGCTTCGAACTATCTCACCGGTAGCTATGGCATGTACGCAGCGTCCGCGCTGGCAGGTAACTCGGTTATCCGGAGTATCCTTGGTGGAGTGCTGCCACTTGCTGGTACGGCTATGTACAACAGCCTTGGTCCGAATTGGGCGGGCACGTTGCTCGGGTTGCTGGAAGTGCTTATCATCCCAATTCCGTTTGTGTTCTACAAGTATGGCCATAAGATTCGACAGAAGAGTACTATGATTATGCGCATGCAGGAGGAGAAGAAGAAGTTGGAAGGCAAGAGGGCGAGAAGAGTGGCCCAGCTGGCTGCTGTTGCTGAGGAGGAGAAGCCTGAGGAGGTCTAGGATGGAAATCATGTCCAGATCTCATGGTTTGTCTGGTTCTCCCTGGCATCGATATCCCATTTTAATTAAGGTTGCATTGGTGTGAAAAGTCATAGCTATAACGTCGATCCGAAGCTTGGAATGACTCAAAAGTTCTTCACGAGCAATATAATAATTTAATGATTCATCTTAATTTTATTTCACTGAGTACATTCCCACATAAGAGACATACATGTACATTTTGGCTTGTCGACAACATTCACTTCGGGTAATTAATCCGACTTTCCACATCTTTGACATGTCGAAGGATGCGCTCATATTCCCCCAATGCAATTGCTCCAGCAGGAAAGATCATAACGGCCTCAATGAAGACCGGACGAGATGCAACTTTGATAGGGGTGGCACTCGTGAGAGATTGACTGTTCGATTGTTGCGAGTCCGCTTGACTCGACGAGAAAGAAGACTCCGGGGTATTAGCATCTCGCACATATCCCAGCACATTCAACCAAGTGCCAACACGCAAATCCTCAGCCTTCAAACTCTCCAGAACGGCATTGATATCCACAGAAACAGCACTGGGCTCGGACTTGCTGCGAGGATAATTGTGTTCTAGAATCAGATGGCCCACTGTGATATTATATTGCTTGACACTAAATCCAGATAATGTAAGCATAGACCCCTGTTAATGGGTAAACTAGATATATATCGTCGTTGACGGGACGTGCGAGAAGAAACGCACCAGCCCAAAAAACGGATCTTCGAATCCGCAGCAAGACATGGCAAATCGCATAAGAACGCGCGGGTTGAGGGACGCGGCCCGTTCATCCCTGGGATGAAGACAAGATAATCAAAGCGAAAGCGTTGCTTGATCAACTGGTAGATTTCCGAGCAAACGGCCACGTGACTGCTTGTATGTCATAGGCGCAGCGAGGGGAAAGTCCGCTCCCCTCCATTTCTCGGACTTCATCACAAGACTACGATCACCGAATCCGCCGATCTTCAATCTGACCGTACTCTCGAAACCCGCAGATTTTCACCGCGGGCTGTCAAATCGCCTTCTTCTTTCTTTGTCTTCTCCGGCGTTTTTCCTGTTTGCCTGGTGCCTATCGCCTCGTCCGCCTCCATCTGACTAGGTATTCCGCTCTAGACTCACGGGCACACCTGCATAAACCGCCACGGGATCAACCAGTGCTGCCTGATTCCATTTTCAAATAAAACATAATCAATCCTTGAACACAACCCCCCCCATACCCACCCCCATCTCACCAACATGTGGTCCTGGTTCGGCGGCGCATCCGCCCAGAAGCGCAAGGAGGCGCCCAAGAACGCTATCTTGATGTTGCGCGGACAGCTGGATATGCTGCAGAAGCGGGAGAAGCATCTCGAGAACCAGATCGCGGAGCAAGATGCCGCAGCACGGAAGCATGTCAACACCAATAAGAATGGTACAGTCCCCTCTTCCTTCTTGTCCTCACAAAACAAAGAGCGATAAGGAAATAACATACAAATGAACGTCGTAAACTAACTTCTTTCGCCTTGTACAGCCGCTAAAGCCGCTCTCCGACGGAAGAAGGCCCACGAGAAGACACTCGAGCAGACATCAGCACAGATCATGCAGCTCGAACAACAAGTATACTCGATCGAAGCGGCGAATATCAATTACGAGACTTTACAGGCGATGAAGCAGGCTGGCTCAGCGATGGAGCAGATCCATGGTGGAATGAATATTGAACAGGTTGATGAGACGATGTACGTGGGCTGGACTCTTCCTATGTTTCTGCTTTCCCTTTTATTTCATCTTGACTGACGAATTATGTACGTGCAGGGCCAAACTCCAGGAACAACACGCACTGGCCGACGAGGTCAACCAGGCGATTACTTCCACCACATTGGGAGACCAGGTCGACGAGGACGAGCTGGATGCCGAATTGGAGGGACTGGAGCAGGAGGCTATGGACGAGCGTATGCTCAATACTGGTCCCGTACCAGTCAACTCACAGTTGGACCGTTTACCGGCTGCTGGAACTTCCGATTGTAAGTTTATCTACACTGCGTATACTCGATTCGCCTTGCCAGGTACATCGAGATATAGTTTGCAGATGCTAACAATTGCCGCAGTAAGCAAAAACAAAGCGACAGCCGAGGAAGACGACGAGGAGGCGGAATTGGCCAAGTTGCGCGAGGAAATGGCTATGTAGTTTCCTGCCTCTACAACTTTCATTTTATTCGCATTTCTGATTTCTCTTGGCCTCTTCTTTTCACCACCCTACTTATGCATTGGATGTTTTTGTTGTTCACTTGCAAGCAAGCCTTTTGATGTACCCGGCGCCAGTTCTTTTCTATACACCATGAATATGGTTACTCATATCTTATCCTTTTGCTCCTTAGGTTTAGTTTTCTTTTTGCTTTTTTGTCCATGGACAATGAATTCTGCTAGACTATTTGACCGTCACCCATTTTAAAATTTACAGTTATGCTTGATCTATCTGATTTGGGTAACCAAGTAGAATCACCGTATATAAGGATGGAAGTGGACCTTAGTAAAATTGCATCTGCATCTTATCACAATGATTATCATATCAATTGGTACTATCACGATTCATAGATCATGGAGCTACAGAACCACAAGGTAAATCGGAAGATTAACGAAAACATAACTCCCATGGCTTGACCCGCCATGACCGGTTGCCCATATCCATGCTAAACCACATTCGCCGAAAAAGAAAAGAAAAGCCCATCCAGGATGTAAAAAAACTCCTTGGCATTTGATAACCACCCGAAATACCATCGCATCGTCGTTAGCAAACAAGCAGGCTAGCTAGCTGACCTTCAAGCTGAATCCGGGGTTTAGGGATACCACGCATAACTCTTAGTTGGCTTGGCTCGCGCCCCATTCTCAGCTTCAGTCGACCATCTAGACTTCCACTCCAGCTCGCGAGCTGCATGGTCCAAAAGCCCCTCTCTGCATTCCTCAGGGAGCATGGCGATGATCTCAGGACTCATGAACTCGGGGTGCAGTGGGCCAGCCAAACTAGTTACACCGTTCGGGTTGAGGGTGCGCATGTCTCCGTCTGGGCCTGGAATACCCATGTTGGAGTAGGGAGGGGTTTCATAGGAGATGTCCTGGATGACGTAGCGGTCGGAGATGGATTTGCAGACGCGGGGGAAGATTGTGGGTTGTTGTTCGGTGGCATCCTGTTCGGCACCGGAGGTGGAAGTGGGTTTGGGGGAAGTAGAGGATGGCTCCTCTGTGGCGGATTGTGGGCGGTCGCTGATTTGCTTTTGGCCTCCGATACTTAGCGAAGATAGGTCGGACATCAGTTCTCCTGCGGAGAGGACCCCGGATGAGGGCACGCGTTCATATCGGACATGAGTGGGCTGCGTGATCTGGGGGTACTGTATGTGATTGGTGTGAACATCATACACGCCTCCCATGGTGTTACGGCGCATTTCGGCAAGCTTGGAGTTGAAAGTGCTAGACAAGTTGTTAGAGTGATTCGAGAAATTCATGAGGGCATGGGGAAACGTACCTTGCTGCACGGGCGTGCTCGAGCATCCAATTGTCATCCGTAATAGGAACCCGACGCTTCTTGGAATCCACAGGTTTGCCTCCGGCCATTGGCACAGACGGCGCACCGGTATGGTATACACTACTGGCACCATGCCAAGCGACATATTGGTTGCGGTTGTAGGATTCTCCAGGGCCAGGCAGCTTGTCGTCAGGGACAGCCAGCTCACCCTCCACATCGCCACGTTCACGGGCAGCATCCTCGTAGTAGTCATCAATGACCTTCTTACCGCCGACGACAATCTTGGAGCCAAATTCACGGAACACTGAGCGCGCAGTGACCACACCAATGGCTCGACCCTTGTAAGAATGTGGGATGAGATCGCGTTCGATCAAGTCACGCTTGGCATCGTCATCGATAATAATCTTGTAGAGCATTTTGTGTTTTTGGAAGAAGAGGTACGAATCACGGAAACCAATGCATCGTGCAGGTTCGGTTGACAGCATGTACAGGCGGTCATCACGGTTAAGAATAGTGAACGTGCGGACTCGGTACTCGCGTCCACCCTGCAGATGACCATTCTCATCGACCTTGGTAGCACCCTTGGGATCAGGAGGAACAGCCACTTCATCATTGATCACATCCATCATGTTTCCCTCCTTGTCGACTGGGACCTGGGTCAGGTGAGAAGGTCCCCGGTTTCGCGCCCATCGTCCACCGCTGGCAGCAGGGCGACCTCTGCGACGCTTGACGGGAGTGGTGACTCGAAGCGGGGTTTCACCGTCTGGCGCATCCCAGTCTGGAGGGCGGTTCTTGGGTGGGCGCCCAATGCGACGCTTGCGGGGAATGGCAGATTGACGGCCACCAGTAAAAGTTGGGGTATCCTCTGCGCCCGCAATCTGAGTTGTATCTTCCGCAGCAGGTGTCGCTACACTCACTGCTTCATCGCCCTTTGATTCAGCAGGCGTTTCAGCCTTGGACTCGGGCTCAGCTTCAGGCTCGGGCTCAGCGGGCTCCACGGACCCAGCCTCGGGTTCGGCCTCGGGTTCTGCGTCGCTTTCGGCATCAATTTGTACATCGGGATCGTTCTCAGGGGAATCGTTGTAGTCTGGGGCAGGAGATGATGGCTCTGAGGGGGGCGCATCTATCATCTCATCATCAGAGGCATCGGGATGTTGGGGCGCATTTCCTGAGGGGGTTTCATGTTAGTCGCGAACGCGTTCATGGATGGGATCATCACGAGGGATGATAGGGGCTGGTATGATCAATAACTCACTCATTGATTTTGCTGCTGCTTGAGCAGCAGCCCTCAGCTTTCGAGGCATAGCAGCGAGATGAGGGGTGATCGGAATGGCGCGGTGCAATGTCCCCAAGAGCAAGCCATCCTGAAGCTGTTTTGCTATACCGGATTAACAGTTTCGCCGAACTTCTAGCACGTGATCTATATCACGTGAGAATAACCGGGATGAGCTTTCAGCCTCAGGCTGATAACAGCCCCCTATACCCTATCTTCCCTTTTGGATGCTTCCCCTCTCCATAAGCATCTGACGTCATAGGTCGATCTTTCGCCATCAGTTGGTCAATGTTAGTCAAAGATGGCAATCATTGACCACTCAATATTCGCATTCCTTACACCCTTTGTTTCATACACATTCTAGACTTCCGACCGCCTTCTATTACCAACCACAATGTTATCATTGTTGCAGGCGCCCGACGCATGTCGGATGTGACAGAAGCCGTTCAGGCAATGCGGAAGAGTTCCCATGAGCTCATGCACCCTAAATGCTCACCGGATCGGGTTGCTCACCGTTATTTCCCGATGGCCTACAGTATGTGCCCAAAATAGAGCCCCTGGGGTGTGGCTGATATCCGTGCGACCGCTTTTTTCCACCGGTGAAGAGGATGATTGTTTTTAATCGGTATCGAATTCCAGCGAGGTATCACATGCTCTGAAAAGGTGAAGTTAGGCGTGAAACCTGCTTTTCGATTGTATAGATGTAAGCTGCGAAGCTACTCAGCACCGCTTTGACCAGGATGACCAGCCAGCCATACATAAATTATTGGATTTGACGATTTGGGTTGATTTACTATCCGACCAGTAATAATGCAGCAATTTGCCCATCTTTCCAGAACAGTATGTGTTCCATTCTTCATGCTGATCATGTCAAAGGCCTCGGGACGGCGAGTCGGCTGCATGGCTGCATGGCTGCGGATCGTGGCACAGCTTCACCACAGCTTGCAGATGACCGACGAATGTGATCAGCGTAGCTATATGGAGAACTTTACCTGCCAAATCATGCAGCCCTAGGGAGCTCTATGCAAATAATGAACAACAAAAGACAGATAAGAAAAAGGATTGGGGAGGCATGGGGCATGGTTGTACATGTGTGCTACCAGGCTCGGGATCGGATATCCATGTGTCAATCCTTGGTGTTCAAGCCTCGAAGGGGTAGAGACCCCGGTCTTCTATGAACGGTTAAGAGGATCCCTTTTCCAGTGCTTTGCCTATTCGCTATTCTTAATTGATTGGAAGAGCAGGGTGAGGGGTGTATGCAGATCCTCCCCGCCCTGGGAATCGGGATTCGGGGGGATGCAGACGGGGATTGCAATGTTGTACAAAGAAGAGAGCTTGAGCAGGGTTACTTTAGTGATCTTCACCTGTGCTAATATGCATGTTGCGTCCGCTCATACCTCCGGGGTTCTCATCCATCAAACCAAGAAGAGTAGAAGCGCGAGACTCTGCTGGTGGACGCCCCATGACGCAGATAGTGGAGAATCTGTAGCATACCGCTAGAGCTGGGTGGTGGGGGAGCACAGTGGCACAACGCCTCGAGCTTCCCAAGGTATGTGGACGCAAGGGTACGGCAAAGTTGGGTCGGGCCTTATTCGAGGCTGATGCACGATCGCGATCGCGTTGGAATTGCCGATCGGACTCGATCTATGTTACACAGAATGAAAAGGACTGCGATGGCGCTGAATTGAAGTGCCTTGAGTATATAGGAGACCACGTATAGTTCTCTGCATGCATAGGAGGCATGTACTCCGATTCTATGTACCCCGCCTATTATACAGCGGAGATGGCGGAGATTCTCGTGCATATGGTGCGTCAGACCCTGATAAGAACCCAAACGAAGGCGCTATCAGGCGCATAGACTAAAAAATTAAGGCGACAATTTCCGGTATCGAGCATGCTACAGTACACCCACATGGGTAGATCCTGTGTCATTTGGCGCGTTCTCCGATACATAACCAAAAAATCAATGCGCCAGTACAGTGATTTTATATCCCATAGAGGTAATAAAAGGATCTATTGGATAAGATTCCCTAATCAATAACTCCAAACCCAAACCATCGGCCATTCACGGATCAAGGCAAATGGTCTCCACCGGGCGGTTTGCCTATTGAACGATAAACTGAGGGATTTTAGTCGGTCTTACTCTATTTTATCACAATGAAATAATCATATTTGAATCATACAAGTCTGGAGTTAAAAAGAGAGCATCTGTGGAAAGAGAGAAAGAGAACGCCCCCTAGTTTCAATCTAAATGATTCTCAAGATTCGAAGTCTAGAGATGGAATCATGCCCCTAATGTACAATGAAGAATGCCCGATAGGTATGATCTCAGTGGGGGTCTTTTGACTTATGATCTCACCCTATATAATGTCTGGTTCACTTGGGTCCCCCCTCCTTTAATTTTCAAGTTGCTTTCCCTTGGTTATGGAAAGTGGAAAACCCGAAGCCGATCCGGGTTCACCATCCCGCAATCTCCCTTAGCTCATCATCCGGCGTCACCAAAGTTTCTTTTTCTTTTTCACCTTAGTTCATCCTTTCCACGTTTTCTATTTTCTCGACTCCTTCAACAATCGACCCGCCACAAAACCCCCCGCCCCACACCCCACTTCGATTTTTCAGTCCCGAAATTCTACGTACTAGCGGAGGGCGAACAGTGCTGGATGGAAACACAATGGCCGCTGCGCAGAACGGAACCGTGTTGCACGGAGAGGCAGACATGAAGCCTAACAAGTGAGTCACCGTCTCATTTCCCTATTCTCATACCTTGCCATCCTCAAAAAATCGATTTCGAGTCGTGGTCGAAAAAATGTGATTTTTGCCCCTCACCGTACTCGGTGTTGGAGGCCCTGCATGGCGTGTCTGGTGAGACAACATGCGGCGAAGGACCTGTACAAAGAACAAGAAAAGAGAGATTTGAACCATCCCGTGCGCCGGCTTGCCGGAGTTCTCCCGCTCTTTGCACGATGACCCCGGTCGCACTGCAATTCCCATCATCCACCTCGTTTCACATATATCGCCAACTTACCCAGATGGGTTGAAATGACTGACATGGTTGATCTCTTAGCTCTGTGTCCGAAGACGAAACCCAAGATCAGATCGGTTCAAACGGGTCCACTCCCACTGGAATCGCTACCCCTCAGCCGGATCCCGCAGACAAGCGTCTGCCCTCCATCATGCACAACTACTTCCAGGTTGGTTCCTTCTCCGGTGATCGATTAAGTCTACCGCGTCTATGGCCTTGTCTGGCGAAACCCTTGTCGGAGCACCCAGACCCGGGCGCTTCTTCCGAGTCCTTTGTCGTTTTGGATCGAGAGGAGGGGTCTGATAAGATCGAGGCAAATTTGCCTACACCCCCCATTCTCTATTACAGTCAGATGAGATGGATCTCAGCTCGAGTCCAGACATGACTGCGGGGTCGATTTTTAATACCCTCAAGAAATACCTCATCCCCCATGAACATGAATCTCCTTCCCGCCGTCAAACTTCCCTACCAGTTTCTAGCGTTTCAAACGATCCCGTTCTTGCCACACACTTCTCCAATCCTTCTCTCCCTGCACAAGACGCCTGTTCCCTCACCGAAACATCCTTCCTCGACCACGGGAAACCGCATGTCTCAGTATCTTCCGAGAACCTTACCAAGCTGACTGGAACCGCACCCGATGCGGTGTGTCTAAAGAATACCCCGCCGCTCACTCCCCGTACCATGTCCAACGAAGAGGAGGAAAAAGACCCCAGTGACCTCGGCGCCCCGCAAATCTGAATCCGAAACCGAACCCGAGAATGAGGAAACCAAGGCCGCGACTCCGGACACCTCCACCGATGAAATCACCATGAAGCTTGATGAGGCATTCCCCCGCCAACCCTCTCCCCAGAATGGACCCCCCGTGAGCCCGCTGAAGGGCAAACTTACCGTGAAAATCTCCGAAGGCCGCGGCCTGCGTCCTAGTGTGGATCCGTATGTGGTGTGCGTGTTTGAATGGAACGAATATATTTCCAAGGGTACCAAGGATGGAGAAGAGGAAGACGAGAAGCAGCGGCGCCAGATCGAGTCGGACGCGGAGGCCGGTCGGCCAATGGCCATTCCGATGCGAAGCCGTCAAAGCAGTAACAACAGTGCTTTTGAGGGCGCTGAGAAGGGCAAGTCGCTTGTCACAGATCCCCACTGGGACCACGCGGCTGTATTGTATGTTTTAATCACCCTTATTATCATTAAAAATTTTTATGCTGACCTGTAATAGTGATGTTCTCGGTGATCAATCCGAAGTCGACGTCACCGTGTACGATCGTCACAACCAAGAAGCGTTCCTCGGCCACGTGCGACTTGGAATTAATCTGAAAGAGGATCACAGCCGACTGGAGGGCTGGTTCCCCTTGGTCGCTCGTGGTGCCGGAGACAGCCCGGTGTCGGGTGAAATCTACCTTACTATGACTTTTGAAATGACCGAGCGGAAACAGATTGGCCCGAGTGATTTCCAGATTCTGAAGCTCATCGGCAAGGGAACCTTTGGTCAGGTGTACCAAGCCAAGAAGAAGGATACCGAGCGCGTTTATGCCATGAAGGTTCTGTCGAAGAAGGTGATTATCCAGAAGAAAGAGGTGGTCCACACTTTGGGAGAGCGAAATATCCTTGTTCGCACCGCGATGGCGTCGTCTCCTTTCATCGTGGGCCTCAAGTTTTCTTTCCAGACACCTTCAGACCTCTACCTCGTGACGGACTACATGTCCGGTGGTGAATTGTTTTGGCATCTGCAGCGCGAGGGCCGCTTCCAGGAGGCTCGGGCCAAGTTTTACATTGCCGAGCTGATTCTGGCCTTGCAGCACCTTCACGACTATGACATTGTTTACCGTGATCTGAAGCCGGAGAACATTTTGTTGGACGCTAATGGCCACATCGCTTTGTGTGATTTCGGTCTGTCCAAGGCTAATCTGACACAAAATGATACCACGAACACCTTCTGCGGCACCACCGAGTATCTCGCCCCCGAAGTTTTGTTGGATGAGCAAGGATACACCAAGATGGTTGACTTCTGGTCCTTGGGTGTTTTGGTGTTTGAGATGTGCTGTGGCTGGAGTCCGTTTTACGCCGAGGATACCCAGCAGATGTACAAGAACATTGCCTTCGGCAAAGTGCGATTCCCCAGAGATGCTCTCAGCACCGAGGGTCGAAACTTTGTCAAGGGTCTGCTGAACCGGAACCCCAAGCACCGCCTGGGAGCCAATGGCGATGCAGCCGAGCTCAAGGCGCATCCATTCTTCCATGACGTTGACTGGGAGGCACTAGGCAAGAAGCAGGTGATCCCGCCCTTCAAGCCTAAGCTCAAGTCCGACCTCGACACCTCCAACTTCGATCCCGAATTCACCAATGCCCTTGAGAACAACAACTCCTTGAATGACCGCGCTGCAGCCCTCGCCAACGGGCTGATGCCTGCTGGTACACCTCTTTCCCCCGGCATGCAGGCCAACTTCAAGGGCTTCACATTTGTGAACGAAAGTTCAATCGATCACCACGTGAAGGACGGTCCCGAGGACGAGGACGAAGAGGATATGGTTGATGAAGACACCATCCTTGCCGGGTCGTGGCGATCCCACAGACCGACCAACTCGTCGGAACTACGCATGGGCGGTGTCAAGACATCTGACGGCGCCGATCCCGGTATTTTTAACGTTGATGAGAACTTTTGATGTGACTACGCTTTCCCTTAGTTTATTCCACATTGCATGATCATGGAGTCTTGATCTTGTTTTGTACATGTCTTTAGGTGCATCCCCTTGCCTACTCAGATCTGGTTCATTGTTCATGGTTCATTTTGTTTGAAGGTATTCATCTTGTTGCGTGCTTTCTATTTCAGTCTTTGCTGGAGAGTGATTCCTACGTTTTTTTGCTCTCTCGTCCTATCTATCATGTCATGATTTGTTTTGGCTGCTATCAGCTACATACCCCGTCTCCCCTGGGGATTTAACTATCCGTCCCCAGGGAGACCTGCATCTCCAATGGAACTGGCCAGGGTTCTACTTTTCCAACAACTTTCTGTTCCCCCTTGGGAAGGAAAACGGATGGTGTTCCCACCTGAGTTTGATTTTTCTTTCTGAGGCATTCTTTCCTCCTTTTGTATCTGGGATTGTATTCGGGTTTTCTTGCCAGCGATCTTTCTCTATTTCAGTCTCATCAAGTCAAACCTTTCTTTCTGCTTTGGACCTTTTCCTTTTTTCTCCTCGATAAACCTCTTTTTAGCATCTACAATAGCGGGTGGGTACACATATATACATGACAGTTCATTTGATTACAGTGTTCAGACGGAGATGGGCAAGGGCAGCATAACGCGCAGTTGGTGATTAGTTGAGGCTGATCATACGGTGCTCCACTTCACTTGGTACATTATTTATCATATGGTGGGAATTTCGCTAAATGTTTGAATTGCAATGATATTCTGTTTCATTATGACTATTTCTGTAGTTTCCTTATACTCATTCACGCATTTATTATCTATGACTAAAGGTGATATAGTTCTGAGATCTTAAGGGCTCTGCTAGTGCTTGTTCACTAAGGTAGCAGATAGAGCGCGACTTGCTCAATCAGGGCACCACCGCCTCATGAGGAGCTTGGTGTACTCACTCAACAGAGTCTTACGCCTAAGAAGTCCAAGTCACCGGGCGTGTGCGTTAGCATATACCCAGTCTCTTTATAAACCAGTCACGTAACGTAACGGCTTCAAATCCACTGAAACCCCATAGTAAAATAAACACTGGAAAACGATATCATCCTAGAGTAAATGATATGATCCCAAATGCGACATGACGACTAAGGAACGGGTGCAGGTCATTGAAGTCGCTATCGAGATACAAGCTCTATAACTCATTTTACCCCCACCAAATCACATTGATCATCATATTACCCTATGACTGGCCCTTTTCCAACGATCTATATACGTATAGGACTATCGATGTCAACTATTTACTTGCTTTGAAATTGAGACATATTCTCATGCGCATAAGAAAAATTTTGTTTTCCGTGCTCTCAATACCAGTATAAGATTCAATGTTCAAGGAAATTGAGAATCTGAAAGTGTGTCACAATGTACAGTCGGTGTGGTACATGTAATGTCTTGTTCATATGTTTCTAATATCGATGACATCCGAATGGGCATCCCCACGACCGCTTCTGCATTTCTTTGCAGTCACAATCCAACTTATTGAGTGACCCGCTGTCCTTTCCTATCATTCTGTCGAACCAAGCCCCCATTACTAGATTCTATCAGTAAATTCAGGGACTCAATAGGAAAGCACTACTAACCTCCGTGTTCATTTAGGTCTAGAACGCGATATCCCGGACAGGAAGGCTCTGGCCTCAAATCGGAAACCCATTCTCTCAACAGAGTACCAGCGCTGTGAATGTCAAAATCCACTCGGCCTTTTCTTTGGATTCCATCGTTGACCCTTTTGAAATAATAGTAATTGCCGTCACAGATGATATCTTCCAAAGAGAGTACTTCTAGAGATAGCTCGTTCTGTAAAGTATCCAAAAGACTAGACACACAAGTCACCATTTGTTCGTTGCGTGTCCATGCCCTTAGGGTTTGATAGGCCGGGCAGACTGAACCAGCAAATCCAGGTGGAGAATATGGGTGATAAATGGATGACCAGTTTGCTATTAGATATTCATTTGTCATTGGCTCAGATGACGAGGAAATCGAGGAATGTTGTGGGGATGGGGGAGCGCTTTCTGGTAGTTCCGGTTCGGCTGCTGGCGGAGCTGGTGTGTACGATGGCGAAGTTGGTTGAAAAGATGGGAATGTTGGCGTATATAACTGCAGTGTTGGTTGAAAAGATGGGAATGTTGGCGTATATAATGGCAGTGTTGGTTGAATGGATGGCGATGTTGGTACATACGGCGATGTTGGTGTGTACGATGGTGATGTTGGATGAAAGCCTGGTGAAGTGGGAACAAATCCAGGGCTACCAGGTGTGTAGGTAGGCGGGCTAGAGCTTTGATTTTCTTGGTGGTTGGGAGATTTCCTGTGTTGCGAAGCAGAATCATCTGCAGCTCTCGACTCCTCACTGCGTAATGTCACTCGCTTAAGTGTAAGAATGACCAGACTTTTCTTTACACTAAGCAATAGTGATTCTAAAGAGTTAAAATAGATATCTAGCTTATGAATATGAAGCTCCCGGAGTCGAGTGAAGTTGATTCCCTGGAACATGTTTCCAGCGTAGCTTTTTGCAGGATAGGGAGGCATCTCTTCTTGTGTAAGATATCGAGGCAAATGATCTTGCGACAAAGTCAGTTTTTCCAACTGAGGTGCAAGGTTCGTGATAAGTTTCAGACAGGCGGCTTCATTGAGATCAATACATAAATGGAGATCCTCTAGGCTTTTTAAAGCAGACAGTAGAGAGTCAAATTGTTCTTCAGAGAGGGCAATTTTGGGGCCGATATCGCCACAGAAATTAGAATCGCAGGTATATAGCTTTCGGGGTTTGCATTTTGAGCCACATAGCGCAAGAAAAAGCTTCGATAATGCCAGGGAGTTCAGGGTTCTTATCTGAGAGTTTGTATTGGTCTGGGTCAAGGATTGCAGGCTGTGAACATCGAATCGAAAATCAAGTTGGCTCATCATTTGTCGCCTTCCCAGGAATGGAACCGTCTTCTGCCGTGGATCAAGCAAGAATTCCGTGCTATAATGTGCCAGTCCTATTGTTTGGAGGTTTTGGAATCGATTCATGCATTCCCGAAGTCGAACACTAAATGTTTCTGATTCCAGCAGGTTGGAATTATCCGCGATCATCGCTTTGTGAACGGCATATCGGGTATTCAGCTCGTCTCCTTTCACTTGACGGCAGCTTTTTGATGATATAGATACCATGCCGATGGGCTTTTCTGTGCCATTGAACACAGTTGGTATCATCCAAAGCTCCTGGACGTGCTCGCGGAGACCATTTGACTTGGATAGTAATTCCAATTCGTGGAGACTGTCGCTTGTCACGATGAAACGGATGGTTCTGTAATAGGATTCCGCGAAGGTCTCAAGTGATTTGTCGTACAATGCGCGGCATGATAACCTCAGAGCGGCCCATTGCTGAATATCTAGATGATTACATATCTTTGAAATCAATTCCACGGGAAGAGATGCAATGGACATTTTGGCTGCGTGTGTGACGTTTTAAGGGTGAGATCAAGAACAATGGGAACATTGAAGCTCAGTTTGTTATTTGCAGGATTGTTGAAATACTACTACCATTACAGAGAGAAAAATCAGTCAAAATCACTAGTAAACTCAATCAGGTTCAACGCTTATATAAGCAAGGAACCCCCTTTCCGACTCCATTCTGATTGCTATAGTACACTTGCAGGTTACATTGGCGATGACCAGCCTACAGTAAATGACCTTCCCATTGATGGTTTCAATTGCTCTCCAGTGCAATTCGGCATAGAACGGGCACAGAAAGTGGGTATATTCATTTAAATATAAACCATGGACCGACATGCCGAATCAGGAAATGCTACCCCTAGGATGAGTCTACGTGGGGTAAATAGAACGTCATGAACAATTGCCATGTGGAGGAAGATACGGACAACAAACTTCAAAAGCGATAAAGACCATATCACATGAGAGTGAAAATCATTCTTAAATCCCCCTTAGGTATTCCTTTAGAATTATACCATCAGATTTGTTGCCCCAATCAGAAACAACATGGCGAATATTACATCCAAACCTGCTCCGGTTGTCCTTCCTCCTAACTACACCTTAATTAAACCCTCGGAATCATTTGCAACCCCGGACTATGGGATAGTCACATGGCATACCCTGTTCTCGGCTCCGAACACCAACACCTCAGACATGTCTGCCGGGATAGCCGTCTGTCCGCCTCGATCAGGCCACCTGTGCCCCCACAGACACAAACAAGCCGAGATATACTATATTATTGAGGGGCAGGGGGAGGTCACAATTGACGGGGTGAAAAGCACGGTTAGCAAGGGGAGTACGGTATTCATTCCCAGCGATGCCGAGCATGGGATCGTGAATACCGGGGAAAAGGAGCTGAAGTGGTTTTACGTGTTTCCCACTGGGTCTTTCGAAGATGTTATCTATCGGTTCTCCAAGGATGAGAATGTGAGGAAGGAAACGGCGAAGCTTTGATCAAGCGATTTGTCAAGGGTTTAAGTTGAATGAGTCATTCTTGTTTACTTATCCTTCGACGCGCGATAAGAAGTTGTAAAAGTATGTTTAATTCTACTTGCCGATCATATCCGCCGTGAATGTCTGGGACTCATATTTGCGAGGCTGAACTTTAACCTCGGATGCATTATTGTGATTGGTCCAGTGTCTTGGCGCATTGACTTCCTTCCGTAGCACTGACCGAACCTCATACTTTCTCATCCACAATATGGCACAGGCTGCCCATCAGCCATTGCGCGCAGAGCTTTCAAGTCAAGCATGTGATATATGTCGAAAGCGCAAAGTGAAATGCCACTTTTCAGGCTCGCAGTCCGGCCCTGCTCTATCACGCTGTCGGCGATGCGAGAGGCTCAACCTGGCGTGCACCTTTCTATCACCAACGAAGATCCGAGGACCGAAGAAACGGTAGGATAATGACCCGGAATCTTCTAAGTATGGGCAGCTTCTGATAGACCAAAGGGCAAATTCCGCCGAGCAAACAGAGCATCATACGCAATCTACCCAGTACTGGACGGACGATATTTGCGACCGAGATCTATTTGAGACCATGATGCAGGATTATCTGACATACCTGTATCCGATGGTCCCAATAGTCCATCGCCCATCCTTCAAAAAAGCTCTTCAGGAAGAGCAGCAAGATGAGGTCTTCTCCGCCCTAACAGTCATGATTGCCGCGCTGGTCGTGGCGACCATGCCGGCTAGGTTCCAGGCTTACCAAGCCCACGATTCACCACTGAGGTTTTCATCTCGGAAGGAGATGGTGCATTTTTGCTATCAGAAGGTTATGGCGCTACGAAAACCGTCTTACTATGATCATCTTAATTTCCAAAAGTTTGCCATCTCCTACCTTTTGTTCGCTGCATTCTTGCAGCTTGGCGATCACAATTGGGGGCGGATGATGAGTGCCGAAGCATTCCAACTTGCTCGATTACTGAACCTGCACTCTATAGGTGAGTATCGAGGCCTCAATTGCATTGAGATGCAACTTCGGAAGAAAGGATTTTGGTTACTTTTTATTCTCATGTGTGAGTGGCTTCGTAGCTATTGATTGTGGAAGCATCTAATCCTAACATATATCCCACACCAGACACGGAACATCACAAAGTGTCTTGGGCGAACGTCTATCCTACTTGGATAATGATACCTTGCAATTCATCAATCCAGAAGACCTGATGCCTCTAGAGGTTCCGGATGAAAACATCCTTGAGAATGAGGTATTAATGCCTGCCGAGCCAACACCTTGCCTCGAAACCGGCTTCGTGCTCCACTCGCGAGTATTCTGGGCTGCGATCCGTGCTATATGTCCGAAGAAAGCTGCTGAAGATCCATGCCCGTGTATTCGAGCACACCACCCCCAGCTGCAGATGTCATATTTCCATGACCGATTAGCAACCCTCAAGCACATACTGGACGATTGTCCTGTCGATTTTCAGGCCTGGCAATTTGAAGGGCGCGACGAAGATCTCCGCACAATGGCTGCCTCCCAGTTTTCGTCCTTGCGGGTGAATATCCACGTCACACATCTATGGCTGCAGAGCCTTATCATGGACCAGCTGGAAGCTACACATGCACATCAACAAGAACGGGGCTTGTCTTCGCACTTGTTCGATCAGAGGGCGCTTTGGGGAGAAAGAGAAGAGCTCTGTCGCCAATTGTTCTACATTATCTATCATTTCCCTCCGCTCAGCTTGGAGACTAACGGGCTACATCTTGCGAATAAGGTGCGCGACATCTCGGCTAGTCTACTTGCTAGCCCATTTGGTCCTGATGACCCTATCTCTAAACGGGTGGCGGAGTACGTGCGACAGTCTTCTGAGGTATTGACCTGGTTGGATAGGAGTGAAAGTATGAATACTATGCATCTGCCGACGTGGGTGGACACCGATCGTATCCGAGAATGATTGTTTGTATCATACCGACTTCTAAAGTTCATTTGGCTCGTTTCTATACTATTCTAATCTAATTTTACGACTTCATATGTACCCTTCATGGAATGCAATAGTCTTTTTCTGGTCCTACCAGCCACCAGACCAGTATGTCGTCTCACTCACATTCACAACAGTTTCCAAAAATTCTCTACCACTGCTAGTTCCTACCATGATCTTGTAGGCTCCCTCATAGCTGCACCAGCTATTGCTCTTCTCGTCCCAGAAGCTAGTCGCACGGACAATGTTCAGGGGTATAGTAACGGTTTCCTCGGCGCCGCTGTCGAGGAATACCTTCCGGAACTCCTTGAGCTCTTTCAACGGGCGTCGGATCGGGGGTGAGACTGGTGCAATGTATAACTGAACAACTTCTGCTCCCTTTCTTGAGCCAGTATTCTGCACTTTGCAGCTGACATTCAGAATCTTCTCTGAGTCGTTGGCATTCAGATCTGAGACCTGGAAGGTTGTGTAGGAGAGACCGTGACCGAATGGGAATAGGGGTTCGAGTTCTAGTCCCTCATAGTATCGGTATCCCACATACACATCCTCTCCGTACAGGACTCGGCCGCCCTCGGAACGGAAGTTGAAATATGTGGGGTTATCCTTCAATCGGCGGGGGAATGTGAGGGGAAGTTTGCCGGACTAAAAAAAATTGTCAGTATTTTCGTTCTTCCAAGCTTAACTTGAAAGAAACAACCGAAGGACTTACCGGGTTCACATCTCCGAAGACTACATCTGCGAGACCATTACCAGTCTCATTTCCACCGTACCAAGCATGCAAGACAGCCTTTGCTTCATTGATCCAAGGCATCTCGACTGGGGTTCCACTTTGGATCACAACAACGGTATTGGGATTCGCTTGCAAGACCCTCGAAATGAGCTCATCTGTGTTCGGGGGCAAGCTCATGTTGGCACGATCTTCACCCTCAGACTCCCACTCTCCATTCAAACCCGCGACCAGGACAACTTGATCAACACTTGCAGCGACCTGAACTGCTTGCTCGATACCAGCCTGAGGGCACAGTTGCTTACATGCTCCAAAGCGGAAGCCACCATGGCCGAAATCAACCACACCAGGGACCTTGAAAGTACTGGTCTTTCCACAGGCCCACTGAATCAGAACCTTGTATTTCTTGCCAGCCTCGAGTTCTAGGGAAGAGATTTCCTCCAGTGTTCCACTTCCGAAGAAACTCGTTCCGGGCCGCTGGTTTACGGTGTTGTCAATGACAAGCTTTCCATCCACGTAGAGCTTTGCGGTTCCATTGACCGTGAGACCAAAGTCATAGATACCGGACTCTTCGGGGACGAAATACCCTTCGGCGTCGGCATACCAAATGGTTTGCAGATCTGGGTGATCGTAATCCATGAAAATGATCATCGAATCAGTCTCGTGACGCTCTTCAAGGGGTGCGCGTGTTGCTACATCTGGTGCGTCGTTGAAAATACTGAGTTTGAAGCCAGTCTGGCCATTCTCGAGGCGGAGCTGCTTGCCCAGAAGCGGTAGCATCTGGTGTGCATAGACACCCTGAGCGAAATCCACTCCTGCTTTCGCAGAGTTGGAAATTCCGTCCAAGGGTGTCACGGTGTAGTACGGGTTCAAGGCTGCGCTACCGCCACCACAGTAAGCAGTGATCTTCGCGTTAGGGCCGATGATGGCAATTCGTTTGTCTTTATTCAATGGAAGGATATTTTCTTCGTTTTTCAACAAGACGATGGCTTCTGAGGCAATTTTGCGCAGCAGAGCTCTGTCCTCTGCACGGTTCAATTGTGTCTCTGGGGCCTTTTCAGGAATGCCGGATTTGCTTGCTTTTTGAACCAGCTTCAGAACTGCACGAACTCGCGCATTCAATGAAGCGAGCGGGATCTTGTTGGCTGTGATTGCATGTGATAAGGCCCCACCACGCCATCTCGGTGGGCCGGGCATTTCAAGGTCGAGACCTGCGTTCACGGCTTCGGAGGTACTGTATGTTCCGAACCTAAAAGAAAAATAGGAAGGTTAGCTTTACTGATTCCCGCCTGTAGTCTCTGGGGACCATGAACTTACCAGTCACTCATCACCAACCCATCCCATTCCCATTCCTCACGCAGAATATCTTGTAGAAGCTCCCGATTCTCAGATGCATGCAAGCCATTGACTTTATTGTACGCAGTCATGACAGCATCGGGCTTGCCGAGAGCAATAGCAATCATGAACGGCAGCAGATAGATTTCTCTCATCGCGCGATCGGTCACAATAGAATTGACCGCCATCCGCTCGTGCTCCTGGTCATTGCAAACGAAATGCTTGAGGGTCGCACTGACGTTCCTCTCCTTCAATCCCTTGCAATAATGGCCCGCAAGGATTCCTGACAAGAACGGGTCTTCGGAGTAAGACTCAAACCCCCGCCCGCCCAATGGACCGCGTGCGATGTTGATTGTTGGTCCCAGGATCACATGCGCGCCTTTTGCTTTCGCTTCGGCAGCGAGAAGATGACCAATTTTAAGTGCAAGGTCGCGGTCAAATGTGGCTCCAATTGCGGTTCCGCATGGGAGACAAGCGGCCGGGACACTGCTGAAGAAGTGTGTTCCACGTACACCGTTGGGTCCATCGGAGAGTCGTATTGAGGGAATATTAAGTCGAGGAATTGGGACTGTGTGCCAGAAGTCCTCGCCTGCAAATGTTGTTAATTGAATTTCTCATTCTTGCGATTTCTGGATCTTACCACTCAGGAGTGAGACTTTCTCATCTTGAGTAAGCTCTTTGATTATTTTTTCAATGTCTGCATTCGCGATCTGCACAAATGCGCGGTCCACAATGTCCTTGACAGTCATTATGCTTCTGTGTATGACAATGTCAGGCAGAATGAGAAGATTGAAAATTTCCCTGTGTGGAGAGAGACATGCTTTGTACCCCTCCAAAACACATTGCCGCAACTCCCCGCACGTGAATCGCACTCCCCCAATTTCGCGTACCTTGTCTCCAAAAACCAACGTGATGACAACATATATGTGGAACGGGCTGGGCTCCACAGTCAGGGAGGCTTGGGGTTTCTCCGTTTCTCCTTTTCTCCGTTTCTCCGCTCCCCGGCAATCTAGAGCGAAAGAAGCCGATTCCGACCCCATATCTCCCCACAAAATCATCCCACGAGTTACCGACCGGCTGGTGGACCAGGGAAACTGAGATTTTAAGATGGCCAGGTGACGCCGCTCCGGAAAAGTTGGAGACTTCATTGGCCCAATTGAAGACATTTGTCTTCTTTTGCCAAAATCCTCTTGACTCAACTGATGCACGAGTATAACCCGGCTAAAGAAGCCAAAGCCGAGAATTTACACCCGGGTAATGGCATGTAGATCTGTCGGGCGCTTAAAACCTTGCTGTGCCCCTGGGTAATTGACTCGAATCCTCAATTTGATTGCTATTATCTTCCATTGTTTTTTGTCCGCCATGGGGTTCAGCAAGCATGATACTGCGAGTGTGACTGTGCCTGTTCCAGAGGATGATCCTCTCATGGCTGTTATCCCTGCCGACGCTGCACCATGGTATAAGCAGCGTCATCTTTTGCGTCTCAACTTCATCATCATCTCCTTGGTGATGTACTCATCTGCCAACGGATACGATGGATCTTTGATGAATGGTCTGGAGGCCCTTGACCAATGGAAAGGATTCATGGATAACCCATCAGGTGCCTGGCTCGGTTGGATCAATGCCATCTACTGGCTGGGCTGTGGTATTGGCTACCCGTCCGCTTCATGGATTGCCAACAAGTACGGCCGTAAGCCCGGTGTGTACGTGGGCTATGGTCTACTGGCCTTGGGGGTTGCCCTACAAACCGCTGCCCCGAATAGTGCGGCATTTTTGATGGCCAGATTTTTCTTGGGAGGCGCTTCTGCTTTGTTCGGTAACTCCGTTCCTCTGCTCATCAACGAGATCGCCTACCCTACCCACCGTGGCATCCTGAACTCCCTGTTCATGTCAGGTTGGTACGTTGGTGGAACTGTGGCCGCCTTCGTGGTATTCGCTTCTCGGACATACGGCTCATCCTGGGCCTGGCGGCTGCCTTCCGTTCTCCAAGCTTTGGTCCCCTTGGTCGGACTACCGGGCTTCCTCCTTGCACCAGAAAGCCCTAGGTGGCTCGTCTCAGTGGGACGAGAGACCGAGGCCCGCGCCATTCTCACCAAGTACCATGCCGATGGTGATTCCAACTCGCCTTTGGTCAACTACGAATTCCTGGAGATTACCTCCACCATCCATGCAGAGCAAGCAGCCAACAGCAACGGCAGTTATCTCGAGATGATCAAAACACCCGGCAACCGTCGCCGTCTCATGATCTCCATCACTCTTGGCCTCTTTGCTCAGTGGGTTGGAAACGGTGTTATCTCCTACTATCTTTCATTAATTCTGAACTCCGTTGGTGTCACCGAGGTCAAGGATCAAACACTCATCTCAGCTTGTCTCCAGGTGTGGGACCTGATCTTCGCGGGTCTGGGTGCAATCCTGATTGATCGGTTGGGACGGCGACCCCTTTTCATGACATCGGCCTGCATTATGTTTGTGAGTTATGTGCTCGTGACAGCTCTGTCGGGCGCATACCAAGTGCACGGGAACCCTGCAACTGGAGCTGCAGTCATCCCATTCCTGTTTATTTTCTTCGCTGGATATTGCATTGCGTTGTGAGTTTCTGCCATGATTCTGCATTTATATTTGTCCTCGACATTGTGTACTGATTTTCCTATTTTACTAGAACACCTTTTCTCACCTCATACCCTTGCGAAATCTGGCCCTTCCGTCTCAGATCCCGAGGTCTGACTGTGACATGGCTCGCCTCAATTGTGGGCATGTTCTTCAATACCTTCGTCAATCCCATCGCACTGGACGCCATCGCATGGAAATACTACTTTGTGTTCGTGGCTGTCTTGCTGGTATTTGGCGCAACGGCCTTCTTTTATTACCCTGAAACCAAGGGTTACTCTCTAGAGCAAATTGCCGTTATTTTTGACGGCGAGGATGCTTTAGTAAGTCACCCAGCTGATATTGCCAGAGGTGCCAAGACTGAAGAGTCTGCGGCTGTCCATGAAGAATCGGTTTAATGCCTTTACAAGATTATATGTGAAATTTGATATAGCTTCAACTTACGAGTACATACGCCCCGCATTCCTCCGATGATCCTTTCGGATAGTGTATAACGATTGAATTCCCTGTGTAAACTCATCAAAAAGTATGTCGACTATGACAGTCTTCCAATCCCCTTCTGACTTGGTGCATTTTCTCGTGTTTCACTTGAAGTATAAATCAAATCTTAGATAATATTGTAGCTACAGAAAGAATAAGACGATCCACACTCCTCGGATGTGCCTCGTAATTTCAGGGCTTTGAATTGCAATTCGGAAAACCCAAATTTGGGCTCAAACGAATGATTTATGCCTTGAGACATTACGTTCAATGAAATTATTCTTTCATCTAACAAACACACTTCCATCAAACAAAGCCATCATTTTCACACCCAGCACCAAGGTAGCCTAGTCCTAAGCCTTTTGCGGAGGAGTAGGCAAATAATCAGCAGCAAAGTCTTTAGCTTCATCATACTCCATCTTCTGCAAGATCTTCAACTTCTGATCCGTAACCAAACTAGCAACTGTATCCTTCCCAGTCAAAACAAACTGCGTCCCAAGACCTGGCTGTTCAAACCAACCAGCAACAGGACCCAAAGTAACAGTGATTTCCTTCATCACCTGATACACATGGTAGTTGTACGGATAACTGCTATTCGCCGGCGCAAACAGATTCTTCGGCGGTAGGCCACGCTCGATATAAGGCGCACCAAGCGGAGCCAGGTAAGTTCCTGTTTCATCTCCGAATCGATCCACCTTCTGGCCGACAACCAATTTGGCCGTGCCGGAGATGGGTGTGTTGGCGGTGGTGTTGGCGAAGCCGTTAGCACCGGGGTAGATGAGGTAGGCATTCGGGTCCGAGACGTTCACGGAATACTTTTGAAGGAACTCGTAGGGGCAGAGGTCGCCAAAGCGGTAGTAGGTTTGGGTCTCTGTTGAGAGAGGAAAGTATTTGGGGAGCTCGGTTGGTCCCAGACGTGGGTCACCACAGATGGCGGTTTTGTTTTGGTAGGTTATACCTTTGCAGGGGTCTGGATAGCATCTCGATGGGTACTCGGACTCTTCCTAAACATATAGTATATTTGTTAGCATGTTGTTGAGTTGACTAGAAATAGCCTGGTCTTCATAGAATGGATTGGCGGGACACTAACGATATTGCCGTCGCTATGCTTTAGTATAACAACCGATGATTGATCCGCCAAAACGGCACCGAAAAAGAGAGCGAGAGCCACGAAACGCATGTTAGCAATTAGTCAGGATATTTCAGATAATACAAATGATTCAATACTGCAGAATTGAACAAAAGATGCCTTCTTCATACTTAATTTATACTATTTCTCCGACCTGAGTCTTGAAGGTGTACATACATAAGACCACAGGGAGTTGCGCCCAAGAATGCTGCGATGTTGTCCCACAAATTGCTATTAGCTCGCTAAAATTTCCCGGCGTAGGAATGTAAAGCCATATGATCCAATGCTGCAGAATCATTGGTACCGCTGTAACATAATTTTCCTAATATGTTATCTGACACGTCTCCATAGGGAGGGTCTTTGAGCCGGTAAATTCTTTTTGACACATAGCTCGGTAAAAGCCGTAATTCGTCGCTGTCAGGTGTATAGAATACTTGCGCGAGCTTTATTTGGCAGGCACATTTTCATTCAGGACTCCTTCATTCACAGAGAGAACTTACTATCCTGTAATACGATATGTCATTCCCTATAAATATAAAGTTTAATAGCGCACCTCTGTAGACGTGTAGCTGTCTGTATATTGCGATGTCAAAATATTTCGTAAGTGGAATGCACAACGAAGGCTTAGTGATAGGTGGTCTAGACCTACTACATCTAACAAACTTTTTTGAAAGAAATTATAGTGCTATACAATCACAACAATCTTCAGCCTACAAAGACTCCACCGGGTACAGACTATCAAATACCCATACCTCTGGATCACCGAAAAAGTCATTCATGTCGGTTTGTTCAAAAAGAGCCTTTGGTAATCAGCTAGGCCCCACAAGGCAAAAAGAAATGACAAGGAAACACATACATTTAGTGCATTGGAATCAGGAAAAGGCGATCCCAACGGATCCAGCAACTCATTTGGAAGTTTTGATTGTTCATAAATAGCATTCATCTGGCAAGAATTAGCAAAATCTTCGAACAATTATATGTACGACTTACTCTATTCTCTGGAAGTGTGATGATTTTCTCTTTCGCAATTTCAATTTCGACCTGCGAAGACATCACTCTGTAATATTGTCTTGCAACCCGGTCAACAGCCTGGCCGCTTTCTTGTGTTGACTGGTCTAAAGAAAGGGTTAATCGTAGTAGAGCACGTCCAGCTGAGATATACCAATGATGGGTGTATCCTGTGCCAATTTGGACAATGCGATCTTCTAGCATTAATAGTGCTTTTTCGATATAGTCTATGAAGACCGAGGTGTTGGAGCTTAGGAGGAGATCATCTGAAAAATGTTAGTAATGGCTATAAGTCAATGAGGCAAGGCCAAGCCTCTGGCGTACATACTTTGAAGAGTCAAAGAAATGTACGAGTTTTGACAGATAACCAATGCAGATCGGAAGTAATCGTGTCGAAGGAGCAACAGCATGAGGTTATTGGATCCGCTGAGTCGTGCATATTGATCAATGATGCTGGATGCGGCATCAAAGCAGATCATTCTGGAGAATGAATGTCGAGATGTACTTTCAGCTTGTCGAGCGAAGGGTGCATGTAGCATGATCAAAAATTGTCGAAGTTGGACGTCGAGAAGAGTTCTTGCCGCCAGGGACAGCCCGGGCTCGTTCGGATGGGACCGTACAGAGCTCCACGGAGGAAGCTTTTGGAGTTCTTTTGTGATGAGTTCTTCATAGTGCATGACTTCTTCATACCGCAACGGAGAACTCATATCATTGACGAGAGAATTCAAAGACACGCGTAGAGAGAAACTGATATTCGAAAAATAGAGGAAGGAACTTTCGGTATATTCGGTCACTGGTCGTTGTGTATCCAGTGCATCAGGCTCATCGGTAAGGTCTTTGTCTTCGAGATTCAAAACACCCTTCGTATCGGCAAATGCTGCTGCCGACGTGGAGGTCATTCCACGATCAATCGAAGCCTGAAGTTCTAACTCGGTTATTGTAGCCCACAATCGACGTCTCATCTCTCGGTCGAACGCTGAGACCTTTTCTCCCAGAAGACCCGGATCACGGTGCAATCCTGCCGCCATTGCTTCTCTCACGAGGTTACCGGCCTCAGTCCAGTGACGCTTTTTCTTAACTGTATTCACCAGTTTTGCTAAGACCAAGAGACAGCGAATTTGCCAGACGGCCAGGTATACATTCTTCTGGCTATGAGATCTAAGCCAGGATTCTGAGGCTTCGATCCACATGACTGCGCGCTCTCGGCCCAAGGAGCTGTCTCCTATGTAGCGGGTTTGTTCATTGCGCGAGATACAGCTCGCGGTGGCCATGATCAGTAAGACGAGAACCACAAAGGCAGATGATGTCGATAGATGGTCAGCAGAGAATTTTTCATATTCTTCCCAGAAGCTCGGGCCATGCATGATTTTGTAGACTGATTCAAAGGTGTCGAAGTAGCGGTGCACAAGTTCATCGATCGTTCTTTGGTCGGGAAGAAGGTAAGTGAAATCGAGTTGGGGTGTTGATAGCGTGTTTACTTTCTCCGCTTTCCATTTCTTGTGCCGAGTCTTCAAATCATGTTGCACTTTATAAAGTGACCTTTGATGCTTGATAGCTTCTTTCATGAATGACCGAAGCTCAGGAAACTAAAACATGTCAGATTGATTGCACTTAGCATACCATGGATTTGGGGCATCTTACATGACCGATCAAACTAGCCGGATTACTCCCACCGTAATACTGAGTCCTGAAATTCTCTCCACGAAAGATGACATTTCGTATAGCATCATGAGTCCGACCAGGAAACGGCGGCTCCTCATTATCAGCCTTTACAGCAGGCCGTTGATGCTGAAAATCCGCCGTTGAAGCCGCTCTTCCAGTAAGAAGCTGCCAGGTCCCAGTATTTCGGTCTGCCTCCAGGCTCGACAGTGATGTTCCCAATAATACAGGTTGTCGATGATCGTCATAATTAGCCCTAGCCACAGGCGCCAGGGCCGTCCTTAGCTGTGTGGGTCCGGTAGCCTCCCCGGCTGGAGCTGCAAGGGGCTCAACAGATGTGGAGGGCGGAGGTCCATCATAGAAACAAGAGCTACCTTGACCAGCTTTTTGACATCGACTACAGGTGGGGTAGTTCCGATCACAGCGCAATTTTCGTCGGCGACATTCGTAGCATGAGTACACTTTCCGCTTCCTCTTGGCTCCATTGCTCGGACCCGGAGGTGAACCGGCGTTATGTGACAGTGCATTCGGCGATAGCATGCTGAGCTCCGAGGCCCCTAGGGTACAGCGATCATAAGGTGGAATTTGTCTGAACTGCGCCTTTGTGGAGGGGACAGGTCTGCGAGTATGCCAGTGCTTCTTCGGAGATCGAGATCTCCGATGATTATTCCGACAAAGCCGAGCGGAGCTTACTACCAAGTCCGAGATAAAGCCGCACCAATAGGAAGGCTTCTAGCTGGTGGGGTCTCTATGATAAAGTATGAGTACATGAAGCTCTTGAAGGTACTGTGGGCTTACTCTTTAATTGAAAGCTGACTGGCTTACTGGTAGCTCCCTACTGCCTATAGTCAATTTGCGCGCATCACGGCTCAGCTGCATGGACCCACTGGTCAATCGATTGTTCAGTGGGTCATGATATTTGAAACCAAAATGACAAGGCCTGCTGTCTATTCGAAAGCTGGTTGGGTTGCTGTTAGCTCACTACTGCCTATTGGTTAATCCGCGCGCACCATGGCTCAGCTGCATGGACCCACTGGTCAACGGAATGTCTAGTGGGTCTTGATAATTGAAAACAAAATGACAAGGCCTACCCTCTATCTAAACGCTGACTGGCTTACTGTTTCGCCCGCTCTTTATTACTGGTCATCTCGCGCGCATCATGGCTCAGCTACATGGACCCACTGGTCAAAGGATTGCCCAGTGGGTCTTGATGTTCGAAACCAAAATGACTAGGACTACTCTTCTTTTGAACGCTGGCTGGCTTACTGTCGACTCACTACTGCCTATTGGTTCATCTGCGCACATCATGGCTCAGCTGCATGGACCCACTGGTCAAAGGATTGTCTAGTGGGTCTTGATATTTGAAACCAAAACGACTAGGACTACTCTTCATTTGAACGCTGATTGGCTTACTATTGGCTCTCTCTTGCCTATTGGTTACCCACACGTATCATAGCTCGGTTGCATAGGCCTATTGGTTATTCAGATGTACAGTGAGACCTGACGTCTGAGAATCAAATGCTCTGAGTTGAGCTCGAAAACGAACAAGTGGTTATATGAATGAGTTGTAGAACTCATCATATCAAATAATCTTTGAACCAAGCATCATCCAAAAAGAAATCCTCTAACTGTATATCACTCTCTAAACTTCCATCGCAGAGAGAATCTGACACCCTTTCTCCAACCTCCCTGTGAAGCCTTGAAAAGCACCAGGATCTGACCGATGCAAATATCTTGAAAGCTTTGTCCAAATATCCATCTTTAGCCTGATCACCCATCGCTGTTTGGGCTTCGTCCATATTGTTCAACAGTCGATCCAACACTTGTAGCACATCGATTTCTCCAGTCACTAGTGCCGAATCCCAAGATGCATCTGTTGATGTTGAGAGCTTGATTAATATGACGATAGTTCTCGCAAGTTGAGTGAAGAATGGAAAAGGTATTCCGAAATATTCAGAGGCGGGTAATCTGAAAAAGTTTTCTAGTGCTGATTTAATTGTGTTGAGACATTGATAAAGGCTTTCGAGTTCCTGGGAGTCTGTGAAGTTTTTATTGCAGAGCATGAGTCCGGATATGCTCAACTCCGTGTAATAGATTGATGAAAGCATAATTCCTACTAAGTGTCAGAGATTATTAGTTCAGGGCTAGACTGGGAAGCTTAATTTACCATCTTGAAGTAGTTGTGGTGACAGGTGCGTTTTGATATCATTCAATCTGTATCGAAGGCCCGCTGAAAAAAAGGCCGGTGGCAGTTTGTCCCTCCCTTTGATATCTTCAATATCTTCCGCGAGGCGTTGGAGTTTGACCTGCTGTACGAACGCCTCATCATACATGGACTCGTTCTGTTCACTCAAAACTTCGATACACTCATCCATGTATGGCGTCCACTGCATCGTGTCGATTTGAGCGAAGTATGAGGACACGACCGAGCTCACAACAAAGCATCCTAAAACAGCTCGTCTCTCTTCTAGAGTCCTTGCAGGGCTGTCTGTATTGGAGCTTGTCTTTTCCAACGGAAGCATATTTGACTCCTGTGGCGGCGGCTTGTTAAGGCGGAGGCTAAACACCAATGTCATGGCTAGATGTGAAAATCGGGACACTCTAGCAGATGTTCCATTAAGGAGATTGTCATGACCCCAGGCAATAAAGGTAAGGAGTCCGAGAAGTAGATCGAGGTCAACCGAGTGCGCATTGTTGTCGAAATAGACGCGCTGGATCAATGTTTGTTTGATTTTCTCTCCCAGTTCGAGTTTGATCTTCGTTGACCTGGATGCTGCTGCTTGTATGCAAGTGAACAGAAAGGGTCGATGAGTATACATCCATTCTGCGTTGTAAGGAAGATGCATGAATGGAAAATACTTGAGCATTTTCACCCGGAATTCCGCCAGACATTGCTCGGGTGAAGAAGGGTCGACCGTTGGCTCTGTCGAGGCAGGCGGAGCCTGAATCTTAGTGATTGTGTAGGATGAGACGGGAGAGCTGATATGGGTTTGAGGTGTCGATAGCGAATTCGCGACAGGTTTTATCACCCGACTGCGCTCTAGCTCAGAAACGAGGCTATCAATCTTGTCCTCAAGCTGAGCTATGCGACGTATGGGGTTGTTACTTTCAGCATTACGTGATCTGACTGCTTTTCCAGGAGTGCAATGTTTTTTAAGCCGACGACATCTCTCGCAGCCATGACCCCCGGGCTGGGAAACACACTTGCATTTTGACTTGGAGCAATTCAAGCAGGCCTGTGGGTGGGTGTAAATCATTATGAGATAGTACCTTAAGTAAGACATGGGTACATACCTTCCCATACAGCTTAATGGGCTCGAAAGACCGGGTTTTTGGCATTCTAGATGTTTCACTAGTGAGTTGTTGAGGAGGGAAATAAGCATGTGGAAGTGGGCAACGGCATTCCGAACAGCGATCGGGGTTCGGCCGGCCGAACGCCGATGAGGCACAACCCCGGAGTATTTCAAAGTTGACATCCTCTGAATGCAAGTTTACTCATATTTCAGGGGTCAATTATCGGTCTACTAGGCGAGAAGTCATACGCAGCAACCATTCGCCACAGCTTTCCACTCCTATTGCAAATAACGCATACAGTCATGAAGCTGATAGTAGCTGGAGCAACGGGTTTGGTAGGGAGTGAGATTATCAGACAAGCGTTACGAAACAGCTATGTGACCGAGGTTATTGCGCTTGCTCGTAAGCCTGTTGTAATAGATGATAGCAGCACCTCCAAATTGAAAAGCGTAGTCATTCGTGACTACGCCGAGTACCCAGACGAAGTCAAGGCCGAGCTGGCCGGAGCAGATGCATGTATTTGGTATGACAGCGCCCATGAAAAATAAATCTCAAAAATGCACTAAACAATTCTCTAGGACTGTGGCAGTCACACCTTTCCGCAGTGCGGGCTTCGATTTCGCAGAAGTTAAGCGAGTATGCCAGGACTGCACGTTGGCTGGATTCAAGGGGATCTATGAAGCTGGACCTGCACGACCATTTCGTTTCCTTTATTTCAGCGCTGAGGGGACCCCACAAGATCCGTCACAGAGACCCTTCATCTTGGGAGATTATCAAGTCATGCGTGTGAGTTTCTGTCTTCCTCGTGAAGGTATGTTGCACAGCTAACATTGGGTATTTCATCTACAGTGTGAGACAGAAAACATGGTGCGGAAGTTTCCGACACAGTATGGCGGGACTGAGGTTTGCATTGCCCATCCAGGTGTGGTGACAAACTCAACGACATGGTTGAGGCTTCTGCTTGCTTCCACGTTTAGTGTGGTGAATTTATTCACCAGGGCTCTGCCGAATGTGAGCCGAGATGAGCTTGCAGCTGCGGTGCTGAACCAGGCTATACATGGATTTGACAAGGAGACTTTGTCGAATAATGACTTGGTTCGCATTGGTCAATCTATGCTACGAAAGAATTAGTATAGGGAATACGCTCACTGTACAATTAGAAATTTGGATCTATAGACCTGTCTTCTCTTGAATTATCTTCGGCCTTCTCAGATCATGCCATATCAATCTCATCTCCAATCACTTTCAAGGTAGCTTCACGAGTTGTGGAGGAGGCTTTCGTGCAGGAAAAGTAGCTTCCCAGGCACTCATAACCTTGACCAAGAGATGCTCTTGGTGTTTCCCTGTAATGGCTGCAACCCCAAATGGGCGGCCATTATAATCTAGGTATGACAACGGCATTGCACAGAGAGGGTAGCCTGGAAGAAGAGGTAAGTTAGTCAAACCCTTTTTTGATCCCGGGATGAACTCTGATATCGGCCTCTTACCCGAAGCTGTTGCCAAGGACGTGAGGCCGCTGTCGATAGGACCCAGTATGACATCGACACCATAAGTTTTCAGTGCCAAGTCCACGCCTTTTTCTCTTCCCATGTGCCTCAGGTATGACAGGTGTCGGTCATACTCTTCTGTCGAGAGTTGCTGGTTTTCGGAATTGATGAAGTTGTCTTGTCTAGGGTGATCTTTGGGGCTGTCAGCGGTGCAGGTTCCAAAGAAGAAGTGGGCAGTGTACATACGCGGGGGCAGCTCCAGATCGGCGTGTTTCTCGTTGAAAGCGATCACCTCTGCGAGGGACCGGACCTCGCTCTCTTCGAGGCCTTCAAAATAAGCATTGAGTTGGGGCTTCATATCCGCCTCTAAGAGTCGTTAGTGTGAATAGTACTGGGCTGCCAAAAGGTGCATACGAATAATTGCCCATTCGCTTCCCTCTCTGTCGATTCTAAACGTTTCAGGCGAGACTAGATCGATATTCTCGACAAATTTCTTTGCCTTTGGTTTGATGACCTCATACGCCTGGCGGATCTCCCGCTTCTGTGGTAGTCAAGAGGGTCAAAATTTATTCACATTCCAGTTTGAAGGTCTATGGCAAACCACTTACCATCTGAGCCTCTGCGTCGTCAACGGGCTTAATATCGTCCTCGGAACCTTTCCACGCATCGGGATCGAGAAACGCAACGGAGATATCAGACCATGAGCAGGTCAAGTCATTTATGAAAGACTCTGACGCAGGCTTTTTAATAAGGACATCCAAGAGAGCAGCCAAATCATACGATGACTTCGTCATGGGTCCAGCTGCATCAAAATTGCTGGAGATCGGTATAATACCATCTTGGGAAACCAGTCCAATCGATGGTTTGATTGTGTACAGCGCAGCCCGACCAGAGGGGGCAACAAGCGACCCATCTGTCTCTGTTCCTATGGCAAATGGTGCGTAGCCAGCTGAGACACTCACGGCTGAACCTGAAGAGGATCCTGAGGGATTCTAAAATATACAAGGTCAACAATCCCAGACCTTGGTTTCTGAAAGTATAGAGGTAGATAATTACCGAGTGGCCTTCTGGTGAATCGTTTGGATCAATTCCATCACGGATATAAGCTGAATGTGTCTGACCACCCACTGCGGACCAGCCATTGGGCATGTCGGATCCCCTGTTCTCTATCAGCCTCTTGTTTGACTGAGGTCATCAAGAAAGTAGATTTCCCAGGTGCTCATACCTAGCATTGGCAAATTCCTAGATATTCCATTAATCAAATGATTCTGTTCGAAGTCAAGACGCAACAACTTGTGAAGAAGTACTCACAGCAAGATTAGCCTTTCCAAGGATGATAAGGCCAGCATCAAGGAGCTAAGACTTTGTGAGCAAATTCATCATTTCTGTAACAATCTCTTGTCATAACCAACTTGGTCGATGATTCCGGCATTCTTCTTAGGCTTCGAGCTTAAGAGTGCAAGGCTCCCGCAGGTGGTAGGAAGACCAAGGCTCGGATGGGTAGCGATGTTATCCTAAGTAATATATCAACATAGCAAGATCTAAACAAACGCGCACTGACCAACAAACCTTAATAATGATCGGGATGCCATGCAAAGGCCCACGAGTCTTCCCGGCAGCCCGTTCTTCATCCAGTGATTTGGCAGCCTCTTCGAGCAGGTCATTGGGAGTGATTCGAATCATTGCATGAAGCCTTTCATCGTGTTTTTTAATTTGAGCTACATATTGTCTGACAAGACTCAGACTTGTGATCTCGCCCGCACTCAGAAGTGCCTGTAAGGCTTTTGCATCGATTGTCAAGACATCCACATTCTCTTCGTGGGAGTCTTCGAAATTTTGGTCCGCCATTGTGTGAACTGGGGTAGGAGAGATAAGATAAAGTTTCCTCAGATGTATTCAATTTGAGAAGCAAAAAGTCTCCCAGATTTCGAATCCGTGAATGGAACAGGGGTCTCGTGCCTCGGTGGGGGGATGGGTCCGTGCAGGAGTGGGGATTCTTCGGAGAAAGGCATACGTTCCTAAAAGGGATGGTATAGACATAACGATTGGAACGCGACTGGAACATCCGACACCATAGCATTTAATTCGAATCATCTACTGTAAATTTGTAGAAACAGCCGGACTGTACGTGAGTCAACGTGGCTTAAGCAAATGCCGTGCCCAGAGACTGCAAATCTAGACTAGTTGGGCTTCTGGGCAATAACTCGCATCAACTTCAGCGGCGGAGAATTTCCAGTCGCACAGATTTCGCGATGCTGCTTAACCAAGGCTGAAGTTCTGGTCATTGCCGCCTCTTCATCCTTCACCTGTCCAGATCGCACCAGAAGACCAGCATACAGCGTTTCAATAATTGATACTAGCCGTTCATCCGTCTCATGGCGAATACTTCTATCCCAGTCCGAAGTATATGCCAACCGCACGACATGCAAGTATCCGGCTGCCATGCATTCCTGGAAGACCTTTGCTGAAGCCTGGAAGCATTTTCCTTCGGCCGTGAGCGAAGAGTCAAAACATCTTCGAATCTCTTGAATAACAGGGTTGTTGTCGGATATGTAAGTTTCTTCATCGATCTCCTCCCACTGAAGATAGCCACCGGGCTCTGGATGAATTAGAAAAAGAAAACTAAAGGGTTCAGGTTGGATTGGGTAAGACATACTCAAGATGGCGTCTATGTTTGCAATTGCCAACTTATAATCAGACTCGTCGATTGCGGCAACCAGAAGTCGCACATGGACAAGATCATACCGGCCCAGATGTTCCGCAGGAAAAGGCTTCGTTATGTCGTGAACAGAGAACTGGATACTCCCTTCCTCCTTGGGGAACTGCTGGGACGAAATATCGAATCCATGATAGTAGACTGGGCTCTGAGATTCAGGGTCCAAGACCTTCGAAACATCTTTCAGCCAAATGCTAGGCAAAATGCAGTCCATTAGCCTGGTCATTGGCAGTGAAAAGAACTCAAAGCTTTAGAAATACTCACCCAGTTCCGGTGGCTATGTCTGCAACGGAAAGCAGGTTTCCTTTAGGAATGGATGGGTGGATCAAGGTGTTTTCAGTCACTTTCGTGAGCAATCTGTGCTGATCGTTAAGTCTAGATGTTTTGCTCCCTTCTAATTAGTATTTTACTGATTGCCAGTGCCTTAGAATGAGTTAGATAGTCTTTCTTACCGGTCAGATTCTTTCGAATCTCTACCAAAAACGTATTTCTCATGAGTATGTAGGCCGGGCATTTTTACAAGGGGAATGAATAATGGAAAGCAAAATAGGCACTGGTAACCTTGAGTCTGTAGGAAACCGATCGTCTAGCTGAATAATTGAAAATTTCTGAGAAATACGGTCTACTTATAGGCATACTCGGGATTTGAGTCCCATCATTCATCGTGCATACGGCTTGCGCGGACCATTTGACCTCCTGACCTTGAACTTCACCCACTGCGCGTATAGCAAAGAAAATGAGTCTTCAGCTTCTCGGCTATCATGTCAATACCCCTCAATTGCCAAGTTTTCCGGCCACCTGATGGAGTCGGTCCACATTCACTTCCTCAGGGCAGTGTTGTTTCCATGTCAGCCAGCCACCATCGCGTGAATTACCCCGGTGTGGGGATGTCCGGCTCCCCATGAACCAGCCTGCTAGCAACATTCACATACGCGTCTTGGATCCACCTGGATGATCTTCGCTTGTTATACCCATCTCTAGTGCGCAGATATGAATTCTTCATAATTATCAAGAGGGGAGAGAGGGGCCATGTGCCATTGTGGATAGAAGATCCACAATGGCCACCTGTACAGAGTAGACATCCAGTTAGACAAAAAGGATACTCCGGACATTATTTCCACCAACACTATGACTGGATATACTGCCCTATGCATAATGCGATGTGATTTCCGATGGCTTCCTGCAGTATCGGCATCCGCAGCACCAATCTCGACATCTCTCACTGCTTTTGCTTTCTTCTTTCCTTATCCCGCCACTCACTACGCTTGTTTATTGCTGCACGAATTAATCGGGTTTCATTTTCCTTTTTTCACATGAGCAAATGCCCTCCTCCTAGTTATAACTCTCTTTTCTGGTGTCTTAAAACATCAAGAGTTGCGCTGCTATTCAAATCCCGCCCAAACGATTACAGTTGCCTCTGACGTGTGAGGTGACAGTATCATGTGGTATACTTCCTCTGGATTTCTTGAATTCTATGAAAATTCCCCTTTCACGTTTCTGAGCTTTACCTTGCGTCTCGTCTTTTGCGTAAGACCATCCCTATGTCCTCCAGACTTCCAGCCTCTGCGATCGGATTACCTAATCCGATCAAGCTGTAGTCAAATCGCGTGAACGATTTCCCACGGGCATTTTCGCCAGTTTAATCTGGATATCTGAGTTGGTATCCAGGAAGGTATTATTTCAATGAAGTGCTCGAAGTAAAACAAGGCAGATGGCAGAAGATTCGATATGATGTATACTGCGCACAGACCAAGTCTCCAGTGATTTTTTTGTGCGCGGGCGGTGAAGCTGAGCGGAGATTTCCTCATCCCAAATTTTTCTACGACCCACGCCCTCTACCAGCAAGGATCCCACCCGGCAGCATGGATGATATCGAGGTATGTGAGATTGAAAATGACTCTCAGACCAGAATATTAACTTGCTCCAGGATCGGTTGCGCAGCCATGCGCAGGCATTCGATGGTTTGCTGTCTTTGATCCCCGCCAAGTACTACTACGGTGAAGACACTAGTGTACGTGCGCCCTCAGCTCCCTCACTTCGCAATTTTTTCCCTGCTGGCCATTCTCGGTCCTAATTGGTATCTGCCTTTCTCGAACCTTTCTCTGACATCCTTTTTCTGCCTGTAGGACCAGTGGCAACGCAAAAAACAGACCAAAGAGCAGGCTCGTGAGGCAAAGCGTGCAAAGCTGGATCCTGAAGCCGCCAAAACCGCCAAAGACATCATGGATGAAAACGCCCGTAAGCGCAAGCGCAAGGAGGATGGTACTGCTGAGAGTGATTCTTCCGATGGTGAACTGGGCTCCGAAATTCCCAGGGAAGGCCTGATCCGCGGCGACAAGGCCAAGAAGCAAAAGCAGGTCGAGAAGCCAAACTCCACCAAATCCGAGGAAGCCGAGGCCCGCAAAAAGGAACGTGAACAGAAGAAGGCCGAGAAGAAGGCTGCCCAAAAAGAGAAGAAGAAGGCCAAGGACACTGCCCGGAAAGAAAAACCAAAGGACGACAAGCCCAACGGCACTGCAACTGAGACTTCTAAGAAGGATACTCCCAAGTCTAATGGTGACGATGAAGAGCCCGAGGCATCAGACAACGAGGATGCCGATGACCTGGAAGATGGTGTCGCCGAGGAAGGATTTTCCATCGAGTTTGACGCCGGACCCGAAGAACCATCCTCAGCCTCCTCCACTCGCAACTCTCCCGACGCCTCAAACACCCAGTCGGGTAGCTCATCTATTTCCTCTATTGTTCCCCCCGCTTCTAATGATACCAAATCCACCGAGCCCAAGGCCCTGAAGGCCACACCAGAAGACCTCAAGCAGCGTCTACAAAAGCGCCTGGATGAACTCCGGGCTAAGCGTCATGCCGACGGTCTAAATGGCAAGCCCGCTCGTAACCGTCACGAACTTATTGAGGCCCGGCGGCAAAAGGCCGAGCAACGCAAAGCACACAAGAAGGAGCTCCGCGCCAAGGCAAAGGAGGAAGAACAGCGCAAGGATGACGAGGCTATGGCCCGTCGCTTCTCCCCCGGCGGCTCTGGATCTCTCCTGGCCTCCCCTCGCTCTCCTGCTGAGTCCGTTGGCTCAGCCAGCAACAACTTCTCTTTCGGCCGTGTGGTCTTCGCTGACGGCCAGCATGGCGACGCTTCTCTGACAAACATCCGCGATGCGCACAAGGCCGCCGGTCCCCGAGACGCCGCTGCCCAGCTCCAAATTGTTGAGGCAAAGAAGGCTCGTATGGCTGAGATGGACCCCACGAAGCGTGCCGACGTCGAAGAGAAGGACCGCTGGCTCAACGCCAAGAAGCGCGCCCACGGTGAACGGGTTCGCGACGACACATCCCTCCTGAAGAAGGCTCTCAAGCGCAAGGAGACTGCTAAGAAGAAGTCCGCTCGTGAGTGGAATGACCGCATCGAGACCGTCGCCAAGATGAAGGACCAGCGCGCAACCAAGCGTGAGGAGAACCTTCGCAAGCGGAGAGAGGAGAAGGGCACCAAGGGCAAGGGCAAGAAGAAGTCCAGCGGTGGTGCCAAGAAGTCCAGACCTGGATTTGAGGGCAGCTTCAAATCCAAGACTGGTGGCGGCAACAAGAAGAAATGAGCCATTTCCCATTGTTGACGGCTTAGTCTAGATCTTTTTCATTTCTGTTTCTCCCCCTCCCTTCTTGTCTATGGTTACAAGATGTGGGTTCCCCCCCAAAAAAAGAAGAAAAGTGTTTTTCTAAACATCGAACTGGGAAATATCCATCCGGGGTTTGCGGTGTTCGGTGTTCGCGCTGTTTCGGCGGCATGATTTCCTCCGTTATGTCCTATACGTCTCTGCATGGGTAGCGATTTTGTCTCGTTTTGTGAATACAAATATCATTCTGTTCCAAAGCGGTTGTTCTGTCGTCCGACACTTAGCTAGGCTGATTGATGCCGTGGGCATTAAACACCAAAATTTGTACAGTCTAAAGAAACAGCTAGTATAGACGAAAGACATTGTTTTGATATCATTTGTTTTATTGATTGAAGCCGTGAAGAAGTGAAAGACCTGCTAGATTCCAAAAACAAAGGAAAGATAAAAAAGACAAAGAAGTCATGTTCCACTCGAAACGAAATAAAACTTCGGTTGGGAATCGACTAGTACAGAGAAAACACAAGATGGGTAAATATGTACAAGGTTGTGTGTTGTGTGTGATTGGGGGATGTGGAGGGTGTCATAAACCCTGCTCTAGTTTTTCATGCACGCCAAATAAGGCTGGCGCACTATAGGCATGATCCTCCTCACTAGACCAGCTTTTTCTGTTCACAATTTCAGATGATACATGTCGCGAAAATCACCAGAAACGAAGACAATGATTCGATTATCGGTAGGGAGCATCGGCGCGAGCAGCCGCCGCAATCTCGGGCTCCCACTTGTCACCGTTGGCGAGCAGCTTCTCCTTGTTGTAGAGGAGCTCCTCACGGGTCTCAGTGGCGTACTCGGCATTGGAAGCTGTGAGAAGGAGATTTGGTTAGCTAGGCACATGAATATGGGCATCTTTGGAGCTATATGAAACTCCAGGTCAAGACTCACTCTCAACAATGGCGTCAACGGGGCAGCTCTCCTGGCAGTAACCACAGTAGATACACTTGGTCATGTCGATATCGTAACGGGTCGTCCGGCGGGATCCGTCCTCACGCTCCTCAGCCTCAATAGTGATAGCCTGCGCCGGGCAGATGGCCTCGCAGAGCTTGCAAGCGATACAGCGCTCCTCGCCGGTAGGATAACGGCGCAGGGCGTGCTCACCACGGAAACGGGGAGAGATAGGACCCTTCTCAAAGGGGTAGAAGATAGTGTAGCTGTGGGTGGAGGTCAGAACCAATTGATGTTGTTGGTAGCGTGGGTTGCCGGTGAGGTCAAAGACTTACGGAGGGCGGAAGTACTGCTCCAGCACGACGTACATGCCGCGGACCATCTCGGCGAGGAGGAAGTACTTGGTGGCCTTGTCAATGGCGGACTCGGAGCCCTGATCCCAGCGCTTAGGCGGGGGCAGGCGGAAACCGGGCTGAGGGGGGCCCGCTGGAGTTGCTGCGCGGGACACCGAGGAAGAGAAGTTTGCCGTCGAGCCGATGGGCGTGAAGGGGGAGCGACGGACGGCGACCAGCCTTGCGACCTGTCGTGTAGCGGCCATTGCGAAGGAGGTATGAGCGGAGAGGATGATTAAGGAGAGAGGAGGAGGGTGGGGAAGTCGAATTAGAGGTCTTCGAGGTAGGGGAGAAGGTCGCTGGATGAGGTTGAGTGGTGTTTGCAGGTTTGGGCTTAGGTCATTTCTTTCTGCCGGGCGTTGATTGGTTGGCGGCAGGATTTTGCAGCGGTGCAGCACTTCCGACCATCTTCTTCCTCTCTCCCGTCGACCTTACCCATCCTCTTCTCCAACCTCCCCCCACTTCTTTTCTTCTTTTATCTGCTAGATCTGAAGCCGTTGCGCTCTTTTTGATCTACCTCTTTTCCACCATGTTCCGCTCTGCCATTGTTCGCTCCCTGCGGGCTTCCGCCCCCCGTGTCGCTGTCAAGACTCCGGCTCCCTTCCAGATCCGCAGCTCCCCCATTGCTGTGCGCGCTTCCAAATTCACTCCCTGCTTCGTCAACCAGGGTGTTCGCTGCTACTCCGCCCCTGCCGGTTTGAACAAGAGCGAGGTTGAGGGCCGGATAGTCAACCTGCTTAAGAACTTCGACAAGGTGCGTCGGGATTGTTTTTTTATCCTCAATGGAAAATCATTGAGACCACCATCACGTTGGATTTAGCATTACTAACTCTTTCCTCTGAATATAGGTTTCCGACGTCAACAAGGTCAGTTTGACGCGAGCTCCCTTTCGGCAATCTTCGGCTTGAATAAGAGCTACGGGTAGCCAGTCAGCATTATCCATCCATTAACACATTCCGATATTTAGATCAACGGTGTTTCCCACTTCTCCAACGACCTCGGTCTGGACAGCTTGGATACCGTCGAGGTCGTCATGGCCATTGAGGAGGTACGCGCCTAAACTTGTTTCCCTCGGGAAAGATAAGCAGCAAAGATTCTGACTATCGCAACAACAGGAGTTCAGCATTGAGATCCCCGACAAGGAGGCCGATCAGATCCACAGCGGTAAGTTTGGATCACTTGAGGATCACAAGAAGATAGACTAACGCGTTTGTGCGAATAGTTGAGAAGGCTGTTGAGTACATCCTGGCTCAGCCCGATGGTATGTCGCTTTCCATCTTTCACCCTTCAATCACTTAATACTGACCATCTCTACACAGCCCACTAAATACTTTAATTGAAAATTTCTGGGACCGGTGTGTTTGGAAGGTCGGATAGAAAAGGATAGGGATATTGGCGTCCGTTGGGGCGTTGTGCGGGAATATATCTCGATGACACCTGACGCTGCTTTGTATTCTGAATTCCATACCAGTGGATTTTTTGCCCTTGTCCTTCTATATCGTGTATATCATCTTGAATGCAGTTTTTAACGCAGTGTTTAGTTGGAGCAAGCTCCATTTCACCACTCTTAAACCTTGCAGACCTATCTAAGTATCCCATGGGTATCTATAGGTAGACATCTAGCCCTGCCTAGCAGTATCGAACTGACTCGGCTTGAATTCTGCTTATACATATATCTAGATAGCTGCACAACTGGGCATGTGGCAAATCTATCTAGGTATCACCTGGGCTTGGTGTTCGATTGATGTTCCAAGGTTCATCAGCCGCCCCAAGCGTCAAGCCCAAATTGTCAAACGTACCCAGACAGATACATACATGTGACATGTGAGTGTAGCAGAGAAGCCCTGGAGTTGTAACCTGAAAATTCAAATATAAAAAGAGCATGCAAAATAAAGGTAGGTATGGATGGTTGTGCTCTACTATCTTCCAAAAGACTTCCCAGGTGTAGTATGATAATATGGAAGGATGATATATATGTTGCCCGCTAACGGGGCGCACCACAAGTCACCTTTTGCCGACCAAACTAACTTCGACCCAATCATCCTTTTTCCTGTCTTCTTCCGCTTTACTTCATCTGTCTTAGACAATAACATTGAAGACAAAGCATTGGTTTATTTATTCTTTTTGAGCCACGATTGCTTGACAATCCACTCGGTCCCTGGTTTCCCCTGACACCGAGACAAAGGTCCCACTTAGAAGCGGCAACGGCAGACTTTCGGTCTACACCACGCGCGACCTCTAACATCTCCCTACACCGCGGTCAATTCATGCCCCCTGCGACCGGCACGCAGATCGGCCTTTGAAATCGAAAGCTCGCCGTTCGGCCCTACCCACCAGGGTCTTTATCCACCCCTCTCCAAACCCGCCCACCCTTATCCCATCCTCATGTCCGCAGCCGGGGGCTTGACTCGCCGACGAGGTGGCGGTCGAGCTGCTGGCCCAGAGGAACAAGATGACAGTCGTGTGTCGTCGCCCGTGTCAAGGAACGGTTCTGCGATGGATAACCGCGGCCCGGAGACCTCATTCACGGCCGGAGAGAATGGGCACAAGATCGCATTCGACCCCCGCGACCTCAGCGAAACCGAAGAGCGGAGCAAGCAGCCCAAGCTGACTTTGATGGAGGAGGTGCTATTGTTAGGTCTGAAGGACAAGCAAGTTAGTAGACCCCTGAATGAAGAATAGCGACTCTCCATATCGTACTTCCCCAAGGTGGCGGACTCGAAATGCTGACTTGGCGTCTGCCTTGATAGGGCTACCTGTCCTTCTGGAACGAGAACATTTCCTATGCCTTGCGAGGGTGTATCGTTATCGAGCTCGCGCTCCGCGGCCGGATTAGTATGCAGAAGGATTCCTCCCGGCGGCGCTTTCCCCTGGCCGACCGCGTGATCGAGGTCGTCGACGACACCCTGACCGGCGAAGTCTTGCTGGACGAGACGCTGAAGATGATGAAGTCGAGTGAGAAGATGAGTGTGAACTCTTGGATTGATTTGCTGAGCGGTATGGATTCGAGTCCCTGACGTGGTTTGATGGGAGGGGTTGTCGTTACGGGACAAGGCTGGCTAACTTGGTTACTTCCGTTACAGGTGAGACCTGGAATTTGATGAAGATCGGATACCAATTGAAACAAGTGCGCGAGCGATTGGCCAAGGGCCTTGTGGATAAGGGTATCCTGCGAACTGAGAAACGAAACTTCCTCCTCTTTGACATGGCAACGCACCCCGTCGCCGATGGTGGCGCTAAAGACGACCTTCACCGACGGGTTCGCAACATCTGCAGCAACCGCACCGTGATCATTCCTTCTTCCCAATGGCTCCCCGAGGACTCTGAATATCGCTACCTTCGCACGGTCACAATGGTCTGTGCTGCTTACGCGGCCAATGTGCTGGAGAACGCTCTAGTCACTATGAGCCACGAGTCTCGGGAAAGAGCGTTTGCCCAGGTGGATGAGCTGCTGGCCGAATACTCGCAGTATCCATTTGCTCGCCGGCCTGGTGGTTCGCAGGCGATTGGTGCCAACCTGGCACAGGCGATCAATGACGAAGTCAACAAGTCTCCAGACCGAGAACTCCAATTGGAGGTATGTTTCCCTAATTTTGATTTTTCATGTGCGAATATTAACAATGGACTAGATCGTTGCCGCTTGCTTGAGCGTTTTCACCAGACTTGATTCCTTACTCTAAGCGGATGTACCGTGCTTGATCCTAATACAATGTCTTTTTCTTCTTCAACTTCCGCCTTTTCTTCTCTATTCGTCTCTTCGCGCTTTCACCCGGTTCTTTTCTTCGTGGGTCGGGTTTCTTTCTTATCTTCTTCACTCATGTAGTTTGTCATCAGGTTGGAAATTGGCAAAGCGTCTGTGATCTGATACGACTCAAAATTCTTTTCTTGTAAGGGTTATCTTATTGATTGACCCACCCTGATGTTTGTGATTGTCTTTGCCTGTTCACTATCTAATCTCAGTGAACAGATCTACCTTCAGTTTATGGCTTCGCGTGGCATACCATGATACATTCAGACCGGCTGGGCCGCTTGATGCCCTCGGGTATGAAGCTCATATTCATATATGGTCATGCATGGGTAGCTACGGGGCGTGCTGATTTGAATGCGATTCAAGGCTTTGCGAAACAAGCGCAGATTTCAATACCAAAAAGATACTCCAATTCCTCATTATACAAAGCCCAAATAAGTGACAATGGCCTTTAAATTAACAAACAGGATTGACAAGAACAACTATCATTTCCCCACGACGGCTTCCTGCTGCACCAGCAGCTTTGCCCTCAAGCAACCGCGCTGCATTGCCCAGATCAACCTGAAGTTCCGCTCGTCCTCTCAATACCCGGGCCTCCACCAACTCAGTAATCCGCTTTAAAGCCGCACCATCAGGATTCACAGGAACAAACCGACTTTTAAGTCCCCGCTTCCGCTGTTTCGCCATCTCCTGTTCATGAGCCGAATCCTTCATAGGCTCAGGGTCCACAACAGTCAAGACAGCCCCACCGTCGCTCACCACATCCTTCGAATGAGCCTGTCGAAAAACCTCTCCACCCGTACAATCCAGTACAATATCGACAGGATCCCACCTTCGAGACCGGAACATAATCCCGAGATCGCATTCTTCTTTCGTAGGAAGATGCGGGATCATAAGCGTCTCATCCACCATCGGGTCATCACGGACAACGGCCTGTTCCGCTACTGTACAGGTCACGCAGATCCAGGGCCGAACCTTCGGCGGGAAAAGTTTGTCAGCTCGTAGCAATTGCACTGCTACACGACCGACTTCGCTGTCTCGGGCGTTGGTCACAAGTACCCGCAGTGGTTTCTTCTTTTTGAGCGCGTCGCCAATTCCATTGCTACCAGTGGGATTGATCATGCTTAATCTGCGGCCACTAGCCGCGGCCATGCTGCCGATACTGGAAAAGCTGAATTTGCGTCCTCCATTAACACTGCCGCTGCCACTGCTACTAGCACTGCCCCTACCAGTAAGACTGGAAAGACTGAATTTGCGTCCGCCCTCACTGCCGGGGCCAGTGAGGCTTGCAAGGCTGAACTTGCGTCCATAAGACTCACTACCCCTCCTGGGACTTCTGAGACTCGGTATCATCTCCCTTTGCTCAGAGGTACCATTGTCTCCATTCACAGTGTTCCGAACACTCCCTCTGCTGCTACTAGCACCACTCCCCTTCCTATTCGCGTTCTCGGTACCATTATGTCCATTCCCATCAACAGGCGCATCAGGATCTATTCCCGCAACCCTGAAAAGTGCCTGCCACGCCGTTAAAGCAGGCAAAGCCAGCGCAGCCGCCTGGGCGGATGTGCTGTTTGACGGCTTCAGCGCCAATTCTTCTTCATTCGCGACGACATACTCCGCAGCTCCGCCATCTCGCGCATAGCTTAGAAGGCCCCAGACCACATCACCAATTCTATACTTCGGTCCAAGAGGCCGGTCAGGGTCCTGTGGGGGAGTCGTGACAACCCTACCACAAATACTATGCAACGGAATCTGCGGCGTCGTCTTCGGAGGATTGAGCGACATCGCGAGACGCAGTTCATCTTGACAGAAGGCCGCAGTTTGTACTCTAAGCAGGTACTGGTGCGTTGCCGGCTGCGGAGTTGGAAATGAGTTGTCCAAGATAAGAGACCCCGCTGGGCCGGGCTTGGTACTCGGAAGTGAACTTCCACTTGCCCTTGGATTCGCGACGGAGGCGGCTCTTGTGTCGGGAACCATTCCGGGGCTGGGGCTCCTCCTCTCGTCCGCGAATGGGTTCGACTCGGCTCTGGGGTTGAAGGCTAAGGATTGGGATCGCGGGCTGATGGCTGTGCTATCTTCTCTGAATCGCGGGGAGTCGGTTGTTGGGTACGTGTTGTTGTTTAGTGCTGCTGCGGGCGAGTAGTATAGGGCTCGCATTGTGGCGGGGATGGTGCTTTCGTCTGTTGCCGAGGAGAACTTTCTTCCAGCTTTCATTCCTGGTCCGTAGGCTGTTGAGGGGTTTGTTATACCTGCTAAAATGTTGTTTGATACCATGGGTGGTTCGACGCTCATTTTGGCAAGTTGTTATGTAGTAATGCAATGGGAAATGGGGATATGCTGATGGTGTATCTACTTGGGGAATGTTATGCTTTTCATCTTAGTGAGTGAAATTACGACTTTGCCATCTTTTTAAACGACCCGAGCGTTGCTTCTGGCAATTTCCTAACGTTGACGTATAATTTTACCTTAGGTCAGCATGACCTGGGAACCATCCATGGTGCATTTATCAGATCAAGAGGCAAACCGCGCCCCCGTACAATGAAGAGGCTTGCTTCTTCTTGTCATGGAGGTAGGGGAAAAATAGTGTCTCCGACACTAAGATCGACTGTTTCTCCATATAATTTGGCTAGGATTCCAGGGAGCAAGGTCCGCCACCGATTCAACAGAATATTATTGATGAATATCTTGATCTTAAAATCGAACTATATACTACCCAGACCGGTCACGTGTCTATCTTGTGGATTTACTTTATTGCCACGCGAAGTACCAATGTCATGTGATCTGTGATAGGCACGCTTGTATCTCCACGCCTCTCATCACTTTGACAACATCACATTCCAACCTTCAAATCTACTATTCTTCATTCATGATCTTCGCAGCTCATGCTTAATTCGACCACGATCAGACTATTTTATTCATACTTATACTTCTACTAATGATAAAGCATTGTTAATCTTCCATTACAGGATCATTTCAAACCAACCGCCACGGCCGAGAGAAAACATACACCTAGCAGTGTATGCGCTTCTGTAGTCAACTTACTCGAACAGTTTAACCCACGGGCACAATGACGCTCTGTGGATACACTCAGAAGTATATTAATAATTGAATCTTGAGAGGCTCAGTATGGATGTCAGGTGCTCCACCCTGCACGTCCTGGGCGCATATGCAAGTCATCAGCCCTACGGCAGAGGATACAAAATAACCAAGTCTTCACTCAAATTTGTAAATAAAACTTCAGTTTTAGACCTGATATTATGAAGAGCTTCCTCAATACGATAAGTCTTCACGTTCAAGAAGTTGGCCCCTCACAGCAACGTCAAAGACAAGATGGGCATAAGTCTGCTCTGCCACATGACATCGCCGACTGATGTGCCCCGGTGCCCCAGGTACGAGGCCAGGTGCTTCAATGAACAGGCACTTAGCGCCAAGCTCACAGCCTCAAACAGGGTGTTGGGATCAGGCGGCGTGGGAGTGTACAGGGGAGGGAACAACCGAGCTCGCTAAAGGGGTTGATCGTTCGTTATATGATCACCGCGCTTGCCCCTATTCATTCCGTTCTCCTGAGAAGAGCACAACAACCAAAAGTGATTTATATCGGTCGATCTTTCAAATTTGAAGAGATCTGAGTTTTTATCCTCGACTGGATATTCAATATTTCAGTCGACCAACTCCACCGAAAGAAGATAAATCTAAATAAACGGCCCGGGGTACATCATGGTTGACGCTACTCCGCGCGACTCTTCGACCCTCAACGCCAAGCACCCGGAAATTGAACCTGAGGCCCCAGAGCTAACGGCCTCGGCTCAGCCATCCGAGGAACGGCCAGCTCCTATTGAGCGGCGGGGCTCGTCTTTTATGAAATTCGTCGCTTCAATCCTCGGTTCCAAAAATCCGATCGCGCACCCGGCGGACCCACACACCAACACCGTCTGGCTGCTCGACAACACAGCATACCAGCTTGTACCTGAGCCAGGAGAAGCAGAGCAATCCGACCAACCAGCATCATGGCACGCCGAGTTCGTAGCTTGTATCCTCGAGACAGAGGGCCGCAAGGATGTAGGGAAGCTAGTCGCCTCGATAGCCGACAACATCGGACTAGATGGTGAAACAGGCATCGCCGACGAAGCAACGCATCAGCGTATCGTGGACCGCATCCAACCGTTTCTCGACACCGTTTCCCCAGGTCGAACGGTCACGCTACAGCTTGATATAGCCGGCGAAGAACAGTCGCATGAACTGGGCCCTTCAGACCGGAACGGGATAATCAGCCAGACCATCGAGCTCGGGGTTCCACACATCCCAGACGGAACAGTGGTGCGACCTCGCTTGGGCAACTTCGGAAATAGCATGGCAGCCATGGAAACACGTTTCGCCGCACCGGAAGGCTGGCTTGTTGTTTCCGATATTGATGATACGATCAAACGGACTATGACCGTCGACCCAACAGGTATCCTCCGAACAACTTTCACCGAAGAACCTGTCCCGATTGTCGGCATGCCGGAATTCTACCGCCATGTCCATGAGGAGCTAAACCCGACTTGGTTCTATCTCTCTGCGTCGCCTCACAATCTCTATCCGTTCCTGCACAGCTTCCTACACGAGTACTACATTCCCGGTACGCTCGTGCTGCGCGAGTACTCCTTCTTCGACATCAGTGGCTTGATCAAGTCACTCACGGAGCGCACGCAGGAGTACAAGGTTGACCGGATGGAGAAGATTAGACGCTGGTTTCCAGCGCGGAGAGTACTTTGTATTGGGGATTCAATGCAGAGTGATCCCGAGGCGTATGCGGAGATGTACCGGAGGTATCCTACTTGGATTCATGCTATTGCTATCCGCAAGGTTACGGGCGTGGCGAACATGGAGGTGAAGAACAAGGATGAGAGGTTTGAGGAGGCGTTTAAGGATATTCCGGCTTCAGTTTGGACGGTTTTTGAGGATCCCGTTGAGCTGTATGGCTTTGTAGACGGATTGGGGATGGAAGACCTGGTGCTGTAAATTGGTATCCTTAACTTCTAGTGTATATATTTTGAAGTTTGTACAAGCAATGTATGATTCATTTGTTTATGTGTTCTCCCTCAAGTATTCATACTATTAGCTACTTCAATACTGCAAGGTTCCGATGCAAAAGGTTCCAAGATTGCAGAATAAAAACTTCCCCCTAAGCCACCGAAGGAATCGGTACTAGCCCTCTCGGGCCGATACTACCACTGATGTTAGCCTGGTGCATGGACCTAGGACCCATGCTAATAGGGTAATCAATGGCCGAATGGAAGAGTCCATAGTTATCCCAAATAGCCACATCTCCTTCCTCAACAGGGGCCAATAAGATGTACTCCGGCTTGAGGATCCTGTTCTGGATACCCAAAATGAATTTGCGAATCTCGGCCACATCATCAATAACATGAGGCTCTTCCTCCTTCGAGCTACGTAGATAAAGCTTTCTGGCACAAATTCCATGGACCTGGAACGCCTTTTCGCCTGTAAGGGGGTTCACCCAGACCATTGGATACTATTTCTCAAGTTAGCCAACGATGACATGAAGGTATCTTCAAGTTAGAATTCATACCTTCTTGATCGCAGTCGGATCATACTCGCCGATCTCTTCATCTGTGAGGCGCTCGCCCCCTTCTGCTAGACCTAGGCCAGTGGTATTACCCTTGCACTTCTCAATCCACTTGTACGGATAAGGCGCATATTCAACCCAACTATGATCAACCAACAATTGCTCTTCAGAGGAGAGCAGCGTATAGAGTTGCGATGTGCTGAAGTAGGCAGTTTTCCCAGGTGAGGTCTTCATACTTTGACCGGAACCGTCCGCCCACTCGACGGTAAGATCAGGCCCTTTGGGAAGAGTAATGCATCGCAGGGTCGTGAACCACGCAGGATCCTTCCCATAGAGCGGAGCATCCATATGCCAACGCTGAAAACGAGTGATACCTTGCTCAAACTCCTCCATGGATGGCGGCACGGCATGGAAGTCATTGCTGAGTCCGCGTTCGATGGTGTGATTTTCAACCCCAAAGTGGTTTTCACCTTGGAAACCCTTGCCAATCAAGCGAACATTTTCGGCGCCGGGAATTCCAACAACCTCTCTTCCTTGCTGGAGATTGCTGTTAGAGTTTCTTTCTGATGGGATTTGTATCAAGTATGGAGACATACTGCAAGAAGTCCGCCCTTCGCACGAAATGTAGTGAGATTTCCGTGACTGTGGCCATCACGGGCATTTGGATCAAGTCGGGTCACAAGATCCCATTGCTTCTTTGGATCCAAATTGTGTTGGGCCTTGACAACGATTACCTTGTGGCGCCAAATGGCAGCTTTGAGACGATCAATATCCTCATCTATTTGTGTCTGTTAGCTCGGGCCTCCAGCTATAAGAAAGACGAGGACCTACCGGAGAGGGTGTTCAAGTCTACGCCAGTCACGCAAGCTCCAAACTATCAAAATGTAAGCTTGAAAAGACGATTCATTATGCAGATTCAATACTCACATTGAACTTCTGTTCGGGTGTCCGCTCAAGTGGTGTCACTGTGAAAGAAGTGCATTTGTCCATTGTATCGGATGGATCGTACCAATGCAAGGAATTTGTTGATAGATGATGTGATTCTTTGATTGATATACTTCTATCAGCCTGCCAGATCATACATCAGAAGCCGAGAGCAATTGAGGGGTCTTTTATCAATCGCATTGGTTTCTCATTGGCCTAGCCTAATTGTCTGCGGCCGAGTCCACCCGAGCCCTGTGCATCGCACATCACATGCATGGTTCATCCATTCACAGGATTCGGATTAGCATTCGTGTGTTGCACAGAAAGATAAACCCAAGGGCTATCCCCATACCGCTGCACGGACCACCGAGCGGGGTGCAAGCCATGGCCAAGCTATCCCGGCCGACATTTACGGCCGATCTTGACGGCCGGGTTTCATTATCCGTGCAGATCGCGGCGATACATTTATTACAGAATCAAGGGTCTCTAGCTCACTAAGACTGTTTCAATAAATATTCAACATAGCTCGAAAGATAACAGGAGTATCGGCTGTATAGGACCAGGGCTCGCAGATGTGTAGTCTAGGCCAAAGGAACAAACTGGATCTGATTTAATCTGCTTCTAGGATATCTGTTGAGTACGTCGTCTCATTAGTAAGCTGTAATAAGCAGCAGGGAACCCCCGGTATATTCAGAAAGAGATCATATTGGTGATGGTAAAAGGTACAACAATCAATTATCTAATTTCTCAATAAGGCTCTTGATCGCATCAGTGGTACCTTCGAAATCCTGGAGAATCATCTGATGTCCAATGCCCCCAAGAATCTTCACCTGTGCATTATCCCCAACCAACTCTTGTAGCCCGAAAGATATTTGCGGGCTAGAGATGATATCGTGGCTCCCTGCCAAAAGCAAAGTCGGAGCACAAATAGAGCTGTAATCCGGATCTAGATGATCAACGCCCGCGATAGCTTCACATGCCTTGGCGTACGCTTCGGCATCACAGCTAGCCACTGCTTCTCTGATGACCTGGCGGGTTTCAGGTGGAACCGTGCCTTTTAACGGAAAGTTGGATATAGCTGCCATATCCGCTACAGCTTGGATACCTTCTGTGCGCGCTTTTAAAGCTAGACCTAGCATTCGCTCTCTTGCGGCGGGGATGTGGGCAATTGAGCGACCTGGTCCGAGCAAGATAAGACCCCGAATTTGATCTGGGTGCTTTGAGGCGTAGTGCATGGAGATGATAGACCCGAGGCTGTGACCGATGAAGAGTAACTTCCCAGATGGGGCCCCAAGAGGGCCTTGCAGATGTGCCACGAAATGTTCCAGGTCGTCGACATACCGAGGGACAGAGAGGGTAGTGCTAGGCGAGGATAAAGGTGTTTGACCGAATCCTTCAAGATCAACACAGATCAAGCGATGGATCTGTGGCGACAGAGACTGGAGAATTGGCTTGAATGTTTTTGTCGATCCACCCAGTCCGTGAAGAAGAACAACGAGGGGACCTGACGGATTGCCTGTTTGGGTGAAATGCAAATTTGTGCCGTTTGGCGTTTTGTAGAAGAACGAGGTAGAGGATGTATTCATTCTGACAGTAGCGATTCGAAGGGAGCCTGTAGCTGTGGTAACTTGCGTTGAGGATGTCCGAAAGGTGTAGGAGCGCAATACTTCAGAGAAGCAATAGTGCTCTTACTCAGGGCCACCCGATCAGCGGGTCCGTCCACGGCCGAGGACTGTCCGTCTATATACAGCAATCCGGCCGTCACCTTGTGATTCCAATCAAGTCAGATGATAGGTTTAAAGCTATTTCTGGATATAAAGAACAAATAAATCAATGTGAACCAGGTAATACACTTTGAATCAATCATCTTCAACATGGTGTTCGCCGTTTCTACCACTGCCACTGAGGTCGATGCCCCTAAGGTCCTGACAGTCCGAGAAGCATATCAACCTCCGTTAGCAACCACCAGCAATGGGCGCGTGGTACCTATCAAGCACGAAAACAATGTGGATTTTGGAGCCGAGATCTACGGTATCGATCTGAACAATTTCACCTCGGCCGATTTTGCCCTAATTTCTGATGCCCTCCATCACCACAAGCTGCTTGTTTTCAAGGAACAGCCACAAATGCTAACACCACAACAACAATATCGCCTGACTGCATGGTATCTCACCCATAGACTCTCTTATATTCCTGAAAATTTTACTGATACTCCAACGCCATAAAGCTTCGACTCTGATGAGAAAACTGGAGGTTTCGCCCACGGTGCTGACCCTGTACTCCTCTCCGAGAATGGCGTCACCATATATGGCCTGCCAAATCGACCAGCCATCAATGCCCAGCCCCAGGTGCATATCTTGGGCCGCGGCGCAGTTCCTGAAGACCATTTCGATTTCCCGCCCGGTTTCAAAGTGAAAGGCATTAACCATGTCGACTTCCACTTGCCACCACACATTCCCCAAGAGGAAAAAGATGCAGGCGCGAGTCGCTTCTACCAGTGGCACTGGGATGGTTCTTTGTACAAGATCCCTCCACCACGCGTAGGTTGCCTGCTGGCCGTGCGAACGCCGAAGGGCCCCGATGTGACTGTCCACTGGGGCGATGGCACTGGAAGAACGATGGATATTGCACCCGGCGCAACTGCAATGGTAGCGGGATCGCGAGCGCTGCAGCTTCTGGACCCAGAGCTGCGTGAAACAGTCTTGCACAGTCGTATTGAATACGCGCCGCACGCATTTCAATGGATGTCAACGGCCCGCAGTACCAAACTCGGTCATCTTATCGAAACCGAGGGCCGCGAGATGCCACTGGATAAGCTTTCGCCTTGGACAGAGGAGGGCATTTGTGTTTATCCCATGGTCTGGACTAATCCGGTGACCGGGGAGAAGTCTCTTCAAGTCCATGGCCAGGGAGCTTTCAAGTTGTATCTCAAGAACCAGCCAGACGGGGAAGAGACTGTTGTTACTGATCTTAAGGAGATCCGTAGCTTTATGGATAAGTAAGTTTCGTCATTTTCTCGATCTTGGATTCATGGTAAGCTAACTAGTGTCGCTGGCAGGATCATGAGCCCAGTCTTGTCGCCAGAGAACATTTACGCGCATCCTCATCAAGAGCAAGATGTCATTCTATGGTACAACAGGGCATTGTGGCACAGTATCGTAAGTGATTCCATATTTGCGAAGCTAAAACATCCTAACTCGTCATAGACTGAGTTCCCCGAGTCGTACGGGCCACGAATCATGCATCAGTGCAATATCGCAGCATCGGATCATCCTTCAATGTAGGAATATGGCTCGCCATGCCCATTTCTAGATAAACCAATTACTTTCCAAATCTATTGTTATGTTCTCCCGAAAAAAAAATGCCATAGTTACTGGCAGGGAATACGTAATACCAAGTCAAGCACCCCACACTAGCCCAGAAGACTCTTGACCTCAACCCTCAACACCACATTTGAAAGTTAGAATACTGCCTATTGCTGTCGAATCCTAGTTGGAGAATATGAGAGGAGCACAAAATCTGCCCAGTCCCCACATTTGAGTGCCGCTTTTTATTAGCTACTATTCAAGGCTTCAATATACCCTGGGCCCGTTTCAAGTGTAGGCTTCCATCAGTGTCCACGAGAAAATGCACGCAAAGTATCGTCCATTACTAATGACTAAAAACAAATCTTGCCGTTGTATCGCTAATCCTTCAATTTCTCAGCAGAATGCACCACCTTGCCTTGATCACTCAACTCTGCCTCCAAATCAGAGTCAACGGCATTCAAAGGGCGAACCACCCCCGGAACGACTGCTGGGATCAGCGTTGCTCGGTCGGGCCAGAAATAATTCAAAGCAAAGTAAAGTGTGAAGGAAAGACAGAACCCATAAAGGTAGTTGATAGCATAAAGATGCTGCAACCCGGTGTCGATGCTGACATTATCAGGAGTCACCGAGTGTGCCAATCCTGGGAGAAGAGGAACAATGACTAGCAAATTACACACCAAAGCACGCCAGTTCGTGCCAAGCTGGAATAAGACCGACGAAGTTAGCGAAAATAATCATTGAAGACATAGAAGGCAGCCTGGAACACGAACCTTGTAGTAGTATATTCCTCGCGGATCATACAAGGCCGGTACATCGTACTTGCGTCGTTTGACGATCCAATAATCGCAGCAAAGAATGCCTGCAAAAGGTGCCATGAAGATAGCGTATGCCCCCATGAAGCTGAGGAATGTCTTCCCGCTCTCGATAATAATCCAGGGACAGAGTGCCCACCCGCCTAGAATCATACACAGGATCATTCCGCGTTTAATGTTAAACCATTTTGGACACATAGTTGTCATATCTGGTAGAATATTAGTAGTGATTAAAATGTGAAATTTAGTATGGACCTACCATTTGCGAACGATATCGAATTGGCCGAGATATTAGTGCAAATTTGTGCCAACAACCACAGCGATGCACAGAAAAAGGCCGCGGCTCGTCCCCCAGAGGAGCCTTGCCACTCATCGATAATCTGCAGTGGGCTCCATAGAATGGTACCGTATACCTGCTTAGATGCACTGGCAGCAATGATACCAAAAAGACCAGTAATGACTTTGAAGAGGGGGATCATCGGCAGTTGCCAGACTGGGCTACCAGGCCTCTTGCTAAAGCGCGAGAAGTCAGAAATGTTGACCGCCAGTGTTGAGAAGCCACCTAGATTTTATTAGAACCAGAATTGATCAATATAGCGATTGGTATAACATACCTGTGATTGAAGTCATATTTGTAAGCCACAGCCAAATTCGCTCAGCGCCATGAACAGTGGGTGGTTCATGGAATATCGCACTTCCCCCTCCTGCCTTGACTGATATCCAAATGACCATAGCTAATGCCATGGGCGGCACAAGTGTGGACTTGAAGATAAACATATATTGTAGCTTATGGGTCGGGATGAAGAGGAATGGGGTTTGAATCACATGGTAGATAACGTAAGACACCATGCCCTGTGTCGTGATGGCTGCCGATGCTGGCAAATGATTAGGGAGGTTGGCGTAGCTCGGCCAAATAGCAGCGATCATCTGTCACATTTGTTAGCCACGACATAAGAACAATCGGGGACATCACTGCACTTACCGGAGTTACACACTGTCCTCCATATGAGCTCTGGATACCAAACCAGAACAGTGCTAGTGCAGCACGCGAGGCCACACAGAAGTACCCGAAGTATGAGCCATAGCTAGCCCGAATAGCCACAGGGAATGGAATGTGAAGGTCAGCCCCTACAGCACCATTAAGGACTGTTGGTATAGCATTGCACAGTGCTGCGACCAGTGTCAACAACACTGTGTCCGTTGCAGAAAGGCCAGATGCATACGCCGAACTGGCAGCGGACCAGGTTGAAACAGTGACCAAGTCCGACAGCCAGTACTGTGTGAAGGTCCACCCAGTCCAGGTCCATTTCTCTGGTGGAACCGGATCTTGATCGGCATTACTCCACACATGTGGTGGGGCGATGCTACTATCTTGTTTGGGAAGGGCCCAGCGCTTGCGATGGATCAGACGCATCGCCATTCTTGACAATGCCTCAACATCTTGGGTGGGACCGATCTTTTGAGGTTCGCGTCTCCCCAAACTCTTGTTGCACGGTCTTGCGTGTGATGGGGTAAAAGCTTGGCATGCCACTGCCGATAACTTTCTCTATCTGTATACCCCTGTCATTGTCCTTATCGCTGACCAGCCACACGGCTTAAGCTTCACCCTAGCGTCGGCCGAATTGATAAACCAAGATTACTATATAGGCACGGATCATCGCCAGCAAAACCCGTCCGTCACCCGGTACTGAATCCAGAATCTGACCCCTGCATATTATCTCATCATTAATCAACAGCAAGATGAATCCATTAGCGAGAAGAAAGCGGTTAGCATGCGCAGAGTGTACGCGGCGAAAGATCAAGTGTGATAAGGTTTTGCCGTGTCGGAATTGTCGCAATAGGTAAGATACCTTCAGTGTTACTCCGCTACGGATCTCGGAAACTTACGCGTTTGGAAGTCCAGAGGCAGCACATGCTATCGCTCACCAAATGTCTCAGCGTATTCACGGGCAACGGCAGCATCTCCACAAACTCCCCAGCAAAATGTATTCCGCCCAACGGAACTAACTGGGACCCTCGCTGCCTGTCTGAGCGAGCTACAAGCTACGCTACAGGCAGTCAAAGCGCACGAGAGCACAAACGTCATCTCCAATGAGGGTGCAGCGGCGTTGTCCCCAGCCCAAGAAGGGACCTCGACGAGAGCGCCATCGGAAGAAGATATCAGCCCCAATCGCGAGACCGACGAGGTGGAGGATGCCGCGACAATATTGGAATTCCTAGCTTGGGGTCGACGGAAAGTTCCTGACTTCGATGGCTTAGTTGGGAATCCAAATTGTGCCCCTGCTCAGTCCCCCGGGGATGTATCGCTACTGAATAGTCCTGCGGATCCGCCTCAGTTGCGCTTTACTGACGACCCCTCTTCAATCCCGCTTCTCCAACTGTTGCTTCCCGAGCCGCCCACTTTACTCCGGATGGTCAATTACCACTGCGAGTGTCTTCTCTGGTACCACTCTGCATTCCACGGGCGCATATTTCTAGAAGAGGTTGATCGCTTTCTCAAACAACATCATGCCCGCATTGATGACCAGCAGATCGATCTTCAATGGGTTGCTCTTTTGTTTGCCGTATTGGCAGGAACCATGACATGTGCACCCCGTCCGCTGTTTACATCATGGGGCATCGAGGATCCCGAGCGTACAAATTTGGCCCATCGATTTTTCAAAGCTGCTTTGGTGTGCCTGAATCTGGCAGATTTCACTGCTCGTCATTCTCTGTATGGGATTGAGTGTATCGCGACCATGACAATTAGCGCTCACTTGCTAGGCCATTCTAACAGCCACTCCGTCAAGCTTGCATCAGCTGTCCGGATTGCTCAGAGCTTGGGTATGCACAGACTGGGCGAAGAGATCGATGGTCCCACAACAAATCCAGTACGAAGGGAGATCGGTCGACGATTATGGACAGAGCTATGCATCCAAGACTGGTTCTCGATTCCATTTTCGGAAAGCTATTTGATTCACCGGCGGGATTTCAACACGGGAAAGCCTCGCAATTGCATGGATGATATCGAAATGACCCCGCTCCCAGACAATGTGCCCACTCCAGTGACCTACCATCGCTTTCTATACGATATCGCCGCACTCATGCCACAACTTCAAGATGATATTTCCGTATCACATACGTTATATGCCAAATATGAACATGTCATTCGATATGATGCAAAAATGCGTACCCTGGCCAGCAAGCATGTCCCTTCTTGCCTGCGAAATACTACTCTCGAGCCATCGTGGCCGCGTTATGTCCCTTGGGCAAGGCATTGCCTTACTATTAGCTCCGCTCACAAAATCATTATGATCCACCGCAAATTTCTTTGGTTTAGCTTTACTAATCCAGCGTTTACATTCACACGTAAGACCTGTATTGCAGCAGCAAAAACCATAACTAGAGAGCAGAAACAGTTAGTCAAGGAAGACGGGCCGGTGCTATGGATCTATCATGCGTTCAGCGTCGCAGCAAGTGTAAGTCCTCAGTGATCGCGGATTGTTCCATCAACCATATAAATACTTACCTATTTCCAGATAATACTTTGCTTGGATCTGTTCTTTCAGCCGCTTCCTGATTGTGATCAAGGAGAAAATCGCGAGTTAGCCCAGGACATGATTGAAATTTTGTCACAGAGCGAGACCAGTATGATTGCTATGAGAGGTGTGAAAATCCTGCGCTTGCTGCTGAATCTCGAGCAAGATCGAGGTAAAAGATCCTCAGGCTTAGATATTCGTGGTCTTGTCAAGTATATTTGTGAGAATGAGGCATTGGCAAGTCGGGAGGACGAATGGCAATCGGCTGATGAGCCTCCTGTGACCGGGCCGCTTTCACCAATGTCCACCATGCAGCCGCCAGGATATCTATCTCGGGAGCCCCATACGGAGGAGCTGTATGGCAATATTTCCCTACCAAACTCTAGGTTTGGCGTACCTGATTCACTAGAGGACATATTGCTGCTTGTACAAAATGGAGGAGCTTGATCTAAACAAATGATTGAACATATAAGCTTATAATGTCACATATATGAATCTTTTCATGAAATTGCGCTACAGATAAAAATTTCTGTACACTGTACCGACACCTGCTCACGAAGGTTACAGTGTTGATCTTTTACTATCGTATCTTGTGGTATGGATTCACTTTCTCTATATTGACGAACTGTGCGAGGCGATCGATAGTGACCACATACTTGTCTAAACAAAGAAAATCTCAAGGTATCTACTAAGAGGAAGCATCGCAACTTGTCCCATCACTGGTACGCGAACAACCATGGGGACACGGGTATGTCGGATCGTACTGCCACAGGAAATAAGGATCGGTCTCATTGATAAGAATATTCCCCATCAGCCGCGATTGGGTCGGAAGGTCGAAGGAGGCCTCGAATATTTGTATCGAAGGCATACGGATCTGACCCCAACCTTTCTGAATCAGTGTGTCTATCGAAGTTCCGTAGACATATTCTCGAAACCCCGCCCATCGAATTGCGGAGGCACACTTTTCGTCCGTTAGCGTTTCGTCATGAAACCCCCAAGATGATGAATAACATACCATCGGGCAGCTCTCAGCATTTGTATATAGTGTTAGGTCGGCGAACGCATCCTCCGCCTCGGATGCAGTCATGCGATATTTGCCATGAGGATCGGTCAGAATCGCCGTACAATTCTTGATAGCTGACATTTCTCCTGTGGTATGAGATCCCTTGTCAGCGGAATCCATGATTTTTTAGTCGGAACAGTTGCCTCTTACCATGAAGAGAAGGATTTCCGGTCTTCGAATTCTCATTGACACCCATGCAAATCAGTTCGCCTGTGTCAGAGGCAGTATGGTTAACAATGACAGTCCCAAAAGCCGCAAAGGGACAAGGCGAGCCGCTGATTTCACTCAATGCCTCATTTGCTTGGCGCATCCAGTGTGCTCTAGTCGGAAATGTGACTCCATTGATCATTAGAGTCGGGTCCGCAAGGACGACTGCCAGTGCCGCGGGAAGAAGCCCGGCAAGCAAGGTGAAGAGGTAGATGGAAGAACGCATGTCTAAACTATGGTATCGGTGTCAAAAACCGTCTTACCCCTGTATTATGCAGGAAAGTTCAATCGTTTGCATCTCTGCTGGGAGCTCTCTTTTCTATCTGGCTTGGTTGCGGCCGCGGCCATCCGCGGCCGTGATCGGCCGAGCAACTTTAGAGCTCCTCCATATTGACTGATAAGAGCTTCTTCAGACAAAGGCATTTCCCTCTTAGTAGTATCTGACATCGGATCTACCTCCATGCGCTCATCAATTGATCCCCCGTAATCTGCAACCCGCCAAATCAATCATAATCTACGAATCCACAAAGTCGGTAGCCCTGATAAGTCATTCTGAAGTATAGTGATGGCCTGTGGGATCACGTGGAATCTTCCAAAATGGATCGTGCTTGTCACCTTAGTCATGCAAGTGTTGGATTGATATTCACTTCACACAAAATCGATAAAGTGGAACGCGAGACCCATGCATCCTGTTTTTGGAAGGCACGAGTAAATCTTTCCAAAATTCAAACCTACTCGTTTATTGATTCTTGAGCCCCGTTATTATCCCCACTCACGGAACGATTTAATCTTAACATGGAATTTGAGCTCATGCTACAGAGAATCAACCCCTGTGGGCAAAATACTTTCCTGTTCCCACGGACCACGTGTATATTGCATCGATCTACTACCGGTCTCCACCGAAGCTAATATTGCCACTAGACGTTACGAAGGACTGCGACTAGATCTAGAAATACTTCAAACCCCGTATCTTATTTCCGTCTCTTGGCCCAAGAAGCTCGAACCATGGGAACGGACTTCGCCGGATACTTCCGCAGTCCGTGTAAACACGGCCCGTCTACCGTTCCATCCCATCCTAGATGTGAGAAAGGATTTAGGACGGTAGACTAGTCATGACCGGATGCTGTTAGGATTCTTCAATTGTTTGGATGGTCAGAGGAAGGGGTACATAGCGAAAACCTGCCAACCTATGTCCACTTTCTCGTAGAGTGGCGTGTGAAAGTGAATAATCAGGTTATAGGAAAGTCATATCCCGAGTACCCACTGTTGGTCACACAAGAGAGACCGGAGAACGTGCTTCGATGTATGGCCTCCCGTATTGACGTTTTAGAGCTAATGAAACTAGTCACCATTGTTGTCCCATTTAAAAATCACTCCCAAAACGACCTGACCAAGCTGTTGGGCAATACCAACCCCCTATAAACCGCAAGTGAGAGGCAGCTTTTGATTCAATCGAATCTATCCTTCCAGGAAAAGAGACTCAACCTGAGTATCCATGCAGCTTCTAAAAGTTTATTGATCCTCATACGCCGGTCAAAAAAGCCATCTTCCAGCGCGCGTCCGCTAAGTCCGCGAAACGGAGAATATTTCCATGTGGCGTATTTTGACTCCACAGCATTTTTGCATTTCCCACTGCGCCTCGGCCTCGGTCAAGTTGATTGGGACAAATTCTTTTCTTGTCTGCCAAGATGGCCTGTATACGCAACTATCTATCTAAAGACGGAGAGGATGTTTCGTCCGTTATCCTAGCTCAAAAGTCTGCGAAAGCTGCGACGATTAAACTCCCTGCTAGTAAGAAGGCTCTAATGCACCCCGGCTGGGACGGCCTTAGCTGATTGGAGCCGTAGGCGGTTTACAGCGGTATGCATGACTAGGCTACGTTTCATTATACGCCACATACCTGAGTTCATGCATATGTATGCACGTTGTGCCGTACTTCACGGCCTTCAGAATCCAGGAGAGGAAAAAGTTCCGGAGTAATCTGTTGGAAAAAGTATATATCCCACTCTGGATAAATACCGGCTAGTATTGTGTCTGTCAACCTTCAGTACTCCACACTGTGGATTCTATAGTACGAGATCCCGTATAGCATACCCCTGATTCTCTATCTCCACACGCTCGAGATATATGATACGTTGGAAGAATATTGTTGATGGGAATAGCTATATCGGTCTATTTAATCCAAACAGATCGACATAGTAAGACACTTGGTTGATTGTTGTTCTTTACTTGTCATTGTGTTATCACAAAGTGGGGCCTGATAACCCCAACTTAGCTTATGATTGGTCCTATACTTAGCATAACGCTCAAGCGGGACCTCAGAAGACTTTGATTGGTTCGAAGTATGAGAATAATACGATTGTAATTAGATTTCCGAATATTTTGTAGATTCGGAATTTCTCTCAAGCCACTCAATGCCATTTTAGTGTAGTCCGCGCATCCGGCATCATGTCCCTTTTTCAGATTGTGGTTTCTTTTATGATCTATATCAGCAACATCGATTCATCGGCGAGGTTGCTTTGTCCTGTCTCAACAGTGTCATAGTGCTCGATTCAACCTACTACGGAGGGATCAGGTCATCAATTGATCACTCTTAGTCTGAATTTATCTTCAGACTGTTCTATCCCGTGAAAGTGAGAGAAGACCTCCTCCCCCTGACCAGGCCGAACCCCCTGGCCCTAATCCTACAGGAATATTCATTCTTTATAAAGTTGGCTTATCAATTGATTCAAGCAGGACAAGAGACACGCACAGAACAACGAATACTACCCGCGGGGTTTACGACAAAGTCGTCTTTCGAATCTATACAATGGGTGTTGCTCCGGTCAACGAGACTCCTTCCGAGTCACTGAAACACGGATATGGAGGAAATGACAAGCCTGCCTCTCTCAGCATCATCCCAGACTCCTGGCACGCCTACATCCAACTAGCCCGCCTCTTCCCACCAGCTGGCCTGTTCCTCATCTATTTCCCCCACCTTTTCGGCGTTTTGCACGCCGCAGTCCGCACCCAAGCGGCCCCGTTGGATGTTCTGAATGCCAGCATTCTGATGTTCGCCGGCAGCTTTTTCTTCTCCAATGCCGGACACATATGGAATGATCTTATCGATGCCGATCTTGATGCCAAAGTTGAGCGAAGCAGTCGACGCCCGATTCCGCGCGGTGCTATCTCCAAAAGGGCTGCTTTCATTTTCGCTCTTACGCAGGGTGTCATGGCCGCCTGGTTCCTGACAGGTATTCCTGCTGGCTTCACCACGGGCTACCTGTATGCCCTGCCTAACATTCTGGTCACCATGTACTATCCGTTTGCTAAGCGACACACGTATATGCCGCAGCTGGTGCTGGGCGTGTGTTTGGCTTGGGGTGTTGTGATGGGTGAACTAGCGATGGACGTGCGACTGTTCACCTATGAGAATAAATTGGAGGTGGAATGGACGACAGTGTATCTGTTTGTGGCGTCGGTGTTGTGGACTATCATCTACGACACGCTGTATGCGCACCAGGATCTGAAGGCGGATCTGCAGGTTGGTATTAAGAGTCTAGCGGTGCTGTTCCAGGGCCAGACGAAGACTCTGCTGTGGCCGCTTCTCGCCGCTATGGCGGGAGTGCTGGTTATGTGTGGAAAGACTAGCGGATTCGGGGCTGTATACTACGTTGTTGCGGTCGGGGGCGGCATCGGGTCTCTCTGCGTGATTATCTTGATGGTTGATCTGAGCAGCACACAGAGTTGTTGGTGGTGGTTTAGCAAGGGATTTTGGTCTGTGGGTGTGGCCATTACTGCTGGTTTGCTGGGCGAGTACTATATGCTGTTGCAGCCCACTTTGTATTAGTGACGGCGACCCTGTTAATGGGGGCTGCTACTGTGATTATAGTTTACACTAGAGCTGGACAATATATATCTACTACCTCATGGAGTGTTTGCAAGAGCGAGTGTTATTTACGATCTGAATGACCAAATGTACTGTTGTGGACCAAGTATTTAGCGTTGCACGATCTGTGGAGCGTTACATGGTTTTTATTGTGGAATTGAGATGATTGGAATTATGGGAGAATAAGTGGCATTAACGTCGGCTTTAACGTGGTGCAGAGGCAAGAGAGGCATGGACGTGGGGATGCGAATGAAGTGGTCACAACCCCTGAGCGTGTTATGTGGCGTAAAGCGAGGAACCAAGCGGTGAACTAAATCAAAGTTATCTAAGCTCCATCACTTATCGATAAGGATCGACAGAATTCTCCCACCAGTTCGTGGAGAGACTTGTATCCACCTACGGCCTTTACCGCCAAAGACTCAAATGCCTGGTTTTGATGATATTGCATACCATGTGACCTAGCAGTAGGATCACAATAATGCAATTACCTAAATTCCCGAAGCCTTTGATTTGACTCGTAGCATTTAGTGGTTGGGGAAAATAAAACAACTGCGGGGGAACTTGGAAATGGGATTTTGGGGGATAACCGTAATTGGGGGAATGACTTAGAGGTCTTTCGAGAGATCTGTGGAGGTAAATTATATCTTGAACTGAATTCTGTCCACAACTTGCAGAAGAATTGTAAGTATTTCGATCCATGCTGTTGCCCGTTCGATGACGGCTCTTGGGGGAGTATACTACTGTCGCCCGGCAGATCAACTATAGCAATTTTTTACAGTTCCTTACCAGTTTCTCTTCATAGATATATCAATATAGAGTCCGTTTGAAAGAGCTTACCAATGTCTAACTTTATAGTTACCAATCTCAACCTGAAACACTGCCACCTGGGGTTCGTTGCTCCTTGCAGTTGTTTCAGCCGAACCTAGGTATTAAACTTGCAACCCTTACAGACCCTGCCGTTATGACGCACGGTGGTAGTGGAAAGCATCCCTTCTTCGATTTTTTAAGTTGTTATAAATACTGCTCTCCTACCTTGATAGAAGGTGCCCACCTGCCTTCAACTCTGCGCGTGGGATTAAACTTAAGGTTCATGCCGTCATTTCGTCAAACCGTCCCGGGGCCCAAGTGTTGCGCATCCTTATTTCATCTTGAATCTTTCGCCAAACATACACTCATGTTTTCTCCATCCCTACAACAGTCATATCAACGCTTATCGAGAAGCCGCAGAGGAAGAAGACGAGTATCCTGTGGACCTCCCGTGCTTCCATGCTATAACGAAGCCAATCCTTTGATATACGATACAACGGCACACTCTTTGACACATAAATTGCCCAGGCATACGATTGTGGATTGTCCACGGTGTCGAAGGTCCCCATGTACCAAGGCTCCAACAAATAGTACAGTACATGCAGTACAATCGAGGTATAGAGACGGGAGGAGCTTCGATACATGAATATCTTCAGAGGAATGTCATGAGACCCTTTGCTATGAAAGGGTTACTTTCAATTTCGACTCCCGGAGGTGTTCTTGTGCACCATCTATATCCTGTTATGACAAGGACGGTCAGGATCATATGCCACAAAATTTGGTGAGAATTCTCCTTCCGATCATGCTGATCACGGTATTGACCTCATCCAGGCACCAGTTAATACGGTTGAAAGTCACGAAGGTTGGAATGATGTTACAGTGCCTTGTGGATATTGGTTTCCAGGGAAAAGAGCACGATAAGGAATGAATGCCCGATATCTGAAAGTTCGTTCTGGGATGCCCGCAAGGGAAAATGTCATGTAATTCCTTTCATCAAGTCATAAACCGAGACTCGTTTATTTTATTTCATCGCCGCCTTTCGCTTTACCATCGCTTCGGCGCAGAGATATCAGCCCGAGAGAATGAAGCACTAACAGTTTCCTGTCCTCTGCGGCGCTGGATCTCTTTAATACCAGTACGGTCTGTAACGGTAGTGGCATTGATGATGTTGTCGAAGTCACCGTCCTCGCTCCCTGCAGAGCCAGATTCGGCATCAGAGTCGACGTATGCAGGCTCGGGCTTCGCGATCTTCTCTGGCTGTTCTTTGTCCGACACTGACGGATTTTTGAAGGATTTTGACTCGAGAATCTTCCGCCGAATTTCCGCCATCTGTTCTTCATCCTCGGAGTCGTCAGAGATGGCAAATGGATCCTTATCCTCCTCCTCCTCACTTTCTTCCTCGGCATCACTGCCCTCTTCTCCACTCTCGTCATCGTCGTCTTCATCGTCATCCGAGCCTCCGTTTGCCGGCAAGCGATTGGTATTTCCGACAGTCCAGATATCCTCTCCCTCCACCCGACTATCCTCGTACTCTTTTTCAATCTTGGCCAACCACTCCTCTTCGGTCCTCTTGATGTCCTCCTCGGTACTGCAAGCAGCGTAGAGCTTGAATAATTCGGAGTTGATTTCCAAAAAGGCCTCTCCGTATCTGAAATTCTTCAGGATCTGTTCCGCCCATTCCTGGTGTCCGCAGATGCAGAAGCAGGCCGCGAGCGCTTCGACACAGTTCAACCGCCATGGTTTCCCGTAGTTGACTGTATTAGCGGCGATGAGATAGGGCACTAGACGCAAAATCAAGTTAATAATTGTGTATTCCCCACCGTGCGGCGCACATACAAAGTCGTTCGCATTTTCCTCCGATGCGCGACCAAGGCACTTCCTTGACTCGGACCCAGGAACATTCCACGACCGCTGCACCGTGTTGTTCCATAAGCTCTTTGTCCGCTGGTGAGATAACCTTCTTCGCATTAGGCCTAGTGAAATGGTTAGTGGGGGAATTTGAGCCAAGGTGGGATGTTGCATACGAGACGATCACACCAGGGAAGCGCTGGCCAATATGGAGCTCTCGCATTAATCCCAGCTTCATCAGGCGTTTTCCAGAGCACCGTTTAGGGTCGCAGTGGCCCATGTCCCAGCAAGCAGCCTTAAACGCAGGGCGCGATGATGCGCCGCCAGCCTCATCTCCATCATCGCGGGGCACCGGTCGCGGGCGGGGGTGAGAGGATTTCTTGCCTCCTCGAGAGAAATTGTCTTTCTTGTGACGGACCATGGTAAAGACTGCAAGGGCTTTGAACGTAGAGCGAAGGGCAGCAAAACTCCACGTCGATTGCGTGCAGCGCGATGTTGGAAGAAATAAAAATTCCAGTGGAAGCATAAGCGCCACACGTGCTTCTCCGCCCGCCTGGTCCGCTCTCCAATCTACAACAAACCATCGCGGCGTCTTCCCGCTTCGACCCCCAACTCCTAGCTCGTCGATTATACCCCCTTTCCGTTTTCCTTTTCCTTTTCTTCTCTCAGCTCTCCAAACCGCCACCCTGGAGGCTGCTTCAGCACGCATGGCGGCTAGGGACCGCTTCGGTGCCTATGCTGAGCCGGGGCAAACACCGCTACAGCGGGCGATTCGTGAGAACCCCATCACTGATACTAGCAACAACAAGGGAATATAATTGCTAACGAGCTGGGGTCTTTAGGCAATGCATGCGATCCACAAAACTACGAGCCCAATCTGGCCCTGAACCTCGAAGTGGCCGATCTTGTCAACTCCAAGAAGGGCAATGCGTGAGTCGGACACCACCGACCCCATGCATCGCGCATACTGATATCTTTCCTAGTCCTCGCGAATCGGCCATCGAGATTGTTCATCTTATCAACTCTCGGAACCAGAATGTTGCCTTGTTGGCATTGGCGGTATGTTCAGAACTGGGAGAGGACAACCTGGCGCGGGGTTACTGACGATGCTCCGCCACACCCCATTAGCTTCTCGATATGTGTGTGAAGAACTGCGGATACAAATTTCACCTTCAGATCAGCACAAAAGAATTCCTCAATGAATTGGTCCGAAGGTTCCCGGAGCGCCCAGCCATGCGACCCTCGAGGGTCCAACAACGCATCTTGGAGTCGATTGAGGAGTGGCGCCAAACGATCTGCCAGACATCACGATACAAGGAGGATTTGGGCTTCATCCGGGATATGCATCGGTTGTTGCTCTACAAAGGTTACGCATTCCCTGAGGTTCGTCGCGAGGATGCGGCTGTGTTGAACCCGAGTGACGTAGGTACCCCGGAGGTCATAACATATGGGAAAGCTATTGACGCTGTTTAGAATCTTCGGTCGGCCGAAGAAATGGAGGAGGAAGAGAAGGAAGCTCAGTCTGCCAAGCTTCAAGAGCTTATTCGGAGAGGCACGCCTGCCGATCTGCAGGAAGCGAATCGGTTGATGAAGGTTATGGCGGGATACGACAACCGACACAAGACAGATTATCGGGCAAAGGCTGCAGAGGAGGTATCGAAGGTACAACAGAAGGCCAAAATCCTGGAGGAAATGCTACAGAATGGACAGGGAATCCCCGAGGGTGATGTTTTTGAGGTAGGCCATCGATAATCTCTATACACCCGGTTCGGCTTGCTAATTGATTATACAGGAACTTGCAAATGCGCTACAAAGTGCGCATCCCAAGATTCAGAAGATGTGTGAAGAGGAATCCGACGACCCCGAGGCCGTTCACAAGCTGTTGGAGATTAACGACAGTATACATCGCACCATTGAGCGGTATAAGCTGGTTAAGCAGGGTGATATAGATGCTGCCTCGAGAATTCCCAAGGGAACCCTCGGCACAACCACCGGAGTGTCTAAGAATGCAAACAATGAGCTCTCATTGATTGACTTTGACCCAGAGCCTAGCTCCAATGGCAATGCCGCTCAAGCCTCGCAAAGTGCCCAAGGCAACACTCTGGAGAATGACTTGCTTGGACTCTCCCTTGGTGATGAGAGTCCCCAGCCAGGTGGTGGCATTTCACTGGGAGGCAGTAAGTCTATCGTGCTGTATTCGAAACCCAAAAGACTAACCTGACCTAGTGGGCTTTCCTTCGATGCCTTCTGGACCATCCCCGCCTGTAGCTGCACCGCAACAAGCACCGGGGTTCAAGGCAAATTACGATATTCTTTCATCAATGAACACATCTCGGCCTGCGTCCCAGGCTTCGACCCCAGCTCGCACCCAGTCACCTCAGGTTCGGCAGACCGCGACTCCGCCTGCGGCTGATCCCTTTGCGTCATTGGTTTCCGCCAGCCCTCGACCTGCAAGCACTGCTTTCCAATCCCACGTTCAGAAACAACCTGCTCCGGCCTCTTCGTCTCTGCTTGACCTGATGGGAGGCCCCAGCCCACCCTCGCAGCCCGCAGGACAGGCTGCCCCAGAAGATGACGAATGGAACTTTGCATCATCCCTTCCTCAGAGTAACACCTTGCCCTCGACAAATCAAGTGCAGGTTCTCAACAACCAGCTCCGGGTCGAATTCCACGCCCGTCGTGTGCCAAATGCGCCGCGCCAGATCTACCTCCGAGCTAATTTCTCGAACACCACGAGCCAGCCCATTGGAGAGCTTCACTTCCAGGTTGCAGTGGAGAAGGTAAGCAAAAGTCCGTCATACCTCGGTACATTCCCAACACTAACACCTTCCTAGTCCTACACACTGCAGCTTCGCCCACAGTCTGGCCGAGAGATTGCGCCTCAGCAGCAGAATGGAGTGCAACAAGACATGCTCCTGGATGGCGTTGACTCTGGTAAAGGCAACTCGGTGAAAATTCGGTTTAAGGTTTCCTACAGACTCGGAGCCGAAGCTCGCGAGGAGCAAGGCATGGTCCCCTCTCTGGGAATTTACTAAACCTCCCAACTCTTTTTTTCGGTTTAATGCCAAGGCTGTGGCCTGATGCGAGGCTTCCTGTTCTTCCCGGGCTCGGGCAGTCGGAACCACAATTTCTGCATAAATCGGTTTCCGACGGGAAGACATAGTCCCTGCATGAGTGGATCAACCCCGCGCCTTAACCCCTTGAAGTGTTTCTCTCTGATTGAAAACTTAGCGCGTCTTCTATGCTGTTTATAAAGATTCCGATTCCATTGCGTGCATCGTTCCAGATACAAATCCAGTGAAAGTCAATCAAGCGCTATCTCAACGAAATCACAAAATCTCAATCCAGATAGATGTGTAGCCTGTGCATGATAAGCTTCTAATAAACCCAAATTAAGCACAAATAATCCCCCATGCAGGTACATTAAGTTCACAGTCGCAATTCAATTCCATGACGATCATTTCAAACCAGCCTATTCCCGCGGAGAAGTCGGCCTCATGCCACAGCCACAAACGTTCAGGGACTTACCAATCCAAGTATGATGTACTGCCGATCGCACGCAAAAACTCCGGGCCGATTTATGGGTCTCGGGGAGCCCGAACGATAGATGTTGTCACTAGGCGCGGAATAGTCGCGGGATCGAAAGGGTTAAATCGCAGATCGCACCAATATACCATTTTGAGCGTGGGGGCTCGGTCTGGATCGGTTTTGTCATGGATTGGTCAGGAGCCACATCATCTCATGTTCTTCATGACTGTGGTTCGTGAGTATCATGAAGTTGGTTTTGCACCGACGATTCTCCGATTTTTAGCTATCGTCGTCATGAAGATGAGATTTCATTCTTGGCAGGCATCGTATGATGATGAGTTACTGTGATCTCTAGATGTTTGATCGCTCTCTTTTGCTCACAGTGGTGGGTTAATGCAGTTGTGAGCGTACTCCGCTCAGATCGATCGTCGTAAGCGATCTACGATCTCTCCACTTTGTATAAGCATACTATAATTTAGTCAATATGGACTAAGCTCGAGTCTAACTGATTTAATTTACAATGTGATCTCGGATTACCCGATTGACGATCCACGTAAGTCAACCAGCCCTGGAGAGCCATTTCCACGAACGTGCCCTCGGGGGATCGGACTACGACCGTGCTGATCTACGAAAACTCCACTGTTCGCAAGCTCTACTTCATCCAGGGAAAAAGATCTTCACGGCATAAGTCTCTTCCACAGCAGACATCATGAAAGACGTTATTGCCAACAATCTACTCCAAAACCCCAGTCTCCAAGGCCAATGCAATCGACTCCAAATCGCCAGGACCTTCCCACGAACAGATCCTATCACACAAAAACACCACTCTCCAATCATATAAGCTGAACAGGACAAGAAAAGCTAAGTAATCAAGTGGCGGGCCAACCCCAAACCCCCACCAATCCAGCTCTCTCGAAGGGGAAAAGGTTCGGCCGGACGATAAGGGAGGAACAGCACGCCTAGACCATGGACGGGGCTTAAGTGGCGAACCCCAGGACTCGCTGCCAGCCATGCCAAGGCGTGCAGGAGAATAGATTTGTGTGCAGTCCGCTAAGTAGTCTAGATTGGGCGCTTGGAGGATTTTTGAGGAGATGCGGCTTACGGGGCTGAGCTGTCCGGGCATGATCTGTAGGTCAAGATCCAATCATAAGGCTGTCCTTGTTCAAGATACCATGCACAAGGTGCTCCGTACCAAGGGGATGGGTCTAGTCCCAGGGACTTGACACATGCCGAGCATATGAAGCTTGGGTATTTTGAGGGGAAGGGTCGCATGTTCTTCCCAGTGAAGAAGGTCAGTCTTGGGGTATGGGATGACACTCGGTACCGGGTTGAGAGTGGGATGCAAGGTCCTCCTTCCTAATTCCCCGAGTGGCGGTGCCTTAATTATCGTTCTACTAGTGTGGCTCGAGGGCGCCTCCTTCGGAGCGGAACTACATCGGATCTCGATGTGAGCTCATTTTTGATCTCTATCGTGCCAATGGTCGATCCCGTTTGGGGCCCGTTTGGAGATATTCGGGGATCGACAGTATGAGAAGAGTACGGAAACTTTCTCCAGGGTTGCTGCAGGAACGCTACCAAGTGAAAATTTTCAACTTCCAAAGGTTCCATCAGGTAGATAAAAAAGAAATCTGTTGAAGAAAAGGACCCAAGGGAATCCGGTTTAGGAGCGGATCTGCGCAGTGCACAGTCGCATCGCGGGGGGAGTAATCGCCTAGTCTCCACCCGGTCTAGGCTCTAGGCCATCACTACAGGGAAATGTAAAATAATAGTGAAATAAACTGGAAAGATTACAGTGCAGTCTTAACGGGAATTATAGGAAAAGGTATCCGGTAGACCAAAAGTCCCTTTCCAACTCGTATTGGCGTGTGTGGCGTTATCGAACGGACTAGCCGTAAGACTGGACGTGAAATCGGATCCATGGCTCATGCCAGACGAGACTTTTCTCGGCGTCCAAACTGCGATCGCCTTGGATCCATGGATACTTCCTGCAAGCTAAGAAGGCTACGCTCGGGGCCTGACAGGTTGCCCCTCCCTTACTACTTAAACTTACTTCCTTCCCTCATAAGTGTTTTATATCTTTATTGCTCCTCCAGTGGTCGAGCCCCTTATTATTCACAGCTTACACGATGTCAGATCTAGATCAGGATATCGCGCCTATTCCCCGTTCGCGGGAGGAGAACCAGGAGCGGTACGTTTGTATATCCCGATACTTTGGAAATTAAAAACTAATTACCTTGCAGTGCATTTATCGCCGCTTCAAGGCGCAAGGACCGCAGTCTCGATGCTCGCTTGGAATCTGCCAACCGCGCTTCCATGCTCCACAGGAAACGTACCGGCAAGGCGTTCCATATCACCAAGGAGATTGTCGAGAAAGAAGCCATGTACGAAGAAGTCGATGAGCGCTACCAGGAAAAGCGTATCCGTATGCTGCAAGCCCAGAACATGCAGATTGAAGAGCAATTCCACCGTCATCTCTTGGCAGCTTTCGCCGCCCGTGCCAACAGTTCCGGCTCAGCCGCTTCATCTATCGCAAGCCGTCGAGCCAGTCTCGCACCCCGGCAATCTGTCGACGGGGCTTCCTCATCCCGTAAAATGAGCCTGGATCTCACCAATCTACGCTCACCATTCCCCCACGCCATGGACTCGGGCTCCCTCACCAGCCCAGCCATGACAGCCGATGGATATGTGCTGTCCCCATCCACCACTAGCTTCGAAGGTGCTCAGTCTTATATGCCCTTTGAAAGCTCAGAAAGCAGCCCCTACTCCAACATGATGACAACGAGCGCCTCATCCGGTCCCGTGCCCGCTTATGTCAACCAGACACCCACGCCAGCCTGGAATCAACCCCAAATGGCACCCTCATGGGCAATGCAACAGCACGTCCCAACTCCAAATCACACCCCCACAGATTCCCACTCCGTGCATATGTGGCAGCAGCAAATGATGCAGCAAGCACAAATGCCCACCGACGCAGCCTCAACTATGCATATGCGCCAATTCAGAGATCGTCTAGCCTCTGCTCCTGAGTTCCCGATTACCCACGCTATCCCCCAACCACCAGCTTCGCACCCACACCACCCCACTGCTTCCATCTCCGGACCCAGTGGGCACTCCCGTGGCCATTCCCAGCCCAGTAATCATTTCCACAATCTTCACCTCCTTACGCAGGGAACGCACCTGTCACAGACGCCTATGGCTGTGTCGAGCAACAGTTCGCCGAAGATCGAGTCGCTGACGGCGGAAACGCAGTCTACGGTTGACTACTGCCCAACTCCCAACACCCCTCTTTCGCCTACGGCTGTTTCTGCTCAGCCGGTGAAGAATGAGGAGGGTGTTATGGTTTCACATGAAGAGTTGGATCCGGATTACAACGAATTCAGTCAGTTTGCGTTGGGTCTGGATGGTAACTCGTCTCTTCAGGATCGGGAGCCATTCGGGTTCGAGGATTTCGTCACCCTGGATGAGTTTGCTACCGTCTCCTGTTGATTGATGATTCTATCCTCTTCCTTTTCTTTCCTTTTCTTATTCTTACTGATTCCCATGTTTATTCCCTTGTACATGACGCGTTGGCTTGTACATTGCTTCTGTACAATACCTTATCCATTCTTATTCTATTTCTTTTTCTTTTTCACTCATCTGATTACTATCTTCGTCATTTAATATCTGATCTCAGCCCAAAATCAGTCTGGAGTTTTTTTTTTCCAGTTGGGAATGATTTGGATTTCGACTTGCTTGGTGGTACATTGGTATTTCAGAATCAGAATCAGAAGCAGAAATGGTATCGAACGAATTGAATCCACTGAAGAAACCTTGCCTTCACAAATCCGTGGTAGATTGACGAACCAATTCATTATTCAAGATTAACACCCTTCTCCACCTTGTACCTTAAGTTGGCGTTGTATTGCGAGCGGATCCCGTTCCTAATCCGGCGACATCACACCATAACTTATTCGTCTCTCCACATCATCCGCTGATCCAATTCTCTCCTGTCCACGGGCCGTGCCAGCTACAGCTTTGCTGTGCCAGCTACAGCTTTGAAGCTAGATACTCCACCCCACGATTCATGTCGCACAAGCACATAATGGAAACCATCCAACTGGCTTTATTTCTCACGTAAGACGATTTGAACCTTGGGAATCCGGTGGATCGGTTATGTGTAACTTCAAATATACTCTATATCTACGTAGGGTCGTTAACTTGATTGAAAAATCACGCATGCAATCCGGAACAAGTACGTACTTTTGGTCGTACTCGGGCCTACCCTTCCATTCAGAATCCCATCAAACGAAACTAAACGAATGGGTTCCAGAATTCAAAAGCTTGCTTTACACAATTGACCAGTCTGACCTCGCTACACATAATTTTAACGCCTCAATCCGTGCGTCGTTAATCGCGCTCACCTTCTTCTTCGGGGTATATAAGCGCTTGGCGGTTGGCGCGAGGTTCTCGTATTCCCATCTACTAGCCAAGGGATTACATTTTCAAACTGTATGCATATTATCTAGGTCTAGATTTTGATTGAAGTAGCTGGACTGGGGTGGAGAACTATGGATGGGGCCGGGTGTCCTGAAGCGATCAGCTGGGACTTTGGAGCTAAAACTATTATAAATACCTTTCGAGCTTGCGATAGGTTAGTTTGGAGGGTGGATGGGGCTCTTTGTGGGATCCCAGTAAGAATGAGGTCAGGGCTTTCATGGGTGCCAGGGTTTATTGGGCTTCCAATCGGATTTGTGGATGGATGTGGTGATCCCGGGCGTATGGCAGGGTTGATTGTATGGATCTGCATGAAGGTGGGGTTTCAATGTAGATACATAATCTTACTTTGGTATAGCTTACTTACTAGAATTTGAGATAAGAGGTACATTCCCATATCCCTTTCTCTCTATATTGCTGCAACAACTGTTCCCAATGATTTAATTGATATGATGGCAAGAATCTGTGAATAAAAATAAATTGCGGGGTTAAGGTTGCAGCTCCCGCACAGACCACATCCCGCATCAGGACAAGCGCCCATCGAAATCCGGCCACGGAAACGTCCACCGCTTCCATGGTTCGCCCTCACCTGTAGGGAATATCCTCTATTCCCCACCGTAAACCGGATCCCTGGATCGACCAAGGCACTTGTGATTGGATCCCCCCGTGCACGCATCCGGTCGATCGATTGGGCTAACTCAGTTGGAAATGTCGTGCGTAGTGGGTCCTTTCCCGAGGTCCTTGCCTTGTTAGTTTCGGAGCAGATTAGAAATCTTGAAATGTCGGAGTTCCGTGTGCCTGCGAGTTTCAATTCTGTTCTATTTCAATTTCAAATTCTAATTTCACAGGTGAGATGTTTTATGTGGTGGCTAAAGATTAGCCTAGACCCGTTATTCGGATTGAATGCAGGTATCCGCGAGCTTGTTTCTTTAGGACTGGTTAACGGCTTGCTCTTGAGACCTCGTGGACAAGGCCCATGCGTAGGAGGTTATTGTAGGCAAAGTCTATATACGGAAAAAAATCCCCGAGGTAATCGGATTCATTCCTGGGGTCAGCGAGGAGGTCTTATCGCCTCGTTTCTGACAGATAGGTCCAGAGTCCAGATTACTTCCCAGTTACTTCTTGGATAACTTTCGCCCTAGTAAAGTCTCTAAGAGGCACCTACGTACTGCTATCGCACAGACACCACGCTACTAAGTAGCGCCAAAGTATATCGAAATACCGACATACCCGTTGCACAAGCACAAGGCTTAGGCTAGCGTGCCGGGATAATCAGAGCCCACATAATATCAATTTCGATCCCTCAAAAGGAGTAAGACGATCATCCAATTAGCGTCGGCCTGGACAGGGGATTTAAAGTTACATACTACTTCTCGCTGCCATTGGAACTCGCTAGGTCGACCCACTTTGCCCGGTGGCAACTTACCGGAAGGACCGGGCTGGACTGGAAATCCACCTACGATGGTGCCAAGGATTGAAAATCATTTGAGTGTCGGGGAGTTAGTATTCTCCAGGTTTGATCTTTCGTTTTGTGGTTTGTGGTTCATGTTTCCATTGCTGCGAAACCCGTGCCCAAGTAGGCAGGCAGGTTCTGTTCTTATACACCGGGTGAAGAGTTACAGTAGGTATGTACTGGTCCACTAGATCTAGGTCTTAGATACTATTATTCATTTTGGCGTGTAGACTTCAAGGTAAGGATCCAAAGAAATAAACGAGATTGATAGAATTGTACCAAGTTTCATACCGTATAGACTCGGCTAATCTACCTACACAGTGTGAACTTGAATTTGAAATCATACCCCTCACCTCCCCGAAAGGCAATATACGGCACATGTTCCAGTGTCTTTTGGTATCTTCAGCTACCAAAGTCCAACCAGGCACCCCGCCACCGTCAGCCCAGCAGAACCAATTCCAAACCCGGCACTGCATCCGGTGACATGCTCCAGCCAAACAGGAAAGTGGGATCTTGCGAAGGAGAAATAAGCTCAGACCAACCCCGTTCAACCAGTTCATAGCCGAGACCCGCTGCAGAAGTCTATCCAGCCTCATACGGGCCTTGTGGCAGGTGACCGACCCCGAGATTACATATGCAGGGGCGAGGGATCGACAGCTGCGAGTCAGGATCTCGAGGCGAACCATGAACAGATAGTCGGTTCTGGCCGCTTGGTTGTGATTGGATTGGTTGCCGGCCGCCAGGCCAATCGGCTAACAAAGGATATTGTGATGTGATGTGATTTGTTTGAGTTTCTCAAGTTTAGAGTCTTGGGGATGATAACTACCTAGGAAACGGTTCGTGTGTAAGTATGTCGAAGTGGATAGTAGAGATAGGGGGTATTGAACCCTTGCCTATCGCATATCCAGCCAGTTCTGTGTTCTGTATTAAACTGGGCCTAGATTGCGTGAAACAGGTTTAGGTTTGGCGTTGCTGACACGACTTATCACCTAACATGCGATTGATGATTTGCATGCCCCGCGATCTTTGGTGGTCGTTCTTGTTTTGGTATGATCTCCGCGCAACAACGTCACAGCTTGATACTTGCACGTTATCTCGTTTGTGGATCTAGCCCCGTGGATTAATCTCCGAACTCAGGCGCGAGTCAGGAGTTGTGTATCTCGACCAGTCATGTTGGCAGAGTGTGCTCGGCCGATTGAGATCGACAAGTAATCGTCGCCGTTGGAGCGTATCGTAGAATCTAATCGCTAACCGCCCCATTCAAACCGTTGGCTGGCCAGGGCCATTCGCCTTACTGGGCGGGAATTAATGACTCGGCTTACTTTTAGATCCAGGTCATGAAAAAATCGTGTTTCATTGTTATGTTTATGGTTATGGTTCGTGATAATGAGATACTTGTAGCATCCAAGGACATATGTCATACAGTAGACGCATGTGAAAGAATAAAAGTGGAGGTGCTAATTCAGGGCTGGTCTCCGTGAAAGTAGAGTCACCAATACAGATTGCCACCCTTTCACACAGATAACACCGATAAATATAGACCAAGAGAGGTACGGTACTTGCACCGGCAATTCGAGCGGCTTTACATCCGTGTGATGATAGTGTAAAAAACGCAAAAAGAGGGTGTCCTAATTTGCGAGAATAAGCCGGGACTGCAACGGCTGCAATAGCTCAATTGCAAAGAAATTGAAAATCCCAGTGCATGCCACTAGAGTCCACCGCGGCTGAAGAGCTCACGGCCAATCTCGGAGCTCGGACGAACGTTCATACTTGACGTTGAGCTGCTCCGTCGTCGGCGTCGGGAGTCATCTGGGTCGGCAGGGCTGAGGCCACTGGCGCGAGCGTGTAGATTTAGGATATCAGTGAGACTCACTACACCAACCAATCGCCCGGACAGTCGCGCACCTGGCATTGCAGAGGCTGGAATTGAAGGAGCCAGAGGTGGAGTGGCTGTAGGGGAGTGAGAAAATGGGGGCTGTGATGTTGGAAGGTGGGGAGCAGGGGCGTTAGGTGGCGGGGCTACTGCCGATTGAGGAAGAGGTGAAGGTGGAGGGGATATGACCGGTAAAGCAGCTGGGCCAGCTCCCAATGGGGGTGTTGGAAGAGGCATATGAACTGCGGAATGAGATGGTGTGGGAGGCCCTGATGACGATGGGGATGCTGGGTCGGTCACCCAAAGCCTGTCACAAGTTAGATTCTGTTCAGTTTATTTCTGGCTGGCACAAATATCTTACCGATGTGATCGAGTCGCAACGATCTTTGCAACTGTATGGGCGAGAGTCGAACTCGGGTTCACATGGAATACAGGGAAGGAGTCTTTGCCTTCAATCAATCCACGAGTAGACAGGATGACCGAGATGAAATGAATGCAAGTGTTATGAAGGAGTGGCAGCGAAGAAGAACGTGTTAAGAGCTAGACCCGTTAGCGATGTCCAATTCAAGACCACAGATGATGCGTACCTTAACATCCGTTGTAGAGATATTGCCGATAACATTGTAATGGTTATCTACCACGACAAGCGAGGTGACACCCTCATTATTCATGACTTGAAGAGCTTCACTGAGAGGCTTGTCGCCACTAGAAACATCAATCGTTAGTACAGGATAGTGACTCTTTGGCCAAAAGACGTACTTTATGGAAATCACATTCTGCGAGCCAAGTCGCAGTTCACGCAGAGCTTGGGGATAAAGCTGTTCAATTACGGGGAAACTGCGTCCGTTCTCCCAGAGGAATTTCACGAGTCTAAATTGGCTGAAAATGCCAACGACCTCGTCATCGTTGGAGTCTTTAGTGATCACCACGCGGTGAACACCACCTCCAAATGTCTCGACAGCTGCCAACACATTTGCTGAGGCTGGCAGTGTCACTAGTGGCTCTTTCTCCTCACCTAGGCCCTTCACATCCCTTATCGGGATCTTCTGGCCTTCGCGAGCTTTCTTGGCAATCTCATCATACGATGCGCGGTGTTCCTCTGGCGGGAATGACAATCCCGCAGCCAGGAGCAGGTATGTATTCAGGTCCGAATAGTCAAAGGTAGAGACAGCAGATTTGTCCTCCGGAGTTTCCCGAATCAATAACACCGCGGCGCCTGAGTCAATCAACAGCTGGAAAAGAGATGTCAGCTCAATTATTCTCTAGTAGTAAGGACAGGCATTTTTTCTCCCTCACATTGGTCGCCTCTTCAATTCCCGTATCCATCTCAACAAATCGCAGATCATCTGGGCTGATAAGCTCCTCGATGGAGATCTCTCGCCAGTCGCGATCAACAAAGGCTGGGTCGGCATTCCTTGGTGGCGGAGGATTGTCGATAAGGCTCTGAAGGGCAGACTGGTTTAAGGAGGGCTGACGACGAGTACGAGGTGAGCCCGGAGGACCCCGCAGGGTCTCACTCAAGCTCTGACGGTGTTGGTGATTTGCAGGAGGCATGTGCGTCACCCGGAGGGCATTGCGGTTTGAGGTGCGGGAGTCGGTGCTGGATCGAGTGGAAACAATGTTGGAGCCATTGTTGGAATCGAGTGAAGCATTGAGGGAGGTATCGGAACCTTCCCGGTGAATCTGCTGGTCAGCCATGACAATTTAAGGCCAAACAATGTAGGTGAAGTTGGAGAGGTAAGAAGCGGTGATGGCGCGGGGTCGACGTGCGTAAGCCAATCACGGGGCGCGACTTTCTGACATCACATGATTATGTCATAATCTTGTGGGGAGTATATCCACGCAACACGAATGCGTCCAAGTTCCTTCAGTTGAAGTATTGAATTTCTGCACAGGGAAATGCAATTGATCTGATATTTCTAAAATATTTGCTTTGGTAATATCAGAAGTGATAGCACCTTGAACAGGATGAAATAGTCAGATCATTCAGCGTTGGTTGATTATGTACTATTAGCCATTAGAATAACTGGAGTTGTATAGCACTTATATTGTCCATCCTGATCTGTTTCCCTTTCTATCCATTCTATCATGCTGATTCAAGATCAAGGTCTGAAGCTGTTACTGTAATCAAGAATGGGACGAATGTGGATCTAGCATCGTTGACCTTACGCAGCAATCTCTACCAATGTCCACCAGTGCTTACAGGAAGATCATCGGATTCTGAAAGAGGAAACAATACTATGTCATTAGCCTATTACTACCAGTCAATTTTTGTATGTTCCTTAATGCTGGAAGTAGGATTTGTAGTATTCAAGCGATGTGCTCCCTGGCCCAATCAAGGTCAATCCTAAGAAAGTCCATCTATACCTACAACTGAATCGAAGATTGTTCATACTGTGAGCATAAGAGTCTTGTTCACAACCCATTTAACGAATGACTTGTATTTATCTAAATTCCGAATTCGATTCTACCATCGATGGTAGACATAGAGCACATGGGAAACCATACATTGTAGACCAGAATATGTCCACTATCTTTAATGATACTGGCCCTGATGGTTCAGGACGCCTTGACCCGCAAGTTCATTATGACAATTCAGCTTCTAGACAGTCCCAGAAATCGGCCAGAGATCTATGCCTGAAATTGAGCCGCTTTCTTGGGGGCTTCGGTGTTCTGGGGAGGAGGGGGAATGTCGGTGCTCTGGGGAGGAGGGGGACGTCGCTGGATTGAGCAGGGGGAGGGGCATCTCCGCGCTTGCTATTGTCGCTCTGACCTTCCTCAGGGGGAGGCACATCCGTGTTCTGGGGAGGGGGAGGGATGTCGGTGCTCTGAGGAGGAGGGGGCACATCGCTGGACTGGGCAGGAGGAGCATCTCCGCGCTTGCTATTGTCGTTCTGTCCATCCTTAGGGGGAGGCACATCTGTGTTCTGCGGAGGGGGAGGGACACCGGTGCTCTGTGGTGGAGGAGGAACGTCGGTGCTCAGAGGAGGAGCATCTCCTCGCTTGCTGTTGTCGTTCTGACCATCCTTAGGGGGAGGCACATCTGTCTTCTGCGGCGGGGGAGGGACACCGGTGCTCTGAGGAGGAGGCGGGACGTCGCTGGACTGAGGAGGGGGCCATCTTCGCGCTTGTTGTTGTCATTCTCCTGCTTCTGAGGAGGGGGCGGAGGAAGTCCAGTTCCAGTGGGCGGCGGTAGCTGCTCAGAGACCTCAGTAGGACCTAGAGCACATTGTTAGCTTTGGCTCAAAAAGAAGGATTGAAGTCTTGACTTACGCTCAGCTGGAGGAGCACCAGCAACTAGACCGGCGGCCATCAGCGTACCGATAACAGTGGAAATTCTCATGGTGATGATATGGAGATTGTTATAGAAAGCTTGTGTATCAAAGGCTGATTGTTTGTTTTCGAGGCTTCTGTGTTGATGATTCGAACAAATGGGCGGGATTCATCGCGCTCTTTATACCTTTCCAACCGCCTCTTGTAAATATCCTCATCACATCATTCCAATTCGCACAGTAGGCTGACTTGTCCAGCCGCCGCCGTTGTCGTCAGCCAGTAACCCTTGTGGCAACCAGGAGGCACATCAATGGAGACAAAAATGTGGTCACAATGTGATGGAGCTACAGGAGGTTCTCCACGATGTGTTTCAACTGTCCTGATCTACATCACCAAAACTTGAGTACAGTACTGTAAACAGTACCGAGTCACCAATGCAGATGATGACATCTCTCAAAGCTGGGGTGGAAAATAGCTTGGCGCCTGGAGCCCTAAGTGGAGCCCGGACGATGCAGAGAAGGCGGAATGCCTATGTCTGCCGGTCCAGGCTTACGAATCTCCTTTGCTAAAGTGGATCATTAATGAAGCAATCATAATGATCAACAAGCTAATCCGGGACTTGGTTCTTACAAAGTGGTTCCCGGCATATGCATTCAATCTCTACATTGGTTTAGGTTTTGGCGCACACGCGGCCCTGTCGATCGTCCAGCCTATGCCCCACTCCTAGGCAACTACAACTTTGCCATCAATTCGCGCCTGTGATATATTAGTAAAACCTCATATAGTATATATGCAAAGCAGGATATTTTTGGCTATGACATTGTGGAATTAGGAAACATCAAGATTGGACTCCTGTATAAACCACCAGTTAACCACGTACGTATAGAAGCCCTGGAGTACATTCAGCCGCGAAGAATGTGACCCAGAAATAGTTACAGCGGATCTATCTTGACTTGGCCGTGGATTTGTGGGCCCCTGCTGCTCCTTCATGTGGGCAGCCATGTACAGTAGTGTTCGTCGAGGGGCAACAGATCATGGTCTTCGAACCTTGTCAGGGGTACAGATCCTGGCATCTGTTTCTATCTCACAAAGATCGCCAAAATGAGTACAGCTAATAGGGTGGATATACTCTGTGGACAATGCCTAGCCACAAATCGTGCCAAATAGAAAAATACCTCATATCTTGTGTTTCCATGGATCACAGTTCTAGCCCTGGACCCGTACAAGTCTTACTCTATACTGAATGCCCCACTTGCAGCCCATCAATATCTATCAAGTAATATCATAGATCGTCTCATAAATTCATGACTTCTGTATATAGGTCGGTCTTCGGGGCATCTACAGTATACGTAAAGACTGCTAGGCTCGCCATTATTCCCAGTCTGGAAACGCACACAGTTACAAGGATACTCATTCTGGGCCCGGCCAATGTACTGGGTATCATTCTCTTTCAGTATACAGTGTGTGAAGTCAACTTTTGCCAAGAATTCACATAAAATAAGGTTCAGTTCCCAATTCAATATTTGCGTTGCTATATATACATTGAGCATAACATTCAATGAAACGGATTCTTCATACCCGGTCAGGCCACTTTCTGATCGTAGCCAAAACTTAGTCACCAGTAAGTAGTATTATCTACTAACCTGATATGCGCATTAAGGCTATATACGTTTTTGGGGTATGTGTATACGCGTCAATCCAGGCAACAAGTAGAGGAATAACGGATACAGAATCGGCAATTCCTCTCTTGTTGATCTTGATCCCATTGGAAATGTGATAGCTAATCGCCACCACATTTCTATTTAAATCAAGGCTTGAAAGTATCATTGGTGGTTCAAAAGCCTACTCATATAGTACTTCCACAATTATCAGATCATCTTCTTTGGTGGGCCATCGGGGTAACTTCCCAGTTAGGCCAGGAGGAAGAGATATTTGGGAGATAGATGACCCACTACTCAATGAGGTAGCTAATGGGGTGAGTGACTGGAATGATCCAAGCAAGTTTTACATAATTGAAAAGGTCATTATAAGGGGAAAACAAAGTGAGACGGGGAAAGAAAAAGCCAATCGGCACGAGCAGGGATTGATAGGGCGCACACGGCTTGACCAAAAATGATGTATTTACAATGCCTTGTCCAGGCTAGCCAAAATCGTGCAAAAGTGAAATGCCCTCAGTTGAGCTCCTTTGGCACCAGAAACCGTCAGATCGTGAGTTTTACGTGGCACCCAGTGGACACAAAGCTGGTGTTGTTACCCGCCATTGACGCTGCTAATTTATTTACATGAATTGACCCAGTATTCCCGCCAAGTCCTGCCCTCGGTCTTTCATAACCCGCTTTTTTGATCCAGGTCGTTCTGCCATCTCTGAGGGACGTCTCTTCTCAGCTTGTGGCTCACAAGTGGCCCTCACGAGGACAAAAAGCTGCGCCGGGTTTTCCACAAACGACAACCCATACCTTCGCGAGATGTCTAATTTCATTACTGGGGTGTCCAGACTTAATGAGTACGGTGTGAGCGGTTCCATGCCCGTGAAATGCTGAGAATCCAGAGAACGACCATCATTATACATCTCTTGGGTGGCCTCCGCCTGCTTTGCTTTCTCCAGTCCTTCTTTTTGGACGATCCAGTCTTGGCGACGTACAATCCATCCATCGACTTCGATGACATCCTGCCCCTTTACTTTGTGATTGGCCTTGAACTTCTTCGTAAACAAATCGCACTTGCTTATAACGATATGTTGCAGCTGTGGAAGCTTTCTCAACAACGGCAACACATGAGGAGTCAATTTGTTCTGTCCCTCCATCCTCAGAAACCGCATATGCCGAAATGACCCCTGGCTTTCTGCCATCTCAAGCCAGCCCCGGATGACTCCATCTTGGATTCCATCAGCGTTGATTATTACCCTGTCACCAGTCCACGCAGGGTTCTCAACATCGAAGGTCGGGTTGATTTGGAGGGCAACCAAGTTCTTCACGTTGGCAATTGCGACGAAATCGGCGACTTCAGCGAGATTGGAGGGGAATGATAGGACTCCACGCCAGACACAATCCTCGCTATTCATTATTTCGAAGTAGTTTTTCCGCAGCGGCTGCTTGCAGGTCACAGTCTCCATGTGATAGCAAGGATAATCTTTTCTAAATGCCGGGTACACAGTTGTCATAATTTTCCACATGTGGAGAGTACGTTTCATGCTGTGATGGAGTTAGTTTTGAGAATTCAAGGTGACAGAAGGGGCATCAACATGAACAAATCACGACATACCATCTTCCCAAACAATCCCACAGATACTCCGCAATCAGCCAAGGAACATGTTCGAACATCTCAACCTTCAGCGCGGACTGATCGCGCAGCACGCGCTTCATAGCTGCGTGCTTTAGAGACGGAGCGCCCCGTTCCTGAGTTGTTTCCCAATCTACTGGTAAGAATGGGGACTCATGATTCCAGTGCGGACCCCGAGAAAAGTCGGTTTGGGCATATAATGAATATTGTGCCACGGAACGCATAATAATTATTTATCGCGTGTCACTCTTTTGCTCAGTCAGTGGGCGGGCTGTGAAAGTAGAGCGAGATAAGAGTTGGTGATAGTGCGTGGACAGAGTGCTGGTGCGTGGAATGAAGGCAAGAGAAAGAGGGAGAGTGGACTGACTGAAGTCTGTGGAAATTTTCAAACGCATGTGAAATATAAAAGGGTCTTTTGGGAGAGGAAGAGGTATCATCAACTGATCTATGACCTGATAGACCTAACCTATTAGCGACGCGATGTGACGCGAAAGACGATTTCCCTATCAGGAAGCCGCAAGACAGATTGCCTGTCGTCACGTGAACGTATACCCTTGAACTAGGGATGGTGAACAATACCGTTTCCATATATATTCCCTTGGGTGAGTGACATAAGCTCTGCCCATATTTGCAGGTAGAGTCACGTTGTATATGTAAACTTGATATAGAATAAGAAGGCGTGGCGGCGTACAAGGGCCGCGAGCTCGGTACCTATACACCTGCAGTAGGTAGATGCCAGTAATTTGATCAAGCAGCGAAGGGGGTCGTAATTGTAGCAAATGAATGTACAATATCCAGTGTAAGTTAATGGAGTAGGTGAAAAACCTAGGAATATTCCGGGCATATATAGCGAGCGTTTCAAGGTCTGCCACATATATATATATAGCAAATTACATCGGCACTGATTAGCACCTCAAGAATCACTCCTCACTTTCGACGCATGTCGACTCCACCATCAGTTACGCGGCCGTATTTATACATGGCGTACGGTGTGGGTATAAGAACAAAGGCCAGACCACCAAGCAGCGGCATAGTCCAGTCAATCCCAAGATTCTAGTACATAATATCCGCCAGAATAGCCATAAAACCCGCAGCCACAAGCCAGATCATTTGCAAAGATGAAATTGCACTAGCAGGATGGTTCTCGAACCCAGCAGCAACATACTGGAATCTGAAGACAAAGACACAGTAAACACCGAATCCGAATACGTTACTCGCGTTGAGCGGACACCACATGTTTCTGGGAGGATAAAGAAGATGGTGAGGGTTAGAATTCGTGCTAGCATAAAGATTGCCCAATCTACAAAGCGCCAGCTGATATCGTGCGCGTGATTTATGAAAAAGCTTCCCTAGGAGGCAGAGCAGCTGCATCAATGACAGACAGAAACAGCCCTAGAGGATAGTAGCACTAAGCCAGCGCAGCAAGCCAGCGCAACAAGCGTCGTGCTTCGTTTTCATCGAGTTGAGTATCTGTTACGCCCCCATCCAGGATATTAATATCTCGCTTCGGCCGTGAACCTTCCACGCCCGTAGGCATTATGTCAACACTCGACCCAACTGTATCCCTGGTGTTTATAGTAAATGGATCCATATCCAAAGTTGGATGATAATCCTGGGGCTTCGTATATTCTTCTCTGCCCAGGTGTGCACGTACGCAACATCGTTATTGGGGTGCTGGGACGGACATCATATTCCGCTCGCCATGTTCTCGTCGTCGGTCTGCTGCATCCCCATCACCCGGATCTTGTTTTTGGGATGAGATCCCGCCTCCATCTCGATACCAGTACCGGCATTCGTGGGCCTAGACATTATCTGGATAATCGTGTTTTACGACAATCTGGTTCTGGAGTCGTTTGTAGATCCATTGTTCCAGGATTGACTGCAAGATGTAGGCATGAACAATCGAGCTGGACAGACTGCATCTGAATGCTGAATATGGGGTTTCCAGTGGGAAAAGGCATATTTAGGCTGGACTGGTGATCGGTGGGAAAGAGTTCCGAGGTGTTAAGATTACTAGGACGTTAGGGACCGTGGGTATCATCACTCCATCGTATAATTTCATATCCCATTTTGAAAATAAGAACAGGTCAGAAGGATAAATCACAATTGGGGGAAACCGGGTTATCCATAGCAAGTGATCAACGGACACCAGGGGATGGAATTAGATACAGGGCGAATCGTAAAAACTAGAAAGCAAGGGTGCAGAATTCAGGGCCATCACATCTTGATTATGCTTGATGATCTACATCACGTAGAGGAGATTCGTGTCTGCAAAATGGTTAGCCTAGGGGTTCATATGGTGTTCAAAATGTTGACAGGGTAAGCCTTACCTAGGGGGTGACTGCAGCTCAACTGAGGCTTTTGGGTATACTTATCAGCCAATTCGTCACGAATGCTGTTTAGCAGCTGCACATAGCTTTGCTGGGGATTCTTCCGGAGCGCAGCAATGAAAGCCCATGACATGGCACCGGTAGCCTGTCCGGCGATTTGAGCGTCTTGACTGGTCTGGTCATCCTTGCTGCCAGACCACATGATAACATCCGCAGGGCTAGTCTTGGTTTGCTTATTGCGCTCGTACACCTCGTCACCCTTAGTGGCCTTCTTGATGAAGCCCATGGCTGTGGACATCATGCTGCCCATATCACCACGTGCATATGCAGACACAACACCCAGCAAGCCCTGGCCAGCCTCCTTGGCCAGATTGGGCTCCTTGAGAATACCAGAAGTGGAGTAGATGTATGGGAGGTCCAGTGCGGATCCGGAGTGGCAGGAATCGAAGATAGCTGTGAGACGCACACCAGGGCGCAGCGACTGCACCATGATCCGGTGCATCTCATCGTCGACGATGTGTCCAGCAACTCGGAAATCGACAGGATAGACCACCTCATCATTTCCGTCTTCCTCGTCACCATCAAGATCGGGTGTTTGACCGCCGTGGCCTACATCGAAGGAATCAGTCTCACCATCTACCCGTTTCATAGACTTGAGCCGGGACTTACCAGAGTAATGGAAGAAGAGCGAATCGTTCGGCTGCGCATCCTTCACCAGCCAGTGCATCGCACGCAGAATGTTAGCCTTTGTAGGCTGGCTCATCGGGTTCTGCTGGTCATCGGTCAAGATGACCATGTCTTCGCGGGCATATCCGAAGTTCTGGTTCAGGTAGGCTGACATGTTCTTCACATCGTTGATACATCCCCGCAGTTGACCTTTTTGACCGAAATAGTTGATTCCGATCAGCAATGCCTTCCTCTTACCAGTGCAGCGCGAGTACTGGAAGCTGTAGCCTTGTGGAGCGCCATTTCCGAACGAGACCGCGCCAGTGGGTGGAGCGGCAGGGGCTCCCCCGGAATGACCGTATGAGTTTCCTATATAGTGATAGGATCATGTTAGCTCTGCTGGTCGGAGGAAGCGGTGTTTATCGTGCGGTAGAGTGGAGAATGGGTATGCGAACCGACTGGGCGGGGTTGGCCCTGGTACACAGCTTGACCAGTGGGGGCCTGCGGTTGATGTTGATATCCCGGAGCTCCCTGTTATGCAAATATATCAATATCCATGATCCAAGCGGGGGTTGTCCAGGTTGGTGACGTACATTGTATCCAGTTTGCGGGGCAGGCGAACCGTACTGTTGCTGCGGCGGCTGGGGTGAGTGACTGTATCCGTATGGGTTCTGAGGTGGCGGGCCCTGCTGGTGGTAAGACTGGCCAGGGTATCCGCCGTAAGACTGTTGTTGTTGGTGGTGGTGTTGGTTATTCATCGGACTGTAATAGTAAAGTCAGCTTTAGCGCCCAACACGCGTGACCGGGACAGGAGACAAAGCATACGGATAGCCTTGCTGCGGGGGATATTGCTGGGGTGGAGGGTATCCAGGGCCACCGCCATAAGGCGGATAGTAAGACATGGTCGACTGTGAAAGATGGGGAAATGCGGGAAATGCGCGGAGATGTCAGAGAAGACGGAAGGGGAGGTTGGGTGGGGACGATCACGATCCGCAAAGCAAAACAGATCGGAAGTACGGGAGTTGCCAAGCCTCGACCAAAACCACGATTCTCGGGGTTTAATTCACATAGATATGATGAGAAGGAAAAAGAGAAGATATTTCAGTGATTTCTTAAGTCAAGAATCATGCAGGAACCGGAGGGGTAAAAGTAAAAATGGTGTATTGAGGAAGAAAAATGATGGCGCCGATGCATATGAACTGCGATCGACAAAACCTTGCCACTTACAAGTTTTACTCCAATAGGGCTATTATTTGTCAAAGGGGGAAAAGAAAAGAGAATCCAACTTCGAAACCTGATCCGTTCCACCTTATGTATATCTGACATTCAGCCCCAGCTCGGCAGCCCCGAGACCGCGTACTATCCCTGCAACTTAGAGCGAGACCCCGCTATTGGAGCCAGCTCTGATCCTTTATTCGTCGATGGTTGAACCCTCATTGTGAAGGTTACGTTGCACAGATCGAACTAGTTCAAAAGAAATACAAATGTATCGGATCCACTTCCGTGTTAGTGGATGCAAAAATCAATAACCATCTGTGTTCGGGTACAAGACTTAGCAACGAATGAACCACCAATAATAATAAACAGAAAGCAAGATAAGTGACGATCGAGACGGGAACTCTATCAATGTGCGCTATGCAAGTAGTTCGTGGGCAACAAGCACGCTGATTGATTGTCCCTGCCGAAACAATTGGATCCATCATATGGTTTCCAAGGTTCTACACGCAAATAATGACACAAAAGCAAATGTAGGTAGAGAGAATATCTTATGTGCCCTATGTACTTTGTAGGAAGAAAGTGTCTACAAACGCTTCTATTCCTTGTGTCATACATCCTCAAGTCACGGAAAGCAAAGTCCCTTGATGCTGGGGCTAAGCTTGATTCATTAGAAAATACAAATTCTCCAATCATTTTTTGTTGATATGAACCATCATCTCGTGGCATTAACTCGTTTATCCGCGACGGGGCATTCCACGGCCACGACCGCGGAGGGCGCGCTGTGCGGCACCAGGAGGAAGGCCACCTCTCGGGGCTCCAGGCTGGGCGGATTCCTCGTTCTCTGCAGAGTTTCGTTAGTCAGGTACAACATGACCCCTCCTGTGGTGAGGGGATGACAGGTCACTTACTGATCGTCTCGTCTACACTCAAAATCAGGCAAGCGGCCTCCACAGCGGCCTGAATGGCATTGACCTTGACCAGACTGGGCTCCCACACGAAAGCAAGCATGTTGTCACGGACACCCTCATTATCAAAGTCCACACCAGCCCATGTGTTGCCCTTGCGGTGCTCCACACGGAGACGGTTCAAAATGTCAGTGGCATCGAAGCCGGCGTTATCGCAAAGCTGGCGGGGAATAACCTCCAGGGCCTTGGCAAACGCCTTGACCACCGCCTGCTGCTTGTGTGGGACGTTCCGGTCCGCGAAGCCGTGCAGATGACCTGACAGCTCCATCTCGGTGGCACCACCACCTGCAACAATGGTGGTGTTGCGCAAAGCGCGCTTGACAATCATGATAGCATCGTGCAGACTGCGCTCGACCTCTGCAATGAACTGCTCAGCACCACCACGGAGGACCAAGGTGCAAGTCTTGGCTGCAGGGCATTCCGAGAAAAGGTTGAAGCGCTCTCCACCAATCTGGCGCTCCTCGAAAGCACCGCAGGTACCGAGGTGACGCTCTTGAATGTCAGTGCAGGTGGACTGGGTGGCAGCAGCGGTAGCCTGGCACACCCGGTTCATATCGTCGGATGCGACACGACCAGCACAGAAGATGTCTCGGTCAGCGAAGTACCTACATAGTCCGTTAGTAAATATGTCCCCCAAACACACAATCAACATAAACATCGAAAGACGTACTGGGTAGCAAGATCACCAATGGGCAGCTTGCTGAGCACGACCTTGGCGCCGGTGTTGTAGATGGCCTCAAGCTTGTTGTAAATGATCTGCCATTCGGCATCGACGATGGCCTGGTACTCAGAGACTTGCTCCACACGGACCTCGGCGTTATCCTTCTCACTCTTCAACTCCAGCTCAACGTTCAGACACAGGATCTTAGGGTTCTTGAAGGACTTGGGCTGCTGCTCGAAACCGGCGTAGGCGAAGGTCTTCTTGAAAGCGACACCGTCGACGAAAAGGGACTCCTGAAGACCACCACCGGTAATCTTCTTAATACCGATCAACTTCTCGTTCAAGTCGTCCTGGTCCAAGGTAAGCACCGCGTCGACAACCACTGTAGGTAAATAAACTCGTCAGCCATCTCAACCCCTAAATCAACATTTCCGGACCACGCCTTACTCTTTGTGAAGAACTCCTGATTCCGCTTGATAAGCTTGCTGTTCATGGCTGTTCCGGCTAGTCGTCGGAGGGTCTCAATCTTTTTCTCCTCGTTCTCAGCGGAGTTGATCATCTCCACCGCAATCTCCTTAACCTTGTTGACCGCCATAGCGCTAGCCCTCCGCAGACCCTTGATGATAGTCTGCGAGCTGACACCCTGCTCAACGAGGTCTCGCACCTCCTTAAGAATCTCACCAGCGAGGACAACGACCGAGGTAGTTCCGTCACCGACTTCGGCATCTTGGGATCGGGCAATGTCCGTGAGGATGCGGGCGGCGGGGTGCACAATATCGAGAAGCTATATCAAAATTCGAAATCAGCATGGGCGGTCCCTTTGCGATCCACAGATTGGATGGAGAATGCAAGCTGATCGAATCCGCACCTTCATCACGGTAGCTCCGTCATTTGTAATCGTCTGCTTGCCATTGCTGTCCACAAGCAGGAGGTCACCACCGTAGGGACCCAGAGTGCTCTTCACAGTCGCTTGCACGGCAACACATGCGTTGATGTTGGAGATAACCTGACCCTTGCCCTGAGAAGCATCGGTGCCTGTTGAAAAGAGACGAATGGTTAGCATCGATGTATCCCACTACAACGGGACCTCCGACGGGGGGTAAATGATCACGAACCCTCTTTCAGCACCACAATGGTGGGTGTTTGGCCGTTAAAGGCCATGATGAATAATCGAGATAGATCGAAACCGTAACTCGAAGGGAATGTAAAAGCAAGAGAAAAGGAGAGGTCGTGGAAGTCGGAGGGGTTTCGCTGATCTTCGACCGCCAAAATTTCCCAGAGCTTCTGTTTCCCCCCCAATTCTCCCGTTCTGCCAGGGCGGTGAGCACTCCGGGGTTCTGTATAAAGTCCCCTTTTTGCATCTCACAGAATTGTGGCTTTACAACATCTGGCTCCTCGTCTCTTGTTCTACGCGCTCGGAATGTCCGAAAAATTTAACCCAAGCATTCTATTTTAACTTGCTTCCCAAGTACTCCGAATGATGACACCTGGTGATTGAACTAAAAGTTGGTTCTTACTTCTTAGTACCACAATATACAAGATTCATCAAGTTCAGAGCCTAAGCAACGGTATAAGGCTCGGCACCCTCACCGAAGATCAAATGAGGCCTCTCAGCAGCGACCTTAAGAATGGTCTGACCAAACACAGAGTTAGCCCATGAGAACCATGGCCGAGTATAGTCCTTAATATTAGTGACATTGATAGACTCGTGGATGAGACCAAGCAAGCTCGAATCCCGAACGAGGTTAATGCACTCCATGATCTCAGTCTCGTTATCTGAGGTCTGGGCCTGTATGAGCAGTGACATGGGCCAAGCGTTTGTAAGACCAACTATGAGCAATGTGAGTTCTTGTATCAATACGAGGGTGGCATTCATGCCAAAGGAACTTACTATGAGGACCACCGATGCCGTGGAAAGCAGGGCCCTCCAGGTAGTACGGGTTGCCGAGTTTATCGGTAATCATCTTGCGAGTATTTTGGTAGACTTCATCGGTCTGATTGAGGAAGCCTAGGTAAGGCAAGGATAGGAGAGATGGGACATTCGCATCGTCCATGATGGTCCGCGATCCGTAGCCATCAACCTCGAAGGCGTATACCTCACCATATTTGCCATTGGTGACAATTCCGTGCTCACGAACAGCCGCCGCGAGCTTCTCGCCACGGTCTTGTAGCTCTGAGGCTAGGCTGTCATGACCACCTGCCGCCTGTAGAACCTTGGCAATACCCTGCAGTTCGACCGACATCATGGCGTTCGGGGGAATGAAGTATCCGAGAATAGTAGCGTCATCACTAGGCCGGAAGGCGCTGCGAATGAGACCAGTTCCACTATTGAGCGGGTTACCGACACCCGACAAGGTCAAAGTCTCAGTTCCAAGAGTAGTCAATCGCTGGAAGGTATACTGATTCTGAACAAATTGGTTGTTGGAGTCAAACGTAGGTTTTGACTCTGCATCAATCACACTAAGGACAGTCTGCAGCGCCTTGAACCAACGATCCGTCAGGAACTCGGTCGAGCCGGTGTTCTCATGGAACTCTCTACCCATTTTAAGGAAGTGAGCCAAGGAATCAAGCTCATATTTGCACTCATATACAAAAGACTTTTCGTAAGCAGGGTGCACGGTGTCGACCTGGGTATTGTTCTCAGGCTGGATGCCGCTGACAGATGGTGCCTGGTATGCGTTGCAAAAAGGCGATCGGATGACGAATTCAGCCTGGGTGCGGATTGCCCCAAGTATTAAGTCATGAAGACCCTTATCTTGCGACGCTAGCTTTTGATAGTTCATGACTTGGTTTGTAGAATCACGGAGCCACTCTGCGTTGATGTCACCTGTCACAATGAATGTCTGCAGACCACTCCAATCGGAGGTATCGCGCTTGTCAAGATTTCGACGGGTCGCAGTTGAGCTGCTACCATTTACGTGCCACCGAATTGTGGTGTCAAGCGTGTTGGGGTAGGCATTGCGGAAGAGCTGCGCAAGGTCCTTGTCTACCAGACGCGAGGTCACATCCTCGATGACCTGCTCAACAGAGTCGGATGAGAAGGTGCGACATGCCTGCGCAGGACGCTGGTATGGAAGATTCAAGGGACCACCACTGTAAGGACCACTAGGCGATATCAGTTCAGTTTCATTCTCGTGCGAGGCCAGGATGTGTGACTTACTGCTGTGTCGAGGCGTAGGTAGTGTAGTCGGGACACGCGCGACGCAGTATCGAGGGGGTATCCTGTCCAGGCAATGCATTTACTTTAAGGGCAAGGAGACCAGCCACAAGAAAGGTCGAGATAGGCATGACGGGCAAGTTTATCTTGTCAAACACTTCGAGCCTGGGAACCGGCTAATGATGAGGGGAGCTCATGGGCTTTTTGTAGGCTTAATGTCGATCCCAACCAGACCGGGATGCTTGCATTCCTCCGCATGGCATGAGATCGACTCCTGAAAACACAAATGAGATTAAATGTCGCGGGGAAATTCTGAGCGAGGTGACATCGGCCAAGGGCATGGTTGCACTGTCTCCACCATAAATGCGGAGAAAGTGTACAGTGATCGGCGTTTGTTTACTTTGTCCTACTACCACTACTTCCAAGTTTACAACCATTTGGTGTATGAAATGTATATTACTACTATGGACTTATCGATTGTCACTTCTTTCCAAAGAATGACATGATATTTCCTTGTCCTGGTTTAGCCCCCTTCGCTTTGGGCACATTGACCGCAGGTTTCTTCTTGGGCGCCGGCTCATCTTCGGAGAATGACTCCCATGTCGCCTCTTCCCGAGTCACTGTCTTTGAATTAGACTAGCAAGATCAGACCTCATAAAACAAAGAAAAATCTTACCTAGATAGCCTTCTTCATCCTTCAGCGTGCGCTTCTTCATGACTTGCCGCTTGCCTCGCCGGCGCCCCCCTTGCACGGTGACTTCTTCTTTAAGCTGTGTGGGCTTGGGCGGCGGCGGCTGCTCAACAGGGGTCTGCTCTCGTTCCGGTTCCGGTTCATCATCGGCATCCGGCATTTCTTCATCTATGAAGGTGTTAGTAGATTGCGTGGTGGCTGTGCCTTCATAAGTTGTAAACGAACCGTCGGCATCATCGGTTTCCATCATCTGTTTGAGCTTATCCTCGCGCTCTTTTTTGCTCTCGCGGATTGCGGCAGCCGATTTTTCGGCTTTATCGCCAGTATCGGGGAATAATTCTTCTTGCTCATCCTCCGAAGCATCGTCAAGAACAACTGTACATTGTGAGCTATTATGACCAAGCCGCAGGAAAAAATAGCTTGACTCACCATCTGGTGTCTCACTAGCCGTCTGAAAAGAATTCGAGTTAGTACCTGTCAAGAATTAAAACAAATTGATAAACATACTGGCTCAACGGGTGCTGCGGCTTTCTTCGGCTTGGCCTTCGCAAAGGAGCTAAAGAGATTACTCTTCTCACGCTTAGGTACCAAAACCGTGGACTTCGCAGATGATTGAGAGTTACTGGCAGAGGAAAGCTGAGGCTTGGAATCTTCAGTCTTGTCTTCTTCTTTAGTGGAAGCTTCACTTTGTAGGGGCCGCTTGGCAGGGACGGTTGATTCGAGTTTGACCTTCGGCGCCGGCGCACTGGCCTTGGATGGTGATGCAGCCGGGGGTGGACGAGCCCCAGTCCTTCGCTATAATGACTGTTAGCCCCAAACTGCAGACTAGTGGGCTAGAGTGCAACATACCTTGACATGACGGTTCTGTATCATACCCCATTGCTTTCCACATTCGAGCGGGTCATCTTGTACACTAGCAGTCGCAACCTCCCGAGCCACATCGGTGAGAACGTTCAGATCCTGAAGGATTGTCGATTGAACGCTGTAGACGTGAATTGTAGATATCGATTGGAAAGTAGCATTCGCATCTGCGTTCAAAACCACAATTAGAAATTGCCATTGCAGGGTGGTGAATCGAGTGGGCCTACCGTCCAGGTCCTCCTCGCGGGCTAGTATGATGGATGTGATGCGTGAGGCGAGAGAAACCGGTTCTTGGTTCGGCATCGAGCTCGGCATGTAGGGACTGCTCTGCATAACTTCATCTTCGTCGTTCGCATGGCCGTTGGTCGTTGTAGGTTCTGGGTTCTGGACACCAGAGATAACGTAGGTCGCATGAACACTTTTAGGTTTCTTTGCGTTCTCATTGCGATGGAATTCGTATAGGACTCTATATCAAATAATAAGTTCTGGGTCTTGCTTCAAAGTTCCGGGGAGAGAGTGCCATACTGTTTGGCGCGGTTGGCATGGACTTTGAGAGCGCGGCTCAAGGAGCGATACGTCACCTGAACAGAATGAGCTGGTGACTAAAAACAGTCGTCACGTAACAAAACTCACTGTGCGTCGCTCATTGAGTACATTTTCTGCCAGGAAAATCTTGGGATCCATGGTGATTGAAGCTTGCAGACAAGCAGCTTGGTGATGTTTGAGACGCGAAACCACTTTACGCGTATCAGTCAGCGGTCTTGGCGTGAATTTGCTCCACTCTGCTGCTTCGGGCTCTTCCTCTTGCTCGGCCCTCCATACACTAAGCAACTCTTGGTTGCTCCGGACCCGAAAGAACTAGCATACAGCTGCAGGGCTGTCCGTTCGTTTCGATGGAGAATTCTCTAGAAATCACCGACTCCACCGACTGGCTCGGCACCCCTCTCCAGCTACTTGCGCCGCTTGAGTCCTCTCTCAGATGTCAAGTTTGCAAGGACTTTTTCGATACTCCGATGATCACCTCGTGTTCTCACAGCTTTTGCTCACTATGCATTCGTCGTTGCCTCACTGCCGACAACAAGTGTCCCATCTGCCGCGAAGGGGATCAAGTACTCAAGCTGCGTCGCAACTGGGCGGTGCAGGAACTTTTGGATACATTCAAGACAGCGCGACCCGCTGTGATGGAACTTGCCAGGAAGTTCAAGGCGCTTAAGGAACAGGAAGAAAACCAAGTTCCAGAATCACAACCTAAGAAGCGCAAGGCAAATCAAATAGAGCAGTCGCAGGAAGTTTCATCGGTGGAGGCTAGTCCACCGCGACTACGGACAAGATCAAGAAGCGTGAAAGCAGTGCCCCAGGAGCCAGAGGTTATACCGGAAGTCATTGAAGACAGTGAAGGCGAAGAAGAATATATACCAGGTCGGTGATACTGCCATTTCGCATGGTCTTGATTGGATCTAATCTAGCTACAGATGATGGCATGGCCGTCTGCCCTGTTTGTGACCGAACTATGAAGATAGAAGCTGTCAGCCACCATATCGACAAGTGCCTTGTCGAACAGGAAGCAAGAGAAGCCACAGAGAGACAGAAGCACACAGCGTTTGGGTAAGTTGTGCCACCTAGAAAATCTAGGGTAGGGGTCTAATTCAATGCTATTCTAGAGTTCTCCAACGCCAACAAAATTCACCCTCGAAACAATTAGATAGACTACCCACCTTGAATTACGACCTCATGAACCCGAGCCAGCTGCGAAAAAAGTTCAAGGAACTCGGAATTCCGACAGAGGGGGCCAAGGATCTCATGAAAAGACGGCACACAGAATGGGTCAACCTGTGGAACGCAAACTGTGACTCCCAAAATCCCAAGTCCAGAATGCAACTTCTTCGCGAGTTGAGAGTATGGGAAGACACACAAGGCGGGGGCTCGGCGATGACGGTTCCTGATAGAAACACCGTGACTAGCAAAGGATTTGATGCAGCCGGGTGGTCTGCAAACCATAATGATGACTTCAAGCGCCTTATTGCTAGCGCTCGAAAGAAGACTGATGCCCAGGTAAGATCCACGATTCCTGGCTCGTCGGGATCAGACCAATTACCATCGACATCTCCGAATGGATTGCCGGGCAAGGTTGCTGAGGATCTGGGTGATCGATGAGGTGTTACAGGCAGACTAAAAAGTGACGTGAGGGAGGAAACCCATGGAGAATGTTGCTTGTTTTCAGGATGCTGCCTTTATTTAGCTGGCAACGGGGAATCTTCAACTGACATGTTAGAGAGCCTATCAATGCTCTCTGCCAGCTCAGAGTCCACATCTTTCGTCTTTTGTGCGCGGCGGGCTGCTTCGTCCGAAGCTTGCTTGCTGCTGTCCAGCTCTGCGAGCCTTTGCCGAGTTTCCTCTGCTTCTCGTTCTTCCTTTGCCTCCTGGTCGCTCTTCTCCATGGCTTCCAGTTCATCATCGATCTCGCCTTCATCGATAACCGGGCCGGCTTCATTAATAATACTGCCAACCTCATCCACCTTGGCCATCTCCTCACGCAATGACTCAACCACGTCCTCGACCCGTTCGGCACCACCAATTTGAGCGTGTAGCCCACGGAGAACACCAGTGCTGGCCTCCATGACTTGAACGATCTCAACCTGACCCGCAGCGCCCTCGATCTTGAAATATACCTCTTCCAATTGTGCGAGGGTAGTGAGCCGTTGAGAAAGATTATGCTCCACTAGCTTCTTTGACCGGACTGCCGAAAGAGCAGAAATTCTATTCTTGTTGGTCAATGCCGTCTTCGCAGACTGGGTAAGCTCCGCAATTTTCGACTCCATATCGGTAACCTGCTTCGATATCGTCGATATAAGCGTCTTGATCGAGGCAATGGTCGTGTCCTGCTGTGTGATCTCAGCTGGTTCGTCTGTTGATTTGAACTTGATAGTCTGGTTATCTCAGTCAGTATCTGCAGACGACCATCTAATGTATTTAGCCCCACATACCCTGCCATCATATGCAATGGCCCCGCAGTCGCGGGAAAGATAGAGCAAAAGAACATCAAAATCCGAGTCCGAGAGTTCTGTAGCATCATGCAGTATCGTCGAGTATTCCTCAACAAAGCTTTCTTTGGACAATATTAGATCTAATTTGGACGGCCTGCCGCCAGTGGCCTTCTTGATCACCAAATCACCCGCTTCCTGTGAAATTATAAATTTAGCCCGTCCCAATCCAAGTAATGCGAATAAGTTCTTACCTCCAAGTTCTCCACCAACACCAACTCTTGCACCTGTATCTTGGGTGCAGATTCTCCCCTCCCCAATCACGAACCCCTTCAACTGACGAACGCCCCAGCTCATAACGTTCCACGGACTCAAGGCTGCGGGATCTATTAACCGCCATTGGTTCTTGCGCAAGCAACCAGGAGTAGTTTTGTACACCGACAAGGGAATCATGGTGCGTTTGCGCATTGCTTCGTCCTGTGAGAAACGTTATCAGTAACAAAACAATGACCTCTGACATCGGTCTGGATATTGAGATTGATATGCGTCACATACAAATACAGCGCCAAGCGCGACAGGTCTCCCCCACTCTGGAAGCTCCAGATCTCTCGCCAATGACTCGTCCGTACGTAGAAGAAGGTGATCCGTCTTCTTCCGCTGAATTGAGACATTCTTGTCCGATGTCACTGATCCAGAGCGTACACGCACACCGCGTGATGAGGTATATCCGCGCTTCGCGGCACGGTTCAGTGCTGCTTCCCATGCGGCGATGTTCACGGCGTAGCCGTCTGGGTTTGTCTTCTTTTGGGTTGTGAAGTCAGAATAGAGAGATGGAAGGCGATTTCTGGGGTCAAAAAAAATATTGTTAGCTATATTTGGACCTATGTTTGGTTTGTACTTCTATTCGGGCTTGTCGCAGGTGCCCCCGCGGGATCTGTACCTTCGGAATGCATCCTCATTTTTGAGGATGTAGTTCAGGAGATCGCTCATTTTGGGACAATATGAGACGATATTGTATTTCCGGGTCGAGTCGTTCAAGGAGAGGGTTCAACAGGCCCAAATAGGGGGCGTGGCGAGGAGAGAGGAAGTTGCTTTGGATTGAAAGGTGGGTTTCGGTCTGCAATTGATGTCAACATCATGCGCTCCACAGCTTTATCGATAAGACACACGTGACTTTATCTGCAGTTCGATGGCATATGGAAACCAATCGGAAATGGCATATGGAAGACAATCGGAAGCGAGATAAATTGGACAATGCCCAGGAATGTATTCTATGCTTATATGCTATGATGAGATATTAAATCATGCCTCACGCTCGTTCAAAGTCATCATTTGGTGAGTTTTCAGGGTCCCTAGTCCCTGAAGTCATGTTGAAATTCCCCACATCCAGCTGCCCAGGCAGCCCAATCAGGGAGCGACGATGATTCCGCTTGTCAATCTTCTCAAGCTTCTCACTAGTCTCCTCGGTGAGAACTGGGTCATCCGAAGCCGGCTCATCCCGTATGTCAAATCCTCTTGCCCCGAGGTATTCGACTTTCACGGAATGCCGCAGGTTGTCAACAAAGGTCTGCATCTCCGGAATTGGAAAGACGCCGTCTGTCTCAAGTACATCACCGTAGAGACGCTCTCCTTCTTCCAGACAAGCCGCAGCCAAAGTAGGGTTGCCAGCTTTCAGCCATTGATTGGCAGCGAAAATGCTCCACATGCCGGCTTTTCGACGACGCCCACCCCATTTAGCTCCACCCATAGAGATCTTCGATGCATAGCATGCTGAGACCCTCTCTGTGAACAGTATTTGGCCGATGGGGCCAACCAAACCAAAATCCATGACCCGCATGGCCCATCTGGCTGCACTTTCGGTGGCAGATCCACCCCGAGACTTGAGAAGCTCGACGCCGAGAGATAGGGCACGCAGTGCATGTGGTACATCTGAACACCGTGTAAGATAAGAATAACAAGCATTCTCAAACATTTGATCGACACTCTCGAGCTTAATTTTGGCGGACATAGCAAGCGGATTGAGGAGCATGCTCACTGCACACATTTCATGAGCTCCTGCATGGTATTTCCATGCCTTGTCGTTTTTAAAGTCCGACTGGATCATTTCATACGTTGAGGCGGCCAACTTCCAATCACGAAGCATAAAAGCAAAATCAGCCATCTTCCGTAAGATAGCTTCCGGTGAGTCTGGCCCATAAAAATTGTTTGTTGGATCATAGTTGCCACTTCCACCTGAGGACCCAGGGGCGCCAGATCGTGAGCCAGAACCGAAAGTCATAAAACGTCGACCGACCGACATGAACCTTCCGCTGATTCCACGTCTGCGAGAAGCGATCTGGTCATTCCAGACAGCAACACGGTTTTCCATGAAAGGAATCACGGATTGTACCATCAGTTCCCGAATGAACGTCCGGATAGCAGTAACATCAGAGTCAAACAGGTACGGCGTACCATCTGTACCAAGGTCCACCAGTGTCTCTGCTATATTGTTAATTTCTAGTTTTCGAATGAATGCAGAGTACTTGCCTGCTTCTCCGACACCTGACAGGCGTTCCTGTGGGGACAGCCATTCGCACGAAGGTACTTGGACACTATCATCATCCGTCACAATACACTGACTACTGCGAAGCCGCAACAAGTGACAGTGTAAACCAAAATGCCGCTTCATCTGATCATATAGTTTTGTTGACTCTGTAATATCATCACGTTCTTCATCGTGGACCAAGACATAGTATCGAAGATACTCCGAATTGACCCAATCTGGTAACCGCTTGTCACCAGAACTGCTTTCACCATACAATTGCCTGAGGGTCTCTAGCGGGGCCATGTTGCGGGAGCTAATAGCAATCACACTGGCAACCGGGTGGCCAAATGTTTCATGGGGGGCCGCAGAGGTAGCGGATAGTATTTGTCGTAGTAACAACTTCCATAGTGGGCTTGCCACTGGAACCCCCAATGCGTCCTTTGGGGGTATTGATCCTCCAAAAGGCCCCTCTGCCGATTCCAGCTGTTGCTCCAAGATTTCTTCCATCTGCGTCAGAGACGACTCTTGTCCGGACTCTCGACCTGCGGGGGTCCGGCCAAACCCGTTCAAATCCACGAACCGCACTCCATAATCCTCCCAGGCACGACTTGATCCAACACTGTCCCGAATGACGACTTTTCCAGACACAGTGTCGCCAAAGGGCCTAACCAATTCCCAGAATCCCCCTTTGAACCCCTTATTCCTCACCAGTTCATCGGTATCATCGGAGGCGTAGATGGCGACAGTTGGCGAGAAGGCGCGGATTATTAAAGACCTGATATCTTCCGAGCCATCGAATCTCCCATCAAAAGGCGATCCAAGTGATGAGCGAGCTAATTGCGGGGTGGACGACCTGACGGACCGGGCGTGCGGTGATGAAGACCGGATGGGCAACTCCGCAGTGGTGGCCGACAGAGGAGGTGTAGGAGAAGACACCGAGCGGGCTTCTGCCAGCTCGGCGTCTATAGAATGTGTGGACTCTGCCTCGTCGGGATATCTTGATTTAGAGGTGCCTCGCGCAACGCCGGGGGAGAAGGACGGCGGTGGTTTGACCGGAGCAGCATCTCCGGGCGATGTCATGGACTCCAACTGCTTTTTTGCGAAACTAGACTTAATAAAATGATCGGACAGACCCCATGGACTGGGATGTCAATGCGAAAAAGGAATGCGGGTGCGGGCGACAGTGCTCGGCGACAGGGTCAACGGTCCGGGTAAGTTGTTGTTGATGGGGAAAGCCAAGTCGCCTCGGGCCCGATAGGTCCAGGTAAGGCTGTAGTGGTAGATGAGAATACCACACGAGATTGAGTGTACAGTAATCAGGATATGACCTGAGCTGGGTCAGTCAACAATGCAGGTTAGGCGCAGAAATATGTAGATCGTTCGGGACTCGGGCGCATTACGAAGGGACAATCGCGGGTAATGATGCAACCACGTGAGAGCGAAGCTTTATCGGTGATTAGCACTGAGTCACTTATGCGCTTTCCCCTACTCAATTCACTTGACTCACTTATGGCTTTCGATGTACAGGTTGCGTTGCCTTGAGTCATCGTTTGACGCTCTTCGAATTAAAACCCCCACTCCACTCGCCCGCCCTCTAGCGACCCAAATATACCTTCAGACACTTCCGCGGAACTTTTTGAACTTCACAAATCGTACTTACTCAACCACCTGGCAACCTTCCATGCGCGCCCGCGAACTTGCTTCGCACTCTCCAGAGCCAGCAAGCAAAAGACGACGCATTTCAACCTCCCCCGCGCGGGGTGGTTCTTCTGAAGAAATGGCTCGCGATCACCCCACACTTCAACTCACTCCGATCGAAAGTACCTTGCAAACCCTCCTCCTTGACGTCGCAAAATACATACATGATAAGGGATTGATTGACGGAAATAGCGATGGAGGCGATCGTGCCGAAACTGTCCTACGGTTTACGGGCGGCTGGGTCAGAGACAAGCTGCTCGGGGTGGAGAGCCACGATATTGATGTGGGCATTAGCAATATGACCGGATATCAATTCGGTATGCAGTTGAAGGAGTATCTGGACGATCCACAAAATCTTGAGAAATACAAGAAAACCTTGCCGAATGGGGAAATGCATGATGCGATTGTGAGCCTACACAAAATCGAAGCCAATCCCGAAAAGTCGAAACATCTGGAGACGGTCACCACTAAGATCTTTGGGCTGGATATCGATTTGGTCAATCTGCGCAAAGAGACGTACTCAGATGATAGTCGAAACCCACAGATGGAGTTTGGCACAGCAGTGGAAGATGCCCTGCGACGAGACGCTACCATCAATGCTATATTCTACAACCTGAACGAATCGAAGCTAGAAGATCTTACCGAACAAGGGCTGGATGATATGAAAAAGCACCTGATTCGTACTCCACTAGAACCATACCAGACATTCAAGGATGACCCGCTCCGCGTACTTCGTTTGATTCGGTTTGCCAGCAGACTGGGTTACGCAATTGACCCTGAAGCTGAGAATGCCATGCAGAATGAAGACATCAGAGTTGCACTGAAGCTGAAAATCAGCAAGGAGCGTGTTGCCACAGAGCTGGAAAAGATGTTGAAAGGTGAGTTCATCACCTACAAGCTAAGTGTTTAGTGATCTGTTTCTAATGAATTTTTTATCAGGACCCGACCCTCGCGGTGCTTTGGAGTTCATTGACAGGCTCAACCTTTACCCGACAATTTTCGCGAATCATCAGGACGAAGTAACGACTGACACATCGACTTGGCCTCTTGCCTACAATGCGCTACCAAGACTACTGCAACTAGGGCCCGATAATGCGGCGGAGCTCCTAGTACGCGACAAGGCCAGCGTCTACTATACCTGGATGATAGCTGCTTTTGCTCCATGGACGTCCATTCCGCCTCGCCCTTCATCCGGTCCCAAACACAAACCACTACCGACTCGCGCTGTCGAGGTTGGTAGGGACAGTCTCCGCACCGATAACAAAACTCTCCAAATTCTCCGCGATGCAACCTCGAATTACAAAGACATCACTGCCTGTAAATCTGCCCTGAGGGAAAACTCGCTCAGTGGTGCCCCAGCCGAAATTAGACAGCAGATTGGACTGCGTATTCGGTCCTGGGGCAAGGATTGGAAACTGTGCGTGGTTCTGGCCATACTTCAAGAAGTTATGCAGGGACGTGACCTCAGCGAGGGTACGATTGCTTCCAACCACCTCTTTTGCTCGATACTGACATATTTCCAGTGGTCCCGGAGTACAATGATTTCATCGCATACATCGTAGAAAATGATCTGGAGCATGTGAATTCTCTCGTCCCCGTTGTGAATGGTGGTGAAATCATACAGCACCTAGGAGGGAAAAAGGGACCATGGATGACCAAGGCGACCACAATGGTAGTAGAGTGGCAACTTCTGCATCCTGACACTGACAAGGCCGCAACTCTGGAAGAGATTTCGCGACGTCGTGGAGAATTGGGGTTGTGAAGAGTCAACCATAGATAAATGCATCAATAAGATTTGATCAAGTGACGCGGGAGCGCAAACCCAACGCGTCCACTCCAAATTCCCCACTTCCTCAAGTAAACAGCGTAGTTCATCAAACCTTGGCCAAGCAACATGGATCAATTCCGAAAAGAGGCCCGCGTGGTTTTACAGCAAGATCCTTGGACCCTGAGCCAGTCAGCGCTTCCTCGACTCCCATCAGCGGGAAAAATAATCAAGGCTGGCCTGCCAGAGTTATGGCAGAATATTTCAACCTACGACCACAGCACCCGCATGAATGTAAATCACATGGCCAGTTCGTCGTAAAAATCAAGCTAACGGAATACACATAGGTCTGCGAAAGCTTGTATGCCGCACTTGCTTTCATTGAGGCGATTCCTCCCCAGCTGCTGCCCGATGATTCGGGTTGCCGACAGCTTGAAGGTGACGAAATCACGGCGGCGTCCAACCTGTTCAAATGGGCCAATGAAGCAGCGCTACCGTCATCGGAATTTGCAGCATGTTTTGACGACAATGTCGAGGTGACTGCAGGTGCGTATTCACGAGGTCAAAGAGTCACAGCTTCCGCTAAGGCAAATTTGCAGAGACCAAAAAGGCCCAGCATGAGAGTATCTTGAAAGGGTCACTGGCCTTGGAGTTCCTTTGTCTTTTCAAGGCACAGACAAATGCAACTTTGCCAAATCGTCGAACCCCAACTGCGCCGGATACTTTGCCGGATTCTCTGATCACCATGGCTACTTTCATGCCCGGGCAAGATCCATGGTGCACAGATGATACTGTAATGACAGCCGACATGTATCTCGGCGGGGGCTGGAATCATCTGTGGGACACCATTGAAGTGGTACTCAAAGAAAAGATTCGACCTCTTTTTACGAAACAGAGAAATCCTAATATCACGAACGAGGGCCGCAAGGACTTCCACCCCGTGCCTTTGCCTCGGTTTGACGGAAGTGCACTCGACGATTCGGCAAAGCCATGGAAGAATACGGACATCTATGCTACCACCGTTCTGTCCTGGATTGTATCTCAGTACAAGGTATGCGTCTTAGCCTTTGGCCTTCCTGCAGTCTTATTATTATGCTGACACCCCCTCCAGCCTGCCGACAAGAAGTATCTGGAAGCACACTTCCCACTTCTGGTCCCTACTATCCTAGCTTTAATAGACGATAGCTCGATCTCCTTCAAGATGAAGGGCTGTCAGCTTCTCAATCAGCTACTCAACACGATCCAAGGAAGTGGCTCCGATATCCTCATTCGAACAAACCTTGCTCCCGTCTTCGAAGAAGCCATCAAACCATGCCTTCTTTCACTCCCCACAATCACTCCGGAAGAAAAGTCACTCCAGATGCTGGGCGCCGCCTACCCAGTCCTGATTGCTCTTTTTAAAGCTGCCTCCAACAAGAGTCCTTCAAAGGTACAAAAGACTGAGACTTACAACGCGAGTCTCGCTAAGATCCTTCGGTCAAACCTGATCTCGTCTTACAACCACATTAGCTCCTCAAACCCAACCTATGAGTCCTCTGCCTCCTTCCCGCACCCAAAGCTATCAACTTTCCTAATGGACGATATTACTATTGTTGTCAATGATCTTGGTATTGAAACTACCAAGTACCTCCAGGACATCGTCCCCCTACTAAACATGACCCTCGCGAATCCGTTCGGGTCTGCATACCCTCCACTTCTATCCGCCGCCGTATCAACAACAAAATCGGTAATACTGAACGCCCATCCTCGTATTTGGAGATGGCGTGGTGAGATATTGGCCGGGCTGTGTGCGTGCTGGCTGCACGTTGCTGCTGAGAATAAAGAAAAGGCGGGAGACACTGCTCTCGTGAAGCAGCTTGCCAAGTTGGCAAGAGAGCTACAGAGCGCCGTCGTTGTGCTGAAGCATGCTTTGCAAAATCCTGTTTCGCCAGATGCGGACCAGCTTCTTACCAAAGAGGAGATGAGCGAAGAAATCCAGAAGCTTGTTGATGCCGATTCCGAACTAGCGGGTCTTTTGTTCACCGATGTAAAGTCATAAAGTGGGAATCAAACAAAACATCTACATTCATAGGTTCTCTAACGAATAATCACGCAAAAGTCTCGAGATATCTCTACCTCCTTCCATAACTCTAGATACTATCATAGTTTCATTTTTCTTCTCTTCCCACACCATGACTATCAAAGAGGCCTAGATATTCGGAAGACGTGATTGAGGCGCCCTTGCGATGTTTTCATTGTCCAATATACAGTGGAGAGGACAAGAAGTGGAGTCGCTCACCAAAAGGAGTGGAAAAAATAGATGAGAGCTAGATATTGGACTGGGAAAAAAGAAATGGTGACATAGCACCCATCTATCATGTCAAGCCTTATCAAATCTACATTGGGTATCAATCTTGAGCTGAACACACGCTAAGTAAAACATGAAAACATGCCTAGGCCATCACGTATCAACACGTTGCTTGAAAAGACTCTTTCCTCGTAACCACTGTTTGTACCTCTTGTACCTCTTCTTTTCATAGTCTTCACTGACGACGGTAAGTCCCTCCACTGAAATATTGAGGAATTCCGCATAATCGGCTAAATTGCCCTCTGCACTAGCTTCAAGAGCTGCATCCTCAACATTGCACTTGTTCGCATATTCCAGAAGATCTAGGTTCGGCTGGTGTTCTCGAAGTGAGGCAGCTGTCACTTCATTATCGGATGTAACGACCAGTGGGACTTTAAGGGGGTGATTGATGTATCGTTCATATTCCTCGGCCTCTGTTGCAGTGACAGACGGGTTCAAGGAGTCGGTGACTAATTGGCCGAGTGTCCATTGAGCGATCTGTGCTTTGCTCGGGGTGACTGAGGCAGTACTTGGATTTATGGGTGGTATGCGGTTTCCCTGGTACAACTCAAAGGTTGGTTCTTTGATGATGCCAACTGAAGGCGGTTGTTTGGAGGAGGAAGGTGGTTGATGTGTCCAACTTTGACCAGAATCCGTGATTGGTGGGGTTGATGTTCTAGAGCGGCTGTTTGTTGGTTCTTGGATCTTCACTGTCCGCTGTGGGCGGTCGCGCTGGACTTGATCTGGGGTAATGCGTGGGACAAATGGACTGAGATTTGGGGGAACACTGCCTCCACGAATATGTGGTAGGTATTGGAGAGTAGAGTTCATCTTGTAAGAGTAGATCTTGGAGAGCGTGGAAAGTGCGAGTGGACGATAGTATTCCAACCAGTAATCGTCGAAGCGGGAAAGTGGCTCTTTGGGACAAGCTGGTGGAGGAGGAATCTCTCGCTCCTTCAAATGTTCGGGTGTGTACCAGGAAATGTAATTTGGTCGCTTTTTCTTTATATAGGTCCTTGGATTCTCATGATGAAGGTAGTAATCGGTGGAAAGGTCCCAAAGCATTGGGGCATCCTTTGAGAAGATGTAGTTGCCCAAGAAAAGGTTGTAAGCCTCTTGTCGCTGAGCATCGAGGAAAGAGTTATTGTAGTATCGCTTGAAGCTTTCCACCATATCACGCGAATGGCTACTCCACTGATTAATTTTGCGGTATGTGGCCATGGTGTTGACCAAATGGGATCCTCCGTATTGGATGGCAATTGTGTCGCCATGGTCGTGCCACATATTAGTGATCAGATTGACAGCATCTGTATCATACTCGACTGTTGTCCCATCGATGACACCAAGGGCATGAAGTTGGTATCCGAGAGCTCTTTTGCCAATGACAAACTGCGCTGCGTTTGTTCGATCCAGGCAGTCGATGCAGTTGGTCCGTGCCACGCCATTCTGAAGTTGCAAGCCTGATTCGACATCAGCCCCATTTTTGAAGAATCCTGTTTTTGGAATGATATCTCCAGCAATGCTTTCCAAAGTTTCTATGACATCTTGATCTCGACTTTTCGACGCACGGCTCATATCCCACGCTTTGTAGATCAGCTTCTTATCAGAAGGCAGAAACTGATTAAGGTATTCCACAGCATTGGTGAACTCTTTAAGAAGCTTTGATTCTCTTGGTGTCCGTTCCCGAGCTTTGATGAGGTTTAGAATGTAAACTGGTGCTCCATATCTCTCGAATAAATTGTCAAAATGCAATGCCGCTGCAGAGTAGAATGGATCAATGAGACTTAGTTGGATGTCAGGCTTTGGTGAGACGCCAGTGCTCTCTTGTGTCCAATATAGTGGAATACTCCCGCGATGCTGAACATACGAAGTGTAATTGGGGTTCGCATGAAGTGTTGGGCCTGCGGAGTGGAAAGATGTTGTTGTTTGCTCAGATACAATTTGCTCGGTTTCCACATCATTGGCCACATACCCCAGATCATTAGCACCGCGTTTCAAAAAACGTGCACCAGCAAAGAGCCTAGACCGTCGAGCAATGATCGAAATGTACACCAACCTTCCAAATACACTCATCTTACTCTGGTCCACATATCCATGGATAATTGGAAGGCACCATTGGAATGGGTTCTTGAGTGCTGCGATTGCTGGAGCAAGGAGATGATTGTTCCAAACAAACATGGTATTGTAATCCTGAGGTAAAAACCGAGGTAGTCCATCCTGATGGGCTTTGCGTTCTCGGCAGACGTTGTGCTGCAATGATCGCGTGATATCGTAGGAGTAGCTGAAATAGAATGATCGGGTGAGGTCAAGGTTATTCAAAATGGCCTTATACCTCTCCTCATCTGGTTGGCTCTCTGGTTTGAGGCGAGATGTGTCCGATGTTGTCAATGAGATTAGTTCTGTCTGATCGATTTGGTAGACATTATGACCACCTAGCATGGCTACCTGGCTTCTCTTTGTGACAAGAAGCATGTAATACGCGCCAGTGAATTGGATGAATCCGAGCAACGCCCAGGCACTGCATTTCTGATTCAGGCCACCGGAGCTCTTGTTGCCATCGTCGATGGCATCAAGCAGCTGAACCATTTCTCTCTTTGTGTAAATCACATCATCCTCGATGATGCTCAACTCGCCCGACTCCGTGGTGCGATCTATTTTCAAGATTCGGAAACGCGTCTCGGCTAGGTTGATGCCGACCATGTAAAACCTTGTCGCAGTCTCGTAGAGAGTGAACTTGTGCAAGCGGTTGATACTCTCATCTTCACCCTCCAATCCCAATCTGTGCTTTTGCGCAGAAGTAGGCGATGACTCGCGCTCAAAGGAAGTCGCAACGTGAGGCTCCTCATCTTCCTCTTCGGGAGGAAACTCTGGTGATATTGTTGGTGCCTCCACTATCTCAGAACCAGCTCCTTCAATTTGGGCGCGGCCTGCATTCACCGACTGGCTGGAGGTGGGGGTGCCCGTGCCACCCGATTCCACGCCGGGTTTCCTTGTCTTAGTTTCATGACTGTTTGAGGGGATATGTTCATCGTGTACCGCGGGGTCTGATACTGGGCCGATCAGGGTTACGTCGTCGAAGCTCTCCATCGGGGCGCGTGGACACAGATGAGGAGCTGGAAGCTTTCCCCACAAGCCGGTGACGTCGGCCAAAAGTAGCTGCCTGAGGAATCAACTTCTTTGTTTTTCCACTTTCAACAAGTAGACCCAGTCACAAACACATCATATGTCAGGTATTGTTCAATATTTTTCTTATAAAAACCAGCCTTTGTCACTTTTGAAGCCCTTGCGCGAATTTAAGCACGCAAGTCAGATGCTTAACACTTGAACATGTCACGGGATAGACCTTTCAAGCGGGTGATGCTGGCTCCAGGGCTGGATGGATGATTATTGTAATGAAGAAGGAACCAAGATACATATCTACCCGATGACAAGCAATTTCCGGTAGAATCCATGAGTTCATTGTACCCTAGTCTACTCAACACCTGGGCGCCTGAGTGCTGCCGCCCGCCTGCACTTGGCGGCCGGCCAATCACGGAACTTCACCCACATACGGTATATATAGAACCAACCTTGGGACTCTTTCCAACAGAAATAAAATCAGAGAGGATAGGGAATTGATTATGTCACTATGAGCTGAAGCCAGGCTCATCCAGATACCCCTTCTCTGCAGTCAAAACACTTGAGCATCGGATTGGAGATTGGACTTCCAACTTAAAATAGATGAACTCTGGAAATTGAGTTTTGGCCAGTCTTCGTGGGATGTCACGAAACATTAGAGTGTAAATGTTGACTACAGAATCCTTCGGAGCTCTTCTGCTACAAGCGAATCCCTACATAGTGTAGCTCCTGGTCGATTATCTTGCTTCGATACTAGATTAACTTTATTCTTTAAATCTTTTTACATAATATGCCTCCTTTTGTGAATTCAAGTGAAATACGTATAATATTGAATTCAGGACTGTTTATAGTAGGCTATTCTCACTAAGGGAACTGGAGGTAGTTGAACCGGCAATCTGTATGTATTCGCTATCTAAAATAGGAAATTCGACTCTTAGATAAAGGATAAGAAGGAAGAAACCAAGGAGAGAGACAGGGTTAGAGCGGAAAGCTCAGAGGCTGGTCATAATCGGGCAGAAGATGTGTCATAAGGGTGACGGAGTCTCAACACTTGGTTTCGATGAGAGGACCTGGTAAAAGACACTGACAAAGACCTGCCACTGGCCCTGCACTCCTACTAGCGATGGTTCCTAGAATATAAATTAGATATCGGTCTTCAAGCGAAGGTCGTCCATAACATGAAGATCAGGGTCGATGACGTGGTCATTGTTATGGTAGCCAATAATCGTTTCCATCATGATCTGACTAGTCATATAAGTAAACAAAACAAGTCCAAACATGAGAGCCAGGGGCAAGAAGCCAGAGTGAGTCCGCTGCTTCTTCTTGACAGCTTGGGCCTAGACGATAAGTGGTTAGTTTTGTGCAATAATCAACTAGTTTCGTTACTCATAAACACTTACATTGTACACCCAGTCATCTGCACGGCTCCAATGCGTACTGTACCACATGGTGAAGGAGCTCCACGGATAGATGAACCAATTTTTCTGAGTCTTTTGGTCGATAAAATACTGCGCGCAAATGGTATTAGAAATTGAAGAGCTCTCAGTACATATTTGTTCTTGCGACTTACGCTACCACGAATTATTGAAAATAGTCTTGGTGATAGCTTCATGCAACATCTCGTTGTATATCCTCTCTCTGTCTGACTTGACCTCGACGGATGAAGCGTGGTCCTTAAGCACTGGTGCAATAACCTGGATAATCAGGTCGACGTAGCTGGATAACAGTCAGGAAACATGACAAGAAATGATAGAGAGGATGAAGATGACGTACTTCTCAATGGAGTAAATGGTAGAAGTATGACCTTTCCCAGAGTTGGGACCCAGAACGTAGAAGAAGTTGGGGAATCCAGACATTGCAATAGACTTGTAGGCCTCCTTGTAGCCGAAATCACTCCAGTGCTCCTGACGAGTGCGGCCGTTGCAGCCTACCACTTCGACATCATACTGCGTGAGGGAAAACCCGGTGGCGAGCAGCTGTTTTGTGCGAATGAGATATCAGCTTTGATGTGAACTTTGTAAAGCATGATTTCATGCCTTCAAGTTTGCTTACGATTATGTCCGCAGGATGCTCCTGGCCTGACTTGGTCAGAATCGAATGAGATTGGACAGCGACAATTGGGTCATCTGTAAGGTGAATATTGCTTCGTTGCAGGCAACCAATATACTTGCAGTTGTCAAATATTCGCCGCTGCATCCACAAAAGCTGAGTATCTAATTCGTATTTTCATTATATAGAGTGGGGCACTGACTTTGCATCCAAGCTCATATGTAGGCGTCAGAAACGACCAGCATTTTGCTTTAAACACAGAATCGTAAGCAATTTTGAAAAAGGAGATTTTGAGTACTGATAGAGCTCACCAGGTGCGGTTTGTCTGATATACTCGTTGCTTCTGTCCGCCGATTCATTTCTGGCCTTAACACCGTTCTTGCCCGTATTAAATCTAACAGCCGTGCCCTCCAGATAGATAAAGACAATCATCCTGGAGAACCATAGAGCACCAGGAACATGGCGGAAAATGAACCTCCAGGTGTCATTCACTTTCATATTGTCATTTTCCAAATAGTGCTGGGGTGTCTAGGCTAGTCAGTAAATCAGTTTACACATATTTGGCCCATGTCTTACCCGAATGAATTGAGAGATGCTTCGTGGCTCATCGGCGATAGCCGGGATAAGCTGGGCAGCCGAGCCTAATCAAAGATCAGTTTCATCTGAGAAAATCAAGATAAACAGCGGAGCGTACATCCATTGCCGACAACAATCACGTCCTTCTGACAAAGAGATATATCGTCATTCCACCTGGCGGTATGGATAATATCGCCTTTGAAGGTATCGACACCAGGAACCTCAAACTCGTTGGGATTCACCAATCCCCCAACAGCAGATATGAACATGTTGCATTCCTGATAAATTGTATCACCAGTGGACAGATCTTTCAATTTGACCAACCAGGTGTTTGTCAGGCCTTGCCAGTACGCTCCTTCCCATTCTGTATTTGGAATGACGTGTCTAGGCACATCGAACCTCCCCGCAACATTGTTGAAGTAGTCCAAGATTTCCGCCCTGCTAGGGAAGACCTTTGAGAAGTCGGGATTGGGGGCAAACGATAGGCTGTAAAATACAGCTGGAATGTCCACGGCACATCCTGGATCTATCATTTCGTGTTAGTATCTGGATATAATCCTTGGAGACCCATTAGGGATAGTTGAACTAACATTTATTTGCCCACCAGGCTCCGCCTGGTGCAGAAGAACGCTCATAAATGACGTAGTCATCACATTTGAGCTTTCTCTGAAGCTGACATGCCATGGCTAAGCCAGAAAAGCCAGCTCCGATGATCATCACCTTGATGGGAGATTTCTTACCTCCATAACTCATGGTGGATACAAGAAGGGGGGTGTTGATAGTTGAAGGGGACGAAATGGAAATTGAGGTTTAATGAAACAATGCGTTATTTTTGAAGACCCTTGATGCCGAATTTATATTCGTCTGAAGCTAGGGCTTAGTTGTATGGAAAAAGCGCCACTGCGATCTATACAAAACACAATGCGATTCGCGACCCGAGATTCGGGCCGTCGCGTGTACATCTTGGTCACACAGATTGTGGCGACAACGAATCGGCGACCAGACCTCTACACCGTGTAAGCGTGAACAGAAAACTCCCACCATTTCCATGATCTAGTATCTAGCGTTGATTGCAGATCTCTGCAAGGTCGAAGTAAGATAAGGGCCTTTCACCCTTGGTCGAATTCTGGATGAGTCAACCTACTGCTAAGCAGGCGCACTCATCCATTTCTGGCATATGAATACTTCTAGTCCTGGCGAGGTGCATGCTCACATGGCAGATCGCCTTGTAGCTACACCGGAATGGCGATAAAGAGGGAACCCACGCTGAGAGTCTGTGCTAGCCAGAGATTTCTTTTAGGCGAGATATCCCACAATTAATCCGACAGAATTAATTCCGGAATATCTAATTGAAGGGCATTGCAATGCCTCTCATCAATATGGTATCCTTCGCATTCTATCGAACATATGCTTTGGCAATCGTCAGCTTCTGTTGTCTTGCTATTTTAATCCAATCAATTCGATATCACCGAGGCACAACAATGAAAAATCTTTGCTTGATTCTTTCCCCTATGATCGCAGATTGGATCTACCATGTCGGCTTGGAAAAGAGTCTTATGTTATTACTGCCTATTTCGTTGCTAGCTGTGATCACTACTGTTGTGGTTTGGGTGTTGGCGGTGTCGTATATCCAGCGGAAGTTGATTCTATGGTCTCAATGGGATCCAGAGAGAGAGGACACTTTGCTAGGAAGGCCCCTACTTTTCCCATCTCGGCTTACACATGCAAGAATGTTTCCAGAGAAGTACAACTACTGGATTAACTATTTCCTCGTTGGAATCCCTGTTGGACTTCGCGGTCGTGTTGGGGGTTGATGTCCATGGACAGTGATGGGTCAAACCCATGTTCCCCAGCTTCTGAATCGTTTCGATACTCCGTGAATATGCTTTTACAAAAGTTGATCTGGTTCAAGATTGATACAAGCCTGTATCTTCATCGTGGAGATGGTCATCTAAGCTTGACTATGAAGCTTGAACACTTTTTGAAAAACCAGGTATGTCCACCTTTGATCAGGAGACATGTATTGTGCTCAAAATCCTAGGGAGAGGACCCAAGCCAATTCCCATATGCCTATCTCATCACTATTCCGCAATTTCTCTGGTGGACAAAAAGCCCGATCTCGTACTGGTATCTCTACTCCCCGTCGAGAGAGCTGAGTGGAATCATCATGGAAATCAATAACTCATATGGGGAGAAAAAGAACGCCTTTTGCCGACTTTTCAAAGAAGATAGTTCGTGTTTTGAGAAAGGGAAACTTTGTGAGGATATCGGCACTGTGTCAGGGAGAGGATCAGAAGGTGACCGATCCGTTCGATTTACCTCTTCCGCTCCCACTGCCAGATACTACAAGGGTAGCTGGGAGAAAGACATATTTGCCTCACCATTTGAGAAAGTCGAAGGCGGGTTTGCCCTTCGATTTATGGATCCCCTTGACCCAACGCCGGAGAAAGGAGGTCCACTGCATTCCAATATGACTCTTATCAGCACCTCAGGCAAAGCCAAAATTTCTAGTCGTCTGTTTTCGATCGCTCCGCCACTTGACCCTCTTTTGGCGTCATCCTGGGAGTTGACTACTTTCCTGCTGAGCTGGTCATTTGTTATCCCGATATCTATCGGCCGAATTGTGGTGGAGGCTCTCCGTATACGGTTCAGAGGCAATATGCCCTATTTGAACAAGCCGGATGTGAAGCGGAATAACATCCCACGTAACGCTTCAGAGACTGAAAGGTATTTTCCCTCCACAGCTCAGGTTTTTCTTTTTTTTCGTTCATTTCCTAACAGAAATTGCCACAGGGTCTTGGAACAGTTTTTTCGAATCTACCTCTCCCGCCTGGTCGACGAATGCCCATTTCCACTGACGGTGATCTACACACCTGCCAAGTCACTGCACCTCCACCCAACGCCACTACTCTCCAAAGTCAAGACCCTAACTTCTGCCCCGCGTCCTGTCCTGATAATCCAGCCTCTCACGCCTCAGTTCTACACAAACATTTTGAAATACCCAGAGGCAAACTCGGGATTTGCCACCGAGATAGAGAATAAGCCCCATTCCTCAGATCCAGTATCTCAGCGCCTGTGGGTGTCGGACCCAGCGCTAGTACAGGAATTGATCGCTTCAGCAAAATCTCTTACCTGCAAGGAGGCCCAATCGTATTCGGTCTCAGTCCAATGTGAGATCTACAGACACTTTGCGACCCGTCTTGCATGGCGGAAGAACTCGGAACGAAAAACATTCATGGATGCCTTCATTGAGTCCAACTGCTCCACTGACATGCGCCGGAGATATCGGGCCGCGCGGGTCCACTGCTATCTGACCGAAAATCTTGCATGGGGTTCGTACAGACTAGCTGCGTTTTACGAGTTCTCCTTGCGCATGGGTGTTATGTGGCTGTTCTGGAAGGGGCTTTGGTGGATGCAGTATGACACGCCCGGGGGAAGATCGAGGACGTCCTGATAGTGTTAGGTACGTACTTTATAGGGGTCCAAGCGTGGGCAGCACTGAGTGGCTGTTTATACAGATAAGCGGAGATAGTCTGCGGCTTCTAGTACGTTAATCTGGCTGTAGAAGCCGCTAGGGAGGATTGAAGAATTTGATTCGTTGTTGATTTGCCATCATATGCAGCTTCTACTAGATCGGGAATATATTTAATTCTAAGCTTATATTTGAGTTTCTTTGGATATTTTGCTATTGGCTACTCCCGATCCCTAATTCCTATCATTATGCACCGCCACCATGCATCGTGCCCAGCCTCCACCTGGGCAGTGCATGTCGTGTAACTGTTCGCTGCTTATGCGTTCCAGAGTTCCCATGAAGTGAAGCCGGCTGCTTTCATGACTAAGTGAGTGTCCTATTTTGTTCAAATGTTACCCCATGATTCAATCTGGATGATATGGATGATAATGATGAAATGTAAAGCTGTAACATAGAGATTTTTTCCTTTTACGCTATAGGGAACAAACGAGAGAGTCATAAAGTGACAGCAAGCTGGTAAGAAAATGAGATCTGCAATTTCTGCAGGAGACCGAAACAGGTAAAGATAGAAAGACAAATGTTAATTCGAATCCGCAGAAACCGAGATTAATATATTCCAAGGCTCGCCAGCCGAGTGAAACGGAATATGTCATTCGATTAAGTAGCACCCTGTTTGAATGAGAGAATACAAAGACTCTAGTACTTCATAGTAAGAGTAAGTTGTCGGTAGACGACCGAATGTTGGATGGTTTGGCATTGATAGAGCAGTGCACATTGGTATCTTGGAAAATACGGTATTGCACGCAAAGTGATTAATCCAAAATCAAACAAGGTATATATACTCCTAGAAAATGTTGTGCCCGTTCATATTATTACTGTTGAGACCTCATCAGCCATTTGTCTGGAAAACGTCATCGATGAGATGACTTTTTAGCCGTATCAATATAAAATTATATATTGTAAATATATTCAATCAACGAGAACCAAATAATTTAATCAGGGCTTTCAATTGTTATTCTCCTGAATTTCTCATAGAAAATGGATAGTGGGGGTTTTAATCCCTCGTTGGTCTCTATAGACGGGCCTTGCCCTCCTCTCGATCGACGAGGTTGGGGTGGGGAGCTCGAACGGGACGAGTAACAGCGTAGAAGGCAAGTCCAGCAGACTTGGTCGAGAACTAAACCAAATTAAAAATGTGTAAGTCAAAGAATTCCGTGATATTTTTTAAGTGACAGGATGCGGAATATGAGGGCTGGGATGGAGAAATTTGTTCATGACAAACCTTGACCTTAGATCCAACATAGAAGAATGCGAAATCTCCTGGAACTAGATGATGGGTGATCCCAGTAGCCTCGTCCTATTCGAAGCAAATAATAAATATTGACGACATCACACAATTGCAATACACTTTCCGGGTAACATACCAAAATGTCAATCTGACCACTGAGAACATACTTCGTCTCCTCAAAAGTGTAGTGAGCGGGTCTTTGAGGTCCAGCCTCAATCTTGTAAAATCCCGAGGTCAAATAGGCAGGAGACTCGGTCTTGGTGCGGATAGAGTGGAAATCAGCCGTAATTGCGTTCTCGCCCTGTGGCAGGGGAATGAATTCGTGGCCGGCGCCTTTGATGACAGTAAGAGGGACGGGGTTTCCCGACACTACAAAGCGGACTTTTTTAGCAATCTGTGTGGCTTTTGATACCAAAGAAAAACCGAATCTCAAATTTGCCTTACTTTTGAATGATCTTCGTTAATTTGGAAATCTTTTTAATTAAATTCAAGATGCTTTCTCTATGGCTAATATAAGCACCATTATAGTTCGGGCACTCTCCCGGGATGGGAGAGAGATACCGTGTGGGTTAAGCCGATGAGGGGGAGCGCGGTGAGGAGAACACGGGCTTATCTCCCGGCTGCCGGTGCGGGGAAAGTGTCGGACGGAGACCCGGCATCCATCCCATTGCTATTACAGAAACAGTACCGAAAACTTCACTGTCTACTTTATTCAAATGTTCATCTTCAACTTTCAAACTCCCTTGATTATACCTCAGCGCCGGTTTTCTTTTCCTTCCCTTCCTTAGCATCCTTGATTCTATACTCAGTCTCCAACTCAGTCCGTAGGTTCGTTAGCCTTGCGACTGCTCGATAGCCTGGGGGTCTCGGTGAACAAACTTACGGCGCCTTTTGTATCTAGCGAGGACGCCGAAATAGACGTCAGTTGACCGCCTAGTCCATCCAGCGAAAATAGCGCAATCAAAATGGTGATGAAGACGGTTCGTGAACACGAAAGCCGCTTGATGCATGCTGCAGCACAATTGCAAAGCCGTTGCCATGAAGGTCAAAAATCGCGTGACCAACGCTGGTGACGGTGAAAAGAATCGACCGTGTCTTTATAGAGGACAACGTCATCCCCAAGACAGTCAGGAGGTTGATACTGCCATGCTTGATTGGCGCGTTTTCGGTTTTTTCTTTCTGCCTACAAGACCCTCTGGTATGACCAGCTGTAAAGGTGTAAATCTTGGAGGGATATACCATAGGAGGACATGACTGATTTGCCTCCCGAGTCTATGATTTCAAAGCCACAAAACCATTTGAAGCCCCCAGAATACCCTTGTCTAATACAGAATGGCCCTGCAACGCCTTCTGAAGCTGACGCTCGCCCAACATCAGAACCCAGATAGATACCTCCGAGGAAGAATGCCACCGCTTCATCATAGAGGAGTTTATCTCTTAAGCAGTGGCGATTCATCAATGCCTCAAATTACAGGGCTATAGCTACGTGTGTCACCATTCTACTATAACATGACCCGCCACCCCCAATGGCAGTCAGACCTAACATGGAAGAAGAACTTTTCCTCAATGCCAGTGCGGAATATATTGAGCACCGCGTGCGAGCGTCTACATGGATGTGGCCCGGGTGAGAAGTGGGTGATCGCTGCTTTAGCGTCGCGCGGCGGTGAGAAGGGTGAGTGGGCAATAGACAGGTGAGAAGTAGGTGAGAATCGGGAGAGAAGCCTCGGAATTGCGCAGTGGCCGCTCAGGCCGCTTAGCTAGGCTACGGCGATACGTTATTGGGACTAGCCGCTGGACCTAGTGCAGATTCAGGGGCCGGGAAACCGCCCCGCCATCGCCTAACGTACTGTAACATCAGGTCGGAGACTCGGAGGAGGAGCAAGCGTCGAGCGAATATCTCGGATATACCCAAAATGGGATGAGCGATGAGCGAATAGCGTATAGCAGGTACCAGAATACGAGGGACGCTCGGAGTAAGATTTGGTTACTTAATGGTCATTACTACCCTTCTGCGGGTAGGAAACAAGGACGCGCATTGTGCATCCTTCGTCCTGCTCGATCCCCTCTGTGCTTTCTGTACCTGTAAGTCAGGATGCGGTTTCTTAGTCTCAGCATCTTGTTGCTAGCAGCACCGGGTGTCGAGGTCGCTGCCTATACCTTAGATCAGGTTGAGGCTCAGTTCTCGTCGTACCTTAAGCTCGCGGAGAACGGCCAACTGAGCAGTCGAGGCCAATTGCCCTTCGGCTGCACGCTCGCGGTTAGAAAGCCCTGTTCTGCTCTGTGACGCTCGCATCTGCTGACCCACCCCAGTGCGATTTTCTAGACTTTGCACTGCCATCGCAGATCTCGTATCCGAACAGCACCATCTACAGCCTCGAGGAGTCGGGATACTGGTCGCAGCAGCAAGCATTGACGGAGCCGACCTGTCGTTTCTCCCCCAAGTCCGCGATAGATGTTTCCTTTGCAGTCCTAGCCCTCCAGGTGGCCAAGTGCGAATTTGCCGTGAAGAGTGGTGGCCATGCTGCTTTCGAGGGAGCGTCGAACATCCAGGGTGGGGTGACAATTGATTTGGCCAATCTGAACGAGATTGCCGTGCGATCTGACCGGGCTCAGACGGCCGTTGGTGCTGGTAATATCTGGTACGACGTCTACACCAGGCTTCAGCCCATGGGACTCGCTGTGATCGGCGGACGAGTCTCGGCCATCGGCGTAGGAGGACTGACTCTAGGCGGTGGCATATCATTCTTTTCCGGTCGCTATGGATGGGCCTGCGACAATGTCAACAATTACGAGGTCGTGCTTGCGGACGGTTCCATTCGGGAAGTGAGCTTCTCCTCGCCATATTCCGATTTATACTGGGCGCTCCGTGGTGGAGGGAATAACTTCGGAATAGTTACCCGTTTCGACCTCATGACCTTCCCCCAGGGCGATCTCTGGGCTGGTTCGGAGACTTTCATCTATACCCCCCGAGACGGCAGCAGCCATCAACGATGCATTTTATTACCTTGGTGTTAACGCTCCATCCGATCCTTACGCGCAGGTCATCACTGCCTACGCGTATGCACAATCGGTGGATTCTTATATTATAGCCTCGGATTTACAATATGGGAAACCAGTTGCAAACCCACCCATCCTGCAAAATTTCACAGCTGTCCAGGGTGCCGTCGCCAGTACTCTCCGCATCGTCGATCAAGCCAATTTAACCATTGAATTCAATAATACCAACCCGGGAGGTTTCCGGTATGTTTCTAACCCTCAGGACACCAACGATAAGCCTTTACTAAATCAGGATTGTAGACAGACTTACTGGACCCTGATGGTTGGGAACAATGCTGATTTGATGGCGGACATGGTTGCCATCTACATGGATGAGATCGAGCCGCTCAAGACCGTTGTCGGCATTGTCCCGTCGCTTGTTTTCCAGCCTATCTCCACCGACATGATTTCGCACTTCTCAAAGAACGGCGGCAATGCTCTTGGACTGGATGATCAGGGCCCTCTCAATCGTATGTGTCCCTCAATATCCTCTGATATGTCGTACTGACCTTCTCAACAGTGGTGCAAATTGACATATCTTGGTCTGACATTGCTGACGACAATCGGATTCTGACTGCCGCACAAAAAATACTCGATGGCTGTCAAGCCGCTGCGTCGGCTGTGGGCCTGCTCAATAAGTATGTGTACCAGAACTATGCCTCTGCTAGACAGGATGTATTCTCCGGTTATGGACAAGAAAACCTGGCAAGATTAAAAGCTGTCAGCGCAAAATACGACCCGGCTCAGGTCTTTCAAAAGCTACAGCCAGGGTACTTCAAACTTAATTGATCTGGAGCATAGCGTAGAGCATATGCACTCCAGATTAATAAAGTGTAATAAAGGTATCTGTTGACAAAAGGGGGTCGCAATCTTAGAAAATTATCTTTTAGCGATCTATGAGACCGCTATATACATATTAGATAGCCATTAGTTACAAGAATGTGGTATTAGATGGCCTCACCTAGGCGATAGACAACCCAATCATCTTATAAGACTGTTCCAAAGTTAATATTGTCTATAATATCAAGAGGGCAGCAACTTACATCAAACTTCCCACGAAAGGCCTTAATCCCACGCTCAGAAACTAGTTCTGTTGATGTGCGCTTGATCCAATCTTTAGGGGAAGTGTACCACTCCCTATATAGATCGTCTAAACGCAAGTCTGGTTGACCTACCCAACTAGGTATCACATCGGCGTTGAAGAAGATTGGCCGCAATGCGTGGATTTTTCCGGGGCTACTGACAATAGAAAATCCCCTTAAATCTTGACCGCGGAGGCTAACCGTCACTTGCCCTCCTGGCAGGCGACATCCAAGGAGTCTGTTTGCCACGTTCTTTTCACAGCTCACCAACTCAAACCCTGTAATAATAGTCTCTGGACCTTCATATAAAATGGACACTGCCAAGCTGACAACTGAATGTTCCAATGGAATCGCTTGGATGAGAGGAACATGTTCAGTCCCGCAGTATTCACATAAATCGTAGTTTTCCCCTTGGTACAACGCCCTTCTGCATTTCAATCCAGCATCAAACTCCGTCCAATGCAGTCCAGTAAGCAGATGATTGTCGAACGCAATCTGCTCATTGGAGGCTTGTGTCATTGAGCATCTCTGTCTCAACCACTGTGTATTCCTCCACAGAGATTTTAGAATCCAAATATTGTAGATGCTTTCATATTTGTATGAATGTTTGGGAAATCTTCTTTTGAGCATGAGCTCAATATTTGCCGTACAGCGATACATGAGCCGCCAATCTGTAGTTTCATCATCCGGTGGGTTATTGGCCAGGTAGGCGAGGAAGCCTCTATCTTGCACCACATGAAATCTTGACTTCCAGAATGATTGGATATCGAAGACTTTTGCCATTGATCGCGATGCATGTCGAAGAACTAGGAAATCGGCAGTGGCAAGATACATGGCAATTTGCATCCTTATCTCCATAGGAAGGAAAACAAAGCAGTCTGTTGAATATTCAGACATTCGTTTAGGGGCAGTCATTGCGTTTTGTGGAACTTGGGAAGCCCTTGTGAAACGCTTAGGCTTTTGAACTATTGGCTGTTTTGTGAAAATAAAACGTCGAAGTTTCTCCTCTAAACAGAAAATCCGTTAGTTGGAGCTTCCATTATAAAATCATCACAGTTTTCAGAGACATACCAGAACAGACAAACATGAAATCCCAACTATCTTGGGAAACAACAAAAAGCCTTTCAAGATCAATATCTTCACTTGGAATATGTTGAAGTAAGATTGAGCAACAATATTCATGAATCAACATGGCTTTCGTAGGTTTGGCCCTGATGATCATAAAGCAGGGGCCCAGATACTTGGCGCTCGTACTTTCTGTTTCAATCGCGAATTTAATCCAGTTACCCTCATTTCGATTGATATCTGATGGCTGGACTCTCGTTTCTGCTAGATGAACCATGAAGTATTAGACACGACTTCTAAAGACCGATAATAGTGATCATCCAAATTTACTTCCTCGATACTTTGACCAGCAGTTAAACGGCGTTATTATCAATACTCCACAGCAAACACAAGTATAATATCGCTGTAGGTCCAGAGCAGTATCCCCATCCATTTCGTGTGACATCAGTGGCTGAGTGCTGTTTAATGATTGAGCATACATATTGAAATTCAGACTCTTGAACCAGGGCATAGATGAAGAAGCATGCTTGGTGAGGAAAATGCCCATTATCTAGGGATCTCAACTAGATATATTACGCTTCATCCAGGTCAGGGGCTCATCATGACATCAACTCAGCAGCCATACTCCAAATTTATTTAAACATTACCAGTGGTTCAATATCAGAGTCCTACAACAAGAAGATTATTGGTGTCATGGTGAAGCACTTCTTTAAATAAAGTTTAGATACAGCATTTTATGCGGTACCATACTACGGTGGCCTTTCAAAGGCCAGAAGCCCGCACGCTTAGTCAGCAGTCTTTTGGCCTTGAGAAATCAAGTCAAGGCTGTCAAGCTTATAAAATATAGAGCTCCCAATGTGACTGCCATAGCAAGACAACAGCTTAAATCGATGTATTTCATGAGGTGTATGGTTATCCAAGAATACTGACTAATATAATGTGTAAGAAATTCACGTCCGTCTCAAATTGAAGCAACCCCATAAAGCGTATGTCTCCATGGAACTAGGCAGTTGGAATTGTTCGTGATTACAAGATCTGTCTCCGCTGACTTCGGCGAGCTGGTTTTGTGACAGGGAGGCGTGCTTGCTTCGATACTCTAGACCTGGCTCCACGCTCCCCTTGGGCCCTTATCATCATCGTCGTCGGCTCCGTCATCGAGGATGAAGCTGTGACCGGCAGAGATGGTGATGAAGCCACTGGCGAAGCTCTGTCACTCGCTTCCCTTCCTCCTTCCGCTGCATTTGGTGAAGCAAGTTGAGTATCAAGCTGGGCAGCCTCCGCAGCAATTTGTGCGTCGATCTGCGCATCGATTTGCGCCTGGCAGGCCTGGTCTTCGTCGATCATATCCGGCGATCGTTCAGCTTGCTCTATCGGAAGTTTCTTGACCCGAAGCCTCACACCTAGTCGCTTGCGTATACGTTGCAATGTTCTATTCGACGTCGGATATCCATCTTTTGCGAGTACGGCAAGGGTCTCCTTTGGATTACAGACAGGAAGTAGCTCAAGGACTCTTGCTTGTATGGTAGCAGCCTTGTTAGCCTTGGCAGCCTTGTTTTGTAGCCCCCACTCTCGAAGACGTGATTGGAAGGCAGTCCGCCCAATATTAATGGAGTGCGTATCACGTAGAAGAGCTCGGATATCCTCTTGTTTGCATTTCTGTTGTATAAGTCCAGTGATCAAGTCTTTGTGATCGTCAATTTCGACTTTGGGTGGCATTTTGGTAAAGGAAATTGGTCAAAGTTGCAGGAATGATGGTAAATCTATTAATTCATATCAATTTGAACATTGCTATATCATCCCCAGAATGGTGAAAAGCTCGCATGCTTAGTCATCCGGTTATTGGCCTGATCTTGGCCCGGCAGAATGGAGTCCGGGCGGTGTTTTCGCGCTCCTGGCTGTGTTTGAGCGAGTCCATGAATGTGAATTATGCCATACATATTCGAAGTCCGTTTACGCGTGAGTCCTTCTAGGCATATATGGACTGAATTTGGTCTAAAGTGAGCTCTAATTCGATTAATACAATCCTAAGGTTCCTGAAAATTATCATACTAAATTAGATAGGCTCATAGGCACATTGGAGGGTGTTAACTGAACACCACAGAATGTTGGTTGGACATCTCACTAACCAGATATGGTATCAGGCTGTAGCTTGAATTCAAAAAGTGTGCTACGGTACCTTACCGACCAGGTTAAAAAAGACGTATGATCTCACTTGATCTAGGTTAATCTACAATATAAAATTCGATTAGAGCCAGGACAAAATCGAAAAGATGCCGGCTTAGTGGGTATCACTCCTCGGACACTTTCACAATCAGGGGTGGTCTAGTATGAGTGAGTAGGTTCGTGGGTATGTACTCAGTAGCGTTATTGCTCCGAATCTTAAGTGCTGCGTGGCGTTCAAATTACAGTCAATAGTACCTGTTAGGTTGGTTCACATTTTCGTGCTCAAATATTAAATTGTGGCGGTGATAATTCCAGGTGCTAGGTGAGACGCCCGCGCTCCCTAGTACGCGAGAATCATCCACGTGAAGCTGGTCGGGCTTCTGGGAAAAGAATTCCTTATGTAGAATATTATGGGTGTTGCTGAGTCGCCGAAAGACAAAACCGCACGACAGGAATGAGAAGCGTGGGTCAGGTACTGATCGCGCAATGGATGACATTGGATGTTTGTGAAAAGGCCAAATTCAAAAAGCTAGGACCATCAGAGTAGCACCGACCAGCAAATTGCTCATCCCTAAGCCTTTCTCAAGGCGCGTACCAGCTGAGTCCTTCTTCGCCCCTGGCACACCATTCTTGCCCGATGTAATCTCGACAATATCGTCTGGAGCGTCATCCCAGCTGAGATTGGCCAATGAAATCTCATCATTCTCAAGATCAAACACTGCATAAATTTTACTTATGAAGTTGGAGCCCAAAATGATGCTTCCCTCAAACTGGAGCTCGGTGTTCTCACAGATCGTGAAAAAGCACGTGTCGTCACCCTCTGCCCACCCATAATCCTCCGCAACGTGAGATTGGTGGGAAATGAAATCGCTGAGGTAGAATTGGAATTCCAGATCTCCGAATTTGAACTCTATTGTCGAGTTGTCGCCCACCGCACTGCAAGAGAAGTTGACTTGTCCCAGCTCATCCGGAACAGAGGTGGCGCCGATCTGGGCATTCAGGGCTTGGGCAACAGACTTAGGCACATATGTCATTCCAGCCGCAACGTCGAAGACAGCGTCCAGCGGAAACTCCTTTGAGGCCGCGGATGTTTCGTTGATCGAGATGCTAGTCATATTGATACGAAGAGCCTTTGGCAAGTCTGATCCGTTGACTATAGGAAATGTGTAGAGGGAGCCGTCGTATCTTGCCTTGTTGATACCACCAAACAGAGCTGTATGGCCCCAAAGACTAAAAGCCGGAGAATTGATGGCACCGGTGTCTGCTAATGCCTGGGTCAGAGATGTGGAAGATGCATTTCCGTACCCAAGACTCAAGGTATCTGAACGAGTCCACGTTAGTGGGTATACCAGTATGTTTAGATAGCCGGGACCTACTGTCGTTGATATCATCACCCGTGATGATTCCCATCTTCATGGCGTCTATTGTGGCATTACCGATTTTCAGAACATCGGTCACAAAGTCCCCACCTGTCATGGTACCGTCATCGTTGTATGAAAATCTTGCGTCGAGCTCTTTGCCAGTGGTCGAGGCAGTCAGGTTGTAGCCTCCATATCCACCACAAGAGGACTGGTTAGTGTAGAGCTCGCACCAATAGTTAGTCACCCCGGCAAGCCAGCACCCATTACCCCAGGTCTGAATGTAAGCAAGGAAATGCTGTGGTGGGGTGCCAAAAGTAAAATTTGCGACATAGGAAGTGTACTAGGAAGTGAGGTTAGCCGGCAAACTGTTTCAATCCTAAGGGCTAAACCTACGTAATCTTGATCTTTGTCAAGATCGGTATCGACAGTCTTCGATCGCTTCGAAAGCTGACGCGAAGTGTCGCGTACCATTGGCATTGCGAGAACCGCGGGGTTGTCTCTCTTCTCCAAACTCAATGCATTAGTCAAGGCCACGCCAGCCAAGCCGAGTAGGCAGGCCAACCCGCTGCGCATGTTGATAAATGTGGGATTGATGAATACAAGTGAGAGAAGCGCAAGGTCGTTGTTGAGAAGAGAAAAAGGAGGGGGAAAAAGCTTTTTTGACCATGGCAAGGCTGGAGGTTAGAATGTGACTAGGGAGAGGTGACTCCACCTCCGGCAGCCCGGCTACGGAGATGCTACAATGGTCCAGCAAGGATACCAGATCGGCGAGAAAGAGTACCTAACGCTAGAAGAGGCGCCCATATCGGGTCCAACACGGTCTTGTTCCCCGTTCATGCTTATTGACTTAGGCCTCAGAGTACATACCGGTATGAAATACTTTTACCCGACAATGAAACGCTACGTGAGGGGATCAGCAAGCGGAAATTTGAAATCTTCCCAAAGAATGGCCAATTGCACTCTGTAAGGAAAAAAAGGGTCTTGGTTAATTTGGCCCCCAGGGCCCTAAGTGCTTAGTTCGTCTTGGCAGGGACTGAAGCGAGATGTGGGGACCATTAGAAAAGGTACGGAGTCGAAGGCTAATCCATAAGTAGAATGGACCCCGAAGCGCAAGAAAAACAAATTGCGCTCCTACACACGCCTTCACCACGAGAGGAATTGTAGGGCCGGCGGTCACAGACTTCGCGAGATCATTTAATTGCTTATCCAGTGCTAGAAGGTCTAGTCTTTAAGAGTATATCGAATAACTAGTCCGTTGACTACTATCAAAGTCTCGTGAGATCCCTAGTCGCTCCCTGGCATGTTTCTCAGCGCTTGTCTAAAAAGCATTCTATACTTCTTCCACACCACTCTATAGCGATTTGTCATCTGGATTTATGCTCTCTCTCCCCGTTCGTCCCTGCCTGATAGTTACCAAATGAATGTCGCAGCCATACCCGTAAGGCTTTAAACTTGTTGTTTAAAGGTTTTTTTGTTATATTATCATGGTACTTGTCCATTTTAATATGATATTTGTTTATACTTTAATAGTTACGAGTGGAAACTATAGAGGTATCTCGCAGGCACTAGTGAAGTTCATCATATATTCATCTATTTAAAATCCAACTATATCACTCCAAAGGATGTTCTCAAAGAGGCGTCTTTCTGGACGAGAAATATCTCCAGAATTCTGTCGCTAGGAAAGCGGTATGAAGACTCAAAGAGACAGCGCTTTTCCTGAGCTTATAGGTGCTCTCGTATAAGCGATGGTGAGAAGAAGATGGTAATCAAGGACCCAAATGAGATCACCGTCTACCGCCTCCTTACTGATGACATCAGCGAACACGTTCACGTGTTATAACGCGTCCGACGCTTCTCTATTCATTACCACTTCTAATTGGTGATGGAGTACTGATTAAAGAATGGCATCTAAGCAACTTTGATCGGCGATAAGGCGCTAGGAAACCCGTTTTGAAGATTCTGTTTTAAGTTATCATCGAGATATATTGCGATCGCTTTTTCCTTCGCTAAAGTGATATTAATTCTTTCTATGTCATTCTCGTTCATCTCCATTCTCGTTTATCTCCATTCTCGTTTATCTCCATTCCCGCGGCCACCCTGGCCACAGATCATTGGCAGGACAGAGATCCCACAAGGAATACATCAAGCCGCGGTTGAAGGCACTGCTTCATAGTTTCCTTCATTCTGCTTGATGGAAATTCGTAGACAAATTGACGCGATGGTAAGTCTCTGGTTGTTGGAGAACTGAGCACGGGCCGTTATGTGCTCATACGATTGCTGTATTCTTGAATTGGACGTGAGGTTTCCCCACAGGATCGAGCACCTGGAATCCTCTAGAAGGCATAATACCTGCATAGCAAATATGTATCGACCTTGTCATGAGACTATTCCGACAGGTTTGGCATACGTCATTCAATCATGTATTAATCATACTGATTTGGGCGTTCTGATTGGTGGATGGCAAACCGAACCGGCGTCTGCTTTTAGACTTGAACAAGGCACGACTTAGAACAAGGCACTTGCATCCCAAAGTCAATCATTTTCTCCAATCATTTTAGCTATGACCAAATCCTTACCTACCATTGACTTCATGACTGAATTAGAGAACCCTCACATTCGCCCAACCATCGTTTCCGACCAACACTTGTTTCGGTCGCAGTATTTCACTGACGTAGAGTATCAAAGTATTATTTAACAATTGTCTGCCCCCGCCAGAGCGTCAATGGCTTTTCGATTTGTCTTAAAACGTTCTCAGAGAACTTTCTCCACGAATTTCCCATCAAAGTCTCCATTAAACTTTCCATCATCTCTCAGAATGTCTGCACAAGATACCAACCAAAGCTTCAAGCTCGAGAATGTCTTCAATGTCAAGGATAGAGGTGAGTAAAACAAAAATTCGATTGTATATCAAAATGCATTTTTCTGGCACGGTGCTAATTTATGATCAGTGGCTCTTATCACCGGCGGTGGGTCTGGGATTGGTTTAATGGCCACTCAGTCACTAGCAGTCAACGGTGCCAAAGTGTACATCACCGGTCGCACGGGTGAGAAACTTGAGCGGGTGGCAGAATTATACGGAAAAAAACATCCCGGGCCAGATTATCCCAATCACGGCCGATATCACCTCCAAGGAGTCGATTAAGAAGCTTGTCGACGAAATTTCTTCGAAGGAGTCTAAGCTGGATATTTTGATCAACAATGCTGGCATTAGCTCCACGACTTATGAGACGGAACGCGAAGATCCAAAGGCACTCCAAGAAGAACTCTTCCACAACAAGAGTACGCTCGAAGAATGGGAAGACGTGATGCGAACAAATGTCACGCAGCTATTCTTCACAACCTCAGCCTTCCTGCCATTACTCAGCAAGAGCACGGAGAGCCAACATGGCTGGTCCAGCACTGTGATTAACATTACCTCCATCTCGGGTATCATCAAGGGAGCTCAACATCACTTCGCCTACAACGCTAGTAAAGCAGCTGCTATTCATTTGACTAAAATGCTTGCACACGAGATCATGACTTCTAACCTCAAGATCCGTGTGAACAATATTGCGCCAGGTGTCTTCCCTTCGGAGATGACGGCCAAGGAAAGTGATGACAAACAGAAGAGCTCGATTCCCAAAGAGAAGTATGAGTCTAAGGTTCCTGCTTCGCGCCCTGGAAAGGATGAGGATATGGCAGGCGCCGTGCTTTTTACTGTTGCGAACCAATACCTCAATGGACAGACCATTGTCGTTGATGGTGGATATGTTTTGGCCACTGGAACTGTTTAAGAGGCTATTCAGACCTTACTGCGGGCTTGCATCACACCCACCACATGAATATCAAATTCCTTGAATTGTATGATAGGCAAAAGTATTAAGCAATTTTCTTCCACGCGCTTCACACGTATGTACGCTCGTAGTATGAGGCATCTGCATGCGGGCTTGGAAAAGATGTGCTTGAACTCATTTTTACTGTGTTTTGAACTGAAATACGCTGGTCCATTCTATGCCAATCAATAGGCTGGCTACAATCTCGTCCTAGGAAATGATCCTAAACATATTTCATAGCGCAGATGAACTTTCCAGATCATTATAAATAGACATGATATAAAGGCTTGCAGATCCTGTTGCTCTAGGAATACCTCAGATCCTACCTCAGCTGCCGTGGCGTTCTCACTATGAAAGATTGGCGGCAATGCTACTCACTAGTCCAGAGGCTTCTCAGGCAACCTAAAAAACACGAAGAGAGCTGGCGCCAAGCTGATGGCGGATATCGCTTTATCCAAGTCAGCTGAGAACTGGACAGGTCCGGAAAGTTCGTCTTTACCTGGGATGATTTGGAAAGACCGCAAGTAACAAGACTTGACAATTGACTGCACTGGTTCGGGCAAGGTAAAAGCAAATCGAAGATGATTCAAAATTTCTGCAACAAGCTATGAGTCGTGGTCATGTCAGAAATGCTCAAATTAAGGAATCAAGTACTGCAAACTGACCTTGGATTTATCTTTCCCAACGGGAAATTCTTGACCTAGGTACTTTCTGAAGAGCGCCTGACTCGCTGCAGATGTCACGGAAACACCCAGTACCAGCCCCAGCTGCTGGCAGAGGTAATAATTTGTCATAGCAGTAGCTGTCATCTGGTCTGGGACTGATACTGACAATGCTGTGAAGGCGCATACGAGAGTGCCACCCACGCCTATACCGAGACCAAGATAACATATCATCTCCCCAACTATTGGTCGATGTGGCCATCTTGCTGCTATCATTAGATTGCTGGCTATTACAATCATGCAGCTGATTACCAGCAATTTCTTGTATTTCCCAGTTCTAGCATTCAATTAGTTCACCTGTCTGATGTCACTCAGGGAGGGATCCACACCTGTGAACAATCCTGCCACTGACAGCTGCGCTAACAATATTTCCAAATATAATTGGCAGTATAGTTGTACCCGCAAGAGTGTTGACATAGTTTTCTTTGCGGATCCAGAATTCTGTGATATGACTGCAGATCTGTGCACTATCGATCAGTAAGAATGTGAAAAGTGATTTCAAGCCGACCTACACCTCCATAGCTGAAGAAAAGGAGAATTTGACTGAGATATATATAACCAATTCCGCTTGTTTTAATCAACTGTAGCGGAACCAATGGCGTGCTTGTCCAGTATCTTTCATTGATTCCAAACAGCAGAACGCTGACAAAGAATATCGTCGATAAAACTGCCAACCCCAACGTTGACTTGGATTTCAACTCACCAGAGAACTGACAAAATACCATTAGTGAAGCAACAGACAGGCCGAGAAGAAAGACCCCTAGTAAGTTAAAATCTTGGTGATGGGTTGTCTGTCGCTCAATTTCGGACTTTTGTACGATTCTTGCTGTTCTGAGTCGCCAGGAAGTCATCACTAAACAAGCGAGGCTCAATGGGACTTGCAAAATAAACCCCCATCTCCAGCCAATCCACTGAGTCAAAGCACCACCCAATGGAGCACCGACGGAAACCCCAATGGTCATGACGATCGAAACGTATGAACGTAGCGCTGTAGCTGCCCTTGGTGGCACCATGTCTGTATTTTATCATCAGTACGGTTTTCAACGTCTATATGGATCAGCCATCAATCTTCAAGGTGGAATAGACAAACCGTTGATTATGACAATGACTAAGTCCGTCATTCCCGAGCCACCAGCCCCGGAGAGGAGCCTTCCAATAATTGCAGTCCACAAAGAGCTGGAAAATCCGCTAGGTAAAGATTAGTGTTCTCATGTCCCATCTACTTCATTTGCCTCGACTTACGACATTGCGCATCCTATAGAGAATAGTAAATATGCCCCTTGTATTGGGTACTTGTAGCCATAGATGTCGCAAATTCGTCCGTACTGCCACTGTCAGACTGAGGATCGCAAAAAGTTAATCCAAAATGGCAATCTCACGAGAGGTAGCGAGACAGCAAATCCTAGATTATATGCCGTGACGAGCCATGATCCCATCGTGCCGGTGCCAAGCTGAGACGCGATCGTAACATGGGTGGTGAAAACAAATGTGTCGTCCGCATATGCAAGAAATGCGCCTATAGGTTTTTGTTAGATTGACAGTGCTTAAGAGGCTGCGTGCTTCAAATGTCAGTTCACTTACCCAACATCAAAGTAACGAATAATCCATAGTCCATTCCCGATCTCTTGGCTTTACTTGAGGGTGGTTCAGGTCTCTGGCCATTTTCACACTCGCTGAATAGGTGTGAGGTTTCCAAAGATTCGTTCTCATCCATTTTCTTTTCTCCACTTCCGAGAACTTTGAGCACTGGGGCTGCAAATGAACTTATGATTCAGCAGGCTGGCACTTGAAGATGGTGAGGAGAGGGAGAGACAAGGAAAACCAAAGCTACCATCCTTGTTATGGGGTGACGTAAGGGAGAGAAACACTTGACAATCCATCACCTGACTCTAAATTAGATGAATCAACATAAGAGGAAATGGTGGAAGATTTCCGAGTGAAGTGGGTCTCTTTTTCGAGCTGAAGCTTGTGGGGTAGTACAAGGGCTAATCTATTGATACCTAGAAAACAAATACCATTGTCACCTCAGCAATACCCGCAAAGGCCCCTCCGTCAGCCGATCCAAGGCCCGCTAGAAAAATCTGAAAGTTTAGAAACCTCAGACACCTTGATTTCGTAATTTGAGTCTAAATGGAATCCTCGAAAACAGCCAGATGCTGGGCAAAGTACGGTTGCTAAATTGTCAACTTGCATACCTGAAATACAAGCCTTGGGACAGGATCTAAAATCCTTTATAAATCCTCTAGTACCAAACCATATCGATTATGTTGAACTAAAGTGATAACATGAATCCCAAAGCCCAGTATTTGATGATTAGAATCATCTATCCGTATTATTTGCAACCATCTGGCTGAAATTGATATTGCCAGTGGATCGGAACTGATCCGCACTGATTCACATAGATCAAGCCCTCCGAAAACAGCAATATTGCACAGATCATGGATGCTGAAGTCCTCAAAAGGCGTAGACAGCTCCTTCACAAAGAGATTTCTGCTTTTCGTCGTCTAATATTAATTTTGATGTCTGCATGGGGCAATATGTTATGCCCGCGCAGCTGGATACGGCCTGCCTCTGGCAATATCACTTCGAAGTCATACTTCAATATAACATGACATAGTAGTATTTTGCCAAAGACGGCAGCGTAGTGCCTTCCAGGACATGCCTGTTTCCCGTGCCCAAAGCCCATATGGTTTGCACTCGTGGAAGTAAGTTGAAAGGGGCTTGTCAAAGAGTTCTTTGCGTTTTTGCGTAGATTTGCGAAGCGGTAGCCGTCATATTTGTCTCCATCTGGCCAAACCGAGGAGTCCATCATATGACATGCTGACACCATAATGGCTGTCCCCTTCGGGATAATTAATCCGTCAGGTAGGACTACTCTCTCCTTTGCGACTCGCTCCATGTTGCCTATTACACCAAAATCAGTCAGTCAATGAGCTCTTGCGTGGACCGGCATCATGATGTCACATACTATAGCCAAGTGGTCTGATTCTTTGACTTTCCTTCATGGCACTGTCCAATAAATATAGCCTTTGCAGTGATGATTTGGTCAATCCGTCCTCTTCAACAACTTCAATGATTTCCTTTCTAATGTCATTCACCAGGTTTGGATTATCAGAGAGGTCACAGAGTGTTTTGACAAGCAAGTCGTTGGATGTATCAAGTGAAGCAAGCGCAAGCGTGAGTTGTAGTGTGGTGAAGTCATATGCGGAACCTTTACTTGCCTCTTTGACCCAGCCAAGAGCAGTCATTTCTGTATCGGGGCCATCCTCTTTTTCAAGCATTGGCTCAAGATATTTTACAACTTCTTGAAGCTCTGCCCGAACCTTTCGACAGCTTGGCATAAACCGAGAAGCAAAGTTCCTCATGGGCATGGGCCATCGTCGTAAATGATGCGCGGCAATAAATGAGTCTTCCAGGAAATCATACATCAAGTTTAAAAAAGCTGGGTTCCGACACAGGTCGTCATCACCAAGAAATCCTCGAGCTACCATTTGTGCCACAATTTGACTCATTGTCTGTCGCACGCTGACTTGGTGCCATTCTGCTTTGAAGTTAGGATACCCTGCTGGAGGCAAGAAATTTGAGCACTGGAAGTTTTGCATACCGGTTTCGTCTGTCCAATTAGTTTGCAGTGCCAAACTGGTTTCTGTGGAAAGTGGCGTGACGAGTTTCGCTTTGGGTTGCAGAGTGTCATTCAGATGGTGTCAAAGACTTGTCTTTAATGCGCAATCAACTTACGAGTCTGGCGCGATAATTTTGTTTTGACAGTGATCTGTAGAATCTTTGACTCTAAGGCAATGTTTGCTAGTGGCTCAAATCCCGGTATTCCCGCGTGGAAGTCCTGCAAGTAGGGCTGTTATTACCTAGCGCTCACTTTCTCCTTAATCGCAAGTACTGACCTCGCCAATAAACGCCCCCAAATCAAATCTGTTATCATTCCCAATCACATCGGCATATTTTGGGCCCAGAATCAGGCGGAAGTGTGCCTCTGTGCACAAATAGAACGCTTCCCCACCCTATTTTGAAATTCTCAGTGCTAACGTCAGTCATCCATACCAGTAGCAGTTGCACGAACGAGGCTATACCCACAGTCTTCAGTCCAGTTCTTATCCACCCCTCTGGGTCGGCGATGTACCGTCCTGTCGCTTTACCATAGCCAAACTCGAACCATTTTCGGTCATTGAAAACTGGAAGTCTGGATGGATTCAGTATTTTCTTCCTGATCTCAACGAACAAAACGGTTATAACAACCACTGCCACAACAACACCTGCAGTGGTGGAGTCAGGACGGAACCATTTCATATCCATTGTTCCAACCTCCCTCTTTCGTGCAGATTAGCCTCTGCTGTACGAAGTACAAGTAACTGAAAAGGCAATCTTGTGGAGGGCCTGAGGTCTTATGTTAGACATACATCAGTAGGTACTGAGTCGATGTCGCTTTCTCGTTCCTTTAAAAATTCCAAGTGTACTGGACCTTGCATTACTGTATAGATTACATGTGTATATTACTAGCACATTACTAGCAGCTCCATGTACCTGCGCGTGCATTGTGTATTGATATACCAGTATAGCGGCATAACAGTGTATTGAAAGATGGTGTCATCATGCAGAACCTCAATACGTAACGTGATTTCGTCAGGTAAAATGCAGGGGGAGGGGTTTTTTCCTTCCCCACTACACTACACATCCATGAGTATGTCGGGTTGATTCAGCTGTAGCTCTAGCCAGGTCATTGGCTGTGGTCGTTGACCACTTGAGGAGCAGGGAAAATAAATGAAAATCACCCACATGATGCGATGAGGCGATCTTCTTTTGCGGTGTACAGTACAGTATGACACCGCGACCATCGTGCAGATCAAGACTAACCTATAGCATTCTCGTGATGCGTTATTCTATGTGGCTGGCTGGAAAGACCCACTTAGTGGTTCAATAGTAGAAAAAGCAAAGCTCATGCAGATTCCACCACCTGGGTGCGTACTTGTAGCTGAACAATTGATCCCCGAAGTACACTTTTTATTTCTGATAAGATCGCCGAGGCAATTATCTCTACTGCGGAGTAGAGTCTATTGATTTACTTTATGGTTGTTACGTAGATCCACGGGCAAGCTTCTCATGCACATGTGGTTAGATTAAGGAAGTGATCATCGTACTCGTATAGAGAGCTGAACCACGACTCCACTTGATCTCACATGTACTTTGAAGTCAGCTAAGCCATATGCTGATCACAACTCACCTGACCGTGTTTGAGTTTATACACATACAGTTCATGCATACTGTAAGTAGGCACCTAGTTTGCACGTTTGTGTTACCAACATGTAGAAGTGGATCATCGGGATCAGCGGGAGGATATACTTTCGATCGCCTTTCTTTCGTTTTTCTTTTTCAGCTCGGAAGTAATTAATTTTGGCTTTGCCATGATTCCACACTATAGGGAATTCGGAAGGATTGTTAGTGACACAATATGGCCTATCTGGAGAGGAGCGAGACAGTGATTAGGTCTAAAGAGGGTTCCCGCAAGAAGGGCGGATGCCAAGAAAGGGAAATGTTGATTAGCCATCAGCCAACAAGGATCCAGATGACATCTGTTATCACTGCCTTTATATTGATACTAATATTTTAGAGCCTGACACCCCTTTCAGATCGAAAGTAAGTCTGAATAAGCCTCCAGAGCTATGTAAACTTCCTCCAGCTGTAATTCAAACCGGAACCCCGTCGGCCGAAATATATATAATGAATATTCCCGAATTCGATTGCTTCTCTTCAGCCACGTAACTATTGAGTGTCTAAATCTAGACGCGAAACTTCCTCCAAAAGCCCCAGTAGGTACAATAATATTTTCTGCTTGGCCAGGTAGCCGAATCATGCATGCCTCAATGAACATCTTCAAAAACCTCAATACCAGGGCATTCTTGGCAAAGAGTATGTGGTACCTTGGCTATCTTTGGGAAAATCTTGTGATGTTCTGATTGGGCCAATTTATCAACCTGAAATATCAAATCTTTGATGGTTTCTGTCCGTGCAAGAGGGTTCATCGTACACATTCGAAGCGTGGTTCGTCCGCGAATTTTGGTGGTGAGTATAGAGGCAACGTTCTCCGCCAGTAGCCTCTGTGAAATAGCTTTGTTTAATGCGTCTAAATCTTCTTCGCCAAGTCCACGAGGCGCATATCGGAAAACCACGATGCTAGCAACCGTTGGAGCTGCAATAATCCAGTTCTTGTACTGGCGGATATTATGATCTGCAGTATGAGCAAGAAGGAAACCTTGGTCAATCATCTCACCCATACGGCGACGACCCAGCGTTTTGACAGTGAGCCAAAGAGACATGGCACGCGCTGGGCGACTGAGCTCTGGACCAAGGTTGTAAAAGTTGGTGTTGCCCTGTGGTGCTGATACACTATTGATATACTCTGCGTCCACGGCAAAGCTGCGCAAGAGAGAGCCGACGTGACGTGTGAGCACTATCCCACACCCATATGTCTGAAAGAGCCATTTGTGCCCATCCCATGAAACGCTATCTGCGCGACCGATCCCATCAACAAGATAGCGATGCTTGTCAGATAGCGCAATAGAAGCACCATATGCGCCATCCACATGTAGCCACAGCCCTTCATCTCGTGCGATATCAGCTAGAGCATGAAGAGGATCGATGCTCCCTGTGTTGGTGCTTCCACAGCTGGCGACAAGAAGAAAAGGTACAAGTCCGGATTTGCGGTCTGCATTTAGAGTCCGTTGTAGGATATCCACATCTATGCGAAATTCATCATCGGTAGGTATCTTGTGGACCTGATATTCCATGAAGCCAGTCATATGTAACGCTTTAAGAATCGAGATATGTGTCTGATCGGAAATGTAGATGATCGCGTCGCGTCGCTGTGTAGGATGAAGAATTTCATCACGGGCTGCAATGATGGCAGCCATATTTGCCATAGAGCCACCCGAAACAAAGCATCCCCCAACTGACTCTGGTAGTCCAAGTTGAGCACCCAGCCACGCTATCATGGCTTTCTCAACAGCACTCGGACCGGAGCTCACATCCCAGCTAACAGCATTGACGTTGCATAAAGAGGTAAGGAGATCACCTAAATGGGCAAGGGAGCTTGGGCAAGCCGGCATATAGGAGAAGCAATTTGGGTGGTTGAGGCGCATTCGATTATCAAAGACTGTCATGGCTTGTTGAAGGACGGATGTAAGATCGCGAGGATGCTCATCGGGCATAACATGATGCTGCATGTCTTGTATCTCATGGGCGCTAAGTTTTCGAACAATGGAATCCGAAGGGGCGGGTGAATTGAGGGTGAGAAGTTGAGTCAACACAGACTCTGCCTCCAACATGAGCTGGAACAACCCGTCACCTGCCTTCTCTTCTGGTCCATTGGAACCCATATTGCGATAATTCGGAGGAGATCAATTCGCGGGCTATAAGATTGAAAGCTGTATGCAACAAATAATGAATGTGGTAAATTCACGCAAAATACGTCAATTAATTGGCCTAAGGGTTTTATAGAGAGAGAAGTAGGTGTGGAGCTGACTAACTCACATGTTGTGTTATTACTATCTATAACATATAGTGCGGAGTGCGCAGTAATGCCCTTCAGAATATTTACTACGGATCTCCGGGGCGAACTTTGATTTTTCTGACGCAATAACCTATCGTTTTCCAGCATGCAGGAATGGAGATTCCGAACACTTACCGCGCTCTTCGCATTGATTTGCAGGCCAATCCTCCAACCCCCTCATGTGCCTCCACTTTTTTGCAGCCTATGCTGCTAGTGATTCCATCCCGTGCTTCCCCAGCGATCGGGCCTTACTTGGTGTTCACATCTCGCTTTTCATCACGGTACTTTCGAAAAGTATTTCCCCAATAGCCCCTGGTTGGATTTACCACCGCCGCTATTTCCAATTGGGGTTAAATTTATATGCTAGGTAATGACCTAGACCTTTACCTACAACTTTACTCAATCAAACACTTGGCCCTGCAACTATGTACCCACATTTGTACTTATGTTCAAAGAAAAAGGAATATGATAGCCGCCCAATGTGATGAACATCGATCGCCGTAAAATACTAGCGTATAACCACCTGTTTTTGGTGTCTTCAAATTCACTCTTGACTGTCTCCACAGCGGCACGCTCTCTCGCATACATCAATCCCATCCCTCACTTGGTCTCATCGGGTCGTCGCGCTGCATCTCACTTGCATAGAAGCCACGTTCAGTTTATAACACGTTTCAAATCAGATGAGCAACTCATGCGATGTCGTGATTCCTTTTTGGTATATACAGCGGCTATATGTATCGGCATAATGTGTTACTAGGCATCTCATACCATTACATCGTTTCCATGCCAACTTGAAATAGATAGGCGTTCGCAGCCAGTTGCTAGCTTAGGACACAGATATCCAAAATAGGCCATTCAAATTGCAGCTCTGTCTTGCTTAGGCTTTACTAGACTCAAAATCTCGAAATGAACCATACACGTTTCTCCTCCGGAGTCATCTTTTGTAAAACCTCTAGCTCGCATCTCTTCACAGAGAGATACGTTGAAACCAGATTATCACCCAGGATCTGTTTGAGACTGTTATCTGCTTCCAAATTTTCCAGGCTCTCAATCAGCTCACAAGGCATTTTGTTTTTTACGCCCAGTGCGGTTCGCTCTTGGGAGGACATATTGCTAGGTTCAATGGGACAAGGTCCTGCAGTTAGAAGCAAACCTTGATCGAGTCCATCCAGTCCAGCTGCCAACAATGCACAAAGTCCTAAATAAGGATTGGCTAGCCCGTCCATCATCTTGACTTCAAATCGCTCATTTGAGATTCGTCGCAGAATCGTCTCTCTGTTTTCCCATCCCCAGCACACGTAGTCACCTCCACTCCCGATGCCTGCAACCACCCTGTCGTAACTGATCTCTTGGGGAAGAGTAAAGGCGGAAATGGAAGTAAAATGGTCAAGAATACCAGCGAAGAATGACTCCACTTTCGGTACTTCCACCTTCTCAGAATTGAGCGATATGTGAACGTGAGCCCCAGTACCGGGCTTTTCGGGTGACAATCGGGGATAAAGGGTCGCTCGATATCCGTGCTTAGTCGCAACTTTCATCACGACCTGTCGAGCAATGACGAGCGAATCGACAGCTTTGAGCGGGGAGTCCGGGGGAAGAACAAATTCCCACTGGCCAGGGCCAAGTTCCCCGTGGAATTGTTGGACCATAATCCCAATGTTTTGTAGGGCCAGTACGGCTTCCTCCAAAACGCCAAGTAGAGACTCGTCTTCTCGAGTCATACTACACCATGAATGATTAACATTCGTCGTCTCGTACTCGATGTTTCCGTTGGGGAGTGTTCGTTCCCGTAAGAAGCTGAATTCTAATTCGAATCCAACCAGGACTGAGCAGTCCGCCCTTTCTTCAATCAAATTTGTCAAAAAGTCCAATTTATAGCGTGCGCATTCTGCTAAAGGCGAGTTGTCCCCATTGGTCCATGAAGCCATAACAATCGCCTTATTTGAATCCAGTGATGGGTAACATGATCGTGGATCAGGTTGTAGAAAAAATGATCCTGTCAAAGTCCCACCATCCGCCACATTATCGTGGGGAAGAATGTGAAGTACGACCTTTGGAACCGAGATTCCCTGGTTCGTCTCCAACAGTTTCTTGAAAGCTGGCATAGGAACCATGCGGACCAGATTTGTGCCAATGTATGTTGTGAAAAGCACCCAAACAAAGTCTACGCCTTTGTGGTCGGCGTAGAACTTTTGCCATTGGGTCAAAGCAAATGATTGTGTCATGTTGATCTGACCAAAAGAGAGTAGAAGATCTGATCGAAATAAAATAGGGGCATATAATCACTGGAAGGCTCGAAGCTCGACTGTGCTGACACAGCTGACTGTGCTGCAGAAAAAGCATACCTCAAGGATAGAACGCCTAAATTGACTATATGGATAGATATAACATCGGTAATGTCACGTATTTTAAAGCTGAATTATTAGACCACCTCGCATGCAGATTCGAAGGTGGAGAAGCTCCACCCATCCTTGATGGTTTGGATACATCGCTGGGTAATCGTCAAAATCCCGAGTGGCACAAGAAACGAATTATACAGCAGTTTGTACCTGTGCTACGCAAGCCACATCCATACTTTTTAGGCAGTACGAATCAGATCTCATATGTATTTTTACCATTATGTGGTGTGGAATGATCGAGTAGCTGAATCACACCGACTCTTCCTCATGTAAAGTACCTTTGTTTCCGGTCCACCAGCTGAAACTTGCATTATTACATACATGAACTGACGACAATTTCCATAAGATCTACTTTCGCACTATAACTTTTTTAGCTTAGTTTAACATTACGCTGCATGAGACTATCACCAAAGCTTCCAGTGGCTTGTTGCGGGATTTCTTTCGGTCGCAGCAAAACTTTGGTCGTGTGTCGGTAGATACTAAAAATCACCATTTTCTACAGAGTGGTGGATCTGGTCTCTCGGCTTACTTACCTAGTAGATATTGATTTATCACAGCTACTTTAAGGTCATATGTATTTATATTTACGCGATGTATTGATGATCTGCAGACCACCCCATAGCCCCTCACTTGTATTAGTACCCATTCTTCCGACTTTCACTGCGTTTTGGCCTGTTTGCAATTGATTTATGTTATTTAATCGCATGTGCTTTGGCTTAGGAGAACAATTTATATTCATGCAATCTATCCTTAGTGTACGCCTTCGATCCAACTTATAGGATTGTAACTGTTTCAAAGATCCCCTGCATAAGTACTTGCGCAATAGGTATAGTGGCTTATTCCTTTCATTCAAATTACTTTCTCTAATTTTCAGCACATCTAGTGACAGAATATATCACGAACACTGGGACTGTGAACGACAAAATGGCGGTGCAAGAAACGAATAGTCTTCAATTTGAGCTCCTTGACAAGTATATGAGCTGCCCCAACGATAGCCACAGAGCATGGTGGCAAAAGACCGGGCCTTTATTGGCTAGGTTGATGAGTTCAGCAGGCTACTCGAACCAATCTCAATGTCAATATCTCATCTTCTTTTACACTTCCATCGTGCCATTTCTGGGACCATACCCTCAAAAGTTCCCCAGCGCCATGACCCACAATGAGCTCCCTCTGGAGCTTAGCATCAACTATCAACAGCTAGGTGGTGCTGCACCAGTTGTCCGAGTAGCAGTGGAACCTATCACCTCCATCTCTGGAACGAAAGAGGACCCATATAATGTCAGCCCTATTCGTGACTTTCTCGATTGCCTGGAAAAGATCAATCCTGAAAATTATGACAGTCGGCTATTTGAGCACTTTTATCCCAAGCACACTTTGAGTGAAATTGAGTGCCAGAAATTGCAAGCGAAGAATGAGGCAATACGTGAGCTTTCGCAAGTTTCATTCGGTTTTGATCTAAAGCCAGATGCCATTTCTGTGAAGGGATACACATTTCCAGGGTTGAAGTGCCATGCGACAGAAGAGGACCTCTGTTCGGTTGTCATTGGATCTGTTCAAGAATATCTTGGGGATGCAGATCGCTATAAAACACTGGACATGATCCAGGAATATATTGAAACAACTGATTCAAGGTTCAACTTCGGATTTGTCTACTCACATGACTGTGTCATTCCGGAAAAATCTCGTCACAAGCTATATGGTCGTACTAAAGACATGTCTTGGAGCAAGGTTGAGGAAGTCTGGAATTTGGGCGGGCGTGTTGATTCGCCCGAGTCAAACAAGGGTCTTGACTACCTCCAGAGATTGTGGAAACTGTTGCGAATTGGCAATGGTCCCCATCCTCTTGGTCTACATTTGGTATGGAACTATGAAACAAAGGCTGGTCTCAAAGTGCCGGCTACCAAGATTTACTTCCCGGTCTATGGTCTCAATGATCAGGACAATGTGCGAGCTATCGCTCAATACCTCACTCAAATCGGCCTCCAAGCCCATGGTGACGCCTATGAGCGAACTGTGCAAGACTATTTGTAAGTTTGTCGAACAATACAGTGAGCGGTTTTGCAAAACTAATTGAAAAAGCCCCAGGTTTGATATAAAACATACAGATCGCCTCGTTTGCTGGGTATCATTCGCCTATACGGAGAAGACGGGAGTATATCTTAGTGTTTACTATCACTCTTCACTCGAGTATTACCCAGTATTGGGCTTGGTTTGAGACTTTGAACTTCCAAGGTTGGTCTTCTTTAATGATCTGTGCTTAGTGTTGCTATGGACATCTTCTCACTGTGTATCATAGAGGCGGTATCTACATGTATGCACTGAGAGGGCCTTTCGTTTTTAAACCTATTGAACAAATATATATTCAATAACTATATCCGTTTGATGATGATGAAGATTATTATGAAAAAAGAGAAGACGAAGACTTTGTATATTATAACCAGTATAGTGGGGAAATACAGTGCGTCACATTTAGATGGCCGGGCAATCAGAAACTAAATCAGTGACCAGCAGGCAATTTCGAAAGCGGAGAGCGTATGTACTGCTTATCTACTGCTTAGGGCACTCAATCTTCTATATATTAGAGAGGCATCATCAAATCCTGCCTCCATTCTTCTCTTATTATTCGATTTACCAGGTTGGTGGTTGTGATAGCGATACGAATAAATGATCATTGGGTAGACAATAACGCGAGATAATACATAAGGGAGCGTTAAATCATCAATCATACCATTTCTCAGGCAGGGTCCAATCCCATTTATATACCGCTATATGAAGACTGCTCGGCTTCAACGTATCTTCCGTCTTGGATCGAAACCCTGGAAGTTGTCAGCAGAGCAACCGGTTCTGGGCGACGACATCAGAAGCCAAGACAAAGGGCTGGGGAAGCCAAGCATCTGAACGGACCCACCTCCTGATATTGCCCGCGCCGCCAATACCAAATCCCACGTATCGCACCGATGGCTGTTCCGGATTGGAATCTGCTGTCGCCAAGCTCAAAGACCGAGGTTTTTCATTTCTTCCATGTCCGCTATCAGGTAGCAGGACTTCGCTTCCTTCATTCCCCTCCTTTTCTCTTTCAGCATCTGTACCTCGTACTTTGAAAAAGTGGTGATCTTTCCAACTTTTGAACATGTTTGGCATTATGTTCGCTGTAGCAAGGGAAATTTCTTCGCTTAGAACCTGTTGTTTCTCAGTCTGGACAGGCTGTTTGTTTTAGTCATCTTTTCTTTCGCCTCAACTGACCTTTGTGGGCCAGGGAACTTTCCTGGGAGAATGAAGCCAAGTCGACTCGATCAATGGATGAATGAAGCAAGCAAGCCAAGCAGTCCTTGGCATGCACTTCATATGAAATTTGATCAAAGTTTATCATTAAGGACGCATAGTCACATTATTACTTACCACACTAGAATTTGGGGACTTCACTATGAGGCATTTCTTGTGATTTGATAGATGTGTTTTCGTTGGAGTGAAATTGCATATACCGAGCGAGTTCACCTGACGCAGTTCTACGCAATGCCCCTGTCCAAGTAATTCAAGTCTCATGCGAACAGGGAATTTGATGTAGATTTATTCTGAAGATAAGCGGATGCATTTTGATTGCTCTATTGCTGAGCGGGCTCGGATGGCGCACATGCAGCAAATCAGCTCTCAGTAAATACGGGCCTCTTACCATGGCGAACGTCACCGTTCCTCCGCCGGTAAATCATGTCGCCACCACAACCCAATGATTGAAAGAAAAGTGTAGGCTTATCTCCACATTCTGCACGTCTAAGCTTTCAAACAAGCTTCTCTGGACAGAAAGCGGGGGATAAATTTAGTGGGGCCGATAAGCTTCCTGTCACATAGCATGACCAGACCATCACAACTTTCTATAGCAAGAACAGGGAAGTCGTTACTCCTCTTATCATTGTTTCCATGTGTCATCTATCTTTTCCTCGACACTTGACACTGCAATAGTAGCACAAAGGAGCTCTCATTGGCTCAGAAGAATAAACATCTCGTTATCACTCGGCGCTTCCAGGTATCAGTGCTTATCTGGAATTTAGCTACATTCTGATCAAAAAACTCGCTATTTGGTACGAAAGAAGCCACAAATGATGAGCAGACTCTTACAATGGGGCTTGGTTGGTATGATATATGACCCGTAGTTAATTGAAGATTTGGGAAACCATCTTATGATTGATTCTTTGCGGCAAAAGGGGTCCGAGCTGCATATATATCCTCTACCTCCACATTTTGAGAACCCTTTTTAATTGAGAGCACCCCCACTGGCACCAATAGATCGATCCTGGTAGTGCTCGCATTATTTGGGCCTGCTGCCAGTAAAAGATCAAGATGTCAAACTCAACTTTGACCGATGCAGATCCAGAGTAAGTCAACTTGCTCAGGTCTGGTATTTGCGAATGTGATGTTATACTGACAGCGCATCGAATAGTTGGCTTAATAAGGGCGATCAAGCATGGCAACTTACAGCGGGTACACTTGTGGCACTCCAATCAATTCCGGGCCTTGCGATTTTGTATGCAGGTTTTGTAAAAAAGTATGTTTTGGAACTTCGAAGTCTGAAGCTCCCTTCGCAAAGCTAACAGCGATCAGAAAATGGGCAATCAACTCTGCGTTTATGGTATGATGCGAGAATGATTGAATGTTGATATCTGAGGGAAACAAGTTAACCTTAGAAAGGTGTTTTATGCATTCTCCGCCACGCTTATATGCTGGGTCATCTGGGCCTACAAAATGGCCTTTGGCAAGCAATGGGGCAAGTTTCCTTTGGTCGGAACACCTGGTCCTGTTTTGACAATGCAACAAAATTTGGGCCAGGCCACCTTGCCCGCGGCCGGTCTTTCCACCAACTTTAATCTATCGACGATGATATACTTCCAGTTCGTTTTCGCCGCCATCACTGTCATTATTCTAGGCGGGGCCCTGCTGGGCCGGATCAATCTTCTAGCTTGGATGATATTCGTGCCACTATGGATCACATTCAGTTACACCGTTGGGGCATTCAGGTTGGCTTCATACGTTCGCGATTGAATTGGTGGGATAGACTAACAATTGTCATAGTCTCTGGGGAGGAGGTTTCCTATATAATATGGGTGTTCTGGATTATTCGGGCGGATATGTTATCCATCTCAGCTCAGGTACTGCGGGTAAGTAAACAAGGAGTGAATTCCCAGTCAATATCAAGTGATATATGCTAACTTTACACTCGACCTAGGCTTTACCGCCGCGTTCTGGCTAGGTCCTCGCTTACAACGTGACCGCGATTCTTTTTTTCCGAACAATATTTTGCTTATGTTGGTCGGCGCGGGGATCCTTTGGGTATGCTGGAATGGCTTCAACGGTGGTGACCCTTACGCCGCAAGCCCCGATGCAGGTGTTGCTGTGCTGAATACAAATATATGCACTGCCATGAGTCTGTTGGTTTGGACTACACTCGACTTTGTCTTTTTCAAGAAGCCGTCCGTGATTGGTGCTGTGCAAGGAGAAATTACGGGTCTTGTTGCAATCACTCCCGCTGCAGGGTTCGTCACCGGCTGGGGCGCTATTGTTATTGGAGCGTGTTCAGGCTCTATCCCATGGATATCGATGAATGTCCTTGGAAGAATGAAATGGATGAAGAAGGTTGACGACGTTAGTAAGTATAACATTGCGCCCCTACTTTCGATCCTCCGACTGGTTAACAGATGTCTTAGTGGGCGTGGTCCATACACATATGGTTGCCGGATTCATGGGCGGTTTTCTCACTGGCATATTTGCCACAATCGATGGATGCGCTGCATTCGGCCTTACAAACCCCGGAGGTGCAATTGAGGGTAACGGCAGGCAAGTTTGGCTGCAGATTGTGGGCGCCTTGTTTGTCATTGGCCTGAACTTGTTTATGACCAGCCTTATTTGCCTCTTCATAAAATATGTCTTGCGTGTACCTTTACGGCTAAGTGAGCAAGAGCTTCTAGTTGGTGATGATGCAGTTCACGGTGAAGAGGCATACGCGCTATTCTTCGAGGGCGAAAGAAGCCACCTCAGTCTACAATCGACAGCGTTGGAGAGTGGCCATATTATCGATGCCCACAGTCCTGGAAACCGTGAAGGGAGTGGCCACGAGAGTCCTTCCTCCCCAAGTGCTGCTAAGATTGCCAATAAATTATCATAACTTGGCAATTTTGATCAGAATACTATTTATTTATTTGCAAAGTCAAATGACTTTTGTGGCCAAGGCATGCCAGGTGCCTTCTGTTGATAAATCTCTCTCTTTCCATGGAGAATAGCTCAATCGGCCGACAAATTCTTCTCTCCCATCATACCTCCTGCGTTGTCAAATGTCTTCAAGGCAACAAGTAAGTTCTATACAGGTGTCGTGAGTGTGAATGTTGGTCTTCAATATGACTTCCATATCGGGACTAGCGTAGACTGTTCAGGTGGCGGATACGAAGGCGGTGAAACGTACTTTAGATGACTCATCGTGTTCGTCGTAGCCTCACGAGCAATAAGCCTTTAGAGGCAACTCAACCTTCAGAAATTGATTTGTGCAAACCTCGTTCAACACTTGTCTTGTAGGCAAAGTTGTTATTGCTCTCTGTCTTGGGTGCCTATTATCTATTGGTATAAGTGGGTAACACAACACCAGCCTTACCCGCACGACACGCCCTTCCAGAGACAATTAGAATCCGATGGAAACTTGAGTGAATCATCGCCCTGTCGGGTTTCAGAGCCTATTTACGTGTTCAATTTGCACAATACCCGGGGTGCTATTTTAAAGCTAAGAAGAGACCCTTTCGTTCAATTCTGACGTTTTGAATTGAGAGTGGCTCTATACCCCGCCAAAGCCGTACAGTTTCCAAAATTGACAGGGGCAATATCAACAACCCTTCAAGCCTTGGCAATCTTTCCATTTGAACCACGGCCTTGTTCACTTTATTGTTCTTGTTTTCCTTTTTTGTATTGATGGCGGAGGTATAATTTTGACCCGGGTTTATCTCATCTCTGGCTCTCCCGAGGTCCCGGACCAACGCCACCATGTCCATGTTCAGACCAGCTGGAGAGATTTCCTCATCGGAGTCTGATTCTGAATCCGAAAGAGACTCAAATCACAGCAATGCAGGGCAACATGAAGGGAGTAGATCAAGTGAACGCTCGAGAAAGAAGCGAGACTCGGAAGGATGGGACGCGTCAAGTTCACTTGAGGATGTCTCGGCGCTATCCCAGGGCGCTATGGAGACTAATATAGATCACCATGCAAATGTAATGACAGCTGCATTACTTGAGTTTTACTGTCAGAGTCGAGCCATCGATATCCTCAATGCCCAGCATGGCTCCAGCCGAAACTTCACCCGTCACAGCCCTGAGGTGCAATACCTGGGAAAGCAGTTATACAAATTCAAATCGCAATTCTTGTCATCGCATGGTGTCATGGCAGAGGGAATTGAGAATGAAGAGTTGGGTCCCACGAGACAACAATACCGAGACAATCTCGATTTGCTAGGTATTACTGCCCTTGAGAATATCGATTTGAATTCGTCTATGCGCTCACCCATCGAGGGTCGTGATGAGCTCGCGCTGGTTTCAAGACCGCCGCTCAACCATCAGGAAGGAGGCGAAAATACCAATCGGTTTTGGCGAACAGAAGGAGATAATTTGCAACTTCCGCCCATCGATCGTATTGATGGCCTTGGAGGCATCCCCAGCATTCCAAGAAATCTATCAACCTCATCGATACCCCTGTTTGGTAGTTCGCCAGTCAGCGTACCGTTATTCAGCGGACCTGTTGGTCCACAATATAACCATATGTCGCGATATTCCGTCGAATTCAGTGAACTCAAGATACTGGGCCGGGGATCATTCGGCGAGGTTTATCAGGTCAAAAATCACATCGATGGTCAGGAATATGCTGTCAAGAAAATTCCGCTCAGTCAGCGGAGACTTGACCAGTTACAGTTTGGAGGTCAGAATCAGCTAGAGAGTATCATGAAAGAGATTCGAACACTGGCTCGCCTGGAGCATTCAAATATCGTTCGATATTATGGCGCTTGGGTTGAACAGGCGCATGTCTCGAGTAATGTGCCATTCCAACCAAAGCCCCAGCCTAGATATGAGCCTTCACACATTCATGAGCCTAGCTTTGGTGGAACCAATGAACCAAGCATGGGCATCGTCTTTGAACACTCCGAAAATTCCACTATGGGGTCACACATGAGCTCTGTGCCCGATGAGCATGGTTTCCACGACAGAATCGAACGATTAGATAGCCATGCAACATCATCCTCCCGCCACACCAGACATGGCTCAAATGTTGAGTTGGAGGATGAGGATGATATCGAGTCTGTACCTCGAAATTTCGACAACCCTTCCTATGGACAGACATCCTCATTCGGGGAGACTGATGATATTTTCACGGATGGCTTAAGTCAAGATCACTCGAAGATGGTACAACGCCGCTACGGACCCGGTCACCAACCGCCAGCAGTGATTCTCCATATCCAGATGTCGCTCCACCCGATCTCTCTGAATGCCTATCTCAATCCTCAATCACCGGAGAGGAGCAGCAAGACCGGAACCCTGTCCAGGCGGCATTGCTTCCATCTGGTGCCATCTTTGCGACTTATCTTAGACATTGTGTCCGGAGTCGAATATCTTCACTCAAAAGGAATTGTACACCGCGATCTGAAACCTGCCAATATTTTCCTTTGTTCCCCCGAGAGTTATGCTCTAGAGAGCTGCTCAAAATGTTGCTCTGGTGGCGAGCCTCTGACCCACTACTGCCGTCCTCGAATTGGTGATTTTGGCCTTGTCGCGGATGTTTCGCGTCTGAATGAAGGCTCGGCAGATGGTGTGGTGACTCCATTCCGCGAAGGCCCCCAGATCCAGCGTGTTGTTGGGACCGAGTTCTATAGACCCCCTACCAACATCAGCCCATCAAGTTCAGAACCTGGATACTCGGACGAATATAGGATTGACGAAAAGCTTGATGTGTATGCTCTTGGAGTCATCCTATTCGAGCTTCTCTACCAGCTCAACACCAAAATGCAGCGACAGATGGTCTTAAACGATCTGACTCGCGGATCAACTGCTCTGCCCGAAGATTTTCCTTGCAAGATTGATCATGGTGAGACGAAGCTGGACACCGGAGAGCTCGTGGCTGACTCCTTGATCACTTGCATCAAAGGAATGTTGACGACACAATCACAGCTGCGGTGGACTTGTCAGGATGTGAAGGAGCATTTGCGTCGGATCTATAAATCCGTCAAGAAACTAGAGCAGGGGAGCGGATAGCTTGTTCTCATGCATTGCGGATGTTCACATTGGGATTTGATGATTTGAAATGCATAATGAGCGCACATGTTCCTTGTCTTGTTTTCACTAAATGGATTTGAGCACGCTGATACTTGTGCAACCACTCCACTCTATTCTACTTAAGCAACACCCTCCATTAGTAAATACAGATTCTTCCGATTCCACATATCTGCAGACTTCAAGTACATGAAGCATCTTAGTAATTCTACACCCACATTGCATCATCGTCGTTATATCCTTGAATAGTACAGAGGAGCGAGCCACCAGCTTTCTCCTTCAACACACTTTTTTCCTCCCTGAGCACCCCAAGCAGATGCTTAATGGCAATATTCTGTCCACATATCATATCGAACACGATATGCTTAATCCAATGGTTTGTCGGCATGGCTTTGAAAGCATCTCTCCACTCTGACATCAGCTCTGCGATGTTCGGGCCAGAATCCCCATTCTTCTCGCCGGGTGTAAGGTTTACATCAGAAAGAGGATAGATGATGCAAATGCGTAGTTTTTTGGTGTCTTCAATCAGACCATGTTCGTTGATAAAAACATGCTGAAGCGTTGAGGGATCTTGGAAGACGAAAGTGTGGGGACTATCCTCATCACGGACGGACTCGAGGGATGTGGGAGTTTCTTCCTTCGTGGTTGGATTGTAGTATAGAAACTTGATTGGCTCATCATCAGGCTTCAGGAGAAGTACTTCGGGGTCCATTTTGCATAGAATAATCTGTATGAAAAAGTGGTGATTATTGCTAGAACACAAGAAAATCAAGCTGAGAAGAGAGGGGGGTCTGCTGTTGCCAAAGGACACAATGTGAGACATCCATCTACTATTAGGCGCATCCTAAGAGTTGGCGCCTTTGGGGCTCGTAAGATATAGATTGGACTTATCATGGGTTCAATCCCCTTATCTTCGTCGGCCTACCAGTCCTTTCAATTTCAGCAGGTATAAGCCACAAAAAGGCACTAGTCTAACCCATTTTAGCGGCAGAGCTACGTATGCAATGTAGACAGCCAATTAGAGCTATAAACACATGAGCTTTGAGGAAAACATGGAAATCGCACCATATTAATGGTATGAGGCAAGGCGCAGTAATACGAATTTCACAGCAGTAATATCAACAAGTACATACCCAAGTAACTACTTAAGCTTTGAGATGTATGTGCTTAGTGAGGTTCCAAATAGCACTGCGTGGTGTTCAACAGCCTCCAAACATACCCATTAATGTACCACTTTCGGGCCTCGGTTGGAGTGCAGATCTCCCTCTATCACAAGTTCCCCCGCATCAACCAAACCTTCAAACAACTCAACACAGAAGCTCAAAATGTAGCTCCAAACCCATTTTCTACGTTGAACAACACTTGAATAAACAATCATGGCACACACTCTCCGCGCACCAACGGCTCCATACAGTGAGCCACTTCTCCCTCAACTCGACATCCGCAACCCATATTACACCGATCTACACCACAACCTTCGCGCCTGGATCCGTGATTACGTTGAAAAGTCTATCGCGCCCTATGCCCAGGAATGGGAAGCCGCAGGCCAAGTCCCTGAGGAAGTACGGCGACGCCATTGCGAACTGGGATTCGGCATTGTACATCCTCTGACTACCGAGGAACATGCTGCTGGCCTGTCGTTGCCGGGAAATGTACCGCGTGATCAATGGGATACTTGGTGCTCGCTCATCTTGACAGATGAGTTGACGCGTGTGGGGTACGTTGGAGTTGTCTGGGGTCTTGGTGCGGGGAATGGGATTGGGTGTCCGCCTATCGCCAAATTCGGCACGCCTGAGCAGCAACGACGGTGGCTTCCTGGCGTTGCGAAGGGGGATATTCGATTCTGTTTGGGCATTACGGAGCCGGATGGTGAGTTAATGTGCCTCCCAAAGCTATGGTACTTTAGCGATTCTAATACTTTCCTATCTATATTATAGCTGGCTCTGATGTAGCCAATATACGCACTACGGCGAGACGCGACGGCGATCATTATATCGTCAACGGGGCTAAGAAATGGATCACCAATGGCATCTGGGCGGATTATTGCACAGCTGCCGTGCGGACCGGTGGTCCTGGACGGTCAGGTATTAGTCTACTGGTCATTCCTCTCGCAACCGAGGGGGTAACCTGTAGGAGAATGTTTAACTCTGGTGTGAATGCGAGCGGTATGATTGAAACATCGAATAATGAGTCTTAGATCCGACTGACCATTTTCCGCTAGGGTCTACCTTCATTGAACTGGACGAGGTTCGTGTAGCCGTGGAGAATCGTATTGGAGAGGAGAACAAGGGCTTCCCACTCATCATGTCAAGTGAGTCGTGTCCGCTCTTCAATGGCTTTCATATCCTAATTCATCAAGATTTCAACCCGGAGCGCCTAGCACTGGCCTGCGCTTCTCTCCGGTTAGCCCGAGTCTGCGCTGAGGACGCATTCAATTATGCAGTCCAACGCGAAACATTCGGATCTCCTCTAATCCAGAGACAAGCGATTCAATCTAAGATCTTCAAGTTTGGCTTGATGATTGAACCCGCCTATGCCTTTCTGGAGCAGCTAGTCAACATCCTGGAACTTACTAAAGATCGTCCTGTGGACGATGTCAAGATTGGCGGTATGACCGCTTTGCTGAAAGTGATGTCGACAAGGGCTCTAGAGAAGAGTGTACGAGAGGCACAGCAGATATTTGGGGGCGCGGGGTATAACAAGGCTGGCAAGGGTGCCCGCGTTGAACAGATTAGCCGTGATGCTCGGGTGCATGTTGTCGGTGGTGGCAGTGAAGAGATTATGCAAGGACTTGCGCTTCAGGAAGAAACGAAAGCTTTGCAATCACGACGCAGGGCTCTTAAGAAGAAGCAGTCAAAGATTTGAATTTGACCAAGTAAAGAGCTCGGTCTATTCACATACTTCTGCTTTAGGGGGTTGTAATAGCAATCTAACACCTGGAAAGCGTACAAACTTCAGAAATCACCAATTATTAGGACGTTATAAGCTAGTAAAATGAGACTGAAGGGATAATAAGATGAAGTGTGAAGGAGGATTTTTTCAATTTTCTTCTGCTTCTGTAGACAGCGCTACAACTCGTCAATTGCAGAACATCAATTGTCCGTTCACGTAATCAGGGCGGAAAATTCAACCAATAGGGGTCCGTTCGAGTATCTGCAGCTGTCTGTCCATTTTTCTACCTGTGTGCCCACACTTTAACGTGTGTGCTGACTAAAATCATGTGATCTAGCTAGCTTACATCATCTAATATACTGACATCAATCACATGTCACGTGATAGACTCGATCTGTTATCTTATCGGCATGTGACCGAACCCGCGTAAAGGGCGTCACGCTTCGACGCGACTACGACACGCTTTGAGCAGTTGCCCGCCCAACCCATTTTCTTCCTCATACACCTTGGGTCTCTCAGCTTTCGTGCCTCTACATGTCTCTTTAACCGAATTTCACAATGCCAGAAGCTACAATGCCCCACAAGCGGGTGTTGGTTGATACGAACCAGAATGCCCGCAACGGCGTCGCATCTGCTAATGCGCTAAAAAAGCGAAAGCTGGAAAATCAACCTTCATCAGAGCTGAAGCCGCCCATGGCGTCATTTCAAAGGAAAGGCTTTGGATCAAGTCAACCACAGAAGAGTCAGTTCGAGTCGGAAGTGCTGGAGAAATTCACACAGGACATCGGAGACTTGAAAGAGAACAACGCGGAGAAGGACCAACAATGGGAACGCCCGCCGCTGCCTGTATGGGACCCAGCGAAGGAAAATGTTTGCTTCCAGCAAATTGACGCCGAGGAAGGAAGACTGCCTCGCGGAGATGTCATGGCTGTCCGGCTCTTTGGTGTCACAGAGGTAAGTTTGTCGCGATACAAAATCTCCTGCCGCGGGGCATCAAATCTAATGAAGGTACTAGGCTGGTCAATCGGTTTTGCTCCATGTCACCGGATTCCAACACTACCTCTACATTGCCGCTCCTGTCGGCTTCACCGAAGCGGATTGTGATCCATACAGGGCTTTCTTGGAGACTAAGATCGCGCAACCTTCAAGAGTCATCGAGAAAGTGGAGGTCACATTGCGAGAGAATATCTATGGTTTCCAGGGGAATAAGAAGAGCTGGTACCTCAAGATCACAGTTGCTGATCCCAAGTTCATTGCTAAAGTGCGCTCCATACTGGAGGGCGGCGGATCTGGCATGAATTACAAGGGCTTGTGGAGCAATATGGACTCGGGAGTTCTCACTTTTGACAACATTCAGTACCTTTTGCGATTCATGATTGATACCGGGCTAGCCGGAATGGCCTGGGTGGAGGCAAAGGCAGGCAAATACAAGCTTCTGCCCGAGCAAGACAAGCTGTCGAACTGCCAGATTGAAGCTATTGTCGACTACCGTGATATGATCGCTCATCCACCAAACGGCGAATGGGCAAAGATGGCACCGCTTCGTGTTCTGTCATTTGATATTGAGTGTGCTGGCCGACAGGGCATTTTCCCGGAACCGAACGTGGATCCGGTAATCCAGATCGCGAATGTTGTTACGCGATACGGAGAAGAAAAACCTTTCATCAGAAATGTGTTCTGTCTCAACGAGACAAGTCTCATCGTCAACACCCAAGTGTTGGAGTACACAAAAGAGGAGACAATGCTGATGGCATGGCAAAACTTTGTGGAGAAGGTCGATCCTGATGTGATCATTGGATACAATATTGCAAACTTCGATTTTCCCTATCTTCTTGACCGCGCCAAACATCTCAAGTGCCACCAATTTCCCTACTGGACTCGATTGAAGAACATGAAAACCGAGGCGAAAGAGTCCAGCTTCTCTAGCAAGCAGATGGGCAACCGAGAAACAAAAGCAACGAACACCAATGGTCGGATTCAACTGGACCTGCTCCAGCTAGTGCAACGTGATCATCACTTGCGAAGCTACACCCTCAACTCTGTGTCATACGAATTTCTGGGGGAGCAGAAAGAAGATGTTCACCACACTATGATCACGGAACTGTTCAATGGTACCCCTGATTCTCGGCGCCGTTTGGCAGTGTACTGCTTGAAAGATGCTTATTTACCGCAACGACTGATGGACAAATTAATGTGTCTGGTCAACTACACGGAGATGGCGAGAGTTACGGGTGTTCCTTTCAACTTCCTCCTTTCTCGAGGTCAGCAAGTCAAATTTATCAGTCAGTTGTTCCGAAAGGCCCTTGAACAACAGCTCGTTATTCCAAATCAGAAAAGCCAGGATGAACAAGATTATGAAGGTGCCACGGTCATTGAACCCAAGCGTGGATACTACGGCGTGCCTATTGCAACCCTTGATTTTGCGTCGCTATATCCCTCTATTATTCAAGCGCATAACCTCTGCTACACCACCCTCCTCAACAAGACCGCCATTGAGAAAATGGGTCTTGTGAAAGATGAAGACTACATTGTCACCCCGAACGGAGATATGTTCTGCACAACCAAAGTTCGCAAGGGTCTTCTGACACAAATTCTTGAGGAACTGTTAGGTGCACGTAAACGTGCAAAGAAGGAACTGGCTGTCGAGACTGACCCGTTCAAGAAGGCTGTGCTGAACGGTCGACAGCTTGCCTTGAAGATTAGCGCAAACAGTGTGTATGGTCTCACTGGTGCCACAGTTGGCAAGCTTCCTTGCCTGCCCATTGCCAGTAGTACAACGAGTTACGGTCGTCAGATGATTGAGAAAACCAAGCAAGAGGTGGAGGAACGATATACCATTGCCAATGGGTATTCCCACGATGCCCAGGTCATTTACGGTGATACTGATTCTGTCATGGTCAAGTTCGGTGTCACCGAACTGGCTGACGCGATGAAGCTTGGTGAGGAGGCTGCAGACTTTGTCTCATCCAAGTTCATCAAGCCCATCAAGTTGGAGTTCGAAAAGGTGTATTTCCCATACCTTCTGATCAACAAAAAGCGATATGCCGGTCTGTACTGGACCAACACCAAGAAGCACGATAAGATGGATACCAAGGGTATTGAGACCGTGCGACGTGACAACTGTCTTCTTGTCCAAAATGTTATCGAAACTGTTCTGAACAAGATCCTCATTGACCGGGATGTCGACGGTGCCCAAGAGTAAGGAAAACTGTTATATTTTCCATGTTATATGCATGCTAACAATACCATAGATACGTTAAATCGACCATCTCTGATCTCCTGCAGAACAAGGTTGATATGTCCAAGCTGGTCATTACGAAGGCCTATGCGCAAAAGGAGTATACCGCTAAGCAAGCACACGTCGAACTTGCCAAGCGCATGGCCAAGCGCGACGCTGGTTCCGCCCCGGCCCTCGGTGACCGTGTGGCCTATGTAATGATCCGTGGTGCCACCAACTCCAAAAACTACGAGCGAGCCGAAGATCCTATCTACGTGTTGGAGAACAATGTCCCCATCGATACCAAATATTACCTCGACAACCAACTTGCAAACCCCCTTGGTCGTATTTTCGAGCCCATTCTGGGTGAGAAGAAGGCCAACCAACTCTTGAATGGAGAACACACTCGATCCATTTCTGTTGCTGCGCCTAGTCTGGGTGGTCTCATGAAATTTGCTAAGAAAACTCAAACTTGCATGGGCTGCAAGAAGCCGCTGTCTGGTAAAGAGGAGATGGCCGGCGCCGTTTGCGAAAACTGCCGTCCTCGTCTTGGTGAGCTGTACACCAAGACTCTGACCAAGGTTTCGGATCTGGAGGTGCGATTTGGTCGTTTGTGGACACAGTGCCAGCGATGCCAAGGCAGTCTTCACTGCGAGGTTATCTGTTCATCGCGTGATTGTCCCATTTTCTACATGCGCATGAAGGCAAAGAAGGATGTTGAAGACTCGCAGAAAGAGCTGTCTCGATTCGACTTTGATGCTGGATCATGGTGATGACTGTATGTGTATTTAGTCGTTTACTGCAGCATTTCTCTTTGCGATGGGTAGGGGCGTATCTTTAGGCTGGCGTTTGGGGTATGTACACATGATACTGCATGGTACTCGATATCAAAACACTCGCAATTCCAATTGTTGTCAAAATCTTGCATTCAAACCAAAGACTTGTAAAATCTGTAAATTGCTAAAGGAGCGCGCATCCCAGGGCCTATTAGTCTGTATCTGTAGGTCCAAAGTGGATCCTCTTGGCGCGGAGAAGCTTCCATCCCCGCCGATCCCTTCAAGATTTCTGACATCGTCCCTTCCATAATGATACCCCCAGGCTATGCCACCATGAACCCCGCTGGAGATCAAAATGGGAGCAATGAACAGTCCATACCGCATGGCTTTGCGACAAATGGCTCACCGATTCCATGGGCAGAGGTATGTCGTCATGACTTGTTCTCCGCGTCCGCGTCAAACGCAACCACAATGCAAGCTCCCGTCGCTTGACTCTCACTTTGGGACCAGAGGCCTCAGTTACTGACACATGATCTCTTCATTTTGCAGGTCTTCTCTCGGCATGAAACAGTCCTCTCATCCCACCTCCAGATGCTTGATGAAGTAAAGGGCCATGTCTCAGACGATGAGGCTCTTCGGACCGTATCCTCGATGCTCAATAAGACGATTCAAGCGATGAATCAGCTCAAGGTCGTCCGAAAACATACAGTATGTTTGGGAAGATTCGATGAAAACGAAGTTACTTACGGCTAACACTCTCTGCCATAGTTAAACAGTACGTTGTCAAAACTCCTGCCTCAAAGCCCTCGATGCGCACGCCCACACGAGACCAATCCCCAGAGCCCAGCCAAATCATGACATGAAAATAACGGGATTTTGCAGAACAAACCTCCGATAATCCCTTTCAATCCACCTCCACCACATCCAAAACACGCGCCGCAGAGTCCCCAACCTCGCAATCCACAGACACAGAACATAACGCGCGTCGGAAGCGAACTCGCACCGACAAGGATATCGAGCCTAGAGTCTCCAATGATCCAATCGACGAGGCCCGCGCTTCCAAGCGCAAGCGCGATATACCTTCCTATCAACATCCAATCGACACTCCAGACGCCAACGAGACAGAGGACATATCCGAAGAGGTCCAGCGACGATTGCGCATCAAAGAAGAGCGGCGCCGGAAGAAAGAAAGCTCACAGCCAGAGAAGCGGAAGCGGGATAGTATGATTTCGAACGAAAGTACATCACCCGGCCCATCACGGCATCGAAAGAAGCGGATTAGAGTAGGTGATGAGACAGGTTTGGTGGAATTAGCCAGTGGTTCTGCGACTGAAGGAGGTAGAACAAAGAAGATGAAAAAATTGCGGTAGATAGGAATTGTGTCTCTACGCTAATCTTTGGGCACTAACCCATTGGGTCATGGATTCCACGCTGATTGGATTGTCCATACACTGGATTTCCGGGCCCTTGTACAAAAACATATACCCAATATTATTACGATTCCATGCTTCAAATTGTTTATCTAGATCTCGAGAATATGCCTTGAGTAAGGAAAGATATATATTTGAGCGGACATTCTATGCCAGATATATATGTATGTACAGTATTGGTTTAAGATCAGTCTAAATGAACATACCTTTTTCAGGCCTCTGCACGTCCTCGATCAACCCAAATCCAAGACTGCCTTTCTGAGCTCCAGGAGTGTCATCGACGATTTCACCGTACCTTACCCGTTTCCTCCCATTTTCTCCAGCAGCAAATCAACATCCCCATTTGCTGATACCCTGTGCCCCCGCAGGAGTGGTGCATGATAGGCCGTGGCTATTTCAATCGGACTCATCGTCATCGTGCGACCAAGCTGCCATTACGCATACCATACCACACTTCCATCCTCTACGCACTATGCAGTAGCCTTCTTTCTCTGTCTATGACTCTTGAGCGATATTCTAAATTAGGCTCCAGGTGCAACATGGCACTAGGTATTCCCCACCAAAGCTGCATTTCATTCTTCTCGAAACCGGCTTGACCAATATACACATAGTAACTCTTTTCTGGCCCTACAGCCAAGTTCTCGCCGCATAGATTATTGTATTGAGGGAGCGATATTGAATTGAAGGTCGGTCTGAGTGTCTATCATTGAGAAAGATAACATTATTGAGATATCGAAAATATATCCAACCAGACTCCTATGATGAGTCCTATCTGAGGCCACAATTGTTAATAAGTATATGAAAGAAAACCGTATCCAAGGCTAGATGCTTCAATAGCTATTTGACATATCATATGAGGACCGGGGATCACCTTCCAAGCCTACTGTAACTCCGTATTCGCTGGTTATGTTGATCAAATCCTGCGATATTAGCTGCCGTAAGGACTATTACTTGGTCACAGATAACATGACTCAGATCAAGATAGCAATTCGCCGATCATACCCACTCATTAAGATATTACCTACTTAAGAGATAGAGAAGCCCTGGAGCTTCTCATAGCTTCTCAATGTGGATCGAGCATCCAAGTCAAACGTCCAATAGTAGTTCCGGATTAGATTTGGGGTTAAGAGGCCTGCGGGAGTTTCATCGACGTTATTATCCTAATCGAGCTATAATCACTGCGACTATTAAGCTTCGCGTAATACCTATACATAGTAGCCATAGTTTGAGGACTCTGGCATCTCTTTGGGAGCCGCTTCTATTCAACCACTAGTCGCCCATAACGGCCTTTCACAGTTCTTGACAGAGAATGTTAGCTTGAAGCTGGCTACTTCAGCATATGTACTTCGCTAGCGGCTCAGTATCCTGAATGTTTGAGTCTAGTGCTATCTATACCTCTCGAAATGTCTCTAGAGGATCAGGAGTGTGATTACTGAACAATTAACCAGCAGGCAGCCTTTGCATTTGCATAGAAGTATAGGAAAAACCTATCAATAAATAGGGGAAAAACCCATACCAAGGCATCAACGAAACTTACCAAGTGAACGACGATGGAAAAGCATCCATACCAGCCTCCAGCAAGATAGAACATTTCAAACCCCTGAGAACTAGTCATAAAATCCCATTTTGATATTCAAATTCCCTTCAAGTAGATAGGCATTTGGGGACCTAAATTAGTATCAATGCATCAAATATAGCTTTGAAACATCAGAGTAAAAGGTACTTTTTTTACTATTGCATTCCCTTTATCAGTTTCCATTCTCACACAGTCAGGACTTTCACTATTGGAAAGGGTCAATACTCACAACCTAAGCTTCTATCAATTTTCATCCTCACACAGTCAGGACTCTCAATATTGGAAAGGGTCAATACTCACAACCTAAGCTTCTATCAATTTCCATCCTCACACAGTCAGGACCCACAAAATTGGAGAAAGTCAATACTCACAGGCTATTTATTCAGACATATCAGCTTATATTTCCACGCAGTCAGGAGTCTCAGTATCTAATAAGGCCAATACTTACAGTCTACATATCTCACGTATATCAGCTTTTATCGCTGTGCAGTCAGTCTTTTCACCACCAAGCATAGTTGATACTCACAGTCTATTTATTTTACCTGCATTAGCTCCAATCTCTATATAGTGAGAAATCCCAATATTAGAGAAGGTCAACACTCACAAGCTGTGTATCTCACACAAATCAGCTTCTGTCCTTATACTGTATAGTCAGGCATACACTATCAGACAAGATCAATACTCACAGGCTATTCATTCCACACATATCAATATTAGCTTCTATCTCCACGTAGTCAAGACTCTCATCATTGGAGAATATGGATACTCACAGGCTATTTGTTCCATACAAGTTAGCCTCTATCTACGTACAATCAGTGCGCTTGGTAATTCAGAAGGTCAATACCCACCTCTTCTTGACACACGCTAGATATACAAACTTCCACCCCTCCGCACTAAGGGCAGTATGAGTTAGATCTGACCCAGTCAAGCGACGACCATGAGGCACATACCACTTTCCCACAGGCTCCACAATTTTTAGCATCCGAACTTGTATCAGTGCACTTTCCGCGACATAGCTTTTCGGCTTGAGAGGTCTTAAAGGGACCACAAACATAACATGGTCCCTCTTCACGCAGAGCAGGAAGCACACAGGTGAGGCCTGGATTTGGATAACCTCGTTCGCACCATAAAGCGCACTCGGCAAGCTTGATCGCGGGACTTTGTGACCGAACAAGGGAGACTAGACCTTGACATTATGTGAGATCGCAGACGACAAAATGTTCCGATAATGGTCTTACCCAGCGTAAGCACGAGGATGATGGTTTTGATCATTTCTTCGCCGTGTGGAAGTAGATTTGGATGAATGTTACTAAATCCTTATTGGATTTAATTTACTATCAGGACTTTATAATTTCCCTAATGGTTGCTATGACTTCTATGACTGGTGCTGTTCTAATGATGAATAAATGATCTAGTCATGATGTATTACAAGGGATTTGAATTTCCTGGTCGAGTATAATTGGTCAATATGGCATTCATCAAGTATATCAAAGATTAATTAAACTGACAGGCTCTCATACTGGTGTTATGCTCCAACAAGATCTAAATTACAGATTTCTTGGACTGTGATTAGCCAGCCAGTCTATTCATTAGCCAGTATAGATGAACACCTAATTACTTAGTGAGAGAATCGCGATAGCGCCGCACTACGCATCAATTATGCGATTTTCATAATCAGATTTTGAAGTACTAACTACCCCTTGTAACCCTGGAATCCTCATATGTCTGCCCGTATCCTGCAAATGTCCTAGCTATAACAGAATATGACCATATTATGACGAAGGTCCGAGGTTCTCTAACATGAGTTTGTAGTCTAGCCTGGGCGATTATAGAATAGACCTAATCTCATTACCCTGGGTCAATCATATTGTCATATACATGTATCTGAATTTCAAATTCCCCGGGTTGGACATAGTTAATAGACAGGTCATGCGATTCTATCTTGTATAGTAACCTGTGGTCCTCCAGATAGTTAGCTACGGAGGCTATATAAAATTCTGTAACACACCTGGGCAAGGGAGATATATCTCTAGGAAAGAATTAGTGGTCCACTGTTATTCTAACAAGAGGGATATCAATGAGTATGACTAAAGCGATCGTGAGCAATCCTGCAAGACTATTCCTGAGTAGTACTTTAATGCTCCTTAGGAAATTGTATATTGAAGGAGATCCTCCACAAAGTACGTTTTTTGTACCAATAGCCTCTACCACCTGTGCCATGGGTAGTTCCCCGATGACGTCGATTTCATGAATAAGCTCGTAATTTGATACGGCGAGATTTAGCGCCAGCTTTATTAGCTACTTGTATTTGAAAATCCATAATATTCGTGCCAAGGGATCAATCAGTCCACTAACCTTACTTCACAAGGAGGCCAGACATATGAGCGAGCTGGACCCAGAGAAGCGACCGCATCACGCCTTACCTTCTTCAACCACCCATAATACCACCTAAATGCACCTAATCCTCTGAAATTAATTGAGTGAGAGACTAGAATACCACTAGCTATTGGAGCTATTGAAAATCAATAAATCACCTCTTTTTCGCCAAGTTGCTTCTCGAGGCTCCATTAACAAGCGCTCGAGGTTTGAGAATCCGAAGGCCATTTCTGGATGGCTGAATTGTGCCCAAAAAGATCCTTCACTATTGTGACGACCCGGAACTTTGACGAGACCGGTTCGCGATGGGTTTAATCCCTAGCGATCCCTAGTAGGTAACCGCTATCTGGTACATAATCGCTGTGGGGCAGTCTTTACCTCTATGTATCATTTCTTAAGGTAAAGTCTATGTTAAAGGCTAGTTTGACGGCGCTCCACGCGATCTTAGCATTAGGTTAGTCCAAATGGATGGACCTCCGAAGAAAAGCCATAACGCGCGACCTAATATTTGGTGATATTATACAGTTATGTTTATACGTATACCTACTAAACGTGCCCACCTGGCTATGTCAGCTGTCACATCATGCAAAAAGGTAAGCTCTAAAATGCACGACAACCCCATGCTGATATCGCCTTTGAATATGGTCCCAGTAACAATACCTTCGGGGGTTTCATGGACCAGCATGACGACCATGGAACTGCTCCTGGCTCGTCGACCTCTTGCCGAAGTTCTCGCGTCCCGAGGTTTCAACGCCCCACATCTTGGCCACATGTGGAACCCGCGAATATGCTCTCAGCCACTCATAACCTGCGATCCACATGAGAAAAAAAAATCACAACCAAGCAAAAAGGAAATGGCAGGTTAATCCTGAAGAGAAACCGAACGCGGGGGTCGAACCCGCAACCTTGAGATTAAGAGTCTCACGCTCTACCGATTGAGCTAGCCCGGCTTGCTTGTTGAAGACCGGAATCATAGTCTCATACAAGTTCGAGATACAGACCATAATTGAAGCCAAGCGTAGAACAGTGGACCACGCTCACGACCTGGTTGAATCATGGCAGGAAACCCTAGCTAAGTACGATTGGGGGCTTTATTGAACATGCTTTCAGGCATCTCTGAAGGTATCTAGGCAGATGTGTACAAGGCTTATTCTCATAAGTATATTCAGAAGACCGAGGGTGTGTTCAAGGAATACAAATCATATTGCACTCATAGAGTATACTAGTGAGCAGTCAATCACAATAGTCATGAGACAACAGTGCACGGTGGAGAGTAAACTGATAAGCTTTCGGCCGTTACACGTCGTCGCTGTGTTTCCAAAAGTTTGAGGAGCATGGTTTTCGCTACATGTCACATCAAACAGCCCCAAAAATGCGACCTTTGGCATGGTTGGGTATTGTCGCAGGACGCGCCGCTATCAAATTATGAGAAATTTACGGACAAAGCAACCACCAACGCCATATTTTCCGACCGATACGAAGTATAGCATACATGCAAAAAATATGTATGTATAAAGCCAGCACTAATAACACTGTACAAGCACCAGCACAGCCTCAAGTTGACGTAGAATTCCCCACCAAACCCTGCCCAGCCACGATCGGTAACTCGGAGACACAATGTCGCGACTGAGCCACGGAGCAGGAGTTGCTAAAAATAAGGCGAAAGATTTGCACGAATGACAAAGCTTACCCGAAGCTTAGCGCAGGGCTGAGTGGGGCCGGAGTTTCCTTTCATCAACACGTAACGGGGCGGAAAGTGGAATCTGAGCCATGGATGGCTCAGGCACCAACAATAGTCCCTTATTATCCATGGAATTTAGACGGATAATTATTTAACATGTTGGATACGGTATCCAAGGTTTTTCCATAACGGAGATTTACAGAGAAGATGTGGCTGAGATCGACAAACCAACAGCCATTCAAATGCCCTTATTGCAGATTACGCATGATCATGACGACGCCAGGGCCTCCGAACCAACCGAGTGGAGACGCGTATCAGGGTTCCCCAAGGGCCATTACATCGGTGGGGTTGACAGCGTAATTAAGTGGGTTTGGCTTTGCCGTGACGGTACCGTTAGCGCCGTATACCGATCTTTGCACTACGTACATGGGTCTCGGAGTTGGAGCTTGACCTCACATAAAGAAACCTTCTTCCCGCCTTTTCCCTCTTTCTTCTTCACTTCTCCAACTTACATCACTCAAGCAAAAATAAGCTTTTCTTGACTTTCTTCAACTTTCTATCTCAAAATGTTCGGCAACGGTCTCTTCAACTGGTTCTCTTCCTCTAAGCAGGAGTCTGCCCCCGCTACCTGGGACGCTACTACTGCTACTGTGCAGAACCAGCAGCCTACCAGCCCTGATGCTCCCACCACTGAGGGCGTTGTCTCTGAGCAGCCTGTATGTAATCACATTGGCCTTTATCCATTTTGTCCCTTAACTTATCCTTTCATAGAACTCCCAAGAGAACTTGATGAAGCTGCGTGGTGGTGGTGCCGGTGATATCTGCTGTGGCCTGTGAGTAACCCCCCCGCACTTCGCCGAAACACAAGGCGTTCATACTGATTCAATGTAGTTGCGCTGGACTTCTCTGCTTCGAGTGCTGCGAGGACTGCTGCTAAGCGTTCATCCAATCCACTCCAACGATCGACACGATCGACTCCCATATGTTTTACGATCTAATGACGGCGTGAATGTGACCGCGACAAAGGGGACGCTTCCTCTGAATGGACTTTTCAATAGTGATGGACCGCAAATGGGCTTGGAGTCCATCTAGGAAACTGGAATGGACAGGATTACTCGCCTAGCCGACAACATTGGCGGTGCCTATGGACATCATTTGAGGGACAGGTTCTTTCTTGATATCTGGTTTGATCTTTATCTTTCTGTGCCATTGTGCCATCTTTGCTTTTATGCGGGCGCCTTGCAGTCTTTGTCGACTTTCGTTCGACTGGAGTCGGGCCGTCGAATCAATACCCTTCTAGCTAAAAAAACTTACTTGCTATATTTTTATCTCAAATTATCATACTATTGATGTAATCCTCTTCTTATTCAAAATGAGTGGTCCTAGCCTAAGGACCACTAGGGAAACAAAAACGGCTGTAGTGTGGAGTGGAGGAAAAACCCTGATTATGATTGGAGTCCTTTCTACTATGTAGCCCTAGCTACGTACTATTCGAAAACAATCCGACAAGAACGAGGAAGGAAACATGCAGCACGTAGAATATAGAACGATCAAGAAAAGAAGAGAGTAAATCGAATCGGAAACACCTAATGCACTGCATATCCAACCATACCACCCATTCACATCAAATGGACGGAAGGAATCGGTGATTAGAATGCGTACCATCAACAACCGACCCTCTCCGCACCGGACATCTCACTAATACTTTACGGCACCCCATTTCTGGAGAATGACCGAAACTTTCTCAAAAGCAACCTTCGCATCTTTGACATTCAGTAAAACAAGTCGCTGCGACCCATCATTTAGTTGTCCTCGAATTTGGACAAACCTATTGGTGATCTGCGCGATAAGTGGCCCAAAGCCATAATCACCCCGAATCTTGCATCGGACATTGGCCATTTCCATATGGGCGACGAGGGCGGAAGTAGATTTAAGATTCCTTTCCGCATGAGGTGCGTCTAGCCTGAATACATTAGCATAAAGAATTCTTCCAACAATCAAGACACAACTCCAAACATTCTTAAGGGAGGACTTATGCTTGTCGAAGCCAAGCTCTGCCATGTCGTGGCGCTTCATCTTCGATTCAGAGCTTGTTTGCATTCCACAGGAGCACATGTAGTCGCCCAATTTCTTGTTCCAGAACAACTCTGCCATAATCTTGGACACAGGCTTATTGGGCTGTCGGTTGTTAGGACTAGTGACGTCGAAAGCAACACACTCGAACACATTGGACACGGCTCCGACGCGAATCTCGTCGTATTACTCTTTTCCATGTCTAACAATCTTCTTACATGCCACCGGGATCCGTGGGCATGTATCCTTTTCGATATGTTTGATGAAGTTTGCGGCGGTCTTGAAGAAGACATTGCAAACTGTGCATTGGATGTTCTGACGGGACAGGTGGGCTTGTCTAGTATTAAACAAGTGTATGCAATATTTTCTAAAGCGACGGCTGATGAGGTGATTGTCTTTGTTTGACAGCACCAACATTAACAAGGCTTTTAGAGCGTTTGAGAGAATAATTGGATCCCCACTTTTAAGCTTTGCAGCCTTGGATCGTGCTTACCCCTGGACCATGCCCAACCCTTTAACTCATCCAGCTTTTCATTCCCAATCCTACCTCTCCCCCGTCACCTCATAGCAAGAAACAAGGGACATTCATAGCCATGATTACCAGAAGATATCTTCGAAATACACACTTTCCACGCTTTTACAGCAAATTCGGCCTCTCCGCCCGGCCGAGTATTGTTCGCTTCCCTGCTCCCATTAATCACCCTTCACCTCTTCCAAAGCCCGCGTATATACCACCTCATTTCGTCAATACTATTAAATCTTTCTCAACAACAATGGTCCCTCCCTCGAAACGTGATCTTTCGATGGATGCCGATCTGAATGAGGCCGACCAGCTCGAGGTGCTCCTTAACAAGGATGGATTCAAAACCTGGGGCTTCGTGATCTATCGATGCACGTACCAAAATAATTCTGACTGGGAGAAATTCATGGCTCGCTTCCTGGGCGCCGTCCCGGATTGCCTTGAGTTCTATAGTGGCCTTGATCTACTTGACACATTTGCCCCAACGGTCTTGGAAGACCCTTCTTTCGAGGGCGCGACGATTGCTACTCTACTAGAACACTTCAAACAGTGGGCTAAGGCTTCATTGAAAAAGGAACAGGGTGTTGCTGAGGACTATAATGCACGTACCGGTCGATACCGGTTTTTTATCATGGTGGACCAGGAGGCCATGGAATCGGTTTTGAGCGCCCCCGAGGAGTTTGAGGATGAGGCAGGGTTTGTTCGCATGGTTCATGCTGAGTGGCAACCAGAGGTACTTGATGAAGAGGACATTGCGAATGGCGATGTTTCTGAGCCGGAGGAGCCCCTTGAGGGGTGCACTGAGCATGACGTGGGTTGGATGAACATGCGCTGGAGTATTATAGAGCTACCAGGATTTCACAAGCTGCGTGACATTGATGACTGGCAAGCGTATTATGCTCGGCCCCCGGCGATTGGAGACATACTTTGATTTCTGGCTCAAATAGCTATCAGGTGGAGAGAGGAACTAGCCTGGTATATTCTCAATCCTACTCGTGGACAAACAGCGCAGAGATTTCAAATATGAAGGCCTGGGAAGGCTAGATACATCAATTTTGGCTCTACGACAGCGTCTGCAGAATAAAACAATGCTTCCGTTGCAATGATTATGGTTACATCAGCACTCAGTGTCACGCATTCCAAGTATGCGGCTATTGTGCTCAGCAAAGTGAGAAAAAACACACTGCGAGCAGAAGGGAATGGAGGACTTTGCATCCCGACGCACAGTGTGCAACGATGCTCATACTGCCTGAAGCAACACCTTTTCAGAAAAGGGAAAGAGATGTAAAGACTGAAACGAGCTAAAGAGCTCCATGGCGTCTATTTGTATGTCCCACAGAAGAAGATTGTCATCCGATCAGAACAGCATAACAATCGGACTGCCAACCCCACGACAGACATACTCCACTGGATATAGGAATATGTTGGAATTGAGGGGGTCAAGGAAGCCAAGGCAGTACCAATGCCCATTTGCTTCAAGTCCAGTTTTCAATTTTGGTTTGCTTAGTTGGTAAGTCGTGAAAAAGCTTCCCAAGAGATACTTTTCAGGCACCATGCCGTCCAGAAAGAAGCTTAGTTCATTGCTAGCATAGTTATGTCTGTACATACATCTGACATGTAAATCGAGTTCCCCTACTATTCTGGCCGAGCTCAACATTTCGATATCAAAATCGAGAGAATGGCAACCTTGGAAATCATTAGGTTTGAGAACTAGACAGCAAGGATATTCAACGTACCATTTCCCACGTAAAGTAATCACAGCCCAATTATTACCATCAGCATCTGTCTCTTTTTCCACCTTCGTCGAAAACGAGATAGCACTCATGATTCCGTCACCAAACTTCTCATTCAGCACCGCCTTATACGCATATCCATAGTTCTGCACAATCTCGTACAGCCGATAGATAAGAGGCTCTTTCGGTGGCATCTCCACTGTTCGGCCTCGGTCCGGGAATCCACCAAGCTGCTCCTCCAGCTGAGCTTCGGGAATGTCGAGCACCTCAGACAGCTTCAGGATATCCTCTTTCGATGCTTTAGCCTGCCCATAGAAGATGGCGGCTGCGGCAACTTCATTGCGACCGATGTGCGACGCGATCTGCTCGAAGCTCAACTTCTTTGCTGCCTTGGCGGAGAATAGGGTGGCCGCCGAGGCAGGGAGATTAGGGTGTTGCGACGTCTGTTGGGGTTAGTGTTGGATTCGAGGTCAGGCGAGGCTCATGCATACATCCAAGGTTGCGAGAGACATTGTGATAGATTTTGCAGTTAGTATTGGAAAGGAATAAGGTGGAAAGCCAGAAATATTAATGTGTTCTTATCTAGGCGGGGTATCATATAAGTGCGGGGATTCTGTTTCAAAGGACTGCATGTTCTACCAGTATAACGCGGGTAACGTCATGATTAGCAGTCTTCAACCGCGAAATCTTCGGTCGTTTCACGCATAGTCTGGTTCGGCTACAAAGTCGTGGCGATTCGGGTTCCTAGTATATTTTTCTCAATCAGGAATTTATTCATACATTACAGGCAGGTCACTAGGTAAATACCTGACACTACTGCACGTCAAGGGCCGTAGATCGCCGTCAGAAACCCTCTGGCTAGTAGTGCCGTCCCCAATTTTGCAACCCTTTCGTCATCTTTACGAAATTACGAACCCATTTCTCGATGCAGGTATTATTGGCCTTAAGCGCTGGTAAGACAATCGCTTTTCTGAGAATGATTGCTAACGGGTTCAAGGTCGATCAGTGGAGCCGGGGGCCCGAGACGAATTTTAAATCTAGATCTAGCTCATGAATAATGACGGCAGTCAATTTCTCTACAAAATTAACATTTGATTAATCAACTCGGTCGCGTCAAGTTCACGGGGAGCTCGGGGTTCTATGTTCAATGACATCGGAGAACAGCAACTCGAATGTGTCGAACGGACCAATTGGGCTTGCGGCTGCCCAGGTGCTCACGCGCCCAAATTGATTTAAAATTGGTGATGATGAAGCCGACTTGTCAGGAACGCCTGCATGGATTGCTTGTCTGGCGAAATATTATCGCACAGATTCTTGAGCTCTCACTGAGCCTCGCCCCAAACTTAGAATGAACCCCTGTTCCTCTGGTGGAACCAAGCAACACCCATGACCACACCTGGCAGTTGTCGGCATGCGCGATATTCGGTTGAACTGGACGATAACTATCCTGGATAAGTGTGCGCGTCCTGGTTCGGTAAAAAAGCCACCTGGGCAAAGGCGTGACTGTTGTTGAAATTGCCACTACTCTGAGGATCGTCCAGAAATATATGGGCGATATGGGCGCGATCGGCGATGATGTAATATTTTCACAAATCATTGGCACTGATTGTTTGAATGCCAGGAACGCATTCTTGAACTATAAATATGCTATTGTCTGAATAATAATTGGATAATTCATGAAACTAAGGCTGAAATAAATATGTAACAGATTAAAGGTCATGGAAATAATCTAAGCTGACGCGGGGCAATTGCCGATCTCATCACGCTGTGCATGTACTGTACATGTGGCATGACATCGGCACCTGAACTGAGCATCAAGTGTTACAGACAAGTTAAACCGAATCCGTTACCTAAATCAGCCATCCGAATTTATTATTGGTGTTTCTCGGCTCACACACGCTATACGTATTACGACACAGCCACGACTCCATCGTGGCTGGGCAGCGGGGCATCGGGAGCTTCATAAAACAATCCCCGCCCAGGCATCCCAGTTCCTTATTTCTTTTCCCCCATTATCCTCTCACATAATTATGTCGCAGCAGAATGATGATTTGGCCTATGGCCACTACAGTGACTCCTCAAGAGGCTTCAGCGACACCTCCAGGGGTCTAAGTGACACCTTTAAGAAGTTCTACAAGGGCCACCAGAGCTCATCGCAGCCGGGTCAACCGGCTCAGCCCTACAACCAGGCTTACAACCAGTCGGGATCGCAAGGAGTATGGTCACCTCACCCACCATTTTCAACGCATATCTAATAGTGATTCGCACCGCAGACGCACCAGGATCAGAATCAGCCCCCGCAATACGGATCTAGCAGTCAGACGCCCAATCCTCCATACCAACAACACCAACAACATCAGTACCAAGGACAGCCACAGAAGCAGGATAAACTTTCCGGTTTCCTGGGTAAGATCCAGGGTACTGTGACCGAGTATGGTTCAGAATGGGCTAGCAAAATCGGTAATACCATCGATCCCCAGGCCTATGCCCAGTACGGCCACACCAACCCGACCACCGAGCATCGGTTCGGTAGCTTCGCACCACCCCGAGAGCACAACGATGTGAAGTGGTATGTGGATGGCGCCAGCTATTTCTGGGCCGTCTCTCGCGCTCTCGAAAATGCGCGGGAGTCCATCTGGATTTTGGATTGTAAGTCCCCAGCTCTTCCGGTGTGGGTCCGCATCTAACAAGTAAACAGGGTGGCTCTCCCCCGAGCTTTACCTCAGACGACCCCCGACTAAGAATGAAAATTACCGACTGGATCGCATGCTGCAGGCAGCTGCCCAGCGCGGTGTGCGCGTGAACATCATCGTCTACAAGGAGGTGACCCAGGCATTGACGCTGTCGTCTTCGCACACCAAGAAGGCTCTGGAAAGCCTTCACCCCAATATCGCGGTCTTCCGTCACCCCGACCATTTGCCGGACGGACACGAGGTGGCATCTGAGATCGCAAATGCATTCCAGCATCTGACGTTAGATTCTGCCAGTCTGACCCGGATGAACAAGGAAAACCTGAAGGGCGTGTATGGTGCGACCGACGAGATGATCCTATACTGGGCCCATCATGAGAAGCTCTGCTTGATCGATGGGCATATCGCTTTCATGGGTGGACTAGACCTTTGCTTTGGTCGCTGGGACACGAACCAGCACGCAATTGCTGACGTTCACCCAGAGGATTTGAACGAAACGGTCTTCCCAGGCCAGGATTACAACAATTCTCGCGTCCTGGATTTCCACAACGTCGCTCAGTGGGAGAACAATCAGCTGGACCGACGGGTTTCTTCTCGCATGGGATGGTCCGATATCTCAATCAGTCTGCACGGTGCCGCGGTAGAGGACCTGCGCCGCCACTTCGTTGAGCGATGGAATTTCATCTATGATGCCAAGTACCATTCTAAGAATGACTCACGGTACGCAAGACTGGCTCTGTATGGTCGACCTACCTCTTCGTCTGGTCAGCACCAGGGCGGCCAACAGCAGTCCAATCTATATCCGTCTGGACAGGCAAGCCCACAGGTTCAGCAACCGTCGCAGCAGTACCCAGCTCAGGCGGGAGGTGCGCCCACTTTCCCTCCACCCCCAAATAGCCAAGGCCAGCAGAGCCAGCAGAACCAGCCCTCGTGGCAAGCTGGAGGTACTCATCCTTCTGGAGTTCAGTCCTCTGTCAGCCCACAGCCCCAGCAGCTGTCGCAACAACAACAGCAACCTCAGCAGCCGCAGCAGCAGGCAACAACTCCATCTTATCAGCAGTATCAGCCTGCTACCTACCCTCCCAATCCTAGTCAAACACCCCAAACACCCGGGCAGGGCCAGCAACAGCAAAATACCCAATCCTGGCAGTCCGGAAAAACCGATTATCCTTCCCAAGGACAATCCCAGTCTCCATCCAACACCCAGCCCCCTCCTCCTGCATACTCCAGCAATGCACCCCAGGGCCATGGGTCCACTCAGTACTCTTACACTGGAGAGTCTTTCCCGCCTCCACCCCCGGGTCCTGCTCCTAGCCAGTCACCTGCGAACACACCCTACCACCCCCAGCAGCAGGGACAGGCTTCCTACTACCCACCCGCAACGTCTAATGTTTCAGAGCTACCGGCCCAATCTGCTGACAATTACGCGCCCCATGGCCAGTCTCAGAGTCAACAGTCCTATTACCCACCTCAGAATCAGGCGTCGGGAACTCAGAGTCAGACGCAGGCTCAGGCACCCTACTACCCGGGCCAAGAGTCCCATTCTGCTACTCGTGGGTTTGATGAACAGCACCATGACAGCGAGCGTGGCTTCGTGCCGCAGCACTACCAGGATAAGTTCTCTCAATACACGAACCCGCAGCACTCTGACGGAGAGCGTGGATTCGTGCCGAAGCGCTACGAGGAAAAGTTTAACAAATATGTCAACCCGCTTCGTGGACAGCTGGCTGGCCAGATTCACCAGTACCAGGATCGCTTGACCGGTTACGGGCGTCCTGCATCGCAGAGCCAGGGTCATATGTCCTGCCAGGTCGTGCGAAGCTGTACCAAGTGGAGCAACGGTAGCCCCTTGGAGCACTCCATTGCCAACGCTTACGCCGCTGTCATCAAGAACAGCCTGCACTTTGTCTACATCGAGAACCAGTTCTTCATCACTGCTACCGGTGACCACCAGCACCCGGTGAAGAACACGATCGGCGCTGCTATCGTGGAACGTATTCTGCGTGCTGCTCGCGCCGGTGAGAAGTACAAGATTATTGTGGTGATTCCTTCGATCCCCTGCTTCGCTGGAGATCTCCACGACGATGAAACCCTTGGCACGCGAGCCATCATGGAGTTCCAGTACAATTCGATCAATCGTGGAGGAAACAGTATCATGGAGTTGATTGCCAAGGAGGGCTACAACCCCATGGAATACATACGATTCTACAACCTTCGCAACTATGACCGAATTAACAACGGAAACGTCATGGCTGCTGCGGAACAGCAGAGTGGTGTGAACTACGGTGATGCCAGCCACCAATACGACCAAAATGCTTCCGCGCCTATCAATTATGGTCAACAGAGTACTCCTGCACCTACCAACTATGGCCAGCAGAATTCTCCTGCGTCTACCAACTATGGTCAACAGAGTACTCCTGCCCCTACCAACTATGGCCAGCAAAATTCTCCTGCGTCTACCAATTATGGCCAGCAGAGTGCTCCTGCGCATGCCAATTATGATCAACAGAATACTTCTTCTTCTGTCAACTATGGTCAGCAGAGTGCTCCTGCGCCTGCCAACTACGGCCAGCAGAATTCTCCTGCGTCTACCAATTATGGCCAGCAGAGTGCTCCTGCGCCTACCATTTATGGTCAACAGAATACTCCTTCTCCTGTCAACTATGGTCAGCAGAGCGCTCCCGCTCCTGTCTCTGCTCCTCGGAGTGTTTTCGATCCCACTGCTCCGTTCCAGAAATACCAGCATGCTGCCCAGCAGGATCCTGGTAATAAGGCACCTGGTGCTGGACGTTGGGATAGTGTCAGCTCATGCTATATGCTGGGTGGAGAGGATATTCGTAATGTGCCGTGGAACGGTCACCCCGATGCAGAGATTGATGCATTTGTGAGCGAGGAGCTCTATGTGCACTCCAAGGTATGTAACACCATGAATTATTACAGCAAACCAGTCTAATCAAAATAGGTTATGATTGCCGACGACCGCGTGGTCATCTGTGGATCGGCAAACTTGAACGATCGTTCGCAGCTGGGAGAACATGATTCGGAGATCGCACTTGTCATCGAAGACTTTACTCCAATCCAATCGACTATGAACGGCCGACCCTGGACCGCTAGTCGTTTCGCCTCGTCTCTCCGTCGCCAGTTGATGCGCAAGCATCTGGGACTTGTGCCCCCACAAGACTACCAGCAACCGGATGCTAACTTCGAGCCCGTTGGCGTTCCCCAGCAATTTGACTTTGACTGCCCAGAGAGCAAGATCGTCTCTGATCCTCTCTCTGATACTCTACAAAGTCTCTGGAACTCACGTGCCCACACCAACACCGATGTCTTCCGTAAGGTTTTCCACGCTGTCCCCGATGACAACGTGCGTAACTGGTCCACATACAAAGAGTTCTACGAGTACTACTTCCACGGAGCTGATAGGGAGGCTGAAGGCAAGGGCGAATTCGGCCGACCGGCACGATACCAGTGGGGCCACGTCGTTCGTGACAACTTCCCCCCTGGTCCTGATGGCGCAAAGCAGGTCAAAGAACTGCTTAGCCAGGTCAAGGGTAGCCTGGTGGAGATGCCTTTGATGTTCCTCGGCGAGGAGGATATTGCGAAGACTGGTTTGACTCTGAACGAGCTGACTGAGCCTATCTACACTTGAGATGGATGGTCGATTTATCATGTTGACACGACTCACGAACATGCGTTTTCGAGATCTGTACTTTGCATCTAAATTGAAATAGCGAGATTTGCAAGTCTCCGGTCCATTGCCATTGTAAACATGTCAACCGAACTCAAAACTTAAGCATAACCACACGTGCCTGCCAAGCCATCCTTAGTATTGTTCTCGAAGAACAATACTAAGCTTTAAGCGCGGTGCATTCTTCTTTATTCTTTCCAATGATTACCCCTGATAACCCAATTCGTGGTTGCCCAACGTAGGCTTCTTTCATTCTCTTAGTATTGTTCCTCCCACTAATTTTGCTAATCGGGTCTTCCCTTTGAAATGCCCGTAGCCACGGCGTTTCGAGAGAAAGAGAACGACCTCATGGCCCCCGCGCCTCTTCGTTTGCACTAATATTGTTCTGCTGAGGACAATCATAACAACCATCATCAGATTTTCATTCAAGTCGCCAGCATAGAGAATGCGTCCTCGAATTAGCTCGCTACTCGTTATCGAGCTCCCGAACTTGAAACGCCCCCTCAACCGGGATGGAACAATACGAAGAAAATTAACCAGCAAACAAGAACAATCCTAAAGGAGTTCTCCACACCAATTCCTCGAATGTATTGTTCTCCACTTCTCAATGGAATGATGCTTCACATTACCAGATCATCCGACCAGCTTCATGAAATTCGCACCCTACTCCTATCCCAAGATCGAATATATATACCTAGAAGATTTCTCCCTAACTAGAACTTTTTCCTCATCATCCACTACTCAACTACCTTCCAATCCACTCATCTTTCAAACAACCTTTCGCTTTTCAAGCAACTCAACCATCTTTACAATGGCTGCCACTCAGATCCGCAACTCTGCTATCGTTAAGGGTATGACATCTCTACTACATCCATCATTCATCCAAACATCATACTTACATTACTTCTACAGCTTCCCCCGGTGGTGGCTGCGTTATCATGTAAATTTTCTACATGAACGTCCCCCACCCAGCCATCCAATCCAATACCACTGCTTGATCTGTCCCCGTTGATCACCAGCGTGGTTGGCAATGAAACGCTCAAACACATTTCTTGTCTGATCTACACAACTTACTCATGAGAACATTATCAATCGACACAAAAACGATACTCCCAACATGACCAACACCCATTTGCTATGACGTTATCGGTCCAGTTCATTCTTTTCCGGCTTGGTCTACCATGGCTTCTTCGCTTTGCAAATTGCAGAGATGGCTTGGTCTCGATCTTCTCGACTTTCGTGGACTGTCTAGGTAACAGGGGATGATAGAAACTGGTGGACAATGTTGATTTCCTTTCCTGTCGACTTCTTGGGGGCTTCACTAAATGTACTTACAAAAACATTCGGTTGATGATTCTCTTTGTGGGTATTGTGTGGATTCGAAGGTTTCTTGCTATGGTTCGGATGGTTTCGGATTGTCTGGTTATTTACTTGATACTTCTTTCTTGTTGGTCGTGCTTGTTGATAGGAATACAGCATTTTCTGCCAAACATTTTCCATTCTGTGTTGTAGTGCGTGCTTTGCACTGAGTATTTAATTATCTTGGAAAGAACAGAGGATAGGTATTCCGTAATACGGATAGTAGAATGCTTCAACCTAATTCCTAAATTGCGTTTACTTGAAGGGGCTATTGAGGTAAGATCAACAAACTCATTGTAAGAATTTGCCCGGTTTTTAAAGAAATCCGACAAGGAGGATAAACATGCTGTGATGACCGAGAAAGTATTGAGAATTTAACCACTTATTTTCCTCAAAGTAAATGACCATCAAAAGAGAAACATCACCTGGGAATCCATGCTCTGTTCATTGCGACAGCCCCAATCTTAATACGAATATTCATCATCGCCGTTAAAGGGAGTGCGTTTTCCGGTGATCGGATCTTTGAAATCGAGTCTAGGTTTCCACCATGCTTCGAGATCGTTAAGTGTCTCTCTTACCTCCCAGAGGAGGTCAATGGCATAGGAGGGACAGCTATCGATAAAAACAGGAAAGTCGGAAGTTCTGCTTTGCAGATACCCTCTAACGGAAGCTGCGGCGAGAAGGCGTCGTACCGGATGGTGTCGGTGCAAGACTGCTGCTGAGATGATATGATCGGAGGTGAGGCTGTGGGTATTGGCGTCGATGTCTTCAGGCACTGGATGGGGGTTTTGGACAAGTATGGCCTTGATATATTGGGCAACTGGGTCTTCCAAGTAAGAGATGTCGTACTTGTTCGCGAGCCTGGCGAGCTCCATAGAGGCCGAAATATGCTCCACCGGATCATTAACATCAAACTTTACAATGCGGGTGTATGCCCATTGAATCAGTGCCTCAAGGCTTCGCTCAGAGATAACACCCTCCATCTCTTCCAGGGTTGCTGTCTGTTCCTTTGACTCTAAGAATTCCCCCTGAAACATGGCTGAGAAGACGGGTGACATCGCGCAAAGAAGACCTTTGGAAATTGCAAATTCGCGACCGCTGGGATTGATTCGAAGTTTCACAAGAGCTCCATGATAGAGGGGGAGAATGCTAAAGAGAGAATCGTTCGGTTAGAAAGCGTGTCTCCAGAGGAAGGTTCATTTCCTTACCTTTCCGTGAACCGTGGAGCACTTCCTTCAGATCGATCGAACACAAACATTTTTTCAAGATCCGAACAATGACTAGGCAGTGTAAATTCTGGTGCAGGCCGGAGAGCCTTTGGTTAGCCGCAGTTGAATAAATCACTTATCACGAAAGGGAAAGTCACCGGTTGGGTAGAAGAAGGGAGAGGAAGAGCAGGAAGAAGAAAGAGAGAGAGAGAGAGAGAGAGAGAGAGAGAGAGAGAGAGAGAGAGGAAACCAGCATTTATGTTCTCTCTTTCCAGCTGAAATATTGATCTTTCTAGTCTTATATCTTTTCAGGCTCATTTATCTTTACTATCCTCCTTAATCCGTAGATCTCAAACCAAAACACTTCTGTTTCTCTCCTGAGTAGAAACAGCAACATCCAAACTCGGATTCCCAGTAAAGAAATTCACAGGCTTCAATCCAACAACCATCTTTTCCGACGGCATAACCGGCCAATCCTCAATGCGGGGATTATGTGTTGATCCAAAAGTATGCCAGATAACTATATCCTCATTCCGCACACTTGTCTTACTATCAGGGTCCTCCTTCCGCTGCTGAATAACTGAGCTAATTCCTTCTCCGCCAGGTGATTGCATAGTGTGCCGCCCAGAAGGGAATAGCTCATCATCCTTGTACCGAGTCACCCAAACTGCATGGCTGCCAAACTCAGACCGCTTGGCATGGTAGGACTGTGGATGGGCCAGGAGCATCTGGCTGTGACACGGAAGTAGCTTGAATCCTACTGGCGTGCCGGTAATTGGGTTAGTGGCGTTTTCGTTGATGATCTTGAACGTTCGATTTTTGGAAAAGTCAAGGTCTAGTCCGCCTTCTTCGGCAATAATCTCGGAACTCGTCGTGTAGCCTACTCCGAAGGGGTTGTGTATTGCCGGGTTTTCGATAGGCAGGGCGTGTGACTCTTCGACTTGTAGTGAGTTTAGCATTCCATCGATGGAAGGATCGATTCGAAGAGAAAAGAGGTGTTGATGATAGGGTGCTAGAACACCAGGTGCGACGACGGTGCCATATCCGACGCTATCGCCGATATTTATGGGGCAGGTGGACAAGATTCCCGTAGCCCGCACTTCATAATGAATCGATGCATCCTGACCGAAGTGGAACGCAAATATGTACTCATAGTTGCTGACCGTAATGATAGTCTGCAGGACCAGAATCCGGGAGCGAGTAACAACCGCATTCTGCGTCCGGAAGTTGGTGTGCTTCCAAAGAATTCCATCATCCTGTTCATGGCAGCAAACCACATTGGGGAGCTTCACCGGCTCGCCGGTCATGGTGTTGTGCCAACCATCAAAGTACTTGATCACACCAAGACAATCGCAGCCGAGACGAAGATTATTTGCGTTGATTCCGGCGCCGTCGTTCCCGAGATCGAAAGCTCCTTTGCGGGGAAACGGAGATCGAGGATCGCCATAAGGTACAAACATCTCTGATAGCGACATCCGGTAGAACAAGCTGCGGTCATCGTAGCGAATATCGTGAAGAGTAAGTCCCTCGCGGTAGTTGAATCCCATGCGCATTGTCCACTTCTCCCATGACACCAGATTGCCATCGGTTTTGAAAGATGGCCCTTGCGGTTGAACGACGTGATACGGCTTCGTAGATGTACGTGGTGGCGGTCGCAGACTGGGGTGGTATTCGCTCGAATCGGCGGAATGGACCTTGTTATGATCGTAAGGTCGTGCGTCTTCGGAAACACGGTCATCTTCCGACGAGGGCAAGTGGTATATCTTGGTGACTTGCAGTTGCTCCGATACCTCTGCACATAGATCCAGAGGATAGGCGTAGTAGTTCGCGTCTGGATTGTCGGAAAGACGCATATAAAACCAACACTACAGTATCCGTCAGCTAACCAATACACCTTTTTCTGCAAGTCTTGGCCTTACCATCGACGTGCGCTCGGTCATATCGCTCATTCCATCAGTGGCATATGCCCACGGCTCAATAACAACAGTGCTGCCTTCCGGTAACTTGAGTTTCTGAATCTCAGCTTCGATTCTCGGATCAGCTCTGCAGGCACTTTCAACTGCCTGCATATAAGCAGAATCTATGTACGGGTGCTTCCCTGGTAGATGCTCCTTTCTACAGACCACTCCTTGATCAAGATTGACAATCAACTCGACCATATCGTTTGAGTTCGATTGGGTCCGGATAATGACCTGGACCCGGGCCTTTCGGGCAGGTCGTGACGTTTGGGATTGGCCGTGAAGCTCCTGCCCTAGGAATTGAAGCATTTCACTTTTCGGTGGCTCCTGGAGTGTGATGACGCGAAAGTTGGGCAATTCTGCAGGGAATTCATCTTGCACGATTTTTGCGGCCTGCGATTAATTTGTGAGCAATATTCTCAGTGGTGCCTGGTTAATATCCTACCTGAGTGATCTCCACTGGGGTCAAGGGATCGAATGGGTGGGGCTTCGAATTGTGCATTACGAATAGAGGGATCTCCGCGGTCTTCTCAATGTTGATAAATTAATTATTGGAAGGTTCTTCATCGGATGAAGAAAAGTGGTCAGGATTTATATTCTTTCTGTAGCGATAAGCTACGGTCTTAAATCTGCGGGGAGTTTTGTTATCAAAGCGAATGTCCCCTAAAGTATAAGAATAGCCGGCAATCGACACTAGAATTGCCCCGCAGATGCGAGGTATTCGCTAAGGTTAAGATTAGACGGACCCCGCTGACACCACACCCAGTTTGCCTGATCCTTTACATGGACTCATTAAGATACAGGGAAACTGAATTATACGCGAATGAATTATTGCCATTCTTATATTTCTTGCACAAAACTTGGCAACTGCCAAGTTGGTCAGAAGACTCGTAGAAGGGGGACATTGGTAGTTAACCATGACCTATTTGTCATCACTAAAAAGACCGGTCGCCACCAGTCGAGACCTTCTAGCAATTGTGCTCGACAGGTCGGCGAACGTTGTCGAACTCATTAACTCAAACATCTGGATGTGGGACTCTAGTTGTTTCAAGATCCAGTTGCGAAGTTCCACCGCGACAAGAGAGTCCATTCCGTAGCTCGCCATCGACCGATCTGTGCTGATCTCGTCCGCGGGCAAAGCAAGCAGAGAAGAGAGCTTCATTTGTAACGCTATTTGCGTTGCTTCCTCAACCTCGACTGCAGTGTTTGCCGATCTTAGCATTGTCTGGATATCCAGCTGTTTCGATTCAACCCTTGCAGGTGCTTCTTGGTTCGACATCGTCCATAGGTGCGAGAATTTGAGGTCTGGACGCTGCAGGGATGCTTCTTGAGCTTGGGAACTCGGATCGACTCTAGTTATGCCGCAGAGGAGCTGCGCCGCCGAGTGGTCGGATGCGAAGGGATTCCGTATCGCCTCATTAATGGTGGCAAGAAACTCCTTTACCTGGTACTTACCCACTCCTTGGCGCACAGCAAATTCCGCGGCAGCTGGGTTCTCTGCCGTGTAACCTTCTTCCTCCACAGCGCCAACATCGATGGACCGCGCAGGCAGGCCAAGCGATGCTCGATGGCGAGCGAGAGAATCTTGGAAGGTGTTTCCGGCAGAGTAGTTGCCTTGACCATAGAAGCCAGCAATTCCAGCAGCACTTGAAAGGATGATGAAGAAATCTAGAGTGTCTCCGAACGCTTCATGCAAAAGCATCGTTCCTATAACCTTCGGTTCCATTGCTGCCCGCCACTGCTCGTGGCTCATGTTGTCCACGCGAGAATCCTGTTTCCATTAAAATCTCCTCTTATTCTCGAGCAAGGTTGCGACTTACCTGGAGCACCATTGCTCCTTGGACGACACCTCTGATTGGGAATTCCTTAGCATGATCTTTAATCGACTCAATAGTGGCAGGGTCCGTAACACTGCCCTTCCAAACGATAACGCTAACTCCGACCATACGCATCTCTTCCACCAGTTCTCTCATAGCCTGACTACCAGGGCCAGATCGAGACAGGGTGATAATGTGCTTTGCTCCGAGACTCGCAAAATGTTTGATAGCAGCCCTACCTAGGCCGCCAGCTCCGCCCACCATCAGATAGGAGCAGTCTCCTCGCAGCTTAGGAGCCAATGGCGGTTGTGGTTGGACCTACAAGCCAAAGTTAGCAAAACTCTCACCGTCTTGGACAGAAGCCAGGCACGTACAGGGATAGTCATTTCGGGGTCTAACTCAAGCAGCAGTTTCCCGACGTGTTTTCCAGCCTGCATCAGCCTGAAAGAGCCCTCCAACTCTGAGACAGGATTGACCGATACAGGACTCAGAACATTGATCTTGTCTTGACTGATAAGGTTGAATACCGTGTGGAAGAGCTTTTGATGGACGGCCGGTTTTGCCTTGGCAAGTAGCGCCAGGTCAACGGCGGTAAATGTGACATTCTTCTCCAAATAGCCCATTTCGAGCCTCGCATTGGAGATCAAATCCTTCTTACCAATCTCAACAAACCGTCCGAACGGCCTAAGGAGAGAGCAACCTTTTTGCAATGCTTCACCGCTCAGCGAGTTGAGAACGACATCGACACCGTGTCCGTTAGTCTTGCGAAGAATTTGATGGCTAAAATCGAGACTTCGGCTGGAGAAGATGTTCTCGTCTGGAATGTGGAAACTGTCTCTCACGAGTGCTCTTTTCTCGTCGCTGCCTACTGTGACGTATATCGCGCCAGCTTGAAGATACTGCGCCAGGGAAATGGCAGCTTGACCAACCGCTCCTGCTCCGCAATGAATCAAGATGGACTCGCCCTCTTGGAGATTGGCAGCAGTCGTTAGCGAATACAAAGCTGTTGCGTAGGCCATAGGAACGGCAGTGGCGACTTCCATCGATAGATTCTCGGGTATTTGATGGAGATTCCACTTGTCTATCACACTGGTAGTTGCGAGGCCGTCTCCATCGGATACATAGACCGAATCGCCAACAGCGTACTGATGGCGGAGTTTCTCACCAACCTCGACAACCTTTCCGCTACCTTCCAGCAGCAAGGCCGTGTGGCCCTCAAGCTCGCCCATGGCTATCATGATGTCCTTGAAGTTGAGCGAGACGTATTGGAGCTCTACCCGGACCTCTTCTGCTCCAACCTGTTGCGAATGCCGCTGCGAGTCGGCCCAGTAGAATGTGTCGAGAAGTCCAGGTTCGTAAATCTTGAGGCCCAAAGCGCGGCCCGGTTTGATCGCCCTTTCGTTCCGAGGGTGGTAGGTCGACACGCTGTCCATCACGTATTCATGCATTTGACTGTCGCCGATCAGGCGAGGAATCAGGATCTCTCCATCTCGGATTGCGTATTCGAATTCCAGGAGGGCAGAGGTTCGCGGTGCATATAGACCAAATGCATGGTCAAAGACTCGGACAACTTGCTCAGCAACCTCGATCCCTGATCCGTGATTTGGCTCAAGATCCAGCGTGACGATGCTGCTGGTCTGGTTTTCTGATCGAACGCAGCGCGTCAAGCCAACAATGAGCGAGTGCAGAGGATTCGTGGCCTCGACCGCACCCCCACAGCTGACCCATAAGACACCCCCAGCGTTGCACAGTATATGCCGAACCTTTTCCCACTCACACTTGGAGCATGTCGCCAGGAATGGGTTTACTGCCTCTAGCAGTACCATAGCCAGCTGACCATCAAGAACTTCCGCGTCAGCCAACGGGGCCATCTTCACGTTTATGCTAGACTTGACAGAGGTCAATAGGTCGACTACGTGATCTGCAACGCCGTGCCCATCGCTGTCACTAATCACCAATATGGTCTGCGGAGGGCCTTCTTCCGGGTCCGTCAGGCTTGTTGAGGGTGACTCGAGTTCAGCAGAACCGGACTCTGAAGGAGTACGTTCCGAAATACTCGACGTACTGCTCGTCGTGGTTTGTGCAGCCAGACAAAACGGCTCCACGTGGCCGGTTGCTGAAGAAATCATGACACTTAGATGGTGGTCCTCGGCAGAGTCGTAGTCGGTCATCTCGAGGTCGATTCCGGAGAAGCCACAGCGGCGGAGCCTATCACTCCAGCCAGATGAATCGAGAAGGGGTGAGTTTACCCGACCGTCATTGACTCCATACCACCATCCAGGGAGCATGCCCCATATGATTCCGATGTGGGTTTTTGGAGCGGTAATTTCTAGAAGAGCAAGTTGACCATTTGGCCTGAGGAGGCTCTTTACGTTTTTCAGCGTGTTATCAAGATTAGAAGTCGCATGTAAGACATTCGAGGCAATGATCAAGTCGTAAGAACCAGGTTCGAACCCCTGCTGCTCTGGTGATACTTCGATGTCAAGTTTCTTGAACACTAAAGACTCTCGAAACTTTTGCAGTTTCTCTGCTGCGCTCTCGAAGAACCCAGTCGATATGTCAGTAAAAGTGTAAGACTCCGACCTGACATTTCCTAAAGCAGCCTTATCACCGTAAAGGGTTTCCAAAATCGCTATCGACGTAGCTGCCGTTCCAGCCCCAATCTCAAGGATCCGGAGATTCGGATGTTTGAATTGCAGAAGTTTAACGTATTTGGCCATCTGCTCATGACATCTGTCGGTGTTTTCGTTTTTGTACAGTCGGTGCAGACGGTCTTTTTCAAGAAGAAGGGCTAGAGGATCAACTTCTCCGCGAAGAACACCCGGCAGCTGAGGTGCTATGTCAACCAAAACCTCGCCAGAGATTCCTGAAGACTTGACCTTGTCTTGAAGCACATCGTCGATCTGAAGTGGCTCGTGGCTTTCAGCACTCATCAACTTCATCCATTGAAGCAGATGAGAAGGCGGGCCCGTGATGTTTGCTTCGTAAGGAGAGACCTCTTCCAGTGTCCGTTCAATGACAGCTCTGGCAAATTGGTCGTATAGGGTCATTCTTCCTGCTCCCAACGCATTTTGGGAGTCGGGAACACAATGCTTGATAATTTTTTGAGGCTCGGTGCATGTCAGATCAAGGGACCACTCCAATCGATGGAACAATGATTGTGCAACCGGATTCTGCAAGGAATTCTGCTGAGACGGTCCACTTGTCCTAGCGAAGCTGACCCCTGCATCTTCATGACGACCTCGGCTGTCGCGCTCTCAGAGGCTGAGACGATCAGATCCGCCGCGTACTTGGAGATGCCATTGTCCCTCAGACATGTCGCGACTGACATGCCCTTCCCAGGTTGGGACGGAATCTCACTCGAGATTTCAAGATTATCAATTCCACTAAGGACGAAAGTACCCCAAAGATTGTCTCCTATTTTCATGGCCGCGAAGACAGCTTGGAAGCAGAGGTCCAATGTTGCCGGGTGGACACAATGAGGTTGATGGTGATTTGAAGGCATAATGGCCTGAACGTCCGGGATCTTGATTCGACGGATCGATGAAAACTCGGATGCTCGAATGTCTTCTTGGCCTTCGAACGGACCGCTGTACTCCATGCCGATGCCTCTAAGCTCTTTATACAGCTGTTTCGCGTTAAGCACGACGCGGCTGTTCTTAAAGGCTTCCTCAACGAACTCCAGACTTTCAGAATCCGTCAGATCCAGCTGCTGTTCATTAGACAAATGCTTGATAGCAGTTACCAGACCCCGGCTATGCTCCGTTGATTCTCCGGTGGCAGAAACCGAGAAAACTCGGAACTCTTTCCAGGAAGCTGATGATTCTCGTGCTGTATACGTGTAAGGTCGTATAGTGACCAATGTCTCCACGCCGACAGAATCATCGGGAACCAACAGGGCTCGACCGAAATTGACTTGCCGAAATTTGATGCACATGTTCTTCCAGGCATTATTTTCACTGAGGACCTGTTGCTTCAAAGCTTCCAAGACCATAGCAACAAAGCCAGCACCTGGGAACACGACTCGACCTCCAATGCAGTGACCCCTGAGCCAAGGCAATTCTTCAAGACGGAGATAGTTACGCCAGGTGGGCTCAGTCGGTATGCTGTCGATGCTGGATACTCCGAAGAGATCATGCTTAGGAAATTTCCTATGTCGATATTGAGTGCTGCGGCGGGACTCGCTCCAGTGAGCTGTTTTGTGGTGCCAATTGTACGTTGGTAAGTTTGTCAAGACGTCCTTTTTCGCATTGCCATGCGAATCGTTCACTGAACTAAAATTGATGAAAGCTCCCTTGACAAAGAGGTCTCGAGCTAGACCTACCGCGGTTCTACTCGCATCTTGATTTCGACAGAGCGTCGAGTGATAAGTGATTGATCCCGAGGGCTTTGAAGCTTTGATAATCTCCTTAATTGGACCTGCAAGCGCAGCATGGGGGCCAATCTCGACAACCGCGAGTGAACTGCTTTGCTTTTGATCCGTTCGCATTGTGCGAAGGACTTGTGCAAGGGCATCGTTGAAGAGGACAGGAGACGTCAGATTTGCGCCCCAGTACGCAGCATTCAGCTCTTCGCCTTGAACAGCCTCCCCTGTGACGGAGGAGACCATTTGGATATGCGGATCACGTGGAGAGGCTTTGATGTCTTGGATGGCGCAAATGTATTCTTCGAGTATCAATTCCGTATGGTGTGAGTGATAAGCCACGTCTACAACCAGCTTGCGGTGGAAGACTTCTCCTAACGCAAGTCTATGCTGAACGGTGCTCAACGCCGCCTCGTCTCCCGACAGAGTGACACTTGACGGACTGTTGACGCAAGCTATCACGACCTTACCGGAAGTGGTTTCCCCACCAATGTATTCTCTGGCTTCACGTGCCGAGAGTCCAACGGCGAGCATGCCCCCGCAAAGGTTTGGATTCTGCTCCTTCAACACCTTCATCGAGTGTCCGCGAAAATATGCAATCTTCAAACAGTGTTTGGCTGAAAGGATACCCGCTGCGTATGCTGCGGCGATTTCCCCGCTCGAGTGTCCGCACACTATGGCAGGCCGAATGCCCCAAGACTTGAGCAGATCAAGGAGTGCAATCTGGATGGCTGTGCAGCAAGGCTGAGACAAGCTCGCTTCGTGGATACGAGAAGTCTCGCTGGGCTTTTCCAGCTCGGTAACAAGACGCCAGCTGGCCCCGAGGCTGACAAGATAATCCTCTGATCGCTTCATTGACTCTGCAAATACGGGGTACGTGACCATCAATTCGAGACCCATTCCTGCCCATTGAGCACCCTGACCTGAATCGCGGTTAGCCCGTCATGCGCATCATCTTGCTTGCCCTTTCGTCTGGCATACCTGTGAAGACAAAGCATAATTTTAGGTCTTCGGCGTGTTTCGTCGCCCGGTCTGAGCCTGTGGCTACATTCGTGAGCCCATCCACAAGCTCGTCACGCGTGGAAGCGGCGACACAAAAACGGACCTTGAGGGAAGATCGTCTTTCCGAAAGTGTGTAGGCGAGACTGTCCAGAGCCTCGTTAGTATTATCCAAAGTGTCCAGGATGAAGCGTTTGATGTTAGCCGCCCTTGCTGCGACCCCCGCATCGTGATGGTGCGAGAACGGGAAAAGACGTGGTTTCGCAACGTTCGCCGTTGATGAAGGTCCCAAGGTTAAGGTTTTGCACGTTTGGGCTCGAAGATCCAGTGAGCGTGTATGTTTCACATTGTCGAGATATTCATCGGCCGCCTCTAGGATGACGTGAGCGTTTGTGCCTCCATACCCAAAGCTGTTTACCGATGCGCGGCGAACGGCATCTTCGGGCCACCTGAGCATCCTTCGGGGCACCTACACAAGACGCGTCAGTTCTAGCTTAGACAAGAATCTAAGAAAACGTACTTCTATGCCCCAATCTTCCAACGGAATATTGCTGCTCGGTTTTGCGAACATGGCATTTGGGGGTATCATCTTCTTTTCAAGCATCAAGATCGGTCTTGATCAGGCCGACCAATCCGGCCACGCTCTCGGTATGCCCCACGTTTGTCTTGACGCTCCCAATGAACAATTTATTTCCCATCTGCCTTCCCTTGCAGAGGGACTGATGTAGAGCGGTGGCTTCGGCCTTGTCTCCCACGGTGGTTCCGGTTCCTGTTCGGAGTGTGAGCGACCCCTGTATCGAGTCACCGTGACCAGGAACTTACCATGCGCTTCAACGTAAATTGTGTCATTCGGGCTTATGCCTGCCAGTTCGTAGGTCCTCTGTATCATCCTCGTCTGAATAGCACAAGATGGCGCCGTCACTCCAGGAGTGCGACCGTCTGAACACACGTTGCTGCCACGAATGATGGCTCGTATCGGATCACCGTCGGCCAGGGCTATATCTAATCTCTTCAGCACAACGGCAGCCACGCCTTCACCCCTCCCGAAACCATTGGCACGAGAGTCGAAAGCATAGCAGCGACCGTGAGGGGAAAGGAATCTGTCGCAACATGAATGGTTAGCTGCGTTCCTCCAATTTGATCGAGAGTATTTACTGCATAGAAGACATGACTGTGACCTGGTCTGGATCTAGAATCAAGTTTGTGCAACCGACTAAAGCCTGTGTCGCCTCTCCAACCTGGATGGCTTTGCAAGCTTCATTGATCCCAACGAGTCCACTGGAGCATGCGGTGTCGAGAGTGATGCTTGGTCCATGTAAATTGAACACATACGAAATGCGATTAGAAACGAGTGCATTTCCGGTGCCAGTAAACCGATAGCTTGCACATTGTCAGCTTCTTCACGGAATTCTCCGCACGACTGGGATCTCACCCTGGTGATAACTCGGGATCCCTGCCCAAGATCTTCTCGTAGTCGTAACTTGAGATTCCGCAATACACACCTGTATCTGAGCCCTCTAGCCTCTCCAGGGCCATCCCCGCGTTCTCGAACGCCTCGTATGCAACTTCAAGCAGCATTCTTTGCTGGGGATCGATCGCTTTTGCCTCCACATTGCTGATTCCAAAGAACATAGCGTCGAATAATGCGGGATCTTCTTTAATCAAATGGAACCCACGGGTGTTGAACTAAGATTACCCATGTCAATACATTGAGGGTACGCAGAGCCATCGCCGACGGGATCCTTTGCTCACCGAGCCATTGGCTTCAGCCTGCGGGTGCCAGAAAGCGTCCATCTCAAAGCGGCTGCCCCCATTGCGTGACCAGCCTGTCAAACCCCTTGATAGCATCTGCCACAGGCCTTCCGGGCTGGTGGCAATGCCTGAGAGACGGCAAGACATTCCCACAACAGCTATGGGCATTCGGCCATTTTCCTCTGCGCTGCTCCCCTGGCAGGAGACCATAATGGGCAGCAGGATAAGGAACACCAGCAACTGTCAGAGTCTGATGGAGTCAGCGATCGATGGCAAGGCCGTTCGCGAACGAACGTTACCCGGGGATGCGGGCCAGGAATTCCGATTATGCTAACCACTACTAAAGTGGCGGACGATAAGGATCGGTTTGCTAGTTCATAGACCTCGTTTAGATAGACGGTCACGTCAAGCTTGGGCTTGTAAGCGTCGGCAGGCGGAGGTGCAACTTATGCAGCGGACGGAAGCTCTCGTAATAATAAAAATAAATAAGACGAGACACCTAGTCCTATCTGCGTTCAGCTGGTGAATTGTGGCGTCTTGAGTTTTTATATTTTGGATGTCTTCACCCAAATTGCACCAAGCTAAATTTGCTGTATCACATACGCATCCCGAAGACCGGGAATGAGGTACGCGACGTAGACAGTCGCGTGTCCTGTTTTGCATTACTCGTCATAGACCATGACGACGAGAAACTGACGCAGGTGGATCCATAAAGCTCCCAGAATCTATCCCTTGACGCACTGTTTTGCACTAATGTACCGCGCCTAGGGATGACCCATAATTGAGCAGAAGGCTTTTGTTGCAAGGCTATCTCTTTGCCTACGAAAAGATCCCTTTCAGATCCATGGTACCATGGTACTATAACATGCAGTATGTCAGTATTTGGCAAGGCATAGCATGTGTTTAACAACACAAGCGCCACCCTAGTCTCTATCAAGTTATCCGTAGGTCGCCAATTGCAGAATATAAGGTTTACCTATACGAGACCTTTGCAAATAGCACTACTTGTTTTGAAAACACAGGCATATGTTTCACAGCTCGCGCATATATTCGGTAGCATATCATTCCCTTATGTCTTTGTTAAATGCCTCCGTCAGGTCTTTCCACCAGTCTCACCAAGAAGAATACGAACTTGCCATTCTTCACTTTTGCGGATGTTATGAAATTCACCCTGCTTGTGTCAGTTGACGGGCAAGGGGTTAGTTTTTGTCTGAGCTATGAATGCAAATCATTGTCGTCCCTTGCTTATTGACCACTACGGGTCAACGTGTCTTCCCCGGCGTATCGCGTAAGGCCTTGCCTTAAACTCTCGTGCCGTCAGTGAAGTCGTATGTCGCGCGGGGCTATAGATCACACTTATATGCAGGCTTTCCCTCAAGGATTGGTCGAATCAAGCTAGAACAGGCCGTTATTCAGTTCGTCTGCGATAATCTCGTCCGATAACCAGAAGACGTCCTCCATCGGCCTCCCAAGTTCTAAGTCTAGCAACAAAAGATAACAGGGCGCCTGTACCCTTCCTTCATCCCCGCCCAAACGCCAAACGCACGACCCTCAAATGACTATAAAGCTTGTTCAACCTTCTCCTCAGCCTGCGGCTGCCAATGGGGCCGGCATGCCGCTTCAGGACCACAAGGACGACTGTATCCATTCCGCGGAATTGCTCTCACCAACTCCTTTGTCCACGAACTGCCAAAGTACTTTTGTTACACCAAGCGTCCCTTTGACCCCCGAGTGGGTGAAGTTGCCTGCTCTAGACCAAGTCGAGAATCGTGCCATAATTCCCGTGGTGCTGGTTTTCCAAATGCCCTCGCCTGCTCTTTGGGAACCGCTATTGCGAGACTTGAAAACCAGTCTGGCGAACACGATTGGAGAACTGTCGTATTTGGCGGCAGACGTTGTGCCGGACGATGACGAGCAGGGCTCAATCCAACTAGAAATCTCGGAAGGCGCTGGAGTATGGTTCTACTCACAGGAGATGCCAGAAATCGATTATCATGCGCTCGAGCGCCGGAGATTTCCATGTTCGGCATTCCCGTGGACATCATCGGTGATACCAGAGCCACGGCTTCACCGCTCGCAACGAAGTCCTGTCCTCACCGTGCTCGCGACATTGATCACCGGTGGACTACTGCTGGCGTTGAATAATCACCACTCTGTGTGTGACGGTACTGGGATGACACCTTTAATTAAGACTTTTGCAAAGCATCTTGCGGCCTTATCGGAAGGGCGGTTCGTTTCATCGAAGGATGTATTTCCAGAGGAAGCACTTGACCGATCAAGCCTCTTTAGAGGTAGCGGACGTAAACAAGACTGCGATATTCCGAATTATCGACGGAGCGAAAATTACCGATTCGCTCGAGAACGCGCGCTGCTTGAGGCTTTTGTCGCTAGGGATGAGAAGCCCCAGTTGCTGCAGAAACTCCAACTTTCGCATTGGGTTGTCTCGGACAAGTCGCTGCTCGCAATGAGAGAGGCTGCATCGCCGCTACATGAAACCAAAGGTTCGCCCGTCTTGACAGACCACGCAGTATTATGCGCGGCGCTGTGGCGTCATGTTTCCCGAGCGCGACAGTTATCCTCTTCGGGCATCACGACAACCTCCTTCATTAACCCCGTTAATATTAGGAGGCGAATGGACCCCCGCTTCCGCTGGAATATGCAGGCAACGCACTCGTGCACGCCAAAACTTCTGCAGCAGTCTCTGATGTGGAGTCGGCAGAGCCTGGAACGCTATACAATTTGGCAACACAAATCACCCATGCGATCGACTGGTGGACGTCAGAGCGGATTTGGGAGCTGGTTGGAGCAATTGAATCTAGTGAAATGGTCAGCAAAATAGAGCCCGATATGGACAACTTTCAAGGCCCAGATCTAGAGGTCAGTAACACCGCGGCGATTGGGGATGTTCTCGAACTTGACTGGGGACATCAGCTGGGGAAGGCGAAGGCTATGCGCATTGCGTACGCGCCAGTCAAGGATGGCTGGGTCCTTGTGTTACCTCAAAAAAAGGGGGAGGATTTAGAGATGCTGATAGCCCTGGAGAAGGATGTTATTAAGCGCCTGGGGCAAGACAAAGAATGGCTCCAATTTGCCCAGGAATCTTTATAAAGAGTTTGGCTATCTTGGGGGTATACCGCTGATAGTTCGGGTAGATGATAATTCTGGCTTCATGGGCTACAACTACTGTAGGCAGTCATGCATGCAATCTACTACAATACATAGAAACTAGTCCGTGCACGACGTCGTGCCAATTCATACTTTGCATCAAATTACACACTTTCCGTCCGTGCACGCGGCTAGGCATGATATAGCGGCCAGGAGCTCGTATGCTGATATAAGCATATATTTTTGGTGATTTTGAGCTGGCAGAAAGGTCAAAATCACTAAAAATACCCATACAGTCAACATCACCAAGTCCAACGCTGATATAAGCAAGAAACCAAGGATTCTAGGCCTTTTAATAATAGGACGATAGGGGCAATTTAAAGAGGAGGGTCACACGTGATAAAAGTAGCGCAGAGCATCTTATTAATAAAGCTTACTAAGGCCACTCAGCCCTAGGCTTAGTTTAGACATAGCAAATCAAGGCGCTCAGGGGCGTGCTCAGGGGCGTGCTCAGGTTTACCCAGTGAGCAAAATGCGGCGAGGGCCTAGCGCTAATATGGAAGAGGAAAGTCGAGAAGTGGGAGTGGAAATCCGGTACGTAGGTATTCCCCGGGGTAGGTTATTCCCGTGGTGGGTTGATCGGTAGGGAATCCCCGTGGTGGGCCCATGTAGGTAATTCCCAGTAGGGATTCCCCGTGCAGAACTTATATAAACCCAATTCTTGGTTTCTGTTCCTGCATATCACGAACAAAACAATCTTGGAATATCTACAAGATGGATATTATTCTAGATATTCTTGACACTTTCGTCTTTGATCGATGCTACGCATCACTCTTACCGGATCCATCATTCGGGAACTCCACGTTGGACTTCAAACCACCAGCCAACCAACATGTTGGCGTATATTATCCATTGCAAGCATCCGACCTGGCCTACGCAAGTCTATGGAAGCGAGATGATATTCTCAGACAAGGCGTATCTTTCTTCCTAATTGCATTGTATGTGTTTCCACCAACTTTGGAACACTATAACCTAACAAACTATAGAATCTTCGCCTGGGCATTATACCTCATCGGCAGCTTCGTCCTCTACCACACAATATTCGACAAAAGAATGATGCAACACCCTCGCTTCCTCAAAAACCAAGTCGCTCAGGAAATCGCCCAAGGTCTCTCCTCCATCCCAGTGATTTCCCTCCTTACAGCCCCCTTCTTCGTCGCCGAAATCAGAGGTTTCTCGAAACTATACGATTTCAGCAGTGAGTCTCCCTTCTGGGGATACACGCTTCTGCAGTATCCGCTCTTCATTCTGTTCACCGATAGCGGTATCTACTGGATTCATCGAGGTTTGCATCACCCATGGGTTTATCGGTGGTGCCACAAGCCGCATCATAAATGGGTGGTGCCGACGCCATACGCTAGTTATGCGTTTCACCCGTTGGATGGGTGGGCACAGAGCTTGCCGTATCATGTGTTCCCGCTTCTTTTCCCGTTGCAGAAGTGTGCTTACCTGGGATTGTTCATGTTCGTCACCTTGTGGACTGTTTTAATTCGTGAGTTCCCTTTGCCTTGGTTCTTTTTGCTCCTGTTTATGTGGATTGTGGCTAATTCATTGCTTTAGATGACGCCGAGTATTTGTCTACTTCGAAGATTATCAATGGTGCGGCGTGCCATACGATGCATCATTTGCACTTCAACTATAACTATGGGCAATATATTACGCTGTGGGATCGTCTTGGAGGAACGTACCGCACACCTGAAGAGGATGCGTTCAAAATCAAGCAGAATGAGGAGGAGAAAGCTGCAAAGGCTTTGGAGAGTGCCAAGAAAAATATTTGAAGAGAGAGAAAGTCTCGAATTATATATATGTATCATTAATCATTAATAAGGTTTCATTCTCGTTGTACTTTGTTGGCCCCACTCAAATGCTGCATAATCTCATTGAGGTTGCCCAATTCATCAGTTGCCGTGTTATTAAGATAGGCAAGGCCTGCCCCTGGTTGGTTGGCAATATCCAACGTAGCCGTTAGAAGCCACCACAACTCTTCGGCATGTTTGGGGTAACCGAGATGGAGAAACTGCTTCTGGTCTATTGAAGCCATCACAGAGTCCCATATTAGTTTCCAGTTCTTAGCGCCACGACTTATTGTGTCGAGTGGAAGGAATTTCAAGAGCCCTGTCCTAGTTTGAAAGGCGAGGGAGCTCATAGCTGTTAAGCTAAAATTAGTGTCAACTTCTGAAAGTGTTGTCAGGGAACATACCATAGATGAGAATCAAAAGATTCTCTGCAGATAGCGAGAGGCTCCACGGAATCGGGGCCCCTGATTCGGGGGTTTCTAGCAGCTGAGTGACCACATCTTTCAGGGGTGGTATAGGGTGCTCAGTGGATTTCCTTGCTGCAATCCGAAAAAAAAGAGTCTGCATCTTCAGCTTCCCATAGCTCGGCACACCATGGCAAGTGACAATCCATTTCGAATATGGATAACGCCGGGTGGTTTTTGAAACAGACTGTAAGGAATCCATCTGCTAGAAAAACCCAGCACGCGATTCTGTCCAGCATGAGCAAACATTCAGTAAACAATATGTTGTGAATCCGCATACCTAATACACACTTCCTCGGCCACCAGAACCCTCCACGTCCGATCATCATTCGCTGTAGGCGCTGTGCGGCGCTTTAATTGGAAAATCCCTAGTGATCGAATAGTGGACACCAAGCATGGATGTCGCATTATACGAATGCGACGCCTCGTCTGCATATCATCACGACCAAACTGGAGCATCTCCATAATAAGAGCAGCTTGCACCAAATGCACAGTAGGGAGAATATGCTCCGGATCCTTTGATGACGGGGTCGTTAGATTCAGGATCTTCCGGAAAATATACTCCTCCGCCACATCGAATATCGAAGGCGATAAAATTGCGCCGTCCAATGGTGTTGTATATGTTGCACCAGACAAGAATATCGCGAGCAGAAGCGGATTTGACACATTTCCGGGATCAAAGGTTGGAAAATGGATAATAGGCAAATGCCAGTGGAGTGATTGGAAAAAGGCCGATATAAAGGCCGAAATATTGGATACTCCGAATAACGCGGTCAGTTGCATTATATCAAGCGGTTTATCTTCAGCACCACCAGGTGTCATAGATTTTGAGGTTTCCACTAGCTCATTCATCAATTCCGTCAGCTGATTGGAAAGCTTTGAAGGGAAAAGCGCGTCAGGTGGGTATTGATAAAGCAAAGAGTCTTCTGTAGCAGGTGGAAGCAGGAATGGGAATTCAGCTCCTCTGAAATCCTCGGCAAAGGCCGCTAGTGGGTCAGATGGTATGAGTGCATCTTCTAGATGAGAATAAATTGAATCGAGATTCCTGCGAATAGAGGATTTCGCGGTTTCTCCTATTGCAAGCCGGTCCTTTTTAACGGCAGGGTTGGCAAAGTGCTGGAGAAAGAAGAATGGGTTATTGCCGTTTGAAACTGTACGAGGTGCGGCGATAGATAATGACGCTGGCAGCTTTGGCAAGCAGGGGCCAACGGTGAGTGCTGAGGATTGGGCTCCAAAAGTACACTGTCGACCGATAGCATCGCAGCGAGTGCAGGGCGACTTTCTGTCACATGCTGCTTTCGCTGAGAAACATTCGTCGCATGATTGTCTCTTTCTTCCTGGTTTTGCCGCAGGAGGAAGTGGTAGATCATGCTTTTTTGCACACGTTTTACTATGTCGCCTGGTGACCTCTCTAAGCGTAGGTTAGCAACAGAGTTCGAGGAGTTGAAAGTCTACATACGGCTTTAAAAATGATTTATTGCAAAATGGACAGCTTGAAGCAGCTTGCTGCATATCTACCCATCGATCAGTTTGGGGAACGTTCTTGGTAAGGGATAAGGCCGTAACTCACGGGTAGCCTCATGACGGTGCAGATGTGTCTTCCTCTGATATGATTTTTCGCATTGTGTACACTTGAACATGATTTTTCTCAATGACTTGGCCCCTTTCTGTGTATCATTATCTATAGAGCCGGCTCAATTGATGTCTGGTGCAACTCGGGATCTCACGATGCCGAAGGCAAGAAGTCGGAGATAGCGCTAACCCCAATTAGGTAATTCCGTCGGACTTCTTGAGTATGAAAGGTCGCTTAAAAGAACAAAGTAGTATTCACAACGCTATAGACCTAGAAGGAAAATCTATGTACTTATTCCTATTTCCAAAAGTCGCTTTCTTGACGAATTTCTGCTGCCTTAGCCTCCTCCGCTTCAGAGTAGCTTGTCAAATCCGCATCATCTGTTCCATAAGCCTCACTAATCGCATCTTCAATTTGATCAAGCGTGAGCCCAATCAACCCCAGTGACCGAGAAAGGCCAACCTGAGACATTTCTACTCCAACCGCCGCCTCGACAATTCCATCGCCGCCCTTGGAAGTAAGATCCGCCTCAAATGTGCGGAACAAGGTCCGGAGAGGAGCAAGTACCTCGCTACGGAAGAAAAGAATTGTCTTTTCTAAATGAAGCTGATCCCGGAGAGGGGAAGAGAGGAGTAAAAAGTAGAGATTCAGTGCGGAGTGGAGAGCAGGACCCTCGGTCTGGGTTAGGCTGATCCAGCCATCTATGAGCTTAGAGGACGCAGCAGCTCTGGCCGTCTTGAAGAGGAGTGGGAAAAGGGACCAGAAGTAGACTGGGTCTTGAAATATTGTGTCAGGCGAGGTAGCACCGATTATCTCATCTTTCAACCATGAAACAGCGCTATCCCGGGCGGACTGGAGACGATCATCTTCCAGAATTGTCTGAATGAGCTTGAGCCGCGCAATTGTAGATGGGTAGCTGTGTACAATGGTCGCTGGAATTTGGCGCACAATACCATACTCCTTGTTAGAAGTACAGCCTGTCAAAGTGATAACAAAGTTTTTGAACTCGGTGTGGCTGGAAGGTGTGGTGATTGGTTCTTGTAGGGCGAAGACAGTCAAGGCTAAGAGCGAATCGATAAGGGCTTGCGGCTGGCCATAAGCAACTTCGTCCAAGCTTTCGGTATCTCCCAGGAAGTTCTTGTAAATCAAGGCTAGGTCGGGGAAGATGGGTATCCTTGGCACAGATTCACCAGATCTGAATAAAGTTGAACCTGAAGTGCGAGCTGCGAGAAGCAATAAGGAGCCATGACGCTCCAGTGAGATCTCGTTTGCGGAGGTGGTGGGCTCATCAAAGTCGAGGATTTGAGGCTGGCTATCAGGAGAGCTGGAAACGATAGATACGAGGTCGGCAGATTCGATTCCAAAATCGCGCGATAGAGCCTGGGGCAGAAGTTAGTATCTTCGCTCTTATTCAATTGCGGGGACAAGTCATAATATTCCACATACCACTATCTTCCCCATGATCATATCACGTTCCTTCAACTCCGGGGTGGCAGTATACGCCTCTGACTGGGACTGTTCAGGCAACTTCAACGCTGGGTGGAAGTGCTCCTGCATCCGAACCGTCCAAGACATCCCTGGGTCCATTGGACCTGAGTGACTCAGCAGATATACTTTGAGTACCTCGATTAGACCGAACTGGAGGAACTTTTCAACCAGGATGGCCTCGTTGGCTACGGCCGGAGCCCCCTCTGCTTCTGGGTCTGGAGCGGACGACATCGAATTCACCCGCAGAACGGTCGATTGACTGTCGGATCGTGGGGGTGGGGCTGGTCGCTTTTTTGGGGAGATGTCTCGCAAGAACTCGAGGAAGGCCAAGGTCGTCTCGTCGCTCGGCATGGACGTGTAGGCTTCTAAGGCCGCTTGAAGCGAGGTCGCAACGAAACGGCTCGGGGATTTGGTCTTAATGCGGTTATGAAGTTCCGACAACATCGCCAACAAACAATTGAATTGGAGGATATGTGCTGGGAGACGCTTCTCGGATTTGTCGTCTGCGAGGTCCTCCTCATCCTCGTCCTCAGGCTGCAGCTGCATCAGGGCCTCGGATACCCGCAAAATCACCTCTCGGGGATTTCCTAGTCTTGCAACATCATGAAGACAGTCTGTAGACGCTGGCAGCATCGGGAGGAGGAGCTTAACAAGATCCCAACCGATGTTGGTAGTAAGCTTTTCATCTTGAAGGAGCCGGTGCAGCAGTGGCAGGCGCTCGGGGGTAAGTTGATATTCAAGGAGTGTCAGATAGGTGAGGTAGTCGGTAGCCGGAGGCAGGGCTTGAACGAGCGGATTCTCTGCGTCGGCGTCCATGATGGGATTGTATGTCACAGTTGAAGTTGTTGGGGCTTAGAAGTCCCGCGCGGGGAAGAAAGGTACGGAGAGTGACATCACTTACTTAGCCACAAGTGGCGTGTGGCTTGACAGGGACGGATTCAAATTACATAAGTGAAATGGACACATTGTGGGACGGAATAAAGGGAAGTTGGTCATCGTGGAAGATTCAATAGAAGAGATATCAAACAACACGCGAAAAGCAATACATATACTGCTCATATTGTGACTGTAGACACGATCTTACCGCCGAATCAAATTGTTCATTCTGCCGAATTGCTTCGGTTTCGTCGGCTTTCCGAGCCCCTTCAAGCTGCTGTTTCCCTCTTCGATTTCTGCTCTGTTTCTGCGATTAGTGAACAACGGTCAACGGGACGTGTTCGTACTGTGAATATGTTCTAGCTTTTCTCCAGTGAGGTTTCCGTTGGGCTTGCACGCTAAATGGCAGGCTGCTGATGCAAGACTCATCCCGCGAATTCGATCATGTAGAATCAGAAGATTTAAATCAACATGTCTTCACACAGCAGCAGAACATCCCACTTCAGACAGTGCTTACTTATAGTAGAAATGGTAAATTGCCACGCATTGGAGCCAGACTCGTACCATGTACAGAGGTCATACTTCTGTCTGGTCACAAGGCGGAAATCATTCACGCTTAAATGAGAACAAGCGTGCAGATTCTCTACTTTGTAAAGTGATCGTCTTCAAACAATTGATCAGCACTGCTCCGTACCGACACTCTCTACCCAGGAATCATACTAGCTGACGCAAATATGCAGGGGCAATAACTAGTGCCCCTTGTGTTTACATCAAATGTGGCCCGTGCTGGCATATTCCACTCGGAAGGGCAATATTTCCTACCTTTCACAGTGCCCTGCATTACATCAAGTGGGCTTTCAAGTGCATATTTCCGTTGAGTCGACCTACTAGAAATCTTCCGTGAAGATTCTCAGTAATGATAGAACGGACTGTATCTGCGAGGCCTCCTGGGGATGCTGTGGTAGAAGCAAAAGCTCAGCAGAGGAAACCTCTTGCACCTTCAGTACTTCCGCGACCCCAAAAGATTGCAACAATCATTTTGATATGCGCCATTACCTTCGTTGGTCCTGCTTCTGCGGGGATCTACTACCCTGCACTGGGGCTCCTTGCTAGAGATCTTCATGTTTCGTATAGTAAAATCAGCTTGGCCGTCACAGCATTCATGGTATCGTTTAATTCAATCTCCTTACCTCTGGTTGTGAAAATAGTGAAGCTCATTATCACCCGGTAGATTTGCCAGGCTCTATTTCCGTTGCTGATTGCGGGATTTTCTGATGAGCGAGGTCGCCGCCCTGTGCTGCTTGCGGGCCTGACTATGTGCATCGCTATAAACATCAGTTTAGCGCGGCAGACCAGCTTTGCTGGTTTTATGGTCCTTCGCTGCTTTCAAGGCTGTAGTGCCAGTGGCGTATCCGTTGCCGCAATAGCCACCGTCAATGATATCATTCGCCCCGTTGAACGCAAGGACTACCGGATATTCACCTCGCTGGCCTACACACTTGCTCCTGTGACATGCCCTATATTAGGTGGCTTATTGGCCCAGAGTTTTGGTTGGCCAAGTATCTTCTATTTTCAGGGCGTCCTCGCTGGCTTTCTTTTGGTTCTCGTGGCCTCCTTTCACCACGAAACCTGTCGTGCCCAAGTTGGAAACGGCAGCGTACCTCCGAAGCGATGGAACCGCCCACTGATAGACATTTTCTGGCAAAAGCCGGCTGCCCCTCCAAATTTTGAAACACGTGTGCTGTTGAAGCGCAGGTTGACTCCTTTCCAAACCATCAAGCTTGCATTTCGAATGCCAGCTTTCTTGCTCATTCTCTTCCAAGCAACGCTGTTCGGTGGCTCTATTGCACTCATCGTGACAATCCCTGTTCTGTTCGCCAGGAAATTTCATTTCAACCTTCTTGAGATTGGCACTGCTCATCTCGCCTACGCCTTGGGTGGTTTCACGTCGCGGTGGGTTTTCGTTCCACTGTCGGATGCCAACATCCAAAGGCACAAGCGACTGGCTGGAGTGACTGAGGAGACTGGACCATCCCAGATAAGGATCGATCGAGCCCGCTTGCAAGTAATAATCCCCATTGTTTACCTGGGGTGTGCCTGCGCTGTGGCTTACGGTTGGATACTACGTTCTGACGTGCATGTCGCTGGCCCTATTGTAATGCTCTTCTTGCTGGGAAACAGTCTGACGGGTGCCTCTTCCTTGCTGACGGGTCTGATGTTCCATTTGAATCCGCAACAGCCGGCCAGCGCCTTAGCCGCCATGAATTCGTTTCGTTTTCTCTGCGCTGCGGGGACCGCAGCTGGGGCCACTCCACTGATCAAGGCTGTCGGAACGGGCTGGATGGGGACAATAATTGCCCTGGTGTATGTTGGGGCATCAAGTCTACTATGGATTATGTATATTTACGGGCATCGATGGCACCCAGCAATAGGCCCGATCATCTCTGGGAGTATATAAATTAGTACCAATTTTATTATTGTAGATGCACGGTAGACACTTCTGGTATGTACATATGCCGGTATCACAGCTTGGAGTACTCAAACTTCAAAAAGATATGGGCACAATCCCGGTGACCAGACAGCACATGACCTCGGCAACGCATTCAATGATCCTCGGAATCTTTGGCTCCGTATTTTTACTGGCATCCCAAATATAGAATCATCATGTCCAAAATAGTTAGTCCAATTGACCTGGAGGGTTATCTAGCTACGAAGTTTGTTATCACCCTCGGCTTCTAATGGGAACTCCTGCGTATCTTTTTCCACGTTATTGTAAATGATTCCAAGTCGTTCTTTGAAAGGGCCCGGTATCTCCCATGCATTCTCAGGATCACGGAGCCATAGTCTCAGGAGATGACGCCTTGTATCATCAGTACATATTGAGTAGGATCATAATAGGTTCTGAACTCACTGCTGCTCCGGTGTATCTTTGAATGACTCTCTAGAATGAATGATGCTAAAATTATTCACGTATTGAATATCGCCTTTTTTGAAGTCAAGACGGACTTGATGCTTTTCGCCCAAGAAATGGAGGGCGTCCAAAGCCTCTGCTTGAGCCTCGGTGATTGGAGGAATGGTTTTTGATCTTGGTGCGTCAGGGGTCCCGGTAAATTCGCGGCGTATAACATGGACGATGACCCTTTCGGGAGCTGAGCCGGTTGCAGGTTGATAATGGAGGATTGGAAACATTTTACAGCCCCCCGGCGTAGCGCCGTGTCTATCAGAATGTTAATAGATGTAACGTGATGAGAAGGCTCCATGTGTCTATACTCACGTGTCATGTGGCCAGTCTTCCGCCAACGTCTTGATCAAGTCTGGCCTTGTGGCTGCCAACTCATTGTAAATTTGCCAGCTACTGGCCAATTGACTGCTTCCTCCCTCAGCAGCTGTTTCAAGACAAAACAGGGATATGATGTCTCCAACGTCGGTATGGAAGTTCAGTCGATCAGAGGACCATGTTGCAATACGGACTTTCTTGGTTTCCGATGGGCCGACAAGATCTTTTACGTGAGTGAGTACCTTTTGAGATGGCCTGATGATGAGTTGACGACCGCGTTCAGATGCAACATGAGAAGAAATGCCAGCATAAATAATAATATTCTCTTCGCGCGAGTACTCATCAACAGGGACACCACGGACTATCTTGAATCCATGGCCATTATGGACTTCATTTGAAACATCCCGCAACTTATCATGAAGGTTAGGTAGAGGGAATGTATCGGGGCCAATGCGACCCAGAGGTTTATTAAGACCTGGAAATGGTACTTAGCAAGTGCTCGGGATCTTATTGGTTTGATGATAAAGCCCTACCACGAAAGTAGGCCACGGCTTGTTTGATCTCCTCCAGATCTTCAGAGCTTAGGTGATATGTCCAGTCATAGATGGCTGGCAACGATTGGCCATCCCATACCAAACCAGAAACAAGTCTTTTGGGAAAGCCTGTAGGTAGCTCTGTGCTCAGATTCTCATTTCTGAGTCGACGCGCTGTGCGGTCTAGCCATTTTTGTCGGATCGGCTCATTGTCGATGTCTGGTTGTTGGGGCTGCAATGTGACTGTCATGTTGGCCTTTTTAGTGCAAAATATGATGTTGCGTTAAAGGATCTTGGCCGGGGGTCTCGGAACAATGGCTTGCTTTACATATGAAAATTTCTTTATTCAACAAGGTTCAATTCGCGGCAGATATGGCAACTCGCTACACCGCATCTTCTGTGCAGCATAATCAAATAGGGAAACGGTGATCTACGTGACTTTGGCCACACTAGTAGAATGAAAGTATGAGGCTTGAATGCGTACTAGATTCTAGAGCTCTTATGTAGGTTCACATAAATACTGATACCTTGAAACAACGCTAAGCAATAGCGAAAGTGGTGGTCATCAATCCGATACAACAGCCCTCGACTGAACAACAGTGAGAGCTGAGGGCGTATGAGATGATGACCACACCGCTGCCTAAGATCTGGGACTCTGGCTTATCCAGCCGATCGTCGGATGGCAAATACTGGGCACTGATTTAATGGCACAGTACAGTAGGTAAACAGTATAATACATGTTCCAAGCAGGGATACACATGCACCTGTGGCTTTGACGCAGCACATATGTGCGATATGCATACCAAAATATTGGCAAATGAGGCATGTGTGTTGAAGGATCAGATCGTGCCTTATCTGAGACAATTTGAGTGTGATTTATTCTTGGTTTGTGAGATGTGCTGAAAAAGGTTTTCTGGGACAAAATAACCGAATGATGGGCCAATAACGCCCCCTGTTGGATTGACAGGGCTATTTGTCCTCGGCGGTGAAAAAGTCTCTCAAGTAAAACGGTAGATCATATGTACGAAGCAAATACGAGGATCTGCCAAGGATTCAGACATGCCCATTGTTGGGACGTATAGTGGAAATGATCCATGTCAGGTGAGGCGTCGATCCCGTGTGGCCTCTACTGTACCATCAAATAGTTTTGGAGCTTTAACTATGTATCATAAACCCAGAATCTTGAGAAGGCAACAGTAAGCATAGTTTTCACTATATATTTTCTAAAAGAGCACTTAATGCCAAGGCATAGGTCCACCTTGGTAAAATAGCCATAGAATTATGAACAGCGACGTAAAGGCAGAAATCTCGATGATTCTCCAAGCGTACTGTGTAAAATGATACACCTTCTTTGCCACGAATGCTTGGTTGAAAACTTTGAAGTTGTTTGTTTTCATCATTGGCCTCTCAGGGATTGGGACATCGAGGAACTTGCAGAGAGGTTCCCATCCTTCTTTGACATGGTAAAGAAGCAGTTTCTCTGGTGGCACTATGGCTTGAATTTTCTTGTAGTGGTCTTCAAAGGCCTTTTTCCCATTCTTTTCGAAATCATTGCCCCATAGCATTCGTCGGGACTTGAGGAATACTGGCCGAACCCAGCGCCATGGCATGAAGAGAATATGGTCTAAGAGAAGCATCGGGAGCGCTAATGGGTCGTCGACTTGTCGCAACATTGATTTTCTCACCGACCTAGAAGCCTCGTTACTTCTTATAATCCAAAATTTACTTCAATTTTACTTACGCTTGCCATTCGTTCACGTCTCTTACGGTCAGAATGACTTTGGCATCCGGGTATGCTGCGATAAGCTCTTCGGCAAAGCAAATTGCGGGAACATCAGAGACAACCTGGCAATGGCCCAGTAGCTGATCGAATTCCTTGCGACCAAATTCTTTTCCTTTCCCTTCGTATTTTGCCTGCAATGCTTCCCACCATAGCTCACAGTCTCGAGGATTGATGGTCAAAGCATCTCGGCCATGGTAAGCGTGCTGGAATCCGAGAAATTTGAGTGCATTCGTCAAAGCTATGAAAGCAGTATTGGTCAGCTGAGTCAGAACAGGAGACTCGAGTACGTTGGTGGTGAGCACTTACAAACCGTGCCTGTACGAGGAAATCCAAGCATGATGACCTTCATGGGAACCTCCCGAGTGCTGTATCGACGGTCAATATAGGTCGAATTTCTGTTTCGACGAATGGCATCGAGGAAAATCTCCATCCTGGCGACAGGCAAGAATACAATCGAATCAAAGACTGAGGTTCTACCGAGGTGATAGATATCTCTGCCAATGGCTTCGAGGAATATATAAACTCAACATCGATGAGAAAAATCTATCGCTTTCTGAAACACATGACACATATGACTACCACAGCATTCCATGTCCTTTTTTCACGCTCAGACTTTGTGGTACATTTTACAGTTTTTTTTTAAACTACCCGCGTATTGTTCCACCTGAAGAGAAGGGCGGTGACTATTTGATATGCATCAAGTAAGGCGTAGTAACATAGTACAATTGCTTTTCATGGTCGGGAATCATAGACGGTGAGTAGAACTGCAAGGAGATCCCTCGGGTATTTTCGTGCTATATTAAGGTTCCGGCTCGTATCAGGATGCTGATCAAGCGCCACGTATAATAAATTTATCTGCATACATATTTTAATGGGTAGATACAATTCCTCGACTGTGGACATACCATACCGCAAGGGTTCCAAGGTACTTCCAATTTCTTCTGTCCTCCAATTTTGTTACGATCTTCGAGTTAGTGCACAACGCTCTGGCAATTACAAGCTTGCTACTCTTCTGAAAAATGACTACAATGTTTGAGCAATAGTCGTACAATACGATTTTATATTCTCCTGTTAAACTCTCCTGGCTCGTATATTTGTCTTAGTTTTGGTTCTCTTTTTTGTTTTCTTTTGGCTTTTGCGGAGATGGCGATCTCCACAGTTCAATTTCGATTCATCGTGCAGCTTTGGGGTTGCAGATCCTGGAATGTAGGAGACCTGTACTAAGTTTTGTCCTATAGTAGCGTATGACTGGTTGTGGAATTCGATTGCACTCAGCGCACCCTTCCGATAGAATATACCTAGGGAAGGCGCTATCTTCGAGTATAGACCCCCATCCCTCTTTTGCCTTCACCCCTTGCAAGCCGCGCATTATTATTTTTGGCGCATCTATGACTTACTGACATTGGAGGCATCCAAATCACAACGCCGATAGTAAAATTCTCATGCCATCTCAAGACGACGCAAAGCCACCCGCTTTATGAATATACTCTAGATCGACACCTTTCTCCCAAAACTCCACACCCGGTTCCGAGTAATCCTTAGGCCGGTAACCCGATAGCTTGAAGTACATCTCACGTAGTTTAGGTTTCAGAACTTTCGACGAAACAGAAAGTGGGACCCCTTCACCCGCCCGTAGGATTCGTAGAATCGTGGGCAACTTGTAAATCTCCAACTTGGAGGAAAGGTCCTGACGGATCTTGCAAAGGTTGATGTCGGGGTTCCGAAGTCCACTTTCCTGTCCTAGGTGGTTGCTGCTATCCCGAAGACGGACGATTGCCCCGACTAACTCTCTCACCTCGTAGTCCATAATTGGAAGTACATAGGCCTCGGATATGTAGGGCAGGGCTTTGAGTTCTTTCTCAACTTCTGATACCGTGACTTTGTAAAGCGAATATCGAATCCCTAGACAAGCATGAGCCTCATTCATATGAAGACCTGATTGTGTGGTAATACTCACAGTCAGATGAGGCTCGGCCCTGAAAGAAGTATTTGTTTCCAACTCGACGAAATATATCCCCCGTTCGGAAGAATCCTTCTTCGTCAAAAGCAGCTTTTGTTGCTTCTTCGTCACCGAGGTAGCTGGACCATGTTAAAGGGTAAATCATAGCAAAAAAAAAAATTATCAAAAGGGTTCTCACTGTGTGAACATTCCCGGCATCTTGACAGAAAGATGACCTTCATCCCCATCAGACAGTTTGATGGAAGCCTTATTTACAAGCTCTCCGACACATCTCTAAAAAAACCGTCAGCGAAGTCTACTCAAATGATATAAAAAGAGCATACGTACATCCACCCATGTATCACCTGGAGAAGTCGCGAAAACAGAGACCCCAGTCTCAGTCGAAGCATATCGAGCGATAATCGGCATATTGGTGAGGTTTTTCCAAAATTCAACCGCAGATGGATCCATCACAGAGCCACTTGTGATGACCCTCCGCAATTTAGAAGCTCCACGAAGATAGTGATTATGTTTTTCAGCCGACAAGTGACGGATATTGGCCTCATAATGCTCTTGCAGCGTCTTTGCATAGACAGGTGAGATAAACATCCCTGTTATAGTTCCTTCTTTCAGAACTTCCCAAATTTCCGCGGCATAAGCGCCTGATTTGAGGGACCGAGCTCTTCCTCCCTGCAAAACAAGGCCTATGGGCGGTAACACGGTTCCTACCCAGTGCAGTGGTCGATACATGAGATAGAGCTCGTCGGGATCCATGCGAGTTTTGAAGAATAGCCGGGACCGCGGAATAGCGGCGGCTTTGGGGCGTCCAGTCGAGCCGGAGGTAAACAATATTAGTGCGGTCTCTTTTGCAGCAATGGTGGTATCTTCGTCTATCTCCATGTCTGAATACATGTTTGGTTTTGATCGCTCAATGGAGAGCATCTGAACTGGCCCATTTCCATTGTCAAGCAATTTTTGAATGTCCGACGGCTCTTCCGGCACACTGCTGTCGGTTAAGATGGCTCTGACATTGGCTTTGTCAATCATGTAGACAAAATCCTCCTGCTTTGGATTAATTGCTACAAATCATGAATCAGCATAGGATTTAAATGTATGCCTAGGACCAAGTTTAAACCCTACGTAGCGGTACAAACTTTCCCCCAAGTGCAGCAGTAGCAAGAAAGCCCACTACGAGATGGTGGCAGCTGGCTGTCATAATTCCTATGGAGCCCGCATTGCTCTTGAAAAGGCCTCTGCTGTCGAGCCAGTCGCGCGGAACCTTCTCCCTCAAAAGCGCTCTCAGATGTGTTACATCCGCAACAAGAGTTCTGTGGTCTGTATCGATGCCATAGTCGTCATGAATTATCACTCCGGAAAATGTGCGACCGAGCTTCTGAAGCTGGGTGAAGATAGGATCATTTGGAAATCTTTGCGGGAACAGGCACTGGTTATTCAGACCAACCATCTTCAAAAACTGGGTTCTCAAAACAGATTGCGAAATATCTATGCTTAAATGTAGAATATGCCTTGTTCATGTTATTGCTGGGGTTGACATGTCACACCGCTACTCGTGTCGTCTCCTTGCCTGGACACCTCTCTGCTACTGTATCCCCCCTGCCTCCCCAGATAAGCTTGGGAAAGCGACACAGACGTAAAAGCACCATACAGTACAAGCAAGTCTTAATTGTAGGATTGCGCTTCAAAAAAGGATGACTTTTGCACCCTTGGATAAAAACTCCAGCAAAGCAGTATTGGGGAATCAATAATTCAGGAGCCAGGAAAAAAAACGAAAAATGGAAAAAAGAAAGAAAGAAACAAAGAAAAAAAGAGGGAAAGACAGCAAGATAGGCCTTGCTCTACAGCAGGCTCTGTCAGATCTTTAGGTGGAACGAACCGGGATCATGGCATAGGTATGGTCAGAGTAGTTCAGATTCTGCAATTCTTCAATGATCGCAAGGTAATACATTTAGGCCCATATTTAATCGCGATAGAAGGCAAGGGGTGAACGTCAAACTGGACTGGGAAATCAAAATTTACCTCTATCAGTTACATCTTCTGGTTTTGCTATACTACGTCATAATTGTACCTGTCCAGGCACCAGGTACCAGGAACCAAATTACTAGTTATCACTACTATATTAGTAAGTGGAGGTACTTCCAAGACTCTACTAGATTACAGGTGCACCCAAAATCTCACACTATACCTAATATTCATTTCAACAAGAGTCAATCTTTAAGATCATACAGTAGTAGTGTTCGAAATCAGCTGTACCGCCCTACTCTTACTGCTTGATTGCCGGAAAAGGATTCCGGGGCACGCTAACCACCTTTACCGCCTTATATCTGCGGCAATTCTGTCATTATAATGATTGTATTGCCATATACGAGTCATTGACATATTACTGTAATATTATAAGGAACCGTCCAGAATTGTTTTGTAGATCTGGTGCTCTGGCAAGATCGCCTGCTAACCACCGAGTGGGCCACACAGCGACACTCTGTACCACATAGTAAACGTGATAAAATACAACTTGATATCTCAAGAACCCAAGAATCTTCCTCATAGGCGGTCCTTATTTATAAGGCCTACCAGTAGTATATCTTTGGGATTTCATCGGTTTCTATGGGTGATTGAGTGAAGGATATATTTGAATTTCAAATGTCTATATAACACATGTGCAGGGTTCTTCATGGTAATGTTGCAGACCGGGCTATTTCTATCCTAGAAAGTCAGTCAAAAGAATTTGGTATAGATTAGGCTTATCGTTGTCAAGATATTAAGTTATGATTTATCGGATTTACTATACTGTTATAGAGTAGCCCGCTCGCTCGTGTGGCCCGCTTAGTGGTGGATGATAGTAGCTTCCCTCTCACGTCAGCCACGTTTTATGTCTTGCCCCTCATTCTTCCTACATATAGCCTAGCTCGCGCCTTCGCGTACTACTCATCAAAGAATCATAAGATTCCTAGTCCCTATGCTCAATCGATTTTTTACTCTTTTCAACTCTAACATAACCTTTCGATTAAGATGGCGGATAAATCCCTCAAATCCACCTGCCATTGTGGCGCCATCACCGTGATCGTGCCTCATCAACCAGAGGAAATCAACGAATGTCAATGTACAATCTGCCGGCGCTACGCAGCCGCTTGGGCGTACTATAAAGTGAATGAAATCAAATTTGACCTAAAAGAAGGCGCCAAACTCTCTAAGTACGTTTGGGGAGATCGAGAGAAGTCATTCAATTCCTGTGAGAATTGCGGATGCATGTAAGTCTCGACCGGCTCATTTTATATGGCTATCTATAGATTGGCTAATATTCTTTACCTAAACGTAGATGCTATTGGTGGCCATTTGAAGAAAAGATGCCAGACGGTGGTGCAGCTAGGTTCGGTGTTAATACGAGAAATATGGATCCTATGGAAATCTTGCACGTCAACCGTAAGATTGAAAATGCCTGGGTGTTCGCGCCAATCAACGATAAGACCATGGCGCATGAGCAGGATCAGGCTAAGTACTGAACTATTGTTCTAGAAATTATTGCAAATTGAATTTGACTCGAGTTTTTGCGAAAATTATTGATCGTGGCTTTGCTGCATTCAGCTTCGGCGGCCACTTGAGACGTATTGAAAGACTGGGTGTCTATTGACTCACGAATGAAATCAAGCTTTGTAGTAGGCAGTCTCGGAGCCATGACGTTAAGATTGGGCTTCCATGAACTCTTAGTGAAGACAGTTTGATAGTGATAAGCGTAGTCCTTGTTGAGCAGAATGGAAGGGGGTCGAATTTGTAGGGCAGTAGTATAGATTACATGGTCTAACGTTCGGGATCACATTGCAAGATTCCTTTTACTGGCTGAGCAAGCGGTCTGGGAGGCGGACTGGAAGTAGGTTTCCATAGGACTAGCACATACCGGTCCCTTGCTCGGGATTCAAGATGGAGGAATGAAAAAATATATAGCTGATTTCGAAAGGTACCGTAGGGTGCCCTCTCAGATTTTATTGTCCCTGAGAACATACTTGTACAGCCACGTTACACTAGTCCATTGCGCACCGACCATGGTTGTGCCCCCCCGGAGGCGCGATCCGCTTTGATGATATACTTCGTCAGGACTTTACACGAACTTCAAGGATCAGGTCATCAAATTTGAGCAATAGATATTCCAATGCCATATTTAATTCAACACGGTGATGCTGTAGCTCTAGTCCCATTAATAGGGCTGCAAAACCTGAAATTGGGGAGGGGGTTACGTAAAACAAATGCCGATTGTTCCGATGCATACTTGCACCTAGTACTTTCCTCATATCTGGGCTTCTTCTATATCCTTCTCTACACACCTCTTTAAATCGTCCTTGCTTTTCTTCATAAGACTCGCCGGTTTCATCTGTGCAACTTTATTATTCTGCAGCCGAATCCACCCTTGAGCAGTGGCTTCACTAGACCACTTCATTCCCAATACCTTTACACCCAAACCCTCTTTTGCCTGACCTTTCGAGCTGTAGCTTGAAGGGACAAGCCGAAAGGGAATACATCAAATACCAAGGAGAGACCTGCATCAGAACAAAATCCATATATTTCCTTTCAACTTGGAGGCTCCCCGCGATATCTGGGATCTGCGAAGATCGAATTCCAACAGTCATGGCGACCGAGACGCAAACCATATATACCACGTCGATACCGACGCACATCCCCCATACCTCGGCGATGCAAAAACTGTTCACCGGCAAGCCAAACGTCTTACACAAACGGCGGCGTAACCCCTTCCAGCGCTTGGTCGACTGCGTCCGACTTGGATACTACCGATACGAGGTGACTTTCGGTCTTTACGTGATGACATGGACTGAGAAGTGCGTGGCCAACATCATTGTGTTGACCGTTTTGGGACTGTTGTTATGGGCACTAGCTTTCTACTTCCCGTCAATACTGTACCACAAGCTCACTCGTCTGGCGTGGCTACTTACCGGCCACAGCGACGCAGGAGTCAGGGTACCGGGGATCATTGACAAGCACGGGAAGTATATCTCGCCTTCATCAGTTGCCTAGCCGTCGCCTTGTGACAGGCCTTTGCTCACCAAGGGGTATCGCCTCCTTGTATATACCCGTGGCGCCTGTTTGTCTCACCTGCTTGAGGCTTCAGCCATGCGCAATGGGGCAGCATTACTATACCAGCACATTTTTGAGTGATACGTCCAACACCCGTATACACCTGACTGGCTGTTGTGGATTCAACTTGCTTTTTTATTCTTTCGATTTGGCGGTTTCGATTCTTCCATTTGCCCTCTTAGACGGCATCCATTGTGCACACCAGCTTGGCCCTTTCCCCTGGCAATCGTGGCATATGCCACATTCATTGTCACACGACCTTCGCCCTATAGACACGGTGTGCACCCTTATTTTTAACGGCGATCGACAATACCCGAGCACTACATATAAATCCACGCTCAATCCTTTCCTTTTCTTCCCCGGGCATGCGCACGGGCAAAGGGGCCACTTTAAAGCGGCCCACAGATTCTTATTACTACTCGTCCTAATACATAATGTCAAATGTTCAAACCTATCTTTTTCTAGTACGTAATCTTCATTCTAGTCTGTGGCGCAAGGCTTACATAGCGCGCGCTTGGCACTGCGGCTCAGATTGCGTGCGTAACGGGACAGCATATTTGCAAAACAGTAGAGAAGACACGGTCTGGAGCCAAAACAGACCTTAATCCCGTTGCCAAGGGGAAAAATACATTGATGGGTCTCCGTAGCAAATGAGATCATGTCTTAAGTGCCAAGGGCATAGACCGCGATACGGAGATGACGATACGCGCGGCTGTGTTGATCGCCCAAAAATAACTTTTTGACCTGATTAATATGACTGCCTTCTCTCTTTCAACATATTCAAATCTCTGCCTTTGGAAGTCAATCTTCCACAACTCTCTTTTTATTGCCCTTCCACTCCTAGGGCTCTCGATCATTTCCTTCGACTTCTTCTGTAAGCGCTACACGATATCTACGACTAGGGTCTCCGATCGCTGCAACCCGCCAAACTTCGGCAATTAGCCCACCATGGCCGCCAATGAATACTATCACTCCAATATCCCCAGTCCACCTAGCTACGAGCAGGCCAATCCCGGCAAACTAGACCATGCCACTTCTTCCGCCCCCGGATATGGCTACGCCCCCAACCTCTCTAACCGTGACGACCCTTCCGCCCCCTATCACAATCGCGAGAGTCAACAATCTTTTGCATCAGACAATGGTGCTTACCACACAGCCGGACGAGTCGGAGAAGGCGATCACTACGCAGAGAACATTCCATTGAAAGCTCAAACACAGTTCGGGAATAATTCAGAGTGGATGCATCAACAAACTCAATACCCGCCCGCATCACCAGGGGCCCTGGAGGACTCTCGGCGGGGACAGAACAAGCGGAAGAAGAAGGGTTTTTTCCAGAAGAAACCTGCATATGTGACCTGGACCCTAACACTGGTTCAAGTCATTGTGTTCATTGTGGAACTAGTTAAGGCTGGTGAGTGACCACGGCTTGTCTGAAACTACGTTAAATGGCTAATTTGTCTCTAGCCCAATTCACTGGATCGCCTATCGAAACCAAACCTTCGTTTAATCCGATGATTGGCCCATCATCTTATGTTCAGATTTGGATGGGCGCCCGCTACGACCCCTGCATGAAGAATATTCCCGGAATTCAAAACGCCAATGAAACAATCTATTTCCCGTGTCCGAATGCCACAACAAGTTCATCTGAGTGCACTCTCTCCGAGGCCTGCGGCTATAATGGAGTCCCCAACAACCATGCCTATGGCTCTCTTGACGATACGCCCGCTCCGAACCAGTGGTGGCGCTTCATCGTCCCCATGTTCATCCACGCCGGATTCCTTCACATTGGATGCAATTTGATAGTCCAGATGACCATGGGTGCGGAAATGGAGCGTATGATCGGAATGTGGAGGTATACCCTGATCTACTTTGCGAGTGGTATCTTCGGATTCGTCTTGGGTGGAAATTACGCCGCCCAGTTGGAGGCTAGTGACGGTTGCTCAGGTGCCCTGTTCGGTATTCTTGCTCTCCAGCTACTCGACTTGCTGTACGACTGGCCCAATCGCCCGTCTCCCTGGGTGGAGCTCCTCATCATGATTTTGGGTGTAGCCATTTCATTTGTGCTTGGTCTTCTCCCCGGCCTCGACAACTTCTCCCACATTGGTGGTTTCATCATGGGTCTCGCCCTGGGCTTGACTATCTTGCGATCTCCCAATGCCCTCCGGGAACGTATTGGCCTAGCGCGCCAGCCTTATGTTGCCATGTCTGGCGGTGCTGGCCCGGAGGCCGTCGAGGGCAGGAAAACCACCTCGCTCGCAGACTTCTTCAAGAACAAGGGCAAGAAGGTCGCATCGAATGGAGATAACGCCGGTGAACCCAAGGGTCCCTTGGCGTTCTTCAAAGGCCGGAAGCCTCTCTGGTGGGCATGGTGGCTAGTTCGCGCTGGCGCTCTTGTTGCTGTGCTGGTTGGATTTATTCTACTTATTATTGATTTTTACAAATACCCCTCTTCGAACTGCTCTTGGTGCTACCGTTTGAGCTGTCTGGTATGTGATCCCATCTTCGATTGGTTTGAATATTTGCTAATTGTGTTTCTACAGCCCGTTCATGGTTGGTGCAAGGAGGGCACCTTACAGCTTACAAGCACGTCCGGTAGCTCGTAGACGCCTATCTTTTATTGTCTTTTGCATAAAGCGTCTATTTATGTATTCCATCAAATCTGAGAGCTGTAAATAAAGAACTTGAAAAAAATACAGATTCATGACGATAGTACTTGCGCAGGTTCCAAGGTTGCTTCGAGTAGTCTATAGATATCGCACATATAGCATCTCGCCACCAGTCACCAACTGTGCGACCCATATATATCATACAACCCAAACCTTATGTTCCAAATTCGAGTTCTACAGGCATAGCTCCCCAGGGACCAATATCCACTTCCGCCTTGCGGGACTCCGCATAACCTAAAAATACAAGTGGCTGAGTGCAACGTGGCTGAGTCAGGGCGGCTTACGCAGTCGTCACTAGGTAGCCATCCGACACGGCCGAACTTCAAACATCCAACCTACCGGTCGTTCACTCGACTATGCAGGTCTGTTTTGACGGCGAATTCGAAGCTCTATCAACACAAATGCCCTCCCTCTCCTCTTAGCGTCCGCGCCATCCAGCATTAGTCATGGCCACCCTAGCCTCGTCCCCTCCGACCTCGCCTTCATGGCCGAAACGGAGCTCACGGGCTTGGATGCTCCGCTGTGAGCGATACTGCTGTGCAGCCGCCAGCTGTTTCCCGCTTGCATTTGTATATGGAATTACGACATGGGCAGTTTACGTGGAGGCCAGTCTTGGGTTCAAAGGATCGAAGAGCAGATGGATTGGTATGCTTCGATAAATGACCCTTGAGACTCAGCTCGGATATCCCGAGATTTTGGGCAGAGTGTTCGGTTGAATGTAGCTGACATTTTTCGCGTTTTGCAGGTTTACCCAGCAGTTTCCTCGGACTTCTTTTATACATCGCTCTTAATGCTTCATATTCGATTGCCGTCTTCACCGATCCTGGGTCCCCGTTGTCAACGCGCCGAGGGAATGACCGACACAATTACAGTGCGCTCCCTGTCACCGAATCCGTATACCCGGAATTCACGTCGTACACTGTCAGCTCTACGGGAGGGTCGCGATACTGCAAAAAATGTCAGTGTCCTAAACCTGACCGCGCGCATCACTGCTCAACATGCAAGCGGTGTGTGCTTAAGATGGACCACCACTGTCCCTGGCTAGCAACTTGCGTCGGGCTACATAATTACAAAGCTTTTCTCCTTTTCCTGATCTACACCTCGCTGTTCTGCTGGGTATGCTTCGGTGTGGCAGGCACGTGGACCTGGCAGGAAGTCCTCGACGATACGGTGTATATGGACAACTTCCTGCCAGTCAACGTAGTCCTACTAGCCATTTTGGGTGGAATCATCGGCCTAGTTTTGACTGGATTTACCGCCTGGCATATTAGTCTCGCAGTGCGGGGAACTACCACCATCGAGTGTCTGGAGAAGACGCGGTATGTTTCACCGCTACGCAAAGCACTTGAACGACAGCGATTCGACAATGAGTCTGGACCCAACGCCTTTAATGGTGACGCGTCACAGGAAAGTCTCGCCCACCGGCTCCAGGGATACGGGAACCAGATCATTGATGCGCACGCCAATGCCATTCCGGGCGTGACCCGTGCGGAAGAAGGCGAAGAGCGCCTCTCGCCCGCGCCCTATGGTCCAGGCCAAGGACCGAACTTCCACCACGCAGACCTGCCAAACAACCCCAACAACCTCTCCCCAGCCCAGCAGGCTCTTTCCCGCTCATACGCGGACATGGAGCGTCAGCGCGAACACGACCGGTACCAGCAGTATCTCAACGAGGAGGACAGCGAGAAAACACCTAGCGCATTCGACCACGGCTGGCGCCGAAATCTTCTACACCTCTTTGGCGACCGCCCCCTCCTCTGGGCCATTCCCGTCTGCACAACCACCGGCGACGGCTGGCGCTGGGAACCTAGTCCCCGTTTCCTCGAAGCCCGCGAACGCCTCCGTCTCCGCCGTGCACAGGAGGCTCGTGATGAACAGCAATATCTCCGCGATTTATACCAACGAAACTTGAATAATAGCCACGCCTGGATTGGCGGAGCTGGCGCTGGCGCTGGCACCGGCAACATGAATGCCGGTACCGGTACCAGCGTGTCCCCAGCTCAGCCCAGCTGGATCGCTAACCGCAACCGCCAAGAGGCACACGAACGTCCACCAACTAGCGTCTCGATGCAGACCCTCGCGCCTGCATCACCCCGCCCTCGGCCGGGCGATAGCGACTTCGAAGATGAGCCCGATATTGAAAGCAATGGACTTTTAGATCCGGAGGCTGCGGCTCGTCCTGCGCGTGCGCGGGATACGGATGAGTGGCGTGATTGGGAATGATTTTTGTCTCATTTTTGACTTGGTAGGAATCTATATCCCATGCTTTACGGTTGGTAGCATTATTTTGGCGTTTCAGCGATAAAGCGAACCGGAGGCCAGTGGCATTTTCATGGTTTTCTCGTGTATTACTAGCACATGTGCAGTACCTACCTGCGATATATTACAAGCTTTTTGTATATGGTTGGAATAAATTGTTATGTCCATGACTTGATGTTTGTCTCTTGAGTTCTGAAATCCAGCTTTTACGGGGAAAAGATGGTCATCTCAGTCGCTTCAATTGTTTGGGCGAAGCAAAAACTCCATGTACCTACAAGGGGCGCATAAAATGCCGTTGTTTACTCTTGGAAGTTCAATGTCTGGCCAGTAGTCACGTGGTCTATAAACGATCGCCAACTCAATCTAATCAACTATCACTAACATCTTATCATACCCATCGTCTCCGCAACATCGCAATTTACAGAGACAAAGACAAAGAAAAGACAATGACTAGCCCCTCTACAAAACGCCTCCTCAAAGAATCAACAGACCTTTACAAGAACCCAAGCCCTTACTTCACAGCCGCTCCAATCAGCGACACCAACCTCCACGATTGGCACTTCACCCTCGCCGGTCCCCCAACACCAGCCCCCTACGCAGGCGGCCTCTATCATGGCCGCATAACCTTCCCACCAACATACCCACTCCGACCACCCTCATTCCGCTTTTTAACCCCATCCGGCCGTTTCGAGGTCAATCGCGAGATCTGTCTTAGTATCTCCGGCCACCATGAGGAAACGTGGCAGCCAGCCTGGGGAGTGAGGACAGCATTACTAGCGATCCGGTCGGAGATCTTCAGCAGCGAAAGTAAAGGGCAGGTGGGTGGCGTTGAGGGAAGTGCGGAGCTAAGGCGGGAATATGCGAGGGTGAGTCCGCAGTGGGCTTGTCGGGAGTGTGGGGTTAGTAATGGGGATGCCATGAAAGATTGGTGGGGAGTTTGTGTAGAGAAGGGGGTTGAAGTTGATGTTGAAGGGTTTGAGGGTAATGGTTCATCTGGGGATGGGGAACAGCAGGCTGGACCTGCTGATGCGCCTGCGGATGTGGATAGGCAGGCTGAGCTTGTCGCTTCAACGACAGCAACAACTTCTTCGCCGTTGCGATCGGAACCACAAATACAGCCACGGGTAGCTGCGCCGGTCGAAGCAACACAATCCACACCTGCTGCTGCTTCTTCTTCGTCGGCAGTGCCAGCTCAGTCATCTACAGCTCTTCAACCCCGACCTGTACCCGCAACTGCAGCTATTACACAGGCCTCGGAGCCAGCGAACAGCCCGTGGCTAGACAGAGCAATTGTGGTCGTTGTTTTCGCCTTGATCATCTTGATCCTACGTCAGACATTGGACGTAGAGGATCTCTAGTGGCAGATCTGCGCTTGTTTCTTTACTACATTCATACATACAGCTCGGCGTTTGCGGAATCGGGATAGCGATCGGTGTTTGGACTGCACATAGTTATCTTTACCTGTTTCTCGGATTGTTATAGTCGCAATTACTTTATCCAGTATGCAGATGGTTAGACAAACAATTCATTAGATATGAAGATCGGCATGCTTATGTTGAAAAGCACCCAACTTAGGGAATGATGATGTACACTTGCATCCTATTTTGGTAATAGCGTAGATGTCAAATCTCCCACCGCCTACTGAAGGTGGTCAAGTGGATCCTCGTATTTCGGTCTAACAACGCCAAGATATGGTGGCGTTGATGGATCTTGAAACATCACAGAGCTATCTAGGAAATGTATAGACAAGGAGGCGAATTCATAGATAGACTGAATAGGGAACTTCTTGATGGCTTACTTGAAGATAAATAGCTATTGATTTCCTCGAAAATTAAGAATCATTCATCAACTCAATCCAATCCAATCCATTCCAATCTACAATCTACAATCAATCAACCGATCTCCCGCTCAACCAACTTCAATCAACATGCAGTTCACCACCATCATCATTGCTACCCTGGCCGCCGTTGCCGCCGCCTCCCCCTACCCCGATGCCTTTGAGAAGCGCACCTGTGTTGGCAGTTAGTATACCAAGTATCTATATGACGAGGTTTAGATAGCTGACTTCTTTTTTTCAGACTACAAGGTCGCTTGCCAGACCGGCGGTGTTGCCTGCTGTGACGGATGGCAATGCGTTGGTGCCACTGAGTGGAACGACGGTGTATGCATTCCCAACTAAAGGACTTGTATACACAAATGAGAGCTTCGGAGCGGGCTTCGGAGGGTGGAATTGGTGCTAGCTGGTTTTTCTTTCTGTTTTTGTTTTATAGATCGCTCATATGAATTGAATATCTCATTTGGTTATGTCAACACCTTCTCGTCTTACTGTAGATGCCTACTAAAATGAGTAAACTGGATGGATGTGATTTATATCGGAATTGATGTACATGTCAGAACTATTCAATGTGATTTGCAGATGATAATACATATGAAGAAAGCCATTTTCTTCTTTTTCATTTTTTTTCTCTCACAGAACTGGACCGGGGCTAACCGTCTCCACTCCCAGAGCCATCCACCACCACTCCTTCACACTCCAGCAAGGCCGATCCGGAGTCCCTGACTTCTCCACGAGACCCACTTTAAGCAGCCATTCTTCCAGTAAGAGCTCAATCTCCCACTTCATCAATCCAGGTTTGATCATGAAAGTAATACTCTCAATCGACACACCAGGTCGGATAACGAGACAACCCATAACCGCCGCAATAGATCGGTACCACCAATCTTGCATCAAACAGCCGTGGATATCGAACCAGAGCGGCATATGGCGCGACGCAGGTGGGAGTGGAGGCGGCGTACCATGCACGATGTCATGAATGGGGTTCCCGTACACGTACTTCGGGAGCGGGCGCACTTCCATTTCGAAGCGCAGACGGCTTTTATCCATTTGTCGGGTGAGGTACGTACCATCTATGAGACCGTACTTGTCGCGGATCAAATTGAGCGGGATCAGTTCGACTTGACCGTGTGCGAAGAGTTCGTCTACGGCTAGGGCGTCGCCGTCGCCAGCGTGGTAGTTGATTTTGAAGGCCCCCTCGGTCTTGAGGGCCGGGTCGAGCACTTTCATTTTGAACTCGGCTGCGCGTGCGAGCTGGTCGCTGTCGATGGCGCGGCGACGTTCCATTGTCTGGAGGAAGACGTCGTGTGGCATGTAGTTGCGGCCTGGGGTGACGCGGCCGCGGTTTGCGTTGCAGATGATGCGGTCAGTCATCAGGGATTGCGTCGCAGAGGCGAGAAGGGATTCTCCAAATGGAGCTAAGGTTTCGGTGGCCGCAGCAGCATTGTATCGATCTGTCGGTGTCATGATATTGGCGCGAACCCATGTCTTCGCGATTTCAAGCTTCTGGACTTCTGGTCTGGGGGTTATTGGAGTGGCGACGCGAGGTTGTTCGACGACAAATGGTACGCGGCTCAAGAGACGCTTTTTGTTGGCAACGGTGAGAGATCCTGTCGTGACGTGCGCTTCTTCGGCAGTGGTGACGGGTTCTTCACGCAGTTCGAACATGCTGTCAAATTGCTCGCGAGTTGCAGGGAGAGTGGGAGCTTTTTCAGATGTAGAAAAGTCGAGCTCAATGCTCGCCCACTCGACCACGGCCGGCCAATTGTACCCTGCTAGATTATTATAGTCAATTGGAGGCACCTGTTTTTTCTCATAAGCCTGGAGATATCGCTCCTGGAAATCGCGTTGCATCTTATGGATTTCTGTCCGGTTCCGGCCGAGAATCGATTTACCATGGTGCAGTACGAACTCCGGATCGCTGTTGGGGAAGGCAAGAGGGACAAGGTCCCAATCGACAATCTTCCCCTCGAGTCCACCAGCCAGTGTTCGAACAGCGGTAATGGCGACCATATATCTCCGAATAACTCCTTCGGGAAGTGGTTTGAAAGTCCGGCGGCGTGGAGGAAAGTGTCCTTGTCCATTTTTGCCATTTCGATCCAAGCTGGGCCCATTTGCCTGGCCGAGCTCGAGCTTGCGGCGACGTTGACGACGGGCATAAAATCCTCGGGTCAGCATGCGCAATTTGCGAGATTTGGCAGATCGCACAGGCTGATCCATCTCAAAGCAAATTGGGCCGTTGATTGGGCTTTCGATAAAACCTTTGTCGACAGTGTGCGTAATAAAAAGGTGATCGTCGAGTTTCGAATCAGCCAGCCCATCGTTTTCAAGCTCCCATTCCAAGATCTTGTCCATTCTGAACGCGAATCTTCGGGCCTGTGTTGTGCTGGGCCCCATCGGCCCTATCCAGTCATCGGATTGGTGTGCCAGATTAGTCAGTTCCTGGATAGCATCGGCGAAATTGAAGTTCCTGCTAACCCGGGTATCTGCAAAGGTAGCGTGTTTCCCTCCTCCCCAGCTACGTTTGATAGATCCCGTAGCAAATGTATGTGTAGAACCATGGAGAATTTGACCTGGGTTCATCAACATCTTCATCGCTTCCATGCTGGAAATGATTCTCGGCAGCCGTCTCGTCTTGCCGAATGGGTGATTTCTGATTCTAAACATGGACATAGTCGGTACCATGTCACCACCTGTCATGGGGCGGTAGATGTATGTCCCATTGTTTTCAGAACCTTGATCCAATTGAGGCGGGAACCTCATGAGTCGGTGAACCTGGAATCTCGGGTCAAAATTGTCCTCATACAACTCCAAGTCATCTTCTGAATCAGTATCGGACTCTTCCTCGTTGAGCATCCTTCTCATCAGCTTCTTATGTACCGCTACGCGTCGTTTCTTCTCTTGTATAAGAACGGAAGCAGGCTTTGAATGGAGATGAACGGTGGCATCAGATACAGTAGGCAACGAGAACCTGCGGAACTTTTGGCCACCCGCGCCATTCGGACCAAAACTACCGCCATTTCGCGAGATTGTTTGGCTCGTTTCAATGTGAGGCGAGAAGGAATTCTTAGGGTTGCGGTCACGAGCCAGTAGCTGGACTTGTAAGTCCTTGATCAAAGGATCATCTGGTGACATTTCTGGCTTCCTCAATATGGTTTTTGTTACCATCGTGCCTCGGCCATCTCTGCCACTGAAAGTCAACTGCTGAAGTTGGCCGGCATCAACCAAATATTTGATCGTTGTCTTCACAGTTCGCATATCCGGTTTCTCCTTGTGGTTCATTTTCATCCATGCAGTCGTGAATGGATACCAGAGCTCACCACCACCAGGGTATGCCCCACCGGCTTTTTCGACGATGTCCATAACAATTCTTCTGCGCAAGAATGGTATAGATCCACCTCGATTAGCTGAACCGTGTACCTTTGGGGTCTCACTCTTCTCGCTTACGGGCGTGCCGTGCATGGGGATGAGGTGCACTGTGGAGGTCTGTGCTTTTGGTGTGACCATTCGGGCAGGAGGTGGGCCCATGGTGGTTTCTGTAGTATTTGTACTCTCTGGAGGTCGAATATCGCTCTGGCTTTGGCTTGTGGCTGCCACACCATTCGATGGGTTCGTCGCGTTGGCATCTACCGGGGTCAAGTCAATGGTAGTCTGTCCATTGCTAGGCCCCGGAGACTTTGAGGCAACCTGATCAGCCTGACTATCGTCTCGGGGCCCACGAATGCGAGCCTGCTTTCTGGGTCTTCCTCTGAGGCCTTTGGCTGTAGTGGCACTTTCTGATGGGGCTAACGAGTCAGAGAGATCTGCAATCGGATGGGCTCGCTTGCCCTTCCTCGGCCGACTTGGTGTAGACTCCATTGTCTCGCTTAGTTGACGTGAAGCAGGTTCCTCAGTCATCATTCTAGGGGTGGCAGCGGCTGTCGGAGTCATCGCTACTCCCGCGCCCGTTTCCCCATAGTCCGAATCATCATCGTCTTTGCAGAACCAGGGCAAAGTGGAAAGCCTTGGAGATTTGAAAATTGCAATTCGGCTCGTTTTCGGACGACCCTGCTTCTTCCCCGCAGGTCTGCGCTTTCCATGAGGCGTGACATAAATTCCAGGAGTGGGTTTTTCCATGACAAGAGCGTTGTATTCGGTCCATGTCTCATCCCAGCCCATTGCTTCGAATCGCTCTTTCTTGGACATGCCTAGATATTTTTCCCGTTTCTTTTGGCTTTGGGATTTGTCCCAATGTAGAGGCACTGGGGGGTTGTCCTCCATGATTATGTCGCTATCATCGGGGACTGAGACGACCGAAGACTCCCTCTTCATCCTTTTCGATGTAGCCTTGCTAGGGCGGCCCCTAGGGCGGCCCTTTCCGTTGTTCAGCTTTACTCCTGATCGTTGCAGGCCCTCTAGAGGAACTGAGTGGCCGGGTTGAACCCCTGCATGGATTTGCTGTTAGAACGCTCAAATGAAATGAAGAAAGAAAGGAATATGAATACTTACGGTATGAACCATCCGCCTGTAGGACACTCATAGGGTCCTTGCGCGTAAGACTGTAGTCCGCCGGCTTGCAGCTTGCGAGACCTTCAAATAAGCTGACATTCCCATTTTTCATCATGCCCACGGGTATGTTGTTGTGAGGAAGTCCATATTGGTCAAGTTCAGCGGGTGCATCAACTCGGGGAAGCTCGGTCTTCAAGGACTTGTGATTCTTGACTGGAAATTGGACAGCCTCCCAAAACGCGGTACCCTCGATGACCTTCGTCGCGAAGTTTCTCGCCGAATAATGAACGTAGTGAATAATGGTTTTGTGCACATCGGAATCCCGGACAAGTGCAAGGTGCCGAAGATGAGGAGGCTGGGAAATCTGCCAGCAGTCGGTCAGACGATGGACCATGTTTTCAGATGGTCGCTTGTAAAAGATTCCAAAGCAAGTCCGATTGATAAGATCATTGGTTATTCCAGACGTGCCCGCTTTGTCAATGATGTCAAATAGCTGGTTGCTCAAAACGCGATCAGGTGTCCATATGGGTACGATACGTCCAGACGCAACGACACGCTCATCCTTGACTTGAGAGTCGCCTTCTCCTGAATTGGCCATGTTCTGCTCTGAAGCATCAGCCTCCAAATCCACGTCTTCATCCAAATCTGCTGGATTGTCTTCATTTCTCTTAAATCCATGTCGGCTGAACTCAAAGAACTTTTCGAAGTCCTTCGGTGTGGGTTCTCGCATCAGCATTATGCAAGGGTGCATCAGATTGTACTGAGACTTCACCCTCACTCGCTTCAGAACTCCGATTTTTTCATACTTGCGAACGGTACGGGAGAGAATTCTCGATCTCCAGAGGTCCTCAAACCCTAGCACTTTCTTCAGATCGTTCCGAGTGATGGTGTTATCATTCTCTCTGAGAGCATCAAACAGTTGTTTGGTAAAATCATCGAAATCTATCATCGGCTTTGCCTCGGTTGTGGTTTCACTACTGGGCTGAGCAGTTGGCACATTGATAAATCGACGAAGAGTCAGCAGACTTGTGCGTGCCGCTTTGACATGAACAGCACGCTTCTCGATGTATCCTTTGGCGGCCAATGCGTCTGTTCTTTTGGGCACCGATCGTTTGTCTTGGCCACTGATTTTGACCAATTCCGTCTGCGGAATTCCCTCTGATTTGCGAGTAGCTATAATGGATAATAACAAAAACTCCGATGCGGGAAGCTTGTTGTCATCAGGTTCGTGGCCGGCAACTGCATACCAAGTCCTCTCTTTAGAAACGAAGATACGGACTTTTGAGGCAGCAGATGATGCAGACTTTTCTCGGTCATTTTCGGTTTCCCCTTCGACTGCGTTTTGGGAGTTGCGAGCAGGTAGATCGAGCTTTTCAATTTCATCCAAGCTGAGGTGATTCCACTTGTTGCTTAAACCCACGGATACCTCGGGATTGCGTGTCAGCCATGACCAGACCTTGCTTTGAAAACGACGGTCCACGAGCTGGCGCCGCTCAGATTCATTCTGCGGTGAATTGCGATAGAAAATATCAATGTAGTTTAAGACATCCAGCAAGGTCGCGCCTGCAGATGAGTTAGTTTCATGTCATAATTGCAATTGATTGCCCATATCTATCAAGAGAGAACAATGGCAAGTGTATAATGTAATAGATCATCGCAAGTACCACTGAGACCCTATAAAGACTGTGGGGGTTCTATAGACCGATGCCAGTCCGGATAAAGGATAGAGCCATGCTGAGTAAAGTGGGTCTGAGAGGCAGAGCTATACGCACCTTGGTTACCGCATAGCGCGACCTCGTTCAGCAAGAAAGCAATCAGCTCCTGTAAGCTGGGTGCCATGATCAGTCCATATTAATTCGGATCATGAAAAGAAGAGCGGGAGTCTGTATGTGATACAGTTGTGCAGTCGTGGGTGAAAAGAGGGATGGAATTCGAAGCAGAGACTGCGAATCGAACGTGCGCCACTTGGGAATTTGCTCTTATCAGAGAAAAAAAAAAAAAACTTTCCTATCTCCATGTGACCAGCCGTTTGACACCCTTTTATTAAGGCATGAAAGCCGTTTTTGCTCCACTACCAATGAGAGAGTTTTGGCTCGCATCTTTCATGAATTGCTGCTTTCGCCTAGAATTGTTTTCCTTTCCTCCAGGGCTTGAGATATATGAATGTTTGGTATTGCTTCATTTCTCCTGTATTTTCCATGTGTAAATATCTCGGTTGTGGAAAAGCCTTGCCATTATCTGTTTCACATTGGCATTTCGGTCGTTAGATAGCACAGAAACCTTAGGGACCCTTGGAATACTCGGGTGTACGGCATATTCTACCTTAAATTTAGACTGGAAGATCCTGCAACATAGAGTTGGAGCTTTCGAAGTGTCTGACCCGCTGAGTCAGATATACTTGGGTCCAAGATTGGGTGGCGACTAGAAACTCCTTATTGCAGTGCATCTTTGTTTGATTCAGTGCTTTTGATGCTAGGATATGTTATACTGTAGATGTCAGTGAATTGCTGAGCATTTGTCTAGAGTAAACAAAACTTGGGCTGGACCGGAAGATCGGCCGGATTGTTTGGCTGGGATCGGCACCCGAGCTACTGTAACTCGGACGCAAAGTCCCAAGCATCCGAATTTCCTGTTTTCTCATGCGCCTTGCCAAGGGATAACGCACCCCCCACTTCTTTCAGGGTGCGCACTATTACATAGTTATACACAAATGGCCTGTTTTCATCCTCCGAGGTCAAATCGACCGGTTATGATAGGACCAAATACAAGCTAGCACACAAGTCTACAAGACCACGTACCACTGAAAACACTGGATAGGCTGAATATTAATTAAAGGTCATATGGATATACTGTTTACCGAAACTGAAAAGAGCAAAGAAAGAATAATAATAGCAATCATGCAAGTCAGCGTCAAAATATCCCCTTCGATACATGACATCACAAGCACAACTTACGTCAGGTACCTCCGTCTACACGTTAATTTGTATGAGGACGGATGTACCCGTATAACTCCGTCGTTTCCGGCACTGCGCCTTCAAACTAAAAATCTCGTTTTAACTTGATCATCCTACCTTTCTCTTTATTCTTCTCTTTTCCCCTGAATCAGATTCCAACTCGGAATTCCTTTCAATCGAACTCACCATGTCCTAAGTCCACCGCAATCTGTACTGATAAGAAAAACAACACACCCCCTGGAAATCAACCCGAGTCCCCCGAGTCGCGCGGTCCGCCACCATTGCCACGCTGATGGACGACCCCGAGAGGAACATTGTTCCTGTACATAATGAACCCCCACCACTCCCATACTCACTACACACACGGAAGAAGTCGATCGCTTTCTTCTGGATTATATTCGTGCTCGATACGCTAGGCCAGCCGGTCGGCCTGTATTGGGGACTATGGTACGGCACCAACCTGTCGCATAACTTGGGTATGTTTCTCATTGGATGTATTGCGGAGAAGATCTCCGAGGGCGCAATCGCTGATGCTTTACAGTGTTCTCCATTGTCACGGCTTGTTTGGGAGGTATCTCGGTTTTTGAATACTTCTATCGTCTATACAACCTCTTCCGCAAAAATTCACGCGCCCGGCCGTTAAACTCTCAGAAATCACGGGTATGATTTATTTTCATGAAAAAAATATGGGGCGCATGCTAATGACTACTGTTAGCTGGACTTTTTCCATATCAATTTCACTATTGTCTGGCTCATCTTGGCCGTCGAGTTGATTGTGTACGTCAACAACACCATTACATCAGTTCGAACAATGCTAATCAAACATCAGTGGAACCGTACCTGCAGAACCATATGGTAAGACCAGTTGACAATCAACAATCTGAAATTTCGTCACCTAACATTCAAAACAGTGCGCCTCGTCGCCATGGTCCTCCCAAGTGTCATGTTCTACTTCGGATTCGTCCACCTTGCCCTCGACGTCCTTCGCATGGCCGGCCACAAAGCCCCCTTCCGCATTTCCTCCACACCTAAAGGCTCCCCAATGCCAACAGCCTTATACGCCCTCATTGAAGATGTTGTCGCCGTCGACGGCGGAGGCGGCCAAATCTACCGCTACGCCCTCCGAACCCGATACCTATCCAGCCCATATTTCCGACGGATGCTCTTCGAAATGAACTGTTTCTGGAGCGGTGGCTCAATCATCTGCGCAGCCGCCATCACCGCTGTAATATTCACAGTCTCAGAACCCGTGGCATTCACTGTACGTCAATTAAATTAATCCGAAACTCAATATCCATCCCCTGATGCATCAGACTGACGTCATAAATAGCTCGGCTGGTCCCTTCCATTCGCTTGGGCTTTGGTATGGACCGCCATTACCATTCCTTGGGTAAAGAGTGAGCTGCGCCGCGAGAAGAAGGCCTGGGCTGAGAACAGAGGTCAAGGTGGAATTCCTTGGGTGGACGATATTGATGCGCCGACTCGGACGCGTTTTGCTTCTGTCCAGGAACGTCTGCCGAACCTTTTGCCTTGGACCCGAGAGAAACAGAGTGCGCCGTCGACGCCTTCCGTTGATGGTGCGGAAGACGGTGCCAAGGATACTGGACACATCGTTGACGGTGCTCCTGAGGTTCCTCCTAATGGTCATAGACCTGAGCATATCCTTCTTGGCGATCAATCTACCGCGGGTACAACCAATGGCGCTACTCATGACGAAAAGCCCGAGCTGCCCGATACAGATACGACTCGCGAGACAACTCTTTCAAATACTGCTGCTGCCACTGGTGACCAGCCAAGCAGTCATTGAAAAAAGCTAATCTGTATCAATGCATGACTTGATGATATGCTCTTACTTTGGTCTTCACTCGTGCTTTTTGGCCTATCAAGTACCATATTGGATATTCTTGATATTCTGGTTCCCCATGTTGATTTGTATATGATGCACGTTAGTCCAGCAATTCCTCATAGACCTTGGACGCAGGCGACATTGGCATTGGTGCTATGATTTTTCACATTTGTTTTTTGTCTTAGCAGTTTCAGTCTGTTGTATATAGATACCCTTGATTCTTGTCTTACATTGTGGTGTTATTCACACCAAAAATTGAAAATCTACGCATACTCAAATGCTTCGTACCCGACTTGGAAATGCCATATCGTAGCTTCTGGCTACAAAATATTAGGTAAGGATCACATCAGTTGGGAATAAATCTTAGTCACGCTTGCCAGACGCCTTCAAGGTCATTGCGCAGCAGCAAACACAAGGTATATGAATTATGAGAACAAGAAAGCCTCCACTCCCTCAATGCATGCTAAAAAGGGCCAAATATGACGAACCAAAATACAGTGGGAAAAGAAAAGAAAGCGCAAAACGAAATGATCCCTTCTCCTACCTCCAGACCCAAATGATACCCGTATAGGCAAATACAAACAATGATAAACACAACTTGAACGCCTATATACGGCCCCAGTGCAGACAGAGGGTATCTAAGGGGAGACACGGGAATAGGAAACAAGGGCGGTCAGGGTGAGAGGCTTTGTATCGGGAGGAGTAGGTAAGTGGCTGGAGGTTGAAAACCACAGGGGTTGGATTAGAATGGGAAGTCGAGTTTGAGAGGATTGGATGAGGTAAATGGGGATAAGATGGGCGGGAGTGAGCGTTGAGAGATTATCCCTTCCGGAATGTGAATTTTCGACTGAGATTACGGATTGTGTTGTTTTTGTGGCTGGGTAAACAGAATGAGTTATTTGTCCCGTGCGATAGGGACTGGATGTTGGGCTCTTTCTTACCTGTCATCGTGCTCAGAGCGGGAGGCTTCGACTGTAGTCACTGTGTGACCGGCAGTCCTAGGTCTGCCAGGTGCATTGACAAAGCGGCGTGATTCCTAAGGCACGAGTTAGTATACGAAGCTAACGAAGTGAGGGCGGGATAGTACAAACCTCCCAACGAGAATCCACATCCACTCCACTAGCAGACCGCGAGTCGCAGATCGGAGGATCATTATTATCGTGGTTCTCAGAGCTCAGAGACACGGATCTCGCCAACGGCGAAGCATTTGACTGCATGGACTTGCGCGACGGCGACTCAGAGTACTCGCTATTAGAATCAAAGCTGTTCAGGCTAGCGGGGTTGCTTCGCGCGGGGTTGTTTATCAGGTTACCCGAGTTGGGAAGTAGCTGAGAAGAGGATGCAAGCTCGCGGAACTTCTTTTGTTGTTGCTTGGAAGGTCGGTGATGGGAGAACTTGTTTCCAAGAATAGCGGGAGCGTGCGAGATGAGGGCCTTGATGACATCCTTCTTGAGACGCAGGGCAAGGTCTAAATTCGACCATGTCTTGTTTCCGTACTCCAAAACCGGGAGGCGGAACACGAAATCGTGGAGATCTTCAATGTTGTGCTCGCCCTTGCCCTTATAGCTCATGTTGAGAACCACGTCATGTACCTTAACACGTGCAAGAGTCATGTAGCTTGAGGCTCGAGAAATCATTTGGGACAAGTCATCAGTGGGTTCCTTGGACTTGTTGCCCTTCGGCTTACTCAGGACAAATTTCTTCTTTTCCTCACCGGCGCTTTGGCTGGACAAAGATCTATCAGTGGAAGACTTGACCAGCATGCGGATGCTTTCAGCGGACTTCTTCTTCGACAAGCCGCCGCTGGTCGCAGGGCGACCTGTCTGCCGGGAGGAGTCGGGTACGCTTAACCGAGTGTTACTCCTGTGAATAGGAGTCATAGCAAGACCCTTGACATGGCTCGGGCGACGACTAGATTTGCCCTCCTCGGAAAGCGAAAGAGTCGGCTGAAGGCGTAGCTCGATAGATCCAGGGCCCTTGGAGGCAGACATATCATCCATTGTTGATACACTGTCCTCGTCGGCGCTGATCGACTGAGCCAGAGATGGGTTGGAACCGTCATCATTCTCATCGTCTGATCCATCTAACGTTTTCATATTCTTGATCATGAAAGGCGAGAAACCGCCATTCTCACCAGAGCCCACGTTAGGGAAGATGTAATCGAAAAGCTTTTGACCAAGTTCACGCTCCAACTGAATTTTGAGCGGGAATAGAGAAACTTCAAAGTTATCAACCACAGGGATTCCGGCAACGGCTTCCAACATGTGCCACTTGACTCGAAGCATGTAATCATCCAGTGGTCGTGGCTGGTCTAAGTAAGGTGCAATAATCTGGGGATAGATCGCATCCGGCAAGAGGTTCAAACCACTTAGCTTTTCAATGGCCACGAGATTGTGATTGGAGCCATCAGTATTGTCTGTGCGTTCATATGCAGCGTTCTGGAGTTGGAATTCCACCAATGGTGCAGACTCCTCATTCATCAAATGCCAGACAACCTCACTCGCGGAAATGCTCCAACGCAGTACGCCGTTCGTAGAGGTTGGACTGGGCTCGGCGCGTCTTTGAGAGGTAGTTATAGCCTTCATCATGAAGAACAACTCATCCTCACATTGAGATAGATCGCGCTCCAACGCCAGCCGGTCTTCCCAGCCCTGTTTGTCCAGGTACTTGGCATTGATCTGGAAGTAATCTTTGATCTCTTCCAGCTGGCGGATACGCGACTGCAACTTGAAGACCATCTCTGGAGCACCGCGGAGGTCACTGAAGTCGGACGTAAGCATGATCCTTTCTAGGCGCTCGTTCCGGACCTTCTCGAGTGGTTCGCTGTAGAGCATGAGATCCAAAACGATGATGTACATAGAGTAATATTCAGCAGAGTCGCAAATGGCGCGGAAATGAGGGAAATCGACACTGATTTGGTCCATACGGGCCTCTTCACTAGGACGAGATCCATGGTGACCCTTAGCCACTTCCTCGTTGTACTTCAGCCGAAGGTTGTTGTACTTGTCATAGCGGAGACTGGCCGATGTCTTTTGCACGATACGAGAGAATCCGAAGGGGTTGAGTTCGAAATCGAACATCGCCTCAAGAGTCAACCAAGGTGGCCAAGCTGATCCCGGCGCATTGCCATACTTGTTACCCGCATACAACTGCAGGTTCGCCATCAGGTTCTTCTGAGTTGCAACGAAGAATTGGGCACCGTCCATCTCAAGTGAGAAACGGCGTTGAACCAAACCGCTCACATCATCTGAAACACGCTCCTTGTCCATGATCGATACGACCTTTAGTTCCATTCCTTTGGCAGCCACCAACAGTACCGACTTTTGATTCTTCTCACTCAGAAGCTGGATCTGAGGAGCAATGAGTCGCAGGTAGTAACTGTTTTGCGGAGTGAACTCGGGCGAAATGTTCTCGCTAGAATCATCTGAATCCTGTGGTGATTCGGTATTCGACTGCGGCTCACTTTCTTCCGCATTGACGTAGCGCTTGGCATCGTTCAGAAGCTGCTCGATCCGATCCTCCACATTTTCATCCTCGTTATCACTGCGAGTCTGCTCTTTGGACATTTTGTGGCTCTTCTTCTTGTTCTTATTTTGCTCGTCCACAATATCGAGGATAAACTTGACAGCTCGTCTAGACATGTAGTAGACGAATCCGCGACGCTGGCTCACTTGGTGACTGTATCGGAGAATGATATTGCGAAGCGAGTTATTCCATTTCAATTGCACGTTGTGAATCATGAAGCGATTGTTGAAGTCACTGGAGAACTCATCAGAAGCAGACGAGTAGATTCCATCGATACCAGAGGCGCGACCATCAGCAGTCGAGTCAGCATCTTGTCCTGTGCGGAAGGAAGCTTCGCTGGGCGCAGCATTAACTCCCAGGTTGCTTCGATGAGGTGTCCGTTCATCGCGTGCTAGAAGTTTCTCAAGTCGATTCAGAGTTGATGTCAAGAACTTGCGTCGCCTTGAAAGGGATTCAGCTTGGCGAACAAAAGTCTCATGCTGAGCCTTCAGATCGGGATCATGGTCAACGTCCTTCATCAACTTGAGTTCTTGTTCCCCAATGGTGCGATCGTAGTTACGGATCTGAGCTTCAACAGTCGCAAGACGATCCTTGATCAACTCGATCTGAACACGGCGAGGATCGTTGGTCTCAGACATCACACATTCATGAGTCGGCTCGTGTCCAAATGTACTGTAACCGGTTTCTTCTGGCCCAACATCACCATGGTCTGTTTGACGGAAGTAGGTGAAGCGTGGGGTAAATGCAAGCGGGAGAATATGTGTTTTCGGGTTGGACTCCTGTGGTAGAATCCAATCTGGCTCGACAAAATCATCCATATCGATCCAGTCCAGGTTGTGATCAGGGATAGTAAACCGGGATAGATCGACTGAGGCTACAGGTTGCTGGAAAGATGATATAATGTCATCTCTGTTTTTGTCAATGTCCTCTGCTGATGTGCCCTCAATGCTAGCAGAAACAGCACGGAAGTCGGCGGATTGTAAATCAATAAGAGCCTGGTTGATGCGCATTGCACTTGTCTGGGTCTGCTTGGAGCGGCCGCGGGCCTGGGTCTTAATCTGTTCGCGACGCTGATGAATATCAAGCTTCAAGCTGTCGAGGCGGACCTTGAGACCAGTGGCAGTCACCGCATCTTCGCCATAATCTTCACGGTCCTTGTGCTTATAGATATGGGCTAAAAACAACGGGGCAAGCAGAATCTTGTATTTGACAGTCGACAGGTGACGGTTGAACTTCTTGCTTGTTTTAGTGATACCCGGGAAGAGCGGACCCTGGCGAACGGGGAGAGACATGACACCAGAGAAAAGCGACCACCAGCTGAAAAAGTGGGTGAAGAAACGGGGAGACAGGTGTGTGGTGTTGTAACTTGAAGATGGCTGGATGCCATCAACAGACCAATTTCTGCCTTGTGGCGCAATGATCGATACAGACAGGTGAATATGGTCACTCCGGAAGCCACGATAGGCATCGTAGTTGACGCGCTGTTCTGCTGTGATAAATTTAGGGTTTTTGAGGATGACCTCATAATGCGGCTTGAATGCGAAAGATCGCGAATCCTCGTCAAGATCACGCTCAAACACCAAGCCAGCAGACCATTTCACATCACCAGATAGCTTCATGACGACCTTCTTGAAGTAGGCGGCATTCTTCTGCTCACTTGATTGAGAGGTGTTGTCCGCGTCTTCCGTAGTCATTTCGTTTGCCCATCGAGCTTCTGCGCTGTAATCTGGGATTGCCAACACATATTCACCACTTGTCACGCTCATGAATTCCATGGGGTCATCGTTAGAATGAAGCTCCCACTTGACATCTCTTCGCCAGCACATGACAAAGCCACTTCCAAATCCTGTCACGACGTAAGGATCTCGAGAGCCCTTTAGGCGCAAATGAACATCGCCGTCTTCCTTCCAAAGCACCTTGATCCGAGAGTGAAAGCTAAGTCGGATCTTATCCCAGAAGCCAACACGGTCAGAAGGATCAATTTCAGGTTTGGTGAAACCCTCGATGATCTTCATCATATCTTGGATCACAGGCTGGTAGGATACTCCCCAGGAAATGCTGGTAGGTAAGCTAGTGTTGATCTCAATGACTGGGTCGGAATATGTCTTGACCGGAGTCACTGATCTCCAGACCTTAATATGGAACGGATCAGTGGGAGAGCCATCCGCCTCTAAAGCAGAAGGAATGAGCTCCACCTCAACCTGTCTGGCAGAGTCGTGATCACGATACTCTTCAGCGATGACAAAATTGGTTCGCAATGACCAGCTAGGAAGCCTTGGAGACTGCCCAGGGCGCAGGGCTGGGATATGTAGCAGATCTAGAGGATAGTCACGCAAGTTGACGCGTGCTTCACCCATCTCCAGATTGAAGCTCATAGGAATAAGCAAGCCATACTTCATGGACATGGGCATGCCCTTGCCAATACGATTGAGGAATTTAGGATAGTCCTCAATCGGGAAGGACGGTTTGTCAATCACAAGATTCACATCACTGATCAGAGCAGAGAGCAAGCCTGGTCTGTTGGGAATTGCAAGAATAGTCTCGGTCTCCTTGGCGTCGTCAGGTGGTTCGTCTGCACCAGAGAACAAGTTTCGGACTTCCTTGATAGAGGTACCTTGGAACTTCATAGCAGCATCAATCTTCTCTTTCCAAACCTGAGCATTATGTTGCTGAAGACGGTTCCAAGCAGCATCTGCAGATATTTTCTGTTCAGCCGTCAGGCAGGTTTCACCCTCTGTATCATAGCGATATTTCCGGGCTCGGCCACGAGGTGGCTCGTCTTGCTTGGTTCGTGTATCGGCACTCTTGCTTCTGCGGGTGTCTTGGCTGGTTCGTTCACTGCGTAGGGTCCGATGGCTGGATCTGGTCCGTAGCCTTGATGAAGCCCGCCGTTGGTCAGACTCTCTAACTTTCTGCGCTTTCAACTGGAACGCTTCTTCTCGTGCACATCGCTGTATTTGTTCAATCAAACCAGTTCGGTAAATGCAACCCAACTTCCATTCAAAGGCGTCATCTTCAAGCTCAAAGAGAAGAGCTTTGCTTCGAAGTGAAATTCTCGGGACTTTCTTTGGTCCCTCGGGCTCTCGAACAGAGAAAAATTCCTTGCAGCGGGCCTTAAAGCGATGATGTAATTGCTTGAAGGCCTTTGAGGTGTTGATGAGGTTATCGAAGATGCGATGCATCACCATGTGGTGCGGGACGCCAATTCGAATGAAATCAGCCCACAAATCAATTGACCTCTCTTCTACCAAACTTGTACCCTGTTTGTATTTCATCTTGCGGAAGTCAAGTCTGACATTATTCATGCTGCCGATTCTCGCCCAAACACCCTTGAGCTTGGGGGCCTCTGCGTGGAGACGAACAAGATTAGCCTTGACGTGAGGAGTAGAAAGTCGCTGTGAACCACCCGACAGGCCATAGATCTGAAGCATCATTGGAGGATCAGCTGGCAAGTTAGTTTTGAGTTGAATAACAGTCGCTTTCACGTCCAAGGTAATTAGCTCATTCTTTGATGATGCTGGTGATGAGGGAGATGACGGAGGCGGTGGCATTGATATGCTTGGGGCTCCTCTCTGTTTCTTTTGAGTGGAGTCGGAGTCTCGTGGTAGATGTGTAAGAACGTCTTGGATCACAGAAATCGCGACACCTACGCAATAAAACCGATACAGAGAATATTGGAGGTATATCCCTTTGAACACCGAGTTGATGTGCAGGACAGGTCCCAGTCGATCGCTGTGTGTGCTCAAGGCAATCTCAAATCGAGGAAGAGAGAAGAAAGGCTCTGGTTCGAGATAATCATCTGATTCGATCACGAATCCGTCAAAGCCTCTCACATGAAGTGCAAGTCGTCTGCCATCTGTAGCACTACGCTCAGAGAGACCACGCTTCACAATCTTCGGGGGTGATGTTGGCGTAAATCTGAATGGTGATTCATCGCCAATTGATTGACTGGAGGTACGCCGCCTAGCAATGCTGCCAACGTTATGCTCGGTTTCCTGTACTTTGTATTCTGCTGTCCATGACTGTAGCTGCAAAGAGACTCCACGGGAGATACCAGACACAGGCTTGTCCACCCCAGCGACTTCCAAGCTGAGACCAGTAGACTCGAAAGTAAATTGAAGAAGCCATGGCGGAATTTTTCTCAATGGGGTCGTCTTGCGCTCGTTCGGTGGCATTAAAACCTTCTTCTGTGGTTGCAAATGCATCCGGAATTGTTCAAGAACTTCACGTATCCCACGATTGACTTCCCCATTGATCATGTGGATGGAGCACTCATTCAGGCCTCCCGAAGCAATGACTTTTACCTCAGGGCTTGCATTGAGGTGAGCTTTGAACTCCAAGCCCTCTGTTGTGAGCAAATTATGCTTATTGCCAGCAGGGGTCTGGTAGTAAAATTTGTGCGAAGCAACCCGGTAAATGGCCGAAAGGGCATAATGGGCGCCACCCTCGGAGGAGTGAGACGAGTCAATGTCTAGAGATATTGACGAGATGGATGATATGAGGAGATTATAGTCGTCCGGAGTGCCTGACTCTTTTTCGATAGGGAGGACGAATCGAACAACAGGTTCATGAACAGACAACTTGATAGTCGCTTTTGGAAGTAGGCGGGTAATCAATTGGTGGTTACTTCGCTTCTTGACTCGAGGAGTAGAGGCTCGCGCTTGTGCTAGTTTCAAAAGTCGAGACACGTGTTGAGGCTGCATATCAAGTGATGGTGATGTGATGACCAGGTTAGCGAAGAGAATATTGGAGTTCCGCTCCTCGAGGTTCTCATCATCCATAGCGTTCACTGTTTTCGATGGCAGTGTAGTTTTGATGGTCGTCGTAGCCATGGGAACATAGAGAACATTATCAGTTTCGCCCGAGTTGTCGTCTAAGCTGACGGAAAGGGAAATGGCAGCAAGTAACGCTTGGTGGGCGACGTCGGGTGGCTGGAAATACATGCGATGCTCCGGGCTACTTTGATCCATTCGGTGGAGATCGATTCCCAGCTCGTGGGAGACCACATTCAGGAACACGGGGCTCTGGCCTGCAGAAAGAGATCCAAGGCTGCGGGAGAGGCGGAAGAAACTCAAAGCGACCTGGATCTCTTGGATCCCACGTAGAAGAGAACTAGCAAACTCCTTCGAATCGGCCACGGTCTGCACAATTGAATCATTTCGACTGCCGGGCTTATCAAGTTCCTCCACAAAGTCGGCAAAGGAGATCTCGTCATCAGTATCACTGCGCATCGGTCCCTTGACTGAAAACTTCTGGGCGGATCTGATGCGTTGGAGAAGCAGGGTGAGGTCGTCATAAGGGATATGCAGTCGACCAATTTTAAGCGCGATCGATGCATCACGCAACCCCTCGAGATCCTTATAAAGTAGTCCATGGAGATTCACGCCAACATTGTCCAAGACTTCCGTTGGCTCCCGACCTTCGACGGCGAGGAGAACATTTTGAACATTCATAATCCACTCCGCTGGGCGCTGTTCCTTGGACATGTCCTTCTTGCGCCGAAAGAGCTTGCCCCGTTCTACCATCTTACTCCGGGTGTCCACCGCTAGCGACAACGACCCCACCTGAACATGACCGGCACCGACGAAATGAATGGCCGTATTCACGGCCAGAATATCAACGAGGGCCAGCCAGTTGATTTGCCGGTGAAGCCGCTTCAGGCGCTCCTTCAGCCGACTCAATGTCCTCCATGTTTTACTCCGCGGGGTGGTCGAGTCGGGGGTTGGACTTTCGGGCACAGGGCTCCCAGGAATCGGGGATCCTAGAAGATCTCGAGGGGCATCTGGTTTTCCTTTCGCCAGAGTCGCCGTATCCAAAGTCACCTTCAAATCCGTCAACCGAATACTGATCCATGTTGGCTGCGCGAATGACGGGGGGTGTAAGGAGAACCCGAGTCCACGTATTTCAATTTGCAGGCCTTCTCTCGGGGCATATGCGATGCGGCGGAGCGAAAAGTAACCGATCCGTTGGATAGATATTCCGGTGGCAATGCGGACGATCGCGAAGACGAAGAAGGACGAGAGGTAGAGCAGCAGGAAGCCCACGAGGATCGAGGTCGGGTTGAAGAGGGTCATCGCGAATCGCGATCAGCAGGGGCTGATCCGTCGAACAGAGACACAGCGCAGCACAAAGAACATTGAGTGAATTGATGGTGGTTGTTTTTCAATTGCGTCGATTAATGCTGGATAGCTGCCGAGATCCTCCACTTTGGGAAAGGTGTCGTGGATTTTTTTGGTTGAGGGGTGAGATTGAAGTAAATGTGTAGCGTGTCCAACTTCGCGCCGAGACCAAGAAGTCGGGGAGAAAGCTCCAAAGTGTTTCAGTAACACGAACACCACGCCCCGTGGATCATAATGGAGCTGTAGAATGACAAGTATGGTTCGGACGCGCCGGAGAAAGCCAGAACCATTAAGCGGAGCGGTAATCTGCCAATTTGCCCAAACCGGCTTTCTCGGCATTCGTTCTGGACCTTTACGTTTAATCCCGTCTAGGCCCCCCTCCTATATATTCCGGTTTCTTCCACAGCTCTTTACTCAAATAATACTTTGTACTTGCGTAAAAGAAACTCAACTTGGCGCGTGGTCCTGTACCATGATTTTACTTCGCAGCCGTGGGGCTTTCCTTGATGACTTGCGATCGGCGTTTCCTGATTCGATCCCCCTTTTGACGGGTTGAAAGTGGATTCAATAGAAGAAAAATAGAAGGAAAAATACAATGGCTGCATCCTTGGAACAATCTATAATACAATTATACATACAATTATCTACCCATTAGGCCAGCTCTCCTTACAACCTGACCCGTAATAAAATCAAAGACACACGACACCTTGCAAACTGCATGTGCCCCAAAATGTCAAGATAGTGCAAAACGTCTGTGCACTGCTGACCTCGAACCCCCAACATTACCTAACTCGTCGACAGGCAGGCTAGGAGCCGCAGTGTGCAGGATGGAGGGGCTATCTTTCAGCGGCAGAGCTAGCCGGTCGAGTCTTCTCAAGATCCTCAATCTTCTCGTCGAGGAGCGCAATTTCAGCCTCAATACCCAGGAGTTTCTCGCTAAGAATACCACGGTATTCGTCATCGGACAAGTTCCGGAGAGGAATCCATTTGCTATCAGCCATACGCTGAACAAATGGTTTGGCATTGGAAGGGTTCTGTGCCCTTTCCACTTGCCATGCATCAACTCTATTGAAGGCGGTTTGACCACAGAAGCCAAGCAATGAGAACACAACAAGGCCAGGGATGAGCCGGCCGCCTGGAAAATGAAAAGACTCTAATTAGCGATTGCATTATGCGACTGAATTGGGGGGAATGGAGATACCCATGAGCCTAGTAACAAGTCCGCCAGAAATTCCTCCAGATAGAGCGCTCACATATGCGCGTTCTTTTGAGGATGCTTGGTCTTGGAAGTGAAGCTTGATGATATTGCTCCGCAACCCTGAACATAAATGATTAATGGTTGGCCAAATAGTGGACGGAGCATGGACATACACCAAAAGGTTGAACCACATGCGAACCAGTGGATACCACAGGAGAGTGAATGGATCACTGGGTTGGGAGATTTAATGACTCCTGCTGCCCCTCCATAGATCAAACCGGCAGTGCCTGCCCAGAGAAACAGATAAGCATAAGTACAATGGGATACCGGGTGTTACTGGATCCCGACGGACTCAGCACAGGTCGAGACTAACCGCTCAAGGCACCCACTTTGACTGCCGCCAGCAGGGGGTCAGACGCAAAGCTGTCATTTGGACGATTGTCCCCGCTCATGTTGCGAACGGACTGGACAAAGGTACAAGCATTCCTGTGCTATTCGGCAACAAGATCGACTTCGTCCCCAGCGCTGGAAAATATTGTGTCACGTGTGGGTTACGTAAGTGTGGATCTAGGCCAGTGACAATGGTTTGCGATCAATTTTATTCTGGTGCGAAATATCGGAGGGAAAAGCCCCTTAGTATTTATTTCGCTGTATAAACTATACCTTCCGAGGCTTAATTTTACCAAGGTTCTAAGGTTGGGTCGTTTGTTGGTTGAGGTCGAGGTTGATTGTACATATTTGTGAGCCAATGAGTCAATAATATATTTCAAAGGACCTCATGCACTTACACATTCTGTGACTTCCTGATTCATACATGGATGTAATAAAGTGAGTATGGAACAATGCATTTATTCTCATTAGAATCCCCCATTTATGCGAATACATAGTCTTGATTGTGGGTAGAAGTCGAATCAATGAGGTAACTTGGTCCACGGGTTGGTTGACCATGTGAATGCCTTGTTAACGAGGCATAAAGACACTGGGTCTTTAATTGGCTCATGGTGTCTACTCCACCTACCCCACCGCGTTTCCATATGTTGATAAACTTCGTTCTTCCGATCCGCTATAGTATCATTGACCTGATAACGCATCGTCTATGCATCTCTCTGAACCTTGGAAGGCTATGTGGCCAATAGTTTTCTGCAACAATTCGATGGCTTTATGACGATGATACAAATTCGTACCGTGGACCACAGAGCCTTTTAACTCCGTTTTACGAGGCTGATCCGCAAGATTGAACTTTAGAAAAAAGCTGTTCTTATGCCCTATATGCTGAGTGGATATGGAATGTCAACATTTCCATCCATCTGGACCTGGTACTTATGCTAGTAGGACCTGGCATGCAGTGAGGATCCAATCGTAGGGGCAGTAGCTACATTCGCGCGTGTGGGGACATGTCCAATAGATGGATTTATGCATTTGATAAGCCGCCAAAAATGCAAGATGTGACATGTTAGTAGACAGGAAGGGCCAGAGCGCTAAGTAATGGGGTACCAGGTCTCTTTTTAAGCGTTTAAGCTTAAATAATATATATATTCATTGGAGTGAAGTCGGATATCCACCACATAAGATATCCTGGCTGTATGCTTGTGACGTGGGAAAAAGAGATGTCAGCATTGGGTTTTATTACTCTTCTGGCACTGGAGGTGGAAGAGATTGTCCCATCTGGCACATGCTACTTCTGGCAAGGGATGATTGGAAAGCCGGGAAAGGCAGTGGAAACTACCAGCGCCAACTGGAAGAGTCTGGTTTGGGATGTTGAATGATGGGGCGGATGGGCTCGATGTATGGACCGCAGGGGGAGACTTATTTGGTTTGCTGGATTTGAGAGCCGTAGAGTGAGATGCTTACTTCACATGTTTCATTATTGTTCTCTTTCTGTGGCTTTGTTCTTTCATCGCATGCATCCTTTCCTCTGAACAGCCCTGGAGCCTTGCTGTATCATAGAGCACGCGTGCTGAGCTCAAATTCCAATATAGTCAACCATGGATTGATTAACTTCCGCCCAAAACTCATACACGTCAGCCCCCCAGCAGTAAGGATTCTCTCCACCATGAGGTTCATCTTTCCTCGTAGGCTATGAGTTGGGTCTAGCATGTCGGAGAGCCTCTGCTGCCCCTTGATTGGACTCGGTTTCGTCGAGAAAAGGCCATAGAGACGTGACCTTGCATCCCATAAATGCGTAAAGAGGACATCTTCGCGTGAACCACCATCAAGATCTCCGAAAATGGGCCCTTCTATCTGGTGCCATTCTCGAATATAGCCTTCTAGCTGTTAAAGAATATAACTCCCTTCATCACAACACAGTTCTTTCCAGCACTGTCCAAAAGTGACATCAGGAGATTGTGACATCAAGACAAATCCGTAATCGGCGATCGTATAGGTATTGCAGATTTTTGGAACAGGGACTGATGTCCTTTGCCTCAGATAATAGAGAGCTTCCGCTGATCCCGCCTCATAGAAAGTGTAGGGACAAAAGGGTCACTTGCAGAATGGAGAGGCTGAGGCGCTTGAAGTATCCGGTGATAGTAATGTTTGTCATGTTTGCATATGACGGTGATTTTGTATGACAAAACAGGTACCATTCCCTTCCTCTCTTAAGGGTAGTGACTTCCTGTGTACCCTAGTAGGCGTGCTGGGGCTAGGATAATATTGAAGCGGCGCAATTAGTTGGCGCGGCTGTGGCTTCCTGTGATTGCCCGCTAAATCCAATACTAACTTCACAATGGTTTAACCATTGGGTTGTCGATCCGGCAGGCGGCTTTATTGGCCTGTGGGCATTCGGGGTTTTCCAAGTTTGTAAGATCTGCGCCGTATATCAGTTGGGTCACGGATGAAGAATATCTAAATATAATTTGACATAATTTCAATCTTAATTGTTTGATCATTAAAAGCTTTACTCGGGGTTTGTCTTTGTAGAACCGGTAGTCTGGCGGCTCTGATTGGACTAGCGGCACCACTTAAAAATTATCACGGATTAACTAACCCGTCCACTTCCATCGTGCTCGATTGCCGACTTCCCCTCTAACCAACTTTTCGTGAAGTGTGTTTCTGCTGACCTAGAAATTCACGACCACCTGTCCTACTTCGCTTCGTTCGATCGGCTCCCGGAATCCCGCTCGCTGGTCTTTTAGAATTTTTCTTACCATTTCCCCGCCTCTAACCCTACTGTGTGAAGCGCGCACAAGTCTGCTGGCGCGCTAACCTCTAAACCGCAATCATGGGTATGTAGTGATCGCCTTATTACTCCCTTTCATGGCTCTCAATCAAAGAGCAGAATGTCTCTGTTGAACGAGTGATCCGTGGTGATCGAACCCCCGCTAACGAGTCTTCTCCACTAGCGCCCGCAAAACAGAAGGGTCAGAAGATGACCATCAGCAACTTTTTGGCTGACGAGAGTGAGTGTTAGGGTGGTCTATAGGGAAAGCAAGTTTCATACTAACGAGCCATAGGCCTTGGCTCTTGGGCTGATGAGATGGAGGACATGCCCCTCCCATGTAAGTCGCTGACCTCCCCACTATATTGTATTCACACGGTTACTAACAATAATTGTAGCCGGTATGTCGCCCGATCCCTTATACGCCTACGAATTACCCCAAACAATATACTGATTTACAATAGGACCCTCCGCATCCTCTGGCTTTGGTAGCCGCCCTGCTGGTGGCATGGGCTTCGGCGGAAACAGCTATGGCGGTGGCAGTGGTTTCGGTATGCCGCATACAATGAGAAAGCAAAAAGAATCGGATCTGACATATGCAATGTAGAACGTGAGACCCGTGGAGGATACGCCGTTCGCGAGCCGCTCGCTCTTCCCACCGAGCCCCCTTACACTGCCCACGTTGGCAACCTCTCATTTGAGGCGACCGCCGATGACATCTCCGACCTTTTCGCCGGCTGCAGCGTGACCAACGTCCGCATTGTCGAGGACAAGCTTACCAAGGCCCCCAAGGGCTTCGGATATGTTGAGTTTGAGACCCTGGATGGCCTCCAGAAGGCTTTGGATCTGTCTGGCACCACCCTGCAGGGCCGTACCATTCGCACCAGCGTTGCTGAGCCTCGTAAGTACCCAGCAACATAAGCTTTGTATCACTGCTAATCAATCATCTATAGCCAAGGAATCTCGCCTTGAGGGACGTGACCTTGACTGGACCCGCCGTGGGCCCCTTCCCGCTGCTCCTGAGCGCCGTATTCCCGAGCGCTCCAGCTTTGGCCGTGGCATGGATGCCGGATCCGATGCCGGCAGCGAGCGCGGTGGCCGTCGCAACAACTTTGAGTCGGATGGAAAGTTCCGTGATTTCGGCAACTGGGAGCGCAAGGGCCCCCTTTCGCCCCCCCCGCTGGCCCCCCGGCCCGTGAAGGTGGTCGCACTCACAGCAATGAAGGACCTGGCTCTGCCTACCGGAGGAGCTCCCCCGCATGGGGTGAGGGTCAGGGTCGCTCTCAGGATGAGGGCTCGCGCCCCCTCGTCCCGAGCGGACCCCTACCGCTGCCGATATGGACAACCAGTGGCGCTCCAAGATGCGCCCCGATCAGCCCAAGGAGGCTGGCGCCCCCACATCGCCAACTGCCCCTGCCGCTCGTCCCAAGCTGAACCTGGCCAAGCGTACCGTTCCCGACGCTGCAACCACCGCCGCCTCGACCACTGGTGACTCCAAGGCCAGCCCCTTCGGTGCTGCCCGCCCTATTGACACTGCCGCCCGTGAGCGTGAGGTTGAGGAGAAGCGCCAGCAGGCTCTGCGCCAGAAGAAGGAAGCCGATGAGAAGGCCCGCGCTGAGAAGGCTGAGAAGGCCGAGAAGGCCGAGAAGGCCGAGAAGGCTGAAAAGCCCAAGCAGGCCAAGGACAGCCGCGTTGCCGGCACTGATTCCAACAAGGATGATGTGGATACCCCCAAGGGCGGGGCTAACTTCGAGATCCTCCGGCGGGCCGGTGGGGAGGAGAGCGGTATGAACGCTGATGCGGACGCCGAGGAGGCCTCTGCTCCTGCTGATGCCGCAGAGGCCAAGCAGTCCACTGCCAACGGCAACTGGAGGACTGCTGAGCCCACTGACGAAAACGACGGCTGGAGCACTGTCAGCACAAACAAGCGCAGCAACCGTCGCGGTGGTGGTCGTGGATTCTGATAATTTTATCGATACCCCCGAAGCAACCTCCGCTTACCTCCAAATTGTCGCCCCGGGTGTGCCAATGAACCCATGACCCATTTTGACGATCCTTACCAGCGTCCCTTCCAGACCATGCTGTCTAGAAGGACCTCCAAGGCCATTTGGCCTTGATGTCGCTCCGTGAGCATGCTTTTTCTTTTGGTCTATTTCATTGCACATCGTGCAACAGACGGTAGTTGTTTTGTCTCCTCTTTCCCTCCACCTGTTCCCTCCTCATTTTGTCCTTGGTTCATGATCTTCCCTTTCTTCTCAGGCTAGATTCTCGATACACATCTAGTCTTCGCTCTGATGATTTGGCAGTCTGAAAAGTTTATTTTCCTACGTTGTTTTTACTTGTGTCTCGTATGTGTTCGCTATCTAGCTATTATTCCCATGCGTGTGACTCGTGTGATTTGCCCATGACCATTACAGCCGATGCGAAATGAAGATTACCCGGTTTCCTTTTACCTTGTCTTGCCTCCAAATGACCCTAGGTGGTTCTGTTATGTCCCTTGTCCTGTACAAGATCAGAGGATTTGTTTGAATTGGAGTTGGAGTCCATCTTCTACCACACGCCCTCTGTTTCCCAACTTGACGTGCTATGTGATCACGAACGACTCTACGAGAGACGAAGTAGTCGCTATGAGCATACTCATAACCTTATCCTTGAGCTTCGATGACAATGAATCTCCGATAATCTTCCCCGTCTTCCTCTCATGTCTACTTTGAGCTTCGATTCATATCCTTTCCACTTACAAGGCCTCATCTACCCTTCTGGTCATCTCATATCTTTGCACGTGCTGATTGCGATGTCAAGTCCCCAATTCCGTATAGATTGCAATTCAAGTCTTCATTGACAAGTTCTTCCATCTGTAGAGCCCTGTTGTGGTATCATACGTATACTGCACCCCAGTATGGGGTACATGTCCTACGCTTTAAAGAGAGTGGAGCCCCAACAGCACTAGATCAACCACACAGAACACTTGTTGCCCTAAATTGTGGACCATCGGTATTATTGAATCAAATTTTTCAATTTTGTTTCAATGATGGGACAGCCTTGGAATACACTACTGAACCTTAGGATTGTCCTCCCCGCGCCAACTTTTCCCAGTGGGTATAAGCGCCCAAGGGATAAAGAAGCCATTGGTCCTTTGTTTTTTTGGTCACAGTAAGGGCGATATAAATAGGACACCACTAGCCTCACCAGGGGTATTTACCCCCCTTTTCTGCAGAGTTAAATAGGAGAGTAGGCAGTTCATGTGAAATGTTACCTAAATTGCCTAGCCACGAGGGAGGCTGGTGCATGTGGTCATTGACATGGGGGGTGGGGACGGCTCTCCAGTACACAACTATGTCATCGGGGTAAGGCACAATCAAATAGATCATAGATCATAGACCACAGATCTTGCTGCAGGGGAAAAGATTTATATTGATTCACTGATTCACTGAATCACTTTATATATTAAATAAGAACAACGTCCCTGGAAATACACCCTGAGACACGGCCCAATGAATGTGAGATAAAAAGCCGGTGGCGCAGTATGGAGTTAATTGGACCCCTTCAAGGGTTCCGGACTTTGATTATTTCATTGTTTCATATTTTGCTGCCATTTGTCCTTCCAAGATCCTGGACATTCCAGTGTTCCTATTGTTTACTATTTCCACAAAGACCTCGGCTTTTATTTCCCCTCATCACAACTTAGACTCCGCTAAGAAAAATACGAACTCGGGGTAACATCCCCATGTTGCCATGTCTGCTACGACCACCACGCTCGCGACCGCCACTCTTGTCGGAACCCCCTCTGCTATGAAGACTGTCGCTACAGTCGAAGAAAATCACTGTCCAACATGTGGATCTGGCGACTCGTATGATCCCTCCGAGGCTCAGCTCAGGATCCAGGAGTTGGAGGGGCAGATTCAGGACCTGACCCATCGTGTCGCTTTAGATGGTAGGTGACGGACTAGAGCCTCCTTCATAGTGCACGGATATAATAGCATAGACAACAAAGCTCTTATACCCAACAAAACTTTCCCATATTCAAGAGACTGAGCTTGAGGACCTCCAAACATCCGCTGACCGACTCTTTTCTTTCGCAACAGCAAACAAACTCGCCGACTACGAAGATGAGATCACACGACTGCGCAAATCCCAAACTCATACGCACACCCGAGGATCCTACGACACACCCCGCAGCAGCGCCTCTCTCCCATCTTCCCACGCCGATAGATTGACACTCTCGCCAACCCAAATCGCCGGCACACCAGATACAGCCTCTCAACCGACAACCTACCACAGCCGTCTCGCAACACTCACATCACTCCTTCCCTACCGCCGCGGAAGCTCAACGACCAGCGCACCCGCGAGCACACCTGCACCAGCCTTACCAACCACCCCAACCTCACTCCCACCCCTTCCTCAATCATCGCCCGCGAACAGCGACAACGCCGAGCTGCAAGACGCTCTTACGCGCGAACAAGGCCTCCGCAAAGCAGCAGAGTCCCAGCTGTCTCTCGCAAGCAACGAGCTAGAAGAGCTAACAGTACAGCTCTTCAGCCAAGCAAACGAGATGGTCGCGCAAGAGCGGAAGGCGCGCGCAAAGCTCGAAGAACGAGTCGCCATTCTTGAGCGCCGAGACGTCGAGAAACGGACCCGGTTGGAGAAGCTGGAGAAATCCATGGCGAGGGTGGACAGGCTGAAGGCTTTGGTCAATTCATGACATCCCGATGCTGCTATTTATAACGATTGCTATGATTTTTTTTCTTCTCGTTTTTGACCCTGCTATTGGGCTTGGGCTTGGGCTTGATTCCAGGGCTATCATGGGTATGAAATGTGGCGCTGGACATGGTCTTTGGTATTTGCTTTTTTGCCTCCACTTGTGGTAGGATTCGATTCCCATCTTTGCGTGGTTTTTTGCACCTGGTTGGTGTCTGGATTATATGCCTTTTGGCCGGTGGGGAGCTTGCTCTTCCTCTTTTTACTCATAGTAATTCGAAGTGAAGTTTCAGTATGCATGTAATGTTTGAGTCGAGCTATGTAGAGCTATGCAGATTTGACGTCTTTGCTTGCATTAGCTAAACAGGTTATTGCGTCATGCATATTCAGTAGAAGCAAATCAGTGATTTAGAACAGCATGATCGTTTCCACAACGAAACACAAAGACTGCATCATTGTATAACCGAGTCGGTACGGTCGCAAAGTTATACCGATTATTGAACAGACGGCTAGCCGAAGCCGAGCTCTCGGAGGCGAAACAGAGGTTGGACCTTCCCACGTTCGCGGTGGAGGTCGGTGTGGCCCGGCTTAACCCCACTTATGTCTGCATGCTTCTGCATGACATCTTAGCAAGGATTTTAAACTTTTTCTTTAATTTGTACCTGAGGACTTCAGATACCTTTCCTTCGCTTCTACCTTTCTGATTTTATTCAGATTTCCGCAATATACCTTTCAAATAGACGATCACATCATGGCTATCGGTGTAGCTATCATCGGCAGTGGTAAGAACCAATCCAAACCTTCAAGTATGAATGAATTGAATGCAGGAAAACCAGACTAATGTTAGATCCATGCAGGCAACTTTGCCAAAGAGCAACACTTGGTATGACCGAAGACTTCCGAGGTCCCACTTCAAGTACATAATTGAACGGTCATGCTGATTCATCCCTTGTTTGAATATATATAGCCCGCCGTGCAAGCCGTCAAGGACCTGGATCTCAAGGCCATATATTCTCGATCCCTTAAATCGGCACAGGATCTCGCTAGTAACACGACAGACATCAATCTCTACTCAGAAGATTCCGGTGCAGGACGCTCCTACACTGATCTTCTAAACCGTTCAGATATCAGCGCTGTAATCATCGGGTACGTCAAGCCTGACCGAGACAGGGCCTATTATAATTTTGGAAAGTCTAACATGATCAACAGTCTCCCTATCCTAGTTCAACCAGACTTCATCCGTCAAGCACTCTTGGCTGGCAAACATGTGCTTTCCGAAAAGCCAATTGCCAAGGATGTCGCCACTGCACGCGAGCTTCTGTCTTGGTACCAGAACAACATCGACACCAGCAAGGTATTCTGGGCCGTAGGCGAGAACTTCCGATACATGACAAAGTTCTTGTTCGCAGCCGAGCAAGTCCGACAGATGGGACAAGTGCGCAATTTCAGAGTGAACGTGCACAGCCTGGTGAAGCAGGATAACAAATACTACTGTACGTTACCTGACCCACATCTATTGTTCTCAAGTGCAAATCTCGGGACCTATGCTAACCAAATTCATTAGTGACTGCCTGGCGCAAAACACCCGAGTACCAGGGAGGTTTCCTCTTAGATGGCGGCGTACACATGGTAGCCGGCCTACGATTGATCCTAGGACCCAACGAGAAGATCACCACCGTCTCCGCGCACTCACAGCTGCAGCAGGAATACCTGCCTCCAGTAGACACCGTTGATGCGGTGTTGAAGACCGGGTCCGGGGCTACAGGTGTTATGTCTCTGTCTTGGGGCTCTGCATTCAGTGATAACATCTTCGAATTCTCTTGTGAGAAGGGAGTGGTGAAGATGCACTTTGATGGGGTCACTGTTAATGGACATGACCATGTCATTGAGTTTGATGGCAAGGGTGTGGTTCCTGAAATTGCTGATTTTGCGGCGGCTGTTGCTAATGGCAGACCTGTTGCGAAGAGCCAGTCGCCTGAGGAGGCGTTGGCTGACTTGGAGGTTTTGGAGCAGATGTTGCGGAGTGGAGACAAAGAGGGAGAGAAAATGGAGGTTCAGTGGCAATAGTTAGATGATGCAATGTATAGCCCTACACTGGAGGTATGGTGCGTTTTCCCTGGGATGTACAGTATGGTGGATGATGGTATTCAATACGGTTGATGGTTACTGCAAACTTTTCGTGGTTCGATGGCAAGCTTCTTCAAACGAGATTCAATATTTGAATAGAGTTATCTGAAGATATATTGTGCTTCAAGGTTTCAATATCCCAGCTAAAGTATGTTGGAAACCTAGATAGTGAAGACGAGGCTGTAGGGAGGTCGTGAAAAGAGAAGGGAGTGTACCCGGAGATTTTTGGTTTTATAGATCAACAGCTTACCTATTGAAGGATCATAAATGAGCCTTCATTTTAACAAATAGACCCTGAAGTATTGAATATAACTCTAGATCTAACATGAAGATGGGGTAGGTAGATGTTCCCAAAAGGGAACTCTTGGCAGGGCTATGTGTCAGCCAACCCTACGCTGACATAAGCCCACCTATTTCGCTTAGGTCGCCCAAATCACACTAGTGTGGGTCGCCCACGCCGCTCTGCTTGGAAGTTTTCGAGATTGACTACGTTCCGACTCGACAACTCTCAACGCCCGGCGAGACCCAGCAACACCGACAAAGTGAGTTTTCACGTCCGTTCGATCGACCGTACCAGCATTCTGACAGTTTTCTCTTTTTACAGATGGTCGCCGCTAAGCAGCACATCCCTATCGTCAAGAAGCGTATGTTTCCCGATCTTCGACCCTATAAATCCCATTTGTGGCCTGGATAGTATCGCCCTCCGACCACCTTCAGACGACGTGAGAGATCGAAATTGAGTTGGATGAGAAAGAGAAGGGCATTCTGAACGACATTGAGGGGGACTTTCTGATTTCGATTTTTTTTTTTACGGCTCGAATTCGTCATGGTCGGAAAGCGATATTATCCACGGAAACCTACCACCACCACACTATCAATGATTCTACGACACCGATTACCGAATGGAAGGACTGACAGGATGTAATAGGGACCAACCGCTTCACCCGTCACCAGTCTGACCGGTTCCACCGTGTCGGTGCCTCGTGGCGCAAGCCCAAGGGTATCGATAACTGTGTCCGCCGTCGCTTCAAGGGCCAGATTGCCATGCCCTCCGTACGAATCCCCTGTTCTTCAGGTGACCAGAAACAAGGCTAACCCGATACCACAGATCGGTTACGGTTCCAACAAGAAGACCCGCCACATGATGCCCTCCGGCCACAAGGCTTTCCTCGTCCACAACCCCAAGGACGTCGAGCTCCTCCTGATGCACAACCGCACCTTCGCTGCTGAGTACGTTCACTGTTGATGCGATGTTCTGCATCTTGAAATTGCAGAATCTAGTCGAATTGAACATGCACTAACAAATTCTACAGGATCGGCCACGCCGTCTCTTCCCGCAAGCGTGTCGACATTATCGCCAAGGCCAAGGCTCTCGGTGTCAAGGTCACCAACGCCAAGGGCCGTGTCACCACTGAGGCTTAAATGGAATGAACCCCAAAAAGTTCTGTTTCATTTTGTTTTCGGGGGGTATTCGCAGGAGCATGAGAGGGTTTTTGTACGGTCGTGATATCTCTCTGGCGATAACGAATTTCAAGGATTGTGCATGCCATGCCATGTGCGGCTCGCGCTTGGTCAGAGTGCTGGGCGATAGAGCGAGAGAAACTTGTTCTGAAATGACAACAAAAATTCAAAAATTCTCTTCTGGGCATGGAATGGATCCTGCATTCGTAGAGCTACGACTTTTGTACTTTTGTACTTGTAGTATCTAGAAACAAGTGTGGCTATACTACTATGTAATTAGTACTCGCAATGTTGGTGTATATTCGAAACGTGCATGTCCTGCTTCGGGCAGATCCAGCTGCATCCGGCATCAGCCAAGAACGTGGCTTAATCTAAACTTGACAGTGCCCTTTCAACCTCACTTCCTCCCAAACTCGATAAATTCGACCTCCAGTGCACAGCCCATCGCGCCAGGGTTTCCTTGTCCGTGCAGAGGGATTGAGCGATCGCCAGACCCACCTGTTCAGGGGTCCTAGTAGCGGGCCTCTGTAACACGGCGCCTAGAACGAACAAAAGAGCCAGACTACGTGACTCCGAGGGAAGCACGACAGTTGCAATTCCGATCTGCAGAATCTTGTTTTCGAAATTGACCCGCTTGTATTCCCAGGGTTGTCAAGCCTTCATTCCCTCGATTCAAGGACGGAAAAAAGTGGAACAATTCGCCGATCTGGCCAATGTCAGCCCCAAACAAGCCTCGGAAACAAAAGCCCCTAAAGTCCAGGCTGTGGTGATACTTAAAACCCATATTTCCCATCTAAAACAGTTCGGATTTGTTTCTCAGTCTCCTTGGGATATGGAGGGACAATATTAGGCAACCCCTTTCCATCCCTTCTCTCCCACGCCATCCCTACAATGCTCGCCTTCCCCGCCCGCTACTCGCGCTGGCTGCCTCTGGCTGCTGGGGCAGTCCTCATATATCTTTTTCTGCACCTCCGACAACCTGCATTTGGATCGCACACCCCACAAGCGATTGGCACCGAGTCATCAATAATTTTAACATCAAACCGAACAAGCACCACCCTCGATGACATCAAATTCGGCATTAAACCCGCTGACACAAACCCCACATCCGCAACGTGCCGGCCACTTCCCGGCATCGAAGATATCCTCGTTATCCTAAAGACAGGCATCACAGAAGCACAAGAAAAAGTGCCCGTGCACATTCACTCGACTCTCCGCTGCATCCCAAACAAAATAATCATCTCCGACTTCGAAGAAGAAATCGAGGGAATCCAAACATACGATGTCTTCCGCAACACAAGCTGGGAAGTCCGAGAAAACATCGACTTCTCACTCTACAATCGCGCAAAAGTGAACGGCCGTGCAGGCCTGAGGCAAGAAGATACAGTCAAAGTCGCCAACAGCGCAGCCGGAATGAGGGGCAACCCAGGCTGGAAGCTCGACAAATGGAAGTTCCTACCCATGGCCGTGGAAGCAAGGAACTACCAACCCGATGCAAAGTGGTATGTCATCCTCGAGGCCGACACATACCCGATCTGGCCGACTCTGGTAGCGTGGTTGAATAAGCTCGACTCAAGCAAGAGACTCTATCTCGGCAACCAGATGCAGATCGGGGAGGACGTGTTTGCGCATGGTGGATCGGGTATCGTTCTTTCTCATGCGGCTATGCATGGAGTCGCCGATGAGTACTTGGCGCATATGGATGAGTGGCATTTCCAGACGAATTTGCATTGGGCTGGTGATTGTGTCCTGGGCATAGCGCTCAAGGCTATCGACATCCCGCTTACCTGGGCTTGGCCGCATGTTACTGGGCAGTCTATCTGGGAGCAGGATGCTATCAATGATGCATATGGGAGGCAGCAGTGGTGTTACCCGCCTTTTACATTCCACCATATGACGACTACGGATATCGAAACGATGCACGAGTTTGATATGAAATGGCATGCCGATGTGAGTGAATGCTGCCATGCCACTGCAATATGTTCCAATTGTGTTCTTTACTTATGCTTTCTTAGGCAAAAAATTCCCATCTCTTATACCAAGATGTCTTCCGCTTCCTTGTCCGACCAAATTTGAAATCCACCAAAGAAAACTGGGATATTTTCGCCCCCAATGAGGTCAAAAAAGAAGGCGATGAAAATGCGCCCTGGACACACTACGAGTGCGCAGAAGAATGTGCCAGAACGATTAATTGCATGCAATACAGTATCGACAAGGCTGGTACCTGTAAGATCTCTGACCTCGCACTTGGCGGCCGACCTTCAGCGGATGTCACGGCTGGTACGATGATGTGGAGGATCGACGAAAAAATGCGTTCTCTAGGCGAGTGCGAGAGCCCGCGGTGGGTTCATGAGTAACACCGTATTTTCATCTTTGTTTCACTTTTGTTTTGTTTTGTTATTTGCTTTTCCTTTGCGTTTGGGATTCGGTAACATGGCGTATACACGTGGCGATGGGATCGGTGCATCGGGACTGGAGAATTAGCATTTGAATTGGATTTGGCTTGGCTTCGCATAGATTTCGACATACTTGAAGGAGATAAATTAGGACTATAGATTGGGTGCGAAACAATTGATATGATATTTCTGAAACATGAAATTTCACTTAGAGAAGCAGACCTTTAACCAGTTACGAGTGGAAGAATAAAAAAAGTCATGCAAGAAAATGACATCAAATTCTATGTAAATCAAAATGCAATGTAAAACACCCACTCTATGCTGTATGTCCAGATGAGACGCGAAACATGTCACCTCGACTCCAATCAACGATATGGTATCATAAGACCAAATAATATGCAACGAAGACACAAGAAATCTAAACCATTTTACTGCGCCACGGGAGATACCAGCTCAGCAGCCTCTGGGGCAGACGTGGTATCCAGGGAGGACATATCCACAAGGCCAACACCCTCAAGCAGAACAGGTCCAGTAGGAAGCTTAGTCCCCTCGGCGACTACACCATCATCATCAACACCGATCTCAGGCGGAACAGTGCCGTGTCCGATAATAGTCTCTTCACCCTCAGCGGCAGGAACCCAATCAGGAACCTCACGAGGACCAAGAAGACCAAACGGCGGCATTCCCCAGCTGGGCATGGCACTCCGGTACGACCAGTCACCCTCGCGATCAGCATAGGCAACGGCATGCAAGAAGATACCAAGCTCATGGGGACCCGGGTCAGAGTACAACTCCGTATCACAGACCTCACAAAGCGCACCGGACAGACGCTCACCCTTGCGAATAGAGTAATCCTCCGCAGCGGCTTTTTGCTCGCGCTCGAGGAGCTGCGCCAGAATAGCCGGGTCGGTGTCCGGCGGCACGTCCGGCGAAGCCATGAAGTGGTGGCGGTAAGAAACCGTATCAGGCAATTCAGTCTTACCCATCCGGTTCAGCCGTTCCATAATCTCCTCATCACGCTGACCGTGCGACTCATTCTTGGCCAATTCAGGCCCGAAAACGCGACGGTTAGAGTAGATGGGATCATTGGAAATAGGATGACCCAAGAACTGAAGGTGGACTCGGATCTGATGCGTACGTCCTGTGAGGGGGAAGCAGTGGACGATACTGTAGCCCTCTGTTTCATTGGACAGAGCCGGAGGCGGGGTCGCAGGGCGGACTATATCGCCGTTGGACTCAGACGTAGGGGGAGTGGGCTGTTCCGACTGGGGAGGATAGTATGCCAATCGGCGGAACTTGGTGGTAGCCGTTTTACCGGTGGCGCGCACGCGGTTCAGTCCCAGCTTGGGACTGACCTGCATGATGGGCTGATCGCAGACCACCACGCCATCGGGAAACTTGCCCTTGACTCGTGCGACGTATTCCTTCTGCACGGAGCGCTCCTTCAACTTGGTTGCCATCCTCTCTGCACCCTTGGCGTCCTTGCCGATGAACATCACGCCCGAAGTGAGACGGTCGAGACGGTTACAGGGCCGCGGGAGGAAGCCATGGCCGCGCTCTGCGCGGAGGATCTCGACGACGGAGTTGAAGTGGTATCGACCGGCGGAGTGGACAGGTACACCTGCGGGCTTATCGATCACGATGAGGTCGTCGCTTTCGTGGATGATACCAATTGGTTGCGAGGAGACGGGGGGTTCATGACGATGGCAGGTGTGCGAGATGACCTGGCCGTTCTTGATGATCGTGTCGCGGGCCGCGGGCTTGCCATTCACAGCGACGAGACCTTGGTCGAGTGCCCATCGCTAGTATATATGTCAGTATAATGGTGTGGATCATTGGGGTCCTGAGGGCGCATACATAATAGTCTGGTCTCCTGTCTCGAAACTCCGATGTGAAGATATCCTCCAAGTTACGACCGCGCCACCGCTCCTTGCAATGAGTGTTGTAGGTGTAGTGGTAGGGCGCGACGCGGCGAAACCCACCCTCTAGGTAGTATGGTGCTGGCCATGGATCGCAAGGGGTAATGCAGACAGCGGGAGGCTCTTTGAAGGGTTCGGGTTTAACTTCGACATTGACGAGGGCCATGACGGGCGGCGGGGGCAGAGGAAGTCTTCCTCGCCGGAGCAAATATGCCGTTATACGCGGAGATGGAGCCAGGAGGAAAAACGAGCGACGTGCGGCTCAAGTATTCAAAGGAACGTAGTGGTGGCGGGGAAAGTTTGGGATGAAAAAAATAAAATTGGAGATTTGATTAACGATAACGGATTTCATTGTGGAGTCAATCTCCCCCACGGAACTCAGGACCCAGAACCCAAAATCTAGAATATGTTGATAATCTCATGGTCCGTGTATATAATGATAAATGAGTGATCGATCCTTGATGCAAAATACATCATTTAATCTTCTGACTCCAAATTCACCTAGAATGTAGGAGCTTACCTAATCTCATGGACCTCGGTTCATCAACTCCGAGGTAGCGGAGACGCAGACGATCACTTTAGACACCTCTTGCCTCGTTGAACAGTTCTCCAGACCACTTATCTTTCTAGAATCATAAAAGACACACCTCAAGACATACAGAAATGGCAACTTCTGACTATTTAGCCAAAAAGGGTCGTGTACGCAGCGATTATGGCTATCATCAAGTCCACCAAACAAGATGGTAACGGCAACCCGAATCGATTATTGGATGATAGAGCAGCGAGAATTAATGATTCAAATTACCAGGTTTGACAATGACATGTATGCTCATCTCAACAACACTGTCTATACAGCCCTCTTCGACACCATTGCCAACTCTTACCTGATCGAGGCCTGCGGCATGAATCCCTTCAGCGTCAACAATCCCACTCCCAAGAGCCAGGCTGGCCAGCTATCCAATCTATCAGCTGGCGCGGATCAGATTGGTCTGATTGTTTCAACGCACGCAGACTTCTTTGCTTCCGTTGCATTTCCCGATATCCTTGAGGTCGGGTTACGAGTTGCTAAGTTGGGATCATCGAGCGTGACATGGGAAATTGGAGTGTTTCGGAAGGGTGAGGAGGATGTGAAGATGGTCGGAACTTATATCCATGTTTTTGTTTTGCGGGAAACAATGCGAGTGGGCAAGGGTGGTATGGAGGATAAGGTGCGCAATGGGCTACAGAAGTTGCTCAGTAAACCGGATTCGAAGCTGTGATGTAACATGATATGACACTTGTATATACGACGACCTGCAGTCAAGACTCAAAGTGGAAATGCGCCACACATGCATGCCTATAATACATACCAGTAAGCAGGGAAAAGAAGCGAGCCAATTACGTGCGTGCCATATAGGGAAGGTCTTAAGAAGATCCATGGGAAAGTAGTGATATGAAATCCTCCGAGAATTACCGGATCATCATATTAAAAAGTATATAAAATGTGCGCTGCCCAATGAAACCGCAAAAGCGCACCGTTAAACCCGTGCGCCGTCGCATATCATCCCAGCCCGCGAAAACAAAAGTCTAGTCTAGTCTAGTCTATCATGCAAGACAAGAAACCAAGAAAAAAAAATAACCCGAAAGAAACACCCATAACCCAGTCGTCCCGTAAAGCTCAAGTCAAAACACTTTTGTAACCTATACCCACGCTTAATCGCTTCCCAAAACCGAAACACAAGCGCTAACAAAAGGTGTTGGGATCATTGCCATGGTGAAAACCAAGATAAAAGAGGTGTAGATGGCAGCATAAATGATAATAAAACAAAAGACTGCATAAGGCGAAGAGCCAAAATGCCAGTTTACTCAATCTTGCCCGCAATAACACTGTTGCAGCGCGAAACATTGGCACTGGTCGGGGGCGAGACGCCTCGGCGCATAGTCTCACCGTCCTCGTCCAACCACCATTTAGGATACGGACCCGGAATAAACCGGCCCTTGGCGTCCCAGCCAGCGACCCAGTGGACGCCGTCATCAAGCAGGAAGAAGCGTAGCCTCTCAGGGCGACCGCCCTTGTGCAGGGGAGCAGTGAAGAAGCGCGAGCGCTCGTCGAGCTCAGACTCAAACATGTAGCGGTGCAAAACGCGGCAGTAGACCAGGGCAGCTGGGACTTTTTCGTCTTGGTCGCGCCCGTCACGGCGGACAAGGTGCCAGCCTTGACCGGGCAAAAACTTGTATGTTCCTGGGACGGGAGTGTCCCAGTGTTGTTCGCGATTGTGGTCGGGTTCGACGCGATCACCGTGCTGGAACCAGTAGAGGGGGCAGCAGAGGGTGCGCAGGCAGAGGAAGAGATTTGGAGCCATGATGGCTTGAAAAAGATTTGAAGATGTTGAGAGGTTGCGCGTTGGTGTAGATCACCCGCGGGGAAGGAGTATCAAAGTAATATGCGAACACGCAGCGCTGAAATGCGGAATATGTAGTAGAAAAAAGATGCCACAGGATGGCGTGGTTATAAGTCGACGTCCATGATGACAAGTAATTCGATATCAATGGTTCGAAATCGATGGGAAAAGGTTGGACAAGGCCTTCAGCTTCCACTTAGAAGCTCGGTGAACGGCCTTGGAGGGAGAGAGGATGGGCGCTCTCTTTATTCCCACAAAGAAGGTGAGAAAGACCACGGACGGTCACAGACCAACGGAACTGCGGTAAGGGCAGGGGATGTCCAGGGACACTGGAAACAGGGGAATGTCGTTATCGTTGCGGTGAGACGGGAAACACGTCCCCGGGATTTGCGAAATCAAGTCGGGACGAGTCGTGATAAGCGTGCAGCTCCTTCCGACAGGCTAGCAATTAAGCACAGAGGTTCTGTAAGAACCCCGGGAAAGATGGGACTAATCCGGGGCGAATCAGGAGAGTGGATTAGGGAGAATATCACGACCTGGCCAGAGCAGAAATCGGCAGCTTGCAGTGAGGGGAGCCGATGTTATTGCTCATAGGCACCGCATGCAAGCAATGGAGCATTTGACTGGAGGAATGTCGACATGGCGGTGTTATATAGGGGAAATAATAATAAAAAGAAAAATTGTGTGGGATGTTAACTAGATGCGGGTCTCCCGTGTTCGGGGATCCATCACCTTAAACCAAGGTTGTCTAGACTCGCTCAAGATCGAAATTTTCCTCGTTTCTGCGGCTCCACCCGAGCCACATTTCATGCGCTATTTTCTTTTGTTTACCTAAATCCTTACAGCCAAGACTGCTGCCTTCAGGTTTTCTGTCCCTAGCTACATGTTACAGGTCTGATTATCCTTGCTCTTAATAAAGCTACATTGCTTTATCTCCTGTGATACATTGCATATGAAGATCGTCGGGCTCCGGCTTACCACGCGGCTCTTGGCGAGTAAAACATTTGTTGGATCAGACATGTGGCTCAGGGTTTGAGTTTCAGCCTTAAAAATCTTTGCAATTCTGGATTCAGCTTCTGACCGTCATCTGACATCACAAGAAAAAATGTCACCGTTTGCCCTCTAAAGGTTAGCTCGTTCTCTGCTTTTTAGCCTAGTTTAGATAGTGGGTTCCGATCCCTGCCACACTTCAAGTTTCCGTTTTCTATTTGTAGGGGAACGATCGTCATAATTATGATGTCGCACTGCCACATGTATCGTACTTTTGATCTGTCTACTCCACATGGTACGTTTTTGATGACTCCGACGCCTCACCATTGAAACAAAAATGTGGCTTTTTGGGCCGTGACAAAGGATTCGAAACTCTCCTTTCCCTATAAACTGGATCATTGGGAAGCACCCCTGTAAGACACGAAGCTGCTTGCGCAGTCAAGTCTCCCCCTTTATGACTTGTACGTACTCCTGTACGTGCACTGCAGACCCTTAATTCTAAAATCGGTAATGCCCCCACTTTCTTCATGAAAGCCGATACTCTCACCTGCCACGTGTGTAATATTGAGAAGATGTGCTGTTAGCTTCAGATGGCGGTCGCCGCTATCTACCCCAGACTTGGAGCTTGTTAGCTTTCATAGCTCCCCATTGCGAAAGCCTAAGTCGAGTAACTTTGATATCGTTAGTCCTGCAATTAAGCAACGCAGCGAAAATTCTTTCGACGTTGCCCCCTTCCCTATGGGGGCAACGAGATTTACTCTGTACTCCGAAAAAAACATACCACGTAGTTTCCAATCTTGAATTAGTACCTAAGGCATGGAGAGCATTGAAGCTGGATGTCATGAGTATTCTATTGACTTAACTCAACAATCAAGGATAAATTGCTCGAGATCTCTCCTCGAATTTGTAAATATCATCAACAATCAAACAATCCATTCAGCCAGTTGAAAAATCCACAGATCACCCGATCAACCACCTTTCCACCGACAAAATGCAGTCCATTACCGTCCTCATTGCTAGCCTGGCCGCCGAGGCCTCTGCTTCCCAGACTGCTGAGAAGCGTTCCTGCATCGCCAGTGAGTTTATATTGAAAGTAAAGCCTTCGAGATTCTTGGCTAAATGTCCTTCTAGACTACGATGTTGCTTGCCAGAGCGGGGGTACCCCTTGCTGCGATGGCTGGCAGTGTGTTGGCGCCACTCAGTGGAGTGACGGCGTTTGCATCCCCAACTAAGGGATATTTAGGGTCTATCTCTTTTCCTATGTCAATGTCACTACTATAGAAGTACTATACTATCTAGCTGGTCTAGATAGTTTGGAACAGCAACAACTATACCTCTCGCATCATTCAAGGTTCTACGTAACAAATATTCATCAGTGATCTACGTTAGCGTAGCCCAATCTATATTTGGCGGACGGCTACCTGCCTTACCGCTTGACAAATTTTGGAACCCACGATGGGCCAATAGGTGACATTATTGGATGGAACTTTATACCGAATCTCAGGCCGATATTGAACGAGACGGCAATCAAGGTGCTGGCAAAAGGGCCAGACCGTCGGGATCTGAGATTATTCCATCCGAGCTCGAGGTAGTGAAGCCAAAAAAATAATATTTCATGGATTCGTCTGTTTTGGTCTCTTTTTTTTTCAAAAAAAAAAAAAAAACATTTCACACTCCATATAGGACTTGGAATTTGGCCCCGAATCAGGCCAGAATGCCATTCATTTCATATTTTGAGGTACGAGTTCAATAGTATACCCATCCTAGCATATTTTAGCCCCAGGCTTGTCCAATGATAAGGGTAGGACTCACCGGATCTTTAACAAACGCAATTTGTTCAAATATTCTCTTGTAAGCCGGATGGACAGCGCCCAGGCCAATACCGCGCTGAGCCTCCCAACGACTCAAGGGGATAGATTCTCGGGTTGCAATCCCTAAATCCTTTTCAATCTCGACACCATTTGATCTAAGATATTCCAGAGTTTTTGAAACGTCCGGAACTGTGAATCCCAAATGTCCAAGTCCCAAGTTCGGGGGTCGATTGCCGGTGCTGTACAACCCCGCAGGCTCGTTTTCAGTGCCGTGAATATGATAGAGCTCCAGAAGCCCAAGAGTATGCACAAGATTTGCAAGCGTGTCTTCACCGAATTTTGTCAGATCTTGTTGGTGTTCCGGTGTTTGAGGGTAGCCGAGATAGTAGATCGTGAAGGGACCGGCGTTCATGGTGAATACGGTTCGCATGCCGAGTAAGTCGACATAAAAGTGTAATGAGCGAGCAGGATCTTGGACTCGCATCATCATATGGTTCATTTTGAAACCAGAGATGGGATTATTTGGGAGTAATGGAGATTCGGTCTTGTCGCCATTTATTAGGTATTCACCCACGGGGTGGGTGGGAGGACTTGAGGAGTCGGCACTCATTCTGGCCTTCATGAATGCTTGGAGGGCAGGAGAGATGGACTATTATCAATACTTTTGTACAGAATATATATTGAAGGACGTTACTTTAGCCAATATGCGGGGGTTATGTGGGACGAGCGGGGATGGGGGTTATCCGGTCTGAGTTTTGTATAGCCTCACACAACATTCCGTTCATTCGAAACTCTCATAGTCAGGGAGTAAATTGGCAAGAAGGGAATAAAAAGCTTTCATGAACCTTTTTACCATGGCCAGGGGAAAATAAAGTAGATCAGTCTCGAGCTAACTATTATTGTTGAAGGTCATTTACGATCAGCCCCACATTCACAACGGTCATTAAGGCTATTAGATCTACAGCTGCACACCTGAGAGGCTGTAAATTACAGAAAACTAAAATATCCATGGATATTGCTCTGAGTTTCTCAATTTATAGTCACTGGTCGAGAGCAACACTCGACTTTACCTGTAGTCATAGCCTACTGTCAAACTTCCGAGCGATGGCCCTCTGATGTTGGACTGGCTAGCTCGATGCCTTACAAAGCAACTAGAGATATGACTACATATGCTACAACAATTCAATGAATGCTTCATTAGATCGAAATAATATGATAGCCACGCTGAGCAAATGCGGCAGTCTCGGTTGGTGCTTGCTTCTTTGATGAGAACAAGTGACGTAGCATGACATGCTTTTAGATTGTGAAAGGTCCATACAAGCAAGAGGCTTCAAGAACTCCAAATTCTGATTTGAACAAATTTCTCGGGTTTCCAGGGTGTTCCCACCCGGAGTAGAGTGGTGATCGTCGGAACAGCTCAAGCCGGTACTTCTCCGCATTTCGCCCCCCACTTCCCCGGAATTTCACCATACATCTTCTCACTGGTGCTCCTTGATGACCTGATTTTGGAAATGGAAAACAGAACAACTATACCCCGGGATCCTCTAGTATCTATGGCTCACGCAGACCCTGACAGACCAAAAAAGAAACGCATCCGGAACTGGACTGCGGAGGATAGAGCAATCCACCGTGAGTTTGAGAAGTCCCGCCGCGAGGCTTTTGGCGTGCGCTTGATGGTTAGTATAGCATTGTATACTGCTAGCTGCGTATGTGCTAAAAATTTCTAGGAGCTAACAAAGTTACTTCCCATGCTTCGGGAAGAAACGCGACCCTCAAAGCATATTATTGTGGACGCGAGTATCTCTCATCACAAGGCCCAGCAAGCAAGATGCGATCAAGCCACTAGTGCAGTCAAAGCACTGCTAGCTGAGCGTGATGATTTGCTAAGAGAGGTCAACGGCTTGCGATCTTTGTGCCAACCCGGTACTTCTGTCCCGCGACTGGCTCGGCCAATTGATCCGGCTGTCCTCGAATTCTTGAGAGAGAACGACAAGTCGGATGCTAGTCAAGCTTGGTCACCGGCGAGAACTCCCTCTAGTGGAGCACAGCTGGACCATGTAACTTCCTCGTCTTTTCCACCAGTGCCGTCCTTGCTCGTTCCTAGTGAAGGGCCGTCTCAAGTGCCAACTCATCACGAACAAAACATCCCGCAAAATTCACCAACGGCATATAACTTGACGGAATGGGCTTGGTCTGGTCCTCAGACACCTGCTGCCGCCGTTTCGTCGGATAGAATTGCTGACCCTGCTTCCTTATGGAGTCAACCACCTGGTATATCCATAGCTACGCGACCGAAAGATATGGATCCGAGATACAATAACGGTTCTTCCTATCTTGTCAGAGACTCTGCATCATTTTGGACGCAACATCCGGGTGTGCTGACGACCACCACGCCTAAAGACCCTCCTCAGAGTACTGATTTCCAATATGACATTACCTCCTCAGTTTTACCTGTTGACGACTCTCTACTATGGCCACCAAATATTGGAATCACCCCTATGCCAGCGACGGAGAATATGCATTCGATCTCTTCAGCTCAAACATTTCAAATTGCGAATCCACTGCTCTCAAATTCGGAAACTCTATCTATATAGAGGCGGAGAAGGATTCTCGCCAGCCTCTCCTCAGGTGCTTGCTCAACCAAAAGACCTACACATTCTTCATGGCCTCTTCAATCTTCGCCTGGCTTCTCTTCTCCGCAGCGACAAACAGCGCAAGAGCTTCCCGCAGCCGCTTTTTGGTTTGCGGGTCTTCCTCATTCGCCTTATCCAGCTCAGCACCTCCATTAGCTAGATAGTCGATATCGGTTCTCGACAACTTTCCATCCCAGTTAGGTCCGATCAGAGGATCCGTCTGCGCAATCTTCCTCAGGCGCTCTGGGGTCGGCGCGGCGTTCTTGTATGGGTGATCCGGCTTAGGTACCCCTTCTCCAGGCTGCTTCGAGCCATCGTACGGGAGGTTAGCCAGCTGAGTGAGGACCAAGTGAGAGATGGTCGCCGACTGGCATCCCATCTCACCAGCCGCCATAGCTTCCTCTGGTGAAATGAAACTACAATTCACCTGTCAGCAAAAATTGCCTCGAGCGGGCCTTTCAACATACCTAGCGTTCTTGAGGAATGGCTGCTCCTTTCCGGTCTCCTTGTACATACGCTTGTATGTTTCAAGGATCTGGACGAGACGCGGAGACATTGGGTGCAGCAAAGCCGGGTCATTAGACTTGGGCCATAGCTCCTGCTCATCGTGCGCGCGAACCTCTGGGAACCCCCGTTAATCACCAATCCATGGAGAAAGAAAGCCCATTAGCACCTCACCATTATAGTATGGGCTGATGTATAAACATCCGGCCTGGCTTGCAGCAATAGCTTGGTGAACACTGAATAGAGCAGTGCCGAGCGTGCGAATCCCCTCCTGCAGCAGAATGGGGCAAGCATTCAAGGCAGGCCCAGTGCTTGGGATCTTGATACAGAAGCGATCTTTGGAAACACCCACACTCTCAAATTCCCGAGCATACGCACGGGCTTGCTCGAGTGTTTTCTCAGTATCATAGGCGTCAGAAGGGAGAGTTTGAAGAAGGACTCGGCCTTGAATGTTGTCGATATTGGCTTTGGACATCAAGACAGCCTGAGATTATGTTAATGGATTTCTTGAATTTAAGAACACCAAAGATGAAATACCATGCGCGTGTAGATCTTTAACCAGCCCTGGTCTTTGTATTCCTTGACCACACTCTTGAACAACTCCTCATTGATTGGGTTGCACATCTGTTCGTGGACCCAACCCTGATTGCTGGTCATATCATGGGGAACGATGGGCATACTGAGAGTGTACGAGGGGTCCATCCAGTCCACATCGATATTGACTGTAATAAAGTCAGGTTAGAAGTGTTGCGGTCGGGCAGTTTACTTACGCTGCTCGGAGAGCTTGTGCAGCCATGATACAGTGCCTGCGCTGCCCATTTTGAAGGTATTCGTGCAAGTTTAGCTCCTGGAAATATCTCTAGAAATTGGTTATGACTACAATGAAATTCAATACAGATTAAGGAGGTAGAGTTATATATTGACTGGAATGATTTTTGCGACTAGCGATTTAGTCTGTTACCCCTCTTGGGACCACCTAGCAGCGGAGTGCATTTGCATGGGTTACACACAGGACCACCTCACACCTGCGCAGGACACCTTAGCATCCAGCTAAGATCCAAATATTAGCAACGAACTTTGATAAATCCATTGCAACGTCCTCACACAGGGCATTCCACGGCCCAGCCATGTCCTAGCATTCCAAACCCACACGCAGGCCAAGAACCGGTTAAATGCCTCAAAAGTACATACCAAAGCCCCTCATTCGCGGAGACATCATCGGTCGCACGCAGGGCCAAACCTTGGCGATGAAGGTTACCCGACACACGGTACACACGCAGGGCAGTGAGCGTCATTGGTGAATGGTGAGGGGTACCATCCCCAACACCATTGGTCAGATCGACTTCTTTGTTCGACGCTAGCGCACCCCGGATTTCTAGCCGATCGCCCCCACGCAATTACGCCAATAGTGTTGAGGTCTGCTGGTGGAGTATAAATTTCAGCTTGAGACCCAGCGCTGGGGCTGTTGTGATTGGTATCTTACTGTGCAGGTGCAGGTGTTATCTTATCATGGCGAAGCTCAGTGTGGACGACGATTTCAAGCCTACTTCGGTTTTTGTGGAGGATGCTGAGGCTCAGGGCCGTCTGGGGGGTTATAACCAGAATGTTAATGCGAGGTACGGGAATACGTTCCTTTTTGCTTTGTTTGTAGCTGGTGGCATTTATTGACTATCCACATAGAATCCTCAACCCCCTCGCTGGAGTCTCTAAGAATGACCTGTTCGATCGGGTTTTGAGATTTTGCCAGGAATATGGATTTGAAGATCATGTTGAGACTTTTCAGAAAGGCGCTTTAGTAGCGCAGAACCAGAAGGGCTTTGAGGATCTCCCGGAATTGACTGAGGAGGATAAGTATCACTTGAGGCGGGAGACTACTCGTATGTAACCCGCAACCTCTTCGGCAAATTTAGTCTGACCGAGAATAGACAAGTGGCATTTGCCGAAGGCTCTGTATTTCAGTATCGCTTTGTGCTCTCTGGGCTCAGCAATTCAGTACGTCTGCCATTCCATTCGCTTGAAAGATGGTGGCTAACTTGGACTAAAGAGGATGGGACAACACGGGTGCAAATGGAGCCAACCTCTCATTCCCGCAGGAATTTGGCATTGAAGATAATACATGGCTGGTTGGTGTTATCAACTCTGGGTAAGTCCTATGGCTATACTATGTCTAAACTAAAGCCTTATCTAATTCCTCGCAGACCAACGCTTTTTGGGCTTCTCAGGTCGGTAATGAAGAGCATAATAACAAAATGGCTATCTGACATCCTCGAGTGCTTGGGCAGCAGATCCTCTGAATAATTGGCTAGGTCGCCGTGGCACTATTTTTCTCACTGGTCTTTTGTAAGGACTTGTCAATCTTGGTACCTATAAGCCTTACACTGACTTGGACTATAGCTGTGTCTTCCCTGTGCTAGCACAGGCTTTCACGCAAAATTGGTGGGGTCTTTTGCTCTGCCGTCTATTCATGGGCCTCGGTATGCAATGTCTGGAGGGTTTCAAAGATCTGAAGGCTAATAAAGATGTTAATGTAGGAATGGGCGTCAAAATCTCAACCATCCCCGTATTTAGTGCGGAGATTAGTCCCGCTTCAATCCGCGGTGGTTTAGTGACGAGCTTTCAGTTGTGGGTAGCATTTGGTACCTTAGTGTAAGTCTCAACAGGGTAGATCTTGGTCTCTTTCTAACAATCCCCAGTGGTTTCTGCTCCAACCTGATATTTTATCGCGTGGGACGCCTTGCTTGGCGATTCCAGCTCGGCGCTGCCTTTGTTCCTGCTGTGCCCGTGTTGTTCTTTGTTTGGTTATGCCCTGGTAAGTCCATCTAAGTGAGCTATTAGTGATATGGCTAAGATTGTATAAAGAATCACCCAGGTGGCTCATGAAGAAAAGCCGCTACCAAGAAGCGTTCCTTTCTTTCTGCCGGTTGCGCAATAGCGAGCTTATTGCTGCAAGAGATCTCGTGAGTGTGCATTCACCTTAGATGTGTACCGAAACTAATCACCTTTAGTATTATGCACACTGTCAAGTCATGACCGAGCGAGATGCATTTTCTGGAAAGTCCTTAGGACACCGTCTATGGGAGCTATTCGCAGTTCCCCGTCTCCGTCGCGCTATGATCTCTAGTGCGATCATTGTTACAGCGCAGCAGTTCTCGGGGATTAACATTATGAGCTTCTATTCATCCAGTATTTTCTCGGAAGCAGGGTACTCCACTAGAGACTGTCTTCTCGCATCTCTTGGGTTTGGATTGACCACATTCGTATTTGCCTTTCCTGCTGTGTGGACAATGGATACATTTGGCCGTCGGAACCTACTGTTGTTCACTTTTCCTAACATGGCATGGTGCCTGTTAGCGGCGGGGCTTTGCTTCTTGATTCCCAGTGAATCCAGTGCTCGAGTACCTCTAATAGCCTTGTTCATTTACCTGTTCACGGCATTATATGGACCAGGTTCGTCTAACTCCTTCCTGTTCTGGAATTCAAGCTAACTGATATAGGAATGGGGCCTATTCCGTCCATCTACTTTAGTGAGGCGTTTCCGCTCTCGCATCGTGAGTTGGGTGCAGCCTTTACTATTTGCGTGAATAACGCTGTTGGAAGCGCTCTGACACTCAGCTTCCCGTCACTGCTGGCCAAGACAACCCCAACGGGAGGTAAGTGAAGCTTATGACGCTTATAGATACATACATTTAACATTTGTAGCATTTGGATTTTATGCCGGGTTGAACATACTTGCCTTCATCACCATTTTCTTGGTGGTTCCGGAGACCATGTAAGTCGATCTAAATGTATGTCTGGTTCATATCTAACGAGTCATAGGCAACGCACCCTGGAAGAGCTTGACTATACGTTTGGTGTTCCCATCTATCGACATGCCAAGTATCAGATTGGCACTTGGCTGCCATGGTTTATCCGTCGCTATGTTTTATTCCAGCGGTCTGCCAAACTGGAGCCGTTGTACCAGTTGGAAGGGCTATAAGAGTGATCTTCCGAGAAATTTTCTAAATTGCCATATTGGTAGTCTATTCAAATCTACGCTTTGGTTTATTTTGAAACGGTTGTACCTAGTCTCCAAATTACCAACGACTCAACCTCCCGGCAAAAAGTAGACTTCAACATAAATGAATTTCACCTCATAGTCCACTCAATGAGTGGACTACAGGACTTCTATTGCAAAACGGCACTCAGATCTCGTCCTCAGCTTCGTAGCTACCAAAGGAAACTGGTACCAGAAGATTGTGTCTAAGTCAGCAGATCTTCACTTGACCCTCCGATTACCCTGTAGTCTTCCTTAGGAAGTTCATCGATCGTACGCGAAAGATGAAGTCCTTCGAGAACCCGTTATATGCTGTGACGTTGCCTGCGTGGGTGGTACGGCCGATTTTCAATTATATGGTCCGGTTGTCCGACGAGGAAGATCTTATGGGTATGTTTTTGGCGATTCCATGTCCGAAGATGCATATGTTTGGGGCGCAATATAAGCCGCTACCGTATCTGGAGAGGTTGGAGGAGCAGGGGGTAGACGGAGACGGGGAATTCTCCTATGTATTCCAATCCGGTGGAGATGCACCGTACGATTTCAGACTTTTTGCAGTAGGTTGAAATAAAGTTGAGTTTAGTAGATTGACCTTGTATTTGTGTGAGACTTCCGCCGATCTTCTCTGCAGGGTAATCGAAATATGGTTAGCGCACGCCCTTCGTATAGATCTTGGTATGTTTGGAGTTTAGCTTCGAATGGCTTCAGTTCTAAGAGAGGAATATACACGGATCTATCTATTTTTATTCTTCTTTTCGACTGTAGGCTTTTGGACTTATTGCTAATCCAGAGATCGTGTGATACGATCACGCGACTATCGTGCTCTGATTTCTCGAGATTTGCCACCGGCCTCGATTCCGGCGTAGTTTGTCAGGGCTTACATCCCGAGCATAGGGCAACCTCGGATGAAATCGACTTGCCTGGGACCTCACCTGCATGCCTAGGTCATGACTAAAATCCACCTGTCACAGTACTTACAGTTATCACCCAGCCCATAATCCGCAATGGAACCTAGACCCCAAAAGTAAAATCCACGTGGACTGAGAGATAAGGCCGTTTTCTACAGGACGATGCGAAATCCACAGTGGGGACATGTCTCGGAGTTACTCCAATTTTCCGATTGGCCCCGATTCTGTAATCCCTCAAACTCGATGTCAGATATATTGCCAAGGGAATTGTAAATGCCAAGTCGATGTGACAGGAATTAAGCTTTGTGGCCGTTGCTTATGCATGAACTGCCAAGCGGAACGGAACTCTCATCTGAGAATGACAGCAGTCTGACCGTCTAACGGTTTAAATTAAGTTCTCACGGGATTTGAAAACTATCTGGAGTATGGAGTAGACTGCATTGATTGGTGTGGAAATATCTGGCGAACTGCGCAAGATGCGTGGGCCCGAATTTCCGTATTGGCTCTAGGCCACAGTCAAGGTTTTTTATTCGTATATTAGGGGGCGTTGCGGGTCATGTTATTGCCGATGTGCGGCAAATTATGCACAGTAAGACCGGGTCCGACTTTCTGTACAGAATTCTTCGCTACTCAATAGATCAAGTTGCATAATTCTAGAGATAAGCAAAAATTGGAGAACCGGTATGCGCATACCATCGGATGTTTTACAGCCCAAACAGGCTTAGTCAGTGGCTGGGCTAATGCCAGCCACTGTGTAAAGGGCAGACTATTCTGACGTGAGCGTTTGCCAAAGTCCCAGTGGCACGATCAGTCGTTCGTCAATTATCGGGCATCTTGCGGAACAGCCGAAACTCGGTGGAAGATACTTTAGCAACACGGGTTACCGTAAGCGAGATTTTTCGTTTCCTTCCAAAGAGTGGATCAGGTCCACTTGCACGGGCAGGTCCGAACCAGAAATGTACCCAGTCCTGAAATATTATTGACCAGATCGCTTGCGGACAATGTAAATGGCCCATGCAAGAATGCGAACCATGTGGCCTGCCGCGCATACGCAATGTCGACTTGCATCCCGTCGGACACCGGCCATGCATGTCTTATTAGGTGGGTTCCGGTCAAAGCACAATGGAGCATGGGGCAAGGTTGCGATCCGCCGACACCCGGTAGCCAACGGGTGATTGGCTGGTCTACCAACGCGATTTATCTTTGAATGCGGAGAAGACAAGCTTTTGCCGAGTTTCCAAGGGACGATGTGGACCCAAGTCGTCAGCAACAGCCACCGGTATCAGTTCAACCAGCGCTAGCGCCATTCAACACCCCGGCTCGTCGCTGGTACAGGCACCAAACGTGATCAGCTCTCAGACGCGAGCGATAAGTCCCTGGATAGGCACTGGACGAAGCCGAGCCATGCCACTCCTGATAGCGAGATCCACTTGCTCATCATGCAACCCAATAACAAAGCTGATAACGGGGATTAAGTCCGGCCCACAAGTCCCTATCACTCCACAAGCCAATTAATTTTATGGCTGGGGTTACAGTCCAGGAGAATTTTCGGTGACCGGTCTTTTCTTTTAAAAGGTGACTTGGCCCTCGCGTTTCCCCTCGATATTTGAGATCAATACGCGACTTTTTCACACCTCCAGAATGGCCGGTATTATTTCCGCTGCCAATCTTGGCGGCGTGGCCGACCCTCGTCTTGGACATGAGGCTGATATTATCGGCACCAAGAAAGAGCACGAGGTTGATGTGCACCATGATATGGAACCTCCCAACTTGAACGGTCCCGGCAGTATCTACTTGGACACCAGCATCACTTTTGAGAATTATCATTACTGGGCCAAGCGATCCCGTGAAGCTGAGAAATTCATTCGTACCGACAATGTAGGCTTCTCGGCAATGGGAAGTCTCCTCCGCAAACGCAAGGACAAACAGGAAATAGCAGCCGCCGAGCCCACTGAGCCCACTGAGCCCGAGCCTGTCCCTGAGATGGCTCTCACCGACGAGAAGAAACCCGCTGCGGATGCACCTGCGGATGCACCAAGAAGCGATGAAGGGTCAGACAAATGGGGTGTCACTGAAACGGAATGGGAAACAGCACAGAGAGCTGCCCGTACCGCGACCTGGGGATCAATCTTCTATCTGATCACCACTGATATCTTGGGTCCTACCAACGTGCCTTACGCCATCAGCCGAATGGGATACGGCCCTGGTTTTGCGCTCTACACTGTCTTCGGTCTGTTGGCTGCCTACTCCGGTCTTCAGCTATGGCGTATCTTCGTCGGTCTTGACTCCACTCGTTTCCCCATGCGTAACTACGGTGATGTGGCATTCCGTGTTTTTGGCTCCTGGGCCCGCATTGGTGTCAACGTCCTGCAAAGTTTCCAGTTCTTCCTCAACGTTTCGTTGTTGATTGAAAGTAACGGACAAGGTCTGGCACAGATGGTTGCTGGTGTGAACAATACCGGTGGTTTCCTCTGCTTTATTGCCGCCGAGGTCATTTTCATGGTAATTGGATTTGTCCTCGGACAGATCCGAACCCTGCAACGTCTTTCCTGGTTGGCCAACCTCGCCATTTGGGGTAACGTCGTCGTTATCATCATTACTATGGTTGTTGTCTACATTTACCCTCCTAACTACTCCGCCGTGTACACCAGCTACGGTATCGAGAAGGGCCCAGTCGTCACCAGCGCCAACTGGGCTGCGGGCTACGGCCTCGAGGACCGTATCACCGCCATGATGAACGCCGTCTTCGCCTACGGTGGTGCTACGCTCTTCAACGAGCTGATGGCTGAGATGAGACGTCCTATGGACTTCTGGAAGGGCTTCGTTATCGCCGAGATCTTCATCTACGTTTGCTACCTGGTCAACGGAATGGTTGTCTACGCCGCTCAGGGACAATTCACCTACAACCCTGCTTACGAGGGAATTCCCAACACCCCCGGTGCATACCGTTACCAGACAGTGTGTAACGCCCTCTCCTTCGTGACCGGTGCCATTGCAGCCCTGCTGTACGGAAACATCGGTGTCAAGGTCTTCTACTCCTCCGTGATGCGTGATCTCTTCCACTTCCCCCGCTGGACAGCAAGATCGGCAAGTGGATCTGGGTTGTCGTTGTGCCTATCTACTGGATCCTTGCCTGGATTGTTGCTGCCGCCATCCCCCAGATTAGCAACCTGACCTCGTTCGTCGGTGCCGCCTGTATCCTGCAGTTCTCCTACACCTTCCCTCCCCTTCTCCTGGTCGGCTACCACGTCCAGAAGGATGCCATGCTTCCCGAGGAGCAGTTCAACCCCCCGCACTGGCATTGCCCAGCGTGTGGATCACGGTGTGAAGCGCTGGATCCGTGGTTACAAGAAGAAGTTCTGGTGGAACACCTTCGACCTGATCTATGCTCTTGCTGCTCTTGCTACTGCTGGTCTTGGTATCTGGGCTTCCGTTATGTCGATGAATGCCACTTTCAAGACTACTTCGCTCACTCCTTTCTCCTGCACTAACCCTGCTGGTTGAGGTAGTCGAATTAATGTCTGAATTGATAGATGAGTGATGTCGATGACGTCGATTTGGTTGGGGTGAAACCCGTGTATTTAGTTATCCATATAGGATTTGTATGATGTTCGATATAATAAAGAATAACCATGACTTTCTTATTCAAATTTCCTTTCAACATAACTTTGCGAGCTGCGAAGGTTTACCTCCCGCTAGATTGCTATCTCGAGTAGTGATCGACCGAACCCTGAGCGTCTGACAAGGACCAAAGCGCTGCAACGGTGTACTTAAATGAGGGGGTGTTGAATGCGAATGGCAACTTGAATCAATCAACTTCATGTTCTTGAAAACACACAACTCATTCAAAATATCCAAAGGAACACTGAGATGGACCAATCTCGTCTCAATATCACATTGCCCCCTTCTTTGATCCTCACTCTTTTACCGTTTCTAATCTATTTCCTCTACACCCAAATCCTCACTCCCCTCCTTCGCCCCGACCTCCGTCAAATTCCAGGCCCAGTCCTCGCAAAACTCACAAACCTTTACCGACTAGCCTTAGTGAACACCGGATCCGCACACATTCATCACCAGGCCCTCCACAAGCGCCATGGACCATTCATTCGCCTAGGCCCCAATGCAGTCTCAGTAGGCACACCAGCCGCGATCCCAATCTTATATAATACACGCACCCGGTACTCAAAATCAGCCTTCTACCCTGTAATGGGCAACGTCGCGCATGGGAAGGTCATACCTACAATCTTCTCCACGCAAGATGAGGTAGTGCACGAGATGATGAAACGGCCTATTGCGCAGGTATATGCTATGACGAATCTTAAGACGTATGAGGCTCTTGTCGAAAGTACAGAAGAGTTGTTTGTGAAGAAATTGGAGAGTTTAGCGGATGAAGAGAAGGCTTTCGATCTGGGGGCTTGGATGCATTGGTTTGCGACCGATGTTATTATGGAGATGACGTTTGGGGAGAGGTTTGGCTTCTTAGAGAGGGGGGAGGATGTAGGTGGAATTCTGGGGATGATCGAGAAGAGGTTTTGGTATGTTGCTGTGGTCAGTATACCATTCCCTTTACATTTATAATCCTCGCACATATGGCTCTGGCTCCGATTGATGGGATCTGGTGATCGAATTTTGATTTATAATCTTGACAGATTGGTCAAATGCCCTGGCTCGATAAGTTCCTCCACAAGAACCCGCTCATTGCCTTGGTTTCGGGCATCTTCTCGAAGAAATCAGTATCCCCCGTTCTGGCATTTGCTCTAGAGCGAATAGAAGAGAGGAGATTAGAGCGGCGTGAGCAACCCGAAAAGAAGGTTATGCGGAGGGACTTTTTGGCTCGGTTTTTGGATATCCAAGAAAATCGTCCAGATATTCCTGATTCGTGAGATAATATCCTCCATGCCTCTGCTTTTTATCATATTCCCTCGGCTAATATGAACCTCAGCTGGATCATATCTTGGTGTCAACAAAATGTGCAAGCCGGTTCCGATTCCACGGCGATTACACTGACATCAGTGTTCTATCACCTCTTGAAGGATCCCGATTCTATGGAGACTCTGCTTACAGAGTTGGATAATGCACGTCTTTCATCCCCGGTTCAGTGGGATGTTGCCCATAAGCTTCCTTATCTCGACGCCTGCATTAAGGAAGCATTGAGAATGACTCCGGCGATAGGTATTCCATTGGAACGCGTTGTCCCGCCGGGAGGTATAGAGGTTTGTGGGAAATATTTCAGGGGTGGAACGGTGCTCGGTGTGAATGCTTGGGTTGCGCACAGGGATGAGGAAGTATATGGGGTCGATGCTGATGACTGGAGACCTGGACGATGGACTGATGCAAGCCAGGATAAGAGGAAAGAGATGGAGCGACTGTTGTTCGCGGTTAGTTCTGCAACTCGGTTTCGGGCCATGGTTCAGTATTGACATATATTCCATCAGTTTGGAGGGGGTCAAGAGTCTGCCTTGGAAGGAATATCTCGTACTTGGAGATGTACAAGGTTATCCCAGAGGTGTTGACACGATTCAAGGTACGGAACAGGTCCCTGGACGTGAATAATCTTGAATTAGCTTATTGATCAGACATTAACGATCTCATTCAGTTTGAGCTTACGCACCCACACAAGGAGTGGTCTTTGGAAAATGGATTCTTCACCTACACCAAAGGCGTTGAAGTCACAATTCAAAGAAGAGAGAGGCCAGGGAAAATTTAAGCTGGCCAGTCGCCCTCTAATCCTAGACTCGCTTTTTCGCTACAAACCGCTGAGCAAGACTCGAACAAGCCCACGAATAACGGTACTTCTCTTCCAGAAGGATACTTGCGCTTCTAAGCTCCTCATATCAATATATTCTTGCCCATCGGTCTCATCTGCAGATGCAATCATGCAATCTCTTTCTCTATAGGGTCCAACCTTAGATTGATCAAATGGTATGGTATAATCATCACCAAGATTTTCATTTACTTCAAAATTCATATAGAGCTTGAGTCTCACCACTTAATCCAGGCTTGAAAACTGGGTGGTCGGTCTGACGCACTTTGGTAGTGGCTTAGAAAAGATAGAATGAAAAGAGGTGTATAAGTGGGAGTGTGCTTGAGTGAGAGTGTGCTTGAGTGAGAGTGTGCTTAAGTGAGAGTGTGCTTAAGTGGGAGTGTGCTATAAGCGGGAGTGTGCAATAAGCGGGAGTGTGCAATAAGCGGGAGTGTGCTATCAGCGGGAGTACTATGTGCTATTAGCGGGAGTACTATAAGCGGGAGTGTACTATTAGCGGGTGTACTATAAGCGGGAGTGTACTATTAGTAGGTGTACTATAAGCGGGAGTGTGCTATTAGCGGGAGTGTGTAATAAGCGGGAGTGTGCAATAAGCGGGAGTACTATGTGCTATTAGCGGGAGTACTATAAGCGGGAGTGTGCTATTAGCGGGAGTGTGCTATAAGCGGGAGTTAAGTCTATATGACAATGTCTGGGATATAATATGTAAATACTCGGTGTTAAAGCAGCAAGCCGGGCTAGCTCAATCGGTAGAGCGTGAGACTCTTAATCTCAAGGTTGCGGGTTCGACCCCCGCGTTCGGTTCTTTTTTGCAAAAATATCACTGATTTTTTGCCTACTTCGCCCTGATGATAGATAGATATAAAGTTTTTTACTTGATCAACAAGTTCAACGCAACATCTATGGGCTTAATAGAGAAAGGATTGAGCTTCCATCTCATCTACTTTAGCCAATATCACCTGGGCACTAAGCCATGCTATTTCATATCAGCATTCTCCCAAATTGCCTTATTCTCGCCCTTTAATGCCAACTCAATCATGCATTTAGCAAGGACATTCACTTTAACCGACGGCCCTAGCCCATACAGCAAACTGTGCAGACTCATTTTCGGCGAGATTATCATGGCAGGCCGCATAATATACGGCTTGAAATCCGCATGAGCCCCAGCAAAATCCAAGAGTTCAGTCTCAACTTGTCCCTACATCAATAATCAGTAAACTAGTTTCCCAAATCTGAAGTCTAAAACAACTATCAATACGTACCCGAAGGCGCCGATAATCTTGCATGATCCACAGGGACTTGCTCTGATCCCGCTCTGTGCCCGCACCACTGACATATACGAACCGGAAAGGTTTTCCACATACTTCTTGAATTACCCGGGCTGCTGTCAATGTGTATTCAATACTGACACGTTTTGCGGTCCCGTCGTCGCGCTTGGGGACCTTGCTGGGTATCAAACCGATCGTCCTATAATAGTAACTTATTAAAGGGATGTACCAGTGAGTGTTATTTTTCCTTTGAAGGGCGATTTGTACCAAATACATGCATCTGCACCTTTGATATCCTCACGAACGGATTCTGAATATGAAAGAAAATCCTCGATCACGACGACCTTGAGTTTATCGTGCGGTGGTAGCTCACGTCGACTCAGTGCTACGACCGACGTAATAGCTGGGTGTGCCAGGCACTGGCTCAGGACTTCACGACCGACGAATCCGGTAGAACCTGTAAGTATGAGTTTCATAATGGGAGTGTAAGTGTTTAGTAAAGCGTTCAAATGGTGGAAGGTGTGTTGGATGATGACAGGGCGTCTCGTGAAACTCGTGACTCTTATCTCCGGTCACGGCGTTATCTCCGTGTATACTGTTCAATACCCATCAGTCAAGACTTCCCAAGGAGGTTGAGGAGATTGATATCAATGAACATAGGATATAGTATGGTATAAGTGAATTGACCGCCTTCCTATCAATACATATTATAGGCACGGGATACCTTGACCCGTAAAGTCGGTGAGTACCGGACTTTTCTACCCGATTTGCGGAAGAGGTATGATATCAACATGTAGAAGGCATCAAACATAAAATGAATGATTGAATTGCTTTATCATCCATATTTATGCAAGGTCTATATCTAGCGGAACTTTCAGTGCGCACACAAGTATGGTATATGCAAATGCCGTCAAATGGCTAATTGCCCTGCCAATGTCTGCTTCTAGTTGCACAAAATAAGGTTTGATGCATAACGATTTGGACCAGATTTGGGTTGCAGGCATGGGACAAAGATGATATTGGGATAAACACAGAGTAGAGGTCCGGTGGTGCTTTAGATTCATAATTAAATCAAGCTAATCTACAGTATCTGACCAATTGAAGAAATTATCAAGACTCGTCAACATGGATTTAGGGCTTTTCATACAAATTGAATCCCTTGGTCCTTCATTTCCCAACACGGGGCACGGGACTCTCACAAATGCAATCGGACAGTCATCGGAATCCTATAAGAAGGCTCACACTCGACCTTAGTGTTTACTGTGGGTCGCGCAAAGCCCATTGCCAAGTAGAGATCGCCCAAGCAGGTAGCCAAGCGGGACAAACAACCAGTCAGCCCCAACGAATGATGCGAATGGGTCCATGAGGCTAATTTACATTTAGAAAAGATAAACCCCGACTCCACTCGATTAAACGTGGTCAGGAAAGGATCATACATACTGTAGATGGACCCTTTCTCACAATACCCAATCACCATTCATTCGAGTGCCTTCTTATTGGTCCGCTCGCAACTCGCAGGATGAGGAGATGGAGCCATTGTACAGCCTTGCACTAACAATTCCAGTTCCTTCAAAAGCCGAACAGCCCCAAAGTCCCAGGTGCGCGAAAATATTCCGTTTCTCGACACTCCGATGCTTTTCCTACAGCCCCTGGCCCTGGTGGCTGCGGCCGCCATAATGATGCCAGCAATGGCTGGCGCAGAGAGCACGGCGACATCAACGACCACGATTCACCTGATGGAGAGACTTATCACCGAGAATATGACTTTGCTAGAAGGAAGTGTGATCTCGGCCGACGCGACGGCCACTACTCTCGAGCTGGATTGTCAATCTTCAGCATACTCAATCTGCACTTCTTCCGGTATGCTCTGGCCGCAGACTGTTACCGTCGGTCCCTCCATCCAAGGAATGAATTTCGATATCACCACTTACTATGGTTCGACACTGTGGATTGTTTCGGGGAATGCGTCGTGCGTGGTTACGAATTCCTCAATGGGTGCTGATTGTGTGATTACCACGAGCTCATGGTATTCTGCTGGCACTACCGTTAATTCATCGTCGGTAGACGGAGCCTCCATTACCCTCGAACCGACTCTGGCGTTCGCTACAATTCCTGTTGTTTCGGGCCTGGAAAAACTTGCTGCGACTACTACAACCGATGCTTCACCTGCCAGCACCGCCACTGCGACATCAGCACCTAACACTGCTGCCGCGACGGCAACGAATAGTTCCACTGCATCTTCCTCATCCTCCTCTTCCAATGCCTGGATCGCGGGCCCCGTGGTGGGCGCTATAGCCGGAATCGCTTTGGTCGGAGCATTAGCATTTTGGTACTTCCGACGAACTCGCAAGAACACTGGAGATGCAGAAGGCGCCAACTCTACTGGGGCTGCAGGAGCTACGGGAGCCGCAGCTTGGGACGGACGACGAGAATTACAGGGCAATTATGAGCCTCCAGAGCTTCAAAGCAATGCACCGCCCTCGGAACTTCATGCAGACGCGACTAAGGCGGAGCTGCCAGCGACGCAACTGGATTTCGATAAAAAAAGAGAAATGGAGACTCAGCATGCAGCTCATGAACTGCCGTGAATGACCACTGCGGTTATAAGCTCAGCACATTGGATATACCCACACACTTGCATTTACGTATATAATCAGCATTGAGAGCGACTATTCCTTTTTAATAAATGCGTTTTCAGTCTTCTTGCATCAATCGATTCGAACAACCTTTAAAAGGCCTTCCATCTATATTATTTCACAAAGCACAAACATTCCAAGAACATGACCAAACAAATCTCTGTGTGCGGTAAGGGAAGTTTTTTCTACACGAGGACCTATCCGAGCATGCACTCAGCCCCGGGGTTGGCCCCTAATCTACTTAAAGTCGTGGCAGAGAGTAGACTCGCCAAACATGAAGTTTTCTACCATTGTCAAACACAACGACTCCACCGAAGGAGGACTAGGAAAATGTTATACACAAGCACAAGAAGAGGCAGAGACGGGTGCAACATGCCTCTGCAAAGAAACCATCACGGCTTCTGTATCAGGAACAACGACCTCCACGGTACCATTGGTAACCTGTAGCGTCTCGCTCTGAGGACCATTCAGGAAATGCCCCTTTCCCTCATCCACACGATAGCTCCACTGCTCTCCTGCCCAACTGGTATTCTGCTCGGGACCTCCATTGTCAAACCCAAGAGCGTAGGCACCATAGTCCGAGCGCATGCGCTGGACCACCACTGACTGGGTCTCACTACCCACATTAAACATGACAGTAGTGTTTCCTCGGACATTGTTCGTTGCGTTCGCATCATAGTGCCACTCTTTCAAATTGAGGACGGCGATTCTCGACGCATGCTCGGATTTCAGATCATACATCGCATACGCAGAGAGAAGTGTATCGCCGAGCAACTGATGGATCTTTCCAAGCGAACCTTCCTTGCCCACGAAGTCGGTGATGAATGCTGCAGCGGGGAATTGTCCCTGAACGGCTGGTCCGGTAGTTTGTGGACCCGAGTTATCAGGTACCCAGAATCCGTGTGTGGCGGTTGGCTCTTGAGTATTGGTAATTTGTTTAATTCCGATGCTCATTGCTTTCAGGTGGATGTCCACTGCCCACATGCCTGCACCGAAGCCACCGGCGAAGTCGGGTGGGCTGTTTCCAATTGCTGAGCCTATTTCGGAAATGACTAGGGGAAGGATAGGTTTTTGCTTCGCATCCAGGCAGCGTCGCGGGCGTAGCCTTCGAGGACTTGGCTGGTGCGATTGTGAGCCATTACTTGCCCTGTGGGTGTGAAGCGGGTGAGTTAGTATGGCCATTTGTGTGCGGGATTGGGTGGGTTGCTTAGTTCACTCACACTGTAACACGTCTGTTGTGTAGTATTCTGCTCCGGGTTGCTTTCCGATGATGTCCATCTGATAGAGGTGGTCCGAAGCGTATTTGTTTCGACCATTGAGAGCGGCCGGGGCACTAAGGACATCCTCCCTGTTTCATTTTGTTAGTATGAATAGCACTTGTTTGCATGTATAAGGAAAGAGATAACCCACATGGTGAACAAGGGGAAGATCCCCTGAATAACCTCACTGGCAACCTCGCCAATCTGAAAGATCCGAGTTTCGTTACCTTCCAGCTGGAATTCTCTGATAAACTCATCCTCAATAGCCAGCCCTCTATTAACATATTCGGCAGCAGTCCATGCCGGAAGATCGTTGGGATAGTATTCCGGCTCGTTGCCTAATGCAATCGCCTCAACGCGGTCCTGACCAAGTGCATTCCAAGCCAGTCGCAGAAAGGTCATGGAATTGTTCATGGAAGCCGTGTTCATGGGTGCCTGGATAGTCATCGATGCGTTCTGCAGACGCTTCATGATATTGAAGTAGCCAGGACCAATAGTAAAGGTGCTAGTACTATCACACACTTCGACATCGCAAGTATAAGGCTCTGTTAGGCTTTCGTTGTAGGTGATTTTATCACCACTTGAACCGCCAACTCGGACGACGAGTGGCGCACTCATCCGTGCTGCGATTGCATTGACAATATTCTCGGAGAAGTCATTGTCATAGTGTGATAGAAGACCAGACTCGAGACCAAATCCGAAGAAATTAGCGGGTACAGCCTCAGCGTCATCAGGCGTAGTATTTGGCACAGCAATAATATAATGATTTGTTGTATCAAGTGCTTTAATCTGCACCGACAGAAGAGAAATCACTATGAATGACCAAGGAAGCATGGCGTAGAAGGAGGGTTTGCAGGAGTGATTTCTAACACTCAAACTCCGTTAACGCAGTGACCATTATCCAGGTACATATACAGTCGATCAGGAACAGGGATCGACGGTTCCCAAAAATTGTACCTGAATATTCCATTATGGCCACGACTGGAAAGAGTCGAGATTTTAGGCAAACGCCATGTTGTTCGTAGATCCTCATCAGAACGAGCTGAGTTGATCTCGGAAATAAGATACTTATTCAATTGAAACGAAGCCGCTCAAAATTTGGAATAGTTCCCAAAAGTAGGTATGATATACTTGTGCAGAAGATCTTGGCCCCACTTGTCCAGTCTTACTGGATCACGGCTAGGACCGTTTTTAGGACGGAGCTTGTGTACCAAGTTGAGTAAGTAGATCAAAAAGACAAGATCAATGTAGTTTCCTGATAAACCTGATTTACATTGTATATAGCAAAATACCCGATATGTGCCTGAACATGTGAATATAAAGGGGAAGTACGTCATCTCCGTTCCCCATAGTGGTGGGGTCAGCATCTATAGACTCAAATCGAGGCTATTTTGGCAAATGCATCAATTGCACCTAATTTAAAAAGAACATGTGAATAATCAAATCACCATGATCACATGTATTCTACTGTTGATTTCTTTTGTTGTTTATTAATTAGACTTTCGCAGTCCAGGGATCTACCACAGACACTGGAATAGAGAGGCTCAACCATGGAATGAATAGATTGTTGGGAAATCTCGATTTTGTTTATCAACACTGAATTTCCGTTTAGTAAGCAATCATGCACGCTTGGCCAAGTGGTAAGGCGTTCGACTTGTACTAATCTTTGCCTCAAAGAGGTATCGAAAGATCGCTGGTTCGATTCCGGCAGTGTGCATTTTTGTCTCCCAACCACAATGAATTTGTATTTTGTTAACTCATTTCCTGGTGTCTTTATTTTTTCTCCCTCGGAAGAGCCCAAAGGTGTTGAAATCTGCACTACCAGGGTTGCAAATGGCCAATACTATGGTTGTGCATTACGCGGGCGTGTTATTAACCATACAGGACCTTGTCCTCTTGCACAAGGATATTAATTAATTGTATCTAACAAGAGATCGAGGCGCAAAGTCCCACACGTATGTACATATTAATTTCGTGTGAAATATGGCTTCTTTTCGTTTCTGATGTTTCGGAGTCCTATTCAGGCTTGAAGCTTCGCTTGATATCAACAACAAAATCCTTTCCTGCAGACCACTCCACTGAACAACACTCTCTCCTGACAATAATTACCCTGACTTTCATTTCCTTCTCTTATTCCTTTCCTTTCTCCCTCACTTGGCTTCACTGCCACCTCCTTCTGCTTCTCCTATTACTTCACTTCCTCTTGAGCGTGATGAATTGTTAGACAAACTGAACTGATTACATCAAGTAAACGTTAAGTGAGAGAATAATGGTCGCGCAGTTTAGTGTCTTCCCTGGGTATTGCTGCGTGGATAGCGCTGTCCCGGGGTTGAAATGGGTGGTCAGATGATCAAATAACCAGCCTACAAGACGGTAGAATGCCTGCGAGAAGAGTAAACGGCACTGATATGCGCCGGTCGACCGCTGATCTGTTCCCCGGTCCTTAGTATGCCGATAGTATCTTGTACAGGCCCAGAGTGAGAGCAGATGAAGGCGTCGGGATATCAGGAAATAAAGTGAAGCAAAAGCGACTAAAATAGAAGTTTGCGTGTTCCTGCGTAGTAGGGACACACAGTCTATGTGTATCTATTATGAGTCTATCCGCCTGCTGCTGTAGGTGCCAGGTGTGTACTGTAGGTCAATATCCAGGTAAAAAGGTATGAAGGTATGACTTGAGGTATGGAGGTGTGAAAGTCAGTCAAAGTTGGGTAAGTAGGTTTGGAAATACAAGTATGAGATATAGACGTAAGAAAGAAAAAACAATGTCGGGTGAACAAAGTTAAAGCCTACATCTCCTGGCCTGCGACCCGAGATTATGTGATGCGGCTGTTCTCGAAGTCTTGAATCAGCTGTTCGGCGCCAATGGCGTCCTATTCTCGCGCTCGCACCCACTCATCAAGCATTCCATCTATACCTCTCTCTCAATATCCCCATCTTTACTTGTATCCATATTCCCATTCTTATCCCCTTCCCTAATTTGCATCGTCACTCGCCTCTTTATTGCTGTCTGTGCTCCCATTCTTACTCACATCTTTACTCACATCTTTACTCACATCTTTACTCGCATCTTTACTCGCATCTTTACTCGCATCTTTACCCGCATCTTTATCACTATCCTTACTTGCATCCTTATCCATATTCTTCCTTTTACTCTTCGTCTCTCGAAAATGATGATTCTTAGTCAAACTGAGCTGATTCGAGACTTCTTCTCTACCGTGTATCACTACTGGGATCCACAAGCTTTCCCCACTCCTCCTGTTATCCTCTGACAAGCAAATACCTATGGGTACATTGACGGTAAGTCACAATTTAGTTTGTTGTCACTTGCAATCTTATTTGCAGGCGAATGAATATGAGAGACTTTCAGAGAGTATGTTCTTTTCCAAAAGCCAGAATCGGGTGTCCTCACGCAGCTGAAATTCCAGTGCATCTGGAAACCACTGGCAGGCCTGAACATCGACTTCGAAAATCTCCCAAGGTATCAGGTATGAAAGAGGTGTTGACTTTGATAGCCTCAGCCAGACAACGCAAGTTGAACCTAGTAGCATATCATTTCCATACGCATCATGTCGAATCTACAACACCACACTCGGAAGGGGCCCATCCGTCGCACGCGACCCTAAAGCGGCCCGTCCCGTTCCCGATGCCATTCACAACCTCCATACACTCAGAATCGCCATCATCTATTCAGAGGTGACAGGTCATGCAAACGTGTCAGCAGCTTCTCAGTCGATTTTGTCAGATAGTAGCCATACAGCAAGTGGGGTATAACCAGTGAGGCTGTGAACCATGGAATGGATCGCTTCCCCAATTGAGCGTCAGTCCAGCTGAGTTCCTCATCTCACTAAGTATTTGTTGTTGTAGATATCTCTCTGGTTTTGTGCTACGATATGATTGATCTCCAGTTACGGGTCAGGTGCTAGTCCTGAGTGTCCAGGTGCAAGGTTGAACAAATGTCTCGATTGGCCTCATGGTGTAGATGTACTTTCCAAGTGCAATGTATCCTTCTCAGATACCACCACACACGATGACACTAGAATAGGACCTCTTGATTGACTTAATTTAGGATAACTGCGGAGCACATCGACTCTTTGGTTCTCGTTTACCCATATTTCAGGGGGTTTAACTTGGTCTAAGGGTCCAATAAATTTGCAAAAAACAATTTCCCTAGCATGTTCGCTACGCAACGGGGTTCACAGAAGTGCAAAGTTGTCTTCGGCTACGGGGTTTATTCTCAGGAAAGTAGACAAGTGATGCACATGATTGAATTATCAGGGGTGGAGTGCCTCCAAAATCTACTGCAATAAGCAAGTCTAATATAAGTGAATTTAGTAATAATCGGTCTAAGCACTGTACTCGTCATGATCGTAGAAGGGAGATTTTCATATCCCGGAAACACAAAAGCCACAGTGGGAGATAGAAAAAAAAAATGCAAACTCCGGACGCCTTCTATGCCAGAATCGCAGAGAACTATTCCCATTTTATTGAGGTGCGCACTGCACAGGCTCGTCATCCTCTTCTTCATCGTCCTGCCAGGCCGAGCCACCATTGGTATCGCGAGCGCCAAACTCCTCCATGTTGCCGTGCGGGTCGTACTCGACTTCATCCACAGGGGCGGCCTCGATGGGCGCTTCAGGCTTGGGAAGCACCTCCTGCAACTTCGCCAGGACCTCAGGAGTCGGTTTCCATGAACCCTCGGGGAACACCACATTCACCACCAAGTACAAGTCACCGCGTGAATCACTGCGCTTGATCGGCATTCCTTCGCCGCGGATGGTAAGAACCTGACCGGGCTGGAGAACAGTACCGGGAGAGTGCTTGATCTCAATACCACGACCGTCAAGGTGCTTCAGGACAACACGGTGGAAACCAGTCAAGGCCTCGGCCAGGGTAACATTGATCTCAGCACGGAGATCGGCACCGCCACGCTCGAACACCGGGTGCTCATCTTGAACCAGACGGAAAATAATGTCGCCATGCTCCTGGCCTGGTACTTGGTCGGCCTCGCCCTCGAGAACGATCTTCTCGCCATCACTAAATAATAAGGATCAGCCTGTTATCCCCACTCGCGTTACGATGAGTTCTTACCGTGCACCGGGAGCGATATACATCTCCAGCATCTTCTTCGCCTCGACAATCTTGTTGCCCTTGCACTTCTTGCACTTATCCTTGGGGCTGTAGAACTGACCCTCGCCATTGCAAGTGCTACAGGGCTGAGTGGCCCGAGTGATGAACTGGCCCATGTTCTTGAGCACTTCCCGAACTCCCTGACCATCACAAGTTGAGCACTTCTTAGGCTTTGCTTTCTCCTTACCGCCCCTGCCGTCGCAAAGACTGCAAATGATATTCTTGGTGCTGGCAAACTTGACCGTCTTGCCCTTGTACATGTCTTCCAGGCTGATTTCGTAATCTTGCTCTTCGTTCGGGCTTGTGCGAGGCTTGCCACCGGGCATACCGCCCATACCGCCCATGCCGGGCATACCTCCCATACCTCCCATACCGGGCATGCCGCCCATGCCACCCATGCCACCGAACATCTGTGCCAGAAGATCATCTAGATCTGGGCCACCACCCATTCCACCCATACCGGGCTCACCGGAACCGTTGAAGGCGGACATGCCATGTGTGTCATAAATATGGCGTTTGTCTTCATCGTACAGGATCTCGTATGCCTCCTGGACAGCCTTGAACTTGATTTCGGCGGCGGGGCGCTCTTCTTCGGCGACTTTGTCAGGGTGGTTGGACAGCGCAGCCTATTCATCATACAGTCAGTCTTACGTATCTCCAAGGTCTGTAGGGAACACCAGTACCTTGCGATAAGCCTGTCGGACTTCCTCCTTGCTCGCGCCGCGGTGGATTTCGAGGACCTCTGTAGCCAGAAAGACTATATTAGTCTTCCACCCAATCATATCACCTAGCAAATAATGCTATACATACCATAGAGGTCAACTTCAACACCAGACACTGCAGTCTTTGTTAGCAAATGACAACCCAAAGAAAAGACGACAGAGAGCAAAACAGAAGAGCGCGCTTCTGGGGGACGACGTACTGTTTGCGTACTTTTCCTACACGAAATTGATGAGAAAAGTAGTCCTTGATAAAACGCTTGAAAGCAATATAGAAAAGCACTTCACCGCAAAGCGAAAGTGAAGGCCAAATGAGATAAGAGAAGGTGTTGATCAAGCGGAGTTTGCGGGCGAAATTTTGTCAAGGAAGCTTCGGTGCGGAGCCGCCCAAACTTCTCCGCAAAAAAACCGAGAAATTGTCCGAGTCGTCTTGGAACCTCTAACCAACGCAACCTCCTCAGATTAGACCTCCATGCCACGTCCTCATACGGGGCTCTTTGCCCGGCGATCATGGACCTGTATTCAATGCAGAGCCCATTCATCCACCACGGGCGCGCAAGCTCGCAAGGGCAAAACCAACCTCCCGGATGCTCCTGCGCGCACGCGTTTTGCGCCCTCACCGACCGGTTACCTGCACCTAGGATCTTTGCGGACGGCTTTATTCAATTACTTACTCGCGAAACGAACCGGTGGGCAATTTCTGCTACGGATTGAAGATACCGACCAGGTTCGTATACAATGGGATGGGCATACATGGGGTGATGAATGGCGACTGATTGGCGCAGAAACGAACAATCCCTGGAGCGGAACAGAGACTGTATGATGATTTACAGTGGGCAGGACTTCATTGGGATGAGGGTATAGCCATCTTATGCGCTACCAAACTGAACTGAACTAATGAGATAACAGGTCCTGTTGTCGGTGGCCCATATGGACCTTATAGACAGGTATGGTGTTTCCTTAGGACACTATCAGCATTGAGCCTCGACTAACATATCTATTGCATAGTCTGAGCGAACCGCCTTATACCGATCTCACGCCGACGAGCTGATCTCCAATGGCCATGCCTACCGATGTTTCTGTTCCTCCGAAAGACTCGATTCCCACGCCCGCCACCGAAGCTCTGCAGGATTACCTCCAGGGTACGATCGTAAATGCGCCGATATTGCTTCTGAAGAGTCGGACGATCGGGCTCATAAGGGAGAGGCACATGTCGTTCGGCTAAAGGTTGAGGGATACCCCATGTTTAACGATCTGGTATACGGCAAGACGGGCCAGAACAAGCCCAACAACAACAAATTGGACTTCATTGATCGCGTATATGATGATCCGATCTTGATCAAGTCGGATGGTCACCCAACATATCATTTGGCAAATGTCGTGGATGATCATTGCATGGAGATTACACATGTTATTCGGGGCACTGTAAGTCTATATACTTGCACTTATACATATATGATTTCTAACCCAGAGTCAGGAATGGATGCCCTCCACACCTATGCATATGGCATTGTATAATGCGTTCAAGTGGACACCTCCGCGTTTCGGCCATGTTCCTCTGCTAGTGGACAAATCTGGACAGAAACTGAGCAAGCGAAATGCAGACATTGACCTTTCTTCGTTCAAGGATCAGCAGGGAATCTTCGCCGCTACATTGGTCAACTTTGCTTCTCTCCTGGGCTGGTCTCATCTACAAAAGTCCGACATCTTCGACTTGAGCGAGCTTGAGAAAATTGTAAGTCTTCCATTTACTTTATACAAATGCCTCCCTGCTAACATGATTTCAGTTCAATTTGAAAATCACCCGTGGCAACACAATTGTTGCCTTTGAGAAACTCTGGTTCCTGCAAAAAGCGCATGCCCAGCGGTTCGCAGCAAGTGGAGGCCCCGAGTTCGACGAGATGGTCAACAGAGTATGCAACGACGTCAAAGAAAGCCACTCTGAAGAAGATCTGTAAGCATCTCCATAGCTTTAGCCAACCATCCGCCATAATCTAACAGATTCCAGTGCTCCTCTTCTCAAGGGTCGTACCCTTGCCGAATACGTCGCTCCCCTCCTCCGCGCTGACGCCAAATCCTACACCACAGCGCCGGAATTCAAGGAGCGCAACTCGACATTCTTCACCACCAAGCTCGATCGAGCCCCTTACGAACCGACCTCAGCTTCTACATCTCCTTCGCCACCATCAGTCCCCATGCAAGCTCTGCACACCGCAGCAGCCGCTCTAGCCCTCGTCCCACCCAGTCATTGGACAATTGAAACTCACCGTTTCAACGTTAACTCCTACGATGGCTCTGATGCCGTCACCATGTCATCTGAGATGACCGGTTCGACGGATAAGATCTTCAAGAAGGAACTCTACCACTACCTTCGCTGGGCCTTGTCTGCCTCGGCGCCTGGTCCTGGTATCCCAGAGACGATGACTATCCTGGGGAGAGATGAGACTGTTCGCAGACTCCAGGATGCTAAGGCTTTGACGCAACATCTTGTCCCTGCTGTGGGTAGACGGGTACCAAAGGGTAAGCAGAGCATGGGTGACGATAGAAGCTGGATGGGTTCCCTTGCAGGTGGGCAATAGAAAACTCCTTGTATGAGTTGAGTCTGTATTATATCATCTTTGCTAGCTGCGATGTACTATTATTAGTATGTATATGAGAAGTAGAATCTTATGTACCATCATCACTCCTGATACCTCAGACAAAGTAAAGACACGGTCAGTATTCATCTCAAGTAACTCAACTGGTCATCATCTTGTACACATGCCCCTTCTCCTAAGAACGCCCTGGCATACATTTAATCCCAAGAAAAGATCGCAATGATAGTATGTGGACAATATGTTCCATTTATGCATTTAAACAATTCGCTCTTTTTCGGCATCCCGTCCTCTACTCCTCTTTTTCACTATGTTACAAAAGTGAGCACATCACAATATTCTAATGCCATGTTTAATGTTCCTCATATACCCCGATCAGGACGACTGGGTGGCCGCCTTCTTAACCTCCTCCTTAACCCAAGCCTCGAGTCCACCTGCCGCAATAATGGCCTGCACGTTGGCGGGTAGCTCACCGACCTGCTCAGTCCAGCTCTCTCCGTTCTCTCCCTCGCGCACCTCGACGCAGCTACGCTTGACGTCCCAGGTCAGGGTCCAACCAGTGCGGCGGGTTGACTGGCGCTCAGAGTCAGCGAAGGTAGCACGCAGACGCTCAACGAGACGCGGGACTTCCAGGCCCATAAGCGCGTTGTTGATACTGTTTCGGGAGAAGATGTTGCCGAAGCTGCCAGCCACGACAAGGGGAATCTTCTTTGCCAGAATGGCGGTGGCGGCCTGCTCTCGGGAGGAACCACAGCCGAAGTTGAAGCCGGAAACGAGGATGTCGTTGGGCTTGGCGATCTCTTTGAAGCTAGGGTCGTAGTTCATCATACAGGCGAGAGCCATATCCTCCTTCGAGACGTTGTCTTGGTATGTTAATTTTCCGGGGTAGATGTTATCGGTGTCGAGGTTGTCCATGTCACAGAAGACAATCTCACCGCTGATCTTCTCGGGGAAGCCGGGGAGAATTTCGGTGGCAGCCTTCTCTTCACCTCCGGCCGAGGACTCGACACGGTCGATCAGGGATTCCATCTGCTGAATCATGTTGTCCAGGGCGCTCTCGGTGGAGGGCTCGGCACCAGTGCCGAATCCGTGCTCCACGCCGGACCAGCCCTCGGGCACCTGGTAGGCACCGGGGCCAGAGATAAGACCGCTGAGGGCACTGGCAGCCACGACTTCGGGACTGGCCAGGTATGCCTTGGCATCACGCGAACCCATACGTCCCTTGAAGTTACGGTTGCTGGCACTGATACCAACCTCACCGGGCTCCAAAAGACCCTTTCCGAGACCAATGCAAGGCCCGCAACCAGCAGGCAAAGGCTGGGCACCAGCATCGAGCAAAGCCTGCCAGTCACCGGCGGCCTCGGCAGCCTCCTGTTCGGGGGCGGAAGCAGCAGCAATGTACAGCTGAACACCATCAGCAATCTTGGGGATCACATCATTGTTCTCCTTGGCAGCGTCCTTGAAGACCTTAGCGGCGGCCGCAATGTCGGAGGCACGCGAGTTGGTGCAAGAGACAATGTATGCGCGGTTAACCTTGATGTTCTGCTGGACGAGCTCGTTCAATGGGGTGGCGACCTTGACTGAGTTGGGTCCGGAAACGTAGGGCGAGAGGGTGGAGAGGTTGAGGTAAAGCTGCTTAGCGTATTGAGCATCGGGATCAGCCTTGAGGGGGTTGGCGAACAGCTCATCGACACGCTCGTGGGTAATACGTTCGCGAGTGGTGCGGTCATCAAGCATAGCTGCCTCGGTAGCCTTGTATCGCAACCAGCGTTCTAGGGTTCGGTCAATAGGGAAAAGACCAGTGAGCGCACCCCACTCAGTTGTCATGTTGGCAATGGTCATGCGGCTATCCACACGAAGGCTGGACATTGTTTCTTCGGAACCGGTGAACTCAATAGCGTGGTTGAGGACGTCGCTGTTGAACAATCCGCACAGCGCGACAATCACGTCCTTACCGGTCACACCTACGGGAAGGGTTCCAGTGAGGGTGACCCGCGCAACAGGCGGGATCTGCCACCATGTTCGCGAAGTGGCCCAAATACTAGCAGCATCTGTGCGCACAACAGCAGTACCAAGGCAGCCAACACCACCGTAGTGGTTGCTGTGGCTGTCAGAGGCTACAGCCATAGTTCCTGGCCAGGCATATCCCTCTTCCACCATAACCTGGTGTCCAATACCTCGGCCCGCAGGGTAGAAGTCGATACCGTGCTGTCCAGCAAAGGTTTCAATTTGCTTGTATTTCTTAAGGTTCGCTTCGCTGGTGTTCTGGACATCGTGGTCAAGGGTCATGACGATCTGCTTGCGGTTGTGGACCTGCGTAGCTCCCATGGACATGAACTTGGTGGCGACGGGCCACGAGTTGTCGTGAGTCATGCAGTATTGGGGCGCAAGACTGATATAGTCGCCGCTACGGACGAACTTTCCTTCGGGGAGACCGACTGCATAGCGCTGAACAATCTTCTCTGTCAAAGTCTGGGGTGTCCGCTTCTCGGCCTCGGTCTCAATCTCAGAGAAGTTGATTGAGGAAGTACCTTGCTGGGAGTTCAAGGCTTCGGCTTGAGCAATGGCGGTTGTGCTAAGCGAACGAGGAGCGAAGGGAGTCGCAATTGATCTCAATTGAGGCTGAATTCTTCTAGTCGGGAGGGCGACCGATGGAGTCAGAAGAGGCCGGCGCCAAACCTAGGAACGTCAGATCAAATAGGGTAATTTTCAGATGAATATCTACTCACAGGCCGGCGCATCAGCGCACACAAATGCCTAGCCATGCTGATCAAGTATATGAAAAGAGATGTATAGGTGAGTCAACAGAGAAATTTCGCCTGCAGACTTGCCAAGAACCGATGCCGGCACCGGGGCACGTGTCATGTGACCTTTGATTCCCTTCCCCAGCCAAAGCCTGTCTCGTGATTTCAAAGCATGGGTGGGTCACGTGTTATAATTGATCCACTAATATCCATAAGTTGTGGGGAGTGGCTTCTCTGTTCCGTTGCATTGAAGTGTACTCATGAGACTTATTATGCGCCCACTTAGATGGTCATCTTGGATATTACTATGATTCGGGATTTTATGCTATGTCTTATCTTTGCTCTATACCTTGGTATGATGTCAGACATGAACATAGCGCACAAGATACTCTATACTAGCGGGTAAATCCGCATGTACGTAATGCCAACTATGCCCCAGTCTGAACCCCAGAATATCAAAGCCCCACATGTTGTATAGCAAGGATCATTGCTGTGCGCAGTCTGTACGCCTAAAACTGAGCTCCGAAACAAGGATAATCATGAGATTCCTTCTTATCCTGTATCACGGAGATTGCAGTACAAGTGCAACTCGACCGTTAATGTGTTCATCTAACGAGAACATGGTAGTTTCATTCTCTGAGTCATTACCTGGAGATATGTAAGAAAAGGATGTAGTATGCTCCTTCGGGACGTATTCATTGGAGATTTGGAGATCGTTGATAAGTCATAGTTTCATACAGTGCCCAATCCCGGCGTCCCGAAATCTCGGCTTTGCCGCTATCAAAGATTATTCTTTCCGTCCTTCTGGAAATGACTCATTCGACAAGACTAAGGTTGAAGTTTACACTGAAGTTATACATATATTTATTCTGCGATGACCCAGTTTCTAACCTAATATTCTCGGGATATCATTCTATCATGGCTCACCCTTCCCAGCCCGCATACACCTCAACCCACGATGTCTACGATGCGCTTCCGAGCGGCAAAGACCCGCGCCCCAGCGCTGTAGATACTTACTTCAAAACACACCTCCATTCAGCAGATTATCACAATGCCTTGGAAATAATTCACCACGATTCTCTTATTGCCGGCCTGCCCGATATAGCCTGCTCCGCGCCGCAAGCCAAATTCCTCATGTTGCAGGCCCGCATGTGCAACGCAAAGCGGATTCTCGAAGTGGGCACTTTGGGTGGGTACAGCGCCGCGTGGTTTGCGATGACTAGTCCGCAGACGAAAGTGACTACCGTTGAACTTGATCCTCACTATGCTGCCGTCGCGCGCCAGAACCTGGAGAAAGCAGGGCTAAGCGAGAGGGTTGAGATTCTGCAGGGGATGGGGACTACTGTGTTGCAAGGTATTAGAGAAGAGGTGGACCGGGGAGAACGGGAGAAATTCGACTTTGCGTTTATTGATGCGAATAAGCAGGATAATCTGGCTTATTTTAAAGTTACGATGGATGTTACCAGAGAGAGAGCGGTGATTATCGTTGATAATGTGGTGAGAGATGGAAAGGTCGCGTCTGCTGAAGAAGCGAAGAAGGATGATCGGGTTAAGGGTACGAGGGAGTTGATTGAGGGGATTGGGAAATTGGAGGGCGTTGAGGCGACAGCAATCCAGACTGTGGGAGAGAAGAACTATGATGGGTTTTTGATTGCACTGAAGAATTAAGGATGGAGATTCATTAACTTGACTCAAAGCTTCATTATTTGGAGAAGGAACCTTTTCATTTGATAATGAGATAGTGTCAAATTGTGATGTTTGAATTATTAAAAGTCAATCATCCTGAGCTCAGTTCCTGACGCGTATCTAAATGGTAATTTATTTTCTAATTCCAGTATATGCTATGTGGCTTTCGCCATGTACACTTTGATAATCTCAACTTAGAGAATTGTCTGAGGTGAAGATAAATGATCTGACATATTTAAACATGATTCTGTGTATTGGCAGGCAAAGGTTGGCCTGCGGCTGGAATGGATGACGCGAGCGCACAGATAAGGCGCATGGCAAAGCCCGAGTTAAGTAGCAACATTATTGAGACACAAATTTAAGATAGTGGCCAATGCACACCAAGAATTACTTCTACCCAAAAAGCAAAGATAATCATTTATGCAGAAGACATGTTGAATTGGTAGTGGGTCTCAAGACCGTGATATTATTGACATAATTGACTTTTCACTCGAGAATCGTGATGTCGCCTCGAAAGGCAACAATCGAGTATGGTGTCTTGTTTGATTCAAGACTCGCTATATACAAAGAAAAACTCAGAATGCGACATCATTTTCACGCCCAAAGCAACTCATGGCCGGCAGCCTTGAATCTTGAGACCATGAAGCCTGGCTTGCAATTTGACTCCCAGTCCTCATCGAAGCCAGAGTCTGGGTTGTGAAGGTACTCCTTCGAAAGCATGGAGACACCGCGAGGGACGTCCAAGCCCGGTGATCCGGAACGACTGTTCTCGCCACAGGGGCAAGTTGAGGTCGTTCTAGATCCAGGTGTAGTGCAGGGGCATTGGCCTAAGGAGCGGTTGCATGGAATGCACTTGTAGTATGCCGAATGGGAGTCTTGGCTTGTGGAAAGACGAACGCCCGGGAGGCCGCACTGATCGCACTTCCAGGTTTGAGTCATGATGAGAGGATTGGCTAGAAGGTATTGTGTTAGTCACTGGTGCAGGAGTATAGGCATGGGGTGGCACCGATCAATACTTACATTGAACCGTGGTTGACCGAGTAAAATAGAAGTTTCCAGAAGTTGGAATTGAGTGAAGTAAAGAGTAATGTTTAGTAGAGTACTCTGTGAATAGCCTGAATGATGATCGGTATTCAAGTCCGGGCAGCATCTCAATTTATAGAGATTTTGCGGGGGTGGCAGATCATTATGACGCTATTCAGACCCACGCGAGTGCGCAATTATGGGGGGGCGATCACCGTGGATTGTTCGGCAAAATCACGTAAAAATATGAAAATCTAGACTCGGTTTCATCTATAAACGGAAAGCATGGCTGGATCGGGTAAGTACAAGCCCGAGGCAAACCGAGTTTTTAGGTAATTTATCACGCAAATGGGTCAAGTGACCAGGCACGTGTGGGAAAATTACGTTCCATTTCTTGAATGTCGCAATTTCTCTTATTTAATCATTGCTATTTTCAGCGATTTTCAGAAATTTGCGGGAAATGGCTCGGATGCAGGACCGCGTGATGAGGATAAAATCTCCAATTTGCTGATCCCCCGCATTTTGTGAGTCTCTGCCCAGGTACCCGTAGACTAGAACTATGTAAATTTTCATGCTACCCTGGCCTCATACTGTAGGTAGGCATCCTTGCCAGTGTCTTGAAGCCTTTCTACTTTGTACTTTCTAAGATACGCCTATATTGAAATCCCATCAATCGCAATTGCTTGAAGATGTCGTCATTTTACAGGATAAGAAAACTCTTACCTGTAGAACAGCAGCGGAGATCTACACTTCCGCAAGGCCGAAAGACCAACCTGGAAACATTTTTCCACACGATGACCAATTTGTGGATCTTAGACTAACGTATATGCCTCATACGTGATGCCTCGGACCGAGTGGCGAGATGAAAACTGAGCCGTAGAAGGGAGTGGATACCATGGCCACTCACCTGATTTCAAGGACTTTTTTTTTCTGTTATGACTCATAATTGTACGAATTCTACGGGAGAATAATCTAGAATGCTATACTGGGAATTTAGTAATTTAATGGCTTACTGTAGTTGGAACCAGAAGGTGCGGCAGCTGTATGTGCTATATTGGAGGTTCGAGAATTGATTCCCCCAGATTTTTCCATCCTGCGCTAGTCTAAAAATAGCTAGTTCTTTCAACCCCGCCAAAGGCCATTCTGCGCCCTTTCATCGTAGAATTATGTGTGCTTTGTCACCTTTCTAGAGCCACTTATTTTAGCCTATCATCTATTTTAATTCTACTGTAATGCAATGTTGTTAGCGATCTTGCGCCGGATCCTCTGACTCACGTATGCAAGGCCTCCAAGGATTATATACTCTAGGTTTTCATGGGCACGAAAGATGAGTCAAATGCCACCATCAACCACTCAAGTAGTAATCTCAAAGTCACCATTATCACTGACTCATAATTACGTTGTAGCATCCAAGAGAATACGATCGGTGGCCTAACATACTACTTCCAAAGTAAAGCTACTAATGTTTTGGCACGTTAGGTACGAAGTGGTTATCCCGCAAGATAAAAAACAAATTATAAGAAGTCAAAGCTATTCTACTCATGCTTTAATTATACTACAAAGGCATCAGTTCTCTAAATTAATTCCTCAAGTCTCGAATTACTTATTCACTTAAAGCATATCATTAAAAGATACTCCCACTATGACCACTCCCAGCAGGGACTCAATCCTCACATTCCGCGAAGTCACCGAACAAAACTGGCTCGAAGTGGCCAACCTAAAACCCAAAGACGGCCAAGTCGGAAACCTCGCTCCCAACGTATGGTCCCTCTGCGAAGCCCATTACTCTGAAGATGCGTGGGTACGAGCCATTTACGCCGATGATACGCCTATCGGCATGCTCATGATGGCAATATGGGATCCTGATGAGGCATACTACATTTGGCGATTCATGATTGATGGCCGGTATCAGCGTCTTGGGTATGGTCGGCGGGGTGTAGAATTCGCGATTGCGCATATACGACAGTATAACCCTCAAGCAAAGCAGTTGGGGGTGATGTCAACACCACCGGAAGGGAAGACGAGTGGAAATCTGTTGAAGAGTGTGAAGGCTGAAGACTCGCCTTATAAATTTTACCAGAAACTTGGGTTTAGGGAGACAGCACCACCGGATGAAGATGGGGAGATTATGATGTCAATAGACTTGTAGATATGAATGTCTACTACATGGAGATCGCACTCTTTTCAGAAGTTTAAGGTGGTATACTGTATGTTAATCTCAAGATAGAGTTTGGGAAATATTACGTGGGTTTATACGGGGAACTTTTTCGAGTATAGCAGTATGTATTGCGCTAAAGTCAACAAATAAAAAAAAATAAGATAGAAAGAACGGCCCAGCAAAAATCCCGAGTCCCACAGGGCCCGGGAGGGAATAAGTGAACCTAAGCACCAAGCCAAAACCATAAGACAGAGAAAGTAAAGTACAACGCCATGCCACACCAGAGATAGGAGAAAACAGCATTAAAACCCGTCCACAATTGAAGAGAGAAGTCAAGTCTGAGAGACACTGAACAGAAGAAAAGTCAAAATGCCAACCCTCCAGTACCGCAAAAAGCAGCGACGAATTATGAGAAAAATTAACAGAAGAAAGGCAGAGCATGAACAGTATTGACATGAGCCATGTCATAATTTTGAACACGAAAGGAAATTGATACCAGGGCGAGGTCGGTGATTATTGAGTGCGGAAAGACACCAGCCCATAAGGAATCTGAGAAAGCTCAATCATAAGGGATCGTCAACGTCCGTAGATCGTGAGCCATGAGCCGTACCGAGTCCAGTCATGGGATCGTCCGTAACAAAGCGATTGCGTAACCACAGCTAATTGTCCGAGGCGCCGGTAAGGAAATTGCAATCAAATGGAAGACGCGTATCACAAAAGAAAGCAGATTTTGACGGGATTAGTAGGTTTCGAAGTCATCATTCCACTCGGTGTCACTACCCGCAACACGGAGGACCTGGCCTGGGTGGGGCCCATCTGGGCTCACGCTTCTGATACCCTTGCTCTTCTTGCCCATGAGGTCCAAGCCATCATCTGGCGCAAAGCGCTTGCCTTGTCCAGCACGCAACTTGGCGTAATAAATATCACTGGAATCAACATCGGATTCGGATCCATCGTCAAAGGTCTCCCAGTTTTCGGAACCGGAGGTGACGGTATTAACGGTGGATGAGTTGGAGGTTTGACGAAGTGCTGGGGGTGGTGGTGCCTGCGAGAGATACGGGTTCATACGCGGGTATCCCTGTTGGGAAGAGCTCAACGACAGCGATGACAGGGAGGATGTAGAGGAGTGTGAGAAGCCGGTTGATCGTTGAGAGTTTGACATGACAGATGCGCTCATGAAAGACCGCTGACGGTCATCGTAGACATCCTCTGGGCTGACAGGTCGGACAAAGGCATTCGACATGGCACTGTTGCAGCGCGGGGGCTCCAATATATGGCTATGGCGCTCCTTAGACTCCACGGTCAAGGCACGCATACGGGGCGGCGCATTACGGGGTGGAAGCATCTTGCTATTGAGAGTGCTGGATGAATAAGTACCGGGGCCAGTGCGACGTTCAGGAGAGTTGTTTCCGTGGGGCATATTGCTCAGAGGAGCCCGCGCAGGAAGCTTGGAGGGAGAGGTGGCTCCAGACCTGGATCCACCGTATCCGATTGTGTTATGCTTCACAGGACGACTTCCATTGGGAGTCTTTGTAGCGGAGCGAGGCGGAGGAGGCCCACGCATGGAGCTTCCAGGTCGCGATGGTGGCTGCTGTCGCATAGGATTGGACTTGATGGTAGAAGGGGGAGCAGAGGGTGTCTTTGAGCGAGGCGGGGGTCTTGTGGAAGTACGAGTCAAGTTATCAAGATAGCGTTCACCGTGGACCAGGAAAGGCCGGCCAAACTCGTCCTCCCAATGCTCAAGCTCTTTGCGAAGGTCTGCCTCAAGCTTAGGCAAGTCCTTTGAAATACGCTTTCGCATCTTCTCCTCTCTCAAAAGCTTTCCAGGATCACGCTTCTCGCCCTTATTTCCGCGAGCCATAAGACGAGAAGCATCCTGGCTGGATGTAGACAAAGCTTCACGGTCTGCCAGCAGGCCACGGTGCTTTTCAATCATCTCCAAAACAGGGGCACGTTGTTCTTTGAGGGCTTCCAGGCGTTGAATCTCGCCTTCGTGAGCCTCCAAAAGAGCGTCACTAAACACATCAGAGAAAGCAGGGGTAAAATCGAGCATCTCCTCTTCGGAGAAAAAGAGACTATCCCAGAGTTCCTGCAAACGCACGCGAGCGTCTTCGACGAACAGGTGCATGTTCTGTCTCTTGAGTTCGTTGAGACGATTCAGCTCCTCCTCAAATTCATTGATGGTACGCATACCACAGCCACGGTTGGCGGCCAAGAATGCCTTGCGGTCTGACTCCTCAACACCAAAGCGCTCCCACAAGCCCTCTACGGCTGCTCGGAGCTCCTTAATTTTGCGCTCACGACCCTTCTTCTCATCCATCAGCTTGTCGCGTCTAGCTTTGAGGTTGGCAAGGTCGCCTTCGTGCAGGCCAAGCTGCTCCGGAGAATCGCGATAATACTTGACTATGTTGGAATCGGTCTGGACCTGGGGGGTTCCAAGCTCGGCCCACATCTTGATGATCTCCTCGGAGGTAGTCTGAACGAAGGATATACGACGGTGGTATTCTTCATAGACGCGACTAAACTCGGAGTCCAGAGATGTAACATAATCGGGTGAAAGGTCGAAGCTTGGGGGAATAGTCGAGCCGGGTGCGGTGGGAGGCAGTTCAATGATAAGGAATGAGGCCTCCAGGTGGGAGGAGTAGGACTCGAGCGCATCGACAAGTTCTATCGGGGGTCAGCATAAATATCTAGCGTCACAATCCAGATGAACATACTCTTGACTTGCTCAAAACGCTCACGGTGCAGCTTGGTCATTGCCTCGCACTTCTCGCGCAAGAATGCGATACACCGATTGAGCGGGTAGGTAATGCGAACGTCGTCGCGGTTCAGCTCATATTGGCCATTGGCTCTCTCATCACCGAGGGAAACCTCTATTTGTTGAATAGTTGTGATCAGGCGCTGAGCCTCTTGTGTCATCTGCTCCTTTTCTCTTTAGGCGGTGTTAGTAAGGGCCACAATGAACAATGAGAGGTGCCATTGGTGATTAACTCACTCATCAACGAGCTTCAGATGATTGTTTAAACTCTCCGACAAAGCATTGAATAGCTATATTCCTAGTTAGGTTGCGAACGAGTCAATTGCGATGCGCATAGGACTCACCTCTGCTTCGCGAGTGTCGCGCTCATGAGCAGGAACACCAATGTCATCAAAGATACCATGCAGCTGCTCCACAATATTATTGACCTGAGTGGTCAGGTAACTTGTATCGACAGCCATTTCTCCGTGCCCTGGTGGGGAGCAAGAGTAATTCGAATCAAAGAATGTGTTTCACTTCCAACAACAGGTCCACTGCGACCCAAGGGTTATCAACAAACAGAACCCAGAGTGTTCCGACACACGGAACCAACTTTCAAAAACGAAGGTGGATTTGGAGGGTGAGTTGTCAGATGCGAGACATGAAGAAGTGGGTGTGTTTATGAGGGGGATGGAGAATCAGCTAGAGGCCTGAATGATAACAGGTTCATCAAGGAAGCGCCCGTTGTTTGGCGCCGATCGTTGTCCAGGGCAACGGCTTAGTCACCGATGGTTTTCAGCTGGTGTGTGCCCATTAGATAAGCATATCTTCCAGACCGCCCCTCTATTCTGCCCCTTCCCCGCCCCACCGCTTTTCTCCACGGTCATCACTACATCAACCAAGCTCATTGATCCCCTCCATAGACTTTATCATCCCTCATTCACTTTCCCCCTCACCTCCAACCCTTCAAGGAAATTCCAATTATCTGCCGCCATACATACTCCATCAAAATGCAGGCTGCACAGCAGTCCTGGGGTTCGTACTCCTTACCCGAGAGGTCAATAGCATCACCAAGCTAACTCTAATCAACACAGAGCTCGACAACTCGATCAGTGTCTTCGACCCCCAACGCGATGCGCTATACCAATACGACGCAGAAACACAAAAGAAATTGAACGAGGAACGACCATGGGCCAAAGACCCATATTATTTCAAATATGTCCGAATCTCCGCAACAGCACTATTGAAAATGGTGATGCATGCGCGCTCAGGTGGATCCCTCGAAGTGATGGGTCTAATGCAAGGCTACATCCTCCCAGAAACCTTCGTGGTGACAGATGCATTCAGACTTCCCGTTGAAGGTACAGAGACCCGCGTGAACGCACAAGACGAAGCGAACGAATACATGGTTTCCTATCTGCAGTCATGCCGAGATGCGGGGCGGGTGGATAACGCCGTTGGCTGGTACCACAGTCACCCGGGGTACGGATGCTGGCTATCGGGTATTGATGTTGCGACGCAACAGACGCAGCAAATGTCCGGGCCGTTTGTGGCTGTTGTTATTGATCCCGACCGCACAATCTCGGCGGGTAAGGTGGAGATTGGGTCCTTCAGGACATTCCCTCTGGATTTCACGCCTGCTAAGGAGGCTCATGAGGATGATGAGTTCCAGACTATTCCTGTTGGGAAGGCGGAGGACTTTGGAACGCATGCGAATCGGTATTATTCGCTTGAGACGACTCATTTCAAGAGTACGCTTGATTCGGATATTCTATCATTGCTCTGGAACAAATACTGGGTTTCTACGCTCAGCCAGAGTCCATTGTTCGCTTCTCGGGACTATGGTAGCAAGCAGATGGTCGATCTCAGTGATAAGTTGCGCAAAGTTTCGAGGCAAATCGAGAATTCTGGTTCGCGTCCTGGTGGGTCTGCGGTCAAGGACCAACAGCTTGATAAGGTTGTTCGAGGCGGCCAACGGATTGTATCAGAAGAGGTTAAGGGTCTTATGGCATCTGAGGTCAAGTTGAAGCTCTTCCGGGATATTGGGAAGCAGCCTAAACCAGCAGCCTAAGCCCCATGTCCCATGGCCGGGTCGCGAAGCCTCCATCACATACATATCGCTACGACTGTCACGCTTTCTTTCATCCTCGCATTCAGCTACAGATTTAAACTGGTGTCTTGGCGCTGGGTAGGTCAAGTTTTCATATCTTCGGGAGTGGAGTCTTCCAAGTAAAGTGATAAATCACATTCATAGAGCATCTAGCTGCATGAAATAGTTACCAGCTCCATGGTAGAGCCACTTCCTCAATTACAAATACAGCTGCATGTGATCTATCATCTTATGTAGCCTCGGAAACATCCCTGTCGGATGTCAAAGCCAGCTATGTATACTCTATTGTGACATTCACACTACTCAAAACAGAGGTCCAGAATAGCCCCAAGCGAGGGCTTATTGACCCCGTCGACGCAGGGAGTTGCATAACACTGAGTATGTAGAGAAAATAGTGGTTCAATCAATAGATACAAAGAAGCGAGCCAAGGACCATACATGGATTCCTGGTCGCAGGAAAAGTCGACTTGTCAAAATTTGTGGGGTTGGGCAAGAAATTCAGACAAAAAGGTCGTGACATATCATTATAGAAGACGGCGTCAAGGCATTATCTTTCCGAAGGATTTCACATCATTCCACCTTCCCCTCCCATCCCCCTGGCCATAACGGAAAGGATATATAAGAGAAGCTGTTAACAAGAAGGCCAGAATATACACATCAAATGGCCAGTATGTGCGACAATCGAGTACATGAGGAGTAAAGAGATTCCTCTTGAGAATATTTCAAAGCGCAGAAAGAGTCAGTCGATCGAATCCCAGAAAAATTCTATGCCAAACAAAAAGGTATATGGAACGAAAAAAATCGAAAGCACATGGATCGTGCAGCGGTAAGGTGCATGAGAGTTTGATGTTTGCGGCGATTGGTTCATTGACAATCTTCATAGAAGCGTTTCGGCCCCACAATGTCGCGGGGTATAAGAGGTTCATCGAACCAGATTCGTCCCAGTCTTGGTGAACTAGGCATATGCAGGAGCTTGCGCAGCGGCTAGGCCGCGGTCGCATGATTCGGACATGTCCGAAATGACTCTTACTAGCCCCTGCTAATCACCCAGTGGTGAAACATTGCCTGCGGGAGTTGACGACGATCAGGTATCGCGTTGATTTGATTGGATCGCCGTTGAGTGTGGCGAAAAATGGAGCATTAGCGCCTCGATTGGCCACGGCGACCTGCAGGTGTAGCTTGACAAGGGGGTCACCGCCACAACTACAGGAAACCTGACTCAGAAAGCAATCTACGAGTTAAAGTCAAAAGCGGTTAGTTTCAACGCTCAAAACAGGTTTGAAAAGCCGTCACCGGAAAAACAACCGAAAATGTGAGGTCAAATTTGGGTATCGCCGAAAAGTGCCAAACACCACATCCCACAAGAGGAGAAAGGGGGGAAGCAAAAACAAATAGGTTGAAACATGATTATCGCAATAGCGCGACGGTACTCGCAAAAAGCATGGTGTTGGGCTTATTGCTAGAAGAGTCAGCATACCTTGCAATCTTCTCGTCTTCACGCTCCCGAGGTTCGATTTCAAGACTCCGGTCGTACATGTCGTGAACATCACCAGCCGCTTGTAGATTACTGAGAATATAATCTTGAAGCTCGGGGACTGGCGAAAGCAGATAAGGCACATTCTGGTATTGCTGAATGTCCCGAATAACTTCGGCAGTCTTGGCCCGTTTGTTGAAGTTGATCAGTTCTGATGGCGTGAGCGATGGAATACCATCTTCAATAAATGTCAAATCCGTGAGATAAACACCTTAAGTAATGTTAGCTACGGTCACTAAAAGTAGAAAGAGAAGACACCAAAAGATGTCCCGAAGTGTGTCTTACCGAAGAACGGAATACAGGGAGGGTTGGCAAGATGCAGGGTTTCACGATACTCGCCAAAGTTCTTCGTGCTGGCCATCAGTCGGCGCATTTGCTCTAGAATTGCAGAAGTGCGGCCGCTGACCTGGCCCCATGTGCGGCCCAGCCGATGAATAGGAGCTGTTCCGAGGGCGGATATGATGGATGTGAGGGTAGAGTAGTTGTTGAGGGCGCGACATTTATCAGCGACATTGACGAAGTGCTTGATGACCACCACGCGCTTCTTGACATCGCCTTGAGTCAAGATCATTTCAGCGACCCAGTTGGTCAGCTGATTCGAGTGAAGAATCAAAGCTTTGACATTAGAAGCTGGCTCGGGCTCATCCGGACCAACCTTCTTCTGCCAAGTCTTATTCAAGCACTCGGTGGGCCGGATTTTTGAGTAAAGGCGAGACTCAATGATAGTCAATTGTCGGGCAAACTCGGTGGGATCGATATCGAGGAACTTCAGCTTTTTCATGTTCTTCGGGATGATAGACGGTGGGGCGGAATTGCTCTGGGTTGGAACAAGGCGCTTCACAGTTGTGTCTTGACCGCGAAGTCGCTGTTCAATGACAGCAAGGAGAGTAGGACAACCTGGAGTCTTAGTTGTGGCAATGGAGTCCTTGGTGAAAGCATGTACACGTCGCAAGAGATCCATATTCACTTCATCGTTAGGTTCCATCCAAAAGTGATCAAACCAACTTTTAAGGATATTGACCACACGGAATCTGATAGGCTTCTGTTTGCGATCGACCCACATTTGCATGTCATCGGCATTTAAGCCGAAGGGAGGCTGGATGTTGAAGCGCTGCACAATCAACTCAAAAAGCTCGCAGGCAGTTGTAAAGGAGCGATAGGTAAGGAGGAAAGTATTGTTGAAGGATGCATCAAGCTTGTCATGGCGTGTAAGGTGCTCGACCAAGCCCGAAAGTGTTCCACATTTGAGAATAGGAGAGTCAGTTTTGGTATCGTAGAACACTTCGGCCTCGTGGTCCATCTTCAGGAACCACGGGGTCTCTTCAGGTTCTCTTACGGGCTCCTGCTGAACCGGCTCACGGGTGACGGTTGTAGGTGGCGCTTGTCCAAAGAACCTCTGAGCCTTGTCCATGTTGCGGCGCACCTTCCCAGGTTCCTTTCCGGGGGCATAGGAAGATGGGATGCCAATGGACTCTGAGGAGATGTTGGCTTTGGATTCACTGCGACTGTGGCTAGTCTTGCTAAGCGACTCATCCTCCTCCTCTAGGCGACTATCGACTCGAGTAACGGACGATTGATCATCAGGGATTTGTTCAAGAAGCAGAGACAGCGAAAAGCCAATCTGAGAGACATAATTTTCCACTTGCTTGGCCACACTTCGTACAGCAGTGATTCGGTCGTCAAGAGAATCACCTCGAAGCTCGGCCCACTCATCAGGAAGAGGAGCAGAGACTGCTTGGCAACTCAAGATGAAATCGCCAATGCCATCATAAACCCGTTGCTTCTGCAAGCTGAAATCCACCAGCTGAGGATTCTGGAAGCTGGTGCCGAGGGGCACGAGGTTGATCGACTCCACAGTTGAGATCCACGGACGGAATTGCTCAACAACCTTGATTGCAGCGGCTGAGACAGCATCCGCAATCTCTGCATGCTCGCTCACGGTGACGATCTTTTGGTTCACTATCAATCGCTCTTCTAGTCGACGAATACAACCCACAAATGACCGCCTTTGGATATCAATGTGATCCAGAAGGGCAGAGTCCAGAGAAACCGACGGCTCAGTTCGTGGATCACCCCCTCGGGGACGAGGAAAGATGTGGGGCCAGCTGTACTCAAAGATACTCCATTGTTTTGCCAGCTGCCACCGCAAGAGCTACCACTGACAAAGCCAGGAACGATTCTGTTAATGTTGTCCCCGCATTGCTGGCGGGCAACATCAACATAACCGTACACTCCTTGCATGACACCATCGGCTTCTTGAAGGCACTTGTTGACTGAATCAGAGCCAGGCCAGTCGGCAGCGGCGATATGTGATGAGAGAACCAATTTCGAGAATTTTGACATCATGTCTCGGAAGTAAGGATAGAGCGCTTTGTTGGTGGAGATGATAGACGGATTGCCGGAATGATTGTCGGTAGTATCCGACCCAGCGGCCAAAAGCATGCGCAGGTGATCAGAAATATCTTCGGCCTTTCTTACATACTCTGAACGTTCGCCAGAAAGGAGAGTCTGACGGTAGCCTTCGACAGCAAAACGCATGTTATCAACCAACGTGGGCCAAGCCACAGGCGGGATAAAGCCGTCATCTACGAAGTGCAAAGGCGTGTTGGAAGAAATGGAAGGTCGGGAGATAATTTCGGCGACAGAAGTGTTGGCACTGGTGGTGCCTCCGGCGCTGCTGAATGATGGCTGGGGACTCTTGCTCATCTGCGAAGGTTTGAAATCCTTTGGCCCTGGGGGATATAATGAATCCATGGAGGTAGCAGGCGAGACCCCGTCCACCAAGGACTGACGACGACGAGAAATAGAGTCACGGGAAGTCAGCATAAGCGACTCTCCTTCTGCCTCCGACGCAGAGCCGTCGTACTCATCTTCGTCCCTCTCGAATCCACGCGCCATCAACTCAGGAGGCGGCCGCGTCTGGTCAGGGACGAAAAAGTTGGTTCGGTCTCGAGGTCCATTTTCGTTCGCACCGGTGGGGTTCTCAAATGGCAACTCCATAGTCGAGTATCCGGTCAGAGTGTTGAAGTAAAAGAGACGGCCGTCCGGTGTCGCCTGCGGGATCCAAAATGCGGCCTCTTCTTGCTCCTGTTGCGCCGGAATACCCTCGATCGGTAGGATGGGCAGCGAGTCGCGCGGATTACCCTCCGAGTCCAGCTCGTCGTCCTCGTCATGTCCATTCCCGTAATCTTCTTCGGGTCCCGATTCTGCGCTCATGTCCTCCTCTTCTTGTGCCTGTAACATGTGTTCACCGAAGTCGTCCGCCTCTGTGATGATGGTACAATAGTTACTTGGGAACCAACCACGGACATTATCAATGACTCCATCCCACCATCCGGTGTCCAGCTGGTTGAGGACCTGAATGATGTCGCCCCGGCGAAAGCTCAAACTTGTGTGATCGTCGGCATCGTAATCGTACATCGCCCGCACGAATAGAGCAGGCGGCTCAGGGCTGACCGCATATCCGGTGGCCATTTTCAGGGGGGATTTAGTGAAACGGTCGGATTGCTGCGAGATGCTCCCCCGACCGCGGAGTCGGGATGCAGCTGTGGGGGTGGTGGCCTGTTCGTCGGTGTACTCGAAAGCGGTCGCAAAGGCCCCGGCTTTAGCAGCCAGCGCAGAGTCCACGGCTAAGTCCACTGCACGGTATTCGTACATGTGGAAGTCTCAACTGGAAGTCGAGTTGTACCGGTCGGAACCGTACTTTTGGCTTGTATTTCTTCTCTCACTCACAGTTCCGGGAGGCTCATGACTGAAATGTGCTCTTGGGAGGGGGCGCGGGTGGGTAATTTTTGCAACCCACTTTCCGGGGGTTGGGGAGGAGATGACTGTGTCCGAGGGGCTCACGATGACAGTGCAACCACAATAAACCACCACAGATCTGCTTAAGCCATTAGGGAGAGAGTGTGAAGAAGCTCGTAATAAATCAGGAGTGGGAGAATCAGGGAGTGGAGGCGGGACGGATAAGGCGTCTACTCCGTGAGAGGAAGCAGCAAGTCTGTATGCAGCTGCGTGTCTGCCGCGGGTATTATTGGTATTATTGGTATTATTACCGTTTTCACAAAGTACGGAATACGGCACCTCGATTCTACACTCTACATGTCTAATGCAATCTGACATCCATGTTGGCTTTTGAGAGCCATTTTGCTGCATATGTCATTCACATCCTCTTCTTCCCTCTCTGCCGTCTTATCTCGCCTTTATGGGTACACACAAGCAACGCAGTGCGTTACCAGCGTCTGAGCACCCGGCTCCATAACGGAGCACTCCATCGACCCGACAGGCTTTGGATCTACCGTGGCACGTTCACGCGCTATGGGCTCAAGCAAGCCCTAGGGGGAAGAAATCCACTCTTGTATTGTTTTGATTACTATATTACTATCATGCCCCTCAAATCGCCAACCGCACCTCAATATAACATGGTAGGACATGACTGTCTCTACCAACAGTGTGACAGTCTCTTCGCCCCGTTGCAGTCACATCCCCCGATTATGAGGGGCAAAACGACAAGGGGCCAAGAAAATTTTAATAAAATCAAATAAAAATAATTGAGATCTAAGACAACAGCAAAAAACTAGAATCCTTCTCGCCATGCCATTCGCCCTATGATAAATGCCCCAAGGACCTTTGAGATCCAGACCGAAGCGTGTTACGCCGGCTTTCGTTTCGTGAAAAGTGCGCCCATGTGGATCCTGCGCGGCTCACGCTGATTTGACACCTAGGTGGGTTTTCGGAGCGTGAACTCTCAACTTCACTGTCCACCCGTGCAGTGACCCAATAGGAAACTCCTAGCTGCCCTTGCTGGCTGCTAAACGTTATGCGTATGACGGAATTATTGAACTGAGATGTTGGTTTTCCTCCATTGAACAATCGTCATCAGGGTAACTCCTGGTAATTGGGTACAAGGAGAATCAAAACAAATAATGGTCCGCCAAACTATCAGATTGGAAAGTCTGATAAGACTAAGAAAAAAACCGTCAAGGCAAGGGGCCGAAAAGCTAAACCCCCCACGGTACCAATAATTGTTGACCAGCAGGTGAAATACATTTACACAACGTGAATCCATTATACGTCCTTTGGGACAATATCCAATCAAGCTAGATGAGCAACCTGGGACTGCATGCTTCGCTACCCGCGTTCAGGAAATATATGACTTTCGGATGATATGATCAAACCAACCTCGTTCTCCGACACGAAAATTCAACGGTTGGCTTATCCCTGCACGACCCACTAAGCCACACCAAGCTACAGGGGAACCAACACGTTCCAGAACTATTCTAGAAGGTCGAGCCCTTATTAAATTGCTGTGGCTGTCATAGCTTCCGCCGATGTCCGAAGCTCAAAGTCAACTTGTAATCGCGCTGACGTCCCTATCACCTTCGTTGATGGTGGCTGCATAAACACAAATTAGTCCGCGCGGCAACAGCACCCTGGGTGATGTACAATTGGTTTTTGCTGACTTCCTGCAGTGACAAGATTTGGGCGTCATACCACAACTTCGTTGAACCCCTGTCCTGTTGGGGTATAGGAGAATATACCGCATGCAGGAAACCGGGGTCCGTAAGCCTTGGCCATATTGATTAAGCCAGGTTGGTAGTCAAGTCCGATTTACGCCATCACAATCTTGGAGCGTCCTATGTAAATCAGGGATCGCCGTGCCCATGGGGTTGATTGTCTATCGCCTCACTTTGTACCAGTCAACGGGCCAATATTTGGAGTCATTTCACTAGTCTTGAAGATTGGGGTACGGTACCTGAACTTAAATACGATAGCTGACTGGCGACTAGAATCAGCATCATACTTCTGAGTGAGAACCTTGAAAACTTATCGAGCCGAATTGAGTTTACTGTACCAGTCGGGGTTGGTTACAAGTTTCATGTTTCATACGCGATGTCGAAACTTTACTCTGAATAGGCACCAAACCCCATAAAATAATCACTCATACTATCTCTTTGCCGTCGGCAATATCTGCCATGTGGCAGGAGTATATCTCCTGACAGTTTATTCAAAACAATTGGACATCGCTTCCAAGCTAGGCGTAATAAAGTGCGCCGAGAACCGGTCTGTTGGATATTACTTTCAAGCATCCTATTCTTGAACAAGGATTATTCCAAGGTTGAGGCTGTCATGACCTGTAATTATAATATATCTTCTCGGTATCCACGGGTAATAGGGATTCCTTTGTTCTCGTGCCTGGTGGAGTGGACGCGCCCTTTGTCCTCGGACCGCGATGTTTTCTATGAATCGGAGTAAAAAGGTTTGGTTTGGTTTGGTTGCGGGGTCAGGCCGCGAACTGGCTTACTTCCATGTGAAGGAAAGGTTAATGGTTCCATGGAACGGTGGTGGTTTCATTGAGTCTGGGTTTCTCTGACGTTGCCATCTTAAACTTGGGCAGGGGTATGATCCTGAATATTCAGATCGTTCTTATCAGCACGTTTTACCCATGAGCATGGTCATTGATCACGGTCTAGTTATCGGGTATAAACACTAGTTCTGCGCCATCGGACTATATCATGGCTTTTGTAGATGAGCACGTGGCCAGTGGATCATTGTCATGCGTTAATTATGTCTCAATCACTCCTCATTCCTGGCAACAATTACGTGTGCACTCAACTACCCATACATGAGACCAGCAGAAAAAAAAATTGCATCTAATTCCCAACGCTAAACATCACTCCTGCTAATTTTTGCCCCTCATTTATCTAAAGTAATTTATTCGTAGTTAAAAAAAGCGATCTGGATCAATCCATGGATGCAGCTCTGGAAGTGGGCGGTGGGTCAAGCTGTCAAGTCCCAACAGTCGAGTCCACTCTACAGTATCTCACCTACATGACATGGGTACGATACACACAAGATTATCCACGTTCTACATTCATGGATTATAAGGGATCTCGTGCATATTATGTCTAAAGTGTATGCTGAGTGTATCATTGTTGCGGTTGGAGTTGATTGTTGCCAGATGCAACACATATATATTCGCGAACATTGTACAGTACATCCATACTTATATATAACCACCAAACCTGAGAATTCAATGCTCACAGGTTCCAAATGGATAAGATTTGGAACTACTAATAAAAATAGATTGTTCATCATCATTGAAATCTCCCAATACATAGGTAGAACTTGGAATATTTGATTACTGAACGCGCAAATAGCAACACCAAGGCCACTCAAGTAGCACCTCTACCAAGGCAGCTAAAAAGCTCCCATGAGTGCCAAGCAAACAAGCTTACCCATACCCACCAGAGCAACTTTCCTCAAGAGCTTACAAGACTTACATCAGCCAATTTGCCACCGCCAATCCCCGTTCCTTGCAGGAGCGGACATTACGGAGTCGCAGGAACCTCTCCCTGTGGACGACATCAAGGCTTACCCAACCGGACGGATTTCCAGTACCAATGGAGTCTCATCCTGCCGCTCGGGGCAGCGGCATCCAATCGCGGAGCACCGTCTAGCCCCTGTGTATCCAGAATGTCGGGCCCGACCGCTGATCCTGATCGTCACTTTCATTGCCCCCCTTTCTCAGTTCCATAATGTAGCGACCAGCAATTCTTTCCCAGGGGAACGGAGACCCAGTGCTGTCGTTCGTGCACCCGTATGGAGACAGACCCAGTTGTCGCGATGAACATCAGTCTTGCACAATGCCCCTCTTTCTATATATGTATAATGTACGGAGCCACTTTGTGGTGATCCCCTTCCTGCAGCTCCACTCACACGCGCGGAGAAAGAGCTTCCAAAAAGCCCGTTGCATTCGATAGATTATTCGTTAGACTGGGTGGAGTTACCGGATACGATAATATCGTCAGAAGCAAGTCTAGCTCCGCTCTTTGAACCTAGTCCAGGAAAATAGCTTGCCGGGTTCTCCGTTTCTTTTTCCAGGATTAGTGTGTTCCACCCCTTCGAGAAAATTCCGATGCACATCGACGCGGGGCATACGTTTAGTCTAAAGAAATCAAGTTCCAATAATTTAGATTATTGATTGCGGCCTACAAAGGTCCTCGCGATGGTGGGACAAGGGAGATTGATTATCTAAAGTATCCCCTGCATCAGGCTAGAATGCACTAAAACCAAACCCTGGAATTGGGGAATAATGACGGTGAGATAATGCCACGTACACGCACGGCAACCGCAGCTGCAGCTGCAGCCCTGCGTCGGTCTGGACTCAGAAGGTGATATCAGAGAACGTGATTTGGTTTGGTTCGATCTGGCGGGAGTGAACCATGGACCGGGTGTTCTTCCCCGGAACCCTCATTTCCTTTCCAAGGTCCCAGGGGATAATCATTATATTGGTATTGATTCAATTCCGAAATCAATGATGCTTCAATTCTGCTTAATATTGGGATTGGCATTGTTGATACTCCAGTTTGTACCCCAGTGTGGCAAATTAAAGAAGGATGAACGGCGGTCAATTACTTCTAGCGGAACTAACTAAATCCAGTAATTAACTGCCGGGAGGAAGCATCACAATAAACGGGGATTCCACACTGGCTTAGAATGTATGCACTTCACATTTCCTGATTGTGGGCCGAGTCCAGATCCTGGGACGGCACAGAATAACGAACGGTAAGCGGGTTGACGAAATCCTTCGGGAACGTTAATGTAAGTTAGCCAGACGGGAAGATCCTAAACAGGGCAAAGCCGGCTCAACTAGGCAGGCGGATTCGGATTTGGCTTCTTTCCTTCGATGACCCTAGGCAATCAATCGGAAGTGAGTTAAGGAATCCACACACACCAAAAGCCAGTGGAACCCCATCTCGGAGATGTTGCTTCCCAGGGCACCGGGAAGTCGGGGGTTCAAACGCCCCATCTTTAGCGAAAGTGTAAAGGGAATAAATCCTAGCGCGCACAAAGGAATATCGAAAATCGAAAAAAAAATATTAATCTCCAAGGAAGCGGGACCTGCATCTGCACCTCGATTCCTAGATAGCCATGTGACATAGCGGTGAAGCTTATAGTTGGGAATAACTACATGCACGATGAGGTCTCACCGACATATTCGGCAACATCTTAGGCTGTAGGCCAAACGGGCCAGAGCTGCTAGCGAGGAAGTTCAGGAATTCCAGACCGTCCTGGCGGCGGGGCGCGACCTGCGGACCCAGTTGGTGTCCACTCTGACCCCCCACTTCGTTAGTTGTCGGGACGATGGGCCCCCATCGACCAGGCGCGGGCTGCCGGAGGTCATTAGTTCAGGGGCCGGCGCCGGGGAAGATGATCCTAAGATTCCTGCGACAAAGTGTAGGTGTGTGTGGAGCTGGGTTCACTTTAGCCCGGTACAGATAGAGAGCTTTTTTGTCTCTTAGTCTTTTTACGGTCAGTTCACGAGGTCAAAGTGTTTCATTGACGACTGGGCCGATTCCGATCCCTTTTTGCAGATCCATTGTTTAGAAGTATTGGTCTTAGTCCTAATCATGTCCGTGATTACTCCGTACGGAGTAATCCTATGCATACTGGAATTATGGATTCATAAGGTTTCGGAGTCGGACTACAGCCTAAACAATCAGATTAATTTACACTCGAACTTCAAGAATGGAATGTCGGATTTTTAGGGCTTTGGGCGTTGACCAAGGGATTGGGAATGGTGGATCATCAACTGGTCTTTGATATAGCAGACAAAAGTACCAAATGCCAGGCGGTGAAGTCACCGCTCAATCTGCACTACGTCGTCATCTTCTCCCCCTTGGTTCCTGCTTGGGTCGAGAACGTTGAAACTGGGTCGGACCGCTGCATCGGGAAGTGGATCGAGCCATTATTGAAATTCTTTGGTCAAATCAAGGGCTATCACTTTCATTGCTCTCCCTTTCTGAGTCCTCGCTAAACACCAGCTCTCCACCGCTCGACTCAGCTGATGTTGCGGACTGGAGAAAGGTACACTGAGGCTCTGATGATCATCCGAGAACTCCGCAAGATGCGATTGTTCCGGTTAAATCAAGGCCTGCAGATGTTGCTGTATAAAATGTACCTTTGCAAAGTGTACCTGTAGAATTCTATTTGTTAACCGTCGCATAGATCCATATAATTTGATAGGTCAGTCATTCGAGGGGTCAAGGGGGGCGATGTACGTAAAAGATGTACTTTTTTTTCTTTCCCCCCTCGCTGGCTGATCTTCCATTTCTGTGCCGTCCTGGGCTGCATCGCGTATCTCCACTCGGAGGGGCGTCGCCAGACGCGTTTCCCAAGTAACCGCGTCGGTCCTCCGCGTCTTAGTCCTAGCGGATCTTCGGGTTCCCAATGATGCAGTGCCCCACGGGAGCCGGGAATTCAGGACACGGGTTTTGTGCGGTGTACAAGAGCTAGCCAACACATTTCGGGCTTGACCGTTCATTGAGCTTATAGTGGACCCCGAGCAGCCCGGCACGCTTAAACACGAATACTACCATGATTTTGCAGGCACCGAGATATCATCATCGAACAACCCGGGTCATATTTCCCTAACCGACAAAGTAGAAGTAAAGACGCATGGGTCTTACCCTAAAACAGCAAAAGTAGGTTCTGAATCAGATGATGTTATTCCAACCTAAAGATCCGATTCGCATTTTGCTTGCAGATCGCCCTGCAATTCAGCAGGTGATGTCTGGATGGCTTCGGACACGAATGTCGCACAGACATCTGGTGTCGTACATCTTATGCGTTGACAATGACCTATGACTTGTGACGAAGTGGGAGTATTAGAGGTGTATACTGTAGCTGCGCAGGTACATGACATATCGACTACGTATTCGTTGGATATGAATTAATATTTTGAACAAGTACCCCCTCCGTGGCACAGCTTGGAACCGCCACACAGCGGGGCACTCCGAGATGAGACCAAATCTGGACCAGTCAGACCCAGGACAAAAGTACGTGAACATCAATGATCTGTCAATAATTAAGGGGGATCCATCGTGCTTCGAAAAGAGGTGTGGCGCATCTGCTAGGCCGAATAGTCTCCCTGAGTTTGATTGACCCTTTAAATGGAAAATAAAAGACCAGAACGATGTGGATTGATCGACTAGACCGGCTGCAACTAACCCACGCCCCGCGGATACACACGATCGAGGCTATTCTAGCGCTATCCGGAGTTTTGAGGGGAGGTCCCCGTAGATTTATTAGATCATATTATTTGCTAGAATTTACCTACCTATTTTTCATGTTAAACCTTGAGAGTCGCTAGCAATGTGAGCAAATACATTCCCTGTCTCATTCCCAACCCACCTGATTGTCCGTGTCTTGGTCGGAAGTGTGTAACGATACCCAGATACCCGATCAACCGAGCCAATCTATGATCGTGCCGATCGGAGGGGTTTGAATGACAAGAGGGGTAGCGTGGGCATGAACCATGGTAAGGAATATCAAAAGCATCAGCCATCAGCATATATGAGGGTATCATGACAGGTAACTGCAGGGCCACCTACCAGGGCCCTAGATAACCCACATAACCAGTAAGACGATTGCATCGCTGTGGATGTGCCACGATCGAGACACTAAATCGCCTCACATGCCAGCCACACATTTTCGTAAAAATATAATAATCTTAGTCTCTTAATCCTATACTATGGGTCTGGTTTTTGGTGAGCGAGGGGCCACTGCATGGCCCACACTCGAGAGCCCTCGCAGCAGACAGCGCTATTCCCACTTTTGTTCCGGATCTCCCTTGGATATTGCTTTTTCTTTTTCTATTTCTTTTTTGGATTTGATTTTTTTTCTCTTTGATTTTATAATTTTTTTATTATTATTCTGTATAGATCATTCTTTGTCAACTATCCACAGTATACATCGACGTTCTACCCCTCCATGGATATAGGTGAATATAGCCTATCTATACATCTAAAGAATCGAACCTAAAAAAGTAAAATGTAAACGTTCGGCAGGACCGAGATGATGGGTTTCAAAGGACTGCGGGCCACATGTTATTTTTTGATTTTTGAATTTTGGCGATCGGGTCGAATCAGATTTGTGTTTGACTATTACGACGTGTCGATTTAGTGTATGGTAAAAAGGGGGGGCACATCATCGTTTTTAGCCCAACTATAGTGTAGTTGTGGTGATAGGAAGCAGGAGTGCGTGGCCGGAGAACAGGAAGAGATTCCCAGCCCCCTCTGATTTACCGTGATGTCCCTTTCACTATACTTTCCCCCTCCCTTAGTCCCTCCCAGTCCCGCTTTCGCCCCTCGGCGCGACTCACGCGTAGTAAGCGATGCTTGGGCCCACGTCCCATCGTTCCCCCTCCCTTCCATCCCCTCCCTTCCCCCCAAAGGAAACCCGTTTTCCAAATTCCTCTTCTCTCCTCATCCTTTCTTTCCTTCCCCTCTTCCCCCCCTCCCACCTTTCTTCAACACATTATAACCCCTCCTATCGCGGTGCTTAACGCTCACCCGCCTTTCTTTTCGAGCGTTCCTTTTTTGTTTTCCGTGGCTGGACACCCACTTTGACCTTTACATACCCGTGATTCCCCCACATAGGAATGATCAGACATCCCAACGAACTTCTGTCGTCGACACGTTTAAGGAACCGGTGCGAGCTCACCCAGGGAACCATACCACCGAACTCGACTATTTTTGTTTGAGAAGGATCCGACAGATACACACACACATGGCTCCATCAGCTCCCGGGACAGCCAGCAACTCGCCGGCTAAGAAGGCTTCAGCTCCAGAGAAGAAATACAAATGTCAATTTTGCAATCGCGCTTTCAGTCGCAGTGAACATCGCAGCAGACATGAACGGTCACGTAAGTTTCCAGATTCCGGCGGTCCGGCCGGGCTTCCCACAGCGTTGTTATCCCCCCCAATACTGACTTTTTGCAGACACAAAAGAACGCCCCTTCAAGTGCTTAAAATGTCGGAGTACCTTCGTTCGTCGCGATCTTCTGTTGCGCCATGATCGAACTGTACACGCCAAGGACGGCGGTATCCCTCTGGTCGCCGAGGGCCGCCGACGTGGTGGTGGTGTTCAGAAGTCCACAACTGCTGCCCCCGCCAAACCCTCAATCACAATTGACCCAGCGACGCTGGAGCAGATTGAGGCAAGTAGTGATGGTATGGTCGACCTTGAAACTGCAGCCATGTTGATGACAGATTTCCAACATAAGGCTGCAGCCGCGGCGAATGGTCAGGTTTCCGAGCGCTCCGAATCGTTGTCCCCCGGCCAAGGCTCCTTCGAGCCCTACCTTTCCGGCAACGCTACTCTGCCGCAAATGCCCTGGGACACTCTCGTTTCGTCTCACGATGCTGGCTCGATGCCCACCCTCGAACGTCACGGCCCTGTCGGAGATGTGCTCCTGTCGAACTCGATGCCCATGTCTGGCAACTCGACCCCGAACGCGTTATCCCCCTACCCCTCCATGACCGGCCCCGTAAGCCCCGTAAATTACCGTCGCTCTCCCGGTCCTAGCCAAGCTTTGACTCTGCCCAGAGCGCCGCAAATCATGGATGAGATGGAACGCAACCTCGTGGTGGAGCGTGTTCAAAATGCAGACAACCTCGGTGGTCTGCCCGAGACCTTCCAGATGCCTGGCCTGATCGCATTGAATCGGTACCTGTCTACCTACTTTAACCTGTACCACCCTCACTTGCCCTTCCTGCACCAGCAATCATTTAACCCTACCACCGTGTCTGCACCGCTACTGCTCGCAGTTCTCTCGATTGGCGCTCTCTACACCTTCGAGCGCGAGCACGCTTTCATGCTTCACGTCGGTTCCAAGGTTTTGGTCAACCAGTTCCTGCAACACAAGGATAACTTCGATTCTCGCAAGTGCCCTCTTTGGTTGATGCAGAGCACCCTGCTGAATATGGTCTTTGAGAGCTGGAGTGGTGACCCCAAGGGTCTTGAATGGACTTGCTCGATCAAGAGTCTCCTCGCCAACATGGTCGCCGGTAATCGGTACCAGCTCAAGGTGCGAATTGATGCTCGCCAAGGTATTCCCACCACACGGGAGGATTGGATTGAGGATGAGTCGTGCCGCCGTACCTACTTCGCTGTGTACATCTTCTTCGGCATGTTGACTCTCACCTTCAACCACACCCCTGCGATGAGTTTCGACGAGTTCGACAACCTCGAGCTTCCGTCCTCCGAGTCCCTTTGGAACCTGGACCCAGCCGACGAGGAGACCTGGCGCCGTAATACTACCACCAGCACTCTCACCGTTCGTGAGGCTCACGATTTCCTGTTCCAGGGCGAGCAGACTCGCTACAGTGCATTCGCTACCCGTGTTCTGATCAACGCCCTCTTCTTGCAGGTCTGGAACCACAAGCGTAGCTTTGAGGCTTTGCAAGACGTGGTTACCGAGTACAAGCTCCGCCTGGCTCTCGAGACCTGGGAGAGATCTCTCGATGTGTGTGAGTCTGAGACCATCGTTGTCCCACTCAGCACTCCTCAGAAGGGCCACCCCTTGATCTTCAACTCGATGGCTGTCTACCGCAATACTCGCGCCCGCCTGGAAGTTGACCTGAAGTCCATCCAGGAGGCCATGCGTTACCACTCCTCGTATGAGGTGGCTGCTGCTATGACTGTCGCTCGTGAGAAGGTCAAGCGCGGACATGAGATGAACAAGGTTGTTCAGCAATGCTTCGAGTGCATCGAGATTGCCGCCATTCAGGGCATCAACTGGGTTGCTAAGACTTCTGCCACTAACTGGAGTGTCGAGCACCCGCTCTGTGGCCTGGATTTGATGGTCATTCTCAGCCTTTGGCTCTACCGCCTGGAACATGACGAAGAGCCTGCTACTGAGGCTGAACTGGCTATTTACAACAAGGTGCGGAACTTGTTTGATGATGATGCCATCGACGCATTTGGTAAACTCAGCTCCACCGTGGCCCGTGTATGGGGTAACATCCTGGACGGCGTGGTTGTTTGGGGGTAAGTTTTCATTCCACTCATTTGGTCGCAACTCAATACTAACAATTTCTCTAGTATCACCAAGTTGATGGGCGAGTCATTCAAGCTCCACTCCCAGGCTCTGGTCGGCTATGAAGATTCCTTGCGCGTTGGCAAGGACCAGCCGATCCACGCAGTCCCTACCAAGTCGCTTGCTAGCGTTGGCACTGCGTACTAATCTTTCTCTACTCTCCTTTTTTGATTTCTGCATCTTTTGAAATCTTTTATGTTTTTTTTTTCGGGCTTTCTTACTCTCATTTGTTGGACGCTTTATGGGACATGGGAAAACTCAGGAACGGGTACACCGGTGGGCAGGCGGGGTGTTTATGGCTATGGGAACACGTCGCCGTCATTCTGCATTCTGCCTTTTGGTGTGATTCCTGACTTTTCTACTACTTTGGGTTGCATCTTTCCCCCTGATCTATCTTTGCACCAGGGAGTCCGGTGTGGTGTTTATCTGCTTTGGTCCCCTCTTCAACACCTGGCTGGTCCTGTGTGTTCCTTCGCACTCGATGGAGTTTTTTTGTTTTTCTCCTTAGCCCCTAATCGTGCCCCCGTCCATCTGCTTTTTGATCTTTTGATACCTTTTGACTTTACGGTTTCTGACACGTTGATTTGCTGTTATGGTTTTTGATATTTTCGCTCATCTGCTTTCATCTGCTTCTTGTGGTCCCGGTTCAACCTGGTCTGCTGTATTTGATGTTATTTGCACCTTGCTTCCCCGCCACTGCTTCTTTTTTCTCTGCTCAGCATTGTCTGCATTTTTGTTTCACCTGCACATGTTTTTGACGCCTTATTTCCATGTACTATACGTAATCGATGAATACAATATTTGGCGGGGAATCAGTTCAAGTAAAGTAAACAAGTCATAAAGTAATCAGGATAACATTCTACTGCCAATAGTTCCTGTCAGTGTCCTTTTAACACTGACTTCCTCTATCTAATTAAATCTACTTCCCAATAGCAACAAACAACCGGTCCCCAATATCCCCAAGCCCAGGCACAATCATCCCCTTCTCATTAACCTTCGCATCAACGCCTCCAACCCAGACCTCAACCTCCTCCCAAGTCCCCGCAGCCCGCTTAATCCCCTCTTCGGAAGCAAGCACACTCAACATGATAATCTTCTGGACACCCCACTCCCGCAACAGATGTATAGCCGCCTCGGCAGTAGCACCCGTCGCAATAATAGGATCAAGAAGCACCGCCAGTGTCGCGGCAGCCTTGTTCATTGTTGCAGCGGACGGATCCAGGAGCGCAGGACTTTGAGGTGACAGTTCATTGCGGTGGAAGGGAAGGTTGTTGTAGTATTCTACGGGTTGTAGGCTTATTTTCTCACGAAACAGACCTAGATGGTAGATTGGAACGGCGGTTGGAAGGAGGGAATTTAGGGCTGTTCTTGTTAGTTGCTGTTCGTTTGGTTGAATGCGTTGGGTATAGAAGAAAAATGCGGGGTAAATGCTTCATTATGAGGGAAACCGCACGAGAACCGTATAGTTGAGGAAAAGAAAGAAAGAATTCAAGTAGAGAAAGAACAAACCCTCAACCATGCCTAATCCTGACCTCAAAATCGGCACCAGCGCCAAATCCGCCGGATCAATGCCTTGTGTCTCATACTCAGCACCGAGCGGGGTATGGTCCTACTCAGAGCATTAGCTATAGTGGGCCCTATGACGGAACGACCATGCCCACCGTCCCCGTCTTCGCAACAGTGAGTCCCTTTGCAAATGCCTCGACGCCGATTATCGATGAGATCTCATGGATAAGTGCTCTTGTTTCGCGGGGGCTGGTGCTTGCCGAGCGGAGCTGGGAGAGTTTTGCCTGGAGGCAGGGATGGGTGGAGACGTGAATGTTTGGGGGAGGGACATTGTGATGTGGGGTAGATGGAATAGAGAGGTGAGGGGAAAGGGAGAAATAGGTCTAAGACGGATATTAAGTATGGACTTGCTTTGTTGGATTTTTAAGCTACGGAGTAGGTCAGTAGGTCTGGTGAGGGGTTCTTATCTGCAGTGCGACGTAGGTTTGCATTATTTATCACCGCACGTATAGGCTTTGGCTTCACCGCATCTCGACCCCTGCATCTTGTATGGGATTTGGTTGGAGGAGCAGATTTCTGCCTATTCTACCTTGAGGATCATATTAGGGGCATGCCATAATTCAACCTGAGGTCGGTAAAATCTCTGGTAGTGCTACTGAGCATACCGAGTGATGAAAAGTGATTGATGTATCTCCTGCCGATGACTAGCAGCGTGTTCTTTTGACTAGTATGCTTGATGCTTCCTTGTAAATGTGCTGATTATATCTGAATATCAATAACACTTCTACTACTGCGTACAGCCAGGGGAGCCTTTCTTATAGGAACACACATGGTTTCTCACATACCACTCAATAGAGCAGCTTGCACTCGATATTAACAGCATCGTCGATATCACCCGTACCCTTATACTTCGCTTGCATTGGGCAAGCACAGATGGGACGCTGCTTGTCAATAGCCAGAATCTCAGTGTCAATGTTAGAGCCAATAAACTCCGGTGCAGTTCCATTCTCGACCCAGTTCACCAGCGCCAGAAGGATATATGCTTGAAATCGCTATAACCAGGCACTCTGTACAGAGACAGGCTCAGAGCACTGGCTTGAGTGGGACCAGCGATATACCGCTATGCATTCATCGTTGTAGGTGTATCAGAGTAGTTTCTATACTATTCTGGGGTAGATTTCTCGCTGCTCCTCAGGGACTGAGATACATCACTCACTGCATGCCGGGAGTCAAGAAGAGCCTAGAGAAGTCATGGACACCGATGTCTTGCTTTGCTACAGTCTCGTTAATTTGGTCACGGAAACAGTTTCCAATATCGGGGGAGCACAGTCGCGTCCGAGTGACCATGTTTATGAAGGAGCTTAGCTTCACTCTTGTAGAAGGTTACGGGATTAGAGTCGTTGGCAGAGTAGTTACCAGGATCAGTCTACTTCATGCTCATGCAAAAATGACAATCAAAGTGCAACCTGCAGATGCTGTGGGTAAAGTTTCACTTGGTGCGATTGATGACGAGCCCAAGTGCCGATCGCTCGCCTTGTGGTAGTTAAAAATCGAATGGAGTATCAGATCGTGCTGTTCTTGCCTGTTCCTAGATTGATCTGCAAGGCCCCGTTGATTCTCCCGGCGGAGACTAGAACAGTTTGGGAGATGTGGCGATTATCAAGTTTGAATTCGCACTTTATACCTGGGGCATTCTGACAAGTTCCTGCATTGTCGGTTTTATCGAGAGACTCCTTGCTTCCAAGGTTGTTTCGTTTCTTGCAAAGGCGTTGCCTTGACTGTAAATATTGCCGAGATTCGTCGACGTTCTGCACCCGGTCGCCAGTGACCTCATGAACTACATCTTTGGAGAGCAACAGCTAGACAGATGGCAGAATTGTTCGGATGTAAGCAAAGGCGTCGATCCCACATCATGTGGGGATAGTACCGAATGAACAATATGTACTGCACACGTAACGATGAAGATGTCGGCCATCTTGTCTGCAGTGAGCAATGATCATCGGTGAAGTGAAGAAGCTAAAACTTGATTTTGCAAAGTTCGAAGGACACAGAACTGAGCGGTTGCCTATGCCGTCAGCTGTCAAGTATTCTAGTGGTGCCATCTCAGCTAATACAGGTCAAAGCCCAGGCGATACATTGTGACATGCATGGATGCTGACGGTCTAGGCGGAAAGAGTGGAGGGGTTTAGTCGCCCGTGAATCCTTATTAAAGCGCCGTGATTCTTGGGGACGCCCTTAAATCGGACATCTATAATGACTTGCCCATGACTAACATTCTTGTCGAGGTATTGTTATGCGGAAAGAGATGCATAGTCGCGATAACTCCTTATCGGCTTCATAGATTATCTAAGATAACAAGCTCCACCAACCTTAATTTTCTTACCTCAGAGCGCCTTCCTCTCTCAACAGCATGCCTGGTCGCGCCATGTCAGGGGCTGCGCCCCTCACACATGAAGCCCAAGAACAACACGAGCTCCGATTAACAGAAACCACTGCATCACAACCCGTCGAACCGGTCTCATCATTGAGACAATCATGGCATCCAACCGACGCGCCCTTGGACACAGGAACAATCCCCTCAACCACCGCCAAACCCCTCTCTAAACACGCAACCCACCTATACACAATCTCCTATCTCATATTCTTCTCCATACTCGGCACACTCGCCCGACTGGGCCTCCAAGCCCTTACATTCTACACCGGCGCACCAGTCGTGACCGGCGTCCTCTGGGCAAACGTCACAGGCAGCCTAGTAATGGGCTTCCTAGTCGAAGACTCAAACATCTTCCGCGAAGAATGGGGCTCACCACCTACGCCACCCAAAGACGAGCACAGCGCAGAAGAGCACACCAAAAAACACAAGGCCACCAAGAAATCCATCCCAATGTATATCGGCCTGACAACCGGTTTCTGCGGATGCTGCACGTCCTTTTCCTCTTTTATACGCGATATCTTCCTCGCATTAGCGAATGCGCTCCCCGATCCCTCACTTCCAGCTGGCGCGAGCATTGCGTCCCGAAACGGTGGATATAGCTTCATGGCGCTGGTAGCCGTGCTTCTGATTACCGTATCGCTGTGCCTGTCTGCGCTGATTTTTGGGGCGCATCTTGCGCTTGCTCTGGGCCGTTTCACTCCTACGATCCCCTTTGCGCTGACTCGTCGCGTGCTGGACCCCGTTATGGTGGTTTTGGGGTGGGGGTGCTGGCTAGGTGCTGTGTTCTTGGCTATTTGGCCGCCGGATCGGTATAATGCTGGTCCGGAGGAGTGGCGGGGACGCGCAGTGTTTGCGATTGTATTTGCGCCGTTGGGGTGTTTGTTCAGGTTTTACGTGTCGCTTTATCTTAACAGTCGGGTTCCTGCGTTCCCACTTGGTACGTTTGCGGTTAATATGTTTGGGACGGTGGTTGAGGGGGTATGTTATGATTTGCAGCATGTCAGTGGGCTTGGAGCTGTTGTGCCTGCTGCTTTGACGGGATGTCAGGTGTTGCAGGGTGTTATGGATGGCTTCTGTGGTGCGACTACTACAGTTAGTACGTGGGTTGTGGAGTTGAATGGATTGGCGAAGAGGGAGCATGCTTATGTCTATGGTGTCACTAGCGTGGCTGGAGGACTTGGCTTTATGGTGGTGATTATGGGGTCCTTGTTATGGACTCGTGGATTCGATGATCCAGTCTGTTGAAGCTTGAAGCTTCCATGTAAACTATGTATATACCCAACTAGATATAATCATTTAAGAAGCAATTATTGCATGTCCAACCCCAATACTAGCTTGAACACGAATTATCCAACCCCTCATTCATCCAGCACCTAGGCATAGTAACCATTAGATACCATCATCATCCCACATACCTTCGCAACCCTATAATTTTTACTTCCCGCGCAAGCTCCATGCCATGAATTGGCAGCTCTGCCCGATGCTCAGGAACAGCATACCGATCCATCATCTTCTCATGCACCCCAGCAGCACCCGAACTCGATCCCACGACAGTACCTATATCGGAGCTGTCCGCAACACTCCCACCAAATCTGACGGGCGCCGTGGTGCCGAGCTGTAGATCAAAGTCGAAGATCTCTGCGCGAGGAGCTGAGCGGTTTTGGAAGGCTTTGCGACGGGCAAGGTCTTCTTCGTGGTTCCGTCTTTGCCGGACTAATTGTGATCAGTATTAGCATTGATGGGATTTGTCAAGTAGTCCTTGTTGGAAAATATAGTTCTGGGGCAACATGATAAGTGTATACGGGGATGCTGAGATGAACTGCCGGAGCTGAAATTCTAAATTGAAAGAAAAAGCATGGAAGCATACTCCGCCAGAAAAAGACATAGATGATCATTGTACCGGCCATCGCGGCGCTAAACGCGAAGATGATGGCCAGCTCGTCGCCGAGCGAGGTTGCGGGTGTGTAGGGTTGAAATGTGACACCCATTGTCGATCTAGCTGAAACCAAAGTCGATACTGTAAACGATAATTTGAGCGAGGTTTGTGTGGAGCTGAGCTAGGTTTGAAGGTGGACTGGGTGCAGATGGGTAGAAGTGGAGTAAAGAGCCTATGTATACACCAGTCCGTAATTCCAACTTCCGGACACTTGCAGATCAAAAGAATAGTCTCAGTCTCAGTCTCGAGTTCGAAATGTGTAGAAAGGTAGGATGATTTCGGAGGTTCGGGGAGGGAAAAGCAAAGAGGTCGAGCAAACAAAGAAAGCACCAAAAGCTTCTAGTTGTAGCAAACAAAGAGAGAAAATTCAAAGGTAAAATGTATGATTTCATTTATTTACACACAAATACGGACAAATATCAGTCCGGGTATACACACAGGCTCCCAGAGGTATCATATACAAGCTCTATACTCCCACAGCCCAACAGGCGGGAATGCAATCAGTGCTCAAATCAAAAGGGAATTCCCACGCCGAGCAGGCAATGGATGCAATGAATAAAATAAACCAAATGTCGCTGGAATCGCCAGAAAGTAAAAAGTGCCAAAGGGCTAGGTCGATGGGCATGTCGACGATATTAAACATTCAAGATGTTGGTAAAAGTTCGGGGGCGCGTATTCACGTGTCGTGTCAAGAATTGGAGGAAAGGGGGTAGTCGAAGAGAAGTTGTGAAGGTGAAGGTGAAGTAGAAATCGGAAAAGGTAAAAGTAGCCTTTAGAGTGCGCGGGTCATGTTGTTTACCCTAGCATTACTGCCGCTAGAGCTGTGCAGGTCAACCCGATCGCCATTCCGATCCATGGGGTCTGGCCGAGAGAGCCTTCGCTGCGCGCTTGGAGGACCTGTCGCGCACTCAGTTTGCCCACCATCGTTTCAGGAAAGATTGATTCCCGCGGGGCAAGGTCCGGTATTGATTGGACGGCACGAATAGCTAAGTCGAGGTTGTCGGGGGCGCGTGGTGAGGGGCCGGCGAGGACAGCCGGCGCGAGGGCGACAAGGAAAACAGCCGGTCTCATTGTGTATAGTATTGAATGTGTAGAATGCCTTGTTCTCTCGTCGCACGCGTGGGGGAAGTAATCGTAGAGGGGTTGACGCGCAAAACAAGCAACGCCAAGGAGTGCGGGTCTCAGGTTTCTCAGGGTTCTGGAGTTGTCGAGGCAACAGCTCTCCAGTGACGTGTAAAAAGTGAGCCCCAAACGATGATTATAGACCCAATAACCGTTGTCGCGCACTAGGCCAAATATACGGAGTCGCAATCAAAAGTGTCCTCTGGGGGATTGTGGGAATTTATGGGGGTGGATGTGGATGCTGGACAGTATCGGAAATAGGGGGCCGAAAGCTAGGTCCTTGGCGACAGTAGAACCAATACAGCTGCACCTGTGAGATGGTCGGGGGTTGACAATTCGACTGGTATGGAACGTTTCCTCGATGTGCAGAAGAAAAGAAGTACCCAAAGGCCAGGACACAGGGGAAAAGAGGAGAAGAAAAGGGACCTCGAAAAGAAATGAAGCCGATCAGGGCGGGTCAGTTCATTGGTCGAGCCACGGGTTGAAAGTCAGGGACTGGCCTTAGTCACGCATTTTGCTAACTGGAACGGCTCAATAGTGGAGTCCAATTTATATAACGCCACTATTATTGGCTGTGATCACTGCCCTTTCTATCTTTATCGCGCAGGGATACTCTTTCCTCCAATGGTGTGACCCGCGCCCTGCACGGAGTGGCCTCCCAGCCGCAGCTACTCTGTACCTGTATATGAAGTAAACAAGATTTTATCCTCCAGGATCATGACATACAACCCAGAATCTCATATAAATCAGGAGATTATCCATATCGCCTATTAGCCTCGGTTAAATGTTCTCGCCTAATTTCGATCCCACACGGCCTTCTAGTTGCCTTGTTCTACACTAACAAGACCCACCTATTGCCATCTGATCGTCATAAAAGAAAGAAGAAGAAAAAAAAAAAGGGCCGGTGGGTCAAGAAGCGGCCATTAATCTCGTCAATCAAGGAATTGTGTCGGGACTCGGGATGCAAGGAAAACCCAAAACAAAGCCAGCCTCCACTAATACAGCCGTCTAACAGCCGTCTAGACCAACATCCGCGCCCTCCTGCACTCTTACATTTCGGTGCTTCTTGCAGATCGTCTAAAAATATTGGACTCTTGGCATCTGCATCAGGTCAGTTGCCCATAGTCAGCGCTGAAACAACCATGTCGCATATACAGATACAGAGGAAATCCGAATTCGAATTAGAATTTTACTAGGGCCTAGGATCTTTGAAAAAGGTCGGAACGTTTCCGACTGCGGAGTGGTTCGCGCTAGGCAGCATGAATACAAAGTTGTAAGGTTTGAATTACCACGGCAGTTGGAAGTTCTCCCATGGATATAGTATGTACTCCGGACTCTGCGCTCAGATATCGCAGATCTTGGGGCACGGGCATTGTACATCGTAAGCCACGTATAGCCTTCTCGGCAAGTGGCCCTGTTTTTGAACTACTGTGCATCAGCTTGCTTGAATGCATATGGTACAGTAGAAGGGCAAAACAGGCTTCCATGTTACTGAAACAGCCTGTTGTACAGGTGCGGGGTGGTGTAATGTAGGACGATTAGGTGGGCTGCTTTCTGGAGAATTTCGGGCTATCTGGTGACAGCTCAATTTTGACAGCATCCGATTGTAGCACGGTAAACAAAGACTCAAGCGGGGTTGGAGGATTCTACGACATGATATCTATGACATAAGAGGCGCCGCTCAGTGCCGGTATGAACCCATGCGGGGTCGTGGTGATATAGTCCAGATAGGATAGGTTTCTGAGAAATAGACTAAAAATCTTGGAAGTATCTGAACTAAACTTGAAATTATGTCATGGTCAAATTTGATGACTTTCGCTAATATCGGGATGCCGTGGGGTCGGGCCAGTACCGAGATCTGAATTAGATACGGATTATAATGCATAAGTTTTCACCAACTTTCATCAAGAAGCCTTCGTGGTCTAGTTGGTTATGACGTTGGTCTCATATCACTTTCATATGACGCTCCTGTTAACAGGACTGCTATCCGAAGGTCTCCAGTTCGATCCTGGACGAGGGCATTCTATTTTTGCTTTTTTGTCCACCACCATTCACTCCTAAATTGTAATGACGGATAGGAATTGGTGTCCTTTTTTTTTTTTTTTTTTTTCATCATTCGAAATTAGCTTATACTGACCTTTAGTCGGTCAGTGGGAACTATTCAGTAGTGCCAGATTATGCGCAGAACGCCGGTCTGTCCATATCCATCTGGTGAGGCCACTCGCATGTATATTTTGAACGGGAAGGCTCCCGGGGCCTGTTGATTTCGGCAAGGCCCAGTGTGAAAGTATAGCCCCCGATGCCCATCTGTCGATGGACAATGTTCCAAGTACCTCCATTCGGAAGGCATGAAGGATCCAACAAAAAAGGATTTACCATAATGGCAATAAGAGTCACCCAAGCCTTAACTCACAAAAGTAGATATATGAATACGTAGTCGCATTTGTTTCATGCTAAGATTATACTCCGGGAGGCGAAAAGGACTCCCAAATTGGTGATATTGAAATGTCACAGATCCAGGGGCCAAAAGATGTCCAAAATTGGTGATCTTGGATCGACACGGATCTAACCGTTGTCGAATCAGTACAGTATCTCTACTATTAAACGTCTGTAACATTTTATAGATTTTGTTCAAGGTTAAATAGCGAGATATTTCCTCGATAAGTTGAAAATCATCAGCTCAAACAACTCATACAATTCGATCTACTCCATCAATCAACCGATCTACCGATCAACCAATCTCCATCAACATGCAGTTCATCACCGTCTTCATTGCTACCCTGGCCGCCGTGGCCTCTGCCTCTCCTTCCACCGAGAAGCGCTCATGCGTCGCCAGTGAGTTGATCTTGACAAAGACTCAGTCCACAGTGGATTCAGCTAACTGTCTTGTCTTTAGACTACGATGTTGCATGCCAGTCTGGCGGTGACCCTTGCTGCGATGGCTGGCAGTGTGTTGGTGCCACTGAGTGGAACGCCGGTGTTTGCATTCCCAACTACTAAGACCGCCGGGGAATGAATCTGATATTTGTGCGGGCATAAATAGAAATTCATGTTTCCTTCTGTTCATACTTTTTCAATCTGTTATCCTTACTATCTGGTAGAAATTTATATCTTCATATCATCGGGGATTTAAACCAGCAACTGCATCTCACTTTACACAGAGTCGGGCAAGGATTACTATAAGAATGTAATATTCGAACTACCGCCTAGCTACCTATCTCAGCTTGGTTCATATCCAGTCTATCGTCCTACCAGGAATGCAAGATTTGAATGTTATGATTGAGATTTAATCTTGAACTTCCTGTTGTCCTAAGGATTTTGTTAATTGAACTGTGACTTCCTTCTTTTCTGGTGTCCACACTCTCCTACTAGATCTGCATGCACTCACAAGCGTACCAGCTACCCAGCTTAATGATTAATGTGCAGAACGTCTGCCCCTCGAAAGTGATTAAGGGGATTTTGACCTCAGCCTCATTGATTTCCAAGGTGTTGACCAGCCGAATAACTTTCTGGACATGCTCTCCGTGGTCACGTCGCGCGAGGAGGTCTCTACATAGTATGCGAAGCTGTATTAATGAATAGTTATCGCGTTTGACTCTCTTTTGAATGGATCAAAGAGCATCCAAAACCACCTTTCCTTTAGCAGAGCAGCTTGCATCATTTATTTCCCATCGCGACTGAGTTCAATGATGTACCACATCAGAGCTTGTGCTTTGAGGCATTTGTTGATAAGCACGGACTAAATGTTAGGAATTTGGAGATATTAGTTCGATCAAATGGGCGGTGAAGAGATAAATATCGGTAAAGTGCGAGGTTTACCGACCATCGTAATACCATCTTTGTCCCCAAGACTAGGGTCAAAGAACTCAATTTTGAAAGCTCTTCGAACCGTATTGTCGTAGCGGGGCAGTCCTGCTGTAATGGCTCCAATGGGATGACCGTGCCATCTTGACTGTTTGCATTCTCGTAATTACCTTGTCTGTCGACACGGTGCAGCCTTGTTTTAGATTTAGGGAATTTCAAAGTCTTAACTTGAAAGGTGAGACTAGAAAATTCGAGCAAAGATGAAGGGTGGTGTATATAAATATGTAAAAGTAATGAACAAATCATGGTTTTGGAAGTACTTGAAACGATCAAAATAATTGAGGATGGCAAATGAAAGGCTTGAGTGAGTGAGGATGGCGAGTAAGGATGGCGGGAATGGTAGGTGAAGATGAAAAGATGAGAAGATGGCATGTGAGAATGATACCTCTTCACATCCCCGTATCCTCTGGGAGATTGATTAAGATAAGAGAGATGAGAGGACATAAGAATATGAGACTGGAGTGGGAATGTGATAATGTTATAATAACAGGTGGAACAGGGCAAAGTGACACAATCGTAGTATACTAAGAACACGGATTGGAAACTTTTCTATGTAAAATGAGGCGGCTTTCATTCATAGACACTTGCGAGGCTTTCATTCCACTGCGGCGATTGCCGGCGAATGTTTAAACTTGTAATATTGGATGTTGAGATGATGAAAGTTATCGACTTGAGTGGCAATTGATGAATAGCCTCCTATCTGGCTTGAAGTACCTCTGCCCCATGTATGTCCTGGTATAATTGTGTAATAAATAGAGCAGGTCAATACAATAATTCCATGAATCCAGCCCATCAAACTCCTCAGCATCGTACCGCTTTTTAAAGGCGGTCGATTATATGCAGTCTGAATCTTAATAAAAACCACCAATCAACCGTACCTTGTCTTGAACGCACTTTTCCGGCTTCCCGTCATCAGTTGCCTTCGTGGTCTAGTTGGTTATGACGTTGGTCTCATATCACTTTCATATGACGCTCCTGTTAACAGGATTGCTATCCGAAGGTCTCCAGTTCGATCCTGGACGAGGGCATCTTTTTTACCTTTTGCTGCAGCATTTTGCTAGGCAATTTGTTTCGAGTTCTAGATTTTTGTGGACTTTGCATGTTCTTCAGGCATTTCTTTGCCATTTGAGGTGTCATACATGTCTGTTTCAAATAGTGGTGGCTGTGGAGAGCGCTTTCGGAGACTCCGGTATACTCCTTGCGTTCTCGGCAAAGAAGGATGAGGCCGTCAACTTCAAGTTCTGCATTGAAAAGTCGGTGAGGTTCGAGACGAATTTTGATGTATTTGAAATCATTGTTTATTGCTTTTAGATCCTATTTATTTAGGTCTAAATCTAGCCATTGCCTAGGCGTCTGTAATCAAGTTGGCCTTGCATGACCTGCTTCGAGATGAATGTACAACCTTGGAAGTCTCTGAGGTACGAATAAACTAGTCGGATTCAAATGTGCTAATCCTTGATGCTATACCATTGACTGGAATTTAGTCATCAGGTTCCAACATCGTTTGAAGGTATTTCGCTAAACACGGTATCATTGATATGATGATTTGGAAAGGCAGGGTGGCGAGCAACATCCTTCTCAACTTATTTCTTTGATAGCTCTTGAAGGGAATTTTTACTTTTGGGCGTCAATATCTTACCTAGATTTCTCCGACTAATTGGTGCCTAAATATTCATGCAGGTAGATACTCATGTGAGTATCTTGCGAGGATTATTCGATGCGATTGATGCAACTGCAGCCCTGGAGACGGATGTATATTTTCGGTGTTGGAATAGTTGCTCGATCCCATGAACCTTGGAAGCAGACTTGATCACCAGTCTTTACCACTGCATACCCCATCATACAACCCTACACACCTAGAAGTCCGAGGATCCCGAAATATAGGGATGATCATATAGTACTAGGTATCAATATTGGCGCGGAGTGCGAATTGGTACTAGCATACCATTAGGCAGCTTCAGGCGCCCATCACCTTGATCATAAGCTAGGCAGCATTGGAAACACAAGGCACCAGTCTACACCCTAGGATTTCGAACCCGTTTATATTCAAAAAGCAGACAGTATGCCTTGAGGCAGTGGCAAAATTTCCGTGGTATAAATCGGCAATTTCTATGGTACAGTAGTACGCAATGGCAAAAAACCTGGGCTCTCCGCCTTATCAGCCTCTATCAGCGCTGAACTCTGGGGCACGACTCCACCACTTCCTGGTCCAGTCCGTCCTTTCAAGAGATCGATGACTCTCCTGCCTTCGCCCCTCGCTCAGTCCACCTTGAGCGAGAAGGCCGCTCTCTATTTGGACCACGTCACCGACAACCTCCCCGTGTTCCTGCACTCCCTCCGTCCCCGATTGGACCCGTGGCTGACATACTCGACCACGTCCATCCGCTCGGTCGCCCAGGCGCTGCCATTTGACGCCGACGAACAAACTACTGCCCTCTGTGCGGCTCTATTAGTCTGTGTCCTTACCGTTGCCGCAATGAGTTGGGCAAACCCCCTGTCCGGGCTCTGGCGTCGTGCTGCCCCGCAGGTCAGCGAGAACGATTACAGTTACATCACTCCTGATTATATCGTTGACTCCCCAGCCAACAATACTTCGCGTCATGCCCAGACCAGATACGATCCAAATGAGGATAACAATGAACCGGACATTATCGCTCTTCGACACCGTGGCACCATCTACCCTCTCCACTTCCGCGCATATGCCATCGACGACGGTGTCCTGACCGTGGGCGCACTTCGGGAGGAGGCTGCACGACAGACCGGCGCAAACAACCCCCAACAAGTCCGGTTGCTCTACAAAGGAAATCTGCTCAAGGATGATAATCGGTCATGCAAGGCTGAGGGACTCAAGCAGCACTCCGAGGTGTTGTGTGTAGTCTCCGAAGTTGGCGCCAACACCCCGAGCGAGGTCTCGGACTCGTCCCGCGTAGACGGTGAAGACGAAGACGCCGGCTCACCTGAGAAAACCAAAAAGAAGAACAAGAAGAAGAAGCCCAAGAAGAAGGCCCCTCTGTCGGAGCCGTCCCGCCCCGGGTCGACAACTCCTGCGTCCAGCTCCAACCCACCCCTGCCACCCAATCTCAAGCTTCTGCCCACCGCAATAGAGCAGGTGGCCGCATTGACCGGATACCTTCAACAAGTGCTCATTCCCATGTGTGAGGAGTTCTTTGCCAATGTGCCCACCGATGCCAAGAAACGGGATTTCGAATACAAGAAACTAAGCGAGACTATCCTGGCCCAGATCATGCTGAAGGCAGATGGAATTGAACCCGATGGCAACGTCGAAGTGCGCAATGCCCGCAAGGCCCTGATTAAGGAGGCCCAATCCTACCTCACTCGACTCGATGAGTACAAATCGGAATAAGCAGATCAGCCTGATCTACAATCAGTCTTCCGATTTGCCAAGATCGAAGCCTATACGAGGGGAGAATGTATCCCGATCTATTTCATTAAAATTTCCATTTTCCAATCTTTACACATAGATTATCGATATACCCTGGGAAAGATGAACGATGAGACCTGTCAACCGGGTTATGCATATATAGGCGTTTCAGAGGAGTCATCCGCTCAGGCCGCGCGGGACCAAGTGTCACTTGTAATTCAAAGTGGGGGTTTACGTTTAAGCAGAAAAGACATGAACTTCTCAGAAACGGTCAATAGTTCCTTGTGCTGATCAGCGTTTGGTTCAGGGGCAAAACTCCCCAACGCACGGTCCAATGGAATCAAATAGTCTGGACTCGGGAGTCTCAATTTTGCTCCTCGATTTCCTGTCAGTTTATGCTGGCTGATCTTCCAGCTGTCAATAATCGAATTAGCCTTTTTCCCCTTGAAACATCTTCCAAATCATAGAATTAGGCGTACTGAAAGTATATACATGTAAACGGGCTATCAATCCATGACTATCTATATGAAAAAGTCTAGCCCAGATGTGACCGTGCTAATCCCAGTTGGGATCGAACTTCGTTAGTTTAACCGTTCTTCTCTTCCTCCTTTGAAGACCTTCGTGATCTCGCGTTCTTCCAATTCCTGTTCTCTTACTCTCTTTCCCCCCGCGCGTTCTTTTCATTATCCACTTTTTTGTTTTCCCAGTTCTCCATCTCCAGACCTCGGAGTACACGTCCCAGCTTGGACCAGACGCACGATCTTGCCCCCCAACCCCCCAACCCCCTCTTCCCCTCGTGGTCTCTTTGAACCAGCACCGAACTTTTCGGTTGAGCCCAGCCCTTTCCATTTGAGAGTCTCAAGATCTCCATCCCTGTTTGTCACCGGGGATTATCGGCAAACTCTCCCACGGTACCGACACGCGCCGTCCCAGACTTGTTCCGTGGCTCGAGGGGAAACCAAACCTGCCGACGAACAGGCTGCGCGGATTTGGCAACTCCACCCCCCTGCAGTGTATTTACAATTAACTGCTTTCGGTTCCCCACTGCGGCGTGCGGGACTCTTTCCACCCCTTACGAGAGAAAGAGAAACTTCATCCACAAATTCGGTTCGTGACAGGCGGCTACCGACTGGGATGGCTTGATTGAAACAACTACATTTGTCAAAGCGGACCTGGACTCTTCCTCGTTTGCTTCCTACCTTAATCTCACCTAAAAACTCGGGTTCCAGCTGGCCTGGCCTTACTCATCCCACAAAATTCCCCTCAAAATCTTAGTGGAATGGCGGGCGTGGCCACCGCGTTCTCGACAGATGCGTTGACATCTGGGGCCCCGGATAATTCTTCGCAATGGGAGTTTTCGGTCCCAATCGGTAGTGATGTGAGTTTTTCGTCGGCCCTTTCCCTCCCATCAGCATGGTAGCGCACTAGGTGGGTGTGAAACGAGGGAAGTTTCCTTTTCTGACCGATCGCCATTTTCAACACGCACAGGGCGCCCAGCATTCCACACGACCACGCAATTCCCACGACTCAAACTCCGTCCGTGCGAGATCCAACAAAAACCGTAATTCGAACGGATCCCGGAGCTCGTCTGTTTCCCGAACCGTTCACGCCCACGATGCGCCCTTGATGCCCGGCCGGGGTCGACGAGAACAAAGTCAGAATCGATTCGGAGGCGATGTCAATAACCCGCGGGATGCCCCTGGACATGAAGCGCCCATTCGAGCCCCAGTAGACGGTCAGGAGGGTGACGCAGTCGACTTCAATAGTGAAAGCTGGATTCATCGTGATAAGCTGGCGAAAATCGAGAGCGAGGAGCTGCATCAGGCGGCCATAATATTTCAACGGCGGATGAGGGCCGAGAGCAAGTCGAGCGCGGGGCGTGAAAGGAGCCATGATTCTCACCAGAGTGCTGCAGCCTCAGTGGCCTCGCCGAAATCAGAGCACGCTGAACCTTGGCCGCAAATGCAGGAATCATCCCGGAATAACGAGGGCGATGGCAAGACCGAGGAGCGGCAGCATTGGGATCTTCGCCGGCCAGAGGAAATCGCTGCCGATGAAGCAGCTGCCGGTTTTTACAACCACCCGGGTCTCCGCAAGAGCTCCTCGAGGATTCCCATTGCTGCATCGAGTCCTGTACCCATCTTCCCAGGCCGTGACTCTCGCGGGCCTCGCAGTCGTGCAGCGACTGATGAGGACGACGAAAGCCGTGGACGCAGAGCTAGCGAACCATTGGCCACTGATATGGAACCCTCTACTCCCTCTCCAGGAAGTCGACCGGGCAGCCGTGGCTTCAATGGCTTCAATACCACACAAAACACCCCGGCTAAGAAGACCTCAACCAAGGCCACCGGATCCACCACCCGGAAAACCTCAGCGCCCCCTACCAACAGGAAGACTTCCACGGTGAGATCGCGGGCAGTGTCGAGCAACACTACGCAGCGACCTACCACCCGAGGTGAAATGCGGCCTACCACTGCTGCTAATCGGCCAGAAGGTGATCCCCCATGGCTGGCAACCATGTACAAGCCGGATCCTCGTCTCCCACCTGACCAGCAGATGCTCCCTACCCTTGCCAAGAAGATGCAGCAGGAACAGTGGGAGAAGGAAGGACGGACTCCAAATACATACGACCGCGACTTTGCACCTCTGGCTGTTTACCCCACCGACTTGCCCCCTGTGCCGCCAAAGGCCGAGGAGCAGAAGCCTGTGGAAGAGCCACCGCAGATCGAAGAGCCGCCCAAGGCCAGGACTCCAGAGCCACCGCGGCCCAATACAAGCACCGGCTACAGTACGATGCCCAAGGTGCAGGACACCCCCCCACTTGGCCTGACACCCAATCCCAACTGGACTCCTCCGGTAGTCTCCGCCCAGGAGAAGCCGAAGAAGGAAAAGGGTTGTGGATGTTGCGTTGTGATGTGATGGAAGCATGCGTATCCATTTATATCTCATCTCTATCTTATCTCCCAACCATTGTCCTGCTCTATCATTTTTCGAGATACCTTTGATTACTTGCACGCGCACATACGCCCCTTCTCTCTTGATCTTTCCTTTCTGTTCTATTTGATTTACCCTCTATTCGGTGGGATGGTGTTCAGTGGGGTTGATATTTCTTTTTTTTTCCAATACTGAACTGGCCTCATTTGAAGTCTACCCAGAATTTCTTTTAATTCGGACTTCCAGAGCGTGGCATCCCTCGTGCATTCATTCCTTCTTGACTCTTTTCTTGTGACCATTTGTTCCCGGCTTCCGCTAACACCAGAAATGGTCGGAATGACCCCCAAAACGCGATTCTTCCATCGGGTGATACATAGCCCACGGGTCCTCTTGAAGCCCAAGTATATTCCTCTGGTTTTGTGCGCTCTACTCAACTTCCTTTCCTCTTATTTCATTTGAGTTTGGCCTTTCTTTTGCTCCCATTGCCACTTTGCCATATTCCCAAGCCGTTGCAAGCGTTTCTTTGATCTTTTTCTTATTCTGCTCTGTTCTGTCGGTGGACATTTCTAGCATGGTATCTATCCATCTTATAGCCAAGTCTCTGGACTAAAAGACATTAAAAAATCATTGAATGACCAATTTCCTTGTAGAAGAACCATTGATTGAAGGCATAAAATGGATTACCAATGCATGAAGGTGTGCTCTCAGGCCCGTGTATCTATATAGATCAAGCTTCTGCATGATAAATCCCGATTAAGTAACATGACGATCTCGGCCGCTCCAGCTGACAAAGCTATCACCTGACATCACTGACGCCATTGATTGAATCACTTTTCCGCAACTTTAATCTTCACAGTCCATACTTATAAAAAAGAAGCCGCACATCCCCGGTTTCTTTCCCTCATCTCGCCCACCATTTCGTTCATCTTTCAGCGTCTCTTCGGCACCGCCGCCCCATCACCCGTCATGTCTGCCGCTAAGATCACCGCCCAGAACCTCATCAACGAGAATGGCGTTGTTGTCTTCTCCAAGTCTTACTGCCCCTACTGCAAGGCCAGCAAGGACCTCCTGAACGAGCTTGGTGCCAAGTACACCACCCTTGAGCTGGATGAGGAGCGTGAGTCACCCCTTTTCATCCGTGTCTATGTTGATGTCGTCTCGTTCCTTTCATGCTTTCGCATGTACATTATCTCGGAGAATACTTCCCAGTATCCCAAGAAACCTCTCCTCCACCGCATCGATCGCAACTCCTTACCCCAATTACCCCGCTCTGTCGTCATCCGAACTACCATTTCGTCACATACCTTGCCTTTATTCTATACCCTCTGTTCAATAATTGATTACTGACAAACTCTTTCCAAATAGAGGACGGCGCCGCTATCCAAAGCGCTCTCCAGGAGATCTCCGGCCAGCGCACTGTCCCCAACATCTACATCAGCCAGAAGCACATCGGCGGTAACTCCGACCTGCAGAGCAAGAAGTCCGAGCTCCCCGCTCTGCTCGCCGCTGCCGGTGCCCTCTAAATACGATTAGCGTCCAGTTTAAGAAGGTCGAATCGAATCCATATGGATTGCAGATAGGACGGAAATAGATCTCGGGTTTACAATTCTATGGCTTTTGCACGGGCTGGATCTCTAGTCTGACAATTGCATAGCGTTGCATGAGTCTGTGCTATTTTCCGGGGACTTTATGTTCTTCCACTGGTGATTTACCCGTGTGAATTCGAAGTATTGTAGCCATTTGACCTGTACATACAATCAATTTATCGGAAAGATATCCGAATTAATAATGCCTGTGCCGTCCCCGCATGTTCTTTCTATAAAGTATACTCCGTACATCCGACGGATTCGGAACCCTTTCTTCCACCGGAACATACAGACGCATTGACGCAAATCCCATCCCAAGGTTATCATCCAATGAACCACTACACATATCCTAGTTCAACGTATCCACACCGGATAAATTCATACCTCAATCACTCGATTGATAAGCAACCCCGCGACCCCACATCGTCACATCCGAAGGATTTATGAGTGAAGCTCTTCGCTCTAACCTCTTTTCATCCCATTGAAAGTACAAATAAAGGAAAAAACCGTCTAAAATGTCGCCCAAGAACCTCCTCATTTTTGGTGCCACCGGCACCATTGGCTCCTTTATTCTTGAAGCCATTCTCCCCGCACGCTCTCAATTCGACCGTGTCGCTATCTTCACATCCCCTCGCACAGCTGAGACAAAAGCCGCATACCTAGAGAAACTGAAGGCGCAGAATATCGAGGTCATTGTTGGTGATGTCGAAGATGAAAATGCCGTCAAGGCTGCATACAACGGTACGTATACTTGTACTTTTAATCCATCTCATCTAAGACCAATTTATGCATCTTAACCTCAATCCCAAGCACAACTAACGCTATAACAGGAATCGACACTGTAATTTCGGCCCTAGGCCGCATGGCCCTCGCCCAACAAATCCCTCTTATCCGCCTCGCAGCAGCAAGCCCCTCCGTGAAGCTCTTCCTCCCTTCAGAATACGGCACAGACATCGCCTATGGCCCAGCATCTGTAAACGAAAAGCCACACCAGCAGAAACTCAAGGTGCGCGCTGTCCTGGAGAAGGAGATTTCCCGCGAACAGCTCGATTATGCCTACGTGGTCACTGGCCCGTTTGCAGAGATGTATCTCCATCTTGCGCCTGGGGTTGATGAGGCTGGTGGTTGGGATGTTAAGGCCCGTAAGGCAGTTTTGCTTGGTGAGAAGGGCGAGGCGAGGGTTAGTTTGACTACTATGAAGGAGTAAGTTTTCGTACATCTTCTATGGGATTTGTGTTGGTGTGCTGATTATGATAGTGTTGGAACCCTCGTTCTTTCGACATTGCTTAATGCGTCTCCCGAGATCGTCAACCGGGCTCTTTGTGTTAACTCTTTTACTACGACGCCTGCGCAGATTCAGGCTGAGTTTGAGCGTCAGACTACTGGAGCGCCGTGGACAGATGTTTCCTATACATCGCTTGATCGGCTCCGTGAGTTGGAGACGAAGGCTTGGGAGGAGGGGAAGCCGGTTGCCACTGTTTTGACGCTACGAAGAATTTGGACGGAGGGTGGTACGCTTTATGAGAAGCGGGCTAATGGGATTATTGGAGAGCCGAAGGTTATGGGATTGGAGGAGGTTGTTGCTAATGAGATTAAGAGGGTTGCTTCTCTTTAGATATAGTACATGGCTTGGTCCACCTACCTGCCAGCTATGGGTAGGTGGTATTGCAGATATCCATATCTACTGTACAAGTTCATAGATTCAAGATGAATATTCATTGGACTCATGAGCTCTATCCTTTGTACTTTATTGCACTCGTATTTAGAGGGGATACGGATTAGAAAAAAGAAATGGATTAACGACGACATTTCTCACTAACATCAGGTTTCACATGGCCAAGGGGAATGATAACAAAAGACAACCGGGATAGAGAACAAAACCGAATCTACTGGAAGAACTTGCGGATGCGCTCTTGGTTCTCCGGGCTGACGCCCGCCAGAATAGACTCAGCGTTCAGACCAGTGGCTGCCACCAATGACTTGGCGGACTGGGCCACACGAGTGGCGGTTTGGCCCTGCAGGGTTTGGGCATCAAGAGCCTCAACAATGAAACCAAAGACGCGGTCGGCCTTAGCGAAGACGGCCGGGTTTTGCCTGGAAAAAAAAAGTTAGTCAAGACGGATAGCCATGGCAAGGTCGGAGAAAAGACTTACTGGTCGATCAACTGGGCAATAAAGGAGTAAGCATAAGGAGCTGCCTCCTCGTCGAAAGTGATGGGCAGGGTTTCAATCCAGTTGGCCACAACTTCCTGAGCACCCTGCACCTTGGAGGCGTTGTAGTGCAAGATCTTGGCAATACTGGCAGATGCGTTCTCAGTGGCAAAGACATGCTCTTCAGTGCGGTTTTGCGGGTGCTGCGTCACCTGGAACAGGCTGGGGATACAGGCAGCAACAAAGTCGCTCCAGGCGACACCGCCCTTCTGAGCGGCAACACCAACACCGTACGCAGCTGCCTGTCGGTTAGCAGCATTCGGGTCCTGCAGACCGGCAGCCAGGGGCTGCATGATGTGATCCTTATATGTCCACGACTCCTCGGAGCAGAATTCCAACACGTCGTCCATGATGCAAAGAGCCCACTGGCGCTGTGTGGGGTCTTGGCTGGTGATAAAGTTATCGTAGAACTGGATCAGCTGCTGCCAGGCAGGGAGGAAGGATGTGCCCTGGTTCTTGAAGATGGTGTGGAAAGCCTTGTTCATATCGCTGAGCAGATTCTGGTCATCCTCGATAGCGTACTCGTAGTCGAGGTTCTCCTCGTCACCCTCCTCCAGCTCGGCCTGCTCCTCCAAACGTTGCTTCACACGCATCTGGTAGTCCTCCAGAGTAGATTTGGCGGAGTCGATGAATGCTTGCATGTGCTGCGGGGTCAAGCTGTTGCGGCCAATAACCTCAACCGACTCGTAGAAGCACTGGTACATCTCGGCTAGGGTGTCAACAGTGGGCTCGGCACTCAAGACCTCAATGATCTTCTCGGCCACCTTATTCCACATCTCAGCAAAGGCAGGAGATTGTCCGTGTGCCTTCTTGTATGAGTTCAGCAGTTGCGGGATCAACTTGGCCGCCGATACGCGAACGGGGTCGTGGAAGAAGAACGCAAGTCCGGGGACAGCAATCTTCTCCATAGTCTCCAGGACATAAGGCTCAAACGCCTCCTCCAAAATCTGAGCGTAGATAGTGATCAACTCAATAGCAGTGTTCTTGTCCTCAAGAGCACTAGTCTTGATACCAATAATCTTGCCCTTGAGAGGCACCAGCTCCCAGCCCTCATCCTGCTCAACCTGTTCAATCTGATCCTCATCATCAAGCAGCTGAATGTCGGCCTTGGCAGCTGCCACAGCCAACAGAGGCGGCATAACACCCGGAAGGTAGGGCACGAAATCACGGTTAAGAACACGGCACATGCGGCCCCAGCAGTGGAGCAGGTACTGTGACTGAGGATCATCCGCATCGGTGATGTTTTGCTGAATGTTACCGAGAATCTGCACAAGGTTCAAGGCATCCTGGCCCATCTTCTCCTTGCCAACGGCCAAAGCGATCAGAGTAGCGCACTCCATGGCCTTGGCGCGAAGCAAACGGTATTCCTTACCCTGCTCCTGCTTGAGAACGTCGAGCAGCAGAGGCATCAGGTTGGCATAGTACTGACCGAAAGCAGTCTCAGCGGAGTCGGCAATGGTGGCAATAGTAGATAGAGCCTGCTCCTGCAGGTAGCGCTTAGGGCTGCGCAGAAGATCCAGAAGGCGGCTAAGAAGATCTCCAAGGTATGGTTCCAAAATGCTGCGCTCGGCTTCCTCGCAGAAGTTGACCAGAGCAGCGGCTGCATGGGACTGCACACGGGGCTCGGGGCAGCTGAGAACAGGGATAATGTTGTTAAGAACAATGGCGTGATACTTCTCCTGCATGGTTCCGGCAAAGTCGGTACTCATCTGGCCGAGCGCATTGCAGCCGGCGTAGCGGACACGGGGGTGGGGGGTCCTGCAGAGCGGGCACAACCAGGGCAAGGACCTGGTCAAGCTCACCGACCATAAGGTCACGGCAGCCCTCAGAGATGGCGGAGACGGCCATAAGGGCAGCGTGGCGATCGCGCCAAGCAGTAGACGACATCATGCGAGGAATCCAGGAGAAAGCGGGCTGCAGAATGGCCTGGCCACCGAGCTTGTTGGCAAGACGGTCCATACATTGCTCACCAGCAATGTGGTTAAGATCATTCTCTTCGGGTTCGAGCTAAATAGCAATTAGCAAGACAGTTCAAAGGTATGACTATGCTGCACATCAGACTTACGTCCTCAGAAGCATTCCACTCCTCAGCATCATCGTCATCAGCACCAACGTCGGTCATCAGACTTAGACATTGGGTAACCATCTCCTGTGCAAAGTTGGGCTCCTTCTGGCACATCTTGGGTGCGTAGTCGGCAAATGTGGCCATCAACTCAAGCGAGTTCTGGCGCACCTGATCACTGAGTTCCTTATCAGCGATAACGCTGATGCTGAACTTGACCAGGTCAGTGAAAGAGCCCTTGAACATCTTCGGGCTGATTTCAGCCAGCTCAATCAAGGCAAGGAAAGCAGAAGACAGCTCCTCGCTTTCGTTAGACTCCTTGAGAGGAGGCAAGATGTTGAGAACATCTCCCATGAGGGAGAAGAACTTGGGCTGAGCTTTCTTGGGGATAGAGCGGAACATCGCGGCGAAGGCTTCCATAGCAGAAATTCGCACCTAGAGAACACATTCGTAAGCTGACCATATCTCCCCAAAGCCAATATTGAACCTTCTCAAACATACGGCAATGTTGTCGTCTTTGAACCCTTTTGAGAAGACACTAATGACGGCATCCTGGTGCTGCTTTTCGATGATACCGGGGGTGGTTGTGAAGATGCGGAAAGCAGTCTCTCGAAGACCAGCCTCGGGGGACTGACTGGCCTGGAAAAGAATAGCGAGTAGCTCAGGCCATTGATCACCTAGAACACCTCAAAAGAAACAACGGTGAGTATCACTGCATATATCGACTCCACAGAGAAAATGCGAATTTGCATACCATTGTCGGTGTACTGCCGAGCCGCCTCTGCCACCGCGTCACCGATCTTCTTGCGCACATCGGTAACGGTCTCGGTTGTGAGACATGTGACCAGCTTTTCCCGGATAGCAATACGCTGTTCGCTGGGCAAGCTCAGGAAGATCTCTTTCGCCTCGCCAGTAGCGGGGTCCTTGCGAGTTTTTGTTGCGATTCGTCGGAAAAGAACGGAGGAGAAAGCACGAGTCTGTTCGGAGTTGTCTCGATATTAGCATTCGGATTATAGCGATATACACATTACACGAGATCTGTTGTTCTCCAAAGGCTTTTGAATCACGAATCCTCGGCAGTGAACAGTCTTTCAAGGGAGGGGTCAAAGAGGGTGAGCACTAACCAATGTGTCTTCGGCTCCCCCAATCTGCTCCGCAAGTCCCATCAAAAGGACGTCTGGTCGGTTCTGAACCCAGTCATTGTTCAACTGGTCTTCAGCCTGTGATCTGACAGCATTGTCGGGGGTGCTCAGAGAGCGCAGCAGCTGGGACAGCGCGGCGTGGACCTCGGGCGGTAGGAGGGACATGGTGGGCGATGTCTGTTCCCAAGATCCAACAGACAGAATCTACCCAGGTCGCGAGAGCCCTATGGGTGAGATATAAAGCGGGGGTTTGAAGGAGGGGTGGTTCAAAAAGGGAGGAGATTTGTTTTTGGTGGGGCGGGGAGGAAGGGAAAAAAAGATTGATGATTAGGGGAATTGATATGCGATAGCGGCCACTGGGGATCAACACTTGCGATGCCAGCAGTAATAATGTCAGACTAAAAATGACTCGTCTCTTACCTGGGTAATTATAGGCTCCAGTTTTATTACCATAAGAACTATTTGGATTTTGTCCTTTATCCTTACCATTACTTAATATGGATCTATTGTAGCTCTTCAACTTTCAGTCCTTGATCCCAGCCTTTGTAAGATATATCCATACGCGACACAAAGAAGTATTTGCATTGAAGGCTAAGCTAAGGCCATAACTGAGCATTAATAGAACAGCGGTATTTGGACACGCGATACACACAAGTACCGATAATTAGAAAAGGGTATGCACTCTCTCAGAAGTTCACAAGAGCCAAGATGGACAGGGGAGATTTAGTTGGTCAAGAATGTGGGTGGATGATAGGAACAAGGCTGTGGATGTGGAAAACGAGAGGAAGGGAATATCTAAGAGAGAAAAGAGAAACAGGAGAACAAGAAATGAAGCTTCTAGCGACCGCTGGGTCGGCTGAGGATGAACACACCCGCAATGACTGCAGCCAAAGTTACAATAGCTCCAGGAAGGAGCAGGTCGTTGGGGACGCCGGCAATGAGCTGGTCTTCCGGACCGTGTCCATGTCCTTGCGAAGGGAAGTGCTGTTGGCGGGGCTTCACAATGGGCTCTTCAGTGGCAGTAGAATCCGCAACACTGGCCTGCTCTTCAATGACTGGAGTGGCAGGTTTAACAGGCTGAGGATCAAGAGTGGCAGGGATGGGGGGCTGAGACGGGTCATGAACAAAGAGATCCACCTTGTCACGACGAATAGCACGAGAAAGGTTGATGGCATCCAACATGTCCTGGTCGGTGGTGATCGAGACAGTATCGCCCTCGTTGTCCATGTAGCTGAGAGCATAGCCAGTGTTGCTGAGGCGGCCTTCTTCAACAACCGCCTCACCACCGACAGCCTCGATCTCGCTACCCAGTTTGGCTGTAACCTGCTTGACAAGGTCTTCGACACCTGCAGAGGTCAAGACGTTCACCCGGTGCACACGACCGCTGGGAGCCTTGAACTTGAAGGGGAATGGAACATCCTCGGCTGGCTGATGGTGATGTTGGGATGCAACTTCTGAGTGCTCTTCTGCGCCATTGTGTGATGCGGAATCGTTGGGAAGGACGCTGTTATCGTAGCCTGACCGAGCCATGTCGGGGCTCATGACAGAGCGGTGGGGAGTGTGTGGCTGTTGGCTCTGGCTGCCCGAGACCATGGAGTCCGACTCATGATCCATCGAAAGCCAGAACTTGTTCCATGCAGGACCCTCGTCATCCTGAGTCTGCATGGTGTTGATCTGTTCAAGGGTGGCGTAGGTGAGCTTCAACACGTCCACCATGCCGACGATCTCACCACCTTCGTTCATGACGGGGAGGTTAAGATAGTGTCCATCTGTATCATCATTAGCAGACTGCAACGGGTACCTCGATTTCGGGTCAACTCACCATGCATCTTACGGAGCGCAGCCTGGATGCTCATATCAGAGGGAGCAAAGTCGGGGTGGGGGGTCATGACGCGGACCACGCTGCAAGTGGCCGGGTCTAGGCCAGGAGCGATTACACGCAGAACAACATCCTTGCTGGTGAAGATACCGGTGATTGAGCCTTGGTCCTGCACAAGTAAAGCAGTGGTGTGGTGCTCCTTCATCAAAGCTGCAGCATCCTTCACAGTAGTTCGGACTGAGACAGTCACGGGCGGCATTCCATCAAGCACAGACTCAAGGGTCGGGCCAGACATCTTCGATCGCAGAGCCTCAACATACTGGATCACCTGCTGGGGCTGGCTAGAGCCAAGCTCCGTTTGAACACCCTCCAAAGCATCGTAGAGCTTCCGGGATGAGCTGTAGGCGCGCTCCAATTTCTCCATCGCATCGTAGAAGCACTTTGTGATATCCAAAACACCAGAAATATCCTGGTTCTCATCCATGACTGGCAGATGTCTGAAACCCTTCCGAACCATGAGATCGAGCGCATCTGTTGCGCTTGTGTCTGTTCGCGCACATAGGGGGTTCTTGGTCATGATCTCGGAAACCAAGACCTCACGGGCCTTCAAGCCCATTCCAATCACACGGAAAGCCAAGTCCTTAGCCGTAAAGATACCGGCAATGCGCTCATCATCGTCGGTGACCAACACGCAGTCCTCGCGCTTGGCGGCCATCAACTGGGCCGCCTCCGAAATGCTGAGGGAAGGCTTGATCTGGAGGGCCTGGCTGGGCTTCAGGGCCAGGACGGTGCCCGGTGGGGCTTTGCGAGAACGGGTAGCCTTGGTAGGATTTTGCCTCTTCTTATTGAGGTTGGCCTCCATCTTGAGACGGATTGCCTATAAACAAAAAGGCGGTCAGTAAGTCAAGTAAACCCAATAAATAGATCAAGTCGAGTCAAATCGAGTCAAATCAAGCTTGTAGAGTAGGCGAGCTTCGATTCTTCGAGCCCAGAAAAGACCGAGAAAAATGGGAAACTGGCGGAGTCTTGGGAACAATGTAGATCGGGTGATCACGAACCTCATCACGCTTCGACTGAGTTTGTCGCTGTCTGCTACTGGCGGCGCTCATGGTGCCGGTACCGCTGCCAACGTCGCTGGATGGGGGTGGGAAGAGGTAGGTTCAGGGCGGTCGGATCGGGGCCGGGGGATGTGGGAAGTGTTGGAACCGTCGAAGTCGGGCAGCCTTCCTCTGCCGATGGTCTTATTGGGCGTTCCTCGAAATGTACCGGTATGCGACATCCTAAGGGATTACTTCCAAAAAAGAGGGATAAGGAGGAAGGGGGGAGGGGAGGAGAGACAAGAGAATTAGGAGAATGTACAAGAAACAGCAGCAAGGGCGTTTTTTTTGTTCAAAGTCCCAAAGAGAAGTACTTGACTGACGATCCAGACAGGGGTGTTCTCTCCTCGTTGTCCCGCAGGTAAACACGGGGATTAGGTAATCGCATGCTTTGACGGTTCGTTCCGGACGCTAGTCCAATCCTGGATTAGCGCTTCTCGTGACCTTAAACGCATGATCTGTCAGGTGACGTCGTCTTTGTCTCCCTAGAATTCAGGTGTCAAGGTGTCCGTGGGTCTCGCTTAAGGGTTTAGGGCTTCCCACAACACAACCACTATCCATTCCCAATGAGTCTCTGAGTGAGCGAGCTTCGACAACCCACCCTCGACAAGTCAACCGTACGCTACCCCTACCCTATCTACGATTTAACAACCTCTAATTCCAAACCAGATCAATCCGTCAAAATGGTCAAGAAGCGGGCGAACAAGTAAGACCGAATCCCTCCCCGTCGCCTCGAATTTCCACACCCAGACTCCCATTCGACTTGAACCTCCGCAATGATGCCAAAGCCACGCACAAATTCAACCAGAAGGACAAGATGAACCACGCCGATGAATTTCAAAAATAAGAAGCGACCTATGCGCATTGCCGGAAACGAGAAGAATGGGAGCCACTGGAGAATCGAATAGACATCCGTGAAAATGGACATATTCGCACAGCACGAATATGCAAGACGAGTTTAAGGACGAAGCACTAATTGATTTCTTTAGCGGTCGCAACAAGAATGGCCGCGGCCACGTCAAGCCGGTGCGCTGCTCCAACTGCGCCCGCTGCGTTCCCAAGGACAAGGCTATCAAGCGGTTCACCATCCGCAACATGGTTGAGTCTGCTGCCATCCGTGATATCTCCGATGCCTCCGTCTTCGCCGAGTACTCCGTCCCCAAGATGTACCTGAAGCTCCAGTACTGTGTGTCCTGCGCTATTCACGGCAAGATCGTTCGGTACGCCACTCCCATCCAACCAGCCAATACGTGGCGAGCAGTCATTACACTGTTCAGATTGCAAACAACAGCCATACTGACTTTAATATAGTGTCCGTTCCCGCGAAGGCCGCCGCAACCGTGCTCCCCCTCCCCGTATCCGCTACAACAAGGACGGAAAGAAGTTGACTCCCCCCCAGGCTGGCAAGGCCAACTAAGGGATATGACACGGCTGTTCAACGAACAAAATAAAATGGAACTAGTCTGAAATGAATTCTTTTATTTTGTCTCTTTTTTCCCGCGTTGATCTTCTTACCACACGATTTTCGTGCATGAACCGACCGGCGATGCTGTGACGATTGATAAAAATTTGGAGGGATTCGGCATTGATTTGTTGGATTGATTGACATGATGGCCGTTGGATTGAAAGTGGCCAGGGGACTGTTATGGGGATTTATTCCTATGGGCTTTCTGTCACTTTTCATTCTACTGCTATGTCTGGGTTATTTCTCCCTCGGGTTGCTTGAACCCCAGGTTTGACCCAGGGAGAAGGGAGTGCCCTATTTACGGGCTTAGAAAATACCAAAAAACTTCTCAAAACTCCAAAAACCGCCGTAATATATTCGACTAGTGACTATCATGTAGGACCTGCACCTTTTAGGGGTACAGGTATCCCTTTTCAAAATAATTGCCATACATATCGACAACTCCACTACGAATCTTAGGCATCGGATTCCTTACAATCTTAACCTCTCCCTTCCAATGCCCTTCCACAAAATGAGCCATAGATCCCTGCGCCGAAGACGTTGAGAATATACTCGACACTTCAGTTCCATTCGTATTCCGCCGTCCTCTCTCTCGCCTGAGAAGCTGCTCATACTCCGCCTTCTTCTCACGACGGAAAGCGGCTAGTTGTGCCACGAGATCCACATTCTGTAAAAGCTGTCGCTTTTTGCTTGCGTCCGTGCTACGAGACCCAGTAGACGTAGGTCCCCACCGCGAATTATCACCACCACGAGAGGGTGATTCGCCTCCAGAGAAAGAGGAAGCGCTGTCGTCCGAGGGTGAAAGCGAGACTTTCTCGTTTAGTGCTGCCATGGGGAAGTACTTCCCCGGATCATTATCGGGAATGCCGCATTCCTCTTCGCCGAAGAAGCTAAAGTCATCTGTAGCAGCGGCCCATAGAGCCTCTGAGTCACGGTCTCCTGTGCTGGATATTGTGGTTCCGTTGCGTTGGTTTGCAGGTTTCCATGATATATGTCTGGTGGAAGTGTCCGTGACTTCGAGGATGATGCGACGAAGACCGAAGAGAGAGCGAGAGCGCTGCTGCTCAGCTTGGTAGCGGGCTTGGCCGGGTGGGAGAGAATAATCTGAACCAGCTTGAAGGGTTGCGAGAAGAGCTTCGTTGGAGCAGGCTGTGATGAAGCGGGTAAGGGTATAGAAGATTGGGGAGTTGGGTGGGATGTGCGATGGAATGTCTGTCAAAACTAGTGTTTCGCAGTGGGGTATATGTGAGGGGTGTAGGTATGGAAATCGACTTTCTTTGCCGCCGCGTAGCGGAAGGGATTGGTTTCGTGGGCGTTTTGCCAGGAGTTCTTGAATTCTTTGGGCGCGGGGATCATCTGACGAGACGGGGGAACTGCAAAGTGGAAGTGTTTGAAGAGAGTCAACGATACTAGGACTCTCGCAGTAGTCTGGTTCTATGATGTCTCCATTGGGCATAGTCTGAATGACCTCTGGAGCAAAAGCTGATCCCCGTCTGACAGTCGGCGAAGGTTCATCCTGATATAGTGCTGCCATCTTTTGATTTCGAGCGGTGCTGGTGCTCGTGACTGTACTTGTAGACTCAGCAAGAGATGTGTCTGCAAGTTCATAGATTGGGGCTTCTTCCTCGGGAAGCTCGTAGATTCGAGCTTCTTCTGAAGCGTCTAACTCGGCCTCGAGAGGCACTTCGCTGGTCCCGAGTTCTGGAAGAAAGTCGGACGTGGGACCACAATCTTTCAACGGGGGCTCAGCAGTAAGTACTGCATGATGGGCGCGGAAATATGTCAACTTGTCCCCAGCAATCTTACCTAGAAGAGGAACAAGCTTCTCTGCGCCAGGGCACTTCCAATGATTGAGAGACTGCGCCTGTTTATGTATGACATCCGCGCTTTTCACTGTCCCGACATCGAGGGCATACAGATTTGAAGAGGCCAGGAGGGCTGCCACACCCTCGACGCTGATATTGTTGTTTGCGATATAAAGATGGGTGATACCCACATACGGCAAGTAATCAACCCAGGGATGCCTAGTGACTTGACTCGCTAGGAACTTCAGGTACTGCTCATCTAGGCAGGGTGATCTTAAGAAATCTGACCCAATGCCTCGAAGGGCCGACTGGATGACAGGGTCTGGCGAAGTTCCAGTGCGTCTCAGATGTCGAGGTTGCTGTGGCTGCTGCGTTGGTGATAGGAAAGAGGCCTGGAGCAAGGAGCGAACGGCCATATCGGTGAGCATGTTATTGCGCAAATCCAAAACACGAACGCGTTTTCCAATGGCGTTAGCCAGGAACTCGGCATCAGGGTCTTTCAGGCCAATACCGCGCAGTTTCAAGACTTGAAGGTGTTCAAGTTGAGATAGCGCCGATAAGACTCCAGGATCACGCGCGGAAGTCGTATATGAGAAGTCCAGATAGGTCAATAGGGGAAATCGAAGGAGAGTTTCTGCTAGACCCGCAGAGGTCGTGTTTGGCTCATGGTCCGCCAACAATAGACGGACATTATATTGAGGACTTTTCGAGTTCCTCAATGCAAACATGCAATTATGATCGAAAAAGGGTAGCCGTGAGACTATCAGCGACTGCAGACAAGGCAGGTACTCCAAGATATCCCTCAGCCATGTTGGTCGGGGGCCATCGTAGATCTCCGATAAAGCGGGTGGGAGGTGAAGTGTATGCGTTAATGCTCGCACTTCTCGCCTCGCATATTTTAGGGTTCTTCGAAACCGTGTGAGGGCCACTGAATATGCATTGTTAGTGCTGAATATTTTGATAACCGAAGCAAAGCGCGGTAAGGTTTACCGTAGACGGCATCATTTTCTGTGCCAAAATGCGACGCTGGATCACCCCACAGAAATGGCATAAATAGGTCATGCCATCGGTGGCTGACTAGTGAGGCTGCACAAAGGTCGCTCGAAGAGATATAGCGAGCGATGATGACCCATGCATCCCGATCTGTTGCCGACTCATATGACGGTGGAATCAAATCCATCACTTTGGTTGTGAATGGGACTCGATCGGAAGTTAGTTCACATTTTATGTTAACAAAAGCTTCTTTCTGAAGATGATAGATTAATTAATGTTGCGTCTCGCGAAGTGCCCTGCACTGCCACGATGAACCGCTAATAATGCGGAGAGTTCCGTAAGGCTGTGAACGCCCGGTTCTGAGGTCCGTGTTGGTGGGGAAGCTCATGGACTAGTTTCACTTTGTATCCCTAGTATCCCTCTCATTTCATACTTGGCTAGAATTTTGGGAGTAAAAATATTAATGGACCTCCAAGTGCTTCGTTCGCTGTTAAAGGTCAATAAGGTATCCAGGACGTGTACAGCGGATGCTAGGTGGTGAGTTTGTTTATGATGTCATCGGGCAACACTAGGGAGATACAGATATACATCCTTGCAAGTGAGGAGGGCAAGTAAAGACTCAAGTAGAACTGTCCGCAAGTGTCTCTTCCACGACCAAAGATCGGTAATATTTGATCTTTTAGAGGTATTTATTTATATACTGAGAGTGAAAATAAAAACCTGAGAGTCTTAGTTGAACCTGCAACAGGACCATCAACTAAACCAGACCACCAGCCCCATTACCACCAATGAGCGGGAACCCAAGCTCACTCTTAAGTGCCTGCTTAAAAAGCAGATCAGACTCAAAGTCCAACCCTTTCTCGCTGAGTTCCATTTTGCGCAATCGGGCTTGAATCACCGCGCAGGTCTCAGCCCAAGCACAGACATTGCCCGCCAGACCCTCGAACAATGAGTATGGATCATCGGGCATGCGGTAATCCTTCTCAGAGGTCTCAGCAGCTTTGTTGTAAGGCCGAGTCTCACGAGAGTGCAGCATGAATGCCAAAGCTTTTGACAAGAAGAAGTCCGACGTGAGCCTCTGGCCCAGGTTTTCGTCCGAAGGGGCCGAGGCCTGCGCACGCTGCAAGTAAGCGGCTCTAGCAGCGTCAAGTTCCTCTGAGTGGTATTCGAAGGTGTTGTGCAGCATGAGCCAGGGCCATCCGTTTCCAGAGATTCCGTGGCACAGACTGCCTCCTTTGGAGAGGAGACCTTCCTCCCAGATGCGCTGAGAGGCTTCATAGGCCGTTTGGTCCCATTCGGGACACCAGTGGTCTTGAGTCAGAGCTGAGTTTTTCAAAGCTGCTGCTAGCATAATCAGAATACCAGGGCTCCCATGACAGAGCTGCACAAGCTCCGAGGTCTGCCCGTAGCTGAATGGTGGGAGGGTCATTGGGAGATGGCCGTCATTTGAAAGAGTAAGTTTGCATAGTGCCGTAATGGTCTCTCCGATGATAGAAATGTGCTTTGTGAGTTCCTCGGGCTTAGCTGCAAGGATGATAGGAAGGATGCCAGCTAGGCACGCAATTTCGTTAGCAGTTTATCTCACCCCGCTTTAGCAGTACAACTCACTAATTCCATGAACACTGATAGGAAGTCGTTAGTACTTGAAAATTTGAGAATTCCAGGGAAAACCACACTTACGCTCCAAAGCAATAGTGCCCTTCCATCCAGGCATACATTAGCGGGTGCGCACCCTCTGCCCCGTTCTTCTCAATATAAGCCTTTGAGCCCTGACGTCCAGAGTCTACAATCACATCGATCAATTTGGGGATTGTCTCAAAGACAGGATCGAGTGATTTCTGGGTTTCATCATCGAACTGATGAGCACGAATATTCAAAAGAACCCACAAGAGACCTGCCCGACCATACAGCATCTCATCACCACCCATATTGCGGCCATCATGAGGAACAAGAGGTCCATTCTTCAGAGCAAGGCTAGCAGCATCATGAAGACAATTAATATCTTGCTGAGAAAGGCTTGGCTTAGAATCTCTTGCCCAGTTAGACTTCGCCAACGCCGAGAAAACGCGCAAAGTTACACCAACAATAGGCGAGAGTGATCCTGCCGGGGACAATCGAGACGGCAGCAGCGCATGACCTGGGAACTCCGATGGAATCCTATCGAGTGCAAGCTGACGATAGTCCGGGTGCGAACTATTTTCATCATTCAACGCCGAGGACTGGTAGTCAAGGCGTAAGAAAGCAAGGGCCACACCTGTGGCGGCTGATTAGTCCTGCCCCGCATTGACCGAAAGAGATACAATGGATATCAGATTTGGGATACTATTTCCGATAACTATACATACCAGGGAAATGCTTAAACATGCCACCGAGCGACCATTTGTCTTGGGGAGCCTCATTCGCTTGAATAGCTTCAGCTCCATAGCGGACTGCGACACGCAATTCCTCCAGGGATTCTGTGAGTGAAGCTGCGGTGACCTCTAGCGGCTTCAATGTGTTTTCGTAGAACTGTGGACGCTCTGCCATTGTTTCAGAGAAGATCTTGATCGATGTAACAATATTTTGCGGGATGGCGTGCTAAAATTCTGGGGTGATTGGGAGCTTTCGATCGCAAGCGCTTAACCCCCCACCAGAGCTGAAGGGTAGTCTTGGGCCGCAGACCCCTCGTCATAGTATTGAAATCTGCATCGGCGATTCGCTAGTGCAGATTCTCGAAATGTCGGTGGCGGGTTGGACTCCACAGAGGGGGCCAACACGAACCTTTGCAGAGGAGTGGGGCAGATCGCTTGACAAGAAGATGGTCCACGGGTATTCATTAGGCCATTTACAGATTGCAGAGTTGCTGCAACAACAGTATTATAACCCAGTGTCACTAGAAAGACATGACTGAACTCAAATACTTATATATATCTGACTGTGCCCGCTTTTATCGCAGATGCCCAAACTCCATACATACTGTTAACCATGTTTGGATATTCCTGACCTTACTCTTAGCTTAATTTGTTTGGTATTGTATTTTATTATCCTGGCATGGTGACTACTCTTCTCCGCTCTCTTCATTTTCATCGTTGACTGCATCTAAATGAGGACCGAATATATCCCACACAGGGATAGTACCGGGTTGGCTAGGCTCGGGCCATGCCAGCCTCCACGGATGTGTGGGAAGAAGAACTTCAGGGCCTGGCCAGCCGGGCCGAATAAAGTGCTGGCCTTCATCGGAAAGCGCGCCGTGGATATCTTCAATAGTTCGAACACATGAATCAAGTTCAATCTTGACATCATGGGCTTCTTCACATGGAACACGGTTGCAACGGAATCCTGCCAGTGTAGGCGCAACCATGCCCTGTGATAATCTACCTTCATCTTGGGCTTTTCTTCCGGCAAGATAGAAGTCGGGCTCAACGACAATGAGCTTTTGATCCTCCACAGACTGTCGGTCGAGGCAAAAGAAGCGCTGAAACCGGCGACCGAAACCTTCGTATTTGTAAATCTTGAGAACGATGTTCCAAATGTCATCCAGAGTTCCATCTTCGTTGTGCTCCCAGGGGACGAAACAGACATCCTTTCGTTGCTCGGTATCGTAGTCCAGAGCAGCCTCGGGACCAATACCATACCTGTCCTGTCCATCCACTTTATAGATTTCCTTGCGGAGTACCAGATCCTCCGAATCCGTCAGATGCTTAGTGAGGTAGAACACCGGGATCCAGTCATAGTCATGGAGGTATTGATCTGTGTATGAATTACTCACGGCCTCCCAGATTGGTGGATTGTAATAATATGGCTGGTCTGGATTGTATGCTGCTTCAACGTGATCGATATTGTACTTGTCATAATCGCGAGCAAGAAGACGATGCAGAGTAGATGTGGATACACAGCACAGCGTGTCGAGTGTAGTTCTCAAAGCAACGACAGGCCTCACACCGCCGGAATGAACAATGGCGAACTGGGACAAGTTGATGGCTTTCTTTTGAATGGGGCTCAGCATAAGATTCAAAAGTGGATCGATGCATCTTTCATCTGGTTCGTGCATCCGATAATTCTCCCAGAATACCACCACATCGCGGCGAGTTCTCATACCGTGGCGGTGAAGAGGGATGAGCTCTGCTGTTTTCGGAACATCCTTTAGTTCTTGGGATCGTTTTTGCAGTGCATCATGGATAATTGAATGGGCTTCACGGAGCTCATCCTCCGTTGTGGGAAACATTACAAATAAGTGTAGATGTTCCTGACTTTGTCGGCGTCTCCATAGAGGTGATCGAAAGGATGGAACCAGGTCGGCTAGGGAGATTATCTCAGCCGACAACTCTGGTGGGAGACGAAAGGAAAGCGCTGACCATGCAGCCTTCAGATATTGTTTCCTTGTTGAAAATTGGGGGCGTTCGGAGGCGAAAATCTCTTGATCGGGATCAAGAAGATACATGCAATGGTAAGAGATAGAGTAAGACCGCTGAGCTCTGGGGTTAAGCAAGTGGTGCTGTTGCCTAATTCTGCAGTGATATTCGGAACGAAGAACATCTTGAAAGAAAACATCGTAATCTTCCCAATGAAACTTCTCCAAAATGAATGGCAATAAACCGTATTTGTACTGTCTGACAGTCCACGGGTCGTTTGTACCCTTGTAATCACGGATCAAGTAATCGTCAGATGAGGAGTCGCAGCTAGCGCAAGCAACGAAGTCATCATACCATGCCTCATTGGAGCTGTCTGAAGTATCAGAGAAGCGAGAGACGACCACACAAACACCAGGCGGAGATAAAGAAATAGAAGCTGGTGTCTTCTGAGTATTCTCTGGCTGAACACTGACCATAAGCAGTGAAAGCTTGGCCCGCTCACCGACTCGATGGGTACCATCCCAGCAACGTTTGGTGAGGTCATCAGCAACAACGAAGCTGGTGCGAAACAAGAACTCTAGCCCGGATCGGTAGGCTAGCATGGCAAGAGCATGAACAGTAGCCAGACTGTCTCGATGTGGACCCTGTACAGCAATTGAACCGAGAAGACGTTTAGATGGAGCCCATATTTGGACTTTGACACCACCATTGATGAGCCCGGGCTCAGTCTCCAAGAACCCCACGAGTTCTTTCCCCTTCTGCTCCGTGAATTCGGTAAGCATGATCACGAGCAGCACCTTGTCGTTTGCTTTGAATACTGGCATGCGATCAGACGATAAATCTTTTACCGAATGAGATTGCCTTTCGTCCGTGTTGGTCATTTTGTCGGACTCCTCTTGTAAATAATTTCACCGTGAAGGCTTTGATTGTTTAGCGTTTGGCAACATACTTTGCTTCATTGAAAACAATGGCACAGGTGGGTTACCGTAGTGTTGCATGTTTGAAGCCCCTCTACTCTCTACATAATATTCTGCCATGTTTCCTGCCAGCCAAAGCCTCACATTCTTAGCTAAATCAGCTCAGCATGTAGACTTGCAAGCTTAATATTACTTAGAACATCCCTAATAACGTACCACACATGATTTATGTACAAGAATCGTGTGTTGACCGGTGATCCAGTTTTGGTCAGCGCACTGCATGTTGATAGGCGGTAAGCTGTACATAGTAGGCGGTCTGAAAGGGTTGCTTCCAAACTCATGCAGCACCACTGTACCTCAGCATTGACACCTTGCGGCCTGATGAGTCAGCTGATGAGTCATCAGGGACCACGGCTTCTCTAACTTGCGTTGCACCGATTCCGGACTCGAGAATACTCACGCGGTCCACGAAGTGCCAAAGGCTTCTAGAAGCAGAGCAGAATGTCAGTCCTAGCCCCTTGGTGATTCCGATGTAATCAAGATACAATTCAGAGCTCTCTCCATGAGCACTCGGCTTCTATCATATTTCCTCTGCTATGTATTTCAATGCATTGTCAGAAAAGAACTGATTGACTAATATGGCATCCAGTCCCGTGATCAGCACTGACCCAACTATAGTATATTTTATCTATCATGTCTGAACTCCATGGAGATGCAGAGATGGTTCCGACAGGTCAGGAGCTAGACTATCCTCTGGCGCTGGCGCCGCGACAAGTCACGCTCCGCGATCGGGTCACGGTGGCAACTTTAATGCCATTCGCCTCGGGGGATGATCTACCCCGACCCCTGCTAAAGTATCTCTCCGACCAATTCAACAAGGAAATTGAAAAGGGTGACACATATGCGATGTCTGAACCGATTCCCTTGGCCCAGTTTAGTCGCTATTGGTTCTCCAATTTTGGTGTGGTCATGCTGCTCGGCGATATTCAGAGTGTACAACAAACACATGCCATGGACAAGGCCGGTGCCAATTGGACCAAAATTTGTCTGGGTGGCTTTCACATTCGTCCCAACTACCCCGGCTGGAGTAGCCATGTTTGCAATGGTACTTTTATTGTCACAGATGCCGCCAGAAACAAGGGTGTAGGTAGGTTGATGGGTGAAGGTTATCTGGAGTGGGCACCTCGACTTGTGAGTATTTTGAGAACCCCTTAATACTTACTACGACTTGAAGCTGAAACATTTTAACTAGGGTTATACATATGCAGTATTCAACCTTGTCTACGAGAGCAATGTTGCATCATGTCGTCTTTGGGATTCCCTTGGGTTCAAGCGCATTGGCAGAATTCCAGGTGGAGGAAGGCTCAAGTCTCAACCCGGGGAGTTTGTGGATGCGATCATCTACGGCCGGGGTCTCAGCTTAGATGGCGAGGATTCTGTATCACAAGACCGATTTGAGAAGATTCGGTATTATCTTAAGCACTCCAAGTACCCTCGAGGTGCAGATCGTGCCGAGAAGAGTCGGTTGCGTAGCGCCGCCACCCATTACAAGCTGATCGAGGGCGAAGAAGGAGACCCCGATAAACTGATGCTCAAGGACAAAGAGGTTGTCTCGGATCCACAGCAACAGTATGAGATTGCCAAGGAAGTCCACCTAAGGCAACACGCTGGCATTAACAAAACCACCGCTGCCATTGCAGTCAAATACCACTGGGTACGGATCAAGGAAACTGTCAACCGGGTGATTCGTGATTGTCCTCAGTGCAAGGAAACCCTCAAAACGCCTCCTATCCCAGGAACCAAGGAGGAGGATGAGTCACCTTCTGTTGATACGTCAGACATGGTAGACGATAGCATGGACCATGGCGACGACCACGTGGATGTCTCTCAAGACATGGACGAAGCACCGGACGACTCCCCAGCTCACCACCCCTACATGAACCAGGCAGTACCAGGCAACGTCCCTGCCAATGTTCCCGGAGCCGTACATCCCATGGCGAACTTCACCCCGATGCCTCTCGACCCCCAGATCATGCATCTACAGCAACAGCTGCGGCGCTACCAACAACAAAACGCCATGGCCGGTGGCTTCCCCCAAGGCCCCAATATGGGCATGGCAAACTTTGACGATACGATGCGATACCACACGGCCAATAATGCATACCAGATGATGGTTGACGACGGCTCTGATCCCTTTCGACAGGAGGTACTGGGACTTATGAACCCACCTTCGCATGACTTGCAACATGATGCCGAGTTACTTTCAAAGTTCGAGTATGGCAGTCCTTCTGAAGGAAATTATGATTTCTCCTGAGCTGGTCTCAGTCTTGTTTTATTCTTATGTTTTTATGTCTCCTAGCGTTGACATATGTCCACTAATTTGTTACGATTGATCAAAACTGGCCAGGCTAGGCATGGCTGTGAGGCATTTTAGGGTTATATGCATAGTCATCTGTATTTCTGCAGCATACAATTTATCTAAATTAAACAATGATAATATTGAATTAACACCCATTGTGAGTGCAGAAAGAGAGACTTTCTTAGACTAGGGAATTTCTCAAGTAATCATTCATTCCGTAGACTACCGATCTGACTGAATGTTGCACATTACTGCCAACGACGAAGAGAGGTTCAATTACAGGCTCTGCATCGGTTTTTTTTTTTTTTTGAATTTTCTTTTCTGCAGAGCTCCGAATTAGATATCATAAAGTTTTCGACGTCATTAACTTTCGGAAATGAGATATCATCCCTTCTATTGGGAGAAAATCCTGTTGTGGCGGATCTCGATTTTCCGATCCCTGGAGCAAACCATGGTTTAGCAGCTGCCACCAATGATCATCGGGTCATAGCTCGATATTTGAACTGAGAGCTCCAACATTCCGAAATGAAAATAGTTATTCAATCCTTTACTGTCCGTGGCGGGCTTGTCGCGCAATATGTCGGCAGAAGCGCTGGCTACACTGCTGGCTCAGCCAGCTCTCCCAGCACCACCTGGTGTCACACCGAATTTTGATAACCCACCGAAAAGCAATACTATTGCATGGGTAGTGACGACTTTATGTTTGGTGATCGCCACAATATGCCTGTCTTTACGTTTGTTTGCTCGAGTGTGGCTGGAGAAAAAGATGCGCGTGGAAGAGGGTGAGTCTACAATATCTCTTGGGTCTTTTGGTGATAACAAACGGAGACTAACTTCTTCCTCTTTCTTCAGTTTTGATGATTTGCGCATACGTATGGAGTTTCTCTCGATGTTCATCCTCCACGCGCAGTGAAGCTAACCTTATATTATAGGGCACCTATTGCGGGACTGCCTATGTTGCCTATGCATGGATCTATTCCCCGGGATACTTCGTTCATACCTGGAACCTGCGCAATGAAGACCTTATTCGACCGCTCTACGTATGTATGCACGACTCTTCATGATACCTCTTTCCAGAAAATTTGGCGTTGGGCTAACATATACCACCAGTTGAATCTCATCTATGGATGCTGCTATTCAGCAGTTCTTCCCCTGATCAAAACCGCGATCTTACTGGACTGGTGTAGAATATTTGTCCATTTCAACTGCGCTCAAGACCCCTTTTGGTGGGGCTGCATGGCTATCATATGTCTACAATGCGTATGGGGGCAGCTTGCATCATCTTGTTGAACCTACAATGCAGACCGCACGAAGCAATCTGGAAATTCTACCTTCCAAGCACATGCTACCCTCTCCCCGACGTGATGCTCACATCCGCCAGCGTCCAAGTGGCTTCCGATATTATAATGTTCCTTCTTCCGCAAAGAATCATCTGGCGTTTACGGATTAATTGGCAAAAGAAGATTGGAGTCTTCATCATCTTCAGCGCGGGTATACTGTGAGTACACCCGTATTATCTGCATCCAAGATTTGCGTTATCCGGTATTAATCAATTTATATACTGCAGAGCCTCAATCGCTGCTTGCTTCCGCTTAGCTCATACAGTCTCCCTCGCCAGATCATCCGATATGATGTATCTCATTGGACCATTACTATTCTGGGCGTGCGCCGAAATGACCTGCGGCTTTTTCATCTTCAGCATGCCGTGTCTTTCAAAGCTGATTATGGAATCTGGACTTCCTCGCCGGGTGAAGAAATCTCTGGGCTTTAGTCCTAAGTCTAGTCAGCCTTCACAGGAGAACTCGGATCCACCATTCCCCTCGGCTCGTTCTAGTCGGTTGGGGTCTCATCCTATGAAGCCTCCGTTGGATATCGATGCATTATGGCCTGGGACTGAAGAGGGTGGTATTGACCTAGAGGCTTTGAGAGGTTATAATTTTAGAAGGTCTTCATCACGTCCGTAGGTGCAAGTGCTGGTCACGCCCGGACATATGGATTTCAGCGTTTTCAATGACTCCTAAGTCTAACCCTGGTGGTGAGCAGAAAAGTGATACGACTCGGCTATAATGAATACCCTTCTTATTGAACAAGGGCGAAGTGTATACTAATTAAGTATCCTTACGTTGGTAAAATAATTTTTATGCCTACAAATTCAGTTTTCCTCGGATATGTTTTTAATGACGTTGTCGAATTAAGCTTAATGCTTATCACGACGTCAGGCTGGTGGTCTCTGGAATGCTAAGGTCGTTTTGCCCTGAATGCAGACTGAGTGTACAGATAGGAATGGCGAGATAATATTCGAGACGACCTGGGCAGTCTGACTCTCATTTAATGACAAATCTCTCTAACAATGGCTCTAAACCAGGTATATATACATCAGATAAGCACACGTCGCAAGCCCTCAGTTCCACCAAGGACTCTCCTGCCAGTAACAGGGCATCTCCCTTTGCCACTTTCCCATTTCCCGCCACGCTTACGAGAGCCCTTCTCTCCCTCAGCTTCATCTGAGTTCTTCTCATCATCGTCGCCCATGATTTCTTCTTCCCAGGCAGCACCGGCTCCCTCTCCGTTCATGAAGTCCAACTGGCGTTGGTGTTCGCCATTGATCCAATGGAATATACACACGTAGCAGAACACATATCCTGTTTGACAGGCTGTCGGGTTGACAAGGGTATTCAAGCAGACGGGACAAGTATTCGCGCTTGAAGTGTCTGCTGGTGGTAAGGGAACAGTGAATATGGGGAGGTATGAAGTAGCAGAGATGGGGTGTTTCTGGCGACGGGCTGGTTTCAGAGCAGACTTGAGATCTCCGGCAGGTTTCTTCTCTTCAGCCTGCTTCTTCTCCTTTTCTTCTTGACCGGACTTTCTTCGCTCGGCCGGGTTAGTCAAGCCTGAGACGACAGGCGCAGGTAGGTCGAGAACCTCAGTGGCTTTGCGGGCTAATTGCCGCGAGAAGTCACTTGCGTGCCACCATTCCAGGAACTTCAGAGCAAAGATAGATGCGGGGAGGAAGTAGCGTAGGGAAGTGAGGAGTGGTGATGACAGATTCTGGGGACTGAGAAGTCCCATAAGGCCGGATCCAGGTCGCTGGGATCTGCTGCTCCCACCGGGCGCAGGCTTCGGGTCCAGCACCTCAGCAATGGCACGGTGGTCTGCGGCTCCGAGACGGCGAATGCGCGATCCAATGAGCCAAAGGAAGGGGGATGAGTATTTCGTGTTATCGAACAAGTAGGCGAGATTGAAAGCCAAAATCGAGAAATAATATGCCGCGTTCACGGAAGGGTATATGTTGCGCAGGAACCACTTGTAGTAGTGAAAGATGCGCTGGCGCACTGTCGGGTGCGGAGGCAGATCATCGCTGGGGTTGTATCGCGGCCCCCCACCTAGAACCAGAGACGCTTGCGGTGCTGCGTGAATATCGTATCCTTCATCAAGCTTGCGTTTCAAATAAGGTATTCCGACCATAACAAGCAGGTTCTTCCACACGTCGGCGGAGTGTAACTTGAGGGCATCGCGCACGGGGCCACCGGCGCCGACCTGGGCGCGCGGAATTTCGCCATTCTTTGTGCGGAGAACGCGCTCGCGTTTAAGGGAATAGAAATTTTCTGTGAAGGAGCCGCCGAATGTGCGGAGATAATAGCGTTCGACGACAAGGGAGACGAGGGCGTAGACCTCGTCATATGAATTGAGGATCCGGAGTAGGTACCGCGGGTGGCGGTGTGTCGCGACTGCGAGTAGGTATCGAATGGATGGCGGTAGTAAGTCAGACAGTTGCTGTTCAGCAAGGAGTTCTAGATGCACGCGATGCTTCTGTTAGCGATGCCGCCTAGGTGTGACAGTTCCCCGGGTTTCGAGTGGCTTTCCCCGCGAGGTCGCCCTGTGGGTCGGGACTTACCGAAGAGCGATGGTTTGTGTTCATCGAACTCTTGCTGAAGACTAGGAAGGTACTCCATTGTCAGGAGCACCGGTCATCCTTGACTGGAGATGAGAGAGTTGCAGGGTTGTTTTGCGGAGAGACGGAAGAGCGGAGGTCCAATCCTCATGGCCGGATCCAGTGATCAGCAGCCGAGGCTCAACTTTGTCCGAGCGGAACTACATTTGACAACCCAAGTCCAGAATATAAGACGATGTCATGTTGGTACAAGGTAAATATTTGATTATGATACATAAGGTTGGGATTTATACATTTCAATGCTCTTCCATCATTTCTTCAGCCTGTGCCAGTGCTCGTTGGCACTGGGCCCACAAGTCCATGAAGTAGCTGGGGGAACCGTCCTCGGCTCGGTATTGAATCTCCGGGTCTGCCACCAGGATACAATGCATGATAGCATTGACAATTGGTCCCTGGAGAATGATTGGAGTCATTTCGCGACGCATCATAGGCACCCATGCAGACAGGAGGTCGCGGGCCCGTTGCTCCTCGCCAAGCTCCGCGTGAAGTTGGAACAATTGGGCATAATCTGCCTGTGTACGAGTAGCATTCTTCAGAGGAAACAGGCGCCAGAGGCGCCAGAAGCCATCATAATCTTGACACCGGAACTGGGTGAACATAAGCTTGCGGGCCTCGACCGCATCAAAAGGCACGTCTGCCTCGGCAACAATTTTGGAGAGACGAGTCAACATCTGACGCTTGTCGCCTGCAGTTCGTTCGACTTCCTCAGGAGATGAGAATGGCGCAGCTGGAGTGTTGACCGCCTCATATAACATATTAAACACTTTCATATTAAGAATGGGAACACCACGCAGACTCAGCCGTTCCAGCACCTGGAGAGCTAGCTCAACGTCGGCTTCAGGAAGAAACTGCGCAGGTGTCTGGGAGGAAAGTTCCAAGCGCGGGGTCAGAAGGGCGGCGACAACATCAAAAGCAAGCTCGTCGGAGATTTGATTGCCATCAGAAAGGAACTTGTTGAATGCATTGAACAGGACGTCCTTGCTGTAGCCAGAGTGTTGTCTAGAAACCGCAATCGAGTGCAGTCTCAATCGTAAGATAGCTTTTTCTCTGGCAGGAATTTCGGCTGGCAAACTAGCATATAGAAGCTGCAGGAAAAGAGTGGATGTGTAATCCTCAGGACCAGTTCCGAGCTCACCCCGAGCGTTATCGTGAGGGAGTCCGAGTAGCTTCTGCATCAACGACTCAGTACTCATGCCAAATCCAGGGGGCTTCGAGGCAGAAGACGGATATTCCAGGGCCTCAGCTTGGCTGGCGGTTGCCTTGTCTTGCCGCTCAGTATGCATACCTCGACGTTGACCACCAGGGGTGCCCATGCCTCCGCGCTGGGAGCTGTTGATTGAGGGGTTGGTTTTGGGGACAGGATCTGAAGCGTCTTGAAGTCTCTTGCGCTCAGCCCGGTCCAAAGTCCCTTGCCAGAGACCATCCAGATCCACATCAGCCCGTTTTTCCTCGGTGAAAATCTGAACCACCACGCTTGTTCCAGTATCAAGCTGACCGAACCCTTCAAACCCAACCTCGCTGAGCTGGGGACTGGCAACATCCTTGTCGACTACACCCATGTTCACACAAATCCAACCGGTAGTAATTCCGTCATCCTTTTCGTCAATCATCGTACCCGCGTGACTAGCGGCACGAGCGCGTTTGGCCTTACGACGGAGCTTGATCTTCAACTCATTGCGACCCAGCAATCCATCAGCATATGGCGAAAGCTTATATGTGCTGCGAAGCCAACGGCACAGGCGATCGGCAGCAACGTTCAAGTGTTTTACGCTGCGAGCGGTACCAACGATCATAATGACATTGGCGCCTAGGGCTGCCGGGATGTCAAGACCCCGAAGATCGTAAAGTTTCAGCTCATCCAAGCCAAGATCCTGATATGTGTACTCCATGAGGTTCGGAAGCATAGCTGGGGAGTTCTCTGGGATCTTTGGGATGTGATCTCCGATCAATGGGCGGACTTTTCTGGTTGGCGCTTCTTCCTGCAGGTACCAAGGAACCTGTGACTCTGCAGGCTCATTGTTCTCGTTTTCTGCGACTGTCTCTGGAGCCGATTCTGGAGTCGATTCCAGAGGCGAAAAATTGAGATCTGAAGGATTCGAGATAGGGGGACGATCAGATCGCTTTGGTGCTAGAGCGGAGAAAGCTCTGGCATTCAAGCTGGAGCGCAAATGAGAGGTGTATCGCGGCATCGGCAGACCTGACACGGCGATAAAAGATCGTAGCACTTCATGGCGACAGGATTGGCACACGGCCCCTCGAAACAGGGCTCCACTCATGGTTGATGCGATGATGCTTGAGTATTCGAAACACAAATCTTGCTTTCGGAGAGAGAGAGAGCGCGGCGATAATGGGTGCAAACAAGACAAACAGGCTCAGTCGTTCAAAAATGGAAGCTGCTGTGTCGATCAATTGACGTTATCATTCTCCATCATTCTCTGGACTTATGTGAAGCGACTTGACTTTAATGGCTTTCATAAGATATGTCTTGGCTTGCAAAGACGAGCCATATGCATGACTATTAGGACTGGAGAGCAGGCACTCAATGCAAAGCTCATTGAACAAATACATATGGATATCGCAAACAATAACCCCAATACACTAGACTAAATATGCATTCCTTTATTCCGACGGTAAAATGAACCTGAAAGATCAGAAAATCTTTCCAAGCACCCGTTTGGTATCATCCCCAACGGCATTCAAATCCTGCTTGGGCTTCACAACATCATTTTGCACGAATCGTCTCCGCACAATTGTTTTCTTCTCAGCCACAGCGTCGGCATCCTTGCCAGCCTCCTCCAATTTGCGTTTTCTCTTCTCCTCATTCTTCTTCGCCATACCATCAGCAATTCTTCCGGCCTCGACACCAGCAATGAACATCTTCTCTTCCTTGTGTGCCCGTGCATCTTCAACCCGACGTTTCGATTCTCTCTCTGCTCTCTCGCGATTTATTTGGTCGGTCAAATCGTCCCAGCGGAACCCGGAGAGGTATTTCATATTGAACAGGTCATCACGGTAGTAACTGGGCTACGTTAGTAGAGCTTCTTATCCAGCTGTGGGCTTCACTTACCCAAGACCACCAATTGTCTGGGCATTAAGCGTCTCCGCCATAATCTTAGCATCTTTCTTCCGCAACTCAACCCAGCCCTCTGTATAGAGTTGTCTCTTATTGGATTTTTTCTGCTTTGAGTCGTTGATGCGCTTTGACAGGAAGACCTTGGTGAGAGGGAAGCCGCGCTTCTCGAGAATAGATTTGAGGGCCATCGGCTTCAGGTATGGCGGAAGAGAGGAGACTGATTGAGAAGATTAGTTCTTGTTTGCGGGTGGAGATCATCTGTGAAACTCACGATATACCACTCCAAGCTTTTGCTTCTTCTTTTGCTTTCCGAGTTTCTTGAGATCAAGCGGCTTCACAGCCTTAGATTTCGATTTTGTTGTGGCAGTGTCAAGGTATGCGCCTTCTTCATCGTCATCAAGATCGACTCCGCCTTCTTCAGCATCTTCATTGTCGTCGTCGTGTTTATCGTCATCCGATGCAGAGGGTGCTTTGGATTCGGTTTGCTTGCGCGCCTTGCCCTTCAAGCGCGACTCTTCCACCTCCGAATCCTCGCCTTCTGAATCTTCGTCAGACTGCAAGCCAAAGAAGTCTTGAGTATCCGCTGCTCTCTTTCTCCGCTTCACAGCTCGACCCTTGCTCTCCGTCACCTTCTCTTCGGAATCATAGCCGCGATCGACCTCATCATCACTGGCAGCGACATCCAGGAAATCGTTGTGCTTGCGTGTTGTCATTGTGTACAGGGCGTATGTAGTGGCGCGGAAAGTTCTTGACCTTCAACTTTTTTTTGCGGAGCCCGGAGTAACGCACGGACCACCCATGATCCGCTAATCACTTACATCATCTATAGAAGAGTTGCATGGGAGTTTGGGAATTGATACAACTTATTGTTTCTCCTTAAATATGACTAGAGATTATTTTATTCAGAACATAATTGAAGTAATACAGATGCTGGAAATGTGTCAAATGTGTCTAATAATGCTTCCAACCCATCGGCCTCCGACCACCAGGATAGTAGAGATGAGGGAAATTGGTAGAAATAATTCTTCAACTGCAGTTGAAGCATTGATGCTTATTCAGAAAATGAGCAAGTAAAGTAAATAGCGGGTAAATGGATTTGAAATCATACGATAATGAGAATGTTAATAACGGGGGTGAATGATGGAGAACTAATTGCTAATGACAACAAACTTGTGGAACATGATTGATATACCTCACATTAGCAGCAGTATCCAGCACCCATGGATGGCGATGAAATGTAGTTTTACAACTACATGCAACCTAAGGCAGTAGATCTACACCGATTTCCAAATATCGGAAGTAAAATCTGGAAACAGGATCATATGTGCATCTCTTCAGGTATTGTATCTCCAAGTGAGCCATCATTAGCTCCTCTAATGCTAAGAAATGAAAGAAAAAAAATCCCAAACCAGAAAGGATATACACAGACGCCAACAGCGGGAATCAAGCGCGGATACCAAAAATCGCACCAGCAAAAATGGGTAATCTATCACCGAAACACATGAGATATGCAAGCGAAGAAGAAAAGAGGATAATGAGGCCCCGAGATGAAGAAGTTTTGGGTACGGCGAAATGGGGGATCAAGGCAATGCACGCATTTAGATGCTCAATGCCCACTTTAACCGCTCATAAACAAAGAAAGCGGTAGCTGCCATGGGAACAACCTTCATGTAGCCAATAGTCAAGCCAACCCAGAAACCGCGGAATCCACGCTCAAGCCAGATCTTGCGGCCCGTTTCGATGATTCCGAACCGGCTGCCATCCCCGACTGCACCGCCGACCTGCATTCGTCGTCGGATAACTTCAAGTGGATATGAGGAGGTTTGAGAAACAAGACCGGCAATGGCACCTGAGAATAGCTCCGCGGCGGCTGTTAGTTGAGGTCGTCGAGAGGTCTTGTTGGAAGGTGTGACTTGTGAGTCGGGGAGGGTGGTGTATTGCGCCACGGACGGATCACGAAGCCAGTCACCGATAGTGTCGTGTGTGAGGAACGACATTCCCGCGTAGGGAAGCATGCCAAGGATGGTCGGGGCGAAGCCACGGTAGAAATTCGCAAGGCCTGAACGAGGTACGGCCGAGTTCACGGCTGAAGAAACCGTCTCGGCGGCGGCGACGGTGGAAGAGGGTGGTTTGGGTGTTGCGGCTGCGCCTGTAGATGGGGGCATAACGTGTTCATTGTAGATTTGGCGACAGATATCTCTTAATGACGACCGTGATGATTGCTTAGTTTCGAAGGCGAGTCGTACTCGGACCAGTTCTAGTGGGTATGTGAAAAAGACGGACGTGATACCAGCCATACTACCGGATATCAAGCGGCGAAAGGCGGTCTCTTTATCGTGGGAGGGGATCACGATAGCACGAATTTGCTCGTAGGCAAGGAATTTAATTGCGGCGTAGGGGAAGATTCGGAGGAGTGTGGCTGAATGGCCTTTGAAGAGGCCGCGGGTGCCTTCATGGCGCTTGATGTCCCGGATGGCAGCCGCCAGGCCTGCCCAGCTGCCTGTATATTTGGCAAATTGTGGATTTGAGGCTTGGAAAAGAATCTTGACTCGGTCGAGTGGCGCAACAACAGTTTTGGCCTGTTATTTCCAGAATCTCAAAATCAGTATTCTCTTCTTTTGTTTTTCATATTTCTAAAGCAAGCGTGTTTGGCGATTCTCGCGCACTTACCGCACAACCAGCCAGTCCTCCAGCTAGACCACTCCGCAAGATATAGTCCAGACTCCGCGTCTTGACCGGACTACCAGTTTTTTGTCCATCTGCACTTGCATTGGGGGTCTTCTTCAGGGCCGTGCCACCTGCAATGGGGCCCGCCGATTGTGAATGTGCGATCTCACTCATCTGCGGGTTGTGCTGCGGACTTGATTCCGCACTGGTTTTGAAAGGATAGAGAGACTGCGTAAAGATGGGGTCCCGGTTCGCATGATCTGTCGCGCCGGTCGACATGTAAAAGATGTGGTGAGACCGAGGCTGGGGGCAAAAAGAGGGTCTGGGGAAAACGGTCTTCCCCCCTCGTGACTCTCGGCGATAGCCCGGCAAGAAAAGCTTGGGGTTTCCTCGGGCTAACGGCTGATCCTCAGATTACACTACTCAGGTCGTGCAGGGATTTAACGGTTTCTTGACAGGTGATACAATGAACAAGAGTATCGGAATAATTTTAGGACAATACAAAATTGAAACTTGGGAATGGGGTAAGAATATGGGGCTCATAAAGGCAGAGGCGACAATGACGCACCGTGAGTAGCCGAGGGAAATGTACGGACCGAGTGCGGCAGAAAAAGAACCCGACGAGTCCCGAGCGGTGCAATAGTAAGCGATTGGCTATTGGTCTATATGTGCATCCTATATGTTTCTCCCCTCGTGATCTGGAACTAAGAATGATAAACCAAAAAGTGGAATGTTGTAGAATGAGAACCTCCTCGACTCCTCCCATCTCCAAAAATGCACGGAATGTATACAGATCAACCGATCCCGATAGAAAAATAGAAAGAAAGAAAGAAACAATAATACACCTTAAAACGGCAAAAAGTCGTGGTCGCGTGATCTGGCCAAGGCAAACCAAAAGAAAACAGCCGAGCTATCCTCGACGTGAACCCCGTCGAGTCAGGGGTTTGCCTCGAGTGGCCTTAACCTCGCGCATATCATCGGTGTTTCGCTTGCGCTTGGCTGGTCGGTCAGGGTCGACGTGAAGGTGTCCGATCTCAGTCAGGGCAGCTGTGTTCCTCCAACGAAGACAACGAAGACGGTGTTCATTGACGTCCACATATGTCTTGGTGCGCGTGGTGACCCGCTTGGTGGGCATCTCCTCAGACTCAGCCCGCTCGGTGTTCTCGGACAGGTAGGCCTGGCGGTGCTTCATATATTTAACAATGTATCCCTTCTGCAAGTGAAGTTCCTTTAGTAGCTTGCATTCGCGGTTGCCTCGTGGATCCAGCCATTCGATCAGCGACTCAACCGAGTCCGGATCATCGTAGTAACCCCATTCGCGGGCATTCGATACGTGGGTAGACCCTTCCTCGTGCTTCTTGCGCTCGGCCGGGGTGGTCTGGAAGTGCTTGTGGTACTGTTTGCGTTGTTCATCCGTCAAGTTGATGAAGCCGGCGCTTTCCAGCTCGTCAGGGCCCTGCACCCAAAGGCGGCCATTGGCGTATCGAGCCTCAGCAGTCGAGCTATTCGGCATGCCTTCAAATGGCATGGCGTTGCGCTCAAACCACCAATACCGATTGCAGAAACGATCCAATCCGAGGCATCGGGTCCGGGGGCAGTCAGCCTCACGTAAATCATTATCCACGGTTTCGATCTCCTCCTCGGCCTTAGCGATCTTCGCTTTTAGCTCGTCGATCTTCTTGAGGACTCGCTGGTACTGCTTAGTACCCTTGGGCTGTTTGGCCAGCTGCTCCTTGCGTTCTCGCTCCACCTCTTGCCTCCGCTTGCGTTCAAGGGCACGATCAACTCCACCACGAAGGGCACGTGGTCTAGGCGTGTCCTCATCCTCTGAATCCATGGGGATCTCGGAATCACCCTCGATTCCAGTCATTTTCGAATCGTCCATGTTCTCCCCCTCCAGTTCCGGTAAGGGAGACGGTGACTTTTCAGGTTCCGGCTGGAGCGCCTTTCGCTCCTGGTGCAACTGACGAAGTTCAGTTAACCTGGTAAGATGTTAGTTGAGAAGATTCTTTCACAAGAGCATATATACTTACAACACTTTGCGGGCTTTCTGATGTTCAATCTTTTCTTTACGGAACTCTGTCATCTGGTTACTACATTCCTCAAGATAGTTCCGAATCGCCTTGGTCTCAAGACAAAGCATGGTCATCATTTGGAGAGCCTTGACACGCAAATTGATATCAAGAGTGCGGTATTGTGCCTTGGCAGTCCGCTGGGTCGGTGGTTCATCGAGCGGGGCGAGGTGTTTTAGGATGTCGTTGCAGGTCTTCTCAGAGCGAGGACGAAGAGATAATTGATGCAGGAGGCCAATCATGACAACCTCCCATCCACCATTGCGGAAGTCGCGTTTCCGCAGGCGATCGATCCACCCGTACTTCTCGAACATTTCAGCAGCACGATGGATGCGCTCTTCTTCAGGCTCCTCCTCGACAATTTGTGCCTTCAAACTCTCCGCTTCTTTCTTGGCGAGGCTTCCCCTGGTAGTCATGCGAGGGGCCTTCTCCGGCTGCTCCTCGTCTTCCTCTTCTTCTTCATCTTCATCATCCTCTTCGGAGTCATCGGAATCCTCCGTGGGGAAATCTGGAAGAGAGATCTGGATTGCGCCGCCTTGGTCTTCTGCGTTGACAAGCTTCTTCAGAATGGCACAGTGCAACTCGACCAGCAACTCACAATCGATTTCTTCTGATGAAAAGCGCATGGCTTGAACATAGTCATCGAACGTGAATGAATCCAGCTGGAACACCTCGCAGTAAACATTGAGAGTATCCCATGTCTCGAGAAGTAATCCGACGGATTCCGGTTCCAAGTCATCGGGCAGAAGGTCTTCTCCTCCATCCTCCTCCGACTCGCCTAGCATCAACAGCTTCAACGTGGGACGAGGATTCTTATCATGACGTGGGGCAAGTTCGAGATCCTCAATGGGGTATCTGACAGGTGGTGGTGATGAAGGTCTCGATTCATTTTTAATAACAACCGCAGGAGGAGGCATTTTCTTGTCACCGACCAGCGGCGGTTTGGTTGGGCGGAGTGGGTTGTTCGGTGACAGAAACGAAGGATTCCCGTTCAGCGACCGCTGATATTCTTGATACTGAGCTTCTCTCGATTTTGCCGTATCATTTGCTGAGAACTTCGATTTCTGGCCCTTGACAGCTGGCTTCAATTCAGGCAATTGTTGAGACGAAAAGAATCCAAAGAAGCCATCCTGGTCTGCCTTCTTCATCGCCTTCTTCTCTGCGACCTTCGCGCCGTACTGCAAGTGCTTGGGGACCTCTGTGGAGATTTTGTATTCCTCTGCAATCGACGCCTTCACCAGCCAGGGCGCACCGGTCCATGATTCTCGAGTAACATTGTTCTTGATAAAGCCGCGCAGCATCAACTTTGTGAACGACTTGCGATCACGCGTGATATGGTCTTGGTCCAGCAGCGCTTCCTCATTGGGACGGTCTGAGATCTTTACCAAATACCGAGCATACGCAGGGGTCTTGATAGTCCCGTCAGCAAAGAGCTGTTCAGCAAAGTTGGCCTTGTCCCTGATGGTGCCGTGAAGTCTGGTACTATCCTGCAGCAGGATGACGACAGGCTCTCCGGGGTAAAAATCCTGCTTGAATTCCTGGAACTGTTGTTAGTCTATCTCTAGGGGCGTTTTCTAGTCGATCATTTCATCTTACTTCATATACTTCGTCCACTTTATATAAAAGGAGCAATTAGCTTAGTCGCGGTATACCGTAGAGTTGTCACAGGACCTACCCAGATTGTCAACCCGTGAGGTTGTCGCGAATTGGATTCGACGCAAAATTGGTTCTTTCAGAGCTTCAGGGAAGCTGTTGTTCACCTCGCGCGACTCTTCCATCTATTCGAGAATGAGCCCCCGTCTCTCATCTACCAAGCCCAATATGCCATTGTAGCCACCTACCTCACTTCGATAAGCTTCGAAAAAGTTCAATCCCGAATGACCGGTGATTTCACAAATAAATCGACGTTGTTTATAGAAGTCCATGCGCTGGAGGTACGGCTCATAGCTCATGAAGACCTCGCTGGTCTCTGGGATGACCCAGACCTAATGTGGTATTAACAAGATTGGTTCTTTCAATCCCGGGGGGTATGGGCGACACGGGTGTACCTCGGAATTGTCATCTTCAATGACCGGCCGTGGCAAGTATTGGACCGGCTTTCGTTTAAATAGCACCTGGGGTTTGTAATGTTAAGCAACTGTTCCACCGTCATGTATGGTTCCGCCGCCAGTAACCTGAACGATGGAAGCCAAGTGTATACGATCGCATACCATTATATCTTAAATGTCGTGCCGACACGCGCCGGGCTACCGGGGAAGGTTGTGAACAGCCTCGAACATGAACCAACTAGAATAGCACGCGACGTCAGTCAGCGGATTGCGTCCAATCATGCGGGAAAAGGCCCACTATTGCAAGAAGTATGGAACAAGTAGAGATGACAAGATAATGGTGATAGGAGGTGTATAGCTTGAAGCGATTCTATTTCATATGGTTGGAACTCGCCGAGAAGGTGGTCGAGGCGACCAGGGCCAAAGCGGGTGAACCGCGAAAGCGTGACGATAGAATCGAGGCGGACTTACCGGAGAAACGCGTGTTGGATAGCCGTGCAGTTCCAGTAACCAAAGCTGGAACAAGGGTGGTGGTAGAGATCGGATGGTGGACGCGCAAGTCGCGTTGAAGGAGAATTGGGGGAAGGAGAGAAAGCAGAAAGTCGAAAGGTTGAAAGGCCTAAAAGAGGAGGAAGCGGTAGATCAACCGCGAATCGGCGGTGGACGCTGATTGGCGGAGAGGAGGAGCAGCGGGAAGTCAAAAGCCCAGCAGAAAAACCGCTTTTGCTTCTCTCGGGACCCTCCTCGCCCTCCTGCCCCGTTGCCCGCGCTTGTTGTCTTCCCCCTGTCACTCTCCCCACCATCAACCCTTGTATTTACCCTCTTTCGAGTCGTCGTGACGCAGAGAATTTTGTCAGTAATCATTTGTTTTATTTTATCTTCCTTGTCCCGGGTTTTCTGCGATTATCAATTGATCTCCTCGGGCCACCTCTCCGACAACTAGGGTCATGTCGCAACAGTGACTGTCATATACACCCAAAATATTATAGTTTCCCACCACCATCCTGTTTTAAGCTTACCAAAAGTAGAAGATAGTATTTCTCGGTGTCTTTCTTATTATTACGACTATCTCATTCTTTCAGATAGCTCTGCCCCAATTAGCAGGGCAGCACGTTTGTTCGATATCTACGAAGGCACACCGGCACAGGTTGGATATCTGTTATCTGTGATGAACAAGAAAGAACTTAACAAAATAGCTTTCTTTATTAATTAAAGGCCAGGTATTGGATGGCTGTTACTGGCTTTTCTAAACACGCGACAGAAAGGCAGTATTTCATGACTAGAGATTGTTCTCGAGCTTCGCACATCTTTTTCTAGCTCCGTTAAGACTCCAGGGGCTTTTTTCTGGATATCCATATAGCCTCATGGACCAAGCAATGCTTCTTTGGATTATATATGGTCATTCTCCCACAGGGGGTTTGGAAGTTGAAGAAGTGGATTCGGCGTTGCAAACATCCCCACTGGAAGCCTGAGGCTATCAACAGACGCTCTCCAACCCTTTAGGCTGGGAACGCTGTGTTCATGATCCTATCCTGATAATTCCTGACCCAAAATGACAGAATAATATCTTGATTAATTTAAAATGTTCATTTACCCCACAAACTACGTCGTTACCTACCTTGGTATATTGCCAAGTCTTCTAGCCAATCAACGCGAGTCAAGTCACGGTTCTTTCATCTTATAGATTGTCTTATCTCAAAGGAAACTAAGTTAGTTTTTGGTAAGCTCATGCGTCGATGACAAAGTCGAGGGATTGCCTAGTGATTCATGATCGTCCCTTCAAAGTCTGACCAATTACTTGAGAATGATATCTTTACATATTTACATGGAACCCCTCGATCATGTTCCATTTTTTCCTATTCCATCTTGTGGACTGGTAACCTTCTCTCTTTTACCGAAAAAGAATCGCGTGGCTTGCGATGAACCTTTTAGAACGGATGCCATTGCCACGTAAATATATATGTGAAGGCTCTATGCATATATACCTCACAATCCTAGAACTTGGAAATGATGCAACCTTCAAGTCGAATCAAACGGAATACTTAGTTCAAAATATTTTGCTCAAAAACCTACCGTCTCAAAGGAAATTCGTTACCATTCTCACTAATTCTACAAATTTGTATTTTGACCGCATCCTGCAGCATGCATGGATCTGAAGTGGGACTAACCCCGTTGGGTATAGTGCGGGTTAGGCTCCGTGCGGTTCCAGGTTTAAGTGGGTCTGGCCCACGTGGTCTGCCAAACAATGCAAACACCTTACATCATTGTTTCTGCCAGAGCGTGTACGTGCTAAGGTATGTACTGGATTCAATATTTGATATACACTTAGATTATATGGCCTTAAAATGAAGAAGGAAATATTTTTGCTATCGTGAGTAGTTAGTCTTCTCTTCTATTCAAGCTCAAAATTTGGAGCAGTATTATAGAAGTGGGATCCAGACGGACAGATAGAGTACTAATGTTGGGTCGGTCCTTGAGAGTAATGGTTGGAACGAAAAGAACATGGAAAAGAGGCTTGGTTCCTCATGGATTTGCTATCTGTAGAGAAATAATAACGATAGATGAAGCCTAGTTAGAATGGAGCTAGAGAGGCGTTTACAACTAACCCGGTTTCGAAGGCCGCAGTTTTCTACCTACGCAGAGAACATATAGTTTTCCACAAGTGGTAGACTAATTTTTCACCATTAAAACTTCTATGTCCATGTGAATAGTCGTTTGCGACAGCCATTCCAAGGCCACGGAGAGCGGGGTAGTGGAGGGGCGGTTCGGAGGTCCGCAGAAGTCGAACTAGAGCGAAGAATGGGCAGCTAAGAGTTTATACTAAATCAGTTTCATAGCTTGATTAGTTGACTGGTAGTACAGTATGTTGATGACTGTGAGCGGTGGGAGAATTCTGGCGGGCCTCGGAGTTGGTGAATATGCTGGCGAACGACGGTCGTATATATCGAGTCAAGCTAAGCCTAGGAAGGCATAGTCCGACGCCCGGGATAATTGTAAGAAATGCGTCCAATGATGAGCAGCTTCAGGGATTAAAGGCTGCTTATGTTAATGTCAAGGTCAAGTCCGAGAGGGAAAGGAAGCTCCTCCGCACCGGAGCAGGTCACGTGCATATGCGGAGAACAAATCAGGAGAAGGCCAGGTATCAACAGCCTCACTAGCGCAGGGCAATCTATCCCGCATGGACTTCACGGACGTCGGCATCCGACACACCATTCTCAACAGTCTCCAACTGCATCATTTCATTGATTTTTCTCCCTCGGCTGCTGCCATTGCTAAGGAAGCTCGCCTTTGCGTGATTGCTATTGTGGCTGGGTGGATCACTACTCGCGTCGTGTCTAGTCTCTGTGAACTTCCCCGGAGATCGACATCGTGTGAACATTGTGGCTCCAGTCGTCCGAAAGGCTCTATAACTGAATAATTGATATAGACTGGTATACTACCCGCGCGCAGGAGTTGTCTATATTGCATTGTCCCTGGACTCAGAACCTTCTTGTCTTTACCAACATCCAATCCATACGCATCTGTCCTTCACACTGCCACAATGAAGACATTTACTTCAATCGCATTGCTTGCTGCAGGCGCTACAGCTCAGATCATTGAGAGTGCAAGCTTTGGCTTTGGCAAAACGTATGGAATTTGCTCTCTACTTTCTGGTCTCCTCTTGTCTAATTGCTTCGACTAGTATTTCCCCAAGCCGAGACTCGATTCCAGGATGGAACATTAATGGAGAGGGCTTTGACACATCTTTGGTGAGTCTTATAAAATTTGATTGTCGTCTACTTCTAACGTTTGTCTAGCTATCCGACAAACTCATCCTAACCCCTCCCTACCCCGGAAACGTGCGAGGGTCAGCCTGGGCCCAGAACCCGTACGTGACACCCCCTCAATCGAATCATGGAGAATATACTGAATATGAGACAGTATTTCACAACCTGAATGGGCCGCCGAGTTTCAATTTCGAGCTACCGGCCCCGAGCGAGCTAGCGGAAACCTCCAATTATGGTACACAAAGGATGGTCAGGCTCGCGTTGGCACATCTAGCATCTATACTGTGGGCCCCTTTGATGGATTCGCCCTGGTGATTGATACCCATGGTGGAAGGGTACGCTTTGATCCAAACAAATTCATTGGATGATGGCTGATCAGCTTATAGGGTGGAAGTATTCGTGGATTCTTGAATGATGGAACAACAGATTACAAGACCCACCGCAGCGTCGATAGCCTGGCATTTGGGCACTGTGACTACGCATACCGAAACTTGGGTCGTCCCTCGGTGGTGAAGCTCAAGCACACCAACTCGTTCTTCGAGGTCACCGTGGACGACAAAGTCTGCTTCTCGACCGACAAGGCATGCGCCCATCTCCCAAAGGCGTTAAATGAATGTTACTAACCGTAAGTAGGTCGCTCTCCCAGCCGGAAACACCTTCGGTATCACGGCTGCCACCCCCGAGAACCCCGACTCCTTCGAGATCTTCAAGTTTGTCCTGGAATCCGCGACCGGCCAGACTATCCCTCAAGGAACCCCCCAGCAAAAGCAGCAGCCCATTGCAAACCAGAACACCCCGCCGGTGGTCCAAGCAGGTTCTGAAAAGGACTACTCAGCCCAATTCTTCGATTTGGGCAACCGCATCCAGCTCCAGAGCAAAGCCACCAACGGCATCGCCCAGGATATCAAGGCGCTGGTGACGAAGAGCGAGTCCCGCCACGGCGAGATCCTCCGCAACACCGTATCAAAGGACCAGTTCAACTCCCTCGATAACCGGCTCCAGCGCATCGAGACGCTGCTCCAGAATATTCAGCGAGACTTGGAAGGCAAGGACTACAGCAGTAACTTCAACAAGCTCCACGATACTCTGCGGTCTTCGCATCTCAGTCTGCGGGAGAATCTGCAGGATCACTTCCTCAATGGTAAGTTATTTGAAATCAAAACCGTCGCACGAGGTCATATACTGACTTATCAAACCTCTAGCTATTACTGCTTCGTCTCCTCGTATGGGCTTCTTTATTTTCCTGATCATTGCATTCCAGATTCTCCTCGCCGTGTCATACGTGGTTTACAAGCGTCGGCGCGCCAATATGCCCAAGAAATTCCTGTAAAGGGTTCGCATCGCATCGCGCTCGGAAATTTTCTTTCAGCAAAAAGCCTTTTGATCCGGATTCTTGCACCGCCTTAAATGCATACGATTTCTCTTCAATGAGTTGTGTGGCAAAATGTGAAATGAGATCTCATTTTGTTCTTGCGTGTCGTTTCTTAGCTCTGATGTTCCCCTTTGCCTCTGGTTTGGCGCTAGGCTCTTTTGTACGCCGGTTTTCGGATTTTTCATGTTCATGTAGAGTACGAATCTAGCAATTTCTATTTGATTTGATCATTATGAAGGTTGGAATTGCAAAAACCATTGTGTTTTGTGTGTTTTAAAGATAAACAAAAAATCGGAATCGAAATCGAGATGAAAATCGTTGAAAATCAAATCACGGAATCGATGAAATGGATGTATCGTATCCATTTTTTTGGGGCCCATGCTATCGTACAAAGGAATTCTTCGAATATGCGCCGTCCCATGCTCACATGACAATTTCGCAGATCAGTAAAAAAAGCGAGAAAAATGCAGAGTTTGGAAAGAAAGAACGAGACAAAAAAGCGGAAAAACCCCCGGCCCCGGATAACAATGAGGGAAAAAAAGACAAAAACAAAAAAAACAAGTAAAGCTAAGGAGAAAAGGTGGAGAAGGTCAGGCAGCAGGCTTGGTCGTGGGGGATTCCTTGGTATCCTTCTCGGCCTCGACAGCTGCCGGTGTTTCGTCGGCTGGCTGTTCAGGCTGGGAAGATGAAAGGGGGGTAGATTGTTGTTGGCCACCATGGAGCATATCGAGGAGAGCGTCTGCAGCACTGATCTCACGGTCACGAGAATCTCCAGCTCGAACATGCTGAGCCTCAGATTCACAGAGAGATTCAAAATTCTGCATCCATTCCTCAGAAGCATTGCCGCCATTTCTAGCCAAGTCCTTAACTGCAAGCGTAGTAACGGCGACCATGCGCCTCGCCAGGCGCTCAGCGACTTCTTTGTTGGTATTCTTGCGATCTTCCTTAACAGCGGATACAAAATCCATGATCATGTCCCCAGGAGGGAAACGAAGGCGATCTGCCCGCCAGTCGTCGTCAAACGTGGAATCCCGGTCATAACTGGTGTTGGGCTCTGCGTCTACCAGGAGTAAATTCCGGGGACGACGAACACGACGCTCCTGAACATTGCCATCGACGATTTTTATGGCGAGCAGATCCTCCGGCGTAACGTGGTTGGGACACATCCACCCGACAACAGGGTTAGGGGGGATGGCACGGGGAGGATCAAGACAATCCATGTGGAAACGGCAAGGACAGTAGTCACATTTGATTATGGGGCGCACATTGTCCGTGGACTTGCCACATTTGTTGCAAAGAATCACATGCCCGTTTTCCATTAGCTTGAGCAGGCTGGGATCGTTGTAGGCCGGTGTCAAGGTTCCGGGCTTCGCTGGCTTAGTCAGACGTGGAATGTGGGGAACGGTCTGGAAGAAGCGCTGCTTCTTGCATGGGGACGAGTCACCAGGACCATTCGCATCTTCATCTTCTGAATCGCCAAGATCATACTGGACTACTTCACCGACACCTGCAAAGTACTCCTTGATCTCGGTGGGGGGACAATAATCGGATTTTTCGAGGGTGTCGGCTGCCAGGATCGCAAAGGTGAACTCATGCTGAGCATCGCAATTCGGGCAAAACCACTCATCCTTGAGTGAATTCTTGTTGGCAGTCTTCACACATTTGAAATGGAAGGCATTTTCACAGGTGTCACAGCACAGTAACTTGCCACCACCACCGCACCAAGCGCAGTTGTCGATATTTTCTGCGTCGTTGTCCCTGTAGAAAGCCAAAGTTAGTCTCGAGGTGATCAAGGAAATGCACAAAAGATGAGTTTATCACGTACTTCGAGTCAGGTCGGAACCGGGCCATCCAGTTCTGCCGCCAATTTTTCAAAGCAGGCCGTTTGGTGCTAGCATTTGAGAGGGACCGAGATCGATTGTTCGCAGGAACAGAAGGAGACTTTGTAGTGGAGGTCTTTTTCTGCTTCTTTGAGGCTGGAGCTTTGCCTTTATCGTGATCCTGCTTCTTCTGTCGCTCTTTTCGCTCCTCAGCACGCTTGGAGCGTGGGGAAAGGTCTGGCACAGGAGGTGCGTCAACGTCTTTGTCCGGCTCATCCGGCTGGATCTCTGGGTCGGGAAGCTCAGGGCGGATGGAGCTGGGCTTCACAGAGATTTCCTCAACATTGGCCTCTTTGGCAAAGCGAGCACGCTTGTTGCGCATCTTCTCACCCATGGCTGGGTCTGTTTCCCACTCGTGTCGGCGCTTGAAGGAGTTTTCGTTGACACGAACTGGCTTCTTTGGGCGTTTGTAAGGCGCTGTGTTTGTTTTCCCATTCACAAATAGTTCTTCAAGTTTGGGGCCACTCGTGTCCCGGTAGATGTCAGAAACTTTGAAAGAGGGCTTGCCTGGCTCTGCTGCGACAGACTTTGCAGAAGACAAACTGGAACTGCTGTCTGACTCGTATTCAGGGTGAAGCTCCGCCTGAGCACATTTTGCACTGAATTCTTTGTACCATAGATCGGCCTCTTGCACTGAGTGACTGAGTATTGTGCGTAGAGCGAGTTCGAGTCGGTGATCCTTATTCTCCCGGCCGATGTTATGAATCAACGCCAACTTGAATTCATCGCTTTTTACTTCAGACCAGAAGTAGGTAAGACTTAACGCAACATCGTCATCACCAATGACCCTTGAATGAGAAATGGCGTTCTCTAAGATCTTTTTGAGCTGAGGAACGTCATAAACGTCGGATGCCGGCTGAGGGATGTGATTTAGCACATCGATGAAATTACGACCAGTAGTAGACTTATCGGCTTCTGAAGCCATACCAGCGTCTGCTACAGCTGTAGCTGGAGGTGATTGTGTTTGGTGTAAGGGGGTGTCGGGGTCGGGTGCGGAAAGAAGAGTGTCGGGCACCGTTAAGATCGAGTCGGTCAAGACCTCGTCAGCGGGGGTCTGGACGGGGGTCTCTGCCGGAGAAAGGGATGGGTGTGCTGTCGAAGGAGGTAGAAGATGGAGATCAAAGGCCTCGGAAACCGGAGTCGCCAGATTTGTTTTATCTGGGTCGTCTCCATTCACTTCTCCATTCACTGTGACACCCATATCCCTTCTGACCATCTTCTCAATGGAGCTCTTAAGTGCCACTGGATTCACTCCCCCTGTGAATCGGTCGCCTTGTTTATCAATGCACGAGGAATCTGAGAGCATGGCCTCCTCCGCGGTCGGTGTTATAGGGGTGTCGGTGGTCATAAGGTCTTCCTCCTCCTCATCAGTGTCCCCCACCCACTTAGTGACCTTACGGACATGCTTGGGAGGTGGCTTCAAGCCGACGCTTTTATACTCTGCGGGAGACGGGTACTGGCCGATCGGTTTCATGATATAGATGGGGTTCTTTTCTGTGCTGGTGGAATCGGCATCGGCCTCAGTCGGGCGCGCGCGTGCGACCGGGGGATCCTCCCATACAGTCTCAGAGGACTTTTTTGGTTCACTTATTGGCGCATTGCCAGTGTGCGCGGAATAAGCGCGTTTCGGACGCGGTTTAGGTACTGAAAGCTTGCGCTGTGTCGCGGGTTTCGCGGATTGAGAATTAGCCCGGCGACTGGATCGAGTCAAGTAGCCCATCGCGGTAGGCGGAAACCACCTGCTAGGGTTAGCGCCACGCCCGTCCGTGCCCTAACTATAACTTGGCATTTGAGGACTTGATCACTCACATTTGGCTTAAATGTTAATTTGATTGTAAGATTTATGTCTCATGTGTTCAATTGTGACAACGGGGCTACAAACATAATTATGTCCACTAAATTGTCGACCTTATTAACCTCAGTATGGGCACTCTAGGGATTGGGGAAATAGGAAGCCGTGAGAGGTATCTTTAGCCTCACATTCACTGTCTCCACAGATAAGTTAGTAGGCTTTAAGTGAATCTCATGGGAAGAGTACGAGCGTATGAGCAGACAAAGAAGAGAAAGACCTAGTAGCTACAGGTATGCCAAGGTAAGGAAACACATTGTGGACAGTGATCCCTGGTGTCGCCGTTAGTTGATATGAAGGAAGAAACTGTTTATCAACTATTGCAGGATTTCTAGTAAGCTCATGTGAGGTCAGATACCTAAGGAAGCACACAGTATGATCCCCCGGTTGAGGTTCCCCTGCTAAAACCTTGAGCGTTTTCGACATACCAATAATTACACGCCGGTTGATTATGCAATATTCACTAAATTTAAGCTTACCTCAAAAGCGAAATGGCCCAAATATGACGCTATCATATTTTGAAGTTGGAGCGAGGTTTGGTTATACCACTCCCGTGGATAGTGTCTTTCGAAATGGAGCGAAGAACGATTCAGCCTCCACAACATCCAGTCTCCTTCCATATCCCAGAAAAGACTGATCATAAAGACCAAATGCTGGCTTCAGCCGAGGTTTACGTAGCTAGCGCTTGATATGATGTTGTTAGCTAGGTCCATTACCTTTGCCTTTGCCTGGGAACCTTCATGTAGCACTTCTTGTATGTGGCGATCTTCGCCATATACCATTTAGGCACTAGGAGTTGATACAGACATAAAGGATACACCCAGTGCATCTTATGCATGAACAAGCAGATTTGTCGTGCTCATAGAGAGGCTACGACCCTCTCTACCTAGACAAATACCAGAGTAGTGAAGCAAGTCGAGGTTTTATGACCAAATCGCGTTGGAGTCGATGGGCAGCTTGATGGTTAGCATGGAATGGCTTTAGATGCTCTGATCCAATAACACGGCGGTACCATTCCCCATGGCCCATATGTACATAGTTACGCGCGCAGCACTTCCATACGTATGTTGAGTCTAAGGGATTCAATCAAGGAAGATTCAAGGCCCCGGAGATGGAATGGCAACGTTTTTCGACTTCATGACCCTGTTGCTAATTACATGGCGCGGATATCAGACAAAAAAGTCTACAACTATCATGGTAAGAATGGGCACAACACCCATGAATGACATTGTTGCCCGTTTCTCACACACACAGACATCAGTCATCAGCTATTTTCTGGGGGTTTTTTATCGTAGAAGACTCCCGAGATCGTATGGTCCGATTGAAATTTGTTATTGGATATCTTTTTTTGTATGACTTGAAGACTAGATACCAATATCAAGTCTTATTCCAAATTTAGATCGGAGATAATGCAAATGGAGATTAAGGCAAAGAGCTCTGATCAATCCATTTACTCTTCACCGGCGGTGGTGGTCTTCTTCTTCTTGCTCTTGCTCTTCTTGTTGCCGGTAGAGCGGGCCAGGGGCTGCTCGAGGATCTTAAGGATCTCCTCATCCTCGATCTTCTTGTCAGACTTGTACAGCTCCAGGTCAATGGGAGCGGGGGCGGCAAGCTTGGTGAGACCGTTCTTGGTGATGGCTATAATATTATTAGTAAACTTTATTCGTTGTAGGACTAGGTAATTAGAAACTTACCAACGGTAGAGAGCAGGCGAGAGACGGGGGAGCCGTCAGTCTCACCAGCAGGCTCGTATTGGCGCAGGACACCGCCACGAACACACTCGACAACACCGACCTTGGCGGACTTCTCGTCGTCAAGCTGGCGCAAGCTGAAGGGGAAGGTACCGAACTTCTTGACAACCTCAGAGAGGGTTTGGCGGGAGCTGGGACGCTTCAGACCGTAGGTGGTGGTGGTACGGCGGTGCAGGGTGGTGCGGTGGTCGAGGTTCTTGACCTTACCGGATCCCAAGCTGAGGCCGACCTCAACACCCCAAACCTCACCAACATCGGGGACACCCTCACCACGGACACCCTCGCCGGGGACCAGGATGATCTTCTTGTTACCCTCAATCTCGTTGCGGTCGAACATCCAGCTGGTAGTGTTCTCAACAACCTTGCAGTCGTAAGCCTTGGCGATCTTCTCCAGGAGATCAGACATGTAAGACTGGGTAGGGGGCTTCTTGGCGGCGGCCTTAGCCTTCTCCTCGTCAGTACCCTGAGCTAACAGACCGGCGGGAACCATCAAGCGGAGCAGGAGCTCGTTGGCGTAGTGAGTAGCGACAATAAGGTCAGCCTCACGGCCGGTGATGACCTCCTTGGCAGCGTCCTTCTTGGCGACGACGTGCATGTCACAGACAATAGTTCCGAATCCATCAATCTGGGCACCGAGCTGGATCTTGACGATCTCACCGGCCTTCAGAGTGATCTCGGCCTCGGCGGCATCGGACACAAGGGGAGTGTAGGGAGTGACATAGGAGCTGGGAGAGACGGTAGTGGGGTGAGAGATACCTTTTTTCCTCAGTTAGATTTCACCGTTCGAAAATTCATATCAAGAAAAAATTAGAAAAAATTAGAACCCACCCTTGGCGATCTTCTTGCCCTTGTAGACCTTGGCGATTTCCTCATCGAGGAGCTGGTCACCCTTCTGGCAAATCTCGACGATCTTCTCGCCCTCAACACACAGAGCTATTGGAAGATATTAGGTCACATATCGATGTAAGTTAATGGCGAAGTACAACGTACCAGTGACGGCCTCGAGCACTTTGTGTGAAATGCCGGCAGCGGTCTTGTACTTGGTCAAGGTGTCGGGGTTGTTGAGGGTGTAGTCTGGAAGAGAAATTAAACCAATTAGCTCTGGAAATTTCCTGGAAGTTTGTTGATGTTGTCCTTGAGCCCCGCCAAAGCTCTGCGGCTTGTCGGACAGCGATGCCCACAAACGTCAGAGCTTTCTCGGGAGCACCAGTCGTTTACTTACCAACCTCGGGGGTTTGAGTCTCGACCATTGTGAAGTAGGTTGGCCTGGCCGGTGATATAGAGAATCAAAAAAATAACAGGTGGGTATTGACGGTAGATCTGAAATCCACTGGAAGCCTGAGAAGAATGGATCGAGAACAAGTCGTGTGCAGCGAATGAAGCGTTTAGCGTTTAGCGGTAGTGGGGTTATTCACTGTTGCAGCCTGATCTGTCAGGCTTGCCGTAGGGTTACGGCCGCAAAGACGTCATGGGTCATGATGACGGTCTATTGGTGCTTTGCTTTCCCCGCTTTTGCAGCTTTGTGAGTGAAATCATGTTAACAGTATCTGTGCAGTCTGCGTGCAGTTTCTATTAGGTACTTACATCCTTTGAGGAGGTCACAAGGGGCTAGCCACGGGCCCAGAACCATACCCCGAGCTTCTCCGCAGATGTAAACACAAATGAACTCCCCTTTCTTTTCCGAGCTTCTGCCTCCCTTTCCAAGATATCAAAGCCTCTTTGCAAAATTTTAATCAATTTTTGCCTTTCAGCATTCGGAAATTAGCAACATGAGATCCACTCCTACGCTTCCCGTCCGGGTATTGACCCATAACATCCGCTATGCAACCAACTCTCCATTCAAGGGGAACGGCCTTGGGCCGAACGAAGACAAAATCTTTTGAACGAGTTAAAATTCCATTCCCGTCATTGTAATGAAACATTCATATGCCTGCAAGAAGTTCTTCATAACCAACTTGTGGACATTCACGCTGGCTTGAACCCATCCAATGCGTCTTTGACCCAAGAGTGGGCATACATTGGTGTCGGTCGGGATGATGGCCATCAAGCGGGCGAATACTCACCAATCTTTTATCAGCCATCGGTATGGGGCTTGCAATCTTGGGAGACGGTATGGCTCTCCGAGACTCCCTTCAAGCCCTCGAAAAGCTGGGACGCAGCCTCTGTCCGAATTGTCACTATTGGCCTCTTCACTCATCACAAGACAGGCAATACTGTCCTAGCCCTGAACACACACCTCGACGATCAAGGATCGCGCTCCAGACTTGAGGCTGCACGCATCATCCTATCTAAGATTCGTGATTACCAGCAGGGTCAATTCGGGGGTCTGATCTCAGGGACATTTTTATCCGGAGACTTGAACAGCAAGGAAAAGCAGGAAGCATACTTGGAGTTGACAGACAAGGGCGGCTTGAGTGATACTTATAAGCTGATCTCCGACATGCATCAATATGGGAATCACAACACCTTCACTGGGTTTGGATATGGCAAGGAGCCACCAAAGCGGATTGACTTCATTTTGCTGGCGCCCGACGGGAACCAGCCCTGGAGAGTTGATGGGTACTCGGTGATACCAAACCGGTTCGATGATGAAGTCTATAATTCGGATCATTGCGCGGTGGTCGCCGATCTCACCTTGGTTGGATAGTTTGTATATGTAGCGTTTCTGGTAGTTGGACATGATGATGTGCTTTCCGGGACCAACACAAAAAGCATAGGACCTTCCAAGAACATTCTCCTATAATTTGTTTGGCTCAAATTCGAGTAAGGTTAATCTCGCTTCCACAAGGATCAACTGAGAGAGCTCCAGGCAGTTGAGCTTTCCTTGGATACATATGAAGCACCCACCGGCAAAGCCCAAATCGCATATTCGGAGCATGCCCACTTCAAGCTACGTAGATGAAGCAGCAATGCAAAGCTTAAATAAGACAATAAGATAATAAGGAACAACTGTTCCAATTTGGGTTCTGATGAATTACCGTTGTCCCGCCCTGGCGCCATGTTACGTCCGTGGATCATGCACGATAATTCAGGCAATAGCGTAAAACTTATCGAAGTAGAGACTTGTTCCTGCACATAAAGGTTGTGAAATATCCCGTTTGCCTATGTACTCATTTGGGTTCAACATCGATGAGACTTTACACATAAGCTTCTGAACCTCGGAAGTATGAGAGTCGACCCAATATTTTATGCCTAACTCTGCAGGCATCAAAACCTCAGTTGGGGGTCCAGGTCACATGACCCTCACATGCCGTCAAATTGGTCCTGGCGCAGCGCCGTCTCCAGCCATAAACGGGCAAAGTATACTGTCCCTGAACGTAGAATTTACTCTCCTCCCGTATATACCCTCCTGAACTCGTATAGAGCACTCTGTGTGGGCGTGGAAGGGCGCGTCGAGCATAGTCCTTGCTTTTTGCCCGGGAGCGGACATCTCGTAATCCTCCCCTTTGAACTGAACTTCTCCCACCCACCCGCGCCTTAAGCGACCGCCACCACAGCCTCTCCAGCATCAGAAGATACAATCGGGAGGTACCGATTATCTTCCCGCGCGAAGCTCCCTGAGAAAAGTGACCTATACTCCGATACCGATCGCTCTCTGCCTGACTCCACCTGTGCGAGCGCTCGTGACAAGAGTGAGACCATTATCGGCACCCAACCCCCTTTGGCTCTGGTATGTTGTTCTGTTCCTATGAGCTTCGCTGTTTTTCGGCTTCACCAATTCCATGCCATTTCATCTTTCTCCTCGCGCTGCTCAAGTCAGTGGCAGCGTGTCGCCCAGGACATGCGTCCGTCGCGACACGTCCATCGATCGGCGCCAGAACAGGCCGAGGGTGACCGCGCAGTCGCGATGAGGATAGCCCATTGCTCCACACATGAGGATGATAACTAATCTAGGTGGATTTTATCTCTAGGACGTTATTCGATGATGCTGTTTTAATTAGCTCTCAATTATCCTTGTCGCGTTGAGTGCCACTCCCCATAGATTACCGACTGAGTGACACCCAACGCCCGTATCCTATTCCAATCCAACAAATCGCCATGCCATCTCCGGAATTGGCCAGTGGCTCTGTTCCACCAGAGTTCTCTACCGCCGACTCCCAATCTGGCATGCAGAATGGCTCCGGCGCGTCTGACACGAGGCCTGGAGGAGAAGATCCCACGAACCCGGGAACACAGCCATCTGCCAATGGCCAGGAGAGCAATACATTTGAAGATGGGAAACAGAATGCCAAGGCTATGCTGGCGGCATCTGGTGTTACGGATTCCAACAGTGATCCCAATGGTACACCCCAATCGAATGGCACAAATGGTTCCGCGCAAAGTCGAAAACGATCTCGTGACGGGTCTGTTATTCAGTCCAGTGACATCTCAGGGACAATGACCGTCCGGACGCGCGAGACGCCCGTCGAACAAATTATGATAGAGAATCTCGTCAATCGCGAGTTTGATTACTCGGCTGCAACTGCTTGGCAAAACCCAAGCCAGGAATTGCAGCGAGAGAAAAGGGCGGAGCGTGATTTTTACTTACAGCTTCGACGTGACAACCAAACAAACCCATCTGCATTGTTTGGCGCAGGGTACGAAGGGTTTGGGAATACACGCACGGACCTGCGAAACCATCCACCTCAGCTTTTGTACCCAGCCAACCGACGTAGGCCTGGGAATCGCAAGACTCGCGAGCTTCGGATCTCACGTCGAGATATGAAGGTGCAGAGCGAGCAGATGGACGACCTGGTGCCCATTCGTCTAGACATTGACTGGGAGAAAGTTAAGATTCGCGATACTTTTACTTGGAATTTACATGATCGTGTTATATCCCCAGACTTATTTGCCGAAAAGCTGGTGGAGGATTTGGGTCTACCTATGGAAACTTCCGCGCCTCTCATGCGCCAAATCTCGCAAAGCATTCAAGAGCAGTTGATGGACTACTACCCGCAAGTCTACATGCACGAAGAGGCTCTTGACCCGCACCTCCCTTACACGGCATACCGAAACGATGAGATGCGTATCCTAGTCAAGCTCAACATCACTATTGGACAGCATACCCTCATTGATCAATTCGAGTGGGATATCAACGATGCACAAAATTCTCCTGAGCAGTTTGCCATGCGCATGACAGACGATCTTTCTCTCTCTGGCGAGTTCACCACAGCCATCGCCCATTCCATTCGTGAACAATCCCAACTCTTTACTAAGTCCCTTTACATTGTTGCACATCCATTCGACGGTCGCCCCATCGAGGATCCCGATCTTAGCGCTTCCTTCCTACCAACACCCGTGTCCTCCGCTTTCCGACCTTACCAATCGGCCAAGGAACACACGCCTTACCTCTACGAATTGAATGAGACAGATCTTGAGCGAACAGAGATCTCGATATCTCGGGAACAACGTCGCCAGAAACGATCCATAAATCGGCGTGGTGGTCCTGCTCTACCGGACCTAAAGGACCGTCAACGTACGATCCGGACATTGATTGTGTCTTCTGTCATCCCCAACTCGGCTGCATCAATGGAAGAAAGCAACGTCATCAAGCGTTCGGGATCTGGTCGCCGTCGTGGTATCACAGGACAAAGAGATGACGATTCTGATGAGTTTGAAAGTGATGATTCGGACGAGGGCTCTCCAGCCGTTGGGCCAAACCTTGCCCAAGGCACTGCCCGCACGAGAGGCATGAGGGGGGCCGCTAGGGAAGCTCACGCAGCTTTGCGTGCTGGTTTGGGACACTCCGAAACCCCGGAGCCTGTACTTTACGAGCCGCGAGCGTCAGCTCGACGGCAACAATATCGAGAAGAAAGCGATGAAGAACCAGACAAGTTGGTCGTGAGACTCAAGCTGTCACGAGACAAGCTGGTGGCTTTGAGGAATGGACAGCGAATCGTCTCCGCGTCCCAAGCGTCCTTTAACAGGGCTGCGCCCAATGCCACGCAAATGGCACCCCCTTCAGATAAGCAAGCGCGACTCCCTGGACACAACCCACCTCGGCCGCAGCAAACAGGAGCCGTCGACGCACCGAACCCTCCTCAGCCCGGTGTTCCCGCTGTGAGTAGATATTGACCTTCGATTTTTGGTCTTTGGCTGACCGTGTGCGCATTCAGCCCCCACCGCCTAGTTGGCTTGTGGCCGGACTTCAAGGGTTAAAACAGGCCCACCCTAACGACTCTTTTGAAGGAGTGATGCGTTACTCTGCCGTGGATCTTGAAACTCTGGCCCCTGTGACCAATACCAACAACCTCCAACCAGGTCAAAAAATCAAATACCAATACCTACCGCGAATTCGGTGCCACGACTGCCCCGGCAAGTTGTACACGCCTGGTCCCGGCATGACTGTTGACAACTTTGAGGTCCACCTTCGCAACCGGCAGCACAAGGAACGTGTGGAGGAGCGTATTTCGAAGGCTGCCAATGCTCCTGTTAACCCTAATCTGGGTAGTGCGAGCCCGGCCCCTGGTGCTCGTACATCGGCTAGTGCTAGTCCTGCGAATCTTGGTGCCCCTTCTCCTGCCCTTGGCCCTCGGCATTGAGTCAAATTTCTCATTGACGAAGTCATGACTGCGGTGCCTGTGTGAAATCTTCTGACTGGAACACTCTTCTTTCAAACGCCTGTACTCTTTTTTATGTATGACACCATTCGCGCTCCCTACCCTTCCCTAGAACACCGACCATTTCTGTCTCTTTCGCGAGGGTGTTTGTTGTATAGGAATCTTTTTCTGTTTGAGTCTGCAGCGGCAGAACGAATTAACTAGTGCTTATTATCCATTGTGAGGCGCACAATGCCTTCAACGTGGTATATTTCTACTTCTCCCCTGGATCCATGCATGTAATAATATGAATTCGATAGTAGGGCTTAGTAAATAAGACCGATTTCCTCTCTCCTGATGTCATGATGTATACAATAAGCAAGAAGGCCCGCCAAGATTTGCCAAGCCAGATCCATAGGGCACCTGGGCTAATATGTATACCTAGTGGGGTTGAGGTGGATCTTGCCCGAATTTGTCCAGTTCACTACCTACAGAGTAGTTCATTACATCCATAATCAACGAGCATTCCTATTTTAATACTCCATGATATGACAGATCTTCACGATCTGATAGATCAAGGCGCTAATCTTGACCCACATCAGTACGACATACTTAAAGACGCCGTCGAGCACGGCCAAGAACATGTTGTAGATCTACCTATACAGCTCTACGATACCGATCACGTCCTTGATTCTCTAGAGACTGCTATCTTTATGAGTTTCATAAAACCGCGGACATTATAATGCAATCACGAAATTCAGATACCCTTAGCAGTGGAGTGGTGATTCCGGGTACTCGAATTACATGAGGTTCTCTAATTGAAAAGGACCAGATGGCTTCAAGCAATAGAAGTACTTTATCTTCTCCCGGAACCCCCTTCTCGATAATCCGACACTCACAAAATTAGATCACGAGGTCTCTACCTTGGATGCCTACTTCACCTTGCCGCCAAAGGAACCGAAAGAATTGACTTCATCAACATCTTACTCGCGCTCTTTCATGGCTGACCAGACCTCAAAGTTGACGTTGATGGCAATATCAAGGCCGAATATAGCTTTGAGAGCGGCAACATCCATGTTCTTCGGCTTAGGAGCGAGATAATTGAAGACCACAGATTTAGTTGAACACCCTCGCCAACCGCATTTGAAGTAGCGCAGGAATTGTAATCCAGAAAAAATTGTTATCTCAAGTATTGAAGGATATCGCATCACCTCGCTTAACCCGTATCAATATATGAGATAACATTTTGTTAGAGCCATGATGTAAGTACGAAAAGGTAGCTCCGTGGGTATCACTCGTTAATCACCTTCAAATTCCAGCGTAGTCTACAGAGTAACGTGAGAAAGTAGGGACCTGGGTACGTACACAATACTATGACTCTATTAATCTTGAATACTGCACTACTATGAATGTGGTTAGTTAGGGTGTTCAACTGCTTTTGTGGTGTTCAGTTTAGAAAGCTCCTCGGCTTATTGTGCGCCGTCCCGATGTTGATTTGGCCTGATTTTCCAGCGTTCATGCCTTTATTCAGAACCAAGGACTTAAGATGGACTTGGCATATCTTGAAAAAAATGCCCAAATACTAGATAGCGCTTAATGAGTGGGCAGATGACCAGGCAATCGTCAGACTATGAACTCGTCAAGACCCCTTCCGCTACTCTTCATACTGCTATGTGACTGTACCAAAGCCCGGTAAGATCTGCAGAGTCTCGATACGTTCCTGCATGTTGCAGGGTTCCTAGTGAAAGCTGAGACACGGAACCCCGTCATTCTTGATTGTCTTCGGGCGCGATTACTCATTACAATCGATGTCACCAGAGATAAAAAGCGTGAGACGTGCGATCCGCGCTAAACAGCCTGCTCTCATCTGGGCCGTGGCGATTTCTGCCAGGATACAGAATACCAGACTTGTGGACGTACTTCTGCGTTGTGCACGGATCAAGACAGATGCAATCGAACACGGTTTATATTGGCTGTGGCGGATAGAAACAACTGTTTTTGGAAAAAGATTTTAAAGACGATTCTGGGTGGGAGGATCTTAGTATCAATCTTTAAGACGTGAAGGGACAATCGGCTAAATTTACGCTGCTCAGAACGGAGATGCAAACATCGCTCGGCTACTCATAGAAATTGGTAGAGTAGATTTGAAGTTTTCAATGCTATGTAACGAATAACTTTGAGTATCGCTAAACAAGAGGGACATCACGATGTTACTGCTTTAATCAGTCAACTTTAGGGGTTTCAGGATGTTACGAGGAGTGAAATTCTATAGACGGCCATCAACAAGAAAATGTCAGTCAAATTTAATCAATTGGTAGATTCATATATTCGATTTTTCGTTATACTGCGCATCTTGCTCCACGATGTACAGTGAAGCCTAATAATCGCGACTCTAATGACCCAAAAAGTCCGGTTCTCCATGACTTTGCCATTCACACACTCCAAGACTGGATCGATCTTGTGATTGAGACATGTGCTGATAGAATGGGCTTTGCAAAAATTCTCTCACACTCCATGATGAGTCAGGAATTCTAGTCATTCCCTGCGTGGATTTGGTCCAAGTGAATGCCCCAGCATCCACAGTGCGGAGGTGGTGCATTTGATCCGTATCTTTCTGGCAGATTTCAACCTGGACATTCGTCAGGCACATTAACCCTGCTTCGAATTCGTAGAGGGCATTACGTTGTTGCTCATCGAGATTGAAAATAAGCATCCCCTCCACGATATCTTTTGGATCCGTCGAAGGAGTGAGGACTGGCGAACTTGATTCGGCGAATTGATATAATTGATAGCCGGGCAACGTGGCCTGGGTCATGGATGTGTGGATCTCGTAGCATTGGTCGATATTGATATAGTATTTCAGAACCGTTGGAAGCATCAAGACTCCGTATACAAAGCGCGGGAAGCTACCTGGTTGCTGGTGGAAGATGGTGACATCGTCTTTGGAGATTGTGTTGCTCAGTGCTAGCTTAAAGTCGGTCGGGTACCAGGGCTCCATTTCCATTTTCAGAAAAGATGGCCAGACAAGGAGGAGAAAGCTGTATATCCCCTTTAGGCGGAAGCGAAGCTGTTAAAGCAAACAATTGTGAAAAGGGTTGGCGGTGGTGAGTTGAAATGATGCGTAGGGGTTTACAGAGGGTCGGAGGGTTGCTAGGTAGGTTGAAGTCAGACCAAGAACAGATTAAGGATGAAGTCTATTCTCTGTCTAGATCAATCAAAGTGACATGACACGCGAATTAATCAACCATTCTCGTTCAGGGGGATGCCTGGTGTACAAAAGCGCGGAGGATCTAGGCTGTGCCAAAGAGGCTGCACCTGGGCGAATTAACCCCAAGAGCCTCATACAAGCAGTTGGAAAATCACGCAACTTGCTTTCAAATTATTCAGGAGTTTGAGACAGGAACCCATCATACTGAGGTTGAAGACCCGACATCTTTTTGGGTTATCCTTGGATGATTTAACCGTGGATTCATGGGGGAAAGGGCCGGGAATAGGTATAGTTCTGCGCCCGTGGATGTGGTTGCCTTGTTCACCATGAAAGAGATCACCCAGGTACTGAGCACTCCGTAGAGAAAGACCAATCATAGTAACACCTACGTCTACTAGTGGCCACTATTGATTATTGATCTATGTAAACAGTAAATCAGGCATTCAGGCCTACAAGATCGACCAAGTTCCATCACATTCGTTGGTGGCGGACCCCGATTTGCTGACATAATGGTCCACCGCTTACCTCATCACATATCGTCACTCGATGAGTACCTGGGAGCTCTGAGCCAACCTCCATCTCTCACCTTCCCACCCCGGTCGTCTTGTTGATCTCCAGGTGTTCACTTTGCACTTTTCCATCTTCCCATCGTTTTTCGATTGTCTATTATTCTGTTCATTTTCGCAAGCTGCTGCCCAGCTTGGTTGTGAACACTTCATCTTTCCCGCTTCTCCAAGCTTCCTCTTCCCATCAACCCGCCACACATCTCAGATCCTTCAAAATGTCTGCAGAGCCGGATCACACTCACGACAAGAAGAGGGTCAACCTTCAGTATGTTGCATGTGTATGCCTTTTTCCGCCGCGCTGTGACTAACACCGTACCAGGGATCCCTCGGGCGCCGAGAAGAAAGAAGTGAGACCAACACACTCAAAACCGGAGTCACCAGGAGACTGACAGGATAAATAGGAGCTCGACACCGCGACTGCTATTCTCAAGAAGAAGAAGAAGCCTAACTCTTTGATGTAAGAGATTCGATTGGGGCCATGGGCCCGATCTGCGGGGACGAAGCTGACAGCTCATCAATAGCGTTACCGATGCCGTCAACGATGACAACTCCGTTATTGCCCTATCCAACAACACCATGGAGACTCTCCAGCTCTTCCGTGGTGACACAGTCCTGGTCAAGGGCAAGAAGCGCAAGGACACTGTGCTGATTGTCCTGGCCGATGACGACCTAGATGATGGTAGCGCCCGCATCAACCGCGTTGTCCGACACAACCTCCGTGTCAAGCACGGCGACGTTATTACCGTTCACCCTTGCCCTGATATCAAATATGTGAGTGTAGAAGTGGAATTTGCTTTTTTTGATCTGCCTCTTTATCTTCTGTTTGGGTGGCTAATCTGGACGTCACATTAGGCTAAGCGCATTGCTGTCCTTCCCATCGCCGATACCATTGAGGGTCTGACCGGATCCATTTTCGATGTCTTCCTCGCCCCCTACTTCCGTGAGGCCTACCGGCCGGTGCGCCAAGGAGACCTCTTCACCGTGCGTGGAGGTATGCGCCAAGTCGAGTTTAAGGTCGTTGAGGTCGACCCCCCAGAGTACGGCATCGTTGCACAGGACACAATTATCCACTGCGAGGGTGAGCCCATCCAACGAGAGGATGAGGAGGGTAACCTCAGTGAGGTCGGTTATGACGACATTGGTGGCTGCCGCAAACAGATGGCACAAATTCGTGAGCTCGTTGAGCTGCCTCTTCGCCACCCTCAGCTATTCCAGACTCTGGGTGTCAAGGCGCCTCGTGGTATCCTCATGTACGGACCTCCTGGTACCGGTAAGACTCTGATGGCCCGTGCGGTTGCGAACGAGACCGGAGCATTCTTCTTCTTAATAAACGGACCTGAGATCATGTCCAAAATGGCTGGCGAGTCCGAGTCCAACCTGCGCAAGGCCTTTGAGGAGGCTGAGAAGAACTCGCCTGCTATCATCTTCATTGATGAGATCGACTCTATTGCCCCCCAAGCGTGAGAAGACTAACGGCGAGGTTGAGCGTCGCGTTGTCTCTCAGCTTTTGACCCTCATGGACGGCATGAAGTCTCGTTCTAACGTTGTGGTGATGGCTGCCACTAACCGCCCTAACTCCATTGATCCTGCTCTCCGTCGTTTCGGTCGTTTCGATCGTGAGGTTGATATCGGTATTCCTGACCCAACTGGTCGTCGTACGTACCTCCTTAATCTCCCCCTTGAATTCCAAAAAATTAATATACTGACAACACCATTTTAGTCGAGATCCTGCAGATCCACACCAAGAACATGAAGCTCGGTGATGATGTTGACCTTGAGTCCCTCGCCGCTGAGACCCACGGTTACGTCGGTTCCGATTTAGCCTCCCTCTGTTCCGAGGCTGCCATGCAGCAGATTCGTGAGAAGATGGATCTCATTGATCTTGACGAAGACACTATTGATGCCGAGGTTCTTGACTCTCTCGGTGTCACCATGGATAACTTCCGCTACTCTCTCGGTGTCTCCAACCCGTCCGCCCTCCGCGAGGTTGCCGTGGTCGAGGTTCCCAACGTTCGTTGGGACGACATTGGTGGTCTGGAGGAGGTCAAGCGTGAACTTATCGAGAGCGTGCAGTACCCTGTGGACCACCCCGAGATGTTCACTAAATTCGGTCTCAGCCCTTCAAGGGGTGTTCTCTTCTATGGACCTCCGGGTACTGGTAAGACCATGTTGGCCAAGGCCGTCGCCAACGAGTGTGCTGCCAACTTCATCTCCATCAAGGGTCCTGAGTTGCTGAGCATGTGGTTTGGTGAGTCGGAAAGCAACATCCGTGACATCTTCGACAAGGCCCGTGCTGCCGCTCCTTGCGTTGTGTTCCTTGACGAGTTGGATTCTATTGCCAAGTCCCGTGGTGGTTCTGTCGGTGATGCCGGTGGTGCCTCTGACCGTGTTGTCAACCAGCTTCTGACTGGTAAGTTTCTTCAATACCCCATCATACTGAATATTTCCACTAACACCTGTATCAGAGATGGATGGCATGACCTCCAAGAAGAATGTCTTCGTCATTGGTGCCACTAACCGTCCCGAGCAACTGGATGCTGCCCTTGTCCGTCCCGGTCGTCTTGACACCCTTGTCTACGTTCCTCTTCCCGACCAGGAGTCCCGTGCTGGTATCCTCAAGGCCCAGCTTCGTAAGACCCCTGTTGCCGGGGATGTCGATCTGGACTTTATTGCCAGCAAGACCCACGGTTTCTCCGGTGCCGATCTTGGCTTCGTGACCCAGCGTGCCGTCAAGCTCGCCATTAAGGAGGCCATCACCGCTGATATCGAGCGTATTAAGGCCCGCGAGGCTGCTGGCGAGGATGTCACCATGGACGATGATGAGAACATGGAGGATACCGTGTCTGAGCTCACAAAGGCGCACTTCGAGGAGGCCATGAAGTCTGCTCGTCGCTCCGTCAGCGATGTTGAGATTCGCCGCTACGAGGCTTTTGCCCAGAGCCTTAAGAACTCTGGAGGCAGCAGCTTCTTCCGCTTCCCCGAGGCCGGGGAGGTCCAGAACAACGACACGTTCGGCGAAGCCGGCAATGATGATAGCCTCTACGACTAAATGGTTCCTCTTTTATTTTATTGCTCGGGGTGACGACATCTGTGTTTGACCATTCGGTTTCGACTGGGGTTCTTCTGCACTGAATATTCATCGTTAGTTAGATGGTTCGTTTTAGAGTGGGGGAACTTGCTGAGAACTGTGGTGGTCTTTTTTTCCCTCTCCGATTATTTTCGTTCTTCAATGTTGTCTCTGCCCTATACAATGTGTCATAATCGCCAATTAAGTAGAGAATTTCTACGTTGAATTACTTTCTTCTGGTCCAGGACCTATGTAGTAAGGTTGAATTGTAGGGCATCTGCTATCACTGTCATCAACCCTGAGATTTGGCAATCCTCCAAGGTTGGCAATAGTAAATTCGTTAGAAAATGTCCGACTGCCGGATACCCCTACAGTGTGAAAGGAGGCTTAGAAGACAGAATCATAACGAAAAGGATCATGACAACAGAGGATCGTCCATCGAGTGGATTGACTCCTGGTACTACGCTATCCACAACGGCTTCGTCTAGTAAATGAGTAGGCCTTGAGCCTAAGAGAGGGATTGAGCAAGAAAAGTATGGATGTGTAGGTATGATGCAGCGGTAACTTTACAAGAATTAATTAATGTATCAATGTATAAAATCTATAAGTCGTGATGTTGTATCATAACAGTTGAAAAAAGAACAGAAACTGGCTCAAACTCCGTGTGTGCAACCGACGGGGATCAAAACTAGCAATGCTTTGACCAAATCCAAATCACCCAAATTTTGAGAAACAAACTCGACGACCAACATAAGAATGGGATTTAAAACTTCGGGCTGAATCGACTCATAGCTCGAATCTTGGCTCCATAGAAGAAGAACAAAATCGGAATAGGAATCATAGCGACGGTGATAAAGCCCAAGACACTGGACGCCCAGTCCACGCCAAGGTTGTCATACATCTGAGCCGCAAAAAGCGGGAAAGCACCACCAAGTGTAGACCGCACGAGTGTATTGGCAGCAATAGCCGAGTTGGCGAACATCATATAGACATCAATGATGTAGTTGAGACCCTGCATAAAAATCACCAGGATACCCATTCCAATTGGGACACCGGCGATGACCTGCGGCACCCACGAAATCTCTTTCTTGGAGGTCCAACCGAACCAGAAGAGACCTATTGGCAAGAGGACTGAGGCAATCATCATTGGTACTAGGCGCTCTTCAGGAACGACACGACCGTGCTTGGCCAGTTTGCGAGCGAAGCGAGTTTTGGTAGTGTAGATGATCAGGGAAATACCCATGAAGACACCGATCATGATTCCGATGAAAGGGAGTGCGGCGACACCTTCCTGTTTCCAGCCCCGCACTTCGCCAAAGGAGATAGGGTAAGCCTCGAAGAAAAGGTAGAGGATTCCGTAGATGAGGGCAAGGTAAAGGGTGATGAAGAGGAGAATAGGCTCCAAAACGAGCATCTGGAATGGACGGAGAAGGTACTTGTTCGCGATATCTCCCCAGGTGGGCCTGTGCTCATCAAGGAAGGAGTGAAGTGCCCAGTTCTTGGTTTCGCGTCGAAGACGGGCAGCCCGGTCCTGGAGGAGCTTGGGACCGTAGGTCTCCGGGACGATGAAAAGGGCGAGTAGGCCAAAGAATGCCGATGGGATGAGTGTGATCCACGCAGTCCAGCGCCAGCCTAGATATGAGTCCGTGATGAAACCACCAATGATGGGACCCATAGTTGGGCCCAGGAAGGTAGCTCCGCTGAACATGGCGATAGCGACAGCTCGATCAACTGGGTCCCAGATGTCAGCCATGGCACCACCAACCACGGCTAGTGGAGAGCAGCCGAAAACACCAATGAGGAAACGGAAAATCATGATCTGCTGTAGGTTTGTGGCTACGGCGACGGGGATTTGGAAAATGGCGAAGATAGCGTAGCCGGAGAATAGTGGGATGCGGCGGCCGTATAGTTCGCTCATCGGGGCCCAGCAGAGAGGACCGAGGGCGAAACCGAAGACAGTAAGACTGGTTCCTAGGACCATGACTTCAGTAGAAACATTGAATTCTTTGGCTGTGACGGTGGTTGCAGTCGAGAAGACACTACTGGCAAATGTGATCCACACGGTCATCAACGACATGGTCACCGTGATCAGCCATTTGCGCCCCCTAGAAAAGTTTTGAGGATTTTCTGGGTCATCTGGGCCTTCCCATTCAACAAGATTGGGGTCTTTATCTGCAGGTTTCTCGGGCAGTTGTGGGCCATGTGCACTCTCAACATCGGTGTCCTCTTGGGGTGCTCTGAACGCCTCTTTATCAAGGGCATCGGTGGCCATGGCAGGCTCCATGGTTGGCTCGTGATGATCCTTGCTAAGGCGAGGCGTAGTTGTAGATGAGTCAATATGGTTGGCGCTCATCTCAAATGTAAGATTGAGAAAATGTGTTGAAAGGGGCAATTGCCAAAGTAGATGTATTCGTACTCCTGTCGCAAGAATAGAGTCGACACTTCCAACCTTGAGATAATGCTAAATGCAAGAACTTCCAAGATTTGAGTATGAATTCAATTGTGGAGACAAGAAGATAGTTTCCAATGTGGGCATTGCTCTGGCTTTATCTTGATTAATATCATGCTGAGAATCTCGTGGTCTTTTTAGACCGAGCCGGAGCTACGCTAATAAGAAGACCAAAGCCCGAAATCCACAAGTGAATATACAAGCAAGTCCTCATGGACCCATGCTATTCGCTGACAGCAATTTAGCAAGGTGTGGAAGCTCCACTGTTCGACCTAATGTCCGTGGTTAGTCCGCAGAGACTAAAGTCCGGGCCCTGCGCGAGGCCGAGATTCATAGAGTAAATCAGATGTTGATATTCTAAGCCCCATGCCGATATTCCGTGTAGACGACTTATATCATGAGGATTAAGATCTTCCCCCACATGATTTACTATGAGTCACATAGCCCAGCTTGTGGCTGATTGAATGGCGTTTGCAACGAAATAATTGCGTAGTCGGCATTTAAGCGGCTTCGCGCTCAACGTGCTCCCGAAAGGCCGAAAGCCGAGTGCACAGGTGGGGACTAGTCCCTTATTCTCACTTTGATGGCCTTGGAACCTCGGGATTTTTATGACACTTTGTATATGTCATTGGTATATAATCCGATCTGATCCACATGTTGATCGTGAGGATTTTTAATCGTCACAATAGCTGGAGTTATGTACCCATGGATCGTTGACCACTTGGACAGCATCAACCCTGGAAGAGGTTTCAGATGCTTCCAAGGTTGTTGCGATGTTCACCGCAAGTTCTTTTTTATTTATTGATTTTTGTTTTGAAGGCTTGGATGCATGCAGTCTGTAGTGTAGACACTGCAAAGCTGCCAACCAGGATTCCTAGCACAATTTATGGTTTAGGATAGATGGTAGGCGTACCTGCCCTATAGATCAGCCCACACCGCCCATGGCGCTCGAGTGTTTACCCGACCTTCGATGTGCCCCATGCACTATTCAAATTGCACATTTTGTATGCTCAACTTAGGAATGAAAATACATTTGCATACTCATAATTTCCTTATATAAGTTGATAGCGGAAAAACACAACGAAAACAAAGTCGACTCATTGTAAAGTTTGTAGGGCAGACGCGATCCCGTGCGACGCGTCTGGGCGGTCAACCTCCACCTCCACCCATTCTGCACCGCGTAGACTTTCTCCCTCCCCTCCATCTCCTATGTGAGCTCGGTTGTCGCAATCATGCCGTCGCGCACTCGTCAAGCTCCTGCCGACGAGGCCGAGGAGGATTCTGGCCTTCGCAGCCTCTCCTTCAATCAGCCGTTGTCGTGGCGCGTGGGGCGCTCGGCTATCCCCATCGCCGATCTACTTGAACGTCTCCAGACCCTCGCCCAAGAACTTCGCAAGCTCGAACAGGAGGAAATCGATAAGGAATCTTTGCGGAAAGTGTCGCAGGAACTCGCCGGCGCTCATCTGCTCGCGCACAAGGATAAGGGGGTGCGAGCCTGGGCCACGTGCTGTCTAGTCGATGTCTTACGACTGTGCGCGCCGGACGCGCCTTTTACAAGAAACCAGCTCAAGGTGCGATTGCCAGAGGATAGGACCTGCGGAGGTCAATTGAGCTTTTGGCATGTGCTGACACAGATTGATGCAGGATGTTTTTACATGTATCGTCAGTTCGATTATCCCCGCTTTAGCCGATCCTTCCAATGCCTACAATGCGCAACATATATACGTCTTGACCTCGCTTGCCGAAGTCAAGAGTATTGTTCTGATGACTGATCTGGACCACCCCGACTCTCTCATCATTCCCCTCTTCACGGCATGCTTCGACATCGTCTCAGGGTCATCGAAGGCGTCAACTGGCGAGGAAGTGGCCAAGAACGTGGAATTTGACATGACCCGACTCCTTGTGACAGTGATAGATGAAACACCCGTATTGGCCGCCGAGGTAGTGGACACCATGTTGACACAATTCCTTCGGGTAGACCCTCGGGCCCTGGAAAACCCTCGCAAGGCTAAACGCAGCGATGCACCCCTCGATGCTAAACAAGATACACTTTTGTTGAAAGACTACCCGCCGGCTTATAACATGGCAAAGGCAATCTGTCAGGCCTGCCCAGAGCGAATGACGAGCCATATCAGCCAGTATTTTAACAACGTCATCATTGATGCGTCTGGGCCGACCGGTCAAGCCAACGGGTCGAAAAACGGAACTCGCAAGCCGAACCTGGATGATTCAGAGGAGGAAGGAGAAGATGTAAATGATTTGCGCAAAGCGCATCTTCTCATTCGAGAGCTTTGGCGAGCCTGCCCGGAAGTTTTGCAAAATGTCATCCCACAGGTTGAAGCTGAACTGTCCGCAGAGTCAGTTGCCCTCCGGTTACTAGCTACGCAGACCATCGGTGATCTTGCGGCAGGCATTGGTGTTGCAGGGCCCCCTCCTCCACCACCCATGGATCCTGCGGCCTACCCGCCTGTGACACTCGAAGATTATGCGCAGACGATTCCCCAGCCTAACGTTCTTCTCACACCAGTGTCACCGAAGCCATTCTCCCAGGTGCACTCATCGGCTTATGATGCTTTCTTGAGCCGGCGTCTGGATAAGACACCTAAGGTCCGCGCAGCGTGGGCGACAGTTGTGGGCCGGATTCTGTTGACCTCTGCTGGCGGCTCTGGTTTGAGTGAAAGCGAGGAACAAGGACTTGTGCAGAGCCTTGCCTCCATGCTCCGCGATGCTGACGAAAAGGTCCGTCTTGCTGCCGTGGATACTGTCGGCCAATTTGGCTACACACATGTCATCCATAAACTCGGCATGAAGGGTGGTTGTTCGTCACCAGATTCAGTCTTAGCAATTCTCGCTGAGCGTGTCAAGGACCGCAAACCGCACGTACGTGAGCATGCCATGAAAATCTTGGCACGCATGTGGGCTGTTGCTGCTGGAGACATCGAGCAGAACACAGAACCTGTTGTGTCTCTCCTGAAAGATGCGCCGTCCAGGATTTTTGATGCTTTCTATACCAATGACCAAGAAATCCATGTGTTGATTGACCGTGTTCTGTTCGAGACACTTCTTCCGCTGAGCTACCCACCGGTCAAGTCAAAGCTTAGCCGCGGAGGTTCTAGTCAATCACAGAAACAAAAGGATAGTCAGAGCTCCGATGCTGACCAGGAAACTGATGTTGACAAGATTCGTGTCCGTCGTATTCTGACCCTACTTCGAGGGCTGGATGAGAAGGCGAGACGTGTTTTCTTTGTCACGCTGGCCCGTCAACTGTCGATGAGATCAGCTATGACAATGTATTTGGAGGCATGTGAGAAATACAATGGTGGCGTGGTCGATAAAGATGGAGAGCAAGCGAAGGCCCAGCTTTCAAGAGTCATTGACTCACTATCCAAGACGTTTCCCGATGTTCCACGCGCATCTGCGGACCTGTGGAAATTTGCCAAGACTCATGATCGACGCAGCTACCAGCTCATTCGCTTTGCTATGGCTGCTGTTAGTGATTATCGAACTGTGACGAAGGCTATCAAGGAACTTCAGCGGCGTGCGCAGAGTGCCAACAACGCGACCTTGCTTGATACTATAACTCCTCTTTTGTATCGCAGTGGTTCTTTAATCTTCAACCGCAGTCACATCCCAGCGATTATGAGTCTCTCTCGGACTGACGAGAATGGTCTGGCTAACGCCGCCCAGGAGATGCTTAAGCAGATCTCATCACAAAATCCTGAGGTTCTGGAAGCGCAGGTTCAAGAGATGTGTAAAGACCTGGAGGCACAAGCTCCCAAAGCCTCTTCTGCTGGCGAACCTAGTTCCGAAGAGATTCTCAAGGCATGTGCCGGATTTGCCAAGAAGCTTCCGGACAAACTTCCAAAGGAGCGCAAATTCTACCAGGCCTTGACCAGCTACGCTTTGTACAGTACATCGCCACGCTCTGCTAAGCACGCCGTGTCAATTCTGATGACCACGGCCGACCGGAAGGAAATGTACGCGAAAGATCTCATCCAAAAATGTGTGAAGAAGTGGAAATACGGTTCTGATCACTTCCTGACTCGACTTGCAACTCTATCCCAGCTGAATTTGCTTGCACCACGTGAAGCAGACGAGGAAAGCGATGTGATTATCTCAATTGCAATCAATCAGATTCTTCTGAACAATCGCAACCCCGAAGAAAACTCGCAGTATACATGGTCGGAGCAAATTGACGAGGAGACTCACGCCAAAGAGTGGGCGCTCAAAGTCATCGTTAATCGCCTTCGTGCGAAGGATGGCTCGGATAGTGATGACGACTTCCGTGCGCATGCCGTGCCCGTCTATGATACCTTGAACAAACTTGTGGCCGGGAAGGGTGAACTTTCTAAGGAGAAAGATACTCCTGCACATCAAAAGTCACGGCTGCGTCTGCTTGCTGCCAAGTCACTGATCAAACTGTGTGCTTCAAGTACTTTGTGTGACCATTTGCTGGCTCCTGCAGATTTTAACATGATTGCTTTGATGGCTCAAGACGAACTTGAACCAGTGCGAATTGAGTTTATCAACTACCTTAGGAAAAAGTTGGTTCAAAGGTCACACCTTGGATATCGCTGGTACATTATCCCGTGTCTTCTTGCATTCGAACCGACCAGAAATTTGAAGGAGAGCACGCTCACTTGGTTGCGATCTCGCGCAGCCCATTTCGCCCAGCAAGCCCAGAATATTGGAAAACGAAATGAGCAAACCATGGTGATGGAGTTGATATTTTCACGTCTTTTATCCTTGCTCGCCTACCACCCTGACTATCCATCTGAAGATCTAGATGAGTCGACAAAGCTCGTTGATCTCAGCGACTTCTGCCAATACATCGTCTTTTACCTGTCTGCTGTTGCCAATGAGCAGAACATGTCTCTGATTTTCCATGTTGCTCAGCGTGTCAAGCAATTCCGTGATGGCATCACCAAGTCAGACGAGATGTCCACTCGTCTTCACACTTTGTCTGATCTGGCTCAAGCAACTATCAGAAAGTTTGCCGAGATCTACTCCCAACAACATAAATTTGGTGGTGGGAGCGGAGGCACTAACATCCTGCAAACTTACCCTGGTAAAATGGGTGTTCCTAGTTCCTTGTTCGCAACGATGAGTAGTCACCAAGAAGCCCAAGATGTTGCCGACAAGAACTTCCTCCCAGACGAGCTGGATGACGTGCTCGACCGTGTTGTACGGGTGGCAATGAAGCCAAAGAGCACCTCTCATGGTGGGCAAGGCTCCGTCAAGAAGAGAAAGCCCGAATCTCTTGATGCCAATGATGCCGCCTCGGCCAAGAAAGCACGCAAAGAGAAGACCACACGGCCATCTCGCAAGTCTTCTTCATCAGTGGGCGTGTCCAATAAGACCCCTCAACGCAAGCGCAAGGGTGATGATGAGTGGTCTACTGAAGTCGGTGCCGAAAGTGTGTCTGCTTCTGCTCGCCGTCGTAGCAGTCGAGGAACTACCAAGCCTCAGATCAGCTATGCAGACAACGATAGCGATGAAGATGATCAGGAAATGCAAGATAACAATGATGTGGCAGAAGATGAGGATGATGACGAAGATATGGCTGAGGGAGAAGACCACCCTGACCAAGACGAGGAGGAAGAGGAAGAAGAGGAAGAAGAAGAGAAGGAAGAGGAAGTCGAAGTAGAGGAACAAGAAAAGGAAGAAAAGGAAGAAGATCCTGCACAAGCTAGCGAAAAGGAGAACTCCTCCCCCGTTGTCTCGAAGCGTGGAACCAAAGCATCCACGGCAAAAAGCCCTCGCGCACAGAAAGAGAAACCGGCTACAGCCACTCTGCCAACACGACGATCGTCCCGCCGGGGATGAACAAATTCTTCAATGCAAGTTACATGAGAATACCCCTTATCTTTCTCTCATTCTTGTTGTATGATTCGTTCTCTTATTTCCTTGACTTGCATTGCCTGTCATGATTATTTGTTATCTTTTTCACTCATACCTCTGCGGTTTTATGTTTCTTACAGCCGATGACCATTCGAGATGTATACCCAATCTGCTTTGATGTCTCCATCCACCAGCCGAATTCATTCTGTCTTAGCGAGTTTCCGTGCAATCCAGTAATTAACATCGCGGATGTATTTACACTATTCATGCCAATGCTGATTGAAATCACCCTCGGTTTAAGTGTTCATGCATCATATCTATATGATTGCATTATAGATCCTCTTTAGAATCGGGCAAAGTTGCTCGCACTATCCATTAACAAGTATTAAGTATGTCTGATGAGTGTATAAGGCGTCCACTACCTAGGTATATTCGCTATCTCTGTTGTCTCGTACACAGAAAGTCCGATTCCATCCACCCGGGCAAAAGTGCCTTGTGTAAACCAATAGACCTCGGGAACGAGTACTCCGAATTTAGTCACCTCGGCTGATGCACTTCGCGACCAAGGCCAATTGTTGAGTGTCAATATTTCAGCTTTTGATGAATAGCATTCCATCTGCGCGCAAATTGTGAATGATAAGCTACACATGCAAAGAAATATTCATGTGGGCTTCCAAGTTTGTGGTGCTCCGGTACCTATGGATGGTGGCTCCGGGTGTGACAGTGGACAGTTGAGCCAACTACATTCAAGCTTGATAGAGCGAGAGAGATGAAAGGAAAGTACAGTATAGAGAAGTGGATGAAGTATAGAGAAGTATATACATAGTATTGTATGCTCTGTTGATGAAGTGGAGAAGTTGGAAAGGTAGCTTGTGTATGTAAAGCTATATATAATTACCCATTCCCACCTCAGGACCAAACATAACTCCTTTCCAATGTTGATCAACATGAATTGCGGGTATCTGCAGCGAGGGACATCAATATCGACAACAGCAAAACTCCTAATGACAAAGAAAAAAAAGATCTGATAACCGCGTGGCCTTTCCTAATCCGCCTCATAGTGGAGCACTAGTGGACTCCATCCACCATGGACCCGTCAAGCATGAAAACCTCGCTAATGGCTCAAAGGGGCAGGTAATTGAGTTATATGACTAAAAAAAAACCTACACTCGAGCACAGATACCAAAATGGATAACTCTGGTAAAATCGCTTTGTTATCACCCGTCAACCGCCTCAAATTTCCTTTCTCGAAGCTTAACTACTCCACATCCCGTGGCGCATCCCCACATTGCTATGTAGAACCGGTGTCTGAATGCGATTGTTGTCGCGACAAGCGGGTGTGGCGGAGGGCTTTGTGTGAGGGTGTTGGATATCCAGGGTTACTGTTCGTGTCTGCAGTTTTGAGTTTGTTGTGTTTATTTGCTTTTCTTCGGGCTGGGTATCCAATCGGCGTATATCCATTAGAGGTACCTCATCGGAAGACATCGGGCATTAACGAAGGATTGATATGGGAGCGATTTCAGAGCCTAGGCACGGCTTGATATTCTCTGCAGACTAGCTGGTAGATACGCTGGATTGGTAAACATGTTCCAAAAAAGGAAGATTCATATTCAAAGTATGGGGTATGTCCTGCATCGCATCGATGAAATGAACTGTATGTGCAGACAAGTCTAGAGATATTACAACATAAGAAATACGAATAGAGGATCAGCAGGTCAGGCTTTGCCTGTCGCGACCCACGAATCATATATTCCCCAAGCACCGGCCATGAGACTGACCAGACCGGTCAAGTTCTCGGGGATCCCAACACCCTTTTCGAAACACCAGTGGATGCACAAGGGAGCCCAGATAGTGTTGTTGACTAGGCTCTTCTTCCAGGACCTGATCTCCAAGCGGAGCGCCTCCGCTTCTTCGGCTTTGATTTCCTCGGTCTCGACATTACCAGCGGCAGCGCGTTTCTCGGCCAAGCGTCTTTTGCGCAGCACATGTTGACGCCAGAGAACGAAGAATTGAAAGAAAATGTGACCAAACCAGCCGCGGGTACTCCATATATACCATAGATCAATGCCACCGTATTTATCGATCCATTTTTTGGAGACAATGCCCTTTCCTGCGAGGTAAGCTATATTTTCAAGGAGTTGGTAGATCACATTGGAGATGACCTGCAGGTGGGTCAGGGCGTGAATGATTGGGTCCGCCGGTGGTGATCTGAATGTTTCTGAGCCCCAGACCCAGAGTGGTAATAGACCGAAAAGCCGGAGGTTATAGCGGGTTTCCGAGGCAAGGTTGGAGAGAGCTGACCACCTTGCCGGCGCGGAGGAGGAGAAGGGTTTGGAGGGCTGTGAAGGGACTCTGCCTCTTAATCGGGCCAGGATTCCCATGCGCGTTTGTAGTGCGATCCATGGCGCCGAAGCACAGAGGTGTTGTAGAATTGATGCGACGTAATTTGTCGTTGCGAGGACTCTCTCTTGTCCGTCGGCGGAAGATAGGAGTCTGTAAAGAATGTTAGCCGACCGGAAAAACGACAAGGCAGTTTCGTATGGCTGTCGCTGTTGGTACAGGACCCTGGAGAGGATAACTCACAAATCTAACCGCCGGATAGTCACGTCGGTCGCCGTCAAGGCTGCTAATATTTGCCGCTGTGTCGCCGATTTCCCCGCGGTTGTCGGGCTAGGTTTCCCCACATGCTGAGCGTCCGGTGTTTTTGGAATGTCGGGAGTATGCTCAGGGTCTGACATGTTGAGGGCGCTTAAGCTCAAAAAGAGAAAGAAGAAGAAGAGAGACCAGCTCGGAGTTATGGAATAATAGCATATCACGGAAATCGCGATCACGGAAGGAACCGAGGCTCGGAACAAGGTTGGGACTTCCTGACTCGGCAGGCCCCACATGGGTCTCATGAACGAGCTCTTCAGTCTTTCTCTTCTCTGTTTTCTCGCTACTTTCTCTGCTTTTGGTCTGGTTTTTATCTGGTATTTTGTCTGTGCTTCTTCTTGTTTATTGAATTGTAGTATTTATCTTCCAGGTCTCTCTCCAATCTATACGACACCACTGTCGAAACGACCTCGATGAACAGGACTGTATACCACATCAAGCCCCGTCGCCGAGGCTTTTCAAAGGGAAGCGCGATAATTGAACACCACAAAATTAGTTGAACACCACTCTATTTCTATATCAGGTATGGCGCAGTAGTATTATTGTACATTGCATCACCTCGCTTAATACACGTCAATATACGAGATGACGCCTCATTAGAGTCATAATATAAGTGATACAAGATGGCTTAATCGGTATCACTCTTTAATCACCTTCACATTCCAGCGTAGTCTACAGAGTAACATGAGCAAGTAAGTACTTGGGTATGTAATCCATGACATTACTCTCTAAATCTTGAATACTGCGCTACTTTGAATGCGGTTAGTGAGGGTGTTCAACTGATTTTATGGTGTTCAATTAAAAAGCTCCCTTAAAGGAGACACATATAGAATATTTGAATCTTCACTTAATCCTTACTTCTAACTTATTTAAAATATCACGACTACACTAACACACTCCAGTTCACCCACGACTCTCTTCTTTTAATTCCAACTTACTTCCAATCCACATGCCTTCCCCCAAGCACGTTGAGGAAGCTGCTAGCTTCGCGAGGAACTTGAAGCCAGTGATATTAATGAGCGCAAACAATTCCGCCTTACCAGCGTGGGCGTTGATTGTTACATTTAACAAGTCGCATCGCCGACGACTCCGCTCCGCAAGTCAAGCGCACGCGTCAGAGGAACATTTCCCTCGGCGGCACCGAGGTTTACATGCGTTCCAAAATCGTTTCCTCCAACTACGACTTGGTCAATGCCAATGGCATAAAGGTTGACAAGAGCTTCATTCTATTCGCCAATCAATCCAAGCGTGAAATCGACAGGATGGAACACTGCATTACTCTTTCTCCGGATGTGGACCAACACCAAAAACCAGCTCGCACAATTCAAAACCCACATGAGCCAGTGGCGAATCCTCTGTTGCTGTTGGGAACTTGATCTGATTGAGGAATGGCGATTCGGTTCGATGCAATGTGTACCAGGCATGGTATGCCATGTTCCCTTCAATACGGCAATTCGGTAATAAAGCCGGGAACCAAATATTTCCCGGAGTATGATTTCCGAGCGGCAAATTGCAATACCAGTACCTACTCAAGGACGAAATACATGGATCAATGTCAGGGAAACCAGTGGGTTGATCAAACAGATGAGCATCTAGATATAAATGTATAAATGTGTTGCGCAGCGCAACCGGAGTAGGCTCGGAGAGTTCCGATGTGTCGGCCAATGGATTGATGGATATCGCCGTCAGCCCCCGTTCGACCCAGTTGCGTCCACATCTGCCGACTCAAGAAACCGACCGCTTTAAATATACGGAAACCCCCCCTAGACCGCCTTATCTGGATTTCCCCAGATCTTCCTTTTAGAATATTCCTGTGACTTTTTTATACTGTACTATTTTCGGTACAATTTAATACAAAGGTACGTGGGTCCTAAGGGGAAGAACAACCTCGGGAGATTAGACTCGGCCCAGCCCCCTCTTGTCTCTCGCCCAATTTCATAAACAAACACGTCCCGCCCCCCAACTCTGATGTTCCCTTAATTAATATCTATTTTACCTACCTTTAGGCGTATTTGGGTCTGTCTTTAGCCCACCATGTCTGTCAAATTCCAAGAAGAGACCATCCGCACCGTCACTGGCGGCAAGCCAGAGGACCTGGTGCACCGCGTCGGTGAGCGATTGACCGGTGGACACACTACTGCCGGCTACCTCGCGGTATGAAGCTCTTCCTATCGATGAACTAATTGGAAACAATTGAATTCAATCGATACCCCCTCCCCCGACATTCCATACTGATCCGAGGAATGTGTGTAGGCCTACCTCAAGCAGCTCCAGCACAACCCGCTGCGCACCAAGATGCTCACCTCGGGTGTGCTCTCGGGTCTCCAAGAACTCCTCGCCTCCTACCTGGCCCACGATGTCGGCAAGCATGGCCACTACTTCTCCTCGCGCATCCCCAAGATGTCGCTCTACGGCATGTTCATCGCCGCGCCCCTCGGCCACGTCCTCATCGGAATCTTGCAGAAGATCTTCGCCGGCCGCACCAGCCTTAAGGCCAAGATCCTCCAGATCTTGGTCAGCAACCTGATTGTACGTGATTGATTCATTCCCCATGCTACTCCGGTCAATTGCGACCGCGTCGCGCCCGACAACGAAGCGCTAACCCTTCCCGCTTTACCCGATAGATGTCACCCATCCAGAACGCCGTCTACCTGTCTTCGATGGCCGTCATCGCTGGCGCGCGTACCTTCCACCAGATCCGCGCTACTGTTCGCGCCGGATTCATGCCCGTCATGAAGGTCAGCTGGGTTACTTCCCCGCTGGCTCTGGCCTTCGCCCAGAAGTTCCTCCCCGAGCACACCTGGGTGCCCTTCTTCAACATCATTGGTTTCTTCATTGGAACCTATGTTAACACCCACACCAAGAAGAAGCGTCTGGAAGCTCTGCGCAAGGTGAGATATTCTGCTTCCTCAGTACTAGGTTGAGTGCCTGCTAATATGATTCTAGCGTTACGATCAGCGCGACCAGCGCCGTGACTACGAGAAGCGCGACTACCCTTAGAGGACTAAGTCCCTTCCCTGCAGATCAAACTTCTAATATGGAGTCGAGTCCTCCCGCGCCGAATTGAGCTGGATCCGTACAGTACAGCGTACATTCGATTCTTTCTGCAGATATCTATTCCCCCTTTCTTTTGTGTGATGTCTTTTTTATGTCTCTGGTGTTTGATCCCTGTGTAAACATCTGCATCTCGGTATGCGTCAAATATCTTTCTCAACTGATGTTATTTCAATCTTACGACGAATGGAATTCCCAATTACTTTATAATCAGTGGCGCGACAGGGCAAAGAGAACCTTGGAACGAAGAGAACTACGATACGTAGACCAGTAATCAGGTATCAATCCAAGACATAATGTGATTTGCGAGCATATAAACTCATGACAGATCTATAAACCCCAGATTATCGATCGGACCCACTCGATCCATGTCTTAGCAACCAAAATCTACCTGAGCCCATCAGCCCTGTAACAAAAGATGATAGCCTTGGAAGTTGAAATGAGGATGGCATTGAAATAAGAATATGGCTCACATCACTCATAAGCAGTCATAAAAACTCGTAGAAACGAACCATCCAATGCCGAAATTTCCAACCCAGGTCCATAATGAGAAACCCTAAACATTGAGCACTAAAAATACGCAAAGCTGCTCAAATTCTACCGGGGTATACCTCAAGACCACCTGGAGAAAATCGGACTTGAAATACTGAGTCAACTCACCACTCCTACACGACTTTGAGGGTACCTCCTCTCTTCTCCTTGACAAAATCCACAAATTCATCAATAAGACCAGGCCACGCCGCATCAGCATCCCAGAAGTCAAGGTTCTCATCTTCAAGAGCCTTCCGCAAGAACACTTCAAGCTGCTCCCAAAGATCCTTGCTGATGACCTTTGTACCGCGTTTCTCCATGTACTCAAGCCACCAGTCCAGCCATGGTGATGTCTCTGTGTTTCCCTTGATACCGCCAGATGACTCGTCGAAGAAAAGACGCCACTGCTCCGCCGCGATTTCGAATTGTACACCGCGTTGGCCTTGTAGTCGGGAGAGGAGGAAGGAGTATCGATAGACGCGGCGGAAGACGGTGGGTTGTTCGGGGATTTCTTTGCGAAGGGTCTGGATGTGCTTCCTCATTTGTGAGATGGTGGAGCAGCTGGGGAAATGGTTAGTATGATGGTCTTGACGTAGATGGTATGGTGATTGGACGAATAGACTGGTCGAGAGATATGTGGAAAGATGGACATACCCAACGAGTTTCCAGCCGTTCAAGAATCCTTCCTTGGTGAACTCGCCCATGGCCGGGCACTGGCATAGCTCTGCAACGCCAAGAACGACAATTTCGTCAAGTGCAACCTCAAGGTCCTGGAAGTATTTCATTGCGCCATCGATTCCGAATTGATCCTCCTCATCCGTGTCGGGATCTATGGCGGGGTGAGTACTGTGTGATTGACCTCAATGCGGATATTAAGGTCGATTTACCTCGGTAGCTCTCGAAAACCTTGGTCAGGGGGGCTACCAGAGCCTTGTTGCCTTTGTTTTCATCCATGTAGTACCTGGACAAGAATCAATGGTTAGCTTTACTGTGGAGAACTGAGGTTGTCTGAGCTGTTTCGTGGTGGGAGAGTTGGCCTGCTGGTCATGGAGTTTCCGCAATGCGACAATGGTAGTACACCTGCAAAAAGCTGCTAAGGTTGGAGAATTTGTACAACAAGAAGATAGACAGAATAAGGCTTGCTTCCCCAGCTCTGCGCTTGCAGGAGAAGCTCGCATGTTGGTCTTGTATGCCAAGACAGCGCGCACTTCAGACAAAAGCTATAACCAGCGCGCACATGCATGAAACAATAGATTGACAAGCTGTGTATAGAAAAAATGAGGAACTCACATATTGATTGCTCGTCCTAGGTCAAACTTTGTCTTCCTCAAATACTAAAGCTGTATATTAGTGAGGAGTTCGTCAGGTTGCATTCGTGGCGGCGGGCTTGAAATGGACCCAACCACCCAAGATTTGCGAAAAACACACCTCCACAGCAGTGCTTGATCTCGTGGCTGCAATCTCTAAGAACTGCTTCAAAGTTTCCTTCTGTCCCTCGGTCAAGGGTGGGCCAGAAGGGGTGGTGTTTATTCCGCGATGCATCGTGATATTGAGGTTTCAAAACGTGATGGGCGGAGTGGGACGGGGCGGGAGGAAGGAGGGCCGGAGATAACCGGAGATAATAATTATAAAACGCAAGTGAGAGGAATCTATCGTTGTCGCGTACTTGTCGTTTTTTTCCGTTCCAAATCCCCGCGCTGCCTGAACAGCTTCGTGATGTCCCCGCGGCGGGGATTACTCAGCTAGTGCCTGAGGCGTAAATGCTTATCTTATCTGCGGTAGATAGTTAAGTTGATCTTCGTAGGCCTCTGCTTTATGAATATGATGAATGATTGTTGAATATTTTTTGGCATTAACGACAATAGATACGTACATATACCTTTGCTCAAGCTAGCCTACTACACATCAGTGCACTATACCCAGCGTCCTTGAGATGTCATGAGGTGTTTACACCAAGGTTTTCTCCATGTGCAAGGTCTACGGGTCAGCCTCAGTCGAAAGGGTTTTCTCCTCTTGCTCGTGACAATTTAGAACGAAGATGTGCTCTGACTGTCATATCTTTTGTATTGAGGGTGTTTGGACCAAAGTTGGTCCTCAGAAAGCTTTTATAACGGACCCATGTCTAACCACCATGCTATTTGATACAAAGGAAACCCACACCGAAGTGCAATATGACTTTTGTATTGACATCTAATGACTCCATAAACTCCAGTTTCCCGTTCAAATGGTGCTCCTTTAGGTGGTGAAAAGGGTATCCTCCTGTTAAAAGTTAGCAATAGTTCATATAATAGATAGATCATCCTGTCTATCAAGCAGGGGCCACATGCCTCTCTCAAATATTCTCCTATAGAGGAAATTAGCAAATAAGAACAAAATTGGTAGCGACTGAACCGTAGACTTACCAACGTCTGCTTGTCGGAAGAGAGCAATGGCAGTGGGATCAAGCTTGCGAATCTCAGCAGTGGATCGAGCAGTCACTATTCCAGTTGTTAGCAGAGTATCAGACAGAACGGAGTACAGCGAAACATACCTCCGAAGCCCTATTTGCGCGAAAAAAAGTATTATTAGCCGTGTGTTTCGTTAGTGAATGTATGATTTAACGTACCAGAGGGGTATCTACCGACACGAGAAGTTAGCCAAGTTCAGAAGCAAGTGGGAAGCTTTTTAACATACCATCCATAGAATATACTATACAACCAGAATGCTCAGGGGCATCCTCACTCCAGCGAGCGATGTGGGCGCGAACGACGTTGGAACCGTAAAGGAAGGGCACTGTGAAACAGGCATTAGCATGAGAGTTTCAACCATTGGTTTGTATGACACGTACTCTCGCCATTAGGCTTAATCCAAAGACGGTATCTGGCGTGGGGGGCGATGACATCGAGACTGGTCAGGGCAAGGCGGAACTTGCCAGTCTTGGTGACTAGAAGAATGAAGAAAGTCAGATACAAAGATTCGAGGCACCGAATGCGAAGCAATGGAATGCGGGATGAACTGACATTTTCCAATCATTGTTCCGACACTCAACAAGCTAGCCCGAGGGATGGAGACAGCCAAATTGGCGAGTTTTAAAGGCATATAGAAGACTCGGTCTTTCTGTATGCGGAAGACCATGCGCTCTCCCTCTCCATTAGGGCCATCTCCGGTAGTGGGAGCGACGAGCTGTGACAAAGAAGAGCCAGTGTAGTTGGCGATCTTTGTGAAAAGAGTCTTAGTTTCCTCCTCAGTAAGAGACCGCATGATGGGCGACGATGGTTGGAAGATGGAGATAAGTTTTGATAAAATCTCCCGGTGGAGAACTTAGAAAAAATGCGGCAGAAATTTTTAGTCCGCACCGCCTTCTCGTCGCCGCAAAGCTTTTGCGCTCTTCGACTCCCGCAAATTTACTAACCCTCAAAAACACAAAATGGCGCGCGGTCAATCGACAAAAAGACGGAGATTGAGTCCTCCTGCTGACGGGGGCGACTCTGAACTGTTCACCAACGATGGCGAGTGGGACGTTGAGCAGGATTACGAGCGACGCCCGCGCAAAACGAACAAAAAAGAAGCCGAGCGCACACGATTGCCCATCAAAACCTCTGAGGGATTCGTCCAGGCCAAAGATGAAGTAGAAGAGCCAGCGGAGGATAGCGACAGCTTTTTGGGTACCGACGATGACGAGATGGAGGATGGATCAGGCGAGGAGGAGTCCGAGGAGGAGGAAGAGAAAAAACCCAAGATTCCCGTGAAGGTGCAGATCATGCAAGCGAAGGAAGATCTCGCTCGGATAGCTTCCCAAATCAACGAGGACCCTGAAGAGAATATTGCTTTGTTCAAAACTATGGCCGAGATGGCAAACAACCCGGACTCACCTCTCACGGTGAAGAAGCTGGCACTGGCCGCCCAGGCCGCGATCTACAAAGATGTCATTCCAGGATATCGCATTCGTCCTCTCAGTGAAGAAGATAAGACTGCAAAGGTATCGAAGGATGTGCGCAAGCTCCGAGATTTCGAGCAGAGCCTTGTGTCTGGATACAAGAACTACGTCAACACATTGGCTCTGCTAGCCAAGCCTGGCCGGGGCCACACCAGCGAGAAGGACGCCAGTCTGAAAACCATGGCCATTAACTGTGCTTGCAGTCTACTACAGGCTGTGCCCCATTTCAACTTCCGGACCGAATTGATCAAGATTATCATCAACCGACTTGCACGGAGACTGGTGGACCCCGATATGGCTAAATGCCGTGAGACTGTGGAGGATGTTTTCGCTAAGGATATTGACGGCATTGTCTCTCTGGAGACTGTTCGTCTGCTCTCCAAGATGATGAAAGCTCGGGACTTCCGCATCCACGAAAGTGTTCTGGATACCTTCCTCCACCTACGTCTACTGGGTGAGTTTACGTTCAAGGCATCAACGGAACGTATCGACCGTGAAGAACAGGAGGAACCGACTCGGGGAAAGAAGCCAAAGCAAAAACGCGAATTCCGTACGAAGAAAGAGCGCAAGGTCATGAAAGAGCGCAAGGTGGTTGAGAAGGATATGAAACAAGCAGATGCACTCGTCTCGCATGAGGAGCGTGATAAGAACCAAGCTGAGACTTTGAAGCTCGTGTTTGGAAACTACTTCCGCATCTTGAAGCAACGGATTCCCCACTTGATGGGTCCCGTTCTTGAGGGTCTGGCCAAGTACGCTCGTCTCATCAATCAGGACTTCTTCGGAGATCTGTTGGAAGCCTTGAAGGATCTTATCGGACATGCTGAACGTGAGGATCAAGGGGAGGATGAAGAGGAGGATGAGGAAGAGGATGAAAACAAAGAGGGTGCTATCTCTGAAGCCGCTAGCCGTGACTCGCGCCGCGAGGCCCTCTTGTGCACAGTCACTGCCTTTGCTCTTCTTGATGGCCAGGATACCGCCAAGGCTGCAACAACTCTCCACTTGGACCTCAGCTACTTCATTAAGCACCTTTACCGCTCTCTTTACGCCCTATCCACCAACCCAGAAGTCGAATACAACCCCAATACCTCCCTGCGTCTCCCAGACCCGAATTCCCCCGAGGAGTCCTCCAGAATCCGCTCGAAGAACAAGGTCAATTTCCAAACTCCAATGGTCTTGCTTCTCCGCTGCCTCCAGTCGACTCTCCTTTCCCGGGCACACGGCAACCCGCCGCCAGTCCGACTTGCCAGTTTCTCCAAGCGTCTCATGACGTCCTCGCTTCAGCTCCCTGAGAAGTCTGCTCTCGCCACACTCTCGCTTATGCAACAGGTCTCTAGACACCACGGGCGTCGCATCTCGCCCCTGTGGCACACTGATGAGCGTAAGGGTGATGGTGTGTTCAACGCATACTCCGTTGATATTGAGGGCACAAATGTCTTTGCCGGATCAGTATACGAGGGCGAGTTGTTGCGCCAACACTACTGTCCTCAGGTCCGCGATGCAGCCATTGATATTGAGAAGATGCTGCTTGCTGCCAAATAGATGATCGACGGATTCATTTGAATGTTTATAGAGGCCAGTTATGATGTTCTTATTTTGAGGATGTAAATTTTAAAAGCGATTCATATTTCTGTGGCTATCATTCCCGGGCTTGGTGTTTCACAATTAATAGTGTCAATCTTGCATATCCGAACACTTGTTCGGATTTTAACTGTGAATTCCCACATCTCACTTGATATCGATACCAATATCTCTCATTTCCCTCGTCCATACACGTCCATCATAGCTCCACTCTGGAAACAGACTCACCAACCGCAATTGTCCATAACCCACTTGATATCAGTATCTCTCAAATTCCCTTGTCTGAACTAATCCTCGATAACTCCATCTTAAAACAGTCTTACCAACCACAAGTCTCCACAAATCCTTTGTAATCTTCCTTCAGTAACACAACACGAGGTAACAAGGAGGCTTCTGTGTGAACTGGACCACACTAGTACTTCGAAATCCATCAAGTCGACTTGGTATCAATCACAGAGACATGATCCCACTCCTGCAAGGTATCAGTTGACGAAATATCTTTCTGGACATCCCCACTGCATCGAGGAACATTAGCACTAAGCGATGCATCTTCAACAACATGGTCAAGGGCCCTCAATTTAGGAGTGAAAGTTCCAAGCAGAGCAGAATTGCTGTCCAAATCGTCAGACTCAAGACTAGGAGCCTCAGCAAATGCAGAAACAGAGCCATCCAGAATATTCTGCTCCATGACATCCGCTTCCACAGCTCTGAAGGATTCCAGTGCAGTTTCATAAGAACTAGCCGAAGCACCATTGGGACCACGATGCTCAATCCGGAATGCAGGGTGAACCGAGTTGATAGGATCTACCATGCTAGAAGGGAACGGAGTGGGGATACGCTCGATGGACCGGACATTTGCGCGGGTGTGTGAGTTGCGAGGGATAGCCGGAACGGGAGGCGTAGAAGAGCGCGAGCTGATTGTGGCTTCTTCTTCGTTATTTGGGATATCCTTTGAGCGGCGAGACCACTGGAATTTGCTGCCGCTGCTGTTAGATGTACCGTCTTCGCGACGGCGGGTGCGCATGCTAAACAAATACCATTTCTTCGATTCATCGTGACTCTTGGCTTTATTCAGATGGGTCTTGTCTTTGCTTTCTTTCGTGTCGGACGTGCTGGAAGCAATGTCTTTGATTCCCTTGATGATACCCTTTCCGGTGAGAGACACGCTGCGCGGGAGCAGACTACTGGTCTTGTTCTCCACCATTGAAACAACTCTAGGACGAACGGGGGTGGTGGAGACATCCCTGGAAGTGGCATGGACTTCCTTGGGAGCGGAATGGATACGCTTTGGGGTGACTGGGACATGATTGGGGGTGGCTAAATGTCTGGGCGTAGTGCAGACATCCGGGGACGTTGGAGGCACAAGCACGGCTGGTTTGATCAAGGGCTCGCTGCTATCGTTGCTAGAAAAGCTTTGCTGGGGTGTTACTCTCGCGGGTGCGAAAGGGGCAACATCTTTTGAAATTGAACTGCCCTGGCAGGACTTCAGGTATGCGATTTCCCTTTCAATCTCCGTGTTCTTCTGCACCTGTAGCTCGATAAAGCTTTGGTTATCGTTGAATGAATGCTTTGAAATCATGACCTCTGTCTTGTTATTCAGTTCCTCGTATGACCTGGCGAGAGACCGGACTTCAGTCTGCAATTTGTCGATAATGTTGTTCTCGAAGGCGCTCAATCGTCGCTCCATGGTACCAATCTCTAGGCGAATATCAAGTTGAAACTTCATCATCTCCCGGGAGATCTGACATTGCTTTGAGAAGAGATCGGAGTTGGCACGGCTCAAGTCCCCGTTGCTTGTGATTTGATTCTGGAGTTGGTCACCAATCCAGGCACAAAGATCTTCAAGCTTCTTGTTCATATTGGCAATCCCGCCGTCTACTCTTCGCTGGATGGACTTTATCATGCCCAGAATGTCATCGATTTGATGGGCGGTGCTGCGACCCTGACCTTCACCGGAGGAAGTCTCTTCTAGAGAGAGATCCATCTTGTCCAATCGCTCTTTGAATGACGGGAGATAGCTGGAGAGGGAGGCAACAGGCGATTCTCCCTTGGCATAGACAGTTGGTGGAGGCGTCTGGATGCTGCCCTGATTGTCGCCGTCGGAGATTCGGCGGTATGAACCATCGACCCATGTCTTTGGATGGTACTTCACTTTTTCTTCTCCCTCGGTCAAGTCGCCGAGATTGGGAGGCGAGTCCTTCGTAACGGGGTGTTTCGGCACGGATAAGGTGTTGGGTGATGAGGGCTTCCTGGCTGGGGTCACACTAATGGATCGAGGAATAGAAATACCTGGCCGGCGTCTGTCAGGGACCACGGGGGTCGCATTGGAAATTATGGGGTCTGATACCTCCTTGATGAGGAAGGAGTTAGTGGAGGATGGGGCTTGCATTCCTATCGTACTGCTTGCCGCACTGCTTCGAAAACTTCTCTCTCTGTTGATTGTAGGGATAGGTCCAGATAAATCGGAGAATGACCCCGAGGAAGGCAGAGGAAGCTTCTTCATGGAGTGACTCGGGACCGTCAGGTTGGAAGTTTGGACAATTTTAGTGGGGGGGATCTCTCTTGACCGAATGAATCTTGGTCTTCACGTTGGATTCCTGGCTGCTCGATGCCAAGGTGGGAATAGCACTTCCAGTAAAGGCGCGATGGGGTGGTGTAGCGGGCTGAATAGCCAAATCTTCCTTCACAAGCTCCTTCCGCAGGTCTTTGAAACTCAGCTTTGACTTGATCATCTCGAATCGGGACTTCTTTTTGCCCTCGTGGTTATCCTGAAGGCTGACAGGCTCAGGTGACGCATGCATCCGAGATACTACTGGATCGGTGGCGAAACGTTTCTTCAATGATTTTGTTCTTTCATTATCATCTTGGAACGGATTTGAACGATTGGCGGATTCCGTTCTGATGTGACGAGGTTTAGGCATGGGAAGTGCAAGGGCTTCATCATAGTCGAGACTTGACATTTTGCGGAGCATTGGAGGATGGTCACTCTCATTAGGGCCGGTAGAACCCGAGAGACCTAAAATTCATTCGTTGATCAGTCAAATTGATTCAGAAAACTATGGATCTTGAGCTTCTGGAAAGGGGAGGAGGGGTGTAAAACTTGAAGGGTGCAGATATATGGGCTTACCACTGCTCCTACGAGGGAGGATGCTTCCATTAGCGCCAATTGGCTTCAGAAGGGCAAAGGCATTTCCAGGTTGGATGTGGAGTTTAGTATCAAGACTTAGTCCACTATGACGAGTCATTGTGGGACTAATTGGGTGCGTTCTCATCTCATAAGGGCATTCAACACCAGGCTGGTCGTTAGCTTGCAACTGTTTTCCACAACTAGCCGATTTGCTAGAAGGTGGTCTATTCTCCTGCTGCATTTTGGTTGTTGTTTGATACAAAGACAATGAGAGGATTGGAAGGTAGAGTTTGACCGGGAAAAGTCGCATGGAGAGGTTGATGGGGGAGGAAGACGGAACGAGGATAAGGAAGAAGAAGGAAGTGGAAGAGCGCAAACAAGTGAGATGATCGCTGGACAAATAAACAAGACAATTGCGCCGGAAGTTTCCATCCACGGAATTGCGAATGCGATCAAAAAAGCTGGCCTCTCTTAGCTTCATTCATCGCAATGACTTGACGTCCTCAACTTCAACCTTCCTCACTTGACCATACTTGCCATTCATCTTATACAAGAACTTGTTATCTATCATTCTGGAAGAGCTTCGTCTTCAAAGCGGTCTTCAAGCCCTCAAGATATTTCACTCTATAACAGCCACTCCCCACAATACCTCCGAATCAGTCATCATCCAGGCCTCTGATAAGAGAACCATGCCTAAGGCTTCTCAACGACTCAAAGGCCAGGGAAAGGCCAGACCTCAAGCGAAGCCCCAAGCAACTGGTACTGCCTCTGCTTTTAAGCAAGTCCCGGCCAACTCCAGTCTTTCGACCACGAAAAAGCGCAAAGTCTCCTTCAGACCTGATGACGCTATCAGTCTCGTCCCAAACCATCAACTGACAGAGTACCTACATCATACCTCCAGCTTGATTGGAGAGATTGAGGAAATGAACAAGGAGCTTGACACGCCAGAAATAAGGGCTGTACTGCAGAAACTTGCCAATCGAGGCCGAGTGCTTGAACGTATCGAGCATCGGAAAGAGGTTCTTTCAATCGGCATTTATATGCAGCCCAAGCATACTCAGAGCATGCTGATCCATGAGTATCGCGCGATCTTCGAGGAAGATCCTTTCCCCCGCGTTTGTGAAACCGACTTTGACTCCGATGACGATGATCCTCCCACACCCAAATATGAGATCGATTTTGATACTGAAGAGGATGTGCCTCTCACGCCCATAGATATATGAATTGTCAATGAGGAGGCGGTGGTCTGGGATTCCTATGCTTGAGAGTTGGCATATTGAATTTAGTATTCGAGATTAGGAGTTATAATATTATCTATCGGTTGCAACCAAGTAAATAGATATAGTGACTAATGTTAATGTGATTAAACGGTCATGCCAACTGAGACGGCTACCTTTATTAACCAATATGAAAAGCCTTGTGCTCCATGCTGGGAAGGAGAATGTCGATGCGGAAAAGACATATGTTCTTCATTTGGAAAGCGCTACTGAGGGCTCTCAATGAACTCGGTGTTCACGGGTAATGTTGGTGTGCCTCCATGTTCGTCATATGTCACGAAGCTTTTTGATACTATTGAAAAGCACATGAGAGTATTTAAGCCTTATAAATTCACTGCTCTCTATAATATCTAGGACGTCCATCTAGCTTCCAAATTGTCTGGCTCTATATAAACACGGGAATAATAGAATCAAGTTTTCATCAGATCAAGCCACAGGATCCGGCATTTCGAGGATAGTCATGGTCACATAGGACAAATTTGCCAGACGTTTAAACAAGTTCGGTGCTTGTTGAGGCAATCAAATCTAACACTTGCCACCGTCAATCTCAGTGTAGTCACCGCACTCAGTACCAGTGACATTGACACCACCCGTGGAGGTGAGAACATTGGTGTAGTAAGGATAGTGGTGGGCGGAGGTGTTGATGGCGACCTGGACCCAAGCGAAGATACCATCCTCAATCTTTTCACCGAGATAGGCGTAGCTCAGGACTGGGTCGGAGGTGGTAGATCCATCAGTCTCCTGCTGGAAGACACGGTCGACCTTGTTGTGGGTCTGGGGGATCTTGTTGGTGTTGTAGGGGTAGGTGGACTCGACCTTCTCAATGAGATCCTGGTCGTAGAAGAACTGTCCAATGTGGGGGGGTGTAGCCTCCAGCAAGGGTGTTATTGGGCAGGAGAGTGGTGTTGACGTGAGCAACGACGTGGTGGTGGGTAGTGCGGCCGTCATAGTGACCAGGGAAGAGGGTCAGAAAGGTCACGACACCATCCTCATCAGTGCGCTGAACACCACGAAGGAAAGTGGTGTCGTGATTGGAGAGGTCCGAGGGGTTACCATTGCCCGAGGCGACAAGGCCAGAGTAGACACCGGTAGCATTGCAGCCCCAGATCTCGGCGAACATGTCGGTAATGGGCTCGCAGGTCTCAACATCGATGTACTATTTAACGAAAGGTTAGCAAATGATAATGTGACCGCTGGTATTGAAAAGATTTCTCACCTGCTCCTCAATAATCACGGGGATACCGGGTTGGCTCTCCAGGATGTTTGAGCGAAGACGCTCTCCAACAACCCAGTAAGGCCCACTCTCACCCTCAGGGTTGAGAGGAATGCTGGTAGCAGACCAGATATCTTCAAAAGGAGAGTTGAGGCTGATGTTTTCCTCGTAGTGGGAAGTATTGAGCACCTTGTTGGTATCCTTCTTACTCAGGCGGCGACGGTGCATGTCGAGGGTTGCCTGGCGGCGAGCAATGTTGCGTTGCTGAGCTCCGGTGTTCTCCCAGTGCAAAGCACATCCCTCGGCGGAGCGACGGACATTGGACTTGTATGCCTTCAGCTCGGGGGTGGCATCTTCCTCGTGGTGTCCTGGGTGGGCAGCAACCATGAGAGGGCCACTAACGGCGGCCAATGTAAGCAGGCGAATCAATTGCATTGTGGTGAAAAGTGTTCTCAAAGGAGATTATAAGAAAGTAGATTGCTGCTGAGCTTGATAGGTGCTGGACTCGTCGCGCTTTTTATATCCCTCGAAGGGCACCGATTGAGCTCCATGTTTTGTTCTTCCGATATTGAACAGGGAAAAAGAATAGCCGTCGGCAAAAACCGCTGTCTATGATGTCCTGTAGCACTTTGCAGGATGCCAAGATGAAAGTCGCCATCGGGGAATTACAGCCAAGATGGAATTGGAAGTCGGATGGAAAACAATCACAATCATAATCCGAATCAAAGATATGATTGGACATGTATCCACTGACTTGCCAATCGTGATGATGCGATTGGACATAAACTTGTCGTCCTGATTCTCCCATGATTCTCGGGTCTGTCGTGATAGTTCAGAGAAGGAATCAGGCTTCATGCGCCAAGACTTCATAGAGGCACTAAGCATGCGGTGAGCACATTTGTGACGCGGCCTAGTCCTGATGGTTCACCAGGAACGAGTCTGTTATCCAGCAATAGCAAGTCAGCAGGCCCACAGCGAAGATCACTGGGCTATGCGGACTGATCCGAATCTCGGTAAGCCGTACCTGTATATGCGGCCCGGGCTTTTTCTTGCTGCCGAAGGTTAAATCGGCTATTCTTCCGAGCCTGCATCAACGAAGCTACTGATTCGAACTGAAAAAGTGATGCACAAAGCAAATTCAAGTCTATCCACGAAAAAAGCCACGATACTGTACATTCCAGACGATCAAGGATCTGATTAGGTGGTCTTCCCGATCAAAATACTAATGTGGACCCCATTATCCATCAGCCCCATTTCGCCGACGTCGTATTGCATAATTAATGTCGGGTCTATTTCGTCCCATGAGGAGTAGTTTGGATAGGTGGGTCCGAGATATTGATACCCTTGGAGTCATGGATTGTGATAGGGAGATCCTGTGGGTCACCCAAGCACTCCGGGTTAATCCTCTTCCTCTTCACTCCTAAAACGGGAGGGGGACCGACAATCCTTTTAGAGTACCCAGTCAAAGTTGACATATTATGCATGCAAAGTGTCCAGTACCCTGCACATTCCGGATTAAGTTACGCTTGATGCACTGCAGAACCCACTCCCATCTCGCGTCATTACAGGGATCTGCACGCCAGCTCCGTCTACAATCTATTGTGGACCCTCACGGTCTAAGGACTCCATTTAGATGACGGCCTATCTTTATCTAATTACTGAGACGGCAGACCATCTGTAGCACTAGTAGTAACTGCATAGCCGCCTTTGATGGAAACCCGACTCTCTAAGGTTGAACCATTCAAATCGGAGGCATACTTGGACCAACACACACCAGGTTCCTTATTCTTAAATCCAAAAGGGTAAAGAATGGGGGAAATCATGTAGTGCACGTGGAACCACGAGCCGCGGCAATCTGATTTCAGGTCGCACCAAGCTCCTACCTTGGTAGCGATAATCATGTTCGTCAGGAGTTGGCCCCGAGGGTTGCTGCAGGATGGATAAATTAAATACCGTGAGACAACGCCAAGCCACGCTATATAAACCCACATCGTCAGGCTCAATATCGGACCTGCAGTAAAGATAAAGCGGTCGCAATGGTTTTGCTTGGATGGCAGGACATTTGTTCTCTGAAAGTTCAGTCCTATGTTCCATGCTCAAAACCGCCACATTCTAAACCACAGCGCTGAAAAACGAGAGAAACAAGGCGACATTATTCGAAAAGCGATTCCACTTGCCATGTTCGTAGTAGACTTAGGTTGAATTGCTCGTCAATAGTAAATAAGAAACTATCCAAAGTACGTTCTACTTTATCTAAATCAGACTAAGAGCGCAACGAACGGGAAAGATTTTCGTTAATCCCAAGCCAGATACAGTTCTATTACAAACAGACCTTAATGAGCTACGAAATCCGAATAGTACTGGTGTTATGCGCTTTAAGTGGGAGTGGAGCCATTTCGATGCGTATGCAGAAGTATTACTTTCACCGGTGGCTGGAAAGCAAGGCCAATTACTCTTGGAAAGATTGCGTATCATGACGAATTTAAGAGGCTGTGGCAGTTGGAGTCATGATCCAGAGCTTGTCTGAACCAGTTCTTCTAGTATTTTGACCCGCGTCAACAATTATGGTGTTTAGATAAGGCTTCTCTAATGAACTTTTGGAAGCATAGTACATCATACTAGATCTAAACGCTGTAGTGGTTTTGCTAGCTATTCTGAATAGGGTATCCATGGCCGCCCGTTGAAACAAAATAGCACAAGGTTGCAGCACATGTCTAGATATGTTACTGTGTCTCTTCTCAGTCGAATATAAGGTGTATGTTGAAAAAATCGTTTTCATGAGTAGTGTGTACCTCACTAAATTCAATTAGAATTCTGCCCAGGTAGTCTGGTGACGCCTGGTTATGTGCCCTGCAGACTGCTCGGCATTCATTCGGGTGGTGTTTAGTCAATGCCATCCAATGCTACCGGGGCTTCCAATGGCGTCCCCTAGTCCTGTTTCTTTTCCTCTTTCATATCCCATATGATTATCTTTTACGCAATTGCTATACCTTGTAGCTACCCACTTAGCCTTCTCGCCTTCTTTGTGTCTTTGTCGCCTGGGCGCTACCTGGGCTCTGATAGAAGCATTGGATTTGAATGAAAATAAAAAAAAAATCGGTCGGATACTATGTCGAATTTTGACGGGTGACTTGCAACCAACCTTATAAATCGGAAGAAGAGATAACATTAATTCGAGTAAAGCAACATAGAAGACTATTTCATGGAATAAGATCCAATAAGTACTACCACCGCCCGCATCAACAGAGATTAGAACGGTCCCAAGTCCAAGATCCATAGCTTTCGCTTTTCTCCAACGCTCCCACCACCTGGGAAAAAAGCACAATTTACTATCCATGAGTGCCATGAGAAAGCACTAATTAGCTGGAGCCACGGCAAGGTCACGCATAAGTTTCAGAGATGGGGTAAAGAAGTAGTCACCGCCATTGGACTCGATGAATGGCGTGAAAGTGATCTGGTTGTGGTTTTTATGACCATCGACGATGGCCATCTGCAGGACTTTGTCATCATCCTGGGAGCCACCCTTGACCAACTGGCCAACAACGGGATCCTGTCCCGGAGCCATACCGCCAGTGAATTTCCTCTTGCCGGCAGGGAAATTGTCGGCATTGATCCAGCCTGAGACATTGAGGGTTAGTGGTCTAATCTTTCGTCTGGAACGCGAGAGATGACTTACGGTTTCTGATGAACTGGAAGCCATTGGAAAGACTGGTTTGATAACACAGGAACATAAGACCACGGTCTTGCTCAGTCTTCTCCTTCGTCTTCTCGTCATCACTAAGCTCTGGTCCATAAGGAATACCACGACGCATGATGTCGAACTTATCCGAGTTGTTGACCAAAGCTCGGGGCTTGGCCTTCCGCATATGAGATGCAAATGGGCAGTTGGTATGGTCATCCAAGGGGTAGTCGAAATCGTTTCGTGTCGCCTCAGCTGGGTTGTCCTCATCAGGATTCTCCTGGACGGGTGCTCCTAGAATGTCTTTAGTACTCGATGCAAGCGGAAGGTTTGCTACAGCTTGCAGCTTACCGCTCTGCCAGCGCCCCATAAGTCGAGCCCCGAACTGCCCTGGGGTGAAGTTCAACTTCTTAGCCTCATCTACCACGAATCTAAATCCAGATCAGTTAGATAACGAGTTGAATGTTACAAAGCAGCAATAACATACCGGTCCCACTCAGGCACGAATTGTTTGATCTTGCGGACCACCAGAAGACTGCCATCCTTGGCCCAAGGAGGATGCATTAATGCTTCTTCATCGTCCATCTCACCTTCGTGTCCGAATAAAATGATTCTGTGATATGTAAGCAGTCTAATCCAGTGGTGTATTGGGCTACTTTTCAACTCACCCCGGACGAGTGAGATGTTTACGAGACCCGGGTAGCTCCGCGGTTTTGTCATCAAGGCCTTGAATGAGTGGCTGTGAAACGCCATCCAAGAACCCGAAGCTGAAATATGTTAGCTAAAACATCCCTGGAACCAGCCTTCGTAAGCTTACTGCTCGCGTCCCTTAAGTGCTCCGGGTCTATCGTTGCCATCCAGTGTCAGGAGAGGAAGAACGCCGTGGCTCTTGCAGAAATACTTCTGTTCCAGCTCCTTTGTTTTGGCCTTCACCTCGTATTCGGTGCCACACACCAGCACTACTCCATCAACGGAGCCATCTTTGAACTGAGGAACCCAGTCTTCGGCTTCATCACGCCCTTCACCCACCATGTCCGCGAACATGCCCTTGAGGAATGGGTCATCTTTGAACATTCCGTTACTCAACTAGAGAGGATGAAGTGATTAGATTCTATGTAGAAGCTATCAAGGCAAACATGTCAACTTACCTTGGTCATGCCCTTGATTGTGAAAGACATGTTAACACCGGTTATGCTGACATTATCCGATCCTTTAGCCTTCGGGATATGACCATGTGCCGGAAGAAGATCGTGGACGGCAGTAATCACGTCGGTCGTCAGGTTTATAAGACCTCCAGCTATGTCCAATGCACTGGAGGCCGGTGCTTTAGCCTTGTGGATGGCAGCACGATCTCTCAAAGCCCCTTTGGCAGAAGTAATAACTTCATCAGCCAGAGTTGCCAGGATAGGTTTGAAAAGTTCAGGTCTTTCAATATTGAAGAAAAAGAACTGCTCATACTTTTTCGACAAACCAGGCCTAAATTAAAGTCAGCAAGAATGTTATTGATGGTTTTCAGATAAAGCTGACCAGATATCTCCCTGGATGTTATCGAGATCAAAACCGGACGTAGAACCCATTTTCTTTTCTGGTGGTAATTTCTTAATAGTTGAGATTCTGAATAGCAAGCAAAAGATGTTCAATGAAAGTTGTCGACATTGCCACAGATCAACACTTTATAGTTTACTGCTTTGTAGAGTAACCTCTGCAACCAGCGTTCAGCATACCCTTGCATAGCATAATGAGACAAGAAAAGTGAAAATACTGTATATCGTTACGTTGGTTGGAAAAATGCAACAGTGGGGCACATCCCTTTCACTCTCAGCTGCCCTCTTACATTACATCTGCTTGCGGAATGAATCAATCCCCCGTCGACATCTAATACTAGTCTAAAGATGCTTCCAAACTCTGTCTCTCCCAGCCGACGGCCAATGGAAAAGAAGAAAACATCAGACCAATCTGCAATATTATGGCATGGGCAACTATTAAGCCGGGTGATCACGGATAGTTTCCAAGCAATGGCCTTAGAAATGACTGCGGGGTCTGGGTCTAGAAACCTTCAGATCTCGACAATACGGAAATTAGATGTCACGCCAAGGGACTCATCGCATCATTAAGCTCAAGCTTTTGGCAAAGGCGTGTGGGTGCACTTGCCAGAGAATTCTACGGCTTGTATTTGGTACCTTTGGAGGCATCATGACGAATTCACCATTTCAAGTCTTTGTGGCTTCATGACTGCCGCCGGGAGTGGGAGGAACCTTAATGAGACTTTGAGACTTTTACCCTGTGCGACCTGGCTCACGGATGCGGACATTAAGCCCAAACATAGCCGCCATTCGTTCGCAATGGAATTCCAGGTTGGGGAGGATCAGCGAGAATCAAGGAGTAGAAAGACGATTGATGCCTCCATAGCCAGGTAGCTTTTCACGGCAACGTAGCATTTTTCGGCACCTAATCTCACTACAACAAAGCTTTCGCATGTTTGTGACAGACGCTTTAGACTTGAGATAAGTAAATGGACTATCCTCGAAAAAAAGGATAACATAATGGTAAAAGGTGCTTCGGAAAGCCGCCGATGTCAACGAGGGCAATTTCTGACATTACCGGAAATCCCTGCTATCAAAAGTTATTTGACTATGAAGTCGAATGATCTGATTGAATATAAAGGCCTGTAATGAAACCTGGGGTTGAAATATGCTCGGTGACTATATCCGAACGCCTTGGCCTATGATGTGGTAATTTAGGTGTACATGGAATTTAACCTCGGGCCCGGCAAGGTTAACCTTCTGACCCACTGGCCGGACACTGCATTCCTCCTCCACTTCCGGACGAAGGTTGCACCCACCAGAATTCGCCTCGGGCCGCACACCTTAACCAATGTAGTGGAGCGCATTCCTAGTCTTGACCAATAGACCACCTGACATTGTTAATGCCTCTTACTCATGCACTTCCTCACTATGGATGGACTAATACTTTCGTGCTTTTCTGGTATATATAATCTCTTATTCAGAAGGCAATGATGCAAGGACACTTAAATTACTAGTATCATAGGCCGCAAAGTTCATTGAGATACTATTTTCCTCTTGTAAATCATTTCCTTGGATGCCTGAGGCAAGCATTCTGCATTGGGAGCAATAAAAAAACATTCTTTCTCTGTGTTACCTGCTTTATGTGTTCGTCCAATCAGTGAATGATAAACATGGAGATGATATTCCCCAGATACATTCTCTGCCCTAGATTTGCACCGAAGATCTGGTTCGCACATCGACATTCCCAATTCCATGGTGAAGGGGCTCCAGTCACAGCCCTTGCATTATTCGTTATGCTCGGCCCGTAAACGGACAATGCTTATTGCACTGCCATCAAAGTGTTGTTGAGGCTGGCATATTTTAGAGGATGATGGGTTTAAAAACACGAGATATTCCTTCAGACAGACTGAGTCTTCATAGCTCAGACCCGACCTCCTCGAGCCTCCTTCTGTCTGTTGCCGGCGCATAGAAAACACCTGCGTTTCAAGATGAAGCTTGATTGGCGTGCGACTGTGCTTCTCCTAGGGACTGTTAGTGCCCGGGAGATATCAGAGCTCGAGAAGCTCTACAGAGAGGGAACAACACCGGATACCAAGAACATCGATGGCGTCCAAGTGCCGACACTCTCGCAGGCTTTGCCCTCAGGCCGTGAGATTAATCGCGCTGGCTGGACCGCTGACTGCACTACAGCCACGGCTGGCCACAACTGCGATCAAGCCTTTGATGCCAACAACAGCACCTACTGGGAGAGCGACAGCAGTGAAACCTCCCAAAGCATCACCATCGATCTGGGGACACAGGACTACGCCGTCAGTGGCCTGACTGTAGTCCCTAGGCAGGATATGAATGCTTCGCTAATTGAGCAACACCAAGTCTTTCTGAGTACTGATAACGTCACTTGGAATTTGGTTGCGTACGGAACTTGGTGGCCTGATCAAAGCCAGAAAATCTCTGCATTCCAACCGCAGAAGGCCCAATATGTCAGACTCTCAGGCCCTGCTCCGAGCGGAATCGCCATCGAAGATCTCAGGATATATGAAGGCGACTTCATTCCTCCTAATCCCTCTCTGGGAGCCTGGGGCCCCACTATCGACTTTCCTCTGGTTCCGGTTTCCGGTGCTGTCGATGCAAACTCCGGTGAGGTCGTCGCCTGGTCCGCCTGGGGTTACAACATCTTTACCGGCGGCAAAGGAGGCAAGACACAAACTGCAACCTGGAACAGTGGCGCTCAGTCGGTGACGCCTCGTACCGTGAGCAATACATATCATGACATGTTTTGTTCGGGTATCTCGATGGACGAAGACGCAAGGATTGTCGTAACTGGAGGAGCTGATGCAGACCAGACCAGTATCTACAACACCACCGTGCGTGACTGGTTCGAGGGAGGACTGATGAATGAGGCTCGTGGATACCAGGCATCCTCCACATTGTCTGATGGGCGCATCTTCGTTCTCGGAGGATCGTTCTCGGGAGGTGTTGGCGGCAAAAATGGAGAGGTCTATGATCGAAACACCAACGATTGGTCCATGCTTCCAAATGCAAAGGCATCGGCAATGCTCACCCAAGACCAACGTGCGTACAGACAAGACAATCACGGCTGGCTATTTGCTTGGACCAATGGAACCGTTTTCCAGGCCGGCCCCAGCAAGCAGATGAACTGGTATGGCACCTCAGGAAGTGGCTCTACTACTCCTGCCGGTGACCGCACTGGTGATGCAGATGCCATGTGTGGAAACGCGGTCATGTTTGATCAGGGTCAGATCCTGACATTTGGTGGCTCTCCAAATTATGAGAACAGTGAAGCCACCAACAATGCCGCCATAATCACTCTTGACACTGACGCACAAAGTGCCTACGTCCTCTCAAACGCGGGTGGAGGTATGAACTACAAGCGAACCTTCCACATCTCTGTCCCTCTTCCTGATGGATCTGTCTTTGTGCATGGTGGGCAGGTGGTTGGACTTCCATTCAATGAAAGCCAGCCACAGATGACTCCAGAGCTGTTTATTCCCGATTCTGAGAATGAGAATGGGGGCACCTGGGTTAAGCAGCAGAGAAACTCTATCGTCCGAGTTTATCACAGCATCGCGCTGTTGCTTCAAGATGGTACAGTCTTCACTGGTGGTGGTGGTCTGTGTGGAAATTGTTCGGCCAATCATTTTGATGGAGAAATCTATACACCGGCGTATCTGCTCAACGCCGATGGATCTCTCAAAGACCGTCCCGTGATCCAGAGTGTGACAGGAGGCCAAACAAAGCCTGGTGGCACCGTCGAGATCACCACTGATGGCCCAGTCGATACTCAGGCTTCTATCATCCGCTATGGCTCCACCACGCACACTGTGAATACAGACCAACGACGTATCGGCGTTCAATTGACACAGACTGAGACAAACAAGTACACTTTCAGCATTCCTGCTGAGCCGGGCATTGCGCAGCCTGGCTACTACATGCTCTTCGTCCTGAGAGACGGAACGCCTAGCCACTCAGTGAACGTCAAAGTGGCTAGTGCTTGAACTAACGCTGAGTATCCTTGCTCTTCATGTTGAATTTCAACAAGATGAGGGGTTTGGTCAATTGTGGGCTGGGTGAAAGAGTCAAATTCTTGAGTTCTTGGTACATTTTCCGTACCTTGACTTGAACGGAGACTAATAATTAATGATATTATATCTTCTTTGCAATTTTTGGTTTTGCGTACATAGTAGCTGTCTATGAACAGATCTGCTTCGCGTCTAATTTGCTGTAGATCTCATCATAGTGCACCGCAAACGTCGGCTATCCATGTTTGTGTTTCTCCCCTTTCAAGAACATACCTTTAGAAGACAGTTGGTATACAGCGCAGACTACCCAAGCTTCAGAATTAGAAGCCTATATTGAGAGACTAATATTTCTGATTTTGCCTTGGAGTTGAATAGAAATCTGTGTGCATGCGTAGAATCTGACATGTAACTGGACATGTAGGTGTTTTCATGAGTGAATTAGCTCGCGGAGTTTATCGAGAGATAGCGGTTTGATCAAATAATCATTTACCCCCGCTTTGAACGCAGCCTCTTGTATGTCATTGGAAGCAACAGCAGTAATAGCGATGATCCACGATGACTGGAGGCCCTTCTCCTGTTCATGCTCGCGTATTCTTGTTGTGGCCTCCAATCCATCCATTACAGGCATTGATATATCTGCTAATGTTAGTCGGCCTATCCTAGTTGATGTTTCACGATGATATTTGAAGCTTACCCATCAGAACAAAGTCATATGGTTGGGCGGCACTCTCATACTTTTCGAGAGCTATTAGACCATTTAGAGCAGTCTCGTAGCGGCATCCAATTTTGCGGATGAATGTAGACATGATCTAATACCATAATGGTCAGTTGATATGTTGCAATCAGCCACAAAGACATAGTAGGGATGTGCTGCCTATTCGCGCACCTTGAGATTGATGGGATTGTCGTCCACAATGAGGACGTTTAGGGGTTTTGGTTGATCCTCTGGTTGGAGGACAATGTTTTTGGGCAGATCGGGTAGATTAGCGGTCGCTGATTCACATTCTGAGCTTTGTTGTAGCTGCAGGAATGAGGCTTGCTGAACTATAGGTGGGGAAATCGGAGCAAGATCCACATTTGCTGATGGGAGTCGCATCTTGAAGATCTTCATAAATCTTTCTGCGGCGTCATGGAGAGACTTGGGTCCAAATCTGGCATGTGTGAGTTGAGCTGTGCACAATAGGGGATATCTGTAACATACGGTTGCGACACGCGAATGAAATTCGCAGGTAAGTCATTAGCCAGGGACGATGTCTTTCCATCCAGAACAATGAAAAACTTGGAGGAATTCTCGCTTTCCGTCATCGGTAATAGTCCCTCCGCCACCATGTGATGAAGATCTGCTCCTTCTATGATCGCAACATCACCAAGATCCTGAAGGGGGAATTTCGCTGACGATAGATCCCACCCTAATTTCGTCATAAACACGTCGAATAGGGCGTTCTGAATCGATAACTTCCGTTTCGCATCGACTGTCAGAATCCCAGTGGGTATCTCATTCAGGTCCGGTTGACCATGTAATCCAATCATACATGCGCGGACCGGGGTTGGTGGATCTGACCTTCCTGGAAGTGACTGAAGATCTAATGGTTCAGTGCAATGGGCTTGTCTATGGTGATCCAAGGGTATGAAGATGTCCACTTGGGTGCCTGCACCCTGTTCGCTTCTAACGTCGATTTCACCGTCAAGGGACTTAACAAATTTCCGCACGATGCTGAGGCCAAGGCCAACCCCTGGCGAAAGGGAATCTTCTTTAGCGAATGGAGAAAACAGCTGGTTCTTAAGGTAGTCCCGTGAGATCCCACTGCCGGTATCCTTAACACATAGGTGGACAAGAGAACGATGTTTCTTCGATTCTGGTGCCTTTTTGGACAATGTGACCTCTATGAGGCCTTCTTTGGTCCATTTAATTGCGTTGCTGATGAGATTGAGCAGTATACCTCTCCAGGCACCGGCAGCTGATCGCACAGTCCAGATATCGGATTGGTCAACTCTTATGACCACGGAAACTTCGGTGTTGCTGTTATTATGTTGATTCTCTGCATCAATCTCGGATCCAGCCGCGATCGATTTGTCTTTGAGAATGGTGACGAATCGTGACTTTGGATCATTGCAAAGACAAGAAGCCACTTCTTCGACTAACATGGAGAGGTCGAAGTCGGAACTTTGAGCGGTCATGTTACTTTCTAGTCTGCTATCGCCCGATTTCTTCCCTGTCGCCAAGTCGTTGATCCCGCAGTACTCCAATCTACGATCTGGTTAGCCGAGGTACATTGAGGGGGATGGGAGCCGCAAACTCACAGGTGATCTATGGTGTCTAGCAAGGCCAGGCCCGAAGTGTCTATCATTTTAACCATTTCATGCTGGGATGGCTGAAGGGGCATCGTCCGCAGCAGCTCGGCACTTCCAAGTATACCATGCAGTGGAGAACGAAGCTCGTGGTTGATGGACGATACAAAATCAAACTTTGACCTCTCAGTCGCCGTCCAGTGCACCCGAGACACTTCAGAAATGATAGAGTCGCCAAAAACTTTGAAATAATGCAACTCCTCCACACCCAGAGGGCGGCAGCTTTCCTGTGTCCAGACTAGCGTTCCTGCTAGCCAATGCGATTTGTTCCAATCCCACAATGGGATGAAGAGTACCGACTTGGCTTCTGGTAGCTTCTGTGCGAGGTGGCGAGAAACCTTATATTGTAGGGTCTCCGACTCACATGGTTCATTATTGAGATCGAAAATGTGACCGTTTGGATATTTTTTTATCACTGTAGTGAGAAAATCCTCCGAAAGAGTCAGATCAGACCCTGAACTAAGAGGGTCAGTGGTCAGACAATTCAAAGGACGACACAGCCTCTCTTTTTTGTCAAGCGTTTTCTCAGCGGGGTGGTCAAATAACCAAGGTTGTGAATTGATCATGGTCCGGGTGTCTGTCAGGGTGAGAGAATCTTCGTTTCCAAAATCATCCTCAAGGTCGCTGCATTGTGTTAGATTTAATCCACACTAGAAGGAGTTAACTCACAATTTCGAATCTGTTTGACGTGCGTCGAAGAAAGCTACACCGTCCAGGTCCATCGAGCTTCTGAGTAGGTCACTGGCGCGGGAAAATACCGCAGCAACACGTTCTGCGATGGGCAGTTCATCTATCGCTGCCTCGGAGGCAAAGTATTCGTTGGGGCCTAGCAATTCTGCTGATTGCGGTGAGGCCGGAGCAAGCGATGAGGGCTGGCTCGAGGGCCGTGTGATTTCCGTATCTTTAGTCTCCGAGAAAAGGGAAAATGTTCCCTCCTCCTTGGTCGCCAAGGACGCTCGATCCAATGTTGACTTATTTCTCGAGGATTTACTTGGAGTCGATGTATCCGGTTTGTTTGAATCGATGGCATTACTTGTAATGCTCAAATTATGGAAATTTAGCGTTTCCGGAGCTGTAAGTTCGTCGAGATGATCCGGTAGGTTAGATTGTCCATGGCCTTTGACAAAATTAGTCAACCCTTTCACCAGGTTCTCGGCCCGATTGTGGTAATGGGCGACCCGAACATTTTCAAGGTGCTGGGAGATGGCATCTGCGATATCCTGAAGAGCAGCAACTTCTTCATCTCCAAAATGTGTGCGGGTTTTATTGTCCACCACACAGTATGAGCCGAGTACATATCCCGAGGGGCTGTATAAAGGGACCTCGGCGTAGAAACGGAAGTATGGCCAATCGAGGACATAGGGTCGGGTGTTGTAAAATTCCTCTATGGTAAAGTCCCGGATAATGTTTCGGGTTCGATTCGCGGTTATATTTTCCGTGTCCGTCAGCCGTGAGGGGTCTTGCCCCGTGAACAGACGTATGGCGTGGGGGCATACGCCCCATTCTAGGTCCAGCGTCCGAACGCCAAGGTATATACCATCATCTGGGAGATGGTCATCTGCATTGCGCAGAGAGATCGAGGCGGTTGCTTCTGCGATGAGATGTTGTTGTGCGCCGTCAATGATAGAAACAAACGACCGGTTGCATCCAAAACGATAGACTCCGAGTTGTGTGAGTGCAGTGAGTGTAGAGTCAGGCGACAAACGAGGGCTACTGGTTGGTTGTGGATCTTGATCGAATGTGCAATAGTATCTAAAACCGTTGGAAATGATGATCAGCATGTGGCGGCAAGGTTAGACAAGAATCAAACGCGCACCTCGCTAGATCTCGGATTCTGTCTTGCTCCGAGTCACATCTGGATTCACGCGGGCGTGCTGATCCAATGTCTATTGCCATAGCTGTATGGCAAAGGACATGAACCAGCGTGGTTCACGTTGGTTCATGTTTGAGGGGTCCCCGATCTGGAAACCGGTTTTCCCTTGAAATTTGATCGATCGCCTGTGATTGGTGGATCAGCCGTCCCCCTCGACCACCGTTTAGGCTAAGCGGGCTAATGACAGCTGCCAGGGCCCAGCACCATGAGGCTAGTATATTCCAGAGGCTGTGAGACTTTCTTAAATCCCTCGTGCGATCAAGAGATCCGAGTCACGTGGTATATAACACCATTCACGTGATTCAATCGCTGCTGACTGTGTTGTTTGTAGTCTGCAGAGAAGAGGTTGGAAAAGAATGAAAATCAAAAGACTTTGAAATTTTTTTTTGTCATGCATTGAATCTGATTACATATCAGCAGAGGATGATTCTTTATGAATTCACTTAAGGGAAGGTTACCAACTTCCGTCTCTTGCACAAATTACTACCCACTTGGTCAATACCCGCAGGTCATCACAACGTTGCCGTAAATTAAGTATATAGGAAAGACTATAATAATTGAAAAAAGCGCTAAAAACAACAATACTCCGATGCACGCGGTTTGATCCTTCATCATTCGAGTCGGTTTACGTCAACCTTGGCGCTAGATGATACCCACGCGCCATGCGGGTAAAACAGCATAGTCAGCTTGGTTGAAAGTGACAGATATGAGCTGGAAGAGTGTCTCAATAAGATCATGAAGTGTCCAGCTCGTGGAAATGCTTCTCACGAGTCGCGTATCCATCCAACTCGGTAGGCCTATAAGGCTGTGAAGGCGGCACATGAGCGTTTACCGGCGGAGTATAAAGAGCATTCGGATCCTGAGGATTGTAGAAAACGTTCGGGGCGCCAGGAGCCTCCGACAGACTCTTTTGATTGCGCTTCTTGCGCATGAACAACCAAAGGGCTAGCGCGACAAGACCTGCCACTCCGGCCACACCCACACCCACGCCAATTCCGATGCCAGCTCCTGTCGACAGTCCTCCAGATGATCCTCCAGACGAGCTATCGGAGCCTGCCGTCGCGGTTGCGGATGCCGATGAAGCTGAAGCGGCTGATAATGAGGTCGCAGTAGTCCCGGAGGCTGTTGTCGAGTCCGTACTTGAAGCCGATGTTGTAGTCGCGGACACGAAAAGGCTCAAATCCTTCTTCTCCCATAGAATGCTTATTGGTTGACCCCACATAGTGACTGTTCCGGTGATTTCTGTGCTATCGCCGGATTCTTGGCGGATAGGCACGAGCATTGAACTTGTTGAAGCTAATGTACTGATACATCCGGGGTAACTTCCCACCACAGTATAGTCGAAGTCACTAGCAATTTTGAGTTAGCGGATTCATCTTTGGCAACAGCCTCCCAGTACTTACGAGAGACAGCAGACTGCGCCAGTAACGGACTGCGCAATAGAGAGACCTGCGGACGTATAGCCGACGGGACAGTGGCCGGGGCTAAAAACTTGCGACGCGCTAACTCTCCCCCAGTTGTCAAACCCGGATGGCCAGCATGAGGCGTCATCGCCATCTGCAGATGCGCAATTTTGCATTAAAAGACCACCCACGACATCATTTGCGCCTTCCGGTTCATAAGTCCACGAGCTTGAACATGATGCTGGTGGAGTGAAGATTCCTGTCATGGGGACTGTTGTTATAGTGTCTGTGGACGCAGTGGTCGTCGCACTAGCCGTTGAAGTTGTGGAGGTCACCATTTTGACGACTTGGTATGCTTCAAAGCTTGTTGAAGGCCTAAAGTACACCAATCCCAAGATATGAAGCCAAACCTGCTTCAATCAAATGCCGAGGCGAAAGGATGGTAAAGGGCGGATACTAAGGTAGACTTCTTGTTGAGAGGGGGCATAAGCTCGTAGTTAAAGGGGGGCCGCCCCCAGGCCTTTATCAGAGGCTAATAGAAAAGTGGATGGCTGTGCGCGTAAACAATTCAAGTTGTTAAGGTATTTGCAGACTAGTATAAATACGGAGGTAATTATGGGACCCAATGGGTGTTTTTACACTGAAAGTACTGGAGTCTGAGCCACTTTACCTCTGGCTGATCTGTCATGGTCAATTGATATTGCCGGACCCCTGATACACATGCTGTTGTCGAAGAACCGACATGTGCTTGATTTATGCACAATGCAGATCGTCATGTTAAAGTAGGCCATTGAATTCTTGGTTTTGTGACTGTAATTTGTATAAACTAAAGTCGAATTGAACAATCGTGCCCAAACTCGAAAGTATGGAGCCGCTATAAATTAGTGCAATCCTGCAGCTCCACTTAGTACCTCGCACGGCTTTAATGTGTGGAGAAGCGGTCTACAATTCCCGAGCATCCTGTAAGCCCAAATATCACACAAGAAGCAAGCAAGAAATAATTGCGTTCGACCTGCTTCTCATTAGGAAAATGTCGACATTGGGAAGCCAAATTTTGTAAGATCAATCTTTCAGTTTGTGTCTATATACCTCGTTTGGGGCATGGAAATTCAATTTCAATCCAATGAAATGTCAACAAAACAATCCGGAATTTACCCGAGTTTCGCGATTTGGGGGCGAAAATCAAGAAACATGAAAATTGCAAATGCCAGTGAAGGCCTTGTATTGAATACACCTAATCAGAAACAGAAAACACATAGTGGATACTGTGGATACCTCTTGCCAATCATTGCTTAGTTAGTACTGATTCTCCATCAATCCCCTGCACCCAATTCAGCCGCTTTTCCGCACGAGGCACAGAATCGGCGCCAAGATGCAGCTTTACGGCCTACCAATCCTCTTTGGGCAGACCCGCGAACGTATCACTACCACTAATTTTCAGTTGCCTCAAAATATATCGAAAATCAAACCATTACCGCGTCATCAACCAGGCGCATTGGTACCATTTCAATACAGTCTAGCTGACCCTCGAGGTCTCGATTTCTTCACCCTGCGGGCCTGCCCCGTGCTGGCCCCGTTTTAATTCCCAGGTCTGGCGGGGGGCGGAAATATGCACCCTGACTCCTTACTCTGCGTCACTATCTCTTTAGACTCCTTAGCTATTCATCATATCCGTAAGAGAGGAATGGAGAGAAGACAAAGCACCCCTCGGCATGTCGAAATTTCTCTATAAAACTCCCCGTGCGAGGTCAAAATTATGGCAGCAATTGGCGCTCGCGGCTTTGGGCATTTGGGGGTTTTTTAAACTGTTTGACATATACAGTGCGTGCATCGGTTTCGTCATAACCTTCAGAATTGAGATGAAGCTAACAAACCCCAAGCGCACAACGTTCCTCAAATACAGCCGACTATTGGAAAAGTGACTATGATATATGGCAACAACACAGTATACGACAAAGCGCTAGAAACCCATAAATTGCACGGCCAGCGGTTCAATTATCCGCTTTCCATTCTCCGTCAACCCATTCTCGACGGTACATTTAACAAATATGCTATTCTTCTATCCCTGGTTCTCCAGGAATTGGCGAAGCCAGAAGGCCAAAGATTAGAGTGGCTTTTGTAAGTCAGACTATGGGTCCATGAACAATGTCTTACGGACTGCGCTAATCGTCACCTCAATAGCTGGCACGACAGCGACACGGTCCTCATGAACCCCAATATGCCTCTCGAGGTCTTCCTCCCACCCGATCACTTCGGAGACGTCCACATGTTACTCTCAAAAGACTGGAACGGAATGAACAACGGAGTCTTCTTCGTCCGCGTGCACGAATGGTCCGTGAACCTACTATCTGCTGCCATCGCTTATCCAACCGTCCATCCAAACGTCGAATTATTCTGGCCCGATCAGTCAGCCCTCACAAACCTCTTCAACGAGAACGAAATATTTGCACGGTCCGTTGTCTACTGTCCACTGCGGTGGTTCAATGCCTATATGCGATCGCCAGACGGGAGAAAACAGAACAAAGATTCACCTTCGCGTTTCCAAGTGCATCCTGGAGATTTGCTGGTTCATTTTCCAGGCACCCCTCGTGAACATCTCAATCATACTCTTTTCCCATATCTCCAGATCGCGCTAGCGCATGAAGCGGAGTGGGAGCCTAGGCTCGAAGAGACGGAGTATATTCAGGAAACGAGCACATTTTGGAGGACCATTAACCGACGGCCCTACATCCCGGAGCCGAAAGTGGAGCCTTCACCAAAGGCCGCGGTAGTTGAAGAGCAAGAACCAGAGATACGCTTAGATTCGGAAGAGTCCGAGGCATAAGAATTTTAGGCTTGGATTACTAGTACTTGTGTACTCATACCTACGGGACCGCTAATCTGTGTATATAAATTGTATCAAAATAATCCATGCTGTAAATTACTAGCTCAATCCTTGAAGTGCAATCAGCGCTTAAATTTGAGATTCGTTGGCAAGCCACTTCATCCTTCTGTAAGCATTGGGCAGCTTGGGTCTGAAATTGCGAAAGATACCAAGAAATGAGATTTAGCACGAACGCCACATCGACGCTAGGCGGTTTCATCTTAAGCCACGTGTCTCAAGGTTTGGGGTAATCTTGGAAAACCACAATCCAATTTGAGGCTCGTTCAAACTTTGTTAGCCGCTGGGTAGGTGCTGTCAGAAAACGACCCACATCTGTAAGATCAGCTACTCAACAGGGTGTACCAGAATAGAAAGATAACATTTCAAAGATCCTTCGAGAGTCATCTGATAAATGTCCATTTTTGCCAAACGAGGAGAATCGATCTCAGAGGACAACTGTTGCCCATGTTCGTACTGCCGATATTTGATGTCTATAGTACTTACTCTACGGGCGACGGAGAGGTAAGATAGACAACAGGAATAATTGAAATTGCTTTTTTGGACTACCAAAACATGTCTATTGAACAAGAAATTGGACCCTAACGCCACCTTTGCTAGGTCAAATACCGTCAAGCTGCGACTGAAGCATGCTTCCCCGAGTCAACAACTCAGCCTGCTTTTTCCGCGTTGTTTCTAGGGTATCCACATGCTCCTCCACAAGACATTTCAAGTTCCAAATCGCACCCCTCAGCTCTTCATCTTCTTTGAACGAGACCGTGAGTCCTGGTAGATAAACCTCCTCGTGCTTTCTATCTTCAATCTGCTCTCGCAGTATCACAAATTTATGTCCCAAGTCCAAAGATTGATCAACCAGGTTCCAAACCTCCTGCCGCGTACACAGCATCTGGTCAACCAGGTCAAATGCCTCTGTTGGAAGAAGTTGCCCTTCACCCATCTCATAGATGAACACGGACATCTCGTCATCCAGTTTATCGATTTCGCTGAGCCAATTGTTAGCTTCGATGCGATTCGGGTTCTTTGAGACGGCGTACCCCTGGGCGTAGGCGATGCTGTTCTTGAGGCTTTCCGTGAAGGGGTTCCAAAGATGTTGCTGCTCCTGTCCTGGTGTCCGAATTTGCAATGATTGCATTGCAGATTCCAAGAATTCCATGTTGGCCTCGAGGCTCTGGGGTGCTGTTTTGGTGAGTCCAGTTTCTGTTGCGACAACAGAATGCCCAACGCCTGACTGGAGGTCCCGTGGATGAGGGTCGTCTATATCCATCCATGTCGATTCTGGGCTGGTCATCTTGTAAACCACGTTCTTTCACGGGACTTGGAATGTAGTGAATACTGTGAGATTGAGATATTTTCATGTGCAAGCGGAAGGTGCAGAATAGACAAAGAAGAATTAAAGGACTCCGGAGCAGAAGGGGAGCTCCAAGGAGTAGGGGCGCGAGTTAGGTAACGGAGGTGTCACAACATTGCAGTTAAAGTTAATGAATGATCTTAAGTGAAATTAGTAATAGATTGCCGTCTCAGAAGCAGGTGAGGGAGTGAAGAAGAAGTGGCCGACGAACATGAAGAGGTTTAGATGACCTTCCGGTAAGTAGTCACAGTGAATGTCATTTATTAGCTATTTATTATAAGCGGACTTAATGAAGATGTCATTTATTCCTTTGACGAGAATATTCTTCATTCATATCTTTTCATAATCACTAGGTATGTGTAGAGTATCTAAGCGATAGGCACGATAATCAGAGAGGTAGATGATGGGTGAGCGGCCTGACAGAGGTGCTGGAATGGAGACTGTCTCCCATGTGGGCTAATATCTCTGTTCTTGGATAAAATCAGGGGGAGATTTCCGGCAAAAAGAAATTTCCTAGACAACCAATCTTGGAAAAGAAAGCAAACATTACATCATGGTCCCTTCTTACAGAATGTGATGTAAAAGCTGTTACCAATTTGATTTTGAAAATTTTGTTCCAATCGGCGAAGGATACATGCATATCATATATGGAGTTAAATTTTCATAAGTATTTCATGATTTGACCTGAATAGAGAACTTATTTGAATAGTTTGGAGATCCGAAGGTTTTGGTAGTCCCACGCATTTATATCATCGTACCGGCAAGGCGTTGAAGGTGTAATAAACTCCTTGAAAGGGAACAGCGATGCCGTGCGGTTCGGCTTCGCAAAGTATGCAATCGAATACCGCTCAGGGATAACAGCTTCCACCCCAGTCTTAACAGAAGGCGGGTATGTGACGCGGTGGCACGCAGCGCGGAAAGTATCGTTCGTCAGTCTCTGCATCGAGTCACCGATGTTCAAAATGATTTCCGTCTTGTCTGCTGATTCGATTCCGCGGAAGACACCTGGGTTTTGTTGATCCTCAACCTGCAACCCGCCAACAGAGTCCTGGAACAGCATAGTGATGCTGCCAAAGTCTGTGTGCTCTGCAATACGTGTTGCTGTGCCATCAGCTAGTTCTGTTGCGGGAACCTCTGGGTAGTGGAGGATGCGGAACTCGTTTTCGGCTTTGTTGTGTCGGGTCACCATTTGCGTTTCGTCGACACCGAGGGCCTTGGCAAGGGCAGCGAGGATCTCGAGTTCGAGCTTGAAGCATGTTTCGTAGAAACCTTCCATGAACTTGCGGAAGCCCGGAAGCTTTTCTTCGGGAACCCAGATGTTGTCTACGAGTTGGTCACGGGGTGATCCAAAGTCGACTGTTTCCTGTATGATTGTCAGAATATGACAGCCAGGATCGTGCTGGATGGGAATATACCTTAATGTCACGGACAAACTTGCCCTGAGGAAGGCCCTTCTCATAGCCACTGATAGTCGAAATGGACTCCTGTCCAACGTAGCAATACCCGCGGTTGGGGTTTGCCTTGGGAGGGTGCTTTGCGATCATCTTGTCCTCGTATGGAAGGGCGAAGAACTTCCGCGTCTGCAAAATGTAAGTCTCATTTCTACTCCTACTTCACTTCTTTTTTGATGAGCTCACCCAGTCAAACAGGTCATAAACAAGCTTGTCAGGAAGACCATGGTTCTTCAGCTTGACGCCGCCGCGAGTCTTCAGACCATGAAGCAGCGCGGTGGAGATTTCCTCCCTCTGTTGGGGACTTCCTTTTAACAAGGATAGATCAAGGGCATCAGACATATTGGGTGTAAAGAGATCAAATCCTGTTCAGCAGATTTTCCTGAGAAGTTGGTGTGTCAATGGCAATCGGGAGGAGATCCAGAGGCCCCTTTATAGACTGAATCCGATAAGAATGGCATCATATCCTGAGGCGGGGTGCATGGTTCATAGGTATATCAAATCCAATGACATGATATTCTTTTATCATCACCTTCTCTTGCGATTCATTATCCAAACACGACGCAAGAATTCGACCCGATAATGTTCCTAAACAGTCAGGGTGGGTCCAACATCACCTTCCTCAACAACGAATTATCCAATCAGAGCTCAGACAATTGCGGGTCTCAACCGTATAGGGAAAGTAATTGTATCAGTATGCCTTGATAAGATGACAGTCATGGGATGTCTCCAATTCGAGAGTCCCACCAATAGTCACTTTATCTCCAGCTTTCCCAATGTCCTCAAGGTGGACTTTAGCTTCCATTGGCTTCCAAACTGTGTGTTGTTTGTGCTGTTTGCCCAACATCCTTGCAATTGCAGTTACCAATTGCAACGATGTTTTGCAATTTACTGTTTGTCTACGTCCTCATAAGGTCCATTTCTTTGATTTTCTTTTCATAGATGGAACCTTCTTCCAACCATCATCCTTCACCTTCAAGATGGTCAAGTCGTCTTCATCAAGCACGGACTGTTTTTCTTGCCCCGGGTGTGAGAGAACCTTTGCCAAGCAGGCTTTGCTTCGAGATCACTTTTCTCAGCATTACCAGCTTTTTCGCTGTTCCAAATGCCAAAGAGCGTTCAAGGATGCACTCGCGCTCATTCAACACTATCAATGCCACAACAAATGTAACAACACGCCGCGAAAGTGGACAACAAAACGTCGGTCTAAATCACGAAAAACAACGGTAAAATCAGAATTAGTTTCAACCGTTCCAAAAGAGCACATCACTCTACAGATTTTGGAGCAAGAACTTGTTTTGTGATATTTGAACGCACGATGTCACCCATTAAGTCGTCTCCAGACAAAAGGGTATATTTTCGGGCCTCTTTCTGTGAGAGGCAAAATGCGCCCATCCAAATACTCGGTCCCATCCTACCAGTTCCGAGCTACGCCCCCTCGTGTGGAGTCATTAATGAAGAGGAAGAGGCATGCTGTCGCGCTTCGTTGCGAGATGATGGGTGTTTCGAATGGCCGCCTAGCCCTCGCCTTTATAGGCATGATTGATTTTCTGACAGGTGACATCCTTATCAATAAATATGTGCGACCCGCGGAGAAAGTCGTGGACTGGAGATCTGAGGTTACCGGCGTGACCCGCTTGATTATGAACAGAGCAATCGACGATGATGAGATACTTGAAGGGTGGCAAGAGGCGCGTCAAATATTGTGGGAGTTCATTGATGAAGATACTGTGATTGTTGGTCATTCTCTCAATTTCGATCTTGAAGCTCTGGGGATATGTCATACAAAGGTGGTGGACTCTGCTATCGTGGCAGCCGAAGCTGTTTCCCAGCCTGTTTCACCCACCACATCAATAAATCGCACGTGGGATTTGAAGGCCTTGGTCAAGGGTTTCTTGACCATGGATATCGAAGTTGGCAGATCCAAACATGGTGCCTTGGAAAGTGCATATTCAGCGCGGGATGTTGTCATTTGGTGCATCAGGAACCCCGAACAATTGAAAATGTGGGCAGAAGATGCTCGAGCTGAAATGGAGAAGCAGAAACCAGGTGATACATCGACTGACATAGTGCCAGAAGAAATTACCGAATTGCCAGTCTAGTTGGGTTCGAGATTAGACGATGAATTTGATCAAATGTCCAAGGTTAAGCGCTGATCAGACTCAATGAAAATCCCCCATACATTGCTCCTGATCAGGATTCCTCACAATACAAAATAGAATAAAAGTAAATGAGACGTGGCAGCCTCTGTTGTGAAGTCTTGTCGTGATACCTCGCCTGTGCGCCCCCTTGCATGCAGATGTGCACGCACAATCAATTATTTGAACCAGACTGTGTGATTCAGTTTCTCATTTATTATTCCTCCACCACGTCAGCCACTTTTTTACCCCATGTTTCCCCTTCGCGATGGCTATTTCCACAGATTCTGTGGATTGGTACCAAAATCAAGTGGTCTTTCTGACCGGTGCAACAGGAAGCCTTGGGGGTGTTTGTTATACAAACTTGCAGTCCAGCTACCAACAGCGAAAATATTTGTTCTTTGTCGTGGCTCGGTACGCAAGGCCATGGAGAAATGGGAAGCCTCTATGCCAGAGCAGATTGATGATATCTTCGACACCGGCAAAGTCCATTGCCTTATCGGCGATATTACCCAGCCTATTTTTGGGCTAGAAAAAAAGGAAATCGAAGCTTTACAACAAGAGGTCACTGTGGTGATCCATGCAGCTGCCAGCTTGTCTTTATTCCAAGACCTTCTGGGCACCATACAAATAAACTGTTTACCAGTTATCTCGTTGGCGCGCATGTTGCTCTCCTTTCAGAATATCAAGGCCTTCCTTCATGTATCAAGCATTTCCGCTTTGAGTTTCCTGTCTCAAGATTCGCTGTTCGAAAAGCTAGAAAACATCTCTTCAGATGAAGACAGCCCTGAGAAACAATTAGTGGATATTTTGGCCACAGGCCAATCACCTTATACCGAGCTTTTCATGTCACCATACGCACAGGCTAAATACCTGGCAGAAAAGCTTGTTCTTAATCTACAAACGCCGTTCCCAGTCCTGATTATCAGACCATCAAGTATTGGTCCAGCAATCCAGATTCCATATCCGCTTTACGGGCCAGATGGCGCAATTCCCATTCACACATTTGCCCATCTCTTGATCGAAGGGGGAAGTACCGGAAATTCGAAGACGTGATGCGAGTACCACAGAATATGATTATGGATGAAATCCCAGTCGATGTCGTATCCAATGCATGCCTTCTTCATCTTTCCGTCGGCTCCACAGGAATCGTGCATGTCGGCTCACAGCTTTATGCCACACTTACAGTGGGTGGCTACATCAGCCAACTCCAGCGACATTTGTCAAAAGACTTGAGCAACAAAGTCAACAGGTTACGATTGGCGAAAAAAGTGGACTTCGTCGACCAAGCAGATGAAATGCTGGGCCGCATTTCTCGGGAATGGAAGATTGATTGTGAGCGTTCTAAGGCGCTGAAGGCTACGAATGGACCAATTGGTCTACCCCTTGCCGGTCGCGACTTTGACGACTTTGTGGACAGAAGGATCCAACAGCAAATTCGGCATTTCGATGCATGGGCGGACACTCTCATGCCAGCTTAAGGCTGAGTCAAATAAAATGGCCCATTGACGAGGATTACAATTAGCATTGCCTTGTCTTGGGGTGCCAAATATTGTACTCAGAAGTGTGTTCATGATAAGGTCGAACGACAAATAGGATATCTCAAGGATGAGAGCTATTATTTGAATTCACGTTTTACACCTGCTCTCAAAACAAGTAAAGCGACACTCGATAAATGTGGCATCATAAATTCCCCCAAACATGACAATTCGAACTGCCCCAAGACCGTTCGTTGATGTTGACTCTTCAAGTAGTATATTAAACTAACCATCTTGGGTCATTCGACTATGAGGGACTCTGAATAAGCCATGCAATTGAGGACGGCATGTTGATCAACCTCCCCTTCCATTTGCTCCGCTCAAGGCTTCCGGTATTTGGCTCGAAGATTCTCAACCGCAAGGGTAGCCAGTGACCCAACAGTTCCCGCTTTCGATATCTCTGCCAAGCTGATTTCAAGCCCCAGATTACGACGTATCCAGCCCCGAATCTCAATTGACATCAGTGAATCGATGGCGACCTGAGCTATCTGCTCATCATTCATATCCTCTGCATTAGCCATGTGCTGGGTGATCAGCTTGCCAATCTCCCGAGAGATGATAAGTTCAGTCTCTGGGTCATCCAAGATTTCGGGGTTTTCCTCGACCTTAGCAACAAGTGCCCTGAGGTTATCACTTTTCAATTCAGTACCGACATCTTGAGTAGATTCAATATTGCGATGAAGGGAGTACCGAGCCTCTGTCTCCCAGTTAGGGCAGATGGTGGAATCAGCCGAAGATTTAGAGGGTGTCAATCCAACAATCACCGATGCATTTTGGACGGTTTGCTTAACGGCCGATCGGTTGATGGCAGCTTCTAGCCCTTTAATCACATCACCTTCATCCAAGAGATATGATCCCACCACTCGTACGGCATGCAGAAGCTCCGGGTTTCGGCTGACAATTCCAACATCTTCTACCGGACCCAGTGCAATTGCCGAGGACGCCAGCCCCAGATTGCGGCGGTATTGGGTGAAGCTATCAAGAAACGTGTTCGCGGCAGCATAATTGATCTGGCCGTTATTCCCAACGACTCCGACAACTGAGCCAAACACAACGAAGAAATCCAGGTTTTCCTTCTCAACGGCGCGATGTAGGTTCCAAGTTCCATTGACTTTAGGGGCAAGAGCAGAAGTCCAATCTTCGAATTTCATCTTTTCAAAGGTACGATCCTGATGAGTTGTACGAATTTTGTTAGTCCATGTATTCAAAATGACCTGGCGGGCCTGTCCTTACAGTAAGTTTCACGGACAGCTGGAAGACACCAGCCAGGGGCTTGATGCACTTTGAAACTGCGTTCTGGACATCAGAAAGCTTGGTCACATCCCCCGCTACAGTTTGAACATGACAACTTTGTGCCTCAAGCTCTCTGATGTATGCCTGGTCGTTTTCAGACTGTCCAGCCGAACGAGACAGAAACATTAGGTAGCGCGCTCCATTTTCAACCATCCAAGTAGATATTGTCCGCCCTAGACCGCCTAGTCCACCTACCAGCAGGTATGAAACCAGCGGTGAAAACGAAGCAGCAGGCGCAGAGTTGGAAACTTCAAGCTCGCTAATGTCATCTGGAATCTCAATCACAATCTTACCCATGTGGACACCCTGCTGCATGTATCTGAATGCGTCTATGACCTTGTTTGCAGGGAAAGTCATGAGTGGCCTAATAGGTTTGACCCTCCCTTGCTCGCACAATTCCGTGGCATGTAAGAGCAATTTCGTCACATATTGGGGACTTTCCTCGGTCAAGCTCAGTACATCCACGCCGTAGAAAGCTCTGTTTCTGAGAAAAGGAGCCATGCTCAATGTGCCATTTGTCAGGAAGTCACGTTTTCCCAGTTCGATCATTTTCCCTCTGCTGGCAACACATTCCCATGAAGCATGTAAGAGCTCCCCCGCTAGTGAGTTTAGAACAATATCAGCACCTCGTCCATTCGTCGCTCGCAAAAGGTCTGGTAGGAATGTGTTGTTTCGAGAATTGAAGATGTGACTGCGAGGAATTCCAAAATTTTCCATGAGGTATTGGACTTTTTCCTCACTGCCTACAGTGGCAAATATCTATTCAACGTTAGTGTCTATTCATTCCCGGCTTGGAGTCATTGAAGGGTGTTTTTGGTTTACCTCTGCGCCAATATCCTTGCAAACTTGAATACTCGCAAGGCCAACACCACCACAAGCTGAGTGGATCAACACGGTCTATTGGGTTAATGAAATTAGTTTTGGATAGCTTCTAGTGCGGTGAGTGTGTGTAAAGTCCTACCTGATCTTTTTGCAAGTTGCCCAGTTCAATCAAAGAATAGATTGCAGTAACGTATACTGTGGGCATACTGGCTGCATCGGCGAGCGAAATGCCATCGGGAATTTTCCAGCAGTGCTCCGGATCTATGGTAATCCGAGTTTTGAAAACCCCTTTGCAACATACGATGACTCGATCCCCAGGGGAAAAGTCTTTGACATCCGATCCCACACGTCGAACAAGGCCACTGCCCTCGATTCCAATCTGGTCCTTGTGTCCAACAAGGCCCATGGCCACCATGAGATCCTGTTACTCTGTTAGCAAGTTTCAAGTCCCCTTTCAAGAACGGAATATAAGTACCCGAAAATTGACGCCAATTTTCTTCATGTCGATCTCGATGAGGTCCTTTTCAAGTCTTTCCTCGGGGCATTGTATCCAATGCATAGTATCAAGAAGACCAGTGGATTTGATCTCCAGCTTCCGTAAGCCTTTCTCCATTGTCTCAGGCAAATTCACCTCAGTATCGCCCAACATTTCCCCCAGTGGCATCTCCCAACATGCACAGAGCCCAGACAGTGTGAAAACTCGTACTCTGGACTCATGCCTTTCATTTCCCGTGACTTGTTTATCTTCTCGTATACAAGGCACAGGGAACTCGCTGCAGTCGTATCGAAAGCGTCAGTCTCGAAGATGGAAATATCAATACCCAGCTCGCGTCTGAGGTTCCGAGAAAATCCCAGTGTGAGGCCGTATCGTGGATCGTCACACCGGATTTGTGACGAATGAGTAACCCAGATAATCCGGTTGTTTTCGACATTCAGAATATAGTTCTGGAATCGGATAAACGCCTCCTCTCTTAAATTGTACAGGAACGGCTCATGAATGTCCAGCAGGAAAATCAGATCTTGATTCCGATCCGCTGGGGGAGATTCCTCTAAAGTACCCCAATTTACCACATGGCCATTCTTACTCATTTTCGATGCAACTTCGGAGGCCCAGCTACTCGAATCTCCGTTGTAAACGATGAATACTTGCCTCCCCTCCCTAGCAGCATCCACGGAGATTCCAGAAATCATAGTGAAGTTGTGTTGGAAAGGTTGTTCGAAATCGTGGGCTAATGCTTCGCATCCAGTAAATCCAGCCGCCTGGAGCTCACAGTCCCACCTCTCGGGGGATACGTATGGCCGTTCAGCTCGTTGGTCATCCTTTCCAATCCACCATCCAGGTAGCGTCCCCTAGTCTCAAGTTAGCAACCTACTAATACCTTTTCATAAAGAGAGGGATTTATAATACCATCACGTAATCTGTCAATTTATATTCTATGCATTCATTAGTAAAAATACGCCTGCTCACGGATTGTTCCAGAGCTTACCAGGGCACATTTCAAACAATAGCAGCTTTCCAGTAGGCGACAGAAGTGTATGTACATTCTGCAGGGTGGTCTTCAGAGATGGGGTTGCGTGGAAAACCTGGACGCCTGTCAGTAGTGGTCACGCTTTCTGTATGAGAGCACATACGTTTGAAGCAATCACGAGGTCAAAAGAATGAGGCTCAAAGCCCTGGTCCTCAACATCGCGCGAAATATCAAGAATCTTGAACTCGAGATTCTCATAAGCGGCAAATTCCTTTTGGGCGGCAATGGTGAATGCAGCCGATACATCGGTGAAGACATATTTCGAATAGAGACAAACACCTTCTGGTGACTTGAGATCATCAAGTGCATTCCTGGTCGCAGTGCCTGTTCCAGCGCCGACCTCCAAGACTCGCAATGATGGATTGGTGTTTCCAAGGGCTTGGAGAAATTCGAACCAGAGAGGAGCCGCATTGATGCATTCATAATACTTTCGTAACGATTCATCCTCCATTAAAATGTCTAGCGATGATTTTGCTCCTGATACAAGCTCAACACAGTTCTCAAAAACTGTCTGTAGGGCAGAAGCGCCACCGGAACGAACTGCGTCATTCTCATATTTCATGACTTTGTCATGAAGAGCAGCCACTCTGTCATTCGAACTCATTTCAATGCATGCAAAGCCTCCGTGGAGGTTCTTGTAGGTCCCTGACAATATTTTGGAAGCCTCTGTGTTAATCCAGTTCTTATAAATGACCATATGCGGCTCTTTCGGTGTACACGAAGCTATCCGGGAAGCTGTCTCAAGGATGTATAGAAAGCTGGCCGGAAGTACATCTTGGCGAAATTCTCTTTCTTTCTGAGAGATGACTGGTGGAGTAACCCATGAGCTGGGCGATGTAAAATCAATGTCTGGTATCCACCTGATTTCTGAAATGAGTGGAACAGATGTGTTGTTCACTGGTCGATCTTGCACAGTGAAGAAAGTGGCTTGGTTGATGGATAACAAATGTATTCCATTCGCAACCACGTAAGAAGACCCTGTGATGATTCCCGTCTCGTTCTGGGCCATTCGGCTCTCTATTTGCATCTCCGGAGCATTGCCTCCAATGTATATTTGACCGATTGCAGCGGGGATAGCAAATCTATCAATGCGACGCGCAATTCCATTTGCCGATGCAACGCTGAGGAGTTGTAATGTTTGGTCAATAACTATGGGATGCATAGTATATCTGCTGGCGTGGTCTTTCGGGTCAAATACTGTTGCATTGGCTTGGTACTCAGCCGGATGGGCAAAGATTTTCGTGAGCCCGCGAAAGGTCGGGCCATAACTCACACCGTACTTACTCAAGTACCGGTACCATTGATCACTATTGACGGGTCTAATATTGGATTTGATCTCGCTGGTAATTGGTGGGTGGTCATAACCGGATCTAACTTGTCCCTGACAGTGTTTGGTCCATGCTTTTCCATCATACGCCGTGATGGTAAATACATACCACTCTGACTCAGTCATGTCATTGTACTTCTCTCGCCGGAGTGTTGTGAAAATCTCAACCGCTTGATCATCTTCCATCAGAAGGGGTGACTTCAAAACGAATTGTTTGATCGAATAGTCCCCCGCATCCGGATTGAGCTGCCGGATTGCTTCTCCAGCCATTGAAATGTACCCAGCGGCAGGAAACATGACATTTCCCTGTAGCACATGGTCCCATATCCATGGCACGTTCTCAAGTCTAAGTATGTTTCTCCACGAAGGCTCTAAATCTGAAGATTCAGCCACTCGGGCACCAAGAATCTCATGATGGGGTGACTGCTGTTGCCGCCACTCTCTTGCCAGTCGACTTTCATGCCAATGTCGAGACTTGTGGAGCCAGGGGTAGGTAGGCAAATGTGTCAAAACCATTCCATCGCCATTCGCGGCTGAGAAATTTATATTTCCACCATTCATGTGGATACAGCCTAGTGTGTGAAGCAACTGAGACCTTGAATCTTCGACATAGCGTGTCATCGTGGGGATGTAAATAGGATCTTTCTTATGCGCAACAGACTTGAATATTTGTCGTAAAGGGCCTGCAAGTGTTGAGTGTGGACCGATCTCTAAGAACAGTTGGGCATCTTCGGTATTTTTGAAAGTGGCTGTTATAGCATCTAGAAAGAGAACTGGAGCCTGAAGGTTCTGGCGCCAGTATGTCGCGTCGAGATCACATGGATTGGTGATTTTCGCCGAAGTCACACTGGAGAATAAAGGAAGCATAGTTTCTTGAAACTCGAGGTGGTTTGCAATTGACAGTTGATAGCTGTTGCCAACTTCAAGCATATGATCTGAAGGATTTGATGAGAGTTTAGCGGGGCACACGAGGAGGGCATAATGCTGAAAGTCGGTTCAGCTTACGTGAATGATACGCAGTATTGACTCGTAGAGGTCTGCATAATATATCAGGGAAATCCTTCTTGATCTTCGCGGTGATATCTCTGATGACTTCAATGTCACCTGATAGGGTGATGTTTTCAGGACTGTTTTCACAGGCCAGCACCGCACCTTCTTCTAGATACGGCAAAATGGCCTGGCGACCAAGACCTACCGCCACCATTGCGCCCTTCCCATCCTGAGATTGTATCGCTTTTCCCCGGTAATAGGCAATAATTACTGCTGACGTGGCTGTGATTGCGCCAGCTGCATATGCCGCGGCGATTTCTCCACTGGAATGGCCAACAACAGATACCGGGCGAATCCCCATTTTTCTCAGCAAGTTCACAATCCCAACTTGAATGGCAGTGCAAAGAGGTTGGGAATAGGCAGCTTGGTTAACTCGGCTCTCACCACCCATCTTGGCGAGCTCATCTAGGTTGTCATAAGTTTCCTCCATACGGCAATCGCGACAATGGTAGACTTACCCTGCAGAGACCAATTTGGAGGACTTTCAAGTTTCTGGAGTGCAAGGTCCATGCTTTGAATGTCTTTTCGAAAGCTTTCAAATGTATCCATGAGATCCTTTCCCATCCCCGGCCACTGAGCACCCTGACCAGTGAAAACGAAGACCAAGTCCGCTGACATCACTTGACTAGTCATGAAGGCACATTGGTCAATTGGCTTACCCGGGTGCACTACGGCAAAGGCGCGATGCTTCATGTGCTCTCGTCGCTTACCCAAGGTATAAGCCAAGTCAGGGAGCAGAGCCGGGTAATTGTTTGCATAGTCAATAATGTCTTGAATACGCTGCTGTAGAGATTCCTGAGACATTGCAGATACGGGAAGAAGACGTGATTCATTCCCAAGTGACTGTGTCAGCTCTTGTGTATTGGGGCCTTGTCCACAGTACGCAGCCATAGACTCCATTACCACATGTGCATTAGCTCCACCGATTCCAAAACAGTTGACACTGATTCTTTCGCTACGGTCCTTTGGCCATGCCATGGTAGAGGTCGGAACTTGAAGATTGGCCTTTTCCCATGGAATGCTGGGATTGGGCGTGTCGAAGAAAATGTTTGGTGGGATTTGGTTGTTTTCAAGAGCCAAGGCAGCCTTGATGATACTGGTCACTCCGGAAGCTCCCTCGGAATGGCCCACGTTCGGTTTGACCTAATCTGATCAGGACTACAATAGGAGATAAAAGTGGAGTCCAAGTAGAGCCTACTCACAGAGCCAATAATAGTTCCTTTTTCTCCAAATACCTTTGCAACCACAGATGTTTCGGCCGTATCGCCAACCGTCGTCCCGGTTCCATGACATTCAAAGAAGGCCGTCTGCGTTATGTCGTCTAGTTTGGCCTTCTTGTATGCCTTTCTTATGAGACGCTCTTGACTTATCGAGCCAGGTGTGGTGATACTCGGTGTATGTCCATCGCAATTGGTTGATGTTGCACGTATAACAGCCCTCACTGGGTCTTTCTCTCTTATGGCATCTTTGAGCGGCTTGATATATATCGCATTGATCGCCTCACCTCTTCCATATCCATCTGCCTTTCCATCAAAGGTTCGACATATCCCGCTTGGAGATAAAACCATGTTGTCCGACATGGTCGTAGTCATAGTGGGAGAGAATATCAAGTTTGTTCCTCCAACAATTGCCGAGGTACATTCGCCCGAGTATATCGCCTGACAGGCTTCATGCAGACCGACAAGAGATGACGAGCATCCAGTCTGAAGTGTCATACTGGGTTCAAGCCTTGATTAGTGACCTTTTCAAGTAAATAAGAAATAAGAATAAATTAATAGCCAGCCTACCTCGGGCCTTGGAAGTCATATTCGTAAGAGACTCGGTTAGAAAGCGCAAACTGCCCTGTTCCAAGAACATGATATCGATCAGTATTCTGGAAATCCTTGCTTGCCAACTCAAGCCAATCCTCGCCGTATACTCCAATAAAACATCCTATTTCCTTTCCCCGCCAGTTTGTCTCCCCAGCACTCTCCAGACACTCCCAGACAACTTCCATCAGCTGTCGTTGCTGCGGGTCCATTCTTTCTGCCTCGAATTTATTGATGGAGAAAAATTCGGCGTCAAACAAAGCCGGATCCTCTTTAAGGAAATAGCCCTTCCTCGTTTTCACGGAGTGTGGCTTTGAATCGCTATAGAATGAATCCAGCTTGTACCGAGTTTCGGGAACTTCGCAGAGCCCATCTCTTTTCTCGATCAAAAATTTCCAGAACTCATCAGGCGAACTCACACCACCTGGGAGTCGTAGGCCCATGCCCACAATTGCGATTGGCTCACTAGGGTTGGAGTGCCATCTGGCCCCCGCCTCTGGTAAATCGAATGCATACCCTTTAGTTCCGGGTTCCTTGCAAAATGAAGTCTGGTTGATTGTCAAAGTTGGGACTCTGGATTCAAGGAATGCCGACTGCTTGCTGTGCTCGCTTCCGAATTGTTGATTGCCTCTGTGAAGAATCTCATTTGCGGCAAGTGGGTCTGGAGGAAAAGACATTTCCAGTTGGTGAATTTGGTCCGGGTATTGAAGATTTCCGCCTGATCAGATACCTTGTAGTGGATATTATCCATACAAGAGATAGCCAAAACAACAGTATAGGCTTTTTGAAATTCGCCAGCGTTTAGTAAAGCTTTAGTAGGCTCGAGAAAGAAAACTTTTCTGGGAAGTCAGTGTATGGCTATGTAAGGAGTAATCCATTATGGAAGCTGTAAGGGGGCAAATACGCGTCTTCGAGTTCGATGTTTCACGCCAAAGAGGTGAGTAGCAAGATCTCAATGATTTAAAAGAGTATTCCACTTGTTTGACCTTGGTAAAGAAAGTCGTGATTGTTCAAGAAACTTTTCTAGGGTCTCGAAAAAGCGAATGTACTTATGAATTTTGTCACATGGCGCTATAAGGTTTACATTCTTGTACCGCTTTTAAGTGTGAACCTTCTGAGAGATGAATAGCTAGTAGCATTATGCTGATCAAATAGTATAATATTTTGGCTCAACCTAGGAAAGAGAGTCAAGACTCAAGAGTGCTCAAGAAACATTCTGGCGTCTCTTGAAAAAGTAAAAACTGAGAATATTTAATGCCACGGCATATCTCAAGAGCGAAGTCTTGCGACCTTGTTATTTATTGGCTCTCAATAGGGTGAGCAGTAGAATTACATATTCTGATTATATGGAATATTTCTTTTGCTTAGCCTTGGAGCACCATGGGAATATAGCTCCACGAGTCACCAACCTAAAAGTAAAACGTATATGATTTAGCCGCACACCTAGATCTTGCCCCATGCCTTTACGAATTTCATGTTCTGATTCCCTTGATTTTAAGAATTATTTCAAGGTATCTGAAGTAAAAGGGGAAATTTAAATTGAAGTAGATCATAACAAGTTCCAAATTCCTTTTAGGCACCTTTCCCTAAAATGATGGATCTCAGGTTTGACCGCTCTTTTCAGGATTGATGATGCTTTGTCTCCAAGCGCCAGTTGCCATTTGCTTCAAAATTCCAAGGGACCAATGTTTCAACACGACTACAACAGCATCCCCGGGGTACAATGATACCCTGGGCGTAAAAGTCCCGCGCCGCGCACCCGGTGATATGGACACGCTATAATGTACACATACGCCAAAAGTTAGAATGTTGCATTCCATACACACTCAAAGTAGAATCGGAATGTGCACTTGCAACCTTTTCCACGGGTGCTTAAAAGAAATTGACACCCGTGGACGCCTGCGAAGGCCTATTGATTTTCACAGTGTTGGAAATCTCCTTATCGTCCCTTTCAGCGTTGTGCTCGATTTTATTTCTCGAACCGCCATTTCCCGAACACTATGCTTCTTAAACACATATTTTTACTCTTTGCTATCACCGTCAGCAACGTTTCCGCGATCGCCAACAGCCAGCAGACCGTTGACGGCATCAATGTTTTGACCAAAAAAACCCTTGCAACTAAGCAGGCCATTGATAATTACAATGGGGGTTTTACGGGCGCTCTGCTAGTTGCAAAGTCCATATACACAGCCCATATGACTTCTGAAAATATACGAAAGAACCTGGACAGCTCCGATCCATTCGATGGCGAGGATGGCGATCGGACGATGGATGCATACAATGAATTCGCTCCTGTGCTCCTTGACACTTTGCGAGCTGGGCAACACAAGGTGAGGAAGCCTGCAAATACATCCTTGGACTTAATGACTGAATATCTGCACCAGGCCCCTCTATTTAGGACTTCAGGAGTTGCATACCCAGCCCAAGCCATGATCAATAACCTGTACAATGAAAAGGGCAGATTCGAAGATTCGATGCATGGGCAATTGTCCAGTAATCATTCCCTCATGATTAAGCCTTCAGTGGACATTATCGACAGAGAGTTCAAAAAAACCTTGGACGCCTTCAGCTAGGAAATCTGTATAGCTAGGAATTGCCAGCAATTGTCGCAAGCTTGGGCGCCCGGGGAGCTTTTTTGAAAATTGATTAGTTCAATTCTTGGCGGATGTTAAATCGCATTCCTTTCAAAGGTTCCTTGTTGTTTCATTTTTTCGCAATTTGAAAGAGTATCTCATTTCAATTTGTATGAAGTTTTCTACGGTTCTGTGGGGTGACTGGGTCGGGTGGTTCTGTCACTTGAAAAGTAGTCAACTAGTATTCAGATCTGAGGATGCAGGCCTTGCTTGTCGCAGGGGATTTTGACAAGAATGAAGGGGTCAAAACAAAGTAAAGACTCAGGTAAATTATCTAACATGACGCTAATTCACTCGACTTGCTAATGTTGTAAAAAGCGCTGCGTTTCGGTTGACTATTTCCCATGCTCGATAACATCCAAGATCGCGAGTCCACGTAGTACATTTGGGAAAAGTTGAATTTTTTATAATGGGATTACCCGGAAGGAGTACGTATCCAATATTTTGAACACATTACAATTGATCTATTTATTGGTTGGGAGATGATTTAGCGGGCGCTTCTGGCGGAAAGTAGACCTTTGCGCCCTTCCTATCGGATGTGGATGGTGTCAGTCACTACCTTGTTTTATGCCAAGTTTCTATCAGTTTGTGTAGTCAAATCTTTACTGCGGTATTTAATAGCCCTGGAGATTGCGAGATATTGAATTTAGATCAGAATACCGTGCCACCCCCGGCCGTGGACCTTGGCCTTTGATATGGCTTAGGCAGGTTCTTGAAATATATATCTTTTTATCCAACTGATCGTATTTTCCATGGCAAGGTTATTTCCAAAGATTCCTAGGTTTTTCATGCACGTCTGTGTCAAAGAGGATTAAAGAGGATTGAAGAGGAATTTTGAATAAAGTTTAAACATACTACGCAGCTTCTGGTCATGCGGCAATGTAGTGCTGAATTCTCACATGTCGACCTCACTTCCCGAGCTCCTGGGAGACAACCCTGGAAGGTAATGCCGGGACAAGTTTGCCGTTTTGACCAACTAAAAAAAGCCATTATTACGTATTCCTCAATATATGATGAATCTAAGTGAATCTAAGCAAAAAGCAGCCAAAAATCTTCATATTTTGGCCAGCGATGAAGCTTGTCGGATCGAGATGCAAACCAGGGGAGGCAAAAACCTCCGATACGGGGAATCGAACCCCGCGCTTCGGCGTGAAAAGCCGACAGGTTAGCCACTACCCCATATCGGACTAATGGGTTACATAATCACACATCATGGTCACCATGACAGTACGTCTTAGTAAGCCAAGTTGAGCATCGTGAGGCAGCGACTGTTTGAAGTCCCAAAAGAACTTAATGAAGAAAGAGAAGGACTAGGGAATAAAATAAGGAAAGAAAAAAAAAACAAAATTAAAAACAAACAGCTGCAAACAGAGCGCGGTCACTTGATGCAACAAAAGAACGAAGTGAAAAAATTGCCAGGGCAGAACAAAGAAGGAAAAGCAAAAAGAAATGATTTGAATGATCTCCCACGCCGGGAATTGAACCCGGGCCGACCCGGTGAAAGCGGGCAATCCTAACCACTAGACCACATGGGATGATTGATGAATGGTTGTTCAAGTCACAAAATATCAACACTGAGCCTTTAGTTCTGCACCAGATCTTGGTTGGTTGTCCTTCTTTGGCACAACTATACAGGGTAGTATGCTTGCCAAAAGTCTCCAATATTGGCAAACTTTAGAGTCCCACACCTCCTTTCCAAACAGCAGGGAATTTTCCTTCCGAGACCACTATGGCAGGCTTGATCTTCTTCCCTCTGTTCCTTTGTTCTCTTTTTTTCCCCACTCTTTCTCACCTTCTCCTCGAACTCCGCTCTCATCTTCAGAAGTCTGTCTACTGTCCCGTCCTCAAAGTTCGCATTATTTGCTGATACCCTCTCTTCATCTTCCAGATCTCTGCGCCAGCTGAAACCCACTGTTGGGGACCATTAAACCGTCAAACTCACCTTGTCAGCTCTCACCTTTTCAACCTCCAATCTCTCAGTATGTCAAAGGTCCATTTGCATTGAATGGTGAAGATCATTGAGCTGACATATGTGCAGGGATGACGTCCAGCACTCTGCCATCCTCCCCAATGATTGGGGGCACTAGTATGCCCCGCGGCAAGTGGGCAAATCTTGCGAAAGAATCACCCTGGATACGGAGTCAAAGACATGTGCAAAGGAAGGGCACGCTGCTGAACTCGATGAGTCTCCTGCCGCTGATCCGCGAACCGACGATCAGACCACCAGGCAGAACTGGGAAGGGAAAACAACCGTGGACGGGAATGTCTTTCAATCACTTGATGGCCCAGAAAAAGTGCAATGCCGAGGCTCTCCTGGCTCAAGCGACTGGGGAACTACAAGAGGGGGACCAAGCATGCCGACACTTCCAAGATGGTAGATGGTAAAGGAATTCTTCACGGCTGTGTCCGTGTTCCTAATGAGAAATACTGTGCCAATTGCCATCTTTGCAGCGCAAAAAAACACTGCAGTTTTCAGAGTGAAACCAGTCTTATCCCTCCCAGCTCTACCATAGTCTCTGCACAGCCGGTTGAAGAACAATCATCTTCCCTCACCTGACCAGAGCTCACCAAGCTCCTTAAACAAGCTACAAACGAGAAAAGGATACTCGAGGGACTTCTTACAGAGAAGCCTGCAGAGATACAGCGTCTAGAGGATTTTATTAAAGTCAAAAATGAGCCAGACTTGCTTTGATTAGAATTGGCCTTGGCCCAAAGCTGGTCCTGGTTGCTCCTGGAAGGAGCTTGCTAGAAGAACACCACAATTTCAGAAGAACACCACCGCTAACCACAGTAGGGATAGCGTAGTAAATGTAATTCAAGAGTGGTATTTTTGAGTACATGTCCAAGTACCTACTTACTCACGTTATTCTGTAGACTACGCTGGAATTTGAAGGTGATCAAAGACTGACTCTCACTAAGCTCACTTATATCAGGACCCCAATGAAGTGTTATCTCGTATATTGAGGTGGATTAAGCGAAGGTGGTGCGATCTTTGAATATTCGAGATAGCGTTTTTTCTGAATTACAATTACTGCGCCATACCAGATATAGAAACGATGTGGTGTCCAGCTGATTTTGTGGTGTTCGACTAGTGAGCTCCTCCTGGAATGACCCTGGGATACAGAATAAAATTTTTCAAAACTGCCTTTTTTTTAAGTATTTTCAAACCCTTTTCTAGGAACGCTCCAAGATACATTTCAAACCGAGACTGCCGCATTATCTGGAAACTCAGCTCATGAGGTCCTCCATATCTTCAATGAGCTTTTGGATGACGTCTTGAATATCCTCGATGTTATCATCGGTTGTACTCAAGCGTGTATGAAGGTCTCCGAGGAACGCGTGACGCAAGAATCGGAAATAGTCTTGCATCCTCTGAGTCAGGCAGGGATGGTCAGGCCCAAGCTCAGCCTCTGGGTTCTTCCTGGTGGCCTCAACACATTTGCTCTGAACGACCCGCACTTCGGTCTTCAACGCTTTCACTCGAACCAACAGAGCCCGCAATTGCTTCACAAGGTCGTGGAACTCGACAAAAGGTAAGGTGATCCTCTTTCGACGCCGTGTGGTGCCATGACGGCCGAAAAGCTGCATCGGTGACCATTCCTCCCAAAGTGACAGTTGCCGCAGGCCTCGTTACCCTCCACTTTGACACAGTGGGCAAAGAGCCCCTCGTCGCGCTGGCAGGAATGACACTGGTAAAGGCCGTATTGGACTTCTCCAACCACTTGGATCGTCACCGCTTCCACATTGGCCAACTCGCTACTGATTCGCTGGAATAGGATATTCCCTGTCAGAGCAGCATGTTTGCCCCAGCGGATACTAATCTCTTGCTGGGCAGGTAGCCTTCTCAATGCTCGGATGAGCTCAGACCTGAAGGTAGTTCCAACGATAGCGACTGCAAACTCGGACTTTAGGACAAGTGCGGCCCAAGGGCCTGGGCGCAACACTGCGGTCCCGGCTTTGACGAGTGGGATCTGGCTGTCCTCACCCAACTGGAATTCCCGTGGTCCCAGTTCGTAGCTAGAAGCATTAGCGGCTGGCGTCACGCAACATCCGGAGATAACTTACAGAGTTGCACGGTCAGGATTGGTCTCTGGCGCTGGGCGAGTACGAAGGACTTCAGCCTGGGAGTTTCCCTCGACACGAGCCGTTCGAGATAGTCGGGCTTCAAAGGCCTGTTGGGCGGCAAGGGTTTCCGAGGGTCGTGCACCATCGCGAAACTGCTGAGCACTGGTGGACCGACGAGCATGTTGAGGCTGTTGATTCTTCGCATTGGTTTCGCCTCTCAAAAGACTATCAATTCCATGTCTGGTCCTGGACCAGATTCCCTGCGGGAGATGGGACTGCTGATTGGCATGAATGTCTTCGTCTTGTGGTGGAACGTTGGATTCGGGCAGATGAGCAGTGTTCGATCGCAGCTGGGCGTCAACTTCTGCATCGTGACCTGTAAGATCCACCAGGGTCTGATCCGCTTGAAGCCGATCACTGAATGCATCTGGACGAGGCTGGGATGGCCAGGGCTCATTAGACACATAGGACTCATCGTCTGATGACATTTGGTAATCTTGGAGTCCTGGCAACGGACCAGATCGACGGAAGATAGGGGATTCAGTCAAATCATCGAAAGATGTTTGAACATCGCCGACAGTTCCGCGCTGTCTGTCGTCGGTCGTGGGAGGGGTGATCAGGCTACCCTGATTACCCTGACCCTTGTCAGACGGTTTGCTAAACTTTTGTTAGTGAGGCTTCTCCAAGGAAATAAGTTGTGACTCACTGAGGCATGTTGTTCAAATATTGAACCTTGAATAAAGTAAAAGGAAAAACCAAGTGCGTAGATAAGAGGAAAGATGAGTGTAAGTGGCTGGGAGGAAAAGTCGAGAATAGATGAGAGGAGAGCTGAGTACAAAAGGGACAGAAGAGGATAACTCTTGGAGGGACTAGTGAATTCATTGCGTTGGATGTGAGATTAAAAACATAAACAACGTGAATAAAAACGTGAATAACCATAGTAGGCCTTGATTCAGGTCTGGTCCTTGTTTGGCCTGGCATGACCCCGGTTTATAGGAGCGCGATAACCAACATCATAAATTAAGTCAAACACCCATACCATTTGCATCCAAAGTAGCGTAGTAATTGTTGCTATCTCAAAGGTTAAGGGACATTGCATCCCTTCGCTCAATCTATATTAGTATATGAGCTAACGCTTTATTGAGCCATGATGTAAGTAAGAAAAAGTAGCTTAGTATATAACATACCACTCTTTAATCGCCTTTGGATCCTTAGCCTTGTCTAGTCTACAGAGTAGTTGTAGTAAGTAGGTATTTAGGTATGTACTTGATAATATTACTCCCCAAATCTTTAATACTACGATAGCGGTTATGAGGGTGTTCAAATAATTTTGTGGTGTTCAATAAAAAAGCTCCCTATTATTCCTCCAGGTTCCGAAATAATCATGCCGTCTTACATATTGATGAATGGCTCTGCACTTATAAGCTGTGGCATAACTGTCTTTTTGAAGCTGCATCGTAGATTTTGGCGGCCATGATGGCAATTGGCATGTACCTCTCACCAGGCACCTACGCGCACTATGATGTCCCATAATTGGAAGACTTTGGCAACTTCACATCCCCCAATCATCTTGGAAGAAGAGTCATTGGTCAACCTGCTGTGACTGGTTATTCTAGTATCCTTTTGGGTGCGGGTTGTACCAATGCGGGGGGGTGTATTTGCCCCAATTTTCAGTGCTATTACTCAGATCGTGCGTTATTCTCTAATTCAAGGGATGGAGATAAGATAAACTAATGGCTTTGTCACTGCAAGCAGAATTCGAGAGCTATGGCCGGAATTGAGAAGATCAATACTGCATTAGGAAAGAATCCTGCTGACATGGATAATGAAGAGAAACGGGTGATTTCTCTATTTATTGCAATTTATGGCGACTATGAGCCGTCAGTCCAGGCAGATGTTGATTTTGCAATAGAAAAAATTGAACATTTGTATAGTAAGTCCTTTCTGTTCGAGATGGGAGACCCCGGGACCTTCCAAGGTTGGGCACAATTGAATTTTGGAATTCACATTGACAATTTTGTCAGACTTTGCAGACATATATAACAGGGGCCTGGCACAAAGTACCATGCACCTAACACTTCTTTGCCGTGATAGCGCTTGGAAACTTGTTGGTCCCAGCACTACAAGCCCTCCATGTGAGTATTCTATACCATCTGCGCTTGAAACATCATGTCGAAAAATTTCGTTTCTGACCTGCAATAATATCAAGACAAATACATGGTTAGCGGGGATCCAATGGATTGACCACATTCCAGGACCCAGTATGCACTCACAGCAGTGGGGCAGCTCCCCTTGGTTTCAGTATCTTGGCCCAAAATAGACAAAGAAACTACGTCACATTTTGTGACCTTGGCTTAGCGCAAGCCGGTTACCCCAACCTCAAACTCGTTAGCCTGGAGGAAACTACGGTGGCCGAATTCACTGAATTGGCGAAGCAAAATGGGAAGAGCAATCGACTTGACATTTTAGCCAAGAAACCAAGGGTAGCTACCATGATGCATGAGCTGACACATGCGGATTCTTACTTTAATTCCAAGTACAGGCATGGTAAGAAATGGCCGACTTTCGTTTGTCAATGTATTTGGGTAACTGACTATAATTATTCTACAGACGATCAGAATTTGAACAATGGTAATAAGGCTTATCAATGGGCGGGGGTCGCTGCACTTGCAAAGGAAGACCAAGATGTAAAGGATATTAGTCAAGTTCGTGCATTATACAATGCTGGTAAGTCTCGTCCTGACTCAGTCGTGGTTCGTATCCTTCGTTGACTCTGATGCTTAGATTCTTGGACATTTTTTGTTATTGGTAAGAATTCATTAAAGTTACTCAAGTCAATTGGTTACCTAAGTGCTAACTCATTCATTATCTTAAAAGGCGTATTCTTGGAGAACTGTGCTTGGGATCCCGATAGTATGTGTATCAATCCGGCTGACCTCTAGTCGGTTGAGCTCAAACCCGTCGTCTACGAACAAAATACCTGGCCTTTGATAGACTATGTAACAACCGTTCGCATTATCCAAGATCTATTTGAATTATATATCAGACGACACTTTACCATACAGCTGGCCTTATCTTTCTTGTCCATGCTATTATTACACAAGGGAAATTGTTTATCCCAAGTTGTATTGATCAGTATAATGATTATATGTTGGGTTTCTTGAGTTTTCTTTCAGGACAGACTCTAGCTCAAGGCATTCAACTCTGGTAACGCATAAGGTTAAAGCTAAGGTAGAAGGCCCACGGAGCCTTGGTCCTTGGGACCGGGGTAACAGCCCTCGGCATCACAGCCCTCGGCATCGGCTCCTCTCTGACATAAACTGAGACCCCAACTCCATCCGACTCGGGGCCAGGATTCAAAAGGGCATCGAAATCAAATTCTGCAATAATTTCTTCATCAGTCTTAGGCGTTTGAGGCCGAGACATGATACCACGCTCAACCAGTAGATCAATGATAGGCTGATAACCAAAGTCCGTTATTTTGCGTAGCGGGCCGTGATAATATGCTCCATTTTCTAACAGAAGCCGAAACTCATCCGTCTTCTTAAGATACGTCGCTTTTACTAGAGTCAGCTCTGAGTTTGATTGATTCAGACCGTAGTGGAGGAGCAGCTCAATGAGACTGTAACTCTCATCCCTCCCAAGAGCAGCGGAAGCAGGATTTTCATATAGTCCAAAATATGTGCTGCCAAAGTCTCTGCTTGTAGGTCTTGGGTCCTTAATGGCAATGATCATGTTGGGATCAGCTCCATTCTCCAACAACATTCGGGCCATGCGAATCGGATCTGGAGCGGACTGGAGCGCGGCAATCAGAGGGGTGTAACTTCTCCATGGGGTAGGCTGATGGGTGCCGGCCGGTGGGACTAGATCTTGCTGCAAAGGAACAAAATTGATATCGACTCCATCCTGCATCAAGAAATACCGTACCCGATCTTCATCACCTCTTTCTGCCGCACATCTCAGCATCCATTGCAGATGTCGTTTAAGGATCATATCCGATTCAGAGACCCGCTTTGTATCAACAAATTCCTGTACTTTCTCGAATAGCCAGTCCTCAACCTCTTCTGGAACCCGACTTGACGTATTCTCCATAGGGTACAGCCCATCTACGTCAAGCGATAACAGATCGGCCCCATTGGCGACGAGCATCTGGACCAGCTCGAAATGGCCTTCGCGGACGGCGAGCGAGAGTGGACTTCGACCGTCTAGATCTTGATAATCAATGTTGACCCCGAGATCAAGAAGCTTAGCCACGATATTGACATGTCCATTGATCGCGGCATAGGAGATTGGGTGTTTTTTGTGCGCTGGCTGCCTTTTGCGCTCAAATCTGGGTTTAATCCACTCATATGCTGGATCCCGCTGGATATTTGCACCGGCATCAATCAGACGCTGGAGAGTCACCATAGATCCAGTTGAGGCTGCCCAAAATATAGCTGAAGCATCGTGGTTGCGCACATGATCAAAGTAAAACTCGTCGTTCAGCGCGCGATAGAGACGGGAATGTGATTGGAGAAGCGCATTTATCTCGTTAGGTCGGAGGTAGTGTGTGATGGGTAATAGAACATCAAGGGGCAATGAAATCAAAGACATGATGCAGTGAATATGTGTAAAAAGCATGTGGAGGTGCGGCGGCTTAAGCACTTTTGAAAGTAAAGATGCAGGGGACCATTCCAAGGTTTGGGTTTGGCCCCCGCCGGCCCCCTCCATGAAGACCCGCCATGATCCACCTAGGCACTCCACCATTGTTTCTGGTTATTGTATTTGCTGAAATTCGGCCCTTGCATATCTTTCCTTTCTGGGGAGTTTTTGACTTTCGTTCGATTCAAAGTCTTGCCCAAAAAGAATTTCAAAATCTATAACATTAATTCACAGTTCCAATATGCAGAAATTCCAGTGAGCTTATACCTGAGCTAATAACGGTCCTTGGTCTTGTTTCCTACGCCCAGGCGCTGCTGACAGCCATCGACGACATACCTAGATCTTGAAAATGACTTCGGGAGCAACATACAGAATTTATCTTGCAACTCACTACGGAGGTCGTCTAGGCTGGGATTGTCGTATTAATTGATGACTCAGACGTCCACGTTGGTCATGCCCAACTCCAAGTCAACTTCGGCAGGTAAACATAAAATCCAGGTCAACCTACAGGTCCCTTGGCTAAAATGTCCACCTGGTCCTGCAAAGATGCCAAAGTGGTGCTTTTCTCCTTGCCCTTCTTAAGAAGATACTTCAAGGAACCGGCCGTAAACTCGAGCCTCGCAACCTCCGGTACCATCACAATGCGCCACGCCAACAAAATCCTGCCACATTCCAAGTCACCTCCTCAGAGCCAGTGGGAAAAGTCATAATATGGTAATACCAGGCCTTATTGCGCCTTTCTAGGAAGTTCTCCGTATATGTGTTCACCCAGGCATCATAGAGCTCCAAGACCGACGTGGGAAGCGAAGTAAGTAGTTCTGGATCTACTGCAGTGTCCCCTTCTCCGGGTGTAACTTCGTCCGAATCTCGCCAAATGAAATCTTCGCCATAATCTGCGAAGATACAATAGTGTCGAGGGGCTCCTGGCGATGTAGATCGGTTGGCAGATATGGTAGCGGGTTCGGAGGTCGATATCTCAACAATAGTAGGGTTTAACTGGCGTTGTTCTTCCAGTCCGTTTGTGATTCTCAAACCCAAGTCAAAGTTGGTTTAAATCAGAGTGGAATTTTCATCGCAGTCGACAAGAGGCTGTTCGGCAAGGCTTCTCCATGTATCACCAAGATTCCTGACGCTTTTAATGTAATGCTGAGATTGCGATTGACTGCAAAATACCGCGAGGGGCTTGAAAAGACCAGAAGCCATAGCTGTAGACAATAATTGAGCTTGGCCGGTTCAAAAAGGATAGTTCTCACATTACTTCAAATCCTCGATCTGGTACTAATAACAGACGTGGGTTTATTCAAAGCCATGTTCCCCCATCATTGACCGCTGAATTTGTTTTTTTTTTTTTTTTAACCACACAAAAGGACCCTGGCGCTTATGCTGTCTCTTTCATCAAATTTGACTTTGATCAATATCTTTAGATGCCGGTTTAATATAGAAGCCATAAGCGTAAGGCGTTTGTCTCTTTCCATTGAGAAGAGACCATGGAGTGCTGAATGGGGATGACGTCATGCGTTAAGTCAATACTGCGGCATCAGGAGAAATCTTGTCAAGTAGCCATCGGTTATTTGCCGGACATAAGAACAGCCCGGGTGGTCTAGTGGTATGATTCGCGCTTAGGGCAGCAACTCCTAAGCACTCCTGCGCGAGGTCCCGTGTTCGATCCACGGCTCGGGCCTGTTATTTTTGTTTTTGTTTTTTCCCCCGAATAGTCCAAAGCACCTTAATCTTAAGCTTGAAGGTTTTTTCGGACTCAATTGTATAATCAATTGACTCAATACAATTTGTCATGAGAACATGGATATGGGCAATTTGCTTACAAATGTCACGCTAACGTGTTGGTCAGCTTCATGGCAATATCACCTGAAGTAATACCATCTTTCACAAGATTACATCCCCATTTTTTATAATTAACATCTTCTATATGTTCGTACATCACCCTTGATTTCGCAAAGTTTAACGCCGCAGCAACTTGGTCATAGTACGTCACCAAGATTCCCCTTTCGTCTCCTCATTATTCACTGTCCACTCATCATTCCTCGTCACCTTATTCTTTCCCTCATATCCGCCCGCGACCTCTTACTTCATTTACGCATCCGTCGATTGATGTTTGTCGAACATCGGATCCTCTGGTAATTCAACTCCCCAGTACTTCTTCATGCGCTCCCTCAATAGCTCATACGAAGAGCCCATCCTGAGAGCCTTCATATTCTCAAAGTCGATAATGGTTGAGGGCCGTCCTCCGTAAATGTGATATCGTTGCAACCCATAGTCCACAATTATATCAGCAGCCTCCTTTATCTCGGGGTCAACATCCTCCACTCGGAATTTCTGACCTGTCCCTGTTAGGTTGGCACTTGATCCCAGCATCAGTTGGCCTGCTTCATCATTCAACCGACCCAACTCCATCAAAAGAGAACTTCCACCGACATAAATTGCCAGTGTGTCATTCTTGGTTGTGTTCGCCATCGTGGCGGGTGTGAGCTGTTGAAGGATTGGATGCTCCGATCGGAATGGCGCGACGATTCCAAATGACATATCGAGGTCCTGGTGCAGTACACGAATCATCTCCAATTTCTCATTAGGGAGAACATGCAGCTCCTGATGCAATTTGTAAGATCCAATGATTCCTTGTGCATGGCCTGGCCGACGCCTTTTTGCGGCGAATGCCTTTTGAATAGCTTCGGTGGATGAAGCCATGAGACCGTATCCGACTTCAGTTGGCACGAGTGCTATTCCTCCTGATCGGAGCACTTCAAATATGCGTCGGGCATCGGACTTCACATTGGGATGGCTGCCCGGGGTGGGAATGGTTTTGGGTTGTAGATCCATTATAGCAATCGAAATACAGACTGGATCTTGGATTTACAAAGGAGGGGACAGAGGATCAACTCTAAAGAAGAGAAAGGAGCGTAGAACGACAAGGGAACAAATAAGTCGCCGACATTAACAATTAGGTCAGCTCAGCCTCCACCTCTTTGTCTTTCAGCTAAGAACCACGCTAAACTAGTTCAGTCAATAGCGCAGGTGCTACGTTCGACCACTCGGTCGCTTAGAAGAAAACGTTAACAAACACACGGATTTTATGAGACGGGGACGCCGAGTGTTTCTGTCTAACTCACGAACGCGATTCATATTAGCGTTGTAATCAAGATTGAAAGCGAAATGCTGGATCGCCAGGTTCTCCACCTCGCGGCCGCCTACAGCTATTTTGCATCGCAGCTTTCCGTCTTCTTGAACTTCAACCCTTTCAAGTATCACCAGAACGGGGCTGAGAATACTGTCTTACCCCGTTTTCGACTTTAGCGGCGCCTCGTTTCACTCGCACAGTTGTCCAATGGCGAATGAAAATTCGTAGGGCTCACATAAACGACTTGCAGCCACAGCGCACCCTGAGACAAGGAATACAGTCTAGGATGAACCATGATTCCAACTTCTCGTCCATCTAAATTCGAATCGTAGGAATAAAAGAAAAATGAAAAGGAAAAAGAGGCTTCGATAGCCGATAATAGGTGTGGCCATGGACAGAATTTTGAAACACTTTCAAAGGCAGGAGAATTCGCTCATTAGAATCTTGTTCAATTCGATTTATCATCGAGTGCGCCCCCTGGAAGGAACGCCTGTAGCCCAACATTCTCTTTGTGATATAGCTGTAAGTACAAGCAAATAGCAGGACACTCTACTCTGGCTCTTAGCTCAACCCACCAGATACTTCGACCTACTTTGCGGTACCATAGATACAGCAATAAGAGTGCCACAGGATCTCGTTTCCGGAGAAGGTCTTCGAAATGACCATTAATAGTGCGAGTGAAGATTTGGCTTCCACCTGTTGTGACCCCACTATCTGGGAGGTTCAGAATTTGGGACACTGCGTGGGCAGCATCAAAATACGGATTGTTTTCTGCTGTAGATGACTCCTCGAGAAGACAAATGGTAGCCAAGGCGCTTGGGATACCATCTATACCCCTTTTCGGCAAGGGTGAATCCATATGAGCATAGGTTGCCGCCATGACGCAGAAAAGACTGTCCGGTCTAAGCGGGTTCACTATGTCCCACAGTGCCATTTTACCCTTGCTCATACGTAACCAGTCCAAATCGGAGCTACCGGAAAACTTCAACGGCCACGATTCCTGCGGTGTGTACGCATCGGGAGTTGAAAAGGACAGGATAGCCAGAGCAGCCGCAGTGCCCCAGATTGGATCTTTATCTTTTGCTTGGATCGGTTCCCTTAATCGCCTGTTGAGGAGAGCTGTACTCTGAGACCAGTGATAGCACTCTTCTAGACTGCGACGATTGTACGATGAGCTATGCAGATGGCGGTCATATGTGAGTGCCACGGCTAGAGAAGCGTGCATTAAGAAAGGGTACTGTAGGCATTTGTTAATTGAGCTCAGACCCATAATGTAAAATCCGGTATCGATTCTGCCTTGTGCTGAAAGAACAAATGGAATAACACTTACAGTGAAAGCTAGCCTTAGGAGCTTGCGGTTAACGAGAAGCATATTAGGATCATCTGGCGTAAGAAGACTTTTTCCAAAATACCGGGTGATAAAATCTTGACACTTTGCATTCAGTTGGTATTTCGTGTACTCATCGCATGTCCAGACAGCACTGCAGATAGGGGGTGAAGCTGCGCTTTCCGTCGAACTGCCAATGGCCTCGCTGTGTCAGCAGCGACGGGCTGCAGGTCGGCAATATTAGACGCGAAGTTGCATAATACCCCGAATGAACTACATCTCTTGCAATGTGGCTTGATTTCGTCGCACTAAGAGGCCAAGGGAATTTATTCAGTTAAGCACCTTTCTAGAAAAGTCAAGAGTCACTCACCTTCAGTTTCCTGAGCTTGCAATTTCGACAGCCAAATCTTGACCTCCGCGGAGTCTTACGTTCCGGAGCCCGAAATTCCCTATAATTCAAGGCCATGGCTTTTGATATTCCAGTTATTTGCGCAGCTTGCGTTTGAGGGATTTTTCTGTCTTTGAAATAGAGTCAATCCTGTTTCCCTTGGCAGGAGGTGGGACATCGATCATCATATGCCCCATGCGCTAAACTCTTTTCGGAAACACGGATTCCACGCTAACTAATTGTCGGATGCAAAGGCCTCTGATTGGCTGAGAGTTAACTATAATCTACAGATCGCATACATCAAAGACCAAGTAGGTTGAAACGATGGCTTAGTTGTATAAGAGAGAAGGTTTTCCCCAATCTTTCCGACAGAATATTTCAATTTTTCCGAAAATTCTTACTTACACAATAAGTCCAAATGGCCACTCACCTCGCTGCCGTTTCCCCAGCCAAAGGCCAACCCTTTGAGCTCCAAACTCGTCCTACCCCAAAGCCAGGACCAGGCGAGCTCCTCATCGCTGTCAAATCCGTAGCCCTCAATCCGGCAGATGCCATCATGCGTGACCAAGGCCTCTTCATATCCACATACCCCACGGTCATCGGCTTCGACATGTCAGGCTTAGTCCTCGAGATCGGCGAGAACGTGCCCACCGGTGCGACCGACGATGATTCAGGTCCATCCTTCCGACCAGGTATCACTCGCGTCGCCGCTTACTCTGCCTGTGCCTGGAAGTCCTGCGATCCAGACTATGGCGCATTTCAAGAACTATGCCTCGTCCCCTGGCAGCATGCCGTGCCTATTCTAGACGATGAAATGTCTTGGAACCGTGCGGCAACATTACCAGTCGCCGTTGTGACGCCACTCAGCACGTGGGATATGATGGGAATCCCCCGACTGGGAGAAGCCATTGCATCTGCTCCAGATTCAACTGGCTCTGCCGATTCTGGGACTGATATCGTTGGAGAGAAGCGAAAGGATGACATGGGGAGACGAGAAGCTCTTCTGATCTGGGGTGCCTCCTCTAGCGTCGGTACCATGGGCGTACAAACAGCTCGGCTGCTGCGTGAAGATCCAAGCTCGTCTTTTGCGGCCGTGTATGCCACGGCTGGAAATGCGAATAAGAGTTATGTGAGATCACTGGGCGCGGACCGCGTGTTCGATTATAAAGACCCACATGTAGTGGATGCGATCGTGTCAGCCGCTCAGGAAGACGGATTGGTAATTCGGTATTGTTTTCTTGCTACCGGGAAGTTGGCACCATGCCAGGCTGTGCTTAAGGCGTTCCTCGACGACTACCAAGAAGGGGGAAGGATGATGAAGGCGAAGATCGGGTCGGCGCCCAGGGTTCCGGTAGATGCTGAGGTCGTGGATGGAGTGGAGACGATATTTGTGATGCCGTCAATGGTGGAAGGGGAGAGATTGGAGCAGTTCCGGTACTGGATTGGAACGTGGCTGGGGGGAAACTTGGCCAAGGGAACCATTAGGCCGAGTCCGGAGCTGAGTGTTGTGGGGAAGGGTTTGGGGGCTATCAATGATGGATTGGTCAAGCTGCTTCAGGGGGTGAGCTGTACAAAATTAGTCATTGAGATTGCTGAGTGAGAGTGTCTGAGGTGTCGACACGGCCTACAACAAAGGCCTACAACAAAGGTAGACATTATGAATATCGAGTGAGGAATGGCTCTGTTTGTCTTATTTAGAAGGGGCGACTACTTGGAATTCAAAGTACTCAATTATCACCCAAGGCCCTTACATGTTCAACATTTGCTTTACAATGAAAGGCAAAAGGCACTATGTCACTATGTCTGCACATAATGTTACCTCTCAGCCTCTTGTCCTATTCGTTATTATGACTGCAGGTGCGGCTGCAGGTGCGGGCAGTACACCTGACCGATATGGTGGGGACTTAGATCGAACTGAATAGTGTTTGGGTGACAAATTGCTGAACAACCACACTACCAATTCTCTTGACTATTGGCCAGGGGATGATTCGAGGTTCAAGGCTGAAAAGACTAAGCGGATATGCAGGGTCTGGAACAACTCGGTCGTGACGTTGCGGATGCGGGTATGGACTCCAATAAGGAAGCGGTATGCTTATTAATGAGTCGCGATCTTCGTTATGCAATTTCAGAGTCGTTTAGCTCTGAAAACATCCTATTTCAGTAATTAAATCATGTTAGATGCACAGACAAGCAATTTTTTGCGAAACCTTTTATACGAGGATGACGTGAAGTGTGCATGTGGGGTCGCCCGATTGAGGCTAAGAATCTCCCGGAGTTCGCAAATAGTTACCGTGAATCATACAAGCTGGCTCGAGGGCCTATCAAATCTTTAAATCACTAGGTTAATTGACAAATGAAGGTTTATTCTCAAGAGAATAATATTCCGGTATCGCTTATCGCTCAAGAGCTGTGCTCGTGTCTTGTGTCAGGCTGTGGGTTATAGATAGAGCGAGTCCCTCTATTTCCATAGAAACGCAATTCACTATTTTGCTCTCTCTTCTTACCGCTTGGACATAAGAAGTTCTTCTTCCGTTTTTGACAGTAACAAGCTTGAGAAATATCTTTTGAACAAACTTCCATCCATCATGACGCCTCAAATCCACCGCAATCCACCTTTCCGCGCCGAACACTTGGGCTCGCTTCTCCGAACGCGTGAACTCCTCGATTCGAAAGTAGGCTTCGAGGATAGTCAAATCCCCAAATCGGATCTTATTGCAATTGAGAAGAAAGATATCAAAGATATCGTGCAGAAACAGAAAGAACTGGGATACTCTGCTCTTTCAGATGGAGAATACTGCAGACACAGTAAGAATGACTCTTGTATTTGAAGCTTTGAGTGATGGATCGAAGTGCTGACGTTGTATGATGCAATAAGTGTTCTGGGGCTCATTTTTCCCTGGCCTGGATGGATTCGAAGAGATCAAAGAGCCCGAACCTGGGCTTTTCCGAACATACGCTCCTGATGTTGCGGCATTCTTCGAAAAGGGCCATAAGCCCCCCGAGAGCGTTATTTGTACTGGCAAGATCAAGCACGTAGGAAGCACATATATCGATCAGTTTAGGTATCTGGCCAGCCTGGTTTCAGCTGAAGAGGTGAAGAACCTCAAATTGACCCTCGCTGCTCCGACTTGGTATCACTTACGCTACAAAAAGGGATCAGCATATCCCCAAGACGTGTACGCTTCCGATGAGGAATACTTCTCGGATATTGCTACAGCCTATCAGGAAGAGCTGCGGATTTTATACGAGGCTGGCTGTAGGAATGTTCAAATTGATGACCCTAATTTTGCCTGTGAGTGTGGTCCTCCTTGAATGTCCCCAGTGTTTATGATGCTGGAACAAGAATTGACTGACATTTTCAACAGACTTTTGCTCGGATAAGATGCTTAATGGGTGGAAAGCCGATCCTCTGAATATTCAATCGCCCGACGATCTATTTCAAAAATACATCAAGTTGTACAATGACTTGCTCTCCAATCGTCCGGCTGATTTGCACGTCGGTGTGCATATTTGTCGCGGAAATTTCGTCGGCAGCGTCCACTTCTCCGAAGGTGGCTATGATCGAATTGCGAGGAGGCTCTTCCAAGAACTCAATGTCGACACTTATTATCTCGAGTATGATACCCCTCGCGCTGGAGGTTTTGAGCCTTTGAAAGAGCTACCCACCCATAAGAATGTGATTCTTGGCGTTGTGACGAGCAAATTCCCCGAGCTCGAAGACAAGCATGCCACGAAGGCGCGTATCTATGAGGCTGCTGGGATCATTGCCAATGGAAATAATATCTCTGTGGATGAAGCGCTCAATCAGATTGGGGTCAGTCCTCAGTGTGGGTTTGCTAGTCACCGCGAGGGTAATGCTATTGATCACGAGGGCATGATCAACAAACTAAAGCTTGTCCGTGAGATCGCCAACGAGATCTGGCCCGGTCAAGCGTGATATTCATTTAAATCCAGCTTTACCTCGGGAATAGTGATACCTTCAACACGGGTTATGCTACTATTTTAGGTGCTGGTCGGGTTTCAACAACGCGGCAATTGTGAAGAGTGGTGCCGAGGTCAATGAGGAGCAGGGTTTGAATATTAGGCGTCACTTCTTTTTCATCTCTTTGTTTTCTTTGTAATTACAATCCCAATGATATTCGTCCAAGAGTAAGCGGTATGGATGATGCACGTGATGCGCGTCCTACCTAAAAACATCGTGCATGATGACCATACACACAATCACGCCGATCTACAAAGAGTAGCGGCTTTCAAGTAGACCATATAGAGAATAACACAATATCCGAATGCAAATTGTACAGCTTACATGATCAAGGCTCTACCTATGGGATGCCCGTGGTCTGTATAGCGCTTTAGACTGTGTTTACATGGGGAATGCAGATTTTGATAGAGTGGTTTGAATAAGATCATAGGCGTCATTAAATACATCCTGGAGATAACCAGGCCACATCTCGAAAGCCTTCTTTCGAGTGAAAAGCCAAGCTCACCAAAAGTGAAATATGACAAAGGAAATTCATTAACCCATGAATCCATGGGACAAAAAAATAAACAGGAAATCAAAAACCGAGAGGATATGAAAGTCGTAAACAATAAACAAGCGGCAGGTATCAAATACAGGGGAATCAAGCGTATAGATAACAATCTGTCAACTTTTTTTTTCTTTTGTGTTGGGTCGGGGTGCTTCCACTTGAGCTGATTCGTATGGTCCACGGATGATCATTGTTTAGAATGAGCGCCAGAGGATGACCACAATAGGCACCGCAATGGCAATCAAGAGCAGGGACCTGGTGAATCAGCGTCAGTATTGTGACTCCGAACCACGTATATCTTAAGTGTGAACCCTAGGAATATATCCATAGGTGACGGCGTCAAGGGGGAAGAATGCAAATGACACACTCCCGCACGGTCTTGTGTTTTCCCTCAAAACAGTCCAATTCATTGAGCAAGCTATCTATTGCTTGCCCCATGACCAAGGACGGAACATGCGTCCAACGTTTTTGAAGACCGTGCGCAGGAGCGCCTTGAGCCAATTATCAGATGCATTGTTGATAGAAAGAGCGGCGACTGACCGACTCTGGCTCGTAGGACGAGCATCTTCATCTCCGTTATCGGTGGTGGCGTTGGGCGGAGTGAGTTGTTCGGGGGCAGGTGCAGGGGCGGCAGCCTTCTGGCTGGGCTCGGCGACGGGCTCGCTTTCAGGGACTGCCTTGGTCTGCTCGGCCTGAACGGGGCGCTGTGCGGGTGGTGCTTGGATGGTTGTGATCGAGGTCAATTGGTCGGTGGAGGGCTGGTTGAGTTTCTGGAGAAGGGCTTCGCCATCGCCAACAAGTGCTGCGAGAACCGAATCAGCTTCGAAGGACGGTACGGACGCGTTATACGCAGGGACCGAGAGCAAAGGCTTACTGTCTTCAGGCTGCACCTCTGCAGCAGGTGCCTCACTCTCAGTCTTGGTCTCGGCCTGGTTCTCAGTCTTCTCATGGGACTGGTGCACGGCAGCAGCAACAGCATTACCTGTAGCAGCAGCAGCGGTGGCCGCTCCAGCACCAAGGACCTCAGTAGTCAAATCATTGTCTTTGCCAGTTTCCTCAGCGGACTTATCCTGGGGAGCCTCTTCAACTTCCTTGTTCACAGGCTCCTCTGCAGCAGCGCTTGGTGCCCAAGAACTCGCGGGCCGAAGACCAGCAAGCAAAGAAGCATAGACATCAGGATCGGAAGATTGTTGCGGGGCGAATTCCTGGATCTTGGCGTCAGCCTCGGGCTCAGAGGCCTCCACCACAGGCTCCTCTTCCTTGGTAATGGGAGCATCGTTAGTAGTTTCGGGCTGCTCGACGGCCGGGGCCTCGACAACGGGCTCCTCGACAGCGCGAGTCTCCTCAACGACAGGGGTCTCGACAATAGGCTCCTCGACAGCGGGGGCCTCGACAACGGGCTCCTCGACAACGGGCTCCTCGACAACGGGCTCCTCGACAACGGGCTCCTCGACAACGGGCTCCTCGACAACGGGCTCCTCGACAACGGGCTCCTCGACAACGGGCTCCTCGACAACGGGCTCCTCGACAACGGGCTCCTCGACAGCGCGAGTCTCCTCAACGATAGGGGTCTCGACAATAGGCTCCTCGACAGCGGGGGCCTCGACAACGGGGGTCTCCGAGACAACAGGCTCCTCGACAGTAGGGGTCTCCAAGACGGGAGCTTCCTCAACGGTGGAGGCCTCGATAACGGGCTCCTCGACGGCGATAGTCTCAACGACGGGAGTCTCCTCGACGATAGGCTCCTCGACAGCGGAGGCCTCGACAACGGGGGTCTCTTCGATAGCCGGGGTCTCAATGACGGGCTCCTCAACGATAGGCTCCTCGACAGCGGTGGTCTCGACGACGGGCTCCTCAACGGGCTCCTCGACAGTGGGGGTCTCCTCGACAGGAGCTTCCTTAATGACGGAGGCCTCTACAACGGGCTCCTCGACGGCGATGGTCTTAGCGACGGGCTCCTCGATGATAGGCTCCTCGACAGCCGGGGCCTCGACAACGGGGGTCTCCTCGACAACGGGGGTCTCCTCGACAACGGGGGTCTCCTCGACAGCGGGGGTCTCTTCGACAGCGGGGGTCTCCTCGACAGCGGGAGTCTCTTCGACAGCGGGGGTCTCTTTAACAGCAGGGGTCTCTTCGACAGTGGGGGGTCTCTTCGACAGCGGGGGTCTCTTCGACAGCGGGGGTCTCTTCGACAGCGGGGGTCTCCGAGACGGGAGCTTCCTCAACGGCGGAGGCCACAACAACGGGCTCCTCGACAACAGGGGCCTCGACAATAGGGGCCTCGACCGCGACAGTCTCAGCGACGGGCTCCTCGACAGCAGGGGTCTCGATAACAGCGGGGGTCTCGATAACAGGCTCCTCGACCGTAGGGGCCTCGATAACGGGCTCCTTAGCAGCGGGGGTCTCCTCGACAGCGGGGGTCTCGACGATAGGCTCCTCGACCGCTACAGTCTCAGCGACGGGCTCCTCGACGATAGGCTCCTCGACAGCGGGTGCCTCGACAGCGGGTGCCTCGACAGCGGGTGTCTCCTCAACGGGGGCTTCCTTAATGACGGAGGCCTCGATAACGGGCTCCTCGACGGCGATAGTCTCAGCGACGGGCTCCTCGACGATAGGCTCCTCGACAGCAGGGGCCTCGACAGCGGGGGTCTCCTCGACAGCAGGGATCTCGATAACAGGCTCCTCGGCAGCGTGGGTCTCCTCAACAGCAGCAGCTTCCTCAACAGGGATCTCCTCAACAGGGGCCTCCTCGATAGCGGGGATTTCGGCGATAGAAGCTTCCTCAACGGGAGCTTCCTCAGCAGCGGGGGCCTCAGCAATGGTCTCCTGGGCGATTTCCTCAACTGGCTCGGTCTCAACCTCCTTCTCGTCGGCTAGATTTTGGATAGCCTCAGGCTGAACCTCTTTGGCGGTAGCTTCAACGGGAGCTGCGGCTTCGATGGTCGCCTCAGCAGGCTCTTCGACAACTTCCTTGTGCTCAACCTCAGCGGGAGTCTCTTCGACAGGGGCTTCTTCAGCAGCAGTCTCCTCCGAAACCTCCTTGATTGGCTCAGAAACTTCAGTAGCAGCAGCGGTCTCGGGGGCGGTAGTCTCCTCCTTAATCTCCTCCGCAGCGGGTTGCTCAACGACTGTCTCGATTTGAGCGGGCTCTTCAGCAACAGTCTCGGGCTCAGCGACCTTCTCCGCAACAGATTCCTTCACAGAGGGCTCCTCTGTAGCGGCGGGCTCTTCAGTGACTGGCTCCTCGACGGGGGCTTCAGCGATGGGCTCTTCCTTAGCAACTTCTGGGGTGGTCTCCTCGGCCTTAGGAGCTTCCTCGGTGGATTCGACAGCCGGGGTTTCGGTGACAACCTCTTCCTTGACAGGTTCGGGTGTAGGCTCAGCGACGGGCTCAACGACGGGCTCAACGACGGGCTCAGCAACGGGCTCAACGACGGGCTCAGCAACGGGCTCAGCAACGGGCTCAGCAACGGGCTCAGCAACGGGCTCAGCAACGGGCTCCGCAACGGGCTCAGCAACGGGCTCAGCAACGGGCTCAGCAACGGGCTCAGCGACGGGCTCAGCAACAGGTTCCTCGGTGGCCTCGGTGGCGGGCTCGTCCTTAGCAACCTCGACGGTTGTCTCTTCGACCTTGGGAGCCTCCTTAGAAGCCTCGACAGCCGGAGTTTCAATAAGGGTCTCGATGGTCTCCACGGCAGGCTCCTGGGTAGCCTCCTCGGTGACTGGCTCCGGTGCGGTCTCGGCCTCCTTTGATTCCTCAACAGCAGCCTCAGCGACGGGTTCGGGAGCAGTCTCGGCCGCCTTCGATTCCTCGACAGTAGGCTCGGCGATGGGCTCAGCGACAGGCTCAGCAACAGATTCTTCCTTGGCGGCCTCCGCGGTGGTCTCTTCGACCTTGGGAGTCTCGACTTCCTCGGCCTTGGGAGCCTCCTCAGTCACTACCTCCGACGCAGACTCAATGGGCTTCGATTCCTCAGCCACGGGCTCAGCAACCTCCGCAGCGGTCTCTTCGGCCTTAGGAGCCTCCTCAGAAGTTTCGGCAACCGGAGCTTCGGTGGAGGTTTCGACAGTCTCTGTAGTGGACTCCTTGGGAGCCTCCTCGGTCACCGGCTCTGGTGCAGCCTCAGCAGGCTGTGATTCCTCCACAACGGGCTCAGCGGCAGATTCTGTGGCGATCTCTGCAACGGGCTTCTCCTTTGTGACTTCGGTAACGGTCTCTTCGACAGCCGGGGTTTCAGTTGTGGTCTCGGTAGTCTCCGCAGTGAGTTCCTGAGTCTCGGCGACAGGCTCCGGTGCAGCCTCAGCGGGCTTCGATTCCTCAACAACGGGCTCAGCAGTAGCTTCTTCTGTGGCGATCTCTGCAGCAGGCTCATCCTTGGTGGCTTCGACGGCGGTCTCTTCGGTTTTGGGAGCTTCGGGCTCGGTGGATTCGGTTGCGAGGGCTTCAGCAGGTGTCTCGACGGACTCCCCATTAGTAGCGGGGGTGCTCTCAACGACGGGCTGGGTCTCTTCTGTTGCTGGCTCGGCAGACTCTGTCGGCTTCGATTCCTCCACAGCTGGGGCCTCTGCCTCAGTCTCTGCAGGGGTTTCGACAGCTGGGGTGTCTGATCCGTTTTGTGTAGCCTCCTCCGATGTCTCCTCTACCACCGGCTCAGTTTCGGCCGCATCGTTGGTCCCCTCTTCCGCGGCGGGTTCGGAGATAGACTTGTTCTTCTTCTTGTTCTTCTTTTTGTTCTTCTTCTTCTTGGCCTTCTCTCCCGAGCCGGTATCTTCGGTCGATTCGGGTTGGGTGGACTGCTCATCCACAGACACTACTGGGTCTTTGAGGGTCTCATCCGAGACTAAGAGATTGTCAGCTTCAATCGCCCGTAACAGGGAAAAACTCTTCTCCATGGCACTAACCATTATGAATTGCGGCGGTTGCCATGTTTGTAGGTTCGTTAAAATCGTAACGGTCGTGAAAGGTGAGGGGAAATTATCAACAAAGGCGGGATACGCAATTTGACCAGCAAAAAAGCAGATAACGCTGGATCCAAGCAATTAGCTGTACAGTCCTCAACACAGCTCACAGAGCACGATGAGGAATAGAGAGATAGGGTGATAGCAGTAGGGAGACGAGAAAAATCTTTGATTAGAGAGAAGAGGGAAAGGAAGAAAAAGTCCTAAGAGGGGGAAGCTTAGGCCAATAATAAAAAACCTTTCCGATGCCCAACAACTGTACAACATTAACCAGCTAAAATACGCAGTGGAGCATGTAGTGTTGGCACAGTGACCAAGTCATACTAAACTCGTTTCTGGGTAAGCGGCACACCACCAAGTCCCATTAGTCTATAAAATCCCAGTTCTTGCCCAATGAGTTGTCTCCTTTTTTTTTGGGCCGCTGGTCGATCTCCACTAGAGACCCAATATGCGGTGAAGCTGCCGCCGAGGTCCTTTTGTATTAACTTAGCCTTTTCGAGTATGGGCCGTATTGGTTCAGGAGCACTAGTGAGTGACCGGCATAATGTGTACGACATTCGGAATCTAGTGCAGTTTTCTTCCCCCTCTTCTCGTTTTTCTCTATCCCGCAATGGAGCTGTTCATGAAAACCTGAGCTCATGCGAACAGAAAAAAAAATTGGGTGGAGGCGCTAGTGGTGCAGGACCCATTTGCTGATAAACATGGGCCAATGGGGTTCCATGGCCCCGGGGTTCTTCCTCCCCACCTGTCAACTGCTTTGACTCATACAATGACGAGGTGATCGACCAACGCATACACTACCCTGCCGTTATAGTGGCCAACGTTTGATTTTTCTTTGTCTACATTTACCTTGATTCAATGAGGGGCTATATAGTTCAATAGTGGTGGTTTTCGAGGGGGAAAGGCATAACTTGTAGATCCAAGGTTTTATGCGAGAATTGATCCATGGGACGATATCCGGGTCAGGGCATGGCATGATATGACATAGTATATTACTATACAAATTGCTACCCGCTTTTTATTTCCCTATAGCCCCATTTCGTCAATTATAAACAGGCCAAGTGAACTGAGGTCAATTTCAGAAATCATAACAAATCGAAAAGCCTCTGTTTACAATGGCGTGCAGCTAACACGGACCATCTCGGACTCCGTGCTCTATTGTCTCCATCCACATCCCGATTCATCCGGTCAAACTCCGCGAGCACCCGCGAAGAACTTGCCTCTGATCAATGTGGTCTTGTGATTGGGAAAGTTCTCACCGTCCATTGTTCACAGATCTGCCGGGCCTGCTCCTTGCCGATCAACGCCTGAACGTGCAGGTGTACATCCTTGGCGCAGGGCTCCACCTGCTTTGACTTTCAGGCAGAAACCTTGTTATGCGGCATGCCTCGGCAGCCATTGGGCCTATCAATTTCAAGGTTCAATTCATGAGCTACTATTTTCTTTTTAGCCTACCAGAATTCTCTATTGTAGCACTTTGACCACTTTGCGCCCTTGAAGGAAAAATTTGCTGCGTACAAAACAGGGTTGACTGCCCATAATCAGTCAATTTCTTGTACCCAATATAAGTAGCTCGATCACTGTAGACCGATCATCGCTGCCAAACACAAAACGTCTTCATTGCGGGACTGGCTAGTGGAGCTCAGGGACAAAGTCACAACACGTCCAGTGGCAAGACCTTCATGCCATAGTACGAGGAATTGATAAAGTGATCATAATTAGCATCAGTTAAAGCTATGTAATATTGACATTCGTTCCATCATTGAGATAAATTTGAAAAATTCCGGCTACCCCTTCAATCCATGTCCGAGGACTCATCCTTCCACAAATAAGCCCGTAGCTCGACAGTTGGACTCATCGCAAACCCATCAAAGATCGGATCCAGGACAATAGGCGTCTTCTCCTCCTCAAACAATGCACCAGCTGCAGGGACATAGCTCATGTTGTCTATGAAATAGTTATGCAACTTCATGAATTGCTGCTTGTAAGCCACATGAAGTTTGAGCAAATTGCAGGCCCACTCGCTGGCATGATCATGGTACTTGTTGGCTATGGCCTCATAATGTTGACGTAGACGAGCATTTCCACGAAGTGGCAACTGGTCCGACAGCGTTTCCAAGGCCTCGTCGCGGCAGCAGCACAATCGTTCAATATCCAGGATCCTGTGGACCAGCGACCTGTGGTCTGTGATGATTCCCTCCAGGTGACTCCACAGCGTAAACGAAGGAACTTGGATATTAGGGTAAGCAATTGCGCCGTTCTTCTCGCCGGCAAAATAGCCTTCGACCAGGTCGAGCATTCCCTGGTGACTGGCCTGAAGATCATCCCAAAGAGATGGTGGGATGGACAGATCAGCAAACGGTTCCCGGACGTTATCAATGAGGCCGATAACTTCTCTTAAGGCATCCTCGAGGATCCGCAATTCCATAAACAATGCGCAGAATGATGCAGGGTAATCGGTCAGTGGAAAGCGTCGGCCGAAGTTCGGATGTGTAGGTGCTGTTGGAGGCTCGCATTTTGGAATTTTGATAGAGGTGTACTGGCCATCGATTTTGTCGCTGTTGATCCAGAGCCAGAAGTCCTTCTGGAAAATCACTTCTTTCATACATTCACGAAGTTTTGACTTTCGGCTTCGAGGTACATAGTGGTCTGTAATGATTCGAGCCACAAGCTTACCTTTGTTCGTCCGATGCTGCTTTCGGGCATTTTGAACTGCTTGACGGACAGTAATGATGCGTGATGGTAGTGCGGCATGTTTAAGTGCCAGGGGTGTCAATGTGTTTAGGACATAAACGGATGCACAGGCCCTCCCAGTAACGGGGTATATCTCTGGGATGCTCGAGAAATTGAAGTTGAAAAGATTTGGTGAAGCGACTTCCATGATGATGAATTCCCGCACAGAGCCAGCTGTGCTTTGCCAGACGATAAGTAATGAAATATCACAGAACCAGCTGTGATTATCAGGAATAGAAAAGACTCGATTCGAACAGAGCCAGCTGCTGCGCTTCACGAGAGGAAAAGATTCAAATATCACAGAGCCAGCTGCGATTGATAGGAGTAGGCAGAATTAAGTCGAACAGACCAGCTGTGCTTCGAGGAAGGAAAAAGAACAACAGAATAAAGAGCGAGGTTGAGGTTGGTAGATAGTGGAAGCTTCTTGATAGGAACGATATATAGTCGAAGTAGATCTCGGGTCTAAGTTGGGCTTATTCACGCTTGAATCATGTAAATTGAACAATCATATGAGATTGTTGAGTCTATTGAACCCTCCATACGTGCACAAAAACTTGAAAAGGTCATAATTCCATGGTATCATCGATCCAAAAAGGAAGAATTCACTTGTGCAAGCTGTCTCCTATTGTGTCCCCTATTGTGTCCACTTTCCACTTTTTTGACGGCACAAGGGGTCAACCCTCCTGATCTGGCTCAATAGGTGATGGAGTGAATTGCTCAAACGGGTGTAGAAGTTCAATGGTGGTTCGCAATAGGTATTCACTGCAAGACTTCAGGGAATTGTTCCCCTCAAGCCCTAACTTTCACTCGCTTAATTCACTTGTATGCCCTTGTACCCCCATTCCCTGAAAATCATATCTCCTCCCCGGGGCCTCAATATCTCTCAATTTTTCCGTAATAAACTCCAAACCTCCCCTGTGTAGTGATGCTGGCGTTTCCAAGCTAAATGGTTCTAATCAAAAACAAATCCACCCCGCTATAACTCCAACTCCCAAAGCTCCCCAGTCATGTTGACCCCAAAAGAAGCATGCTCTTCCGACGCAACATGCACAAATCCTTCGCTTCCGTAAATATGGCGTGCCGAAACCAATGTACTCTGAGTCCATAATCCGATATGGGAATATCCCACTTCCCTAGCAAACTGTGTACATTGCCGCACAAGTGCACGACCCAATCCAAGACCGCGCGCAGCCGGTTCAACCAGGAGTAGGCGAATTTTGGCTGCGTTTTTGGTTGGGGACACATCTTTCACAAGCATGATGCATCCGAGAAATTGGCCATCTCGTTCAGCGATCCAGCAGCGTTCTGATTTAGGGTCGAAGTTTTTGAGGAAATCTCCAGCGATGCCTGCGACAACACCCTCGAATTTTTCGCCCCATCCGTATTCTTTGTTGTATAATACACCGTGGCGGTGGATGATCCATCCGATATCTCCTGGGCGGTGATCTCGGAGAACATATGCCGGGGCTGTGGTGGATGTGCTTCCCATTATGATGATAAAGGGGGATTTGAGTATGCAAAATCGAGGTGTAATATTCAACACTAGCTTCCTGGTTCCGCGGATGTCTGTTTTATATATTGGACCCTTATCGGAGGAGAATTTTCTAGAGTTCCTGCTGTCATCCACAGGGCGTGATCTAGATTTGGTTCATTGTGGGTCCATGGCAATTATATCCAATCAAATCGACATGTTATCTTCTGCAAGACTGCACGTTTTTATGCAATAATGTAGCTTAAAATGCTTTTGCATAATTTGTTCCAGTCAGGATCAGTAACTAGCTTAAAAATTGTGTTTCAGTGTTGGAACTCTAAGCCAGTCCATTGTGAACAGGGACCTAGTCAGTCTATGCAGAGCAACGAATGGATTGACCAACTCGATTTTCATCCCAACATAACACGACCTACGATTCTGCTTTGAATCGCTCAATTAAATTGGTATTTCCCTTCTCGCTCCTAAAAATTGTTAGATCATGACACTGACTCACACAATGCAAACTTACCCAATACTTGTTGAACCCAACCCCCTCACAGACTTCATCATAGGACAAAATCATAGGCGGCGCACCGACAGTCATGCTCTTCTTCAAATTATCCAAAGCATCACGAATACCCTTGATATGTGCAGCGACCAAAGTCCAAGGATAAGCCACAGCACTAAAGCCAAGCTCCGCAAGCTCCTTAGCCGACAGATTCTCCGTCTTTCCTCCTTCAATAATATTCGCTAGAACGGGAATATCTAATTCCTCCACAGCACGCTTCATCGCAGCCCTATCAGGAAGCGCTTCCACAAAAATCGCATCCGCGCCAATACGCTTGAATTCTTGTGCGCGCGCCATTGCTTCATCCCACCCGTGCATCAGAGCATCAGTGCGTGCAAGAATGAAAATATCCCGGCCTTCGTTCCGTGCATCACAGGCAGCTTGCATGCGGGCATATGCTTCTTCGCGAGAGACGACGCTCTTTCCTTTTGTGTGGCCGCACCCTAGACATGGTTAGCTTTTGGGTTGAATTGACATGCGCAGATTCAGTTGAGACTAGTGTCCTACGTTTCGGCCACTGCTGGTCTTCGATCATCACGCCCGCTGCACCAGCAGCTGCGAAGCACTCGACTGTTCGCTTGACATTCATCGGACTTCCATACCCTGTGTCCCCATCCGCCATGATCGGCACAGAAACCTGTCGGAAGCTTTCTTGGATTTTGTCACACATCTCTGCCATGGCGGTATACCCCGTATCTGGGAGCCCATGTGTACTGGCGACTGCGTATCCCGATAGAAAGACCATGGGGAACCCGGCTTCTTCGACGAGACGCGAGGACAATCCATCGTATGTGCATGCGTGCGCGATGATCTTGGTTGGGTCAGTGCGGGCTTCTAGGAACATTGTTCTGAGACGGGAAGCTTGTAAAGAGGGGATACGTCCGCGGGTATTTGGGATGCTATCTCGATGTTTGTGTTGACTCCATCTTGTGGTCCTGCGGGGTTGGCCGCCGTGTCGAATTGGAAGGGGTAGGGAATCTTGGACATGTTGAGGGTGGCTTGTTTGGTTGCTGGTTGTTGGAGATGATAAGAATAGTAAGAGTACTTTTGCGGTCTTTTGTCGAAGCGAGATCGGAGTCACTGGATCAACATGGGTTATGCAAGTCGGATACTTGGCATTATCCGATCGCGGGGGATGCCCCTCTTCCCCGCGTCAGGATTTGAGGTTCGATCTTTGTCCATTTTTTGGATTTCAATTGGTTTTCGGTACTTCAATATGTACAAAACTGCGAGTCTGTAAGCAAAAAAAAATTCACCAGCAATACTTTCTTACAGGGAAGCCAAGATCCAAAAGAACCCAATGCTGACGAGGGTACTAAGTTCGGTCCAGTCACATTGCTCAATTAACCCATGCCACTGGGTCTTTCTGTATAGTAGGCCTACTGGCTTACCGGCAGGTGATCTGGCAATCAGCAAACATTGTGGTCATGCAGGATAGGTGATGCAACACCATGCTCGTCAATAAGCATTCAAGACGTTGCGTCAATCTTTGCATGCACGCTTCTTCTTCGATGTGGTCTTGTAGGCCTCAGGGGTCGTTCAAGGTGCACTTGCTTGCCAGCGTTGTCCATTCAACTCCGCTGCCGGGTCAGAGAATCTGGTATTAATCATCCTCAGATATGACCTCGGATCCCTTGGTCTCGCTCTTAAACCCCTAATCAATCCTTGGGCCGGACATTACTGCCGCTGCCCGGAACAAAGTGGCGGATATTGTGTCACCGGGTACAGGATTGCTGACGTGGATAGGACGAAACACTAATTCGGTTGGCAGTGAAAGTGCTGTATGCCAAGAGATCCACACTATGTTGGGAAGGTAAAATATTTTGTTCCTCGAGCATTTGTCGATGATGTTCTTATTGTTTTGACAGGCGATATGAAGCTATGCGTGTGGCTGGTGATCAAATCACGGGCTTGGATCTACCAAACCGAGCGGGGGTTCCTGGATGACAAAGAGGCAGCTACTGGTGGAATCAGTTGCAGAGTGCAAAAATATCGAAATTCACTTCATTGTGCGAATGGTCAAAATTGGGCCTTTCGGCTATGGATGCATCTGATATGATGAGCTCGAGGCTGGACAGGGACAATGAACCGCAGACCGTATATCGAGGGGTAAGTCGGACGGGTACTGCCTAGTGATTGCCCAGTCGTAAGTGGACTTTGGGCGTCATTAGAACAATTTTTAATATTACAGGCAAGCTCACACTCAAAATAGCCTTTCAAACACGCTATGCCCGTTGAGTCTAAAAGAGTGGATCGGATCGAAAGGAAGAGATCTGGGGAAAGCTGAACTCCAGAGTTGTGGCTACTGCAACGGAGCTAGCTCGTTGCTTATATGGAAAGACAAATTCCCCGTTGTGGCTTTGAAAGTAGGGCACGGGAGCTGCCCGAGACGAATGGATCCCAACGCCCTGAACAAACCAAAAACAAACCCCAGGTGTCCTTAGGCATGTATTGTTACTGTGCATTGGAGCATGCCTATCCATACCATGTCTACAGGGGGTTTATTCGAGTCCTGCATGTCTCTCCCAGCATACCTGAGATCTGTCAAGCCCTCGATAACCAACCCTAATATGATTCGTCTTAATCGGGCAGGCCGGCAGCTCCATTCTGGAAGACACTGAGCTTCGTTTCCAAAGAAACAGATGCCCCAACAACGAAGGCATGTTTATCTGGGTTGAAATTACCTGACACAGTGCCGTTCTGCCGCCAGTGTGTCTTGTGAAATTCAACGCGACTGATACCTGTAAACAGCGCTGATACATTTCCCCTGTATTGTGAAGACGGGGCGACTGAGAGATCCACACCCCCATCAAGTGGATTCCGTCGTCACCAACTTTCGTTGGATAGGGGATGAAATGGATAAGCTCCGGCGTCGGAGGATACGGTCGTGAGCATGATATCTTTTCAGCATCCATACAGGTAGACAACGACATAACTTAGGATACTTTCTCCCGTTCGATAGAGAACCTGGTTGATTTGTTCACCCCCTACAGAGTTTGGCCTACTAGATTATGTGCAGTGGTTATCAGTGAATGCCAGCTGTCCTTGCCAAGGAATTCCATCCCCATGACCTCACGGCGGGTCATCCATGATGCCTCTATCGACGAGTCAAATCAAGGTATCGTATCCGGTATTACGCGTTCCCGCGTACCCTAAAATACCCGAAGTCAGCCCCTGGGTCAGCCTCCCGCAATATCATGTATCCAAATCGGAGGTATATATAGCTTCAGTTGTCTGGAGAATCGCAAGCCCAGTACTCCGTCCCTAGAATATCGGTGTATAAAACGATATTCGGTCTACGTGTCTCGTATGGCGCAGCTGCAAGGGTTATTTAATACGTCCGGAATGACCCTGAATCAAGCTTGTGTGGGTCCGCCAAGCTCAGCGCCTGCGATCAGCCGAGCTGCAGCCGGATCAGTCTTTCCTACGGAATTTCGCAGAGCCTCCGGAACTCCCGTGTGTAGGCTGAGGGAGGTTATAACAGCCACTCCGGTGGCTCTAGAAGGGTTTATTTAGGTAAATTAGGTACCGCAGTTCAACACTGGGGGGCCAGTATCAAGGCGGTCCCCATGTTGGAGCGAACCGGAAGAGCCAGCTTGCGCCTGTTGAGCGTGATAATCGGGTCCTGGCGGGTCGGGAATCCATAGTGGAGGCCGAAGCGAGAACAACAAACAACTCGTAATTTTTCTTTTTTTTCTTTTTCGATTTAAATTAAATTTCATGAAATTTATTTTTCCACCCCTTATCGTTGGGATACACATATAAAAGCCACCTCGATCCCTTCTGCAAGTTTCATGCTAGATGATGTCCGGATGGACCGCATCCAGCAGAAAGTAAAAGAAAATTAATAAAATACAGATAAAAAACGGCATCGGGGCGCCGGATCCGGTTTCTCAAAATTACGTGTTTCTAAAAAGACCACTCGGTGTGTGTGTTTCCGAGGAAAGGGAGGGAAAGAGCCCACTTGCATCCTCCTTTCAGCCGACCAAGTGGTCCCTCGGTGGGCCGGTTGGCCCAGTGAATCTGTAGTTGGTGGACCTGGAATCCGACTCGGCCCGGTTTGGGCGACGCCGGGAATCAATCCAGAATCATAACCTTGGGTTCGTGGAACCCGAGTGCATTATAATAGGCTGATAGATGTGGGTCGGTGGATCTGGGCCCACTTAGTTGGAACATACTGATGATCCACTGCAGGGAAGGGAGAAAAATTGAGCTCCTGTACTGTAGTCTGGTCTCCCCCAACCTCCTGTCCCTCCCCTTCAGAAACCTATGCAGAGATAAAATCATGTGTGTCTATAGGTCTCAATTGACACATATGAAACCATATAGGTTTTTATGCAGGGGAGAGGGAAATAGGTGTAATTTTGAAAGCTCCATTCCGATGGAAACTTTGCATTACCAGTGGACCCCAATCAACTCCGAGCGAACCCGACATAAAAGTCAATATTACCTGGTATACATGGTAAGAAATTGAAAAACAGCCTCAAAACACACCCCCAGCATTCCTCATACAGGGGAATTGCGAATGTAATACTCCGGCGTCCGCACAGAGTAGGGCTTTTTTTTCACGGAGACGCACTAGCCTCGACTGGGAGGCGGACGGGCGAAAATTTGGCCGTAGAGTATTTATGTCCTGGTCCGACCTTCTTCCGTAGTTTCCCAGCTTTTTCTCCCTGAAAAGAGTCCATCCCCCCATATACCAATCCCCAACTCCTCTCTTTTTTCCCTCCCGTGAAAAAAACGCAAAATCATCACAATGGCCTCCCGTGTCTTCACCCAGCGCCTGGCTACCGCCATGGCCCAGTCCTCCAAGGTCGCTCGCCCTGCTGCCCGCGTCAACCTCAACGCTGCCACCAAGCGTACCTTCACCCAGAAGGCTACCGCCACCTCCTTCGCTGCCCCCAAGCGCGTCGCCTCTCCCACTCTCCTCCAGGCCAACGCCCGCGCCGCCTTCCAGAACGCCGGCCGCCGCCAGTACTCCTCTGAGGTCGCCACCGCCATGGTTGAGGTCTCCAAGAACATTGGTATGGGTTCCGCTGCCATCGGTCTCGGTGGTGCCGGTATCGGTATCGGTCTCGTCTTCGCCGCTCTCCTCATGAGTGTTTCCCGCAACCCTGCTCTCCGTGGCCAGCTCTTCTCCTACGCCATTCTGGGTTTCGCTTTCGTCGAGGCCATGGGTCTGTTCGACCTGATGGTTGCTATGATGTGCAAGTACGTCTAAGCGTTTGATCGAGAGGCTTGAGGAACGAAGAAAAAAGAGAAACATGACCGATGAAATATCTTCAAAGAATTTCCTTGCTTTTGTTCATCCCCTTTTTCTTCTGTCAGCCGGGGAGGGTATTTGGTCGTGATGTATTACCATGTACTACTTTTCAGCGTCATCTACAACACCTATTTCTTTCTGTACATATAGAGTCTATATGGCCCACCCATCCCAACTTCCAACGAGCCAAACCAAAACTCTGTGTGTTGAGTCCTCCGGCCGTATCAAATTCTTTGTCTCCATTAATTTCTGGATTCTGGCAATCCTTCCTCCATATCTGTTCCAACGCGCCCAGTAGCTTCCAATTAAGCAGTAAAAACCACGAACTACTTTGTCCACTTAAGCTCTTGACAGTCTTACAGCTCCTAGCTGGACAGCTATCATCTGAAAGCTCTGGCTAGACCCCCTTTCTTCCGATTTGATGCTTCCGGGGTTGCCAGGTGCTACGTGTCAAGACTCAGTCTACCATTCTACAACCACGGCCAATTGATGGTCAATGCTTTCTCTGTGTATTCTATTCACCAGATGCAATTCATTTACCTACTTAGTCTACACTCTATTCGCGTTGGGGCTCCTGTCCTGAGCTTGAGGTCTCCCCAGTCCCCAACGTAAAACTCGCACTAGCGCCGGGACCTCGGGAAACATGTTCCCGCCCTGGCCCGGCTGACTCAGCCTAGTGACATCAACGATCGAACTTCATGAAAGACCGGAAATATTAATTTTAAGTTGATGGCTGAAGAAAATAAAGTCAGATTAGTAACATTCGAGAATATCAGCGGCTAAGTGGTGGCGATGCTGTCTAGGATAACACTGTGGCTTATCACTGCCGTCGCTGTGTTAGCGATCGATCCCGAAATCTTCAGCTTGGGCTTTGATATTGGATCGGGAACTGTTAGGACTATCTATATAGTTATCAAATCACTGCTGATATAAATCTTTGCAGGTCATTGTTGTCTCTTTTTCAATGAATTATTATTCTCGACTATCTAATCATGTTGTGTTCCAAGGTTGTTCAATTAAGGCATAACCCGATATAGATATATTTCCACACTCAACCTTTGGTAACCTGAACTTACACTTAGGCACGTTCGCGGTTCCAGCAATCTCTTAAGTCCAATAGGAAACTAAACCCGAGTATGCAGGTCCAATTCCCAGGCATTTTCTAACCTCGAATTAAACTCTGAATGAGAATGGACGCAACAATGCATGCGATCATTGTGGAGGCTTCCCTTGTCCTATTGCTGGATTTGCCCCTTGTCTTTGAATGTTCTATTTCAATTATTTCCGACCATCCCAGGTTAGCCTTCATGCACCAAGGGGTCAATATGGGTTCAGAGATCACATTCCCTTCATGAAGTAGCATCGCGCAATTCTGATTTATGACCGCCGACTGTTCACGTCGCGTCATGTGACTGAACGTGAGTCGATGATCAGACTACCTATTCCAGGACTCGAGTCCTAAAAAAAAAAAAAAAAAAAAAAATTGACGAACCGTGAATAAGGAGCTCCACAGTTGCAGTGAAATATCGATTCTAGCGAGCTTATCCATTGTCTGCTGGGTAGGGCGAGCGGCAGTTGTGTCGCGCTTAAACCCAGTGACACGCGCCGTGGACGCAGAACTAATCTGAATAGAGACAATTGTGCATCAATTTGGGAGCCGGGATACTGGACAGATAACTGGGGATAAATTTTCGCTGAAGACAATTCCATTAGACTTTGAACTTGTGATCGACATGTTTCTTCAATGCGGATATCTCCGTTAGACCAATGACGCAGCATAGAGCTTGCCCAAATGACTATAGAAAATAACAGTTAGGCCAACTTCCATTTGTTTTTGTAATTCCTGCCCTTGCAAGGCGCCAACTGGTGAAAGGACCCTGACAACATACTCGAGAATATTCAAGCTATTTTTCTTGCTACTTTGAGATTTGACGATACATCCACAATTGTGCCGCCTATTTGAAGAATGTTTTGTAAGAAAATTTGTATAATAAATATGTATCGACGAGAAACTCATTAGGTTGGGAACTGAATCAGTCATATAAACAAATCGACTCCAATCATGCCAGAATCGCTTGCTGAAACGCAGGGCCAAAGGTATCAAAGCTAAAGAAATTACAAAAGCTCTCAAGACCGAGATGAACGACAAAACACGAGCAGCTCAGAAAAAGGGGAAAACAAATAACAAGAAAGAAATCATCGTGGCATGGACTAGAAGATTTCCAGATCTTCAAACTCCACAACTAACCCATCAGCCGCTCCAGACGACGACGAATTATCCAAGGTCATCCCATGCATAGCATCCCACATAGTCTGCCCACGCCCAATACTCGTCGGTCGACTAGCATAAACCCCGACATGCACGAACTTATCCTCAACCCCGTAGAAAAACCACGTCACTTCCCGCAGCTTCTTCCACGTACTGCCTACCGCACCAGGCGATAAAGCATACGGCGACATCGAAGGAACCTGATACCAGATCCACAATGCATACCCAACACGCTCCAACTTAATGCGCAGCGAACTAGGCGGAGGTCCCTGCGGTGAATGGAGTAGCGGTGAAAGGCACCAATCTGCCCCGTCTGCCGTCGCACTGACGGACGAAGCATTGACGGTCCCGGATGAGAATTCCATGCCGGCTTTGACCCACTTGCAGGGTGGTTGGGTGGCGCCTATGCCAACGCGACTACTGTTCGTAGTCGCGGCTAGTACCGGGTTTGCATCCGAGGAGAAAGATTGCGGTGCAGCACCGGCGAAAATCACTAGGCCTCCTTGGTCCCATTCCATTTCCCAGTCTGCGCTCACGGTCACTTCGGCTACAACGAATGGGTGGCGGAGTGAGGTGAAGACTATTGGGGCGGTTGATGTATCCCCGTTTGGTGGTTTGCGCCATAGATCGGTATTTGGGCCCGCTGTCAAGGTGAAGTATTCCATGCACTGGGGGAGAGAGAATGTTGGTGGGAGGTTTAGGGCCGTAAATGAGGTGCCATCTGGAGGCATATTGACGTATAGTTCTCGCGTGGTTTTATACCAAGTGTGTAGTTGTCTGTGAAAGTGTCGGTCTTCCTCTCCTGCTTGTTTCTGTGGAGACTGGATTGAAGTAAGTTGACCAGACAATGTGTCGCAGATATTTTCCGATTTTGTGTCTTTTGAGTCAACGGGACTGCTCGGAGCACCAAGTCCAATTGAACTTTGATGTCTGTGCTGAGCGGATAAGCGAGCGTTGCGACAGCAGGGGGATTGGGTCACAGCTTTTGTTTCATCTGATAACCCGCTAAAGTAACTAGGCAGCGAGGATTCAAATTAAAACGTGATATGATAAAAATGAAGCCGTAATAGTGGGGAATTGTTGTATTATGATGCTGAGAAGAGCGGATTCTGCGGATGCTGCCGAATGCGGTTTGCAGGGAGTACGACACCAAAAAGAAAAAAAAGAGTAAATCAAGAAAAAAAAAGGAAAAAACAACGTGAGACAATCGAAAAGTTCCCGAGAGATTGGAAAAAGGAAAATGGACGCAGGAAACTATTTATATTGATTTCGTCTTTTTGCCCCCTGGAACGCGACTCAGGGGAGCCAAAGTCACTAACTCCTATAATACATGGGGAAATAACCTCCTGTCCCAAGAGACTGGAAATGTTCCCCTCTCTACGTCCTTTGGGTCGCCTTCGCAAAGCGCGTTCGCTTCCAGCACGATGCACTGTGGGCCAGTTTGCAAGTGGCGGGTCACCGTGCATTGGAATCAATGAATCAACCACGTCGTGATGGAGATCAAAAGGAAAAAAAACCAGACTTTTTGACCCGACGAGTACGTTGTAGACGTGCATATGGGGCAGCTGAAGGACAGATGGATCGAACCACATGTGCGACCACTTACCAAGCCCAATTAACTTTCGGATCTATTCGACGATCGGATTTTAGCACGAACACATTGAGATCGAGCTGAGAAAGAGCTCTGGGGTCTTCCTTGGTCGGATCTGACAGCTTGGAATCATTTCTCAGCTGCAGGTGGTTTTGGTGGCGGTGGTGCGACTCAGCCACAGTTTGACTCTCCACTGTCTGCACGAGGCTGAAGGAGGGAATCGAGGTACTTCGAGTCTGACGGACTTGCCGTGCTCTTGTAATCCATCTGGCCATAAAAAGAGTGCTGATCCCCATGCAAAGTTCCCATGCAAAGTGTAAAAAAGTTGAAGAGTTGCGGGTCTAATTATAGTTCCTGGCACCTGCCGTGTGCTGGCAACTGCACCAGGTGACTCAACTTTGTTTTGCCCAACTTTTCTCCTTGTTTACATGCCTACCTTCAATTTATACTTCATTGATTATAATCTCAACTTCAGATATCTTTCTTTCCTTCCACGCTTCGCTGATATGCTCTGTAGGTGTAGCCGAAAATTAATCCACTACCCAAATTCTGGGGTAATGTTAGAAAAAAAAGGGCTTCATGGGGCCAAAAAGGGGTATTCAATGTGCCAAGAAGCCCCCGTATCCTTGACGCCCTAAAAACATCCCGACCAATGAAGATGAACCGACGTCCGCCCGAGCCTCGTGTTTGGGGCCAAACAAGGCTCGGCAGGGTTCAAGAGCCTCAGCTTGTGACTAAATCAAAGACCCTTAAAAACCCTATAATGAGACAGAGTCGCCAGGATTTTTGGTGGATTCCCTCGTCACCCTATCCTTCTTTCTGCCTTTCAAAATGGCCTCTTATTACAATTACTACGAAAATGACAATCCCTGGGATGAAACAACCAATTTGGACTATAGATGGTTCACACGCTCTTTCGAAAAAATCTTTTTCGCTTCCTTTGCCTTCGACTGCCTCACCTTCCTCGCACTAAGTTCCTTTCTCGCCTGGGCATGTACTATCCGGCCTTCGAGCCAGCCCCTCAAGGGTGCTATAATCGTACTTGTGCTGTGGATATGGTACGTTCCTCATAAACATATTATGCTTTTTTTCCGTTTTCCTTTCCTTTACCCAAAGCTAAGCTAACTGTCCCTAGCGCCCAACTTCTGAGCATAATCTATGAAATCCTGGAGCTAGCATCCGCAGTCGTGAAACAGTACTATGTAATTGACTTCATGCTAGCGGAGTTTTTCTCCGTGGTCTCCAGCTGTGTACTCTTCCTGGTTTTCTACCAAACGATCCACCTGCTCCTGGACCGCCTCACCGATTCCGGCAAGCCATATGCACCTTTACCTATTATTCACTGGGTCCTACTTGGTCTGGTTACCGTCTTATCCCTCGCCGAGTTCGCCGTCTACGTCGCGATCGAGTACAAAAGTGTCGAGGAGACGATCACATACAAGATCCTCGACAGCTGGCGCAAGCTTTACAGCGCCCGCTGTATCATATACTTCGTCATGGCATTTGAGATCTTCGTTTGGACCATCTTCGTGACTGTGAAGGCTGGTACTCATCGTTTTACTTCACGGGTAAGCTAACCCTGCGCATGAATTTCAATTGGACGAATGCTAACCACTCTCTTTTAGATGCCTCTCTTCTCCCTTATCGCTGCCAGTCTGTGTTGGTTCGGGTATAACTTGATGTGGGGCATCGTTGCTATCCGATCCTATCTTACCATTACCGTGGCCTATGGTCCAGAGTATCTCAGTATCATCGAGTCGGTTTTCACGTTAGTGTTTGTTGTTGGGATTTTCACTGGCTTGCTTCTTTGTCTTATGAACTGGTTCAAGCTTGGTGGAGATCACGATAAACCTTCGACTTCAGCGCAGCATCCTTATGATAACTCCCAGATGTTCCAGACATGGCAGCCTCACCAACAGCAGCAGCAACCACAGCTTGTGCAGCACCATCAGTCTTAGGCTGCTCGGGAAAATGTGACGAGAAAATGTATGGGATGGAATAGCTAATGTCGGAGGATGTGACTATTTGTTAATGATTCCCATTTTATGGTTTCCTTTTGCTTATACTGGGAGGTATTCTTCGCCCAAATTGAGCGATATAATGTTTGTTTATATGCTGTTCTCATATACCCTGTTACCTATAGCTACTGAATGTTTACTGGATGTGATTGTCTATCAAATTTTTCTTCTTATGTGTTATTACCCCCTCTTAGTGTCACCTTAGACCATGGAGGATTTGACTTGTTTGGTTCAAGAAGCATGTCGGGTCTGATTGGATATTTGCAGAATGAGCTCCCCGATCCTAAGCATCATATGTTCACCCCCATCTGTGTTTTTGCGTTCTTGGTTTGATAAGTTAAGCTACATGGAGACATAGGTCTTTTCAAATGAGTTCGATTGACAGAAAGGAAATAAATCTAGTTATACATGGCATGCGCGGAAAGTATATGCAGTGCGTCAATGACGCTTTATGCCAGAAACAAATCGCTGGTTTCTGAGCCCACACCTTCGGTCTCTTCACTTTTTCCATATCCAACAAATACACACCCTCGCTGAAATCAGATCTTCCAGCCGAGAGTTTTACCGATCAGCCAGCATGTTCTTGATGGAGCTGTAGTACTTCTGTGTAACGAATTGCGAGATCTCGTCCTTCGACACCCACTTGAAGTCCTGCAGCTTCTGCAAGCTGTTAGACAGATCGGCCTGGCCAGCCATGATGCGGGACTTGAGGAAGAAGGTCTTCTCTCCGTAGTTCGCGACGCCAGTAGCCTCGTCGATGTGGGGTTTGCGGTTGTTGTAGACGTGGTGACCGGCGGGGTGGAAGCCGACCATCCATGTGTTCATGTTGACACCAGCAGACTGGGCCAGGGTACGCTCGGCAGCCTAGGAAAAAGAGACGTTAGTATGGAGATTTCGAGCCTGTAGAGGATAAGCCTACCTGGCGAATAGTCTCCTCAGCTTCCACCGGGGAGCTGGGGAACTTCCAGTATCCCTCCTTCGACTGAACCAGCAGATACAAAGTCCTGGACAACAGACGGTTAAGACTCTTGTAATCGCCCTTCTTGTCAGCCTCCGTCACACGAGAGTGTGGCCTGGGGATCTCCTCCTTCTTGCTGGTATCCTGGGAAGTCGCATTGGCGGTAGACTCGGCATCCTGCACCAGCTTCTCAACCAGGTGCTCAGGCTCTGACTCCTGGGCACCAAGAAGCAGTTCGTCGTTCCATGCATCATTGGCGTACGCGTTGTACTTGCCGATGTCGCGTGCGGGAGTAAGACGCTCCTTGACCTTCCTCTTCCAGTCCTCGTCTAGCGGAGTACCGCGCTTGAAGTAGAAGTATTTGGTGAAAGGCAGAGCCAGACGCTCGTTCAGACGCTTCTGGTAGAAGTAGTATGCTTTCTCGAAGGGCTCAAGGTCACGAGTGATCTGGGGAGGGCGGGAGAGAACAACGCCGGCATTGATGGTGTAGACGGGGTTCACGGAGGATGTGGAGGGGGAAGTCGATGCTGATGTGGATTCGGTCGCAGCAGTGGCGTAATTGCGACGGCCAACTGTTTCTTGACAGCTTCGGCACACGCCAGAGTCGAGTCTTGATGGGCCTGGAAATTGGTCAGTACCAGTGATGCGATTTGGGGGGACAATGGAACATACGCAGCAGCGACGCTATGCGCCGGGCACCATTAGTTCCTGTAGCCATCACCGGGAAGTGAATGGGAATGGTAATGATAGTATCCCCTTAGTTGACCGGCCTGTTCATGATCATGTTGAGACTGAGAAAAGTTCCCCCGGTCACGTTTACGCTAGTCCCAAGTGGGTCTAGCGTAAGAACAGCGCTTAAATTTCGCGAAATCTGCATTTCTTCTTTCCTTTCCTCAAGCATCCATTACCTTATCGTCACTGCGTCTAGATCCCACGGCCAGTTGTCCATTTAGCGGTGCTTAGACCAATTTCGCGGCTGATTCGCTAGCGGTACCTTCTTTGAATCCCAAGGTGTACTGTTAGATAGATGCGGCGAACACTCCTGCACTGCCTTTATTTGTTATTTGAGACCTCAATTCAAAGCAAAATATCCATTTCAATCCTCTCCTATATCCTGATAAGATCGATATATCCCTGCTGTACTCTAAAAATAAGCTGGCATTCGAGGCGTTTACTTAAGATGCATAACCCGCTCGATCGTGCCAAACACCCGCAATTTGTTTCCGTAAGTGCGCCAGAATTCGCTATCCACCCGAGGTACCAACTCCCCAGCTGGCACCTTTGGTGCAATTTCGCCTGTTTTGGCCTCGGTCAAAGCAGCTGGTTGTACTGGCTTCGTACTCTCACTGTCACTAAACTCAATCAAATCAATGGTTGCTTCCTGCAATGCTTCTTTTTCTTGCATCATCAGGTCTTCAGCCATCCGTTGCTCCATTTGTTGAATTTGAGGTTTCTCTCGCGCAACTCCGATCTTCATGCTTTCCAGGTCTCCGGGGCTGCTGTACTGAATTGGACCCTTTTGGAGCTGGACTGACAGCTTCATGAAGGCGATCGCAGCTAGCATGCTGTCATAACCGGCTTCATGGGCGCTGCTTCGGAAGATATACTTCTGGTGCATAGAATCAATCTCTAATCATATTTAGCAAGCATATTCGGCCCAACTAATATAACCTACTTGCCATACATGATACATACCAATCTTTGGGGCCGATATTTTCACCAATTTGCGGTTAATCTCCTCCAGGGAAGAAGTTGGATTGATAGAACCCGCATCGTGAGTTGCAAGGTACTTGGTGTCAACCACTTTGGGAAGCACACTGTGGATGGTAGTCTGAAATTCCTCCACGGTATCCGGCAATTGTCCGATAAAACCACTGTAAAGGAAGGCCAAATCCATGAAGCAGTTGTGCCCGACCAGGATCGGCCGATTCTCTTGGAGGTGCTTCCGCAAATTATTGGCGAGGTCTGCCTCTGCGAACTGCGGTGTTCCTTCTTGCCTTATGAAGGAACTAAAGGTCTTGTCAGGGAGCTCTGACAGGTCTCCTCCGATGAGTGCCTCGACAATCCACCGGCATCCCACGTGTCCGCGGATCAACGTCTTCAGGGAGTTTGTCTTTCCTTCATTCATGTCCTTGTCTTTGACAGGATCAGCGACCTCAATTTGGACGAACATGGGCCGGCTTCTCGACTTGAGCTTCGGATACTCAGCGGTGATAAGCTGATGTACAAGTCGTTTCTCCATGTTGTTCAGGGTCTCAGGGAGGACTGGACATAAGGCCTTGAGGACCTTGTGATTACTGTGTGGTGGGATGTTGAGGTATTCGCTGCGCTTTGTCTAAGGCAAAAATTAGATGATTGAGCATATATGGGAAGTTGGGAAGCATACAACACTCTGGGCAAGCCACCAGTTGATCATTCGACGCGCAGCCTGGAGAAAATCGATTGTCTCCTTGTCCGCTACCTTCACATCGACTGCAGAAATTGCACTCGTGCGATTGTATCTCTGGCTCGCTATGATCAAGCATTGGGCCTCCTCATCTCGAGAGAGATACCGCACACCGTACTTGCACAAGACCTCCATACTGAATTGGTGATTCATTAGGAATTCCATGGCTATGAACCATTAGCAACCTTTATCCCACACTTGGAAACCATCCAACGCCCATGAATAACTGACACCAGCTCATAAATGTCCAGTCACGGTTGACATCCAATGCCCGGTCCACAAATGGGCTCAGGTTAATGTTGTAAGGCGTCATCTTGTAGGTGCCTGTATTCATTCGTTAGCTAAGTACCAACATTTTGTTCGCCTATATCCTCTAATGTACTGACCAGTGGCACTATCTTCCTGACATATGGTCAGACCGATCTGGAGAATTTGGTATCTCTCGGCCGCAGCCTTGACTTCTGTATATCGTTCCTGGAGGGATTGGTCTTTCTGGGCCTGGGAGCTTGGGGCAATCGCAATGCCGGAGAACTCCAAGTCAATAGCAACAAACTTGCTGCAGGAAATCTGGTAGAGGATCCATGGTAGCAAAGCAGCAAAATTTCCCGCAGTCACCTCCATGTCGTTCGTTGACGTTGCCAAAAACAAAGAGGACGTGGAGAAGGCGGAAGTCGGAGCAAAGCGAAGAAATAGTAACAGGAAGGAAGAGAAGCACTTTCAGATTGAACGTCAACAGAACTAAAAGAGGGGATAGAATTGCTTTACTCTCAAATTGTGAAATTGGAGTCTTATGAAGGATGTGGTGTCAAATGAACATCTCCATGACGATTTATAAGATATAATAGTTCGGCACCTAATATCTTTCAATGAAGATATTAACTAAGGAAAATGTGAGGTCGTGATACGTAAGTGAATAGATGCATTTATATCAAATAACACAATAGCTTCTGTCTCTCTTTCCCTTCATCCGCAGGTCCATTAGTATATACTTCGTCCGAACACATGTTTAATATGTAGGGTCGTATAGACCACGTGACTGACCCCGGACTTCGACGAGCCGAGGGAAAACGAAAGCCGATCGACGCCATTCCCGTCCCCGACTTGGAATCTCCATGGACCCTCTCTTTCTCTTCTTTCACCTTACAACTCCAATTGGTTCTTACTTATGATCTCGCACAATGACTGACAGCATGTCATCCCACACCCAAGTCTCCTCCACCGCCACTTCCCCCACGAAGCTCTGCTCCCGTACTTACAAGACAGCTTCCCAGCTGTTCTTAACACGACGTTTGCCGGAGTCTCTTGCGAATCTACGGCCTATCTTAACAGTTTCAACCCCTGAAGACTCGCAAACCAATGGCGACCACTCCGCTGCGGTCGCGCCGATCGCGAACGCCTCTAGCACGTGGAGGATCAAGGTGTGGAACTTCTACATTACACTCCTGAGCGCGATCGTAGAACTTGGCCCAGAAGAAGGCAAGAATCAATTCGGACAGAAAGAATGGAAGCAAATGGCAACACAAGTCCGTGAGGGCGGGATCTGGGAGGACGTGGTACAAATTGGATACCGAGGTCGGGAGGGCTCCGTGGACGCCGAGGTAGTCTACGTTCTGTAAGTGGCCATCTTGTTCTCCGCGGAGAGATTGTAAGTCGCCGCTAACAATTCAAACTAACTGTACAGTGCGACATTAATCTTGAATCACTCATCCTCGCAATCACTCAACCAACAACGACTTGAAACCTACCTGTCTTCCTACGGACAACCCAATCTAGACTTAGCAGACCGACTACAGAATGCGTCCGGCGACTTCCAGCAACAACGAATTTCCGCGACTAGTGGGGCAGATACACCGAAAGACCTTGCGGCACGAGTACGAATTATTGAATTATTCACATTGCACGTCCTTCCCCGCAATGAGGAATGGGAATATGCTCATGAGTTCATCAATTTAAGCGAGGTCTTGGATGAAGAACGCAAAGAACTATTTCTACAAACTTTGGAGGGCTTGAAGGAAGAGAAAGAGCGAGGCGAATTGCGCGCTGCGGAATTGCAACGTGCCAAAGACGCTGAGCTCGAGCGACAACGGGATGAAGAGCGCCAGAGAGCCGAGGAGGAGGCATCTGCTGCTGCCCGCCAACAACAACCGAATGGCCACAAGCGGAATACCAGCGAGGTGGATTATGGTATTGAGAAAGGCAGCCCGCGCAGTGGTTCCAAGGGTAAAGCATCCAGATCGGCAGACAAGTCGCCTAATGGAAAAGCAACACCACGCACGGCTCTATCATCATCGAGCTCTAAGAATTCTAAGAAACCCGTCAAGCCAGAGCCTCGGACTAGCCAGGTACGGGCAGTGGCCCTGGGCATCCGCAATTTGTTCAAGAATTTGATCCAGAACATCTCTGGAAACCCCATGTCATTAGCTCGCACATTGCTCTTCCTGCTGGGTATTCTGATGGCGTTTAGCCGGCAGGATATCCGTGAACGAGTCCGCAGGGTCACGGGCTCGGCGTGGCAGAAAGTGAAGGGCACCGTTGGAATGGGTGTAAAGGTCAGCTATATCTGAGATATTAGCTCGCCATGTTTGACTTCAACAGCATGAATTATTTCTGTATATCTCCTTTGTCTTGCTGGTCTGGATATCCTTTGGGTTTGATGCATAAACATTTCAACTATGATTGGTCTATTCGTGTATTATCTAGGTATCATTCATATACTAAACTCAACTTTATAACCCTGCAAACTATACCAAGGGTTCGAATCTAAGTATCATTTTATTGAAGTCGATTACCAGGCAAGGATTTGAGCGATATCACTGTATAGGTACGAATCCATTTCCCCACTAGGAGGCTGACCAAAAGACGTTACTAGCTAGCTGGTCCATTCAAGGTGGAGATCTGCCTTGACTTGATAATGATACAGCTGGATGCTCCCGCTGTCCCCTCCAGGGCTTGTCATGAGTGACGTTCATTTATATACTTTCGCAACTCATGGCAATATTATGCCTTACTTGGATCAGCTTTGTAACTCTGATAAGGATCACGCAGTGCACATAGCTCCAGGTGGGCATCCGTCACAGCGCGAAAAAAGCAAAGACCAGCCATCACCTTTGCCGATCGCGGTTCAGCAGCATCCCGAAGTCTCTGCCAACATGTATCAGCCATATCATGTTCGTATTTAATGACCTGGCTCAGCTGTTCCTTTGCCGCATCAACCCGGCGGCTGGTTGTCCTCTCGTCGTCGAACTCCAGGAAGTCGAGAGAGTTAATGTTACTGTTCTGGCGATCTTTCTCCCATGTAGGATAGTCGTTTCGCAGCCTTGATTCGACCGCTATTCGTCGCGCCCAGTCCTGGAGGAGGTACTTCCCGATGGCGGTAGGAAAAACATCCTCTCCGCTGGTGCTCACCAAGCAGATGATAAAAGCGAGGACCACAGGGCCAAATATGCTGTCAGCTCCGATTCCTTGGGCCCAGCGGTGAAACCGATAACCTACTGCCGCAAAGCTGTCGGATGATGCGCGGCAGGTGGCGTGGAACGTGTGGCTATAGTGCATTTGGAACATGTTGCTCAGCCACACATGTCGGGCTTCCACGAGTAGGGTAGTCCGATCGTACGGACTTGCTCTTTTCACGACGGGGTTTTCCAACATCCAAGACGTGCAATAATTAATTGCTTCAGTCAAACTAACGCTATCAAGAGGTGCCTGTGAATTTGGAGAAGTCGAAGGTGGAATGCCGTTTCGCGTACCAGCACTGAGATGGGGGTATTCGACGGCGATTTCGCCAAAAGCTCCATGGACGATTTTCTCGTATTCCACGAAGGCTGCATGACCTTTTTGTTGAATCTCATTGTCAGCGTGCGAATCAATCTGCGTGAGAATAACAAAAAACTCGGCAATATCTTCCAGAAAGCCAGGTCCGAGATGCAGAAAGAGCTTGTCACGATCGCTGACGGCCAACAGGGAAAGTGCAAGATTGAAGTGGTAAGCAGAATCAAGTGCAAGCTTCTGATCTAGTATGTTGATGCCTCGCATCTTCTGAGAAAAAAATTGGGCCTCTATTGCGGAAGCCTCGAGCAACCATCGCGGGACCGATGCGAAAGAAGGCAGTTTCGCGTAAAGGGCGACCTGCTTAGCTATCACCTCAGGCTGGATCGCAAAAAGTGATTCGATAGTGTTACTAAACTCATGGTAGGCCATTCCATTCAATGCGCTCAGTATATAGGCCCTACTGATGGTGGGAAGGTAGCAGGTCATTTTCCCGTTCCACAAATGATTACTGTATGGCAGCTCTGGACTCAAACGTAGGAAATCGCGGGCACGTTTGATAGCGTCTTCACACACCACTCGAAACCGCTTAGTGAATGGTAGCGAAAAGACATCCTGGAGGAGAAGCACAGCGTAGGCGGCCTCTTCCTTGGATTGTTGCGGCCCCCAGGAGCCATCTGGGCATTGCATGAGAAGAACTCGAATCATCGCTTGAATCAGGACAGTTGGTAGACGATTGTGTAGAAGGTCATTAGGTAGAGGCTTGACATGACCCTCATCCAGCTTGATCAGGTAGTGGGAAAAGGAACGGGTGATTAACATCATAGTGTAGAACGTTGACAGGTTCTACCAATGTCAGCTACCGTAACATGCAAAAGTTGATCGCACATACCCATTTGTCCTGCAACCGTCCATCCCACCACCTGCCACAAAGATAGCGCACACACTTTTCAATTGCTATGCTATAGTCCGCTCCTTGAGACATATGGAGCAAGCACATGAGCACATTGGCATTGACGCTCACACTGGAGTTCCGCTCCTGGAAGTATGTGATGAAATGGTCTTTGCCCTCGTATGTTCTTAATAAAACATCCGGGGAACGCGGAGCTCCCAAAAGGTATAGTGTAGATAAAGTTTTCGCCGTGTCGTCTGCGTCTGCTATTAATCCTTTCGCTGAAGGTGATATCAGTGATACATTCCGTAGCCCCAGATCGCAAGACAGACTTACACCATCCAGCAAGCCCATCTTGTTCTTCCAGCTCAGTTTTGAGCATTCTGATGATTTCTTCTCTGCAATCGAGGCTAAAATCATTCGGGCAGAATCCAGACTCTAGCAAGGTTGACACAACCCACGTTGTTTCAAATGTCGTCGATGGGTAAAAGGCTGGAATATCGCGGTTCTCTTCATTGATGCTAAGATTGACGACTTGGCGTAGATATGCCTCAGCCTCATGATCCCACGAAGAACGATACATCATGTACACTGCCGTTGAGGCAGGTGAAGCAGACATTGAGCCAAGCACTTTCTGGTGGTTGATTCGATCAAAGTCGACGTGTCCAATGAAACCCTCCAGCGAGTAAGACACGGCCAATTTGGACTCGCCGTACAAAGTTTCAGCTGGGATCTTACCCAGTTTCATTTCGCGCATTTTATTGATACGCTCGATTCCAGGGACATTGAAAATGAGCCCATATTTCTCCAGTTGCTGCAGAAGAACCGGAAGACACAGCTCGAAACCAACAGGCAAGCTATCATCTGTATTATCGATGCTCCATGACGGTAAAGTCTCTTTGACGAACTGGATTGCGCGGCTGCAACGAAGATCAATTTCAATCCACTGCTCCTCAGAATATTCGCATAGGGTATTCAAATGGGCCTTCATTGCCAATATGGCTACCAAGGAGCAGTAGATCTGCTCGATGTCTCTGAAGGGATTGCCCCACCCTCCATTAGAAGCTTGAGACTTCAACAAATACTCAAAGCATTCGGGAAATGCCCATGATTCTCCATCTTTGGAGCGTAGCATTGACACCCAGGCAGTATCCCACACACTAGAAGTCACAGTGCCAATGCCATAAGACGGGTCGCAATTTTGCAGCAAGTCCTGGACCAACCGCAAGGCCATGATGTAGTAATAGTAGCGCGAATTTAGAGCCCTCGATGATTTATCAAAGCTAAACACAGAATCTACGTATCTTGCTGTAGACAAATCGATGGTTATATAAACTTATGCCCATCATGTATTACAGTACCTTGCTCGGGTAATAGTTACCGCTTCCGCCTCTACGATCCACTTCCAAGGTTGCCATCTCACCATGCAGTGCATTAACTTCCTTGTTGTAACATTCACGTCACCAATGAATATGCAGCATTGAGGTGTCGTGTGGCAACCAGATTACTTGATCTGTCACATCGTCCCCTTCCCGGGGATCTTGAAGGGACCGGTTGGAAGCGCATTCAGGAATATCCTTGCCTGTTGAAACGAAACTCGCAAAAGGCTACCTTCAAGAGGGATAGTCGACTTGTGTGGGTCTATTTATCTGCGACCCTGGCGTCATAGGACGTTAAATCTTGCATTTTTAAGAACGAAAGCATGCTTCGCTCAAGGTCAGATCTTGAAAGCTGCATTCTTTTAGTGCCATGCGACACCTCCATACCAGTACACCGCCACTTCCAAGGTTAAGGTTTTAGATGAGTTACACGAGGCGACATGATCAGTCGTGTAGGTAGCTGTCCCGTAAACACAAGGGCTGGGGCGACGGAACAAGCAGGAGATCTGCATCAACCTGCACCTTGTGGAGGTCCCGACATCTTCTACGGATTTAATCTCCGATCTACATGCGGGCCACATACATATAATGGAGTGCCTTCGGTACAGACTTAGGCCCTTAGTCGTAGCGTATTGTATGGTTAGTCACTTAACAGGTACTTTGAAGGTGTAGTACTCAAGCGTCGAAGTCTCTTGTCCGTCTTCAACAGAGGGTGGGGGTGTGGGGGCACTAGCCGCGGAATAATTCGACCGTGCAGAATTACAGTATCTGGCCACTCTAACTTACGAACTCTTTATCACACGCTGAAATCTAACACTATAGTGACCGTAAAATATACTATCATTAACGGCATAAAATATAACAATCTAGATTGTGGTTGGCCATAGGGGGTATTTGGTTATTTCCAAATGGCCTGACTAGTCATGCAGGAAAGCTTGATTCTCGTAAGTTATGTGGCCAGATACTATATTAAGACGGGGCGTGAAATATTGTCTCGTGTTAAAAAATGAGAATATAGGAAAGGTTGCAAAAGACAAGTTATAAAGGAGACTCTGAGCCCTTAAGTAGTGAGATAATCATGTCTATATAGAATACCTAGATGTTTAGAAGGTCAGGGCCTAACAAATAGCTTAGGAATAGTCCCGATATTTGATTAGCTATTATGGATTTTAATTTAGCTTACGTATACTAGCATACGCTGGTTAGTAGCAAAGTATTAGTGACAAAGTATTTCTAAGGTTCTTTGTTTTCCTATCTTGTCCGGGCTAGGAGTAGTCTCCATCCATCTCCTATGACTGGGAAACCCCCGCCGGGCACATTTTACTCTAATTTCAGTCTTGCTTTTTTTTCTTTTGCCCGGTTTACGTGTGCTAGCGTGAAAATTCTCACTAGTTGAAACAACAGCTCTGCAATGCTCCTTACAGTGATACTATGGATCCCCCTAGGCGTGATACCCACTTCTTCGTGCACGTACGGAGTACTTTTATAAAATCTAAAGATGACGAATTGGGGGCCAAAAGAATCTGATGACCTAGCGCCTGAATCGTTCTAGTTTAGCCTAGATATACTAGCACATACTAGTAGCTAAAACTTTTCAACGTTCAGTGTTTCCCTATCTCTTCTGGGCTCGGGGGTAATGCTTGATCTATCTCTATGGCCGCGAGATCCCATCAGGCACCTTTTGCTCCATGTTTCGGTCATTTTTCGTTACGTGTACTAGCGTGAAATCTCCACCACTTAAAGCTTTACGATGCTCCTTACAGTGATGCTATGGAGTCTAGCCGGAGCACCCTAAGAAGCTTCGCTCCAAGTGTGGGGCGTAGTACCCCACTTATATAGGATCCATAGATAATGAATCGGGGGCCAAAAATCTCTGATGAGCTAGCGACCTGAATTGAGCCTGGAAGCTTTGGCTGAAAATTGAATCACATGGATCGGTTACAGGAACGAAGCCCAGACTGAGAAAGAACCTTCGAAGAGTGTGATATCTTCACTTTAATTATTTGCTTAGACCCACATGACAGCTTTCCTTCCGTCGTTCCATTCTCAATCCTCCTTTCCGATATTCTCATCACCCGGTTCCATCAGCTTCGCAGCCCTTGACACTCTGTCTCTCATATGTCTGCTTTCCACTGTTCAATGTAAATCCAACATCGATAAGCTCCGAGCACTCCTCGTCGTCGCAAGCGTAAATATGCTGGCAATACCTGCCCAGTCGCCACATCCGGTCGGCGTCCTTCTCAGCATATGACTTTTTATAAAGAGACGCATGCTTGTAGTCTAATTTCTCCATCTTCTTCGCATTCACCCACAGGCGCTTCAAGGTCTGTTCAGATCGCTTTGCAAGCCCAGTGAAATGTTCAGTGGCTCTCCTTGCGAGTCCAGCAGAGCGTTCCACGCCATCCATTGGGATATCCAAATCAATGTCCGACCCGTTGTGACGCACAAGAGAAGTAACACCCGTGTTGAGGTGCGTAACATTCAACCACACATTGTGTGGCACCGAGGAAGATAGATTATATTCGTTGCACCAGATTGGGTCGCCGTATGGCATTGCGACCATCCATTCATGAGTCCATTTCAGCTCATCACGGGCTTCCACGTGGATCAACTTGTGCTTTCGTGTGTCTATAACATCGACAGCGAGAGCCAAAATAAGTGCCACTGCACTGCTGAAATAAGAGACAAGGCATGCAGGGGCGGTCCAATTGTCCTCGGAGAATGTTTTGGAACATAGCAGGTAAAAGCCTCCAATGGGCACTGCCATGGTCGTTATGAATGTTTGAAGGTACACCATGGTCGCAATGGGGTAAAATTGAATAGACGGGGCTAGCATGAGAGTGAAATATTAGTCGATTGCCCTCTGGGACACGGTTTGACGCACTCACTTGTTGTATCAATTGTAAGAGAGAACAATCAACTGGTTCTCAATTTGGTCGGCTCCGAGTTGTCTCGGTGCAAGTGGCGGTGTTGTATTCAGAACCTGAATGCTCGGTGGAATTGTTGAGGCAAAATGTGTAGAGATTTCCAATTCCCCTACGGCTTTAAGTATTCTCGTTTAGGTCGAAAGGATTCATACTAACCTAAGCTTTAGTGGAGATGCGTATCTTTCGCTACACCGACTACGCTGGGATCAAGTTCTCGATGGCCCAGCGGTGGGTCCATTCCTGTTAGCGCTGCGATTACGCGTTTGTCATTATTTTTTTTTCCAAATTAGCATATTCCTTCGACATCCCTTGAGTCAAAAGAATTTCGGACTCTTAAGTGGTCTCAATGCTGAGTTGGATCACTTGAGCTTCATCGAGCTAATCCCCAACGACTCCATCCCACCTCTTGAAAAGAGACATAATAATGGTGAGAGCATCCTTGTCGATTTGCACTTGCTATTGTGTTCATAAATCCAAGGACTGACACATGACATATCAAGCAGCGGTCTCAGAACCCTCTCTACGTACTCGGCACGGTCTACTTTATGATAAGCATGATTGCATATGCACGTACGGGATCTGCTCAGCCGTTCGGCTCGGACCAGTCGACCAACACAGCACTGGCACTCTCTTTCATTGTCATGCTTAGAGGTGCATTTGTATCTGCATGCGCAGGCTCAATTTTACCCATCTCGGCCGGTGTCATCTTTGGTGCCCTCTACCTGTTTAGCTTCGAGCGCTTGCGCAACGGACAGTCTTATGGCAACGAACTAGCTCTTCTTGTCTCATTTGCGATGGCCTTTGAATCAATCCCGCAGATCAAACTGCTTCAAATTGGCGGGACACCGCTTTCTCTTGGATTTGGTCCGTTTGCTGTCTTCGGACTAGTTATCTTTGGCGGAGCATTTGGAATCTGGCTACCTGTCGGGCTCTCTCTTCTTTTTACTATTCCAAGTCTCTATTGGGATATATTCAACGTGGGCGGCATTTAAGAGCCCAATAGTCGGCACGGTATAAGTGTTTCAAATCTCTAGGTGATTGGGCACGATAATGAGTACTTAAGCATCTATTTACCTGCCTGAAATTAGGGCTAGCAGGAAATATTTTATCTTTTTCTTAGTATAGCAATTCAAAGGCAAGAATTCATATATTCTTAAGCATAATGACTCTCTCGCATTTTGAATTGATATATCCTGCGAGTTTATGTGACTTCTAGTACTCGAATTTCCACCAAGCTTCACGAATGGACCATCACATTTCCAGGGAGCGGTGACCTTGTCTTTCTCCACGAGGACCGTTCCATCTTCCGACAAGAACTAGCGAGAATTCTAAAAAGAGCAGTTTCTATTTCGGAATCTTCAAAATTGAACTCCCTATATTACAATAGAATTATATCAAGTGGAAAAATGCATCATATCCAGCAATGCTACTAATCGAGGACAACGCCTAGTCCAAACACTTAGATGCACTTAAACGCTAATAGCATCCGAGAAGCGCAGAATAGTGCTACCTTGGCGAGCAGCAACCTTCACGTAGGTCGTGTTCAGCGTGCTCACAACGGCCTGAGTCTCAAAACCAATACGCTCAACAGTAGTAAGCAATGTCGTAGCGTTAGAGCTATTAGAGGGAACAGAGTAGACAGCCCAGTTATCATACTCAGTAGCACCGTTCCAGCTCATGTAGATAGTGGTCGAGAGAAGAGACTTCTCAGCGACAGCGACAGGGTTCCAGAAAGGAGTAGCGGTCCAAGACTCCTTGAAGGCACGGTAAGACTCGCCGTGGCCCAGGGGATCGAACTGGCCGGACAGAACAACGTTACCGGCACCATCGTACTCTTTGACCTTGGGGACGGAGCCGTAGCCCATGAAGAGGTTGGAGGTCGTAGCGGCGGCGCCAAGGAACTGGAAGCTACCCTGCGTCTGGGTGTAGACTGGGTCGTTGGGATCGGACACATTGTGCATCAGGGTACCGGCCATGCTGGTCAGGTCAACCTCGAAGGCCATGCCAGTTGTCTCGCTCTGGGATTGACCTTGCCCGTTGGCATTGTTGAATACGCTCAGGATGAAAGCCTCGTCGGTCTCGTTATAAATACGAGCGTGGTGTTGCCAAGAGAATCGGATATCGTCGCCGGTAAAGTTGCCCTCGTTATCGTCGGCACCCTTGATGTAAGAACGTTAGTCATGTATGCAAAGAACTGGACTTGTGGAAGAGCTCACGGAAAGTTGCCAGCGGATGGTACCGTTCTGATTCAAGTAGTAAGCGGACCAGTAGAAACGCATGGAAATTAGGAAGCCCTCGTTGGTAGCCTCAACAGAGTTCATGTGGTAGCAATCCCAGGGTGTCTCGCGAGAGACGCCAGACTGGACAGCCTGCTTAGATGCCGAGAGAGGAATGCCCTCCTGGTGCTCGAGAGCATCCCACTTGTAGACAATCTTGTTGGTAGGAATATCAATCTCGTAGAACTGGCTGACAGTCATCCAGCCATCAGTAGGGCCACCGGCAGAGCTGAGGTCGTGCTGGGTGACGTTGATAGCAGAGACGATAATAGTGTTGCGGGGAGTGATGATGTGCTCGTGGACATCAATGTAAGAGTCCCGGACCTCGCCGCTCGCAGTCTGGAAGTCCCCAGTGAGGGTGATTGTGTAGATCTCGTTGTATGTTTCATCGAGGATATGGACAGTACCGTAACCGTAGCCACCAGCGATCTGGGGCACACCGGACCAGAAGGTAATAACGTTCTTGCCGAACAATTTCTGCACCTTGAAATCCATGGTAACCTCCTCAGGACCCTGGTAGACGAGCTCGCCATCGTTGTCGTAGATTGTGACGGCGGTACCGGCAGTGTTAGAGTTACGGACGGGAATGAAGATCAGGCCCGGGTCGACGATGCCGGTCTTAGTCACTTCCAGTTGGGGAGGCTGCCAGGGCCCGGTCTTATAGGTGTAGTTGGACCATGTCGCGTCAGCGAGAGCGCCAGCGGATAAAATAAGGGCTCCGCAAGCAGAGAAGAGAGAGCTCCGCATTCTGGGCTGGGATAAAAAAAACAAATTATGCAGACAATGAATGTATGGGGTTAGGGCGAATGGTGAATATTTAAAGTGAATGACGAATATTGAAGCTTAATGATGACGAAAGCAAAGGACGACGATTAAGTAGAAAATACACAAAACCCACGACGGGGGAACTAATGGGCACTATAAGAGATCTATTGAGACCCATAGCCAGACAAACAGCTCATCTTTTCCTTAAAGGGCTTTGGAACAGACACGGCTTTGGCCAACTACGGATATGACCAGCTCCGATGCAAGTAGACGGTCTTCCGATGGCCTCCGCTGCTAAATGATCTAGGGACATTGTATGGAGCGAGGCGGGCGGCACCAGTACATTTCAGGCGAGATCAACAAGATGGAGTCGCAGTCGGCTGTAATATTCTCAGCGGATGTGAATGGAAGAGGCTCCACACACTTCCAAAATTCTGCGGTTTTCAAGTCCCGATGTCTTTTAGCCTTCCCGATTTGTTCGATTCTCTTATCGGTTCTTTTCCTGTTTGGGATTGTGAAGGCATCCGCTTAAATGATTGGTGAATTGGAACATCGCTGAGCGTGCAATCAAAATGCTTAAGGAGCAGGATCGAAACCAAGAGGCCCAATACGACCTTGGAAACCACCAGGTAGGGTTGCGGTGGAAAGCCGAGCCCCCACAGTAAGACAATTATAAGGCTTGGCGAACAGAAGAGAAGATCTTCATCTCGATGTTGTACCTGACTCGTGCTTGATTAAAGTGGGTCCGAACCCTTCAAGGTCAGGGCCAGGAACAGGAACAGGGACAGGGGAAGATAACAATCCAATAGTATCCAATAGAACACCTCGATGAGCTCGGGATGCATTCGCCTGCAAGTCAAAGTTAAACCACTGTTTCATCTAGATGTAGCTGCGCTTTTTATCACAAAGCTCCAGGCTGCAACAAGATTCCAAAGGCTTAATGGTATTAAATATTAGACCTTGTGGCTTTATTATGACGGAAGAGCGACATTTTCCACGGCTTGAGCGGCAAGTTTTTCAGGGGCGGCTTCGCTAGTCCGTAGTGTGTGGAGCAAACCAACACAATGCCTTGTCTTGCCCACTATCAGATTTGGTGATCTGCACTAAAATCTCTGATTTGGATCCACCAAACACTCCACAGTGATTTCAAGGTTTCTGCAGCTGAATTTGATCGGGTCTTTGATTATTCCATACAATAACTCAAATTTGCAGTTAGGTAGCTCATAAGGAAAAGGCATAAGCAATAAATAGAATCGCTAATGAAAATAAGCCCAACCAAATTTTACCAGTATCTTTAGCTAACAAAATTCAATTGCAAGCGGTGCATGGTCAAGGACTGGGAACCTCAGGTAAGGAGTATAAAAACATCGCAATACCCATAGACTAAGCTTAGTGAACTAGAACGTTTGGGTTACAGAGAATGCAAGTGAGTTTTGTGATAAATCAAAGCAAGGTCGCCTTAAGTTCGAGTTGAAGTGCGGTTGAGTGGTTAGACTAAACATTAGGTGGGGAACATCATTCACGTATCAACAATTTCGTTGTATTATCCTTGAAACTATGTGACATAATCATATTCTTTTGTTTCAAATTCCGATGCCTTTGTTTCTTTGAATGTGCATTGAATGCATTGATGTAAAATTGGAATTGGCAATGTGGTTCTTTATTCTCGAACCTCTGGCATTGTTCTACGTCGCGCGGCCTCGAGACCTTTATAATATATTCTTAGACATGAAACAATCTCTTTAGTATATCTTATAAGCTATTCTAATCATATTAGCTATATAAGGTAGCATGAACACCAGGCTTAGAACTATTCATCCAGCATCGAATATCATCAAGTACTTTAGATTCAAAAACAACCCCATTGACCCAACAAAATCAATATCGTAACATCCTTCAAAATGCCACCCTTCGACCTATACCAGCAAAACGGTGTGCAGTACGCAAATTGGCTCAGTAACAGTGTCTACTGCCCTATAGGTACTTCAAGACTTACACTTCAAGACCTGCAATACCAAGGTTGGAGCGTCAGCAGCGAGGAAATTCGCCTCCCCCGCCACTTCCACTCACGAGTCTCTCGAGTCCATATTCCTCTAACCGGTCCGTTCTACAGAACTAGTCTTGTTCGATCGGACGTTTACGGCGAGTGGGATGGAATCATCGGACCGGGTATGGTAATTATTGAGACAGTCTATCGAACCGAGCGCACTAACCTCCCATATTCGTCTCAACTGACCAAGGCTGCTTATCAGAACGGCAGCCGTCTTACAGACCTAAGGTATATTTTCATGGAGAATGTTGTTAATGACGACACATTGGGATTTGTGCGCAATTTCATCTACACTGAGCGCGAGTACAGGAGGGTTGATTCTATCTGTGAGGCCCCGCGCAAATCTTTTCAAGTTGGTACACCCCAGTATTACGCACTTTTGGGTACGCAGATGGGTAAGATTGTTGTCTATTTTTTGTTGAATTCCTTTGGGCCAGGTGCGCAGCATATTCGGAAGATTACTACTTGGTTTGAGAGATATACGCTTCAATTTCGTTTTGACATTGCTCAGGCTTAACATTTTGTCTAATTTTGCTTGGATCTGATATTGAATAGGTGTTTGGTCGTACCCGACAAGTGTACTAGAATTGGAATTGGGAATGGCGTTTGTGGTCATCAAAATAGAAATTTAGTGCATTTTATGCTCAAATTCTCAACAAATTCATTCTTTATTAACCTGGAACATGCCTTTTAAGATTTGAAATCGTTCTCTACTCTTGCGGGTAACGCCCTGTCCCCTGAATTTTCCGCCATGTCGATTTCCGGTGACTCTGGGCATGCAATCTGCTCTCCGTCTCGTTCTTCTATGTACGAGTGCCATTTGCGAAAAATCTGGACAAAAAAATGAGCCACACAAATCTGTTCCGTAGTATAGAGCAGCACAGGCACAGATGTTTGCGCCTTGAGGTATAGGTCCAGTGGTGCCCACATGGCATACAAGAGCGGAATTCCAAGGGCTGTACTCTTTGCTGGACCGCAGAAACAAGCTGCAATGGTCTCTTTGGGAGGAAGGGGCTGAAATACAGCCTTGTACCACCTATTTGAGGCGAATATTTGAGGTGGTCGAGAGCTGATGAAACAGATTCCTGTGAGGAAAATGTAAAGGGCGATGTTGAACAATACAACGAAGACGATGCTCTGGGTATCCATTTCCTGAAGGGCTCCTGTAGCAAAACAGGAAGAGAATGTAGTCCTAGAAGATTATTAGAGATTATCGTTGCGGTTTTATCCAGATGACTTACCAGATCAGCAGTAACATGCAGACCGAAGCCAATTTGGGCAGCTTTGTCTTCTGCAACACCCTGGCTACACGATCAGGCCATGTCCATCGAATCAATTGCCCCACGAACAACGGCAGCAACACACTCAACCCTAGCTGCTGAAAGACGTTTCTGTACATGCTGCTCATATCCCCGCCGCCATACCTCCAAGCATCGAATTCAGAAGTCTTAGGGATCAGAGCCACCGTCCAAGCGGCAGTGACAAAAGGAGCAAAAACATTGGCGATCAGAACCTCCACCAGTGCCGCCGCATCATCTCCACCAGCAGATCGAGTCATCACCACATTGGAGGCGATCGTTGTGGGTATACATGATACAAAGATATACCCCGCCAGCACAGACCGATTGATCTTCCCGGTCGGATCACCAGCCAAAATGGCATAAACAACCGCCAAGACCACGGCGGGTATAAATAAAAAGGATATCACTTGTACAGTGAGATGCAGCCTCCAGTTCATAAACTGTAAGAACAGTTTCCGGCGATCGATGCTCAGTCCCGAGATCAGGAAAATGATGGCGATCACCCCGTACATCACACTATACTGGGACCGAATAATTCCACCATGCTTCGCGACGTTTGGGAAGCAGTAGGCCAGTGCACAGGCGACTCCCATCCCGATAAGAAGCCACTGGTGTAAGACAAACATCAATATTTTCTTTGTTATGACCTGCCACCGCGGCGGGGGACGGCCTCCACCTCCTGAACCGGCGATCCTGCCATTATCCTAAAATCTGAATATCAGATTAGAAGGCCCAGATTAGACCCGGCTACCTCTATGTAGCATCAGCCACTTTCATTTGATTCTCACTGCGAGAGGAGTTGAGGAGATTGAAATTTGACACGATCGCGCCGTTCGGATTTGCTCCGATCAACATCGGGATTTGGTAGCGGCGAATCCTTAAGCCGTGCAGCGATTCGATCATGTAACATCGCCTTAGGGTCCACGGGTATGATTTTAGTGGATTCCTATCAGATGCAATCAGATAAACATTGGACTATGTCCTCGATCAACTGGTATAGACTTGATATGCCAAGCTTTCCGTGGTCCGGTCCAGAACAAGGAGTTCAAAGCGCCGATAATCGGTTACCCGACACAGGACCATGTCCGATCATGACGAACATGACCGATTTAATAAACACGGGATTACATGTGAAGCTGGCTACGCACATGCATACATGATGCAATTCGTCATATACAAATTTTTGAAAGTTCCGCGCTTATTTGAGCGGTTGTACCTGACTGTAGGGCGATTGTTCTGTTCCAGCAATAGCCGACGCTGGATTACTACGAAAGTGGGTAAAACGTTCTACCGCCACTTGCCGATGACGTGGGCTGAACCATTACTGTATATCTATCTCAACGAAACGGCACGATGAGCGGAAATATGGCCCGACGAATATTACTGTAGTTCAAATTCCGAGACTCCCAAGGGGTATTAAAGGTCGGCTGACCAGGATTAGTCGCATTAAATGACCTAGGCTGTGCTGCATTGAATGAACCTCGGCTGCGGGGAGCTCTTGGCTGGTCCGAATTCTTCCGGGGGGACGAACAGTTCCTTGGGGCGGAAGACAGTGCGGGATTGCGCAAGACACCCCATAGTAAAGGGGTTCATTTCCCGGAGTAATTTAGGTCCCTCCCCGGGCCTGTATAGATTGTTGGTTCCGTTGTGTTAGAAGAGAAGGAAAGGGGAAAAGGAACCAGTAATCAGTAGTGTTAATATACGTTCACAAGCAATGAGTTTATTTAAGATTTCAACTATGACGACAATCTCACTTAAGGCCTTGACACATGTGAAGTCAGATCATTCGAGGATCCGGGGGATCGTGACCAGAACCGCAACCGCAACCGCACCGCAGAACCGTGGGGAGTAGAGTCATCCGTCCTTGTTCCCGAAGGCCTCGGGATTGAAGAATAGAAGCGACGCTCGGAGTGACGCCTCATTATTTTATAAGATTGCCGGGAAACCCTCGAATGATTTGAATCTCTCCTTTTTTCCTCCTCTGCTTGCTTCTTTTTTATTTTTGGTTGCTCCAATCTCCCGGCGGCAAAGAACTATATACCACTTCCGCTCGTCCAGCTCCCGTCGCCCCGTCATAGCTATCTCTTCCCCACAAAGTTCAGTGCCGCCACCTCAACCGAACCCATTTATCCTCGGGATTCCTCGTTAGAAAGGACAAGAAATCTTCTAACTTAAACTCCAATTGAGTCCACCTCAAAATTATTTTTCTTTGCGTCATCTTCGGACCAGCGTCGGCTTTCAAACCCCGGGATTGTATACTTCCGACTCCCTCCGCATTTCGCTTTTACCCCCGACATTCGGGACAAACCCTTAACTTCCGATCAATTAGCTTCTTTTGATCACGACATCTCGCGTGGAAGAAATTTGGTTTTTGTTTGACTCTTTGCGAATATACCAAAAAAAATGTCTGCCAAGAACGTACAAGCCGGCAATGGCAAGAGGAAGGGTGCCTCTCCTGCCGTCAACCTGATTGGTAATTAGACACCTGTCGCTGGCATCTGGACCTAATGCTAACTTGGAGAATAGCTGGAGGTGGTGCCGGTATGATGGAGGCTCTCGTGTGCCACCCTCTTGGTAAGTTATACATTGCACCGCGATCTATGGAATCTATGGAAGATTCAATGGCTAACAATGTTTTTTTCTAGACACAATCAAGGTCCGCATGCAGCTTTCGCGGAGAGCTCGCGCTCCTGGTGTACGTTAAGCCTTCGTTCTTGAATACCAAAAATTTGTCGCTAATTGAGCATCACAGGCCAAGGCTCGCGGTTTCGCCGCCACCGGTGCCGAGATCGTTCGCAAGGAGACCGCCATGGGTCTGTACAAGGGCCTTGGTGCCGTGCTGGGCGGTATTATCCCCAAGATGGCCATTCGTTTCACCTCATATGAAACCTATAAGAACTGGCTGGCCGACCCGGTGACCGGAAATGTCACCAGCAAGGCCACTTTCCTCGGTAAGTGCATTCGATTGCAGTGTTTCCTTTTTCTGCAATTGCGATTTCCCATTGATTTCACTTGCTAATCTTGGTCAATTGATTAGCTGGTCTCTCCGCCGGTGTCACCGAAGCTGTTGCTATTGTCAACCCCATGGAGGTGATCAAGATTCGCCTGCAAGCCCAACATCACAGTCTTGCCGACCCCCTTGACGCCCCCAAGTACCGCAGCGCCCCTCACGCTCTTTTCACCGTCGTTAAGGAGGAGGGTTTCAGCACTTTGTACCGTGGTGTTTCCCTCACAGCCCTGCGCCAGGGTACCAACCAAGCCGCCAACTTCACCGCGTACACTGAGCTCAAGGCTCAGCTGCAGAAGATGCAGCCCGAATATGCCAACACCCAGCTGCCCTCTTACCAGACCACCCTGATTGGTCTTATCTCCGGTGCCGTCGGTCCCTTCTCCAACGCTCCCATCGACACCATCAAGACCCGCCTCCAAAAGACCCGTGCTGAGCCGGGCCAGTCTGCTGTTACCCGTATCATGGTCATTGCCAAGGATATGTTCAAGCAGGAGGGTGCTCAGGCTTTCTACAAGGGTATCACCCCTCGTGTGATGCGTGTTGCTCCTGGTCAGGCTGTTACCTTCACTGTGTACGAGTTCCTCAAGGGCAAGCTGGAGAGCTCCAACTGGCCTTTCGTGGGAGGTCAGTTCGAGGAGTAAAGTAGAGAAGAAAAAGGTGTAAAGAAGTAGCCCGGAGGGTTTTTCTTTTTTTTTTTTTTTTTTTGGAAGGCATGTGATACCATACTGCGCATGGTGGGCGTTGCATATCTCCTTGTTTTAAGCTTGGAGATCACCAGCCACAGGCTGGTTGGAAAGTTTTCTGTACATATGTTTTGTTGTTTTGTTTTTAATGGTGTATACCACAAGGTTCAGGATTCTAAATCAAATTCACATCATAGACTGTAGCAGTAACTAGTCAACAATGTGTATGTAATTTGATTTTCTGCCGCTCGTAAATAAGTCGGTGACCATCAAACCGGTTGTATACGTTTGTAAGACAACTCACCGCTTGACCGCTTCCCCGCTCCATAAACAACCCCCCGATTCCAACCTACAACAAGAGACAGACATTTATTGACATCATGCAGTCTGGAATCTCCGGTAAGTCGAATGCCGCAAAACAATCTTCTGCTCTTGATAAACCCATTGAGCTTTTCAAATACCTCAATAACCCCAAACTAACTTAAAAAACCACAGTCTCGACGGAGCTCCATGATGCCTTCGCCCGCTTCAACTCCGACTCATCCCTCTTCTGTCTGCCAGTGACTATCACAGGCGAGACCCTCACCCCACAAACTGCCATTCCCTTCTCGGGATCCTCGTCCAGCCCGGAGGACTTTTACAGCTCTCTTCCCCAGCTGTCTACCGTCCTACAGCCCAAGACACCCATCTACCTTCTGCTCCGCCGCCCGATAGCGTCGTCATCGACCCTTGTCGCATTGACGCACATCCCCTACAATGCGCCTGTTCGTCCGAAGATGCTCTTCGCTTCGACTCGCTCGACGCTGGTTCGCGAGCTAGGAATCGAGAAGTTCCCGTTGACTGTCTTTACTACCGAAGAGGACGAGATTCTTGGTAGGAATGCGTGGCTTGAACGGAGTGGGGAGTTGGCTGGCGGTGTGAAGCGCGAGGATATGATGAGCGAGAAAGAGCGGGGGCTTGAGGCTGTGAGGAAGGCTGAGGCTGAGGCTAGAAGTGGGACGCCGCATCGGGATATTGGGATTGGCGGCACTTTTGGTGCCGGCTCTGGATCTGGTATGAGAGTCTCTATGGATGTGGATGATGCGGCCAAGACCGCTGTGAGGGAGCTTCAGGATGGTGGGCTTGTGCAATTGGTATGTATTATTCCCACCACCATCTCATGGGTGTACAGTCAACAATCTACGTGGAACTGTGTAGATGCAAGTGGGTGGATAATGTTGTATTTGATGCTAATATATGGTTTCTTTACAGACGGTTGATGGGCCCACGGAAAGTATTAAACTCGTCGATGCCCAGGCCGGCGTCGACGCGGGCTCGGTCGCCTCCCACATCTCCTCGACCTCACCCCGCTATTCCTTCTATCACTACCCCGGATCGGATGTTGTGGTGTTCGTATACACCTGCCCCACTGGATCGACAATCAAAGAGCGCATGTTGCACGCCAGCTCACGGAGAACTGCAATCACGGTTGCCGAGAACGAGGGTCTCAAGATCTTGAAGAAGGTATGAACCGGAAAGCTGTCGAGTATCCGCAGTCGTACTAACAAAGTTGAATGGTAGATCGAGGCATCGTCGCCAGATGAGATCACCGCAGAGCGGTTGCAGGAGGAGGTTGACCCGCCGAAAGACCAAGGCGTCTCACGAGGATTTGCCCGTCCCCGTCGTCCGGGCCGGTAAATGAAATGCCGACGATAGCTCCTTAGTCTAATTTGTAGATAAATAGCAGCCCTTAGACCACGCAGGCTTTCGATCGAGCGAGATCGCTCATCCTCTGGCAAGACATGTCAAGTAAAAAGGCCCTCCACCCTACCAAGACAGACTGTAAGACCGTGCTGGATACCCCTCCACTCCACAAAGCCAGCAGCGGAGAGAGGCGTAGACCCCAATCAATGATTCCGAAAACTTTTCTTTTGGTAGAACAAGTCGGTTCTCGAACTTCCTAGGTTGATAATCTTCGGGCACCCGTCTCGGTCCTTCTCAAGGCGTGTACACTCAAAGCAGTAGAAGGCATCACTGATTCCCTCACCGCCACAGACCACACACTTGTTCTGGTAGTTTCCGAAGGCGCATTCATCACAGATGCGGACGAGAGTTGTGGGACGGACGTAAGAATCACACACAGGGCATTTGCCGTCACACTTGTCGCAAAGTCGGCCGATGGAGATGCCGGGCTGCTTGCGGCACATAACAAGGTCGGGGTGGTGACGCGACATGGTGAATGGTGGATTGAAAGAATGTGAGAGATTGAGGTTTGGGGAAGGTAGGAGATATGTTGTTGGATTAGAAATCAAACGAGTGGCGGGTTCTGGGGGAAGAAAGGAAAGAAGCTGGAGAGAAGAAGCTGGAAGCAGTTAGCGTTTCCGCCGCGCACGGACCACATATACTATACACCCTCGAGCAACATTCCCGCTTCAATTTAGAACATACGCTTTAGATGCCGTACAGTACATGTCGTTCAGCAAGATTGGAGAGTTATGTCACAGTATGCAGGAGATATCGAATCATCTGATTGGCTCGTAGCTGCGTTTGCGCTTTCCCGCCCCGCTATGCGCGGAGCCCGCTGAGATGCCTTATACTAGCATTAATTCCAACGTAAACGAACCTTTCCACCCCGTCGCGCCCCTCCAGTCCTATCTGCACGTGACGTATGCTTTATCAAGCTTAAGTATGAGGAAACGCTACAGATCGCCTGCTTCGGCAGTTGGTCGTCCTCGTCATGATCATACCCGCCAATCTCTGTACCCAGACCTGTATCCAGCAAGAGGACGTCGCAATTCCTCCATTTCTGAGCACGCTGCGAAACGCCGTCGATTTAGTCCAGAGAGAGCTTATTCTCGCCCATCATCTGAGTACCATTACCCAACAGAGGAGCACCACAATTCTTTCCCGGCTGAAGACGTTCCAAATCGCCGCCAATCTAGTCAAGGAAGTGCCGATACCCGCCCATTATCTGAATACCAGTACCCAGCAAGAGGGCGCCGAAATTCATCCCCTTCCGAGTACGCTGCGACACACCGCCGATTTAGTCAAGCAAGTGCTAATATCCACTCATCAATTGAGTACCATTACCCAGCAGAGGGGAACCGCAATTCCTCCCCTTCTGAATACACTGTGAAACGCCGCCAATCTAGTCAAGAAAAAGCTGAGATCCACCCATCGTCTGAATACGACTACTCAGCAGAGGAGCGGCGCAGCTCCTCCCCTTCTGGATACACTGTGAAAGACCGCTCATTTAGTCAAGGAAAGGCTGATATCCGTTCATCATCTGAGTACCACTACCCAGTAGAGGAGCACCGCAAGTCCACCGCTTCCTATCAAGCTGTGAAACGCCGCAAATTTAGTCAAGGAAGTGACGTTTTCTTCCCAAATCAGCCTCACCATAGCGACGCCTCCTGGCGTGGACCACCTCCGTCGGAAGAGACACGACCTGAGAAAACTACGAGTGGAGAGGAGCGCCAGCGCGGACAAAGATTGTTCGGCAACCTAACAAATGTCCTCTCGCGCAAGGAGACCGACATTGCGCAAAAGACTCGTGAGGGGCGTCGAGAGCAGATTGAATTACGACAGCAAGCCAAATTGAAGGCGGACTCCTTTTTGTGGGAGTCTGGTCGCCAGAGGAAGAGACGCGCTGAGCGTCACGAAATGTCTGAGGATACGGCAAAAGCATTTCTCGAGAGGGATGCCGTGAGTTTCTATTCCTTTTTCCTCGGACTTGTGAATCGCTGCTTACATTGCATAAATTCCAGATGATGGCTCGGCATGCGAAGAACCTCGTTGATGCGCGGTACTTGAGAACTGTCATGGAGCCCGTCCTGGTATATCTTGAGGATCAATTTTCCATTCCAAGGTTTACGTATGCGCCGTAGCTAACACACTGTTTATTCAGCTCTGGAGACCCGCTAAACTTCGAGATGGTGATGAAGAGACCATCCGGGATCAAATTGAATATGCTGAGCGCACCAATGCCGCTGAATACGCCGATTTCATGAGGAAGTACCCAGCTCAGACTTTCGACAATGTGGAATTCGAGGCAGGGATGATGAACGGAGACATCGAGCCCCCAAAAGAGGAGCCCGAGCCTGTTGTTGATACCGGTACCACTTCAGTTCCAAAGACAGAATCAAAGACCCACAAAAAGGAGGACACTGCTAACATTTGTGGATCAAAGGAAATGCAGGAAAAAGATTCCTGCGATACGATGACAAGGGAAACGAGATTTGGTGTTGAAAGCGTGGGCTGTCCCAAATGATCTTCCCGGGCCCATTTGATAATGTCAATATTCGGGTATTTGTTGTAGCTAGGTCTTGAGAGGCTGAAACCGGGATTTCATGAGTAGTTTTTAAATTAATTTTGTGAGCCATATCAAAGACATTATCCTCGGGGAAATTCATATCCAACATAACTTAGATCGGTTCCATATCACTGTCTAGGAACCCGTAGAAGATCATCTCCGATGCAGACTTCTTATCACCATATTTGAATGCATAATGAGTTGTCAGTCAAGTCATTGAAATACCCCGGTTCAAATGTGCCTGTCGAGTCGTGTGACATTTGAACAGTGGTGGGATTACAGGAGCCGAGGCTCACTGCAGATCGGTCAAGAGGGGCTCCGGGGATCCTACGTAACACATAAACACAAAAAATTCAATTCCCCCTCTTTAGGCTGCTTGTCCGTGGATTCATTCCATTCATCTGATTTCAAGGTTGTTCAAGCTATCCTTGCACGTCTTTTAAGGTATTATTTAGCCCGTTCTTGTCTCATCTGACCTACGTCATGGTCAAAGCGACCCACTAGAACTGACTTGGATTAGCATATGACCCCGACTTTGTTCTATATTAAAGACCTCTCTCTGGTCGAATAATAACCCCAGACCCCGGAAAAAAAAACCTAGTCTTGAAAAACTTCCTTTCATTTAAGTCACCTTAGTATTCCGCCCAAGAAATCGTCAAAATGACAGTCGACAAGATCCGTGTCGAGGGCGACGAACGCATCAGGTATGAATACGCCACACTAAACGGACGGAAGTACGGTGAGTTTCTAATGACCCTTGGGGGATTATTGAAGAGGATCCGAGAACAAACTCTTGCAAAATATGGGCCATTTTAACAACATATTGGGCTTGAAGGCTACCTCCTCAGTCAACCCCAATCCGGCAATTACCGTGCCACCATCTTCCTGGCAAGTGAATATTGCAATTAGAAAATATACGTCACTTGCTAATATTTATATAGATACATGGATTCCCAGACCTATCTATGGGATGGCGATACCAAATCCCCATGCTAGTGAACATGGGGCTGAGAGTTGTCGCTCCAGACTGCCTAGGCTACGGCCGCACAGTAAGACGATAAATTCAGAAACATTTTGATCACAAAAAAAGAACCGAAAAATACTAATCTGTGTAAAAATAGGAAGCCCCCGATGACTACACTCAGTACGGACACAAAGCCATCGCAGACGATATCAAAGCCTTAGCCACACATCTCGGCGAATCGAGAATCATTCTAGGCGGACATGACTGGTAACAAGATCAGATCACTTGAAAGCTATCACAGAATCATATACTAAGTTATAACTAGGGGCGCTTTTCTCGCCTACCGCGTTGCTCTCTGGCATCCTGATCTAGTCACCCATCTCTTCACTGTATGCGTGCCATACTCCAGTCCCAAGAAAGAGTATATGCCGCTGGAAGAAATGGCGCACACTGTCATGCCGAATTTCGGGTATCAAATTCAGTTCGCGAGTGGAGAGCTTGAGAAAGTTGTTCAGTCTAAAGAGGAAATTAAGCAGTTTTTAACTGCTTTGCTTGGGGGTCGGACGCCTGAAAAGCAGATTGGTTTCGAGGCCGAGAAGGGGGTTCTACTTGATCATTTGATGAGGTTGAGGCATTCGCGATTATTGAGTGAGGAGGTGAGTTCCTCAGTCTTATAGAGGACATGCGTTTGGGGCTTGATTTTATGCTGACCGATTTCGTTTCTTGTTTAGGAACTGAAGTACTACGGACAGGAATACTCAAGGCATGGAATTCACGCGCCGTGTATGTCTTCCCTTTTTTCCCTTCTTATGCTACATGACATTAACTTGTGCGATATAGTGAACTGGTATCGAACACGGAAGATCAACTTCGAGGATGAGTTGAGTATCGTTGGTCGAAAAATTACTGCCCCTACACTTTTCATTCAAGCTCTTCGAGATGAGGCTCTGCCGCCACACCTTGGGAAGGCTATGAGTAAGCAAATACCTAGGCTAGATTTGAAGCAGGTTGATACTGCGCATTGGGCGCTGTGGGAGAAGCCTGAGGAAGTGAATGCCATTATCTCTGAGTGGTTGAAGGACGTTGCATTTACAGGGAAGCCTTTGGAGAAGCTTTAATTTGGAGCTTAGGTACAATCGACATATTGTTCATTGCGCATGCTATTTGGAAACTATGAATCGCATTATGTAAGAATGATTCGTCAAACGTAAATAGTGTCGTAACCGAGTGTAGCTAAGCTACGACTGAAGCCACCTGCATGGGGAACCGAAACGAGAGGTCTAAAACTCCCAGACCTTGGTCTCAATGTGGATTCCAGTTTTTTCCAGACGATCCACATATTCCTGTCCCAGCGTGGCAGAGGTAACAATGCCACCACGAGAAACCTTGCGAACCTTCTCCTCTTGCTGGAGGATCACCATAGCAGCCTCCGAAACAAGCACACCGGTCATCGCATACATGTTTCCTTCGTAGGCCAACTTACCGAAAACGCGCTTCGGCTTAGGAACATCCTGGTCTGCGGTCGCAACGGCATGGTATTCCACTCGGTCATTGCGAGAGTTCTCTGGTGTCGGACCAGCACCGGGGGCGAATACAAACTTGCGTAGCAGCCAGCGCACAGGTGGGAAAATTAGGAGCGCCAGAAAGAGGTTGAAACCGATGTGCATGGCGACGCCGAGAAGGGCGTTGCGCACGTACAGCATCTGGTGGAAAACGAACCGATTGCCGTAGAATTCAGGCATCAGGGTGCTGCTGCGGTAGACGATGGCCATATCGGCCATGCCGTTGGGGGAGGTGGTGAGGGTACCCAGGTCGGGAACAGACCGAACACCAAAGAGTTTGGTGATAATTGAGTCACTGGGGACATGCTTGAGTGGACCGGAGCCTGTCAGCGAAAAGGGACCGACAGACTTGAGAAGCTCCGAAATCGGGAGCCAATCGAAGATGCTCAGAATGGTGTTAAGGGTGCCGCCACTAGCACCGGAGGATCTAGCAAGGGTCAGATTTCGGTGGGTCAGTATGGTGTGGGTTTCGGAGACGTACTTGATGTCCTTGATGCAGCTTTCGATTCCACGGGTCTGCGATCCAAGGTCCTCGCGGACTCGCTTGACAAGAGCCCATGCCAAGATATCCGCAGGGACACTTTCCATGCCAGCAGAGGGGATGATCTAATACTTGTTAGACACCAAAAGCTTTCGGAGCAAAGCGAAAGGCTTACAATACAGCCATTGGCCTTGGCCGTTTCATGGTATTTGTCAATGATGAGCTTGATCCAGGGTGTCTCTCCAGTCCTGTAGGGATCCCAAGGTTAGTCTAAGCAGCAAACCCACAGCATGGGGGTTACTCACACATCCAGATAGTGGGTTCCATTGTTGGCACAAGCTTCGACCACCGGGCTAGAGTATAGGTGGTAGGGACCAATGCAATTGATAATCAGCTTGGTCTTCTGAGCAAGCTCCTTCAATTCGGTAGGGTTCAGCTGGACTGGGAGGACATCTGCGAAGACCCATATTAGCATGCGTCCAATTGACGATTTGAAGAGGCCGGGTTGTCTTTCTGCGTACCTGGCGCACGACGGTCTGGGTTGAGCGCCTTGAGTTCCTCGACGATGGGTTCAATCTTGTTTACCGAGCGGCCTGCGACAGCCCATTTAAGATCGGTGGGATGATTCTTCACGATATGCTCAGCGCATAATCGACCCGTGTAACCGGTCGGACCTAGCAGGACCAAGTCGTATTCCCTGTTGGAAGCCATTGTGGTGAGGATCTGTTGTGTTTTGGGGATGGAGCTCCACTTGCGCAGGGCCAAGCTCTCGGAGGAACACAAGCTCCTCGGCGCTAGTAAGGGAGGTATGTGAAACTGATCAAAAGGTATGTTTCGGGACAGAGTTGATAAAATTGTTTATTGAATAAGAGAATCTCTCATTTTACTCGAGCTGGTCTTTGTACGTTATTGTAGTACAATGCATGATTATGTACTACATTCATAATGCGGAGAGTTGTTCGACCGAGCCCGTCTGGTTACGTCGATCAGTCTTGTTATTTGCCACGGGACCGAGGCAAAAGATCACGTCAAGTCATGGAGGATTGGGAAATGTTCGTATGTTTCAATTTACGGCACGTGCGTATGAAATCCAGAAGATTTTTTTGCACACGAAAAAAAAATATGATACCCCTGCAAGACTCTGCTTCTGGTGGGCGTAAGCAATTGAATCGATAGATGAAAACAGGCAAGCACCAATCATGGACTGCGACGGGACCATATTGGACTGAAAATCATCAACCAATCGAATTGTGTGGAGTCACATGACGTCAATGACATAATACTCCAAAATTAAAATTAAAATCAAAATCACGTCCCCTGTCAGGTGACCACACACTCCCGCCAAGCCCCAATAGCCCTAAGCGAGCCCACCCACAACCACTCTTCAGAAGCCTCTTCTCGATCTGCTTTGAACCCATCTTCAACCTACAGCCGCACTGCAGACAAGATGACCAAGCGCACCAAGAGTATGTCTCTCTAAACCTCTCTTCCCCTCTCGAATGAAACCCTCCTTTTTTTCAGAATACTAATTCCCTTCCAGAGGTCGGTATCACCGGTAAATATGGTACCAGGTATGAATATCGCCCACTCCTCGATTTCGCCCTCGCTCTCGATCGAACATGAAACCTCGCCTGAGAACCGCGACCGGCAACACGAAAGCAACCGAATATTGACTCATTCCCTACAGATACGGTGCCTCCCTGCGTAAGCAGGTGAAGAAGATGGAAGTCACCCAGCACGCCCGTTACATCTGTACCTTCTGCGGAAAGAACACCGTGAAGCGCAAGGCTGTTGGTATCTGGGAGTGCAAGGGCTGCAACAAGACCGTCGCCGGTGGTGCTTACACCGTCTCGTAAGTCACCTGCAATTTCTCGAGTCGACCTGGATCTGGACCTGGGCCTGGATGGATTGGGACAGAATTACCAGGATTCGTGACCTGCGAAAGCATAAACTGACTGTTGAATCTGCTTACAGGACCCCCGCTGCCGCTGCCACCCGCTCTACCATCCGCCGTCTCCGTGAGATCGCTGAGGTTTAAAAAATGGGACATGATTTTTTCTTACTCTACGGTCACGTCTGAATACCAAAAATGAAAAACTTTGGAATCTAAGGATTTTGCATTGCACTTGATTTCCCGCGTAACGTCATGAACGCCATGATTTTTTTACCCCTCGGGGCTTCGTTGGCTACAGCCGATCGGAATAGACAACCAACTCACCAACACCCAACCTTCAAGCCGTCGAGCTCTGATCGAGTCCTGCGACCGTGTCTGGCATACGAACAGATTTGGATTCAACATCGATACTACGAGTGCGGCTTGATGACGGTGCTCTGGTGACCTGGGCAATAGTTGTAGATGCCTGGGCTCCCCCGCGCCTCCCTTGTCAGGCAACCGGAACTTTTAACTCTTCATCGCGAGCCTACAATGTGCAGGACATATCAACCGTTTGCGCCCTGTACATTCTCGGTTCCTTGTCTAGTATGGTGAAATAGTCGTGGCACCTCTAGCAGCGTTCCTCGCATGGGGCCCACTCCCGTGCAGGGGGGCGCCTGAACGACTGGAATCTCGGTTTGGACCTCACAAGGGTTTCTCTGCCGTGTTTAAACGCGCTAAAATAGAGACCTTGCGGCCTAAACTGTGGAACTCGCGTAGTAGCGACGTAGCCCTGGAGAAATTAGGTGGTGACATATTGGGGCTAGTTGTATAGACCAGGGCAGAGTCACCTTGGGGGCGCTACAGCAAGGGACGATCGCAGCCACCATCTCCGATCTACAATCTGTACAAGGGAGTCATAGCGAGCGCTTAGACCTAAATAGGATACTCCCGTCCCCTATGACTTATTGAACCAAGTTAATTTTCTCTGGCGCTCATTCGCAAGTGCGCGAGTGCGGATGATTCGCCCCGTCACGTTGCCGCCCTGTTTTGCGTTAGACTGGAAATCCCGGCCCACCTTCAAAAGGCCGGGCTCTCTCCTCCCCACACTCCTCTTCTTCTTTCATACACTTCACGAAACGCTCTTCATGCCGACTCTCAGCCTTCTCTCCCCTGGCTTGATCCCTGTCCATGTCCGACACTTGCATTGTCTGTTTAGGAGACCTTGGCGAAAGCGCCAGTGATCCCGCCGAACCCGTGCCAAGACCCCATCTCCACGATGCTACAACGGTCAAGGAGGGTCTCGATGAGGATTCAGGTCAAATCGCCCAGTTATTACCGTGTGGCCATATTTTGCACAATAATTGCCTAAAGCCATGGGTGGAGCGAGCGAACAGTTGCCCAATATGTCGTCGCAGTTTCAACATGGTCGAGCTGAGCGACCGACCTGGAGGTACGTGGTCCTTTATCTCGATAGTCCCTTCTACTCATAAGGCCCTTTGACTAACTGGTCTTCCAAATTTTTACAGGTCAGGTCACCTCATCATACGCCGTTCAAGATCGTGTGCAAGTCGCTGAGGTGGATCCGACCATGCTGATCGATTATATCGAAGATGACCTCGCTGACTCCCTACCATGTACACTATGCGGGGAAGCAGACAACGAGGATGTGTTGCTCCTTTGTGATGGATGCGATGCTCCCTCCCACACATACTGTTTAGGATTAGATGAAATCCCCGCTGGGTCGTGGTACTGCTCCACATGCGAATCTCAACGGGCGCTTGGACCGGCTTCTGAAGGGTCTAGTCGCCCCGCTCGTACAAATGAGAGAGCAACACATCGAACTCGAGCTCAGCAGCGACGACTCCAGAGCCGCAACCAAGCCAACTCATTGCACTGGGCACGGGTGTGGCAGTCTGTTTGGGACCATCTCAATATCGATCTGGACTTCCCATTTGACGATGATCGCTCCGCCCAGCGGGTTCTGCAACAGCGTCGTCGTGAAGAAGCAAATCAGCGTGAGTTTCGAGCATGGCAACGCCGATTCGAGGTCGCCGAGCGACAAGGAGGAGGCAGTAGGTTTCGCGACACTGCTGCGCTCTTCGATCTAGAACCTGCTAGGCAATCCCGACCTAGAGCTCCCAGAGTACCAACACCCGAGCCTGAGTCCTTGGAGGAAATGCGTGCTTGGAATGCATTTGAAAGGGCTCGCGAGATTGAGAACAACCCAAGTGCTGCCCGCAAGCGCAAAGAACCGACTATGTCTCCATCCCCTGAGCCGTCGGAACCGCGTCGGAAGTTAAAGCGCCCGCGCACGAGACGACCGCAGGAACTCGCTGCCATGGCTCATCAAAATGGAGAATCCTCTAGAGCTGCAAGTTCTAATGTACGAGTGAACGGAGATAGTGTCGGTGGACCGAGCTTCTTGTCCTCTCTCTTGAAGGAAGTTGAGGATGCATCCCCACCTAGCCATGGTACCTCAATCGGACCCTCTGCCACGGCTTCTGTTGCGCCTACCGATCATGTTACCCCTGGTCCATCCTCTCCATCCATCTCTCCCGTTTCTTCCAACCACCCCTCTCCTCAACTTACATCCACCACCCCACCACCTTTTTCCCGCAGTCGACCCATCTCCCCCATTCAACTCTCCTCCCCAGTTGAACCCTCTTCACCTCCATTCTCGCCCGAGGTTTCCTTCTCTGGTAGCCGCGATGCCTCTCCTACTTCGGACGACGCCGCGCCGCGACGCGAAGCGGCTCGACCACGCTCGCGCATTCCTCGGCGAGCTCTCGAATTAGCCCAATTTCGATCCTCTCCCGAAACATCACCCAGTCGTCACGGTCCTTCCCTTGCCGTCAAATCTGCCATTCAAAAGATGGTCGGCAATTCGTTGAAACCCCATTACCGCGCAAAAATGGTGACCAAAGAACAATATACTGAGATCAACCGAACTATTTCAAGAAAGCTCTATGAGCGTATCGGATCTGTCGAGTCACTAAATCTCCAATCCCGTCTTGACTTGGAACAAGTCGCAAAACGCGAAGTGCAGAGAACTGTCGACTCTCTGCCCAACAACAGGAAAGATAAACAACCTATGGTGGCATCTGACAGTGATGGTGACATACAATGATTGTGATGATATATGATATGATATCAGCATTTTCAAGGCGTTTCTTTTCAGCGGGTGATCTTCAGTTTCTTTCTCAAGGACGATGTACCACACATCTGGCGTTTGGACAATCCGAGCTGGAGTCTTTTTTTTCTTTAGCGGGATATTAACCGGAACTCCATTCTACTCATTTTCTCGATCCGAATTGGCGCATGCCTTGATTTATAGCATGCTCGGAGAACTTTACCTTCAATGTTATATAATATGCCCAGTATTAATATTGACATTTTTATACGTCCACACCTATGCATGACAAACCATACTGAACCAGTCATCCCCAGGACTATATCTGACTTGAGTGACAAAGAGAATGAGCTTCTCATATGGAAACCTTGTCAGGAAGCATGGGTCTCCTACTGTGACCAAACACAAAATGAAAGCTTCCGGTGAGCCAGATTCATGAACCGAGTACAGCCCCGGGCGTAAGGCACCTGTGTGGTGCCATTGCCGTTCGATCTCCAAACAAAAGATATCATACAGGGTACGTATATATCCAGGTAGGTACGGTGTGCTTGGAGAGTTGGATTGGTTTGCATATGATATTTCCTTTGTCAAAAGATAATTTGTTTCAGGAAAGCGCGATTTTCGAGCATGACCCCCCTCTTTTACGAATTATAGTTTTATCTTATATTTAAGTGATTTCTGGTTCCTAAGGTCTTGCCCTCACTCTTTCTCATCCTTGCAACCCCGGGAGTAAAGTCGTAACCTAGCCATAGCCATCCACCTGTGAATTTGAGAGCGCTTTAGAAACATTTGCTATTTGAATGGAAGCCTTGAAGATAAAGCCTATGGATAGGATTAAAGGCCAATTCTCAGTCGAGAAGCTGGAGAGGTCCCAGGTCCAAGGCTGGAGCAAATATATATCTTGACACTTGAAGGCCCCTATTGTGCTGGACTCCAGGGCTGTGGAGGACTCATTCAATTGTGCAGAGGCACCTAGAAACATCGAATGATCCCTTTTCTAGATAAGTGAGCATGAGTAGGGTAATGATAGGTCCACGCTACTGCATATGTAAAGCCATATGAGAAGTCCAAGTGTGGCTGACACGTGTGGTGGTTTTTTTTTCCCGAGACCCTGATCCCTGTTTCACGATTATACAGTATGAATCGGTGCTGACAGTCTTTAATGTGCTGATTTCGAGATAATACCGTAAGCGCTTGTATCATAAGCGTGGTTAGGCATAAGCGCTAGTAAGAAACAAAGTCTCCAGAACTCGAACTTGGTACACGGCCAGTCAAAACTCTGGACAAGTACCGATATTATTAGCATAGCTTCGCCCCCTGCATTTCAATATCAAATTATTAATGGAAATATGTTTGAAATTGAGTTTCCACCACCATCACTTTGAAGGAAGGCACAGTTCACCGTGTACAAGCTGTGTACCCAAGTGGGTCATAGCACATGGGCTGACAGCCTAGATCCTTCGGTATCATAGAATATTAATGTTGATTATGGCGGGACACAAAAATAAACTAGCGGCAAAGTACTCCGTATATAGGGTACATAATCCATATGTTTCCCTGTTTCTTCAGCCCCATGCCCCAGTGACCCCAGACGTGTACGGCAAGGTCCCCCGTGCCCCCGTGCGACCATCATGTCAACAAATGGATACACAAACTGTGTAGAGGGGACATTCTACGGCTTCACCGACACCGAAAACAACGAGTTCTACCCGGGCGAATCCTTGAATCTGCAGTGGGGGTCCATCGAAGATGGAGAACTCCCCCTTGAATATTACTTTGGGCCGAATAGGAGGAGGTTCAGTGGACCAGATCGTCGGTTCGTGCATCCATTCCCGTTCCCCAAGTATTCCGCGATGGATCACTAATATGGACTCTTGCAGTGGATGCGACCTTCTCCACCACCAGCACCCTGTACCAAATCGTCTCAAATACCACCGCAAACTGCACTCTCGAGCAATATAGCTGGGCTATACCTTCCGACTTCAATACCAGTAGCCCGCAGTATCAGATCGGATTGTTTGATGGCTCGGCCCTTCGTGGAGATAATAATAATGGATGGAGGGCCTGGAGCCCGCTTTTCTATATTCGAGATAAAGCCGATGCGGTCTCAGCATCGAAGACGGCTTCTGTTAGTGGGTTGTTGACTGCGACCGCGCAAACTAGTCCAACTGCTACTACATCATCCACTTCTACCTCTACCTCCTCCAGCCATAGCTCCTCAAATTCAACGGCGATCGGTGTCGGTGTCGGGGTGGGTGTTGGCGTTGCAGCGCTCATTGCACTAGGCCTGTTCTGGTTCTTCTGGCGGAGGCGAAAGTATAACGCTTTGAATCAAGATCACCAAGATCATTCAGATGCTGCGGAAATGTCTGGCAGAGATCGATCTGAGCTTCCGGGGGCTATACCGATGACGGACGGGAAAACGACGGAACTGCCTGCTCAAGACCATGTGGTGGCATACGAAGCTCAGGAATTGGAAAGTGGACAAGGTGGACATGGAGGCGCAAAGGTGAAGCCTATACATGAGATGGAGTGATGTACTTCTATATTGTTCAAATTAGATATTTAATGACACGACTCGAGAGCTCGAAGTGTGTAGGATTCAATTGACGGGTTGGTGATTGCGCCGGTACTATATAGTCATGTTCCAAGATTGGTCTAGCAGTAGCTATGTTTGTGGTAGGATTAAATTCTATTTATCCCCAATTAATACATGAAAACTCATAATGGTTCACGAAGGTTTCTACGAGTATTGGACATCTAAGTTGGTTGGGTCCGCGTGTGCGGGAGGAGAAAAGCTGGGATTATATAGCCTAAATTGCGAATACACACATCAACCAGTACCAAGTGGTCGAGCGGAAACTCGACTATTTCATCTTCCTTGGTCTAGTGGTCATGATTTCCGCTTGTCATTAACACCGATAAGCGCGGGAGACCGGGGTTCGATTCCCCGAGGGAGAGATTTCTTTTTGCTTTTTGAAATATGTCTCCATTTTATCCCAACCTTATTTACGTTGTGAGCCATTGGGTATGATGATGTTTATTTTTTGTACAATATCAAAGCATCGGAAGATGTGTTGACGTTCCTTTGCATCAATGCCTCAGGGTTTGAACGGTTATACCAATGGTAAGGTAAGATGTTCATTTCATGATCTACATATATATCAACAAGATCTAGCGCAAATATACGCTTCTTGGGTGACATCTGTAGTAGCTAAAGAGATTAGTTCCCTTCTTTAGAAGACCCCTTATCGGCCTCATCTTTTCCACCCTTGTTCTCGTCGCTCTCAGGCTGCTTGTTGGCTTCTGTCTTGGACGACTCTTCCTTCGAAGATGATTCTTGACTGTCAGATGGCTTGGCAGCGTCGGACTGAAGATTTAATTGTCAGTGGCTGTTGAGTAACTTTAATATATTGAGAGGATCACCAACCTTCTCATTCTTTGAGTCTCCAGACTCCTCCTTTTTCTCAGGTTCTCCAGACGATTGCTCCTTTTTGGGTTCTTCAGAGGATTCCTCCTTCTTGGAATCCTTCTTCTTTTCCTCCTTGGACTCGTCCTGTTTGCTGTCCTCTGACTTCTTCTCAGCAGACTCCTTTTGCTCCGGCTTCTCGTCATCCTGCTTTTCCTCCTTCTTTTCCTCCTTCTTTTCCTCCTTCTTTTCCTCCTTCTTTTCCTCCTTCTTTCCCTCCTCCTTTTCATCGGTAGATTCTGTCGACTTGCTCTCCGCCTTGGACGGTTGCTCAGCCTCATCCGCAGATTTCTCCTCACTACTTTCCTTCTCAGCAGGCTCTTCCTTATCCTCGGACTCTTCCTTGTGCTCATCACTGTGGCCATGACCATGCGAATCATCATGAGGCTTCTTCTCCGGACCCGCTTGCAACAGCCAGTAGATCATTGGACCGCTAATTCCGACGGAGCCTAAGAACCTGCATTACCAGAAAGAGGTCAGTAAATGAATCTGCGTACAACCCCAAAGGCAAGGACGTCTCAAGCCAATTCGCTTTCAAGAAAATGCATACCATGGTAAATCACTACTAGCATGGTCCTCATAGCCCTTGTCATTCTTCCCACTGGAATACAATCTCCGCCCTAATAGCTGGGCCGAACGGCTTGCCCTGGGAGCTGCCCGGAAACCCTGGGCGGTGGTAACAGCCCGCAATGCTGAGCGACGTGCAAAGATTCCAGCCATGATTGTAGGTAGGGATAGAATAACCAGGTACGAATGGTGAAAAATGGATAGAGAATCAGACAGGCGTGATAGGGTGAGGAAGGAGAGAGAGGAAAGCTTCGAATGACAAGTACCCACAGACGTAGCCTGCAGCTAGGTGCGTCTCCCCTCTCACCCTGGAATAGCGAGCTAAGGCCCAGTTTCCGGGGTCGTAAGACCAGGTTCCCAGCCGCTTCCGCTGGTCTGTGCGCGATGCGACAGTGATGTAATGGCGTACTTTAGTTGGCATTACCCCTGTAATTTCTAGCTATGGATTAAACTATTGCTACTTTGATATTTTATAATCGCCACTCGTTTGATTCATTCCAAGTTGGTAAAAACGATGGCGCTTGACTTGGAGATCCAAGGCCTCGGCGACATGCACATGTCTTACCCAAAACTCACTTTTCCTAATGGAATTGAAAAGCCCATAGCTGCCACTCTAAGTTACTGCGATCTTTGAGGGATGATTATTAAGATCAAAATGGAATAGACACCCAAGAAATTCGGGGGTCGGAGATAGACTTGTCATGTGATTGCCTGTGGCATTTATTAAGCCTCAGGCATCAACATACATAAGTGAAGCTCCTGCCTCAGGCGACAACCCCACGTTGATATCACTATCACGAACTCGGCCCTCTTCTCTTGAAAGCTACCTCTGAGCTCTTTCCCCAATTCTGCCACATACATAACCATCTCGTGGAGGCCCAACGAAATTATGGCAGACCGGCAAGTAACTCAGCAGAACATAATCGGTCTGCTGGGCAAGCTAGATGACCCCGACGCCGATTTGCGGTATATGTCCTTGAACGACCTCTATGGGATCCTGAGCAATCCCCAATCAACATTTATCTCAAGTGATCATCGCTCTGCACAAGGCCTTGCTGAAGGCTTACTGAAAGCGTTGGATGACCAGCATGGCGATGTCCAAAATCAAGCGCTGAAATGGTTTGCCCCCCGCGTGTATCCTCCCAGGCTGTACAGATAACTAACGTCCAACCCTACTACAGTCTTGGCCCGCTGGCTATCCGATTGCCATTTGAAATACTCACAATCCTCCTCGAGAAATTGACCAACATGACCGCCTCCCAAACCATCGATACTTCCGTCCCCAACACCGCCTTGCGTACGATTGTCGATACTCTCCCTCGGCCCCAAGCCGGCCAGCCCGCCCCGCAGAACGTCGTTACCGCATACTCCGCTGTTTCAAAGATCCTGATCCCTCGACTAACAGGACCGACTCAGTCAGCATCAGGTAGACGAGGCTCGGTAGTGCGGGGTATGTTGGAGAAAGATCCGTCCAAGGGCTTCAGCAGTGAAGCAATCGATGTGCTTATTAAGGTCGTGACATGCTTCGGTCCGCTCCTCCAGGAGTCAGAGCTGGCTACCCTCCAAGAGCCAGTTATGGCCATCATCCACAATGACACGGCTGGAACCGTTGTCACCAAGCGTGCGCTGACGGCCATCTCGGCGCTGGTCCTCTACTTCTCCGACAACCAGCTCAACTCCTTTGTTGCCCGCCTGATAGAAGCCTTATCATCATCTAAGATCTCTACCGTGCACCGCCGCCATTTAATTGCCGCCATCGGCACAATCGCTCGCAGTGCCCCTGCGAAGTTCGGCCCACACTTGAATAGCCTGGCACCTTTCGTCTTTGCCGCAGCGGGGGAGGACGGTATTGTAAACTGAGTGACTATCGCTATCGCTCGCATCCTCTGCGAGAACCTTTCCCCCGATGAGCATGGCAGCTGGTACCAAGAATTTCCAGGCTTGAAAAATGGGATTACTACTTTGGAAGCGACTGGGGAGGGTTTTGTATGAAGCAGAAACGCATCTCATCCTGGAGTATCCACTCCATAGCATAATGGATGTCTGGCATGACCAAAATTCAACGATACCCATGTTTATGTTTCGTTTTGATGACATGAATGATATTCATGTCATTTTGGTTTGACTGTAAGCTGTCTTGCAATTCACAGCGACCCCGGAGCTCGCTGATTGCCTTTCGTACCTTCCTCGGTGATGCGGTTTACCAAAGTTAGAATCAACAAACCACTTTGCTCCTTCCATACCCATGCTAACTCGAGCGTACCTTCCAATCTCCACATTCTCGTGCCGTTCTTCCATTCCCAATCCTTGCCATGTAAACTTCTCTTCCCCAAGACTGTTGTCTGCATAGCCAGCTTACTATACATCATACTTGTTCATCGTACTGTCATATTCCACAATGCACTTTACACACATATTGCTTCTCTTTGGCATTCTCGCTGGAATCGCCTTGAGCTCTCTTGGCGCGCGATATGCGCCAATCACTCCTGATCCAATTGTTGAGCCGGCACCGATCATCGGGCATCGTCAGCACTTTTTACCCTGGCATGTTCAAAACAACCCTACAGAAATCGAGGGCCTATTCGAGCCTGCCACGCCGGCCGATGCACCCAAGCACCCTTCGGAGCGTCGTGAGCAAAAGCTCGCTAGCCCCCTTGACTACCGCTGCGGTGAAAAACATGGAAGATGCCCCAGTGGTACCTGCTGCTCCAGCGCAGGTAAGCCAGAGAGGACATCCTTAATGATTGCAATGATTCTCACACGAGTTGATCCAAGGTTTCTGCGGCACTACAAAGGCACACTGTCGTTCCCCAGACTGCAAGATCGACTATGGCCAATGCGATGCCCACAAAACACCGAAAGGTCCTCCTACGAAGGACATTCTGCGGCCCAAAATCGGAGTTGTTCCATATGGTCCGCAACAGATCCGATCCTGCTCAGTCCCAGGAACGGTGGCTTTGACGTTTGATGATGGTCCCTCTCGATACACCGGTGATCTTCTTGAACTACTCGACAGGTATGAGGCACCGGCAACATTTTTCGTCACTGGCATCAACAACGGTAAGGGTGCAATTGATGATCCTGACTTGCCTTGGGCTTCCTTGATTGAACGCATGGTGCTCGGCGGTCATCAAATTGCCAGTCATACCTGGTCTCACGAGGATCTCAGCAAGATTACACCCACTCAACGTATTGATCAGATGGTCAAGAACGAAGCTGCTCTTCGGAACATTATGGGAAGTTTCCCCACCTATATGCGCCCACCATTTTCCAGTTGTGAAGAGGGTTCTGGATGTCGTGAAGATCTGGGTCGCATGGGATACCATATCGTATTGTATGATGTGGACACAGACGACTACAAAAATGACAATCCGGGCTTGATTCAGAAATCGAAGGACATGTTTGACAAGGCTTTGGCTTCTGGAAATCCTGCCTCCCATTCTTGGTTGATCATTGCCCACGATGCCCATGAACAGACGGTTCACAACCTCACAGAACACATGCTGCTGACAATGTCACGCCTCGGATACCGCCCTGTCACCGTTGGAGAATGCCTTCGAGACCCACGAGAGATGTGGTACCGCAAAGATAGCCGCTGGACCGGGCACATACAGAAGAATACCAAGATTTTCCACCAACAAGTATCAGTTGACGGTACCTGTGGCAAAAACTACACCTGTTCGGGCTCTAGCTTCGGACTGTGTTGCGGTCAGTGGAATCTTTGCGGAAACAGCTCCAGTCATTGCGGGCAAGGTTGTCAAAAGGGTGCTGGCTACTGCGCCGTGGAAGTACCCCACAACGGTGATGCGTGGGACTCAACTGTTCCGAAGAAAGGTACTAAATCAGAGGGGGACTCTGAGTTTCGAAACCTCGGTACTGCGGCCGTGACATCTTTGTTCCTGGCATTGATTGTGGCGATTTGGATGTGATGAATCAGCGTCTTTGATCAAAAGTATCCTTCGATTTTGCTTATTGTTTTGGGGTCGAAGTCGGAACTCTCGACATTATATTCATAGCTACGCATGATGCTTTCAGTCTTCTACCACTCCTTGTTTTCCATTGCCGGTGTTTTCATGGCGAATTATGTGACCCAGAATGATCCCGTGAGATAGTCGAGAAATAAGGGTGGCTTTACTGTATACATTCGTGTTTCAAAGCAACTGCATCCTTAAACAAAAGTTTCTTTCATGCTAAACCTCGACCCTTATGTCAGACGCGATGTTAGAGTTCATCCGAATTTCCAAATTGGGGATTGCCTGTTCGGGAAGTAAGCCGGGCCAAAGACGATATTCACATCTGTACTTCATTCATGAACATAGTGTCTATCGTTCGAAGTAGCCTGGAAGGAATAGAATTCCAGATTTTGCTCAACAATACTGATTCGAAATTTTTTCTAATCCTGCAAATGTGTAATGTCGTTCTGCTGGCATTCAAACAGTCGATACAAGTCCACCCCGCAGATGATGCCAATGTGAGATGGGGGCCGTAATTGAACAAACCGATACATGAACAGTAGATACCCGAAAGGGAAATATTATGGAGCAATAGAGCATGTCACCGGACTACAGAATAAATAGAATCGTCCGAGATACATAAGCTGTACATTATCTCCTAGTCACGAAAATCCCGAAATCTCTTTCTATCTCGCTGCTCCGTACAGAACTCCCTACAGAATTAAGACCTTCTAAGGCTTTCCCTATCACGTCAGTCCGAGAACAAAAGTCACAATGAAGCTTTTTGACGTACTCCTTCCTCCAGCAATGGTTGTCCTGGCCATGACCAATGCCGTCACGAGCACGGTGCTCCGACTGGAAGAGATGGCTAGGGTATTCACGATGTCGGTATCAGTCTCCGCGGCTATAGTTAAGGAATCACCTGCTTCGAAATGGAAGAGTAGGCGTGATATGAAATTGTGCACTCGTGCACACGGGATGACCGAATGAAAAATGAATTATGAGCGATAAAAGGTATTTATTGTGATATTCGGATACACATGGAGAATCTGGAATGCATGGATTTTGATGGGGTTTTCGAGAAGGTAATCAGTTGCTAATGATGGCTTTGGTAGACCCTATACTCCTTACTATACCCACGGACCGATTAAGTTGATGTCCACCGAGGTCTTTGTTAGTTGCACACCTGGCAGATGGATGGATTACCGGAGAGATGAAAAGATATTGTTTAGTATATATTACTTGAAGTAATGATAACCACGATTCACATTTGTAAAGATAAGCCTTCGAACCATGACTGGTTCACAACAAAAAAAAAATCAATAAGTAACGTAGACCAGGGGTATAATAAAGAAATGCAGGAAGACATGAAACCAGTAAAAGGGAAAATAACTCCAGGCTCAGGTGACGAACACCGACCAGAATCAAGGAAGACCTAAGCATAAATGGGAATAGAGCGAAATGATCTCATTTGCGCACGATTTTGAGCAGTGGTGCGATCCGAGCCCGCTTGCTTAGACCAACACGGTATGGAACCTTGCTAGTCGATGAGATGGGGCTATGCTTGGCTGGCCCTTTCCGAGTACTTATGCTGCCAGCGACAGGTGTACTCGGATTTTGATCTGGCCCTGAAGGGGTTTGTGGGGGTGCCTCGCTTTGGTCATTGGCTTGAGGCACAGGAGGATCTGCTTGGGGTGGTGGCATTGAGTTCTCTGCTTCAACGGCCTTCGTTTCATGTTTTGGATCAGAGGAACTTCCAGCTGGGTTCGCGTTGACTTTCAAAACCACGATTTTACTGTTTGATGGAAGGCCCTGCTCTTCTGTGATTTGCGTTAGGGCAGCCTCTCGAGGCTGCTCTAAAGGCTGCTTCCGCTTGCGCCCGCGTTTCTTGGGGGCAGGTTTATCACCGGATTTTGTCGTAGTGGAGCTCTCCTCAGTAGAAGCGGTTGGATCTGGTTGTGGTGTCCCAAGATGATTGGGGTCGGCAGTGATTGACTCCGTACCTGGATTTTTCTGCTCTTCTGTCTCCCCAGCTGCCAGAGGCCGTGAGTCGACCCAAATAACATCGTCATCGGCATCTGACACTCGAGCTTTGGAAATGGCAGAGGCCGCTTTCGTTCGTTTGGATTTTTTTCTTCTTCGGCTCTTTGGTAGATGATTTGCTAGAATTTTCGGGCAATGTAGGTGGTATGTTGGTCTTGTCGGTAGAGCCAACCTCCTCCACGACTGGTGTGTTTTCGGCCCCAGTTCCACCATTCTCAGATGCAATGACATTTTCCGGCACGTGTTTGCTGGGTGATTCTACAGACGCAGCCTGCGGATAATTTTTTGGCAGAGACTTTGCGGTCAGCTTAGTCGAGCTAGGCTGAGGGCCCCCAACAATGGCGAGTTCGTCATCGTCATCATCTTCCGGAAGAGGCTTTTTCGTTTGACGAGCACGCTTTACGGCTGAGGGCACTTCCACGTAAACAGCGGGTAAAGCAAGCTCATCATACGTGCTCGCCGGGGAATGTTGCGGAGACACGAGACCAGACCTCGTATTGTCCTGTATGGTCTTGCTCAACCCTGGCGATGCGACGGATGAAAGAGGTTCAGTATCATGCGGGGAACAAGCCATTGGTTGCATTGGTTGCGGAGGTTGTAAGTTTTGCTTCAAAGGGAGATCATGTAGATTTTCACCAGTTTGGATCGATGTGGAACCCGTGAAACCGTCTGATGGTGAATCAACATGGGTCGAGGCAGCTGGTGTACTATAGTCATAGGCGGGCGCTACTCCCGGCACAAGAAGCTGCGTCGCCTCATACGGCGCATTATTAGGCACCTCACTATATCCGAATTGCCCATGAGTCACTGGGTTCATCTGCTGATACTGATATGACCGCATGGTCGGGAATGATCCTGGTTGGGAGATTTCGCTGGGGTAAAAGGTCACGGTGGCAGGGACACGCTGGGCACCGCTAGAAGCATCGTCAAACAATCGTTCTTGCGCGAGTCCAATTTCTGTCATCATTGCACCTATAGGACAATCAGTATTTGATCACTGCCAAGTGGTTGTACACCGGGAGACAACCGTCATTTGACCGCGACGCACTAATTGATCCACCCCCGCCTTCGTTGGTCGAGGGAATCCATCTTTCTTCACGCTGTTGCTGGGATGCAGTAGAGCCTGTATGTGTTCCTTGTGACTGTAAGAATTGATCGAAGTTGACATTTAATTGGGGTCCTGGGAAGCCTTCTGTTGTTGTATGCTCATTCGGGTATGTTTCTTGTTGCGCGATATGATCGTGATGTTGGGCTGTTGAGGGTTCCGGGTCTTGGAGAGGATCAGGGGAAGCTGGGAAGTCATCCTCAATGAGAGGCTCCTCCTCATCGGAATCCTGAATAACCTTATCCCAACCCATTTCGAGCAATGCGATTCGAGAAGTGAGAAAAGTGGGCTTATCGAACGCGTTTGGATAAACACGTCGCCACGTGATGATAAGCGAAGTATACAGGACTACATCAAACATTGGCCATTGTTCTTGTTTCTTTCATAATATCCATTGAGCAAATCACTCGACAAAAATACTACTGATATTTAGAGTCATTGCTGGTCTTGTTCACTTTGGTAGTGAGTACCCCCCTAAATAGGTCTGCACTGTCATCAGTCTTTCCCTCAATACACCTAACAAATTCCCAGAGACAATTCTATTCTATCTTCTTTGAAGCTATATGTCATAATTAAATTCATTTGTTGGATTATATAGGGGATTCGCAATGTGTTTGTCTATTTTAGGAGCTGTGGCTTTGAGGCCTCGGTATCTTTGTATCTTATTACATGAAACAATCTTTTTTTTGTATTCATTATAACATTGAAACTATGTAAATCGAATGAATCATATGAATCAGCATTATTAACAGGCTGAGAGCAGTTTCATTCACTACTTACACTCGATTATCATCGAGTACTTAAGATCCGCAAGCAATCCACTAAACTAGTGAGTATCTACCTATCCAAAAACAAAACCAATATCCTATTATTCTTAACATGTCAGCCTTCAATACATTCCAGCAGTCTGGTGAGCAATGTGCAGCATGGCTTAGGTACCCTGACCCCGATTGTCCTATCAAATCTTCAGGCCTAACACTTCAAAACCTGCACGACGAAGGTTGGAGGTCCAACATCGAGCGAATCGACCTCCCACAAAACTACCATTTGCGAGTCTCCGAGGTCGGAGTCTCCGTAAACCGCATATACTCTAGATTCACTATTGAGCGGTTTGATGTCTACGGCCAGTGGGAGGGAGTCAGCGGACCAGGTGTGGTAATCATTGAATCGGTTGTACGAACTGAGAACTCTGACCTCCCATATTCTTCTCAACTGACTAAAGCTGTTTATCAGCATGAATTCGAGCTTAAGACGCTGAAGTTTGTTTTCATGGATAATGTTGTCAACGAGGAGACCTTGAGGTTTGTGCGCGAGTTCATCTACAATGAGGAAACGTACAAGGAACTTGATCACATCCAGGAGGCCCCGCGGAAATCCTTTGAAAAGGACACACCCCAGTATCACCAGCTTTTGGGTACGAGGATGGGTAAGCTTGTTGTATATTTTTTGTTGAGTTCCTTTGTACCAGGTACTCGGCATATTGGATGCGTTGTTACTTGGTTTCAGAGTTATAGACTGCAAGTACGGTTTGATATTGATTGAACCCGCTAAGTGCGCTGGTCAAAACAAGTTTGGGATTGGAAAATGGCATTTTAGGAAGTTGACTAGACTGGAAATTGAGTAGATTTCAAATTCAAGATTCACTAAGTTTTGACAGAATTAATGGCGCGAGACTAGTAATTGACCTTTGTTTGACCGTCTCCTCGATTCTGACTACCATATAGCATTTAAGATAGTGAATTGAGGATCGCAAAAGCTCAAGAGCTTTTACCCAATGATTCAACTCACATCAGCAAACCATTTTGGACTCGACTGTCACTTGATTTTATGAAGAATTATACGGACCCCAAGGTTGCTCAAGAATGTAGTACAACGGATGTACACACAGATCGAATAGAGTGCTATTGACATGCAAGACTTGACGCCCAGGGAAAAATATATCTAAGGGAATAAAAAGGCTAATGCACGATGCAGGATCGTAAATGCAAAAGAAGCTCTGGTAAGACTGCCAACGGAAGACAATGAGCGCCAAAATCTTCCACTAACAAATGCGTGGAGAAGTCTCAAATATTCTTGGGACTGAAGACCAGAGAGCTAACAGTCCAGAACAAGACTGTGAGAATAAAAGAAAAGAAAAATGCGACGAACAAATATTCCATGCAAAATCTGTCAAAAGGCACCGGGTATCTCAAGCTTGAGCAGTAGACACGAATGCATGCATCGAAGTATTGGAACTGAATTACAGAACACCTCCCGGTAAATTTATTTGTCCTGGTCTCCCGCCTTCAAACCCGGCACTGTTAGGAGCCGAACCAGGAGCCGCAGTGTAAGGATTGTCAGGGTGAATTTTTCGCAACATAAACATCGGTTTCCGGCCCTCTCTCTCTAGTTGTTTGAAGAGTAAGAGTGGTTTCTCATCCAAGCCTAAGCACCGTTCTTGGTCACCGTAGACGATGTAAAGCGCGTAATCCTTCGGGTCATGATGAATATTGTACTTCCTCAATGCGGCAGGGAGAACCTTATAGCAGGGATCGTCCCAAGAGACACGGAATGATTTGAATATTTCGACACTGGCAGGGCCGGCACCAGCACCAGCACCAGATCGAGGATCAACTCGAGAGGCAGAGGATGGGGTTTCCGTGCGAGCGGTAGGCAGCTGACTGGGCGTGACTCGGTCTAGTCGAGATGACGCTCTTGGAGTATCCTCGGGATGGTCATGCATCATGCGACTGGAAGCGGAACTAGGTTGGGAGTAGGATCGAGAGTTGAGAGTTTGGTGTTGGGTGGTATGCGCATTCGGGGAGGTTGGTGAAGGGACGCCTGGGGAATGCTGTAAACCACTGTTCATTGAAGCGGTCAAGTGGGAAGAGGCAGCCAAGGCCGCCGAGGACGGGTCCAGGTTTCCGTCATGATGGTGCCTACCTTCATATATGGAAGGCGGAATGTATGTTGGTGAGTTGTTTTTAGGAGTGGCACCGCCATAGGCGCGCTTGGAGAAGGCGCGGGCCAATTTCGATGAAGAGTGATTATCTGTGAGGGTGATTTGCGAAGGTGAAACAAGAGTTGCACTATCATGGTGGTTGTCCCTGGGGGCTTCCATTGTGGAAGGAGGTGGTAATGGTTGCGATCGGTCTTTGGCCATCTTGATCATGGGTAGAATCTCTTCTCGTAGCCGTCGGTATTCGTCCGCGAGCCGACGCAACTCTCCCTCAACCGAGTAAATCTTCTGGTCTCGAATCTGGATAGACTGAATTAAACGAGCAATATCATCCTGTGTCGCGTTTTCGTTCATGCTCTGATCCGCGGCTGTTTTGACTAGGTCAGTAGGTATATAGCTATCATGGCGGAAGGGTCTTACACAAAGGGATGTAGTGGTCAACATCAAGAGGAACATTCTGTCTGATTTTGATTTCGTAGACGCTCTTAAGAATGGTCAATCGATGTCCTACACTGTTAATTCCCATTTCTTTCAATTCATCGTGCCTCAATGCGACGAGTGCCTCCCCTACGATTCCATTTTCTGGCAAAATCCATCAGCACCAGTCTTGCCATCAATCAGATGAATACAACTTACCTCGAAAAGTTCCACAGTACTGCAACAATCCTAGAGATGTCAGGAAATCCGAACATTCATCTGCTGTCCAGTCGGAGATAATCGCCCGGGGAGTGCGCGGGACATCGCTAGGATAGCCGAATTTGGTCGGTGTATGTTCGGAGGAAGGGATATCGGAGTCAATAGGAGAGGCCTCGGAATCAGTTTGAAGGTGCGGGGATGTAAACACGCTGCGCTCATATTCGTCATCCGCATCGGAGTCTGCGTCGTGGTAGGAGGTGTGGAGAGACATGGTGGCACAGAGTATTCAGGGGGCACGGATTTCAAGCCAAATCAGTATGTATGAGTGCCTATAGTGCCGCCAGAGCAGGAGATGTCTGAGCCGGCTAAGTGGAAGAGGGCGTGGCTTGGGGAGGAGATATGCGACAAAGGACCAAGCTCATGGGAGGGCGGCTAGATTGTCGAAGGCGAGAGGGGAGGTGTGAACGTGTCAGGCGCACATCAAAAATTCCGATAGTCTGGTAGATGGATGGAATGGGATGTTGGTGCCAGACAACACACGTTCGGTCTGGTGCGATGGACTTTTGCGATGAGTAGGCGCCTGTTGACGATTTCAAGGGTAGGCGCGGGAGCCAGAGCGGGGAAAGCTGTCCGGCGCGAAGGGAAGTTGGTAGCCCCAAAGAAAGACCAAATATCAATGAAGTCCGGCTAGTTAATGGTCGAGTTTCCAAGTGGGGAGTCCGACGGGCGACCGTGTAGGGGAAAATATTGAATTGAGTCCAGGGATTCAGGACTAAAGATGCAGCGTCGCGGGACAATCAATTGGCGGTGCACGTGACTGGGTCTGGACTCGGCCTTGCTTGACCCCTTTTACCGGTATATATCCACAGGCAGGGTGATAATATAATGGAGGAAAAAAAATGAGGTTCAAGTGAATAGTGGGATTGAAGTTTCATGTGTAAAATCCCCGTCAAGGAACCTTCTCCGGGTGGGACCCGTCATGTCTTAGATCGTGATCAGCAGTGAATGAAGAACAAGAGCTATCCCTTCCCCACATATGCCCGACCAAAACACGCTTTGGAGGGATTTTCATGGTCAAAAGCTTGGATTGCTATGTAATTAGAGAATAAAAGAAATAGGACTCATGCCACAAAAAATAAGCATTGCGAATTGTATACACTATACTTTAGTTAGTTGATGTTTGAGTGTGGTCAAGCCCCGTGTTTCAAATGCCAAAAAATCTTATATGAACCTTCCAAGGCATACCCTTTTATATCTCTGAAAGATTAAGCATAATTACCCAAAGACAAATGCCTGTGTATCTACTTTGGTAGATATCAACACTGTAAGCTTGGATGCTATTCACGTTAAGGTTTTTCTGGTTGCTCCTACATACCGGGTTATATAGAAATTGCGAATGACCATGACACATAGGAAAAGGGAAATTGTAGGAATAAGGCCATATCTATTGGAAACCTCGAAAAAAACCATCTAAGAATGATAACAAGACAGTGTAGTTTGGATAGTGATGACGATAGATCTATTGAAGTCACCACATTCACCGCCCGTGCCCTATGCCGATTGGCCTGTGCTGGAGATTCCGATCGGGGAGGGTTTGATTCTTCCTGGTTCATTGCACGTCACCAATTGACATTCACTGGCTTGGGTTGTATGTGAATGCCATATCCATCCCTGTGTGTGCAATGGGCGCATATTTCTGACCCGGTTTCCTTTTGACCGACCCTATCCTCTCCTTCTCCTCCCGGATCGCATCAACTACACCTCCGCATCCGCAACCGTTTTGCGCCTGACACCTAGCTCTCACTAGCGAGCTCCAATCACTCCACTGAGGTCAGTCACTGTCTATTGTTAACCAGCGATGGCCAAATCCCTGTCTATAAACCCTGCCGCAAGGGTCTACTTGCCACAGCGCTAACTCCGATCGCCGCATAGACAGGCCGGACCGCGGAACCTTCGTCATTCACCATATCCACTTTTTCTTTCCTGCACTGGAACAAACTCCCTTCCAGCCCTGCGAGTAATCATAATCTGCCTTTTCGAACGAAAGTCCATTCTACCAGGGGCAGGATCCCCTTTTCTTTCCATTGACCTCCCCCCCAAATACCCGAGTCGCGAGCCGGAAAAGCCCCCGGCGCATACGAAATACACACAGTCGTTACCCTGGGACTACTTGGGAGAATTTGTGTGAAGTGACTTGAGGTACATCCGAGGCTTTTTCTCATCATCCAAAAATTGGAATCATCGCAAGCACACGACAGAACAAATTGAGCGCTCATCGGTGGGTCTGAACCCCACCAACAGCTCTAGACACTATGCCGTCCTCCACCCCCGATGCGCTCGAGTCTGACCTCCTTACAAAACTCTCCGCCACATCTGCCCTCGAAGACCTACAAGAATCTCTTCTTGGCTCCCTGCATCGCGTGGGCTGGACCGAGCGGATCACCAGCCTCGCCACCGAACTCCTCCGCGCCGGCCGCTGCGAGACCTTCGATGATGTTATGGCAGCAGTAATCGCCTCCGCGGAAGGCAGAAGCCACCCAGCCCTGGGCGCAAAGCACACAGAAAACGGCGAGTCATCGACCAACGGAGCCGCCAAAGAGGGAAAGGCAAATGGGACAAAGAAAGGCAGCTCCAACGACAAGAACGCAGATGGCCCGTATGATCCACTGAAGTACATCGAAGAAGTGAATGTGCGTATTCCGGATGATGTGGTGGCCGAAGGAGTTCGCGGGTTAAAAGACATATTGCGGGATATGGTTGATCTGGAGGACGAGACGAACGGGGATAAAAAATGACCCCGTTCTCAGCTCTAGGGAGTTTGAGATACGAACCTGCATGGCGGTGATTCACGTTATTTTCCTTTTCTTCTTGCGGAGTATTGACCTGGTTTTCGGGAATGGCTACGGCATCGGATTCGACATGTGCCCATCTACGATCTTTGGGCATTTGTGCATGAGGGGTGCTCTCGCATCAAACTGAATAGACAATTGCATTGCGCTGGGGACGTTACTTCCCCGAAGAACATGATACAAATTGAGATTTCTTAATATGCAAATACACAATCAATGTCTTGTAGTAATTTGACCCCATATACAGTACTCCGTATGTACAGTATATGCTAGGCACAATATATCGTATGACAGCGTGAGGATAATAAGACATTTTCATGTATGAATCGAGCATAGAAAATACTAGGTTAGTGCTTTTCATGAAATTTGTCATACCTGTAGACCAAGAAGCTTTGAGTCAAGAGCCGCAAAGACTAAACTCTACGTGTCTGCATACCAGCCGTAACAGGAAGATATGGACCATGTGACGACGAGCTGATTAACTAATCTAATCCAATTCTTTTAGTCTGTTTCCTTAACTTTCGGGCTCCTCACATCCGAGTCGGAATTGGCATAACCCACAGCGGTTTACTCTATGGGGATAGCCGACTAGAGCACTGCGGGGAAACATGAAGAGGAGAAAACGTGGGGGCATAAATGCACCGATCTCGCATGTATAACACTGAGCCATACTATGTGTACTTCCAAAGTTCGTTCATTGCAGCAATATACCTATTTTACTGCAGCTTGATATCATAATGCCGCAACTTCCTCGCTATGAGTATACCGGCCCGGTGGATTGTAGCATTCCACCGGACCGCAAAGTTCTGAAGGGGAAGAGCGTGATTATCACCGGAGGTAAGTATGCCACTGATAAAAGAGCATGCAGTTATCCCGATGCTGATCGTATTACAGGCGCAAATGGCATGGGAGAAGAAACAGCACGCGCATTTGCCGCAGAGGGGTATGGCATTTTGACCCGCAATAAAATAACAGCACAAGCTTATTTTATCCCAGGGCATTTGTCACAATCGCAGATCTAGATGAAGCACGAGGCAATAACTTGGCTACTGAACTAAGCCCGTTCGTCCCTACCAACCTTCAAGCTATGAAATATGAACTAAATATAGTCGGATCCACAGGAACGCCCAGTTTATCAAATGCGACATTACTTCTTGGGAAGAGCAAATCGCGATGTTTGAAGTGGCAATCCAAAATTCACCATATAAAAGCTGTGATATTGTCATCGCGAATGCTGGTATCAGCCGCGCCTCTGGGGATGACCTTTGGCCATTGGATGGTATGGAATCAATACAACACAATGGGGGAAAAAACGCTGACAAGAATAGACCCAAACGCCGCACCAGTCAAGCCCAAACTCAATATTGTCAATGTAAACCTGATTGGCACAATGTATACGTGGAAACTGGCCGTTCACTATTTCCGCAAACAACCTGATACTGAGGACCGAGATCGATGCTTCATTATCACCGGAAGCTTAGTTGCGTGGATCGACTCTCCAGTAAGCTTTTGTGAATCATTTAAATCAAATCTAACGATTTTAGGCGAACTGGCAATACACCAGCAGCAAATATGGACTCCGAGGACTGATGAGAACAGCCCGTCGAAATTCTCATGAACAGGGAATCAGAATTAACTATGTGGCACCATGGTAGGCATGATGCAATGTATATCACTGTAAAAAATTACTAACAAACTCACAGTTATATCAAAAGTGCCATTCGCTCAGCTGCCTATGAGGCCGAGCTTATCTCTAAAGGCGTCGAGTTTGCTCCCCAGGAAGATGTTGCGATGTGCATGATGAAACTTGCGACAGATCGAACGATAAATGGTAAGTTTGACGGAAGAATGATGGTATTGAAGAAGGCTAATGGTGGGATTAGGCCACTCGCTCATGATTACACCGCGGTCTGTTGCGAAGGAAGGTTTCAAGGATGTGGGCCAGGATGATCATGTGGAGGAAGGGTTTTTGAAGCGTAACCAGGAGATTCAGCTGAGGGTTATTGAGGACCAATGGGTACCTGGATGGAGCAAAGGAATGACTGCAGAAGGGGCAAAGAAGGTCTAAATGGTGCTTCTTGAAACCGAAGGCCTCAATACTGTAGTGACTCGGGCTATTTAGACAGTATAAGTAAACTCTGGGTGATCTGTACCCAATTCATCAAACGACTTGGTGCGATTCTTCTCCCACTGTTCTGACCCAACATCTGCAGCTTTGGCCCGGTTCCGAGCGATGAAATAAAGATCCAAAGCACCGACTGTAGTAATGAGAACACAAAGAAAACCTATAGTTGTCAAGGTTCCTTCGAGATACCGCGGTTTATGTATGTACGTATAGCTCACAGCTAGGCCCCCAAACTGACCAAAGGCGTTCTGTATCGGAATGATTAGAGCACGTCTAGAAAGCCCGACGGTGTTCACACAAAGGAATGTGAGAGTAAGTGGAATCAATGAGTAAACACTGAAACTGATAACGTAGAGGGCAAATATCCGTGGGCCCTTGCTGGATAGCGCAGCCAACATCGTGAATCCAATGGCCGAAACAACCGCTAGACCCATTATAAGAGGGCCACGCAATTGAAGCCGGTCGCTATAGTAGCAGAAGAAATTCACGGATAAAAAACTGACTATGCACACAGGGATCGTAAGAAGTTGGCTCTCCACCGCGCTGAACCCGAGACCGTCGATGATTGTTGGAAGAAAATTAGCGAATCCGGATGCTGTCCACAGGACGCAGAAATGTGCAATCAGCATACCGTATGTCTCTGGATTACGGAATATAGTCATTGCTTCTCTAATACTGCTTGCTCTGTCAATCGTATTTCCGGCTCGTCGTGTGCGGGCGATACACATTTCCTTCTCTTCTTCCGAGAAGTACTTTTTCACTCTTGTTGGAGATGACGGATAGAAGTATAATATGACTGGGCCGAAAAAGATGGGAAACGTTCCCTCCAGCAGAAAAAGCACTTGCCAAGATTTGAAGGTGGTTGAGTGAATATTATGCTGGACCCCCAGGCGATCAGTCCATTGAAAGCACCGGCTAGGGCACCGAAGGAAATCCAGAGACCTGTTCTCGTGGCGATTTCCTCTTTCGTGTACCACATTGTTATAAAGATGGTATTGATCTGAGTCATGCCTTCGGCTGCTCCAATAAGGACCCGGAGTATGCTTGGTAGTACCACACTTGTGGAAAAGAGTAGCATGATAGTGCAAATTCCCCAGGTGATATTCGCAAATCCGAGTAAGATATATGCCTCGACGAATCGGATCAGAAGACCGCCAACAGGCTGACAGACTATGGAACCGACGTGGAACATTGACACCACAGTCGAGAACTGAATGGCAGAGAGGTGATTGTCTTTCTTGAACCCTGCTAGTCTGGCATTTCCAATATCGGAACGATCCATTGATGAGAAGAAATGATTCATGGCACATATAGGTAAAATTAAGAGATCGATCTTTCGTAAGATCTTTCGGTCAAGCACACGCTGCTCTTCTGTCAGCGCCGGAGCTACGGGTTGCTCAATGGGAGGTTTCGTCTTTTCCATGACACCAGGATGAGTCGACTGATCATCATCGGCCAATGCTGTGATTCTATCTGAGGCCATGTTTTACGTTGATAGAGTACCGGAGATAGGTATAGATTCTTGGAGCGGGCAATATTATGACAAGCGAACGGCACTATATATATCTTATAATTCTATTGTGTTATCGTAAATAAAAATAGCTTTAACAGCATATTTTCAAGTCTTTAAAAAATTCCCGAAGGCTCTTGAATGTCAACCTTGGAGCTTGAGCTGGAACAGTCAAATGCGCAATGTGAAGTTTCACCTATGAATCACACGGTTCCACTGCCCCCAGAGTTCTAGTGACCACGTCCTCCAGCTGTATTCCCTTATATGCAGCTCCAGGGGTTCTGAGCGAGGCAAGGACTGATGTTCCTATAGATAGGTCCTATCACCGAGCTTAACAAGTCTTGTACACCCCGGTCACCATGTGCGGGATTTAATGTCTATAAATGCCTCCGTCTACCTCGTACTGCCACCCTGGGAATACCTCATATTCCAGCCCTGCCTATTGGTCCTCGCTCTTCCACTCTTATTTTAGTCACAAGGGAAGTCCAAGGCTTTGGCACGGTGGACCGCCTTGACCCCCCGCATAGCTCATGAATTAGGGTAGCTCGGAAATACCCCAGCATGGTTTTGTGCAGCGAACAACAGTTTTTCCTACTCACTGTACGTGCCACAGAACTACTACAAGCTCGAGGGTCTGAGCTTCATGATACTCATCCATTCAAGCTCGCGCAATACACCAGAGCTACGCGAACCATTTTCGAATCCGCCAAAACAGAACTCATGCGTTATTCTTGCTCCACCATTTCCACTTGAAGGAGATGATCCCTACAAAATTGAAGGGCATTAAATCATCAAATATGGTGATCTGCGTTGTGTTCACATTTAAATCACTATGGTCAATGAAGTTGGCGCAAAATATAGAAGGCTTCACATTGAGCGATTCTTTATTTTCGGATTCAGTGGTGATGCCCAGTTTGTGCATCGCTTTGCATATCTGTATCTGCAATGACTGAAAGCTATCTATTGCCTGTGGTGCCCCAGGCTCTCAGACCCTTTCTGACGTTACTCGACCTTATCCAGAAGGAGTGAAAGATCTCAAGCAGATATTTGGGTTGAAAATGCAATGGCGCCAATTATGCTCGATACCGTCGTTTTTCATTGCTGAAGGGTCGATATTGGTACCTTCTATGCCACGGCGCGGGAAGAGCCGTTGATCCTACTCAGCATGGTAGATATGGACTAACCGTTCATCTCGAAAAGGCATGGCGCACAGCTGGCGCTAACTGCTATCTCCATGTTGTGCCTGTGCCTCTCACCAGGAGGAATTGATGATAGATAGTGTCATATCATTCTTTAAAAGGTGCCAGAAAAGATTAAGGGTACTTAGAGTCTGAAACCTGTGCGATTCAGAATGATACTTGTACACGGAAGTTTACAATATCCTCGGAAGTGTAACCGAACAACTCATATACTGTAGTCCCTTTCTCCTCCTATCAGACAAAGGGTATATGGAGCCCGGGGAATCCTAGCGGGGTTAATTTCCAGCTCATTAGCTCAATCAGTCTTAATCTCCCAAGGATCAGCCTTGGGATTACTCAAGGCCCACGTGATTCCGTCACTCATGACTTCGTCCCACTTTTTGCTCGCCCTTTCCAAGTCATTTCCGTACCGCCGGAATCCATGTGGGACACCGCGGATAACAGTGACATCCGTGGGGATGCTGGAGAATGTGTTAGTACTAAACCGAAATCGCGACAGATCGAATCTCACCTACCCGTTGTCATTGAGAAGCTTGGAATAAAAGAGTGCCTCATCCCGCAAAGGATCTCTCCCAGCAATTCCAAAAGTCGTGGGAGGCAGACTCTTGACTTCCTCCGCAGTCGCATTTCCAGGATTCATCCGCAGATCACGACTTGCGTCTTCTGGAAGGGGCAGTCCCAGCATTTTCAAGAAAAATTCAAGCCGGCTCATCGGCAGAATAGGCGCCTCAGCACATTGCACAAGACTCGACAATTCAGGACTGCGAAGCATCTCCTTCCGTGCTCCATAGTATGACGTAGCAACAAGGCACGGAATCATGAGGACCTGACCCCGGATCTTAGGGCAAGCTGCCAAGCGCTTGTTGTCACCTCGAAGTTGAGCAAGAGCAAGGGACGCAGTCAATTGACCACCAGCAGATATACCGCCCACAACGACCTGGTCACTAAGACCACCCAGCTCGGTGATATGCTCATGAACCCAGACAAAAGCGTCCTCCACATCATCCCAAGCTGTCGGGTATTGGTATTCCGGGGTATGGCGATAGTTGATGTTGAACACGGCAACGGGTGTGCCTTTTTCTTGTCGGGAGGCTACGATACGGGAGCAGATCGCATCTTCGGAGGCGAGGGTTCCGAAGACATAGCCTCCTCCATGGATGTGAATGTACAGTGGAAGTGGTTGTGAGAGTGGAATGCCTGTGGGACGGTAGATGCGTGCTTCTAGAGTTGCTCCGTCACGAGTAGGCACTTCGTGATCGTGGATTTGGACCTTGGAGCTGAGGCCTGAGCCAAGAAACGTCAGCTTAAGTGGATATTTATGCAATGAAGAAAAATTTTAGTCACTGACCTTGGTCAATCATAGCCTGAGCTGCGATATCCTCGCGGTTCTTGTTCAAGAAGTCCTTCAATTCCTTCGGCGTGAGCTGGGGCATTTTGGGCAAAGTCGGCTCGAGTGCGAGCCATTCTGCGCTAGGCACGCCATATTCAGTGAAATCAGCCATTATGTGAGTATTTACAATGTCAAAAGAACTTTAAAGTGTTGTGTATATTAAGCGGAAATGCAGGATGAAGAACGTGCGGGGGATCTTCATCTTAAAAAGAGAGCGTCGCCGCCTCGCCGATCTTCAGCGGAATGTAAACCCCGTCGGCCACTTATTTGCCCGGAGTCCTATAATTTATTGTGCTCCCTAAATTTGCGTTCCCTGACAAATCAGGCAAAGTTTGTGTCGGTCCCCGTTCTCCTATAGCCATACCTCGATTCAGGTACCGGCCAGCAGACCTCGGTTCGGCTTGGAGAGGAACCGAACCCCGCAGAACCAGCCAAAATGGGGAAGCCGGTGTTCTGTCCGGTACCAACGTCAATGAACCGAGCTTTAATATGTAGACAAAAATTTAAAAATGTACTCTTAAATCTCCAAATCGGTCTAAAGTAAACGTGCCAATCAACTATGGGATCAATCATGGACGCCAACATACCGACCGAACCTCCTTCCCGCTCCTTGAAAGGCAAAGTAGCCATCGTGACAGGTGCAGGCTGCCTAGGCGATGGAATAGGCAATGGCCGCGCAATATCGATCCTTTTAGCCAACGATGGCTGTGATGTGGTCTGCGTCGATCTGAACGTGGAGTGGGCGAACAGAACCGTCGAGATGATTACCTCCCAACCTGGCCGTGGACGCGCGATTTGTTTCCGGGCAGATGTCACATGTGAAAAGGATTGTGAAGCAGCGGTGCGGCTCGCAGTTGAGAGATTTGGTCGCCTTGATATCCTGGTCAATAATGTCGGGATCGGTGGCGCGGCGGGAACGGCTGTTGATGTGGACATGGGAGAATGGGCTAAAAGCATGGAGATTAATGTCGGGAGTATGGTCAAAATGAGCAAGTATGCTATACCGAAGATGACACAGAATGAGGGTGAAGTCAAAGGAAGTATTGTGAATATGGGCAGTGTTGCTGGATTGAAAGGTGGCACGCCGCATCTGTTATATCCAACCGCGAAGGGAGCAGTGGTGAACCTGACGCGTGCGATGGCTGCGCATCATGCTACAGAGGGTATCAGAGTTAACTGTGTCTGTCCAGGTGTAAGTTGGATGCTCTGTGATGTTGGGACCTTAGACTGACTTCTCTCAGATGCTTTATACGCCCATGATGTACGGGAATGGTATGAGTGAGGAGGCTCGGGAGGCTCGACGAAAGCGTAGCCTGTTGGGCACAGAAGGAAATGGGTGGGATTGTGCTGGAGCAGTAGTGTTCCTTGCAGGTCCTCATGCTCGATGGATGACAGGAGTGATTCTTCCTGTTGATGCTGGGACAACGGCAGCAGTGGGGATTGGCATGACCAAGAGTGCCAGTGTTAACGCATAATATTAGGTGAAATAAAGCAAAATATAACTTATGACCAATCGAATTCCCCTGAACAGGTGCTTTAAGTACATGTGTCAAAAACCAAAGCCACCCGGTCTTTAATCTTGCCATCTCCTAGGTCTTTCAAGACCTTCGGAAAGTCTTGCAGTCTACCCATCTCTACTTGAGGCTGAATTACCTTTCTTGCGATGAGGTCCAGTACCTCCACAATATCCTGATATTGACCTCCATAGGTGAAAATGATGCTGAGTCGCTTCCGAATACCAATTTTCATGTCGAGCTCATTCTTGCGGTCCAGTGTCCCCACACAGAGTATTTTGCCACCAGGGCGAACTAAAAAACACAATATTAGATATCTCATTCAAGTGCTCTTTAGGGGGGGATCTTGGTTGAAACAATTACCAATATGCTGTGCATCTTGGAACGTTTGATGCTTCCCCACAAACTCCAAAACAGTATCTATTTTCCCTTGCAGGCCACTTTCCTGGATGAAATCCTCCACTGACTTCCCAACTGGGACGATATCTGTTGCTGGGATACCTAGCTCCAATGCGGCATCTAGCTTCTCCTGCCGCAAATCAGACACAATGACTCGGGCACCGATGGACCGCACGACCTGTAAAGCATTGAAACCAAGGCCCCCGAGACCGAAAAGAAAAGCTATCTCATGCTTCTTGACCTCAGCCCTACGAACAATTCCATGGTAAGCTGTAGTAACTGCATCGGTTGCAACTGCTGCCACCCCAGGAGAGATTCCTGTGATTCGATGAGCCGAGATCTTAATATGAGTGAGCTAAGACCACACCTACCATCTGGAAGAGGGATTGCCGCGCGGACATTCACTGCTACGTATTCTGCAAAGAATCCATCCTGTCCAATGCCATGGTGTGTACCATGAGGGCATAGCTGGGCTAAGTCACGCGAGCATTCAGAGCATGTATCTTGCCCACAGCCTGGAACCGCTAGAAGAGCAACTCGATTACCCTATGCCCTCGTTAATGTCAAATTATCAGCTTTCAACATTGGGAAACAAGCTGAGCTCACCAGTTGGAACCTGGAGTCGTTGACATTTCCACCAATCTGGATTATTTCACCGCACCCTTCATGGCCCTGGTTACGTCTCATAAGCAAAATATTTGAAGATACGAAACAATTATTCAAGACGCACGAGAATATACTTCTCGTTGAAGTTTGGACGGTCCTCAATCTCTAGCAAAGGCTGATCACTGTGACACACTAAGAGAAATGTCAGAAAAAAGACTTGTGGCATATTTTCAAGCCCTTGCCTCCAAAACGACAAGTCTGCACATACCGCCCGAGGCCAATAATTTGATCAAAAGTCCATCAGAAGGTGTCTCTGGTACTGGTAACCGCTCCCAAACCTAGATGAGGTGGTAAGCGTCTTTCTGAACTATACCTTTACTACTTGTCATGCTGGGAGAGCTTGTCTTACTGGTTGGGTATTTCCTTTATGCTTTCTCCAAGCATACATCGTGGATGGAGGCGGCAAAACTTCCATATGGCATAGGTGGAGGGAACAATGTGAATAAAAGGATTATAAACTGAATGTATACTACTTGAAAACAAGAAGGCCATCTATTTATGATACAATGAAAGTGGACAACATCTGGGGGACATTCTTGTGGCTCGTCTATCCCCAGAAAGGTCAACCGATGCCCGGCTTCCCCGCATTTGTGTCGGTTACTTATAGCCTTTCTGTTAAATCGAAGACCAAGAATCGAATAACCAGACAAGGATTACACAGATATATGATTCCGAGTAAACTGGTTTGCTTAAATTTAAGCACCTTCTCCAGCGGAAGAACAATTATATGGATACTTCTGTCACCTCAGGGTCTTCAAGGGGCTTTACTAAAAGCCGACGAACACATTCCGATTCGCAATTTGCATAGTGGTATTTCAAATTACTCAACTCAAGCTTGTAAGGCACTGAAATAGACAAAAAAAGAATATGTAAAACTATCTATGCATAGGATGGAGGTTCATCTGCAACCTCAACGTAATAAGACAAATCATTCCCTTCTGTCATCTCAAACTCGGTGAATCCAGTACCCATAAACCGGAACGGGTTGCGACTGTTGTATTCAATATCAAAGTCCTCAGGCCGAAGCTCACTGATCAAGCGATGAAAGAGAATTGCACTACCACCGAATAATGCCGTAACACGGCCGTCGACTCGGTTTCGCTTGTACCAGCTCTTGCAACCACCCGTCCAAACAAGGGTCTTGTGAACCTCGTCGCCATATCTGACAAAAGCTTCCTCAACAGACCGCTTTGGCACAACATATTTGATATCCTCTGTAGCGATCTTCTTGATCCATTTCACGAAGTAATCGCCTGTCCAGTTGAGGGACTCCACCAAGGAGCCGTGACCGCCGAGACAGTTGGGACCCATCATGATGAAGTAGTTAGGGAATCCTGATGTTGAGACAGAAAGGTAAGATTCCGGTTCTTCGGCCCATTTATCTGCAAGGCTGACCCCATTTTGGCCAACAATGGGATAATGAGGACGATGAGAGACGTCGAAACCGGTTGCACAAATGACTAAACATATTTAGTAAGATGGTCAACAATGTTTGAATCCGAATAAACATACCAACGTCACACTCAAATACTTTGCCATCTTCCGTGTGTACCGCATTCTCTGTGATCTTTGTGATGGGGCTATTGCTGAGATTGCAGTTTGGCCGACTGAAGGCTTCCAGATAACCTGGCCCTGGAGTGACGCGACGACAGCCTACCTCCCATTTCGGGATCAACTTCTCGCAGAGCTCGGGGTCATAGTTTAGCTTTTCGGCCATCTGCTGCGTCCCGAATTTTACTGCAGCCTCATTGTTCTCGCCCTTGATAAACTGCAGAATGGTCAGACTAATCGCGGTGGTTCAAAATTGCCGTGACTTACCAAGCGGAAAGCCTTGTTTGTCCGAGAGATGATACCCTTTCGATAATCCTTGTGAGACTCGGGATCATTAAATTGTTGTATCTCTTCCTCTGCATATGCAGGATTCGCATCTTCGACGTCTCTTCCAAGGTGCTTGGAAGGTGGTACCCGGTAATAGACCCAGGCAGGACTGCGCATGAAGTTGATTACTTCAGTACCCGGGAGTTTGGCCATTTGTGGAGTGATTTGAATGCCAGATGAGCCATTTCCAATGACGGCGATGCGCTTATTGGAGTAGTCATAATCGTGGTCCCAGTGAGCCGAATGAGTGAGATGACCCTTAAAATCGTGCAAGCCTGGAATGTCAGGCCACGAGTGATGACTATTTGCTTGGTTAGAACACAACTCAGGTGAACAATTGAAGAGAAACGTACACTAAGACACCCTGAGCAGAGACGAGAATATCACAGTACTCCTCACGTTGCTCGCCATTGTGTTCAATAACTAATCTCCACCGTCCGGCATCTTCCTCCCAGTACGCTCCAGCAACTTTGGTATTTAGCTGAAGGTCTCGATCCAAGTTCCACTTTTTGACGGTGCTCTTAATGTAATTCTGGATCTCCTCTCCGCTGGAGTAAAACCGGCTCCAGTCAGGATTCGGGTCAAATGGAAAAGCGTATATATGAGACGGAACATCACACTGCACACCTGGATAGGTGTTGATCAACCATGTGCCGCCGACATCACTTCGAGCTTCGTAGATAGTATGGTCCACAAAGTCCTGCAGCTCAGGAAATCGATGTTGAATTTTGTGCGCCATCAAAAGACCTGAGAAACCGGCTCCAATGGTGACGACACGCATTTTCCTAGGCTTGTATGCATGTTCGTTGTTAAGCGGAATCGAATATTGATTTAGAGAATTGATTCCATGGTCTCCGTTAACAGCTGCCTTAGATGTTGCTTTCGTTCCATTCGTGCCATTTGTTCCATTAAGGCCATTAGTGCCGTTCAGGCCGTTCAGCTTAGGTACACTCGGCACCTCGCCATTGATCGGTGTTGGAATCGCGACTGTCATGGTGATATTAGAGAAGCAATATGGTGAAATTAAAATCACGAGAGCTTAATATTCGCAGTATGAGTCTTTATAGCGGAGACGCGGATCCACCGTTGTTGATCGGAAGGTTATTAGGAATCCTGATGCATCTCAGACAATCGGTAGCTTTGCACCCTCGTTAGATACGCGGCAGTTTGTAGCCGATTCCATGACTACGTTATTACCAACCGAATCATCAATGAAGCCGATATTATCGTATAGCAGTACATAATGTAGATACCGGTCATAGAAAGACATTCATACCGGTTTCTTACACCCGGTAATGTAAATAAGCAAGATAAGCCAAAGTCCGGGGCCGAAGTTACTTTCACAAGCCCGATTCCGAAACTCAAGAACATTTCTTGTGAATTAGCGGTTCCATCAAGTATGCAGCATAGCAAAATTTGATTTAATCCATGAGTTTCTCCAAAGGGAATGGGGGTTGTGGTTGATTGTCGATTGTCGAGTCTCGGAAACAACTCCGATGTGCCATGGTTAATGTTATGTAGCCTAAACCTAAAAGGTCCTTTGCGGGGATCCCCAGCTTCCCCGCATTATTGCTGTGAATGTGATGTTTGCTAGATCAGCGTATTGCTCAATGTTGCTTGTAATCTCAATTTGACACTTTCAGATTCTCCGTGTTTCCCCTGATTAATTATGTCACCCCCACTCTGGCTCCAGTTCACTGGCCAGCAACCCAAAAGAAAACGAGCAGAGCTGGCCTGCATTGCATGTCACAGCAAAAAGGTACCGACCGCATCATGATTCGGCACTGTGGTCGGATAATGACGTCTGCAGATCCGATGCGACCTTCAAACGCGAGGAGGTCAAGGGTACAATAACTGTACCAAATGCGCGTCTTCCGGGAAGGACTGCCGGTAGGAGACACCTGTATCAATAAGCCAAGGAAAATTGACAAGTACTCATGATGTCTGTTCAGAACGAGACCATCACGACGCGGTCGCCCATCTGGTGCGGCACCACGCCCACTTACTCCGCCTGACAGTAATATCAGCGACGAAGCCAATATCTCCCGTCGCAATACCCGTTCCAGAGCAAACCTAGGCCTCGAGACCGTGCCAGCGCTACCGGATAACATCACGAAAAATCACAGCAACCATGACACCCAGCCTCTTGATTTTACACAGCTCGACCTTCAGCACTCATCTGGCTCCACAGAATCCCAGCGGCAGTTGACAAATGGAGCAATTGACGGATGGGGGTCTGTGAGCGACTCCATAGGCGCGACTGGGGAGTCACAAAATCGAGTTTTATTCGCCGCTGCCAATGATTCGCCTGCAACCCAACGAACCGAACGATCAGAGGACCACTGCGAGCATAATGACAGCTACCCTGTTGGCCATGTATTTCTACCGGAGCTTCAGACCAATGCCCGTGATCAAGAACGACTCATTGCTGAAAGACTCCCCGACGTCCCGAACCTGCCAGACTCAGCCCTACAGCAGACCTTCTCCGAGACATACTTTGAATACTGCTATCCTTGGTGTCCAGTGTTAGATCGAGATAGCCTCTCCGAGGAGTTGACACGTTCTCCACTACTGGTCAACGCCCTTGCAGCAGCCGGTAGCCATGTCAAGCCACCTATGATCCCCCACGACGGGCCGGCGATCTATTACGATCGAGCAACATCTCTATTCTATAATGATAAAGAGGCAGATGTGATGACATCCTTGAAAGCAATCTCCTTGTTTTACTGGTGGAGCCCACGGCCGCCGACAATTCTCCACCGACATTCTTCCTGGTGGTGGACATCGGTAGTGATCCGACACTGTCAACAATTAGGCGTGCATCGCGAGCCTGCACCTGATCATCCACTTCGTGAACAGATTGACCTGAGTCTGCGACGTAGGATCTGGTGGACGGCTTTTGCTCGCGAGCGTCTTACGGCATTATGTCAAAGCAAGCCTTGTGTTATTGACCCCGAGGACTGTACGCTTTCGGAGCCAACATTAGAAGATTTTCCAAAAGTCCAGGACAAAATTAAAGCGGAAGTTTTCATTTATTGGGTCCGACTGTGTGGCATTATTGGAAAAGTCGCTAAATACCTCGTGCGCACTGGTGAATCTCCCGGTGCGTTTCCGGTCCAACTTGCTCGGGAACTTATCCATTGGGTACAATCATTACCGCCGCATCTTCAACTGCCTATCAGTTCAGATCACACGACTTCATTTGATCGAGATGTATACCAACTTCATCTGCCATATCTTGCTGTTATTATTATCATTCATATGAAACGATCCACCTCATCGCAGCCTCTCCCACAGGCCTATCCACCTGCAATTTTAGCGGCAACCTGCATGGCACGGTTGATGAGGGACATTCTTGCCCGTGGCGGTACTAGGTTTCTCATGGCAATTACAGGTTGGTACTGTGGCACTGCCTTTATCGCATTATTACAAGCACTACGCATTGAGAGTCTGGCCAAGAGTGCGAATGAAGATTTGGATATTCTTACTTTGGCTGTTGATCAATTGCGTCAGATGTGGCCTACTGCTGCTGTATTTTATTCTGGTTTCGAGCGTTTACGGCAGAATGCCGTGGGTCCTGATTTGGATTCCCAGCGTGCTCCTGGTCCTGAGCTGGGGATGGGTGATGGGTCAGGATATATGGAAATGACTGATGGTATTGACTGGACCGCTTATTTCCCTTTTGCAACATCACAAACCAGCGGGATTGCGAGCCGACTACTCGTGCCCCATACGGAAGAATTGTTTTTTGACGACGATGTATTCGGGGATGCTATGCTTCAGTTTCAATATCTATTTGAACCTTGCGATACCCTTACGGAGATGAACTTATTTGCATAGATCAACAATGTACAATCAATTGAAATGTATCAACTTATATTACTGCAACATTCACATCAGAGTCAAATCAGCATACTTCCTCGCAGCCACATCCTCCGCTCGTTTTCTATATCCCGGAGCCGGGCCTTGGTACCGTGCAATAATCCTCTTCTGCTTATGAGCCAGATTCTTATTCACGCCCGTCATCCATGAGTCCACCTCATTTGCCAGAAGCCCATCCGCACAAGTGTGCACATGTTCAGTCCAATCAAGCACATTTTGATGCGAAGTCGCCGCCAAGGTAATACCATTATCCCGACAGAATTCAATGAACCGAGCCACCCACCCAACAGCATACTCAATACTGCGAGGAATATTTCCAAACATTTGATGCGGTCCCATAACCATCATCATATTTGGGAAACCCTCAACAAACAACCCCAAATGCGTCCGTGGACCCTCCGCCCACTGCTTCGAGAGTTGAATTCCATCCACACCTTTGAAGTCAATAGCCGTGAATGATCCCGTCACGGCATCGAAGCCCGTTGCATAGATGATCATATCGAAATCAAAATTCTCATCACGAGTTCGGATACCAGTTTCCGTCACGCATTCGATAGGATCATTCTTGACATCGACCAGTCTGACATTTGGTCTATTGTATGCCTCGAAGTAGCCCGATTCCAGCGGAACGCGCTTCGTCCCGAAGCCGTGGCACTTGGGTATAAGCGTCTCGGCCGTGACGGGGTCTGTCACACGTTGCCGGATTTTATTTGCGACAAACTCGCTGAAAAGTGTGTTTGCTTCTTTGTCGGTGTGGATATCACCGAAGTTGCCGAGCCATTTCGCAAAACCGCGCTGCTCATAGAGATCGTTCCAGAATTTCTCACGGTCCTCGGAGGTGAGCGAATGTGTGCTTCTCGTATCTGCTACATGCATGAAGCAAGAAGAGGTCTGAGAACACTTGTCAAAGATATCGGGATAATTCGATCGGATTTCCTCCATTTCGTCAGGCGTGATCTTTGTGTTGCGCAATGGTAGACTCCAGTTTGGAGTTCGTTGGAAGACAGTCAGATGGCCTACTGTCTTGACAATCTCCTGGGTAGCTTGTATGCCCGTCGCGCCGGTACCGATGATAGCGACGCGCTTATTTTCGAAGTTGACCTGCTCTCGAGGCCAGCGCGCCGTGTGAAATGCTTCTCCCTTGAAGTCTGAGACGCCGGGGATGTTTGGCAAAGTGTAGTTGTTCAATATACCGATGCAAGTAACCAAAAATCGGGATGTATATTGCCGACCACTTTCATCAGTAAGTCGCCACGCATTGGCTCCGTCTTGAAAATGTGCCGATGTAACTCGAGTGTTGAACTGCATATCCCGACGAAGATTGAACTTATCGCAGACAAACTCGCAGTACCGTAGTGTTTCAGGTTGTGATGCAAAGTGCTCAGACCAGTTCCATTCATCAAGAAGCTCTTGTGAAAACGAGAAATTGTATGAATAGCTTTCGGAGTCAAATCGTGCGCCTGGATACCGATTCCAGTACCATGTGCCACCTACATCACCACCGGCCTCGAGGACTTTCGCCCGTAGGCCTAGTTGGTGCATTCGGTATAATGAGTATATTCCAGAAAGACCTGCCCCGATGATCAGGACATCGTAATCGAGGTCTTTGTTCATTTCACTGAAACTGGGTTTCTCGGCGCTGCCCATGATTGCGGTTGAGAGCCACAGGAAAGCGGGGTTCGAAGATAGTGATATGTTACACTTATATCCCTTGTGAGATGTACAGTTCTTATGTATAGAGATGTATATGCAAGCTTATGCATCTTGGGGCGAGATACATACTGATTTAATCCGGGGATACACATAGATCAGCGGGGTCGAGGAGATGTACCCCACACTAGTATGAAACCGAGATTGCGCCAGTGTGACCTCTTCGGTTCCTGTATTTTATAATTGACTTCGTACCGAGACGCTTGGAACATGCCCAGGTGAGCGTGTCTAAAAGTATCGATAAAGCCGAGTCTTAGTAACTTAGGCTATTGAAGTGGGCTCGGCTCCATTCGGCGTATGTCGGCTTACTCTACAACAATGCAGCGTACATTTCAATACAACTTTTATCAATTGGGATATATGCTTTCATTGCAACGAGATAGATTGTTATCACATAACGCCTTTAGACTTCCAATAAGCCTCGGCATCCCTCAAAAACGCCCATTTAAGATCTTTCCCCCATCCCTTCTCCTTCCACCGATTGAGACTTAATGGGAAATGATCCACACCTTCCCTTACCGTAGCATCATGTGCAATAATAACAAAAACATTATCCATACAGTCAGCTTCCTGTAATTTCCCAATTGTCTCGATTATTTGTGGAATATCATGTCCAAAAGTCGGGGTAAAGAGGGGCTCGGCAATACTCCGGCCCCGCGATCGTTGTAGCTCCTCAAATGCCCCGCCTGGACAGAAAGGGACATTACCGTGTGGATGACAAGGGTGCGGGTGAATGGAATCGGGTACTGGTAGATACTTCGATGGCCGGAAAATGCCTCCATAGTGACAGACGTCACCACCGAGCAGAACAAAGGTGTCAGGGTTGGAGGTCGTTCTTGCTAGACCGCATAGATGGCCGATGGCGTGGCCGGGGCTATCTAGTAAATAGAATGACCCATCGCCGAAGTAGTCGAATGCGTTGAATTGGCCAATTTTGAGGGATTGGGGGCCTTCGAATGTGATTTCCCGTAGGTTTCGACCCCTGGTAATACATTAGTGATTAGTTTGGAGGTTGGCGAGAGGCTCTTACTTGAAGTCTGTCTCGCTGAGAGGGGAGTCGGGGTTTGTAGGTGCACCGGGTAACATTGCTTCCTTGAACCAAGGTCCAACTACTAGATCTGTAGTAGTTGGAAATGTTGACGGATCACCGATGTGATCCCAATGCCAATGACTGCAGTCTATTATTAGCACTCGAATAGAAGAGAGAATCTATGACCGCACCTCCAGATCACTGCCTGTACCTCTTCGCCTGTAATTCCGCTTTCTTCCAAAATATCGATTACATTTTTGGTGACTTCAATTGTGTATTTTGTTGTGGGAATGTATTGGGCAATCTTTGGTGCGTAATTCTCATAGTCCTTTCGGATTCCCAAATCGAAAACGAGTTTTTGACCTGAAAAATGCTCCAGCAGAAATGAAAATGATGGATTGCTTGGGTGGGTTTCCATGCCCGGAACAGGGGGTGCCATGAATCTATTTAATTGTGCTGGTCCGAAATTGACGGTGTTAATGAGCTTGACCGTGATGGTCTGCCCAGCTGGTACTGAGAAATCCGGTAGTTCAGCCATTGTTGCTCACTTAATGTTGATAATGTGCTGAGATATCTTTCTTGCTCCTATGGGATAATGTCAAAGATGCGGAGAAGCTAACTACTGTAGGTCAGCTAAGATAGCGATCTCACTTCCCCGGCTTCCCCGCTGTTTGACTATCAATACGTGGAATACCGGCTAGCAATTTAACCTTCGGCTCTATCATTCGGTTACTATTCTGGTGTTGCCGATAATGTCAAGTCCCAATCCTGATAATATTCTTTGATCTTGGTATAAAAAATGTAGAGCTATTGTTGACCCATATTGTTCCCCACTCTCCGATAGTAATTGTAGAGATTCCGGGGTAAAGTTCCGGGGTAAGCTGTCGTCTCGGCATACGTACCCCATTGAAGGAAATGGCTGAGACATAGTACCCTCCTATTTTCTCTGATTTGGTTTAAAATACCCTCATAGAACCATCAAACGAGAGTCCCTTCCGGCTCCTGCTTTTCTTGTCCTAGGATAGACTCATTATATTGAGTCCTGCAACATTTTACCAATCATGTCAGATCATGAGAAGCCTCATGAAGACTACATCGAGACCCAAAGCTCAAGCCTGAACCTTCCAGAGGTCGAAAAGAGTCCAACCCTGGACACAGTGCACAATGACGAGGCAATCAAAGTCCTAGCAAACTATACTGGGGATGAGACTTGGACTGAAGAAGAAGAGAGGAAACTCTTGCGAAAAGTCGATTGGAGGTTGATGCCAATTCTTTGCGTCACATATGGTCTACAGTACTATGACAAGGCCATGTATTCTCAGGCTGTTCGTTCCCCCTTATCTTATTTGATTAGACCAATCTAACTTTTCAAGGCTCTCTTTGGTATCGAGTCAGACCTGGAGTTGAGCATCGGCAATCGCTACTCCTTTGCAGCTGCCATTCTATACCTGGGTTTCATTATCGGGACCTATCCTGCAGTGACACTAGCCCAAAGATTCCCCATTGAGCGCGTCGCGTCGATAATTATCACGCTTTGGGGGACCTGCCTGATCTTGACTCCTGTATGCTTCAATTACAGGGCACTTTATGCCCAGAGATTCTTCCTCGGCGTATTGGAAAGTGGTATTAGTCCAATGTTCATGCTCATCGTGGTATGTCCCCCATAGCAACTCCCAGCAATGAAACCTGACCCATGCTTTCGAATAGGGAGGCTGGTACAAAAAGAATGAACAAGCAATGCGCATGGGGTCAGTACCACGTTATTACCTCGTCAAAAGCTATTCTAACACCTCGCAGAATCTGGTACAGCTGCACCGGCTACGTGTCCATCGTCTCCCCATTAATCAACTACGGTCTGGGCCACATAACCGGCTCCCTCACCCCATGGAAATACATGTACTTCGTCGCCGGCGCAGTAACCATTATTTGGGGGATTATCCTCGTCTTCCTCTTACCCTCCGATCCAATCAGCGCTCGCGGATTCAGCGAAAGACAGAGATACATTGCCGTTGCACGACTTCGAGTCAATAACTCCGGCGTACGAAACACGCATTTCAAAAAGGGACAAGTACTTGAATTAATCAAGGATCTCAAATTCTGGCTGATTTTTCTGATTGCCTTTTTGAGTATGATTGCCAATGGCCCTATCTCAACTTTTACACCTATTATTATCGACTCTTTTGGATTTAGCACGTTGAATTCTTTACTATTGGTCATTCCGGCAGGGTTTCTGGGTGGTTCTTATATGCTTATTGGGTCTTATTTGGCATACAGGTTCTCAGATAAGGGTGTTAGGTCTTGGATCGTGTTTACTGCGCAGATGATTACGACCATCGCTGCTATTTTGCTCGTATCGCTGCCTATCGAAGCAACGGGTGGTTTGCTGTTCGCGTGTTATATTCTGCCGGCTATCGGTGGTGGTTATGCCGTTCTTATGGGGTTGCAGATTGCGAATATTGCTGGGTACACTAAGCGCTCGATTGCTTCGTCGGGCCTCTATGTTGGGTACTGCCTTGGTGAGTGCTTTCTTGATGATATGCTATCTTAGCAATGCTGATTTATCTAGGAAACTTCACTGGTCCTCTTGTGTACAAAACGAAGGATGCGCCTCGATATGTCCCGGGCTTTATTACTGTTGTCGTGACATCGTTTGCTGCCGGTGTGATTGTCCTCATCTACAGGTTTATTTGTGTATGGGAAAATCGGCGTCGAGATGATTCGGGAACATCTGAGGGATATGAGAATGCATATCAGGATGACTTGACGGATAAAACGGTAAGCCAACTCTATTTTCTCTCACCTGCTCTTTAGCTTCCATAATCCAAGATTTGCTGACGAAAATAGAATCCACAATTCAGATACATTTTGTAGCCAATAGCTCTGTTTCGATTTTTGTTTATGTACTCCAGAATCTCAAGTGCTTTTCAATGCCCCAGAGGCTTTTGCAGGTGGCCAAAGTGCCTAAGCTGTGAATCGCTTACTCGGTTCAGTGCTTCCAGCATCACGTGAAGATCATTGATATATTCGTTCAATGGCATCAGTCAGGACACAAAAACGTACAGGTGTAAAAGTGTATGATAAGAACAAGAAGGAAAAACGGACTGTGCACGAATCGAATAGAAAGATCCACACCGCACACAATAGCACCCAACCCACATCCCAATGCAACCACGGATGTTCGAAGCGGCCTATTAAAGCTGGCTCACTCGAATCACAAACACCATGTCTGAGTCATCCAATTCCTCACACATGCATAATTATAAACAAGGGACTTTCTGGTTGCCCAATAAACCCGGTGACAAGGCAAATAAACGTGACAAGCGGAGAGAAAGTCTCTCCAACGTAAATGAGACGACCTCATGTTCAATGTTCTAACTCTCACGCCTTTCTGCTGCGTGTCCGGGGACCGCGCTGCTCAGGGGCGGGTTCGCCGTTCAGGAGGACCTGAGGAGCCTGGTTCTCCTGCTTGGTAGATTCGACACCGGAAGCGAGAGTAGCCTTGGTCTCAACCTCAACCTCCGCTTCCTCTTCAGTCTCATCATCACTGCGCTCATCCTTGGTGACGCTGTTGAAGATGTAATTGGCCAGAATGCGCAGGATCAAGTATAGCCAGAACAGGTTCACGGCCTGGAGACTGGCAAGCAGCGCAAAAGTAATGTACTGACTGATCCAGCATTTGTACTGCTGAGTCTCCCAGTTGAGCTCGAAAGGACCCACGGTACGGAACTCAGTCAGAATAGCCCAGAGAATCTTGAGGTTCAGCACATGGCGAAGGTAGATCCACATGCCAACGAAAACGCCAAAGTATGGGATCGTAATGTACGCATCAAGATAGTTCAGTGTCTTCGATGTCTGTTCCAGATGAGTCAGCATTTTTTCCAATTATTCTGTGTTTGCGTGTACATACCGCCAAGAAAAAGTCCGAAACGTCATGAGTGATGTACACGGCCAGACCAATGTATGTGAAATGGAAGCGGTAGCTCAGGGCAATCAACGCTAATGTGATAATGTGGTGTCCGACCAGCTCCTTGAAATCTTTGCGAGGCTTCTCAAGCTGCAGCATGAGCACAATTGCCTGCTGTGCCCAGTAACTCGCCTCGAGAAGGTAGTAAGCCTTGAACAGCGCCTCGTGCTCGCGGTGAGGGAAGTTCTCGAACATCGCAGTGGTGTTGAAGTACCAGATGTCCGACCGCTTCATGACGTACAGGCCGAACGGACCGAAAACACCAAAGTAGATCGCCGTGTAGACCTGCTCCATGAACCGAGCCGTTTTGCCCTTACCGCGAATGCCACAGAAAACGGCGAGCGGGCGAATCAGCTGCTGCATGATGAACTCGCGCGTGAACGAGAGCACGATCGTATAGAATGCCACGAAGGCAATATCCTTCTTACCCTTTCCGTACATAATCGGACCTCCCGGGACCTTGGGTGGCTGCGGGTAGGAAAGGAAAATTGCGCTGTGCATTGGATTGGTCGCGGTCGGATTAATGGCGTAGAGTGAAAGCAGGAAGACCAGGATGATCAGCGGCAACAGCCAGGTGTATTTGAGGCAGGTGTCGGCGAAACGATGGAGCAGCGAGCGATTGCGACGACGCTTTGTATGGGACTTGACTGCGGACTTCTCGGAGTGATTTTCGAACTGCTGGATGCGCCGGAATTGCATGTTAACGTGCTGTCTTCCATTTTGTGGTTGGGAGATTATTCGGAGGGTACATTGAAATGCGTACCTTGCCCATGTCGGGAGAAGTAGGCTCGATCGGGCTCACGTCGTTCATGGTGGACATCGCGGGCGCACTGGTGTCGCCACGGATGTCCACGCCCAGGTTGGACCTACCACGAGGGCGAACCATTGTGGTAAGGATTATTGTTCCAAGGTGTGAATGTCGGAAGGAAGAAAGGTGGATGCGACCGATTTGATGATCGAATCTCACGTGCTTGGAACGTAACGGAAAACGGAAAGAGAAACGAGAACGAGATCGGACCAAGAACCACTTATCCACAATTGATTAAGTATTCACATTAATGAAGAATCATAAAATTTGAACTTGAGTTCCTCCGAACTCCGAGTAGCCTTGGCCCCTATCTTTTTCTTGGTATTCGTTGTGTACACATTTTTCCCTTCCCCTTTTGACTCCACTTTGGCTCCATATCCGGGACTCCCATGATCATGTTACTGCAAAATCATCTTTGCGTTGCATCGATGTCAGGCACATAGCAATTTCTCTGTTAAATTATGATTGAAAACTCGGCTGCGATACGACATCACAATTCGGACCGAGAAAACTCAATTCGGTTTGCGGGGCGGACTAGCGATTCAATATATTAGTGCGATTGGTGACGAATGAACACTTATACTCCCGATGACGACAGAGGCCAGCTCTTATATCTGCATAAATCCGTATTGTTTGCTCTTGGATGTGTTTCCTGGAGACCTCGGGACACAGTACCTTGGCAAGCTGCTATGCGAAAAAGGTAACACCAAACCTTGAAATGTTAATTTTTAGAATCATGAGCACTTTGACTCTGGCGTCTAAGCTATGCCATTGAGCCCTTTGGAAGCTCCCGGGCAAAGGTTTACTTAAGATCCGATTGGCTGACACCAAAACGGAAGGAGCGATCCACCTAATCCCGTGTCTTACTTCCCTGCCATTCCATCATTGCTTGACCTACTTCTGCTCCCCATTTTGGGGATCATTCTTCGGCATCAAATGTAAGACTGAATGACTTCCGGCGCAAACTGTGATGAATGACCCAATCGGAAGGCATTGTTGATTCCTGCAAGATCCCATGGGGCTCACCGCAGGGGCATCAATATCATTTGAGGACATGACCACCGCAAAGCTTACAAAAGACGGTGAAATACACTACCTGGAAGGGTCAGTCCTGTCGAGGTCTAGAGAAGGTTAGGTTATTATAAGTTTACCTTCACATCAAATCCTGCCACACCGAATTTATAGCTGTCACGCTGCATGAAGGACTTCTACTACTGTATGATCATTTCCCTGAATTGCATATATATATGAGATCAAGAATCTATTCAAATCTAGTGGGTATATCGTAATCGCATGAATTGAAGCTCCCAACATGCTCAAGTCAGAGTCGCAAGACCCGAGCTGTCAACATTCCCATAAATCCACTGACTGAAGTTACTTGGAGCGGCCTGGTTACAGGGAATTCCAGAGTTCTTCTGCCCAAGAATGTTTGTGCACTGGAACAACTCGTGCTTGATATCGGTGTTATAGTAAGGCAGACCCAGGCTGGCGTTCACGCTCGTGATGTTCACATTGTCAAAGGTGATGTTGGGGCAAGGGCGCTCGTCAGAACAGTAAATGGACGAAGCGATGTTAAACCGCGAAGTACCATGGATGTTTTGCCACTTCACATCTTCAATCTGCAAAGTCGATGTGTTGCAGCCCTTGTTGGAATCGGCTGAGTAAACACACTGCGACATCTGAATAGGAAGTCCCACGTTGATCATTTCGAAGTTGCGGAAGGTGACGTTCTTGACGAGGCCGGTTCCACCGCCACCCCAGTCGCCATTGCTGGGTGTGTAGATCCGGGTTCCTTGCCAGGTCTTGATGTAGGCGCCATCCATGGAGTTTTTGATAATCACGTTTTCGAATGTAGTGTTCAGGTTGTAGTCGGGCGTTTCTGGGTATTGGCCGATTGATCCAATGGTGATTCCAGTGCCGCCTTCGCAATAAATGTTCCTGGCGAGCAAATTGGTGGTATTTCCCTTGGCGGCGATACAATCGTCACCGTTGATGATCGTGGCATTCTCCACGAGCAGAGAGTCACTCTTCCAAGAATCGTAGCCATCGGTGTTCATTGTGCCCCATTTGCTGTTGCTGGTCGCATTGACGAACAAGTTGGTTACGGAAACATTCTTGCTTTCCCAGACAAATGTGGCCCAGAACTGAGGTTGAATGATTCTCAATCCATCGACAAGTAGGTTGGTCGAGTTGTAGAACGTAATACTCATGGGTCGTCCTGGCTGGTTCGACTCATTTCTGTTGGCGTTGTACCAAGCTTGACCCTGGCCATTGTAGAAGCCGCCCTCGCCGTAGAAGTTCACGTTTGTACCTCCAAACAGCCAGGCAGTGACTTGATCCTGCAAAACAACACTGATAGAGTGGGTTCTCCAGTATGGGAGGTTGGTGGAGAAGCGAAGTTCACCACGGAGATGAACATCACAATTCAGCAGATTGGTTGTGTTCAGGACGGTGTTCACATTGAAGACATTCTTGGAGAAGATGACTGTTCCGTTCGTGCCACACATATCAAAGGCTTGCTGAATGGATGGAGAATCATCCACGGCTTGTCCCTTGTGGACCAATGATTCAGGATACAAAGTACATGTTGTACCTTCATTGACCACCCAGGCCTTAACCAAGGTAACCCAGAGCGCAAGAAACCACAGCTTCATGATGGTGGTTGTCAGCGGGAGAAAGTTAACTGACTTCGTTTGCGTAGAGTCAGAACTTGGAGGAAGTATCTCCTTTATATACTTAGCCGATCAGCCAGGGCATGAGGTACTTTTTTCACATTTTCTAAACTAGACATGACAAACCCCACAAGCGTGGGGAGAGACAATGTTACATGTGACATCATATCACCAACTTACCCACTCGGGGTAAGGCAAAAGCCGGGGGAAATATGAAGACAATATACAAATTTGCATACTGACGACAGGACGGCAATTGAGTCCTGGGGTTCGAAAGCCGAATAAGGTGGGGTGATTGGGTCGGGCCTTGTCCGAACAATATCGTCCATGGGGTTGTTAGTCACGCCCCGCTTGACTGGCCATGGTTTTTCGATTCCAAGAAGGCTTAGTTCAGGAATATCACTTAGCTTCAAGCCCATAAGAGGTATTTCTGGTGATGATCCTTATTAGCATCATTTAACCTGTTGAAGATTTTCGGACATTATCCATAGGGTCTTCAAGGGATCTCGGGTAAGGAACGGCTTGCGCGAATTGAGAAGATGAAGCTAATAAACGCGCCTTCCCGAACGGGCAAAAGGGAATATAGTAGCCTCTCACATCCTGGGCTCCAGCAGGGTCCCGAAGTTGCCCCGATGTAAATGCCCGCATCATGTCGGGGCCGGCATTCGACCCTCGAGACGAACCCTTACCCGAGATCGGCTCCAGCCGGCTTCCCGAAATCGAAACGATCTGCAACACTGGAATTGCCATTAAACAGTCTGTACTCTGTACCGTGCTCGACTTTGCGGCCCAATAATTGTCCAAGTACTATTAGTAAATTGGTGGAATAATTGACATCACTCCAGGTCTGGATTTATCTACAGCCGAGATTCATCGTTGGAAAATCATGGCCTTTAATACCAGATGTGCTCCGTAGTAGCTACAGAATGTTGAGATTTTTCGTGGCAGGGAATATGTTATGAGCTGTATAAGTAAAATCTCAACGACATTGTGAACAGTGCTGCTACCTAAAGATAAGGTAAAAGGGAAAGCAGAGACTATGGTGCTCAGCTAGCGAAAGACGGATACGTAAAGTCGGTTTAATAGCCTTCATCGAGTTTGAGCAAAGTAGCCGTACGGCTGGCAAAGTCTTGAAACACTTCAAGAGTAACCAGATCGGCTGTGGTAATGGCGCGATTTCGTCTCTTCTCCATCTCAGATTTTGCAAAATCAGTCTCCGTCTGCAGCATAAGATGCATTTTGTCATGCACCTGCTTGCTAGCCTGTTCGATGTGCAAAAGCATTGCCAGTAGCGCTGTATAGGGGGCCATCTCAATATCATGTGATCTTAGTAACATGAACTTTTTTTCATAGGTCGTAACGAACTGTGACATTGAGGGAAAGTCTGCTGGGTTGATGGCCAGAAATTTTTTCAGTCTCAACTGGTTTGCGATATGTCCCGTTCCGAATAACTTCTTTGCTCTGTTGATAAACGTGTCCGCAAGGGTAAGAGCATCACCTCGTGTCTTCAAGAGTCTGATGAGGGTGTTGTCCACATGATGCTCCATCCAAGAAGCGATCTGTTTTGAAACGATAACCCATTGCTGGATATACGAACAACAAAGTCGGGCTTTCTCGTCCAGATACTTTCCCAGCCCCAAGGTTTCAAGAGCACCAGTAATGGCAATCAACCAGGCATCAAAACTATCAATATGTGTTAGGTGCTTCACCTTCATCTTTGATAATTTATCGATGAGCACTTTGTACTGCTCCTCCAGGCTAGGGTCCATGGCGAGCGGCTCCCAGTCAATAGTCTCCTTTTTGATTGGCGTCGACATTGGTAAGGTTCGTTGATGTGGGTTTTTTCTCGTGCCAGTGATAATGGTAGCAGTGGTAATGAGATGAGAGGTGGGATGAGGGAAGGTGACTTCCAAGGTTGTTGAAAGTAAGCTGTTGTTTGTGCCAGTGATGATGGTATCAGTGGAAGTGAGGGGCGAGGTGAGACATGAAGGGTTGGAAAATTGTCAGCTCGAAAATTGAAAGACTCCAAGGTTGGTAGACATGTATGGGGCTGGATATGCTTTCCAGTATTGAGGGGGAAAGATGAAGGTAAAGAGAAAGGGAAAGTGAAAGAGAGAGAGGTGCCTAGGTTTTCCAGAATAGATATTCGCTAGGAGACGGAATTTCATCACTTATGATACATACAAATGCCTGTAGGCTAGCTAGAACCTTATAACTACAGACATCTGAACAAGTCAGAAACTTTTGAGATCTTGACTATCACAATAGGTCTGGTCATACCAAGGTTTATCAAGCACGATCAATACCCTTCTAACCAGATCCCGCCACGACATCAGGACACTCAGCGGGTGGGATGTAATGTTGTTGACTGGGGGAGTAATGGTGAGTTAGCCAATATGTTTAAGAATGAGTCAGAGATTATGCGTGGTGAAACGACGCGCCCATACCAAAGCGCAAATGACTCTTTGATTGACCGGCCATTTTTATTCATTCCTATCGCGACAAAAAGGTCATGGGTGTGGGTGTTTTTCCCAATGATATATCCCCCGTTATGGGCCGATCAGATTAGAGTTGGTGTTTAAGAAGACGCCAGCCGTTTGATTGTGGCACAGGTATAACTTTTCTTCTACATGAATTATAGGAGGTGTCGTTGAGACATCTAGGTGGCTGGCATAGTCATATGCTAAAAGGTGCATATTCTAGCACGCACAGTAATGGTATAAATATCATGGAACGAAATCGAAGCTGAGGTATCCAAAAAGCAAACACAAACACAAGCCATGTACAAATGACTGCAGCGCCCTTGAGTGAACAAACATGAATATCATGCATCCATCGTACTCTGCGATCTCATCACACCTCTCCCGAAAAACTCACTAACAACCCCGAACCCGTCCTTCGAGCGCTGCAGCTCCGCTTTAAACAAGTCATGTTGATCGGCAGTGTCAACCTGTCGCTGACGAATGGCTCGCAGTGTAGCATTGCCCGGTGCGCATACAGGACACTGCACGTCATCTTCGACGCGATTGAGACAGCGTTCGTGGAAAGAGTGTTTGCAGAGGAAATGCACGGTGGGAAGATCAAGGGTACCGCCACAGGACTGGCAGCGACGAGATTGGAAGACGACTGGTTGTGTAGAGAGTGATTCGAGTTCTTGTTGTTTGGCAGCTGTTTCAGATTTGTAGCTTGAGATGAGGCGGCGATTCTATTAGAGTCAAGTTAGTTTCGTGAAACAGGAGAGGGTAAAATGGTAAGATAGGTAGAAGTCGTGGGAGGTTCCTTACCGTAGAGATGTCCTTGCGTTCTCGTTCAATATTGTCACTCAGATACTTCTTTACTCGGCCCATGGTAACAACAGCGTTATTGCTGAGTGCTTGGATCACCTGTAATGGAGACAACAGGCCATCTTCATCAATGCGGCGGAGAACAACATCTAGCTCGTCGCCCGCCTCATCGAGGGTCTGGGGACTTGAAGCGAAATATGTCAAGGCATCGACGTAGAGCTGAGGCTCATCGGGGCCATATCGCCGCAACGCTTGAATGGCACCTTGGGTGTCCTTGGCCGATGTAAACGACCGGAAAATGTCAAGACGCAACCCTTCTTGTTCACGCACGAGCGTAGAACCCTCGCGGAAGTTAGATAGATCAGACAGTAGTAAAACATTGGATGTTGAGATTGGGATCTGCGAAAATTAGATTCAGTGTACCAGATACTTTATATCCAGCGTTACTCACATCTTCGCCTTCAATCAGCTTTTTGGCTTTGGTCTCCCATTCTTGCTTCTCGGTTGCATCTTTCACCCTCTTGGCAGTATCCAGATACATCTCAAACAAAGTTGTGAAAAGATCAATTTTGGCCTCTTTGGTCAGTCCGGACTGCTGTCCGAGTGTTTCCAGGAAGTCAATGAATTCTTTAGGATGATCAACGAAAGCAGAAAAGGCAGTTCGTGGCTTCGGAATCTCGTATTCAGGCACGGGTTCCTTGATTGGTTCTTCCTTGGTGACAGTCTCCGACACAGTAGCTGGAGCTTGCAGTCCAGATCCACCAGTCATGTAGCGCAGTGGCAAAATTCCAGCTAGACTTTGAAGAGTGCTTGATGGCTGAGCTTGGGGCTCGGCGGGCATTTCCACTTGTGTTCGAGGCCTGTATTGGCCGGCGTAGTAAGTCTTGAAGAACTCTGTTGTTTGCTCGGGACAGTGGGTCAATAAGACACGGGCGTATTTCATGAGATTATCATATGCCTGGTGAAATTAGCTACCTGCTTTGTCAATTGGGAAGCACAGACGTACCACTTCAGGCTCTAACCGCCATATATACTCGACCGCCTCAGCGTACTTCTTGGAGTCCTCAATTAGAATATCGACTACCATATCATTCTCGCCATGTTTTGTCGCAAGGTACGCTGCCTGCTCGTAATATCCTCCCTGACGACACATGGCAATAGCAGTCTCCAGATCAAACTTCAGCTCACCAGGAGCCTTAATGAAAGAGTCTAGTTTGCTTGTATCCTTCAACTTGGCATAGCAGTTCAAAAGAAGCGTTGTGTGGTCGACAGTGGCCCGGCCATGATCGTGTAACTCTTCAAGATACTCGATCAAATTGTGAATCCGCTGAGTGTCCAAGTACTATGATCTCGGTCAGCAGGGCAAATACATACTCACAAAAAACATCTGACTAACCTTGCGAATGACCTGAGACGGTTCGGTGTTGTCAATGGCCCGAAGATATTGTTGCATAGCAGTATCATAATCCCCACGCTGGTACAAGAAATCGCCGTACTTGCGATAAATGGCGTTCTGCTGTAATGTATCGATGCCGATTTTTTGCGCAAGATTGATGGCCAGAATGTAGAGATTGCGCTCGTAGAGAATTTCCAGTCTCTGCTGGAGGCTCTTCTCGCGATATCGAAACAACTAAAACTGTCAGACAATGCTATAAAATGTCAAGAAATCCCAATCGTACCTTGCCGTCAGTAGTGAGAAGATACAAGTCACCCCATTCCATAAAGATTTGCTTCATCGGCGACACAAGTGTCTCATTGTGCGCAATGAACTTCAGATCGGTGTCCAGTAACGTGAACGTCGTCGTTCCAAAGATCTCATCAGCTGGATTAACGCTATATTTGCCTGGTTTGCTAGACCCAGCTTTAGGCGGGCAAACCAGCGCCACATAATCGTGGAACGAACGAATGGACGTCTTTTGGCCCTCAAATGCATAGCTAGGCCCACGACCACGGGGCCCATAAGTGTAAACGGCATCGTCTCGGGCAATCAGGATATCTCCAGTCTCCCGATTTAGAGTCATGCACCCCAGCCCACATCCCGTATCCTCCAGAACACGAGCTGGCTGGCCTTGTCCTCGGCCCGCGATAACCAATGTCAAGATACGGCTTGTAGTGGAGATGTACAGCGCAGTCACCTGGTTATCTTGCATTTCCAGCCCTGTGATAGGCTCTTCCGACTCAAAAACAATACGTTGGCGCGCACCCCGATCGTGGATCAAATCGCCGCGGATAATGGTAACTGAACCGTTCGCGAAGCCGACAGCCACCTGCGACAGATCATCTACAGCTGCGAATGCGGATATCTATTTCGTATTAGTCGGGCTGAAATAAACCCTCAATTCCTCACTTTTCCGCGGTAAGTAAGGTTCAATAGGGATCTCGCGCACCGGAAACTGTCGTCTAGCGTTTTGCACGGAGACTGTCGATAAACACCGCGGTCCACCATCCTTTTTCTCGGTATCCAGCGCCCAGACCTTGAGAACGGGCTCATTTGACAAGTCCTCTGCCACAGTCACGAGGAGCGAGGTTCCATTGATCTGCTTCATATGGTTGATCGAGCCCGCATCGTGCGCCTTGAACGAGCGCACAATGCGGAAGGATGAGGAGAGGATGTGGACGAATCCATCGGCTGTGCCAAGGAATAGGTTCGCGGAGCCAGTGCAAAGGCTTGATAGGTCACTCTAGGGGCTTGGAGTCAGTGGGCAGGAATGGCAACGGGGAGAAGACAAGTTGGAGAAACGTACACCGAAGAGCGCGGAGCTCTCCTCTGGTAGTCTCACCGGGGAGACGTCGATGAAGTTGAACGCTTTCCACTGGATACATAGTCAGAAATAAGCCACACAGGGGTGCGTGGGAGTCGGCATACTGATGTCAGTGCCATTTGGGCTGCTGGCCGGCGATTGGTGACGGAGCTAAGTTGGAGGCGGCCTGGAGCTATCCCCGCTGCGGATGCACGGACCATTTGGTTCCTGCGGATCTATAGTTTTCAGTAAACAAGAGAACAACTGGACTGGTCTAAGATCATGAAGAAAAGAATACCTGGTAAATATGACAGAAGTTTATTGAAGCTCACCGGCATATTATGTTCTATTTTTGAAAATGAATCTACTCTTCTGATGCCTACGCAACAATAAACCATGACGACGCTTCGTTAACAACATATTCGAGGGCTCTATAGTAATTTTCAAGAACGAAGCAATGAGATCAGCATACCAACATGAGATCCAGCTAGGTAGACAGGAAAGAGAAGTCTGACAAAAATTGATCTTTGATGGCAATGGGGGTCAGGGACAGCCTGCCAGTTGCTATATACATGGAAACGTCCTAATCCCATCGGCTCACGTGACTACGAAGCCGGGTTAAGCAGATCATGGAATCTAAGTCGATAACAGGATACTAGATCATTGATGCATTGAGCTAGGTACAAAAAATTCATTCATAAATCGTAATGGCCTCTATTGAAAGCTGGAGGTCAAAGCACGCTGTACAAATCCAAATTGAGAAAGGGGGAATCAAGAGCCAAGGATAAACAAAATCAGGAGAAGGGTACGCTCATAGCCAAGAGTCTATAGCAAAATCCCAAGTTCTATCCCATGTGTACCAAATGAAAGGCTAGAAATGGGCATCAGATGTGGTTGATTGTCCATATTGATCGAGATCAAGGCATCCTTCAGGTAAAGCTTTGCTGTAGCCAGCTGCCAGCATCAGCGATGGCCTGACTGAGATTGAAACTATCCGCGGTTCGGAGTCCTCCTTGCCCATCCTGCGCATTGGTAGGCGTAGATCCGCTAAGAACAAAGGGGAGTGAAGTGCCTTCTGTAGTCGATGGATGGACAAATGTATGATCGGGTGGTGGGGAGTGTGGAGAAGGAGGATGCGAGCTTCCAGCTTGAGGCTGAGCTGTGTATGACTCTGGGTCAAAAACCGAGATTGGAGATGAGGTGATGGGAGAAGGAGCTTCTGCTGTGTGGATGGGTCGTGACTTAAGTGGGCTGGTCTTGCGCGGTGAGATTGAGCGAAAAGCTCTTGGTCTTTTCTCTGTGCTGAAAGTAAAGGGAGTAGCGGCATCGATCATGCACTGTGTGCTCATGGCCTGCATTTTGCTCTTCTCGGATTGTCTGCTCTCAGGCACTCTGAAACTATGAGGTAATGCTCTTTCCGTTGTATCGGGCCTAAAGAGAGGCGTTTCCTGTGCCAAGAGGGACTCGTCGCCAACGTTGGCCATTGCGCGCTGCTGGGCTGGTGTGATGCCGTATTGAGCGGGGCTCTCCAAGTCATCCTGGAAAGATTTTTGTGCATGCAACAGAGCCGCTTGTGTAGATAATTGCGTATCTGGACTGGTTTGTTCGTGGATTTTTGAATTCTCCTTAGGCAAGATTGTCGAGTGAAGAGATGGCACGCGGTCTGAGAAGCCTGGTGGAACCGGCACTTGCTGCGCAGAAGGAAGCTCGTCGTAGGTATTTTGTTCTGTTGCAGTTGGGAAATATGTACTCGTAAAGGTCGTCCCCTCTGTATCATTGGCGAATCGCAGGCTCTTCGATAATTGTACCGCTTGGCCAATTTCCCGGCTAGCTTTCTCAGGCTCACCCGGCCCAGGGCCCATCGTCTTCGACTCTGCTTGACGAACAGGCTCTACTGCCTCTATAGGCTCCAGTGTAGCGTTATTATGGTCCCCATCGGCTGGAATAGATGGCTTTGCAGCAATCTTTTCTGTAGCCGGTGACTTGGACTCAGACCGCGTACCCGGGACAGGTGCACGTAGCCTATACTCGAAGCGCGCAAGCTGCGAAGTCGAGGATACGACACGAAATGAGTCGCGTTTCTCACCACATGGAGAAATCGTTCTAGTCGGCGAGGGAATAGCAACGGTGGGGCTCAGGTTCGGAGCTTGCGCTGGCGATCGATTACCTTGTGGAGAAGACTTGGCTGCTGTTATTTGACGCAGCCGCTCAGAAAGCGTGGCTTTTGAGGGCGTAGCTAAGTTTAAAGAAGTATGAGACGATACCGGAGCCACAGAGCGCGGTTCACGAGCACGAGGCCCAATCTCCCACCCGCTATGATCACTCTTCGGCGTTGGAGAACTAGGCGGTTCAAACGATTTGAAGTTCATTCGTCGTCTGTCCTTCTTCAGCCAAGCTGTTGATCCAGGCCCAGCAAATGTAGTATCGTCTTCCAAACGGGGCTGCTCTTTCGGTCTCTTAGATAACCGGGGAGAAGCTCGGCTACTCTCCTCCGCGCAAGCAGTACCGGACGGCCTCTTCTGTCCTGATTTGGGAGGAAGAGAAGCTCGGTTGCCAACAGAACTTGCCGAGGGCGAAGCGGGGACGAATGGAGACGCCGAAATAGTAGGACGAGAGGGAACCGCCACATCCTTTTTATATCTCTTGTTCCGTATATCGGTCTCTTGAACAACCGTCCCAGGGGTTCTATTCCGCACCCCAGAGTCTGTAACGCTCAGCCTCGTGTCGGACTTCGTAAGAACCTTCCTCTTCTTCTTCCACGGATTCTTCCACCCCTCATCGAACGGCCCACGCAGCGCCGCGGAGGCGATAAACAAAGGCCGACCCCGAAGATACGCCTCTGCTAGTCTCTCGATACGCTGGCGCTTCGCAGCACGGGCCAAATCGTCAAGCTCATCATCGGAGCCTAGTAGCTCATACGGATTCTGGTCTAAGTCGGCAGGTGGAGGGGAGCATGTTTCGAGAGCGACCGGGGAGACGGGTCGTAGCTGGTTTGGCATCGAGAATTAGAGCGCCGTTGCGCGGCGTTGGTGTTTGAGGGCTGCGGTCGGAAGCTGTGACGAAGCATCCAGACACAGACCCGTTTGAGGGGTTGTCGTCATTTCTATGGTCTTCTGGGTTCCTGTCGGTGAATTAGGCGCCTAACGCGAATAGCACTTAACGCGTGAAGTGCCCCAGCAACGGAGGGGGATTATGTAATAGATCGGCCAGATCTAAATCGACGATATCAACCAACCTTTATTACCACTTCCACCTGTGACCCGTGGGGTAACGCTCTCAGCTCATTCGCTTTTCACTAGAGATCGATTAGAGGCAGCTACCGAGCACTCAGTCTATGCTCAGTCCACACCCAAAGAACTACTCAGGCCTCGCCCCGCTGTTGGTTCACGAAACGCCTTGATAGCCATCTGTCGCTAAAAAGCAGCCATCAAGACTCATAATTGTGAGCTCACGAATGCCAAAAGGATGGTGTATAAGCAGCCTAGAGCTTTCATGACCTCCAATTTCAGTAATCTTGATATATTACTCAATGAGTCGTGGATAGCAATAGCTTACTTGAATATACGCTGCGGCTTCACTATCTAGGACTTTATTAATAATCATTCCATTTATAGAATATAGAACATTCAATGTTTACGTGCTACACCCACAGGTCCTTCAAATATAGCAATACGATTTTCATTTCTGGCTTTAGCTAGCGTGTAGATACAATTTCAAATATAATCAGAGTCCACCGAAAGTTGGCCCACGCAATCAGGACCAATGTGCCTACGAAGATTTAGGCATGGCAATTGATGGTGCCACCATTCACGTTGACTGGAATAGAAGCACTGGGGTTTCCGTCAAGATCAATGTAGGTGTTTTGAGCAGTCAATGTCGTAACATAAGCCCAGTTGTTCTTGAGCACGCAGTTGACCGACTGGGGGAATGCAGTCAATTGGCCGGATGAAGCTACTACTTGTCCACTGGCATCAACTGAAGTGCCAGCAAAAAGGCTGCTGAAATGCTTGTCGGTTCCGTCGGCCGAGAATGTAGCACCGGCATTGGCACCTGACTGGTCGTTTGACAAGGCGAAGGTAACTTGAGGATACGAGCGAGCATCAATGGGGCCGGCAGAAACGGCAATGGCGAGGAGGGAGCAGAGAGCAATGATAGACTTCATTTTGCTTGATGTGGAAGATGAATGAATATTTGATGGTATTGAAGTAGATTGGAGCTTTGATATTTGCAAACTCGAGTTAGGATGTGTTTCTGTGACTGGATAGTAGACTGGGCACGGCAATAGCTTCCTTTTATATTCCTGATTGAATACTTGGCAGTCTAAGAAGCAGGTCTTGTCATGAGGTCGATCTATTCTTGAAAACTCGGATACGGAAGTTAGGGCCCCAATATCTTCTCACCGTGCCTGCTCAGCCCGCAATGTTGGGTAAATGGGGCCACTGTCATCGCAGGGCTATGGTATAGAGCTGCACTAAATGGTACGCCTAGATGCTGACCCGTACAACTGCAGCTCTCAGGGCGACAATATCCAATCACTAATCGTCTACACCGGTAAAGTTGACTAGAATGTGGACGAACGACATGCACATTTCTCAAATCGTAGATGATATTAGTCACATGTACATATTGGCACTGCCATAACCCTGGAGTGGGGGGTATAGCAACTGAAACGTATCCTATTGTATTGATCAAGAAGTTCCAAGCCGGCATCGTATTCCGAGTCCCTGATCAAAAGCGAATCGAGAATAACATTCTGGTGTGAGATTTGCCTCCGTCCATCTCGATTCAAGGTGAGACAATCTATGTCAGCCCATTGAAGCCTTAGCGACAAGTGAACTCTGATATAAATACACATTACAAAGTCAGGTTGAAGGACGAAGAGATGGGTTGATTAAGCAACGAGCGCTCGCTCAAACATACAATAGAGAATTATTAGCGGCGCCTATTCTATATACTGTTATCATTGTCACTGTGCTATAAATGCTGCCCGTCTTTTGGTATGCACTGTAAGCATAGTAGGGAAAGTACCAGTCAAACTTCTGTACATGAATACGAGATTACGAACCTTAGCATGATGAACCAGTAACTCGTGGTTCTGCACGGTCGCCCAACTTCTCGTATTTTTGAATCATTGTCTTGGCAGCAAAGTCACAAGTCACATATTGTGGTGCTTCTAGAATAGTGCGATCGAATACCTTCTTTCATTCGAGGCAGTGCTGCAGTGAAACCTGGGGCAACATGGCTCGAAGCCCTTCCACCTGCCTGAGACATCACGACCTCACAGTCTCATCGGCCGAGACAAGGCACTAGAGTGGAATTTCCGCCCCATGCCCTTAAACTTTTCACATTGCTCGGTCTCAATCTACCATCGCGGGCTACAGCTTCGTTTAAGTATGATTTCAGAACAAGTCAAATTGTTAGGTCAAGTTGGCTATTATATTAACGCAGCCTGTCACTCTCTGAAACGATTTCTATAGTCATAACTGACGCAAGATTGCATTCAATTAGGCCATCCATTGCTCGGTGAGATTCTCAATGCAGTCAGAGGAGCGGTGAAATAAGTTCCCCTTCCGCGAACCTGGGACCTATGAAAGCTCAAAAGAAGATTTATTCTTCTTTATTCAGGAAATGTGGGTTGCAGGACAACAGGAAAGATGAGGTTTATTGGATGTAGAAAGAGTTATAACATTCATAATGGTGTGGCTTAGTAACTGATTCCTACACTTTGATACCGCAAGAGAGCTTATAGACAGTTGCCAGAATCAGTAGGAGTACACATTGGAGCACCGAGCCAGACATTGGAGATGAAATAGGTATGCCCGCTAGTCTTTCATTTCATATTCATCATTCAACGAAACTTGGGTTGATGGAAAGCTTTTAGCTGACATTGCGTTCAATGCTGCATGCATATGAGGGGTTTATGTGCATGAAAATGGTGTTGCTAATAGGTAGACCCTCTCTGGGGCAACCAGTCATTTGTTGGAATCTAGCCTGAGTGGCTTGTCGGAACTGATTTGAATCGATGATCATATGCGGAAGGAAATAAGCGAAGGGCTGCAAGATGAAGCCTGCCATCGTACGTCTATCGCGAAGACAGTCTGCGTGGTGTAACCCACCATCAAGCCTACGAAATACATTTACACAAAATTTGACAGTGAATGAAGATGTAAAACCGATAATACCATACCATATTCACATGAAGTAATCCACATGATCAAACAGTGGACACAATGAGGAAAGAAATGAAGAATGATCAACAACATGCCACCGCGACAGCAATCGTCCACAGATATCAAGGGAGTTGATTTGAAAAAGTTATGGTCATCAGAATTGGATACATTCACGCAACACAACCTAAAGCATACACGCCGCGAAGCCTCAGGATAATATCAAATATCAAACATCAATATAACATAAAGTCACATAGCATGGCATTCGTCTATGATAGATTCGATCGGGGTATCGATATCGATTCGAAGCAGCAGGCCATCGAGGCAGGCCGGGCAAGATAAACGTAGAAAAAGTGAAGAAGTTGCATAGAACAAAACTGACGAAAACGGGGAATTGAATGGAAATCATTCATAAGAAATAAAAAAAAGTCGTCATTAGGTAGTCATCATAACGGAGTTCTCGGCTCGCTCTTTCATTCGCATGGCCTGTGCCTCGAGAGAGCGGACCATCAGTTTCGTCACTGGATGTAAATTATTAGTATCATATGGTGCATGAAATAGGTAGTGGTGTATCTTACCTGGCCAGACGGCAGCCCGGTCCAATAGGCTTGCCGTGGCAATCAATATTTTACATCCGTATCCTCCTTCCACCACACTTGGCAGACGTTGCATAACACTCAGCGCAGACATAGAGTTGTTGTTCTGTACCTGGCGCTGCATCTTGGTCTCCACATTATTAAGAATCTCCTTGATTTTGTCCACTAGTTTGCAATCTTCGTCCTCGAGCAACATGACACCAGGTACCTGGGTGAGGTCGAGATCATCTTGACCCAGGATACCGAGGTAGGGCCCGACCCGTTCTTGGACTGTAGTGATCCACTCAGCCAGCACCTGTGAGCAGTCAAAGACACACATCGCGCACTGGATGGGAAGTTCCCTTGATGTAAACTCGGCAAATGTGTTGCCCAGTCGATCCGACATGGAAATAGAGTCAGCGGCGTAGAAAGCTGCTTTGCGTAGGTTCTTTTCACGCTTGGACTGGCCGATGTTGTACACACTCGACAAGGACTGCATTGGCTGTTCTTGGGTAGGCGTTTTTGAGATTGCGAGATCTGCAACCCCTAGATCATTGATCGATTCCCTTCGGTCATCGAGTGACCCAGTAAGAGATGGATCTAGGGGCACATCGCCCATGGCTGTGTCGATTTGTTGGAAAACCTCGCCACCACGTGCTAATTCATCTGCCATGCCGTTCCAATCTCGTTGCCAGAATGCCTCTTTTGTTCGACCCAGATTAACAAATAGTCGGACATACGCCAAGTCAAGTAACGGGATACTATCAGCGGACAAAGGCCCAGCACCAAAAGGATTCGGGCGTTCGAGGCTGTGCACAGGGTTACTTGCCCAGGCTGCCTGCCACGCTCGTAGGGCGGGTTCGATGTGTGATTGCATGGCCTCGGTCTCCTGTGCAGTCCATTGTCGACCCATGTGCCGTTGTCGAGTTTCCCATATATAATTGTGAAGTGAATATATAAGAGCGAGACAGCCGAATGTGCTAGGACGATTTTCGGCATTTATTGGATCATCTGTGCTGCCACCGCTGAAGAAGAGATTCTGGGACTGGTTTTGTTGCTGCCGTTGGCTGGCTGTGAGAAGGGAGGTCAGAGCAGCTGAAAACGAGACACTTTTCTTTGAGGCAGTCTGGCCTCCCATCTTTTTCCACGCCTGGGGAGATTCGGCAGCCCAGAGGTCTTCTTCACAGGGTAGGTCAAGTCGAATCTCGGAATTTGTCAAAGCTGGCGCGTGATTATATGCCGACACTAGGAAGCTGGAAAGGGTGAAAATCGCGTAAAGAGTGCGCTTTCGTTCTTCGACCACCTTCCAGTTCAGCCAGTCTCGTCTTTCCTTTGGCTGGCTGAACGATGAAGACATCCAGTTTTCGGAATCATTCGAACCATTGATTCCAGCCGTGAGATGGTCCTGTGGTAGACTTTTCGGGTCCAAGTGGTGTGTCAATTCAGCTGCACGAGCCAAGCTGACCAGTGCCGCGCAGTGTGTGCTAGCGATGTCTGCTGATGTCTTGTCCCCACATGTGTGGCCATATATCACATTCAACAGCATCGCTTGTACCAGCCAGAGCGGTGTCGTGTGAACCGAGTTGTCGCGACTAATGTTTGAACGATTCAGAGCTGCAGACATATCGGCCTTTCTGCGCTCTTCTAGGTACAGCTGAATCATCTTCTTTGCGGCCTCGAATAGTTCCTTAGAGGCCGCTGGGTCGTGTTCATATAGTGCCCCGATGGCAGCCATCGAGAGGATCAAACAGCCTCCACCACCTGAAACACCAGTCGAACTGAGATTGAGGTGTCCGCTTGGCGTGCGCAGATTATTGGTATATTCGGGGGCCTGAAAGTTGAGGGTCGGGGTGTGAAGAAAGGGCAAGTGCGGGTGAAAGTAGTTAAGATAGGCCGAGATATATCGTTGCAAATCGGAGGTACTAGGCAGTTGACCGGAGCTGTTGAAGCCAGTCGAGCGGGCGAATAGTTCTCGGCTGTTTAGGAGTCCACTTGCGGGTTGAGAATACTTGCGGTGATTGAAGCCAGTGGGTTGCGACATGCTCGCTAATAGAGCCTGTCGTGTGGAGTCTGTAAATGTATCCGTTGAGAGTGGGGAATGTTGATTTCGTAGGGCACTATTCGGGAAAGGAACGTTGAGAGGATTAGGAGATTCTCCGCTTGTTGCCATAGAGGATGATAACATACTCTGCGAATGTCCCCCCACGATGGGCTGGCCGACCGAAGTCATGGATGGAGGGGTAGCATATGTCTCTCCAAACGGGTTCTGGGCCATCAATGCCTTGGGCGATACTGTCTCCGGCTGGATCCCCAAGTCGTTCAATGTGGTCGGCGAAAAGTCGATTGTCGCAAATTGGTTGGCGGCGGCCGAGTTGTGCATAGGGAATGGGTTGTGCCAGCCATTAGACATCGGAATGCGGTTTGGGCCATCTAGCATGGCCTCGCTGATGCCGCTCTGACTACCTGTGCTCATGGCCGACGGCGATGACTCGTCGATTACTGAGTCGTTTCCATTCCCTAAAGCCACGGCCGTGTCGAAGCCGTTCATCCAGTCAAAGTTCATTTCCTCGTCCATCATGGGGTCCGTGGCGGGGTGCATGCCATGGGGATGATGGCCGAATGGGGAAGAAGGGGAGTCACCAAAACCCTGGGGAGAACCTGCGAAGTGTAATTGCGCGGGATTGATTGTGCTTCCATGGCCCATCAGCATACCATCAATGCCCAAATCAAAGCTGCCATATACAGGCGCTGTCCGCAATCCACCTGACATGTCAATGGGCAATCCTGAAGTCTCTATTTTAGCCAGGCCGTTCTGGTGCGTATGACCGGAGCTGAAACCGCGATAATCCATGTTTGATGGAAGCGACCCCAGGCTGGGGTGATACGCATGCCCTGAGGGGGTTGGGGCAGAAGATGGGTTGCCCGAGTTAGCGATTCCCAATGCGGCACCATCAATGTGACTGATTGTGTTCGCTCTGGGGCGCATGGAAGATGTGGAGGAATTGTTAGCGATGGAGTTCTTACGAACCCGATTAGCACCGCCCGGGGCTGCTGCGCCGGTGCTTTCACGACGGCCATTCCTCGGACGAGAAGATGGCGTTGTCGTCATATGCAGTTTTTGTTGATGGCGAAGCAACAGGTCACGGCGAGCAAAGCACCGGGCGCAATCGGGGCACTCGAAGGGCTTTTCCTTTGTGTGCGAACGTTCATGGCGCTTCAGATGCTCCAATCGCGCAAAGGAGCGACCGCAGGTGGTGCAGACATGGGGCCGAGGCTTGTCTGTCTTGGGGGGAGGGATATTCCCATTGGCGGCTTGGCCATTGGCCTCGCCCTGTTTCTTCTCCTTGGACGGAGCTACCGATATTGCGAGTTCAGAATTCGCAGTTGAATGAGCTAATTGGCACCAGAAAGTGTACTTACCAGGCATATCTCCGGGGGTTTCGTTGATACTGGCTAAATCCACCACGTTTTGGCTATGGGTTCGGTTATGGCCAACCATAGCATCAAGTAGCATCCTAGGAAATTTCAAGAAATTGCCTCAAAAGACCAGAATCGCCCGTGGTCACTGAGGATGTGAATTGGGGAATGCGGGGGAGGGGAAGTCAGGCGCAGCCTGGAATGAAGGGTCTCTCAAGTCTCAAGTCACTCCCGGAGTGACAGAAGAGATTGAAGCGGTCGAGATAAATTTACACTATTGTCGCATCAACGACTAATTCGGTCGGATGACATCGGGTCAGCATGTTCCTTTTTCTCTCCAGGATTGGTGTGCGTCGAGCCCAAGTCATCACGATCAAGGACCCAGGGTAACGGGGGCGGCTATTCATGGGACCATGCTGGAGCGGATAAGACCCACCAGAGAGGGACAGCAGCTGTACAGCACGTTTCTATCGATCGGGAAAGTCGAGTATGTCGAATTTGTTCGAACGTTTGAATGGACACAATGGGGAGGAAGGAATAAACAGGTTCAGAGGACCTGCAGCCGGTGGATAAGGAAAGCCGAGGATGTTCTGGGGGAGGCAACATCAGCAAGGCAACCGGCGTTAACCATGATAGACGGGTTGCGCAGCACGGTCGCAGTACCCCCAATCAAAACTTACAGTGTCCAACAGGAAGTTGAAGAGGAATTTCAAGCTTCCCGAGCATCCATTGACTAGAAAGATAATTCGCCTCCTGTCACAAAGTCACGAAGCTCAAAGTCTCTCTTTCGCAGCTACAGCATGCGAGTGGAAAGATCCGGAGATAACCGAGATAGCGGACAATGGCAGATAAGCCCAAGATCACAAAGAAAAGGACAGGTGAGTGTGAGGAGATGAAGAAGATAGAAGGTTGAAGGTTGAAGGTTGATGTGATAGAAGATGAATCCGAGCAACGATTACGCCAAAAGGTACCTGGGTCTTGGGTAGTTACATACCCGTGGTCCGGTGGTTCGTGGCAGTAAGTGGCGGCTTGGGAAGCTTCGTATACACCAAATACACTAAACCCACTATGTATTCTGTAATTAAATTAAATTACACCGTTACAAAGCACTAGACTAAATTACATGGAGGTACGCGCCCCGGTCTCGCAATAAACGGGCCCGTAGGTGCAGGTACAGCTCCCCCCACGTTCCACGCACGGATTTCCAACCTTCCTCAAGAGTCCAAGTCAACACAAGTCAGCTATTATGGTCATTTATGATGATTTGATTACCCTTCATAAAGTATTAAAGTATGTACTCGAGGACTCCAATACAGTATCAATGATCCACTCTCCAACACGGCCGAGAAGCGCCAATAACCGGACTGCGATTACCCAAGGTGATACTGAATGCGGCGTAGCCCCGAATCTTACGACCACGCACGGCCTGCTCACCGGATGCCCACCAGTTCCTGGCTCATGTTATCGATGAGCGTTATTGGCTCCAATAGACTGGCCGCCACGCAGTTGCTTTCTTGGGTCTAGTGGCGTAACCAGTCAACGCGGCGCTAGTATTTTGGCTTCCCTGGTTACTCCGGGGTTTGAGCCGAGGACGGGAATAGCTGAAACAGCGATAAGGAACAAAGAGAATGACTCCAAATGGAAGCCTAGACGACTATGACTATAATTCTCAAATGTAATAATAATATCTTGATTTAGAGTAGGGTAAATTGATTAGTCAAGAATCAAGACACTTCGTTTTGGAGTGACAGTCTAGGCTCCTCGACGTGGCTCGGGGTCTCCTCGGTAGTATGTATGGTCAAGTCATCCTTCCACGCCTACGTATCTATCAGCACACCTTTCTCCTGATTGCGCAGTAGGTTTCCACGGTAGCTCCGAATGGTCAAACCAATATTAAGTCCCCAAATGTGACCTCACATCCCGTGAAAGCCAACCCTTGGACCACGTATGAAGCACGTTACAACCCCTGCCACTCGGAAATCCCCCGACACAAGGACGATTACAATCTCGGGTCCTCGTGACGGCGATCGGCAATGAAACGGTCCAAAACAGCGAGGTTGGGAAAGGTGGGAAAACCTGCGACAGCCAAAAGCCCCGGCTGCGGTCTATGATGTGGCCAGGTACCCATCAAGACCCACTCAAGGCTGGGGGCTGAGGTCAATGGCGACCAATCGAGGTAGGCGGAAGGATCCGCTAACAGGCCCCAATTTAAGGGAGGGCCATGCGCCATTTTTGTGGGGGAAGGACTTAGCCAAAGTGAAAAAAGGGTTCGTGTGGGGGATTTGCCATGATCAGCTTATGGATTTCAAGGAGGTAACCATTGGTGCCATGAAAGGGGAATGTCTGGAAGAGCGAAACTTGGCTTTGTGAGTGGTCGGGCTGTTTTTGGCAACTTTTGCCACTCTACAGTGTGTCTTGTGGAAGAATGTAGGCTCAAGGGCTAGATTTGAAGCTTCCGTACTCCGTACTTCGTGGCACAGGTAGGCAAAAGGCATCCCCTAAAGTTTCTTTCTAGAAACCTCGTGAGGCCTTCTGACTTGGCACGTTGCAGCCACGCCGGTTTGAGTTTGGTCGCACGGAACGAGGAAGCACCCCGGATTCAATTGGGGCGACCCATTCGTCGTGAAATGCGGCTGGATCTGGGGTTACCGTGCCCGACGATCCCACTATTCGCCCGTTTCTTTCTGGGGCTTCCTTTGTCCCCATATTTCTTCTTTTTCTTTTCTCGTTTGGTCTGGGGAGGACCCGAACTTTTCGGATGTTGGCGGAGACCGGGGATCCCCTGGTAGAATTGTGGATTCTTTGGCTTCCAAGAAAAGACAATCGCTATAGAGAAATTACTCTCAATAGGAAAATCCAGTCGCACGGACGTCTCGTTTGCAGAATCCCCAGACCCGAGCATGCACACTAACGTAGACTAGATTACTAGCGGCCTGAGAGAGCTGCAGGTGACCCGAGGTGAGTCAAGGTCTAGTGACAAATGAAACGACTCCAACTGCGTCACGGGATGTGGTAATGCCTGATCACTCCGGGCTTAACCTCCAAAATCCGGCAACGCTATGCCGAATATATGCCACATGAGCAATTTAATCTGCACAATCGAGATGACTTCCTATCCCGTGTTACCTTAACTATAGCAGAGAATTATGATATGGCGTGGAAATGTGCTCAATGGGATTACCTTTATAGAATTGCGTGTATTCAGTGTACCCTCCAACCTCAATGAGATAGCCCTAATGACATAAATATCCTTTTTTTTTTTTTTTTTTTTCTGGCTGCTTCACAAAAACATTTGTTGTCATAACAATGCAGGTCCAAGAGCCGAAGTTAATTACTAGCCAATCTCAGTCTTCTATGAGGCCGAGCGCACTATACTCTTTGCATTTACCACCAATGCGCCACAGCCAACCTGACCAATAAAACTCATTCGCAACCCCTGTCTCAATAAATTCCCAGGAAAACTTACCTGCGTCATTGTACTGCTAGAGAAAGATGTTGAACCGAATCCAATGTTATTGCATAACCGCGCTTTGCGGGTGATCGCTGGCAACTGTACGCGGTACGCCAACAAAAGCCCATAATTGCATACAGATGGGCGAATGAAAAGACCTCCTCACATTCCAAACCAGGCAAATCAAAAGCAACACTGATCATAATATCCACAAACATGTGTGACCTTACTAATGCCACAGAAATTCTCCGATGCTCCAATGCAGGCATCCCGGTCCTGCAACGGGCTGATCGCCCCATGGCCTGTGCTCGCACTTGTGCACGATGGCATCAAGTCCAGCAAAAGGAGGATCCACTAGTCTCCATTTATGGGCTGATCGGACTTCACGCCGTTTTGGCGTTCTGTTACTTCGTCCTGATTTGTGCAATTTGCGACCCTCATGGAGTAGATGCCGCCCTGTTTTCAAACACCGAGTCTCTGAAGAAGTCCACAGAGCGCCTTATAGGCGATTGGTCGGACCGAATCGATCTTGCAGAAAGGCTCACCAGACGTTTTGTTCTGTACTAGGTCTGCAGTCCTAGCGCTGCGGTGGACCTGCAAACAGCAGTACCCTCAGAGGGTCGTGGCGTTTCGCTTGGGCCCGCAGCACAATGCAGAAGAAATGATCTTTGCTTCGCCCCTGGCGCTCGGGTATGGATGAAATACCCCTGGGGCTCTATTCGCTGGCCTTATGCGTCATTTTGTGAGTTTTGATCCACTTGTGACGATAACGTCGGCGGGCGAAGGTCCGCTGTCCCGCCAATGGAGACAGGGTGGATTCGACAAGGATTCCACTGATCCTGTCAGGCAAAGCCCGGGCCATTCTTTGATGTGCAGCTCGGGTCGATCAGATACGCGACATGCGATTTGCCGCTTACCTTCCGGCATGTAACCCTTTTCCTGTAGTAGTGTGTGGGCTTTTCATGTCAACAGAATACTGTAAACATCTGCGTAATATGGGTACCGTGGGAATATGGCATCAGTCTAAAATTCTGTAATCTTGCAAAATAAATTTTCCAGAGACACCAGGGGCTGCTAAACTACATCGTTAAGCCCGGCAATAAAGTGCCGGTGATTGCCCGACGGCGGATTGGATCAAACTAATTCTCCTGGCGTCCCATTCAACTTGAAACTCTGTGAGATTTGCGACGAGTACGAAGTCTAGACGGCAAGCCATGGCCAATGGCGCTCCACTTTAGCCTAAGAAGCGATGCGAAGGAAACAACAAGCGGCGGTCGCCTGAGGTCCCCAATTGGTTTAGATGATGCGCGCGGGATTTTTTGCAAGTGCGGATAGGCCCGATGCTTGATAAGCTGGTGTCAACAGCCACACCACTTGACATCGAATCTCTCCTACGTCGTAGCGATCCATAGTACATTTTTTCTATTTACAGAAGCGACGAAGGATGTCACCATTGCGCACTGTCCACTACGCATGCACTACCGACCCAAACAACTAGCTCAACTAGCTCTCTGGGTCGGTAATCCTGGTTGAAAACAGGCGCTGATTAAGCTGGGAGCTCATTGAGGCGTCTACATCCCTGCGCTGGCGATCAGAAAGTCCGAGAGTAGGATCCGATGATCTAGCATGACATCAACCAGTACATCAATGATCGCGAATGCTCAGACCTACAGTACAGCAGTTTCAATGCATGAAGACGATCATACAAATTGCAGTGGCAACTGAAAGTACCATGTGTAGACAACAATATGCGCAGTTGGGGGCGATCGAGCGGGATCGGCATCAGAAAGTGGTCAGAGCGAGCGCTAAGACAAGCCCAAGAAAACAAAAAGTCACTTGAAGAATGCATATCTTGATTGACAACGATAACAGAATGACTGTTAAATTGGCCAAAGGCACAAAATACGACTAAGTCAAACTAAGTGGATCGTAGACTTCAATCGTCAAGGCTGGGAGTTGACCGGTGACTGATAGGGAACGGAAGATCGCGACATTGCCCGATAAGAGCACGACTATGGAAGTTGCTAAAACCAGTAGCTCTGGCGCTATTCCTTTACGCGGCTAGTTGTTTATCGTAGCCATTACGCCTGATAGCATTTCCGGTGATTTCCAACGGAGAAATGCCGATGCTGGAATGAGTGCCTTAGCCTGGCCATCTGCAGCACGTCGAACTCTACTTGGTTGTAGTGCATGATCACCCTACGGAACGTGCAGGCGTGGGATGGTGAGAGCGGCTAGATCTGATGTGATTGACTGGTCTGCTTCGCCGTGCATTAGTTGTATTTCGTATTGTTTCCAAGGTATTTTCAGTTAATGTTTTGCCGGTTTCCGCAGGTGGGTAAGTATACAAGCAGTGAGCTCAGCCTATGTACTACTGAAGTGTGGAAACTGCAGGTTAAGAAAAAAAAAAAAAAAAAAATTGCATGATTAGTATCCACGTTGGGGTTTTAGTGTTATATACACGGTGACTAGCAAAATGATCACAGATGGTACCTGAATCCGATCAAGTGTCCACTGAGTAAAATTCGACTAAAGTAACCGAGGAAACCATCTCAAACTGCTCCGTCTTCATGCAACACAAGTACAACCGCGCTGAAATCTGTCTGACCTTCAACGCCACAGACGAAACACCCATAGTAATCTTACAGTATATTGCCCAATACCACCGGAAGCGACGAGCATCCGACTCGCAAACAAAGTCTCCCGAATCCATGCATGTCATACCTCGGCCATACTTACATCCGCCCCCAAGCGACTTTTTGCATTCACATCAAGGATCTACAGTAGTGGACAGTCATCCTATGTACCTTTCACTTATTCTACATATTTTGTCCATACTACGTAAGTCTAAAAATAATCAAATGCGCCCGCTAGATACAGCACAGCATAGTCAACCATATGTAGCTCCCGTTCGCCACAAAATAGAAAGACAATAAACGAGGAAATCCAAAGCCAAATCGATCGACCCTCGATCATCCAACAGTCCACAGCCTCTCAAAGTATATGCAAGCTACCAGCACCGCTACTGGCCCAAACCGCCCCTCACCCGCCACTAAACCCGCCAAGTACATGATCATAGAACCGACTGGCCTAGCCTGCATGTCGCACCCGACTCGGGCCCATCCAGGCGCCGAAATAATAGCGCACTGGCCCTAACAACTGACTCCGTACCCACTACTTGCTCCAACGTACAGCTCCGAGCTAACCCGCAAAAATACCACCCGGCTCTTCGAGAGTTACGCTGAAGCCTTGTACAGGGTACTTATGCACAACCACATCTTCCAAGGCTTCTTTACATATTACCACGGGCGAGTACCAATACATGAAGTACGGTACCTGGTGTAATAATGGCGCGAGATGCACCGGAGTACCTCGTGCCGGACTACTCAGAGCTCGGCGGGTGAGTGTAGCTGTAACTCGCACGCACTAGGACATGTTTTGCATTGCAGCGGGTTGCCCCTCCCCCTCCACGTTACTGTTTATTTTTGTTTTGGATTTGGTTGGCTCCGGGGTGCGGAATTAGTAGTGTATAATTCCGCTGTGGGATTGGTGGGATATACTGGTGGTTTATAGCTTGGAGCCCCGGTGGTAGAAGGTATTGACTACAAGCAGATTACCTAGGTACCTATACCTAGTACTTGATCAAATAAGTGAGCAGTGACATCACCAGGTGATCTGAATTGAGAATGGATATAGACAATCCATAAGTAGACCGTCCACTGTTCGAGTTTATGTTAATAAGGGAATAATTTTTTTCATTGCTCTATCACTTCTATATGACAGGCTACAACTCCAAATCGTTAACGAGCAAGGCTCCACGGTGCTCGAATGGTATATGAGCAGGACATCACACATGACTTTTAGGTAATTACAAGTAGACTTGGTCGCTCATCTAGACACTGATGGTTTTGAATACACTGTAAAGAAACAAAAGGTTAGCATTGCAAGTATCAAAATGATGTATATATCAACATACCTGAATCCGCTGCCACCAGTGGCCATCAGGGTACCCGGCATCTGAGCCTGCCAGTGCACCTCCTTGACGGAATCCATATAATGAACGAAAAGAAGCTGCGGGGGGATGTCGGCCAGGCCAGCCTCGCGGCTCTCCTCGTCGTCCAACTCGACAGCCAAATCCCACAATGTGACAGTGTTGTCTGCAGAGCCCACAGCAACCACACTGTCATCAGATGGGTGCCATTCAATACTGGTAATGGGCTCCTTGTGGAAGTCAAAAGATGCGACAGGCGATGCGCGGATCTGGGAAGAAGGAGAGGCAGCATCCGGCTTCCAGTGACGCAGATCCCAAACGGCCCACTGGCCATCATCGGCACCAGTCGCAAGAAGGTGGAAGGTCTGGTTGGACCAGCTCATAACGTTGACATCGGTGTTGGAGATGTGAACGTCCACGGCAGGCTTGCGGGACTTGGATCGCACATCCCAAACCTTCACACTACCGTCACTGCTTGCAGAGGCGAAGACATTCTTCTCGTTCGGTGACCACTGGAGCTCTTCAACGGAAGAGGTGTGACCGAGGAATGGGCGGGTGTCGGTCACCCAGCCACCACCCTCAGTACGGGTAGTCGCATAGATCAAACCGTCATTGTCACCAGTCAGGAGCTTACCAAGGGGCTGGAGCGGGGACCAGTCGAGAGCGTAACCCTCAGCCTTGTGCATGCGAAGTGTGGAAAGAGGCTTGGAGGCGGAGGGGGAAGGATGGTGCCGGGCACATCGAAGCTGGTAAGGTGGGCAGTGACGTCGTGGATGAGAATCTGCGAGTTCTCCAGCATAGTAGCCGTCAGGGTCTGTGGGGGCTTGGAGTAATCGGCCGACTGGGACGGGGTCTGGTGGGCGCGAATGCGGTTTGTCGTTGAACCCAGGGGAATGGACTTGTGCTCAAGAATGGGTTCACCCATATCATCGTCGGAGTCCTCGTCGCTCTCCGAATCCTCACCGTCACGCTCCATTTTGCTCAATGAGCTCATCTTCAAAACCATCAATTCATTGTCTTTCGATTTAGATCCCTCCGCCTGTGTACCGGCGACGGCATAAACGGTTCCAGGGAACGTCTTGCGATTGTCGCCAAGCGAGTCGCGCACAATGTCGAAGGACAGGCAAGGCCAGGGTGTGGTAAGGGTGTGAAGCATATCGTAGGTAGAAGGATCAGGCGAAAGAGTCTCTCCGGGCGCCAATTTTGTCCGTCCAGGAATGAAAGTCTGCTTGTCGACGTCCATGCCCTCTGTACAATCCAAATCGTTAGTTTTCCAATCACTACTGCAATGCCAGAAATTAGACATTGAGAATAATAGCACCTACCACGCTCTTCCTCCTCACGCTCTGCGTCTGGGCGACCATCGACACCAGCTTCCAGGATCTCGTCTTCGCTCTCGAACTCATCCTCATATTCATCCTCAAACTCCCCACTTCGTCGGGAGTAGCGTCAAGCATTGGGCGATCGCCCGCCTTGAGGGCAGCATCCTGCTCCTCAGAGGGATCTGCGGCTCTCTTAGACATGGTGAAAGTGTCAAAGAGATATGAAATAAGGTTGGGTTGGAATGGAGGGGAAGTTCGTCCGGCGATAAGAAGTTTTTCAATAAATTTTGGGCGACAGCCGGTGCCCACGCTAATCCTATCGTGGACTAGCGCAGATCCATGTTTCCCGCATTATGTGAAGTTGCTGAGCTGAATCGCCAGTCTACACAGAGATAATTAATCTCCGGGCGCGAACTGCCTCGTGTTCCTGCATTGAACATTTCATCCCTGTCTTCAATCCTCCTTTCTTTCCTTCTCCCCCCTTTTTCTTCCCATCATCTCCACAAATCAGTGCCAGCCGAGTCTCTGTTTACACCGCCCTCGATCGGTTCGCGCCCACTCCCCCGAATCTCAGACCCTGGCGATTTGTCAGATCTTCCTCGGTCGGAGGCAAAGGTAAGCATTTCAAAGACCCCTTGAATACTGAAAATACTATCCCATTGGGTTGTACTACCATCAAGACCAAGTAATTGGTCGTGGTTGGTGATATATCACATGGGTCTCTCCTTTCCCCGCAGGTGCTAAAGGACGTGTTACGAACAGGTACTCAACGCAAGGAAGATTAATTCTCTGCTCCTGACATACCCTCCCCGAGCGCCAGAATGGATCCGCTACAGCAGCCTGTCTCAGAAGTTCCTGCTGTTGCGGAGCCGCAGCAGCCTCCTGTCGAGCCCCAGGCGCCAGAAGTTCCCCAGTCGCTGCCAGTTCCGTCCGAACAGGAACAGCCTGTAGAGCAGACAGAGGAGCAGCCTGCCCCAGTCAGTGTCAACGTTGAACAGCCCTCTGATGATGCGGTCGTTGCACCGGTCGAACAAGCTGCTGGTCACGTTCGAGTCGATCATGGTTATGCCAGCGACTCAAAAGCCCACTATCACTCTCGATCCACCGAATTCCACAACTCCGCTCCTGAATACCATCCTCAAGATGCCGACCCAGCTTCTCGCTTCAATTCATCACCTTCCCTGACTCAGCAGCCTCAGCTTCACCCCGCATCGCGTCCCGGCTCTGGCTTTTCAAGTGGCCCGGAACGACATGGCATGTCACAGCCACAGCCATCGGAGGTCGCCCAGAGGGGACAGTCGTCGCAGGCTGCGAAGAATAGCGTGGTCATCAAGGTTGGAATGGTCGGAGATGCTCAGATTGGAAAGACCAGTCTGATGGTTAAGTACGTCGAGGGTAGCTGGGATGAGGACTACATTCAGACACTGGGTGAGTGTCAAGAGACTGAACTCGGTCCAAGTCTTTTTGCTGACCAGACAATCTCCCGCAGGTGTCAATTTCATGGAGAAGACCATTTCAATTCGTAACACTGAGATCACTTTTAGCATTTGGGATCTTGGTGGCCAGCGTGAGTTTGTGAACATGCTTCCGCTTGTTTGCAACGATGCTGTGGCTATTCTTTTCATGTTTGATCTCACCCGCAAGAGCACTCTCAACTCCATCAAGGAATGGTACCGCCAGGGCCGAGGCTTCAACAAGACAGCAATTCCCTTCTTAGTTGGAACCAAATACGACCATTTTGTCAACTTCCCCCGGGAAGACCAAGAAGAGATCTCTTTGCAAGCGAAGCGCTTTGCTAAGGCGATGAAGGCCAGCCTGATCTTCAGTAGTACCAGTCACAGCATCAATGTTCAAAAGGTCTGTCTCTCTTCCTTTCGATCCTGTGTCCCGTCACTAATCCTTGCAGATCTTCAAAATTGTTCTCGCCAAGGCATTCGATCTTAAATGTACCATCCCTGAGATTGAGAATGTTGGCGAGCCCCTGCTACTCTACAAGTCTGTCTAAGGCCCCAGTCTCTAGTCGGTCTCATGATTATGTACATTGGGATGAAGTGATGCTCTTGACGAACGATGCTGACTCCTGGCCCTTGAGGTCTTCCATTCTGTGAATTCTCTTTTCTTTTTCCATTCTTCCAATCATGTATTCCACGTTTCTCTTGTCTGTGTGGCATTGCTTGCATGATGAATGATAGGTGAATTACCACCAAATCTGCAGTCTGAAAGTTAGCCTGACTTATCCTCACAGTTCCTTTGCATTTTTTTTTCTTTTCCTTTCTCTGTGTTCATTGGGGATATACCCCCCCCATCCATCCATATGGACATACTTAGTCTTCTCTTCTCTGTTTTCATATCTTTTCCCTAGAGGGGCGCCTTTCAGCCGCTCCAGGCGTTTGGGAGTCCAAATGACAGGCAACATGGAAATACAAAATTCGAAAATAATATTGACTTGTAACTATACTACCTTTCAACAATGTTTTTTTTTTTTTTGCCACACAGGTACAGATATAGATCCATGGATATGGTCCAAATATAGATTCGGGACCCATGGCGCATGCGGAGGCACACCTGGCCCTCATTTGGGGCCAAATCCAGGTTGAGCCGCCTGTTTTGACTTTCTACCTTTACTGTTACATACTGCTGTGACTGTGATTGATTTGGGGTTTAAGAGTCTCCACCAACCCACCCGAACAAGGCTGAGTGTTAGTCTCGCGCCAAGCCACTGGCGCTTGAAACTGTCGTTACAGTCATTCCCAAGGTCAAAGATTCCTGCTGTGTCCTTCACTCAGCCTATCCTGATCAAGGTACGAGCATCATGACTGAAGAACCACAGCTTGGCTCGATTCAAGAGCGGATTGCTGCTTTAAAGCAATCCCAAGCCGCTCACCCATCGGGCCCTGAGCCACCGTTATTCCGCCCGGCTGCCGATCGCGGCCAACCTCCCAGACCACCACCATCGTACGATGAGAGCGAGTCCACTTTTGACGGCGACTCGTATAGAAATAAGCCCTCAGATGTTCGGACACAACGACCGGCGGTGCGCCCCTCCCCCAACACCATCGCCACGACCGGAACTGAAGCCTAAACCGAAAGTTCCCCCTGCGCTGCCAACACGAAAGGACCGTCCGCCTCCTCCCCCTCCAGCGCGCTCTGACTTCGCGGAGAGGCGTCCCGCATTGCCGCCTCGCAGACCGACAGAAGATCAATCACGGAGACCATCGATCGAATCAGTCACCTCCGATGCCTCTCACTCTACAACTGCGACGACCGTGAATAGTCTGGGACGTGGCGCATCGACAACGTCTGTCAATTCGACTAGCACCACTAGTACCACTGGCAGCGGTCGCATCAAAGCCCCTGCCTGGGGAGAAACAGAGCTACCTGTGTTGCCTCCCAGACGTATCAGAGAAGACCCGATCGACGTGCAACCGCCCTCGCGCTCAGAATCCAAGTCTGACTCCAGGCTCAACGGGTTAACCAACGGGTTAACCTCGAAGCTATCCTCATTGCGAGGCAAAGGCGCTTCACCCTCGCCAACCGTCAGACCATCACGTCCTGCTTTGCCGACACGCTCGTCAATCCGATCTGAAAAATCACCCGCGCCGCCGCCTCTTCCTGTGCGACGGCCATCTGGACTAGACGCACCGACATATAGGCCTGATGAAACGAATGAACCCGAACAAGAAGACCGCCCGAGCCTGCCGGCTCGGAGGTTACCCCCGCCTGCAAATGCTACAGCTCTGGACAATATTCGACAGTCCGGGTTCGGTGGGTTGAAGACTCCAAATCTCCCTGTGAGACCGAATAGCACACCAGCAAGCAACACCTCACCGAACGGTGTGCCTCCACCTATCCCCCACGGTTCTCGTCCAGATCTCTCCAGGCTTCAAGCTACCAAGCCAAAATTCCATGGCTCCTCCCCAGGCGCCGCACAGCCTCCAAGTTCTACGACGGAGTGCTTGGTATGTCGAGACTTTTCCGGTCCAGATGCCCGGGGAGCCCAGTATCCACGCGCTTCTCTCCCGACACAAGATCTGGGCTGGTTAGCGAATGAGCTGACTGCTCCATTCCCATCTCTGACCGACAAGGCTAGAGCAATATTCTCATGGATGCATCATAACATTCACTATGATACCGTCGCATTCTTTAATGATAACGTGAAGCCATCCACTCCCCAAAACACCCTAGCCACTGGATTGGCTGTCTGCGAGGGTTATGCAGGGTTATATGCTGTGCTGGCCACGAAAGCTGGATTGGAAGCCGTTGTAATTGGAGGTGCTGATAAAGGTTTCGGTTACGTCCCCCTAGCGCCAGGCGCACGCCCACCACCTTTCAAAACAACCCATGCCTGGAACGCCGTGAAGATTGACGGCGGACGCTGGAAGCTGGTCGACCCATGCTGGGGCTCTGGCTGCGTGAATGGCAAAGGCATGCCTTACGAGCCAAAATACAATCCTGCCTATTTCTCCATGTCAAACGAGGAGTTTGGTCTGAAGCACTACCCCGAAAACACAGGCTACCTCTACCGTGAGGATGGTCGCTTCGTCAGTTATGAAGAATACATTGTGATCAACCCTGACATGCCAGCCGGCTTGAAGGCCATCAAAACCTACAGCGATGCCGATAAACACAGCATCGGCCGCAGGACCCTGCAGCCAGAGGGCGGGGAGATCTCAGTATACAGCGCACAAAGCCCGCTTCGTTTCCAATTCGGATTAGTCTGTGAACACTGGACACTGGCGCGGCACTCGCGTCTCAAGCCTGCTCTATTCCTACTCATGATTAAGGGCGTTGACGGACGGAAAGACGATCGGCTCGTTTTCCGACATATGCCTGGCTCTGGTCCAGGCGGCGGTGGCGAGTTCTGGTACGTGGATGTAGATCCTCGGAAGCTCGGTGCACCTGGCCAGAAGGTATTACTTGCTGTATTGACGAAGTTTGGTGAGCGCACGGATTGCCGCGGGATCACAGCTGAAGAGTATGAGTCTCAATGCGGCCGTGTGGGAATGGCATGGGCATACATTGCGCAATGGGAGTTGGTGAAATGATGATGATCATGATGATAACTTCGAATTGGGAGGCTTAGCCCGTGAACATAGGCAAATAATTAATGTTGGAAATCATGTCCGACCCTGGAAACAGTCAATGTAGACCAGGGCCTAGTGAGGATGACTGAGAATGCACGAAGCATAGCACGTGTGCTTATGGTTTTAAAGTTCAATGGATCAGTCTCTTTGGAAACCCCTCATAAATCATGTTGCTGACCTTGGGATCAGCATAATCTTGGAAGACTGACCGGGATCAAGGAGTTCATGCAGACTCAGTCAGCACTACATATTTGATCAGTAACACATACTTGAGTCACATGAATCTAATTTGAAAGCTATAATATCACACTTGACCACTGATTTCTCACAATGTGTATTTCGAATGAGCATCCCTCGCTATGGCAGGCCCAAATACGCTTACCCAGTCTTTTCTTGTCATATACACATTTTTTCTCGGCTGGTGTCAACAATGTTTTGCTTCACCCCGATCATTGCCACTTGGTGCTTCTGTGAAAACTAGCAGCGGACTGATAATTGGCCATGCTGGTCCCCAATTTCCTGATGTCTCTGAGTACCTGGGCATTCCATATGCATCACCTCCAATGGGCCAACTACGATTCGCCGCACCCGCGTCATTGCAATCAAAAGAGACTCTCATAGCAGATACCTACGTGGGTTTTCATCTCACTTTTTCTCATTGCCCTTGAGTCTGTAGTCACTGATATTTCAGAATGCTATGACAGGGCCCGTATATATATCACATCCCATTGTGAATGAGCTATCTAATGAAACAATAGTAACTGTCCATGTCAGAATGACACACTTCCATGGTACCCTGCATCGACTCCTCAAGCGCCCAGAATTATAAGCGCATTCTTGCAACAGCCCGGTCGGCAAAGTGAGGACTGCTTGTACCTTAACATATGGACAAAACCTGGTTCTTCCAAACCGAAACCGGTTCTACTGTGGATTCATGGTGGGCGTAAGTGCAATCTACAACTGAGGTCTATAGGCATTTGCTGATGCCAGTTGACTCCAAGGATTCGTTATTACCGGCGCTGAAAGTTCCTATTATGATGGACAGGCTTTAGCATCCAAACATGAAGTCCTCTTGGTGACAATCAAGTGAGTTGGCTCAAAATGCCTCCAATATATACTTTTGAATACGAACATCTGTAACTAACAATCCGGGTATCACAACCTTGAAGTTACCGATTAAATATATTTGGCTTCTCAGGCGCCCCAGGCCTTCCACAGAACGTGGGTCTTCTCGACCAACGCATGGCGATCGAATGGGTCCACCGCAACATAAAAGGATTCGGCGGAGATCCAAACCGCATCACCATATTCGGATCGTCAGCCGGTGGTACCTCTGTTGACCTATATTCCTACGCCTGGGCGCATGACCCCTTGATCAGTGGACTGATTTCTCACTCCGGAACTGCGCTGAGTTACATACCCAATACAATCGAACAGTCAGCAGACGCTTTCTATAATGTATCCACATCTCTGGGATGTGGAGGTCGCTCTGAGAACCAGGGCTGGGTCTTAGAGTGTATGCGCCGGAAACCATGGCAAGATATATTCAACGTCTCCAACAGCTATCCCCAAATACCCTCGGCGACAGTTCCTGAGCCGGCTTTCCATCCTGTCGCAGACGAGGTAACGGTTTTTAGTGACTACAATAAACGATCTGCTAAAGGGCAATTCGCACGTTTGGTAAGTCATTTGTTGATCCATTACGTCTATTCAACCACATGCCTGGATATATATTTGAACTATCGGAATGCTAAGTTTACAGCCATATCTGGTAACCTGTAACAACAACGAAGCTGGCTTCTACCACCTCGTCGCATACGCAAGCAACATCACAGTGAGCGACAGATCCTGGAACGACTTCAACCTCGCAGCATTTACGTGCCCCAGCGGTGAAACCGTGAGATATAGGACAGCTCATGGTGTCCCAGCATGGCAAGCTCGATACTTCGGTGACTGGGACAATCTGCGTCTTTACCCTGGAAGCGGGACTTATCATGGATCTGACCTGCCGGTGTTATTCGGGAACACTGAAACAGTCAGTGGGATTCCGGATAGCGAGGCCGGAAAGGAGTTTTCTAGGTATATGGCTTCTGCTTGGGTGGCGTTTTCCAGTGATCCGGAGCATGGACTGGAGAAGTTTGGATGGCCGAAATACAATCCGCATGGTGAGTTTTAAATTATGATGGACCCTGTTTCAAGATGGGTGTTAATCTTGAATAGGGAAAACGTTGGTTGGACTGGCCTATGGGAATTCAACTGTGGAGTTTCTCAACCCGCTGCAATTTGAGTATGGATGTGCTGATTTACAGGGGGATGTACTTCTTGGAGCGGGTGCTGTTTAGCTCATTTTAGATGAGGAATGGGAAGTAAAAACGGTTCAATAACATGAGATTTAGCTATCAGACGGCTTGAGGTTCTGATTTGTGTTCAACACATTGATCATTGAAATTGTCAAACTGGCCTTTCGACCCACACATCAATCTCAGAGACTGGGACGGAGCGCTAATTGCAACTGGTCCAGGCTTCTGGGATATTGGGTAGATGTCAAGCTCATTTCAAAGTATAAGACCCAGATTCATTGGTTGATTGAACCTTTTGAGCAGAGATAATGAAGGTACGATAACCCCAAAGAAGAATTATTATCGTTACATCGTCCATAGGCCTTCGGCAACCCCGTGGGGATGGTAATTGGCGACACTTGGGCAAGCTTTTGCTGATCCCTCGTCGTTCCCGCCAACACTTGCTGAACTGCCGACAAAGGCCGTGCATTTACTAATTAGCGAATCCATGGTTCCATTCCAGGCGTGTACTCCTGAGCGCAAAACTCTCTTTCAAGTGGATCCGTGCACCATGACGAGGAGGCGCGGGAATTGGACCCTAGCGCGGCCCATTTCAACAGCCACGGCGTCGCATCCAGAAGGTACAGAGTTTAAGGCGCAAGGGAAAAAAGCCTCAACCGCAAGAGGTGCTTATTTACGCCATAATAAATTACATCATGGATTTATCCGGAGTAGGGCTGCAATTCTTCCTCCAGTAATAATCTCGGGCAATTAACGGAGTTGACAATGTATCGGGAATCGGGTGGGCCGTGCTAACACACGGCCTGTTGAGACTCTCCAATTGAAGAAAGTGAGATCTGCGTGATGATGTTAAGCGAAACTTGATTTTTCTCTCTAATATCTCATTGATTGTTCCCCGCGTAAACAGTGAATTGCGGAGGAGATGTCTGGGGAATGGATTCCCGGTGAACGAAAGTGGCCGTGGTCAACCCCGACTTCCCTCCGCATGGAAGAACGCGGAGTCAATATGGAACAACCCGACACTTCATTTACCATCTTTGGATCGTAAGAGGCTTCTTTTGGGACCCACACAGACCGAAACCTGAGCTGTAACCGACCAGCCCAACATTGATGAGACAAAAAACTTTGAAAAATATTTTTCCTGATTTTTTACTGTTCATTTCGGGCAGCCGTCCACGGGAAACAAACAGGCTGAACCGGAGAAGGCCCGTAGAGAACCCGAAGACCCCTCCGAGTTCCACTTCTCGGCGTGCGCCGACCACTCAGTGCCGTGGGATGCCGTGCGAAGCCGTCCCTTTCTGGGTAAATGCCCGTCCATTGGGGCCCCGGACTGCCTCTCCAGACCCCAATGGAAAATTTTGTTTAGAGATTAAGTGGAGAACCGGTTAATTTGGACTATGCGCCAATTTAATTCCTGTATGCGGGTCGTGTGTTTTATTGAACAGGTCAATTCTTGGAACAGGCTTTCATCGATGCCTTGTTTTTTGTTGCATTTTGTTCATTTTGGTACCTATGGGTCTGGAGCATGATGTTGGAACAAGGAACAAAATTTCTCCTGTAGGGTCTTCGGGTAGAGACCCTCTACCTTATTATACCTAATTATTGACACAACGAATGGTCGTGTCTAATACATACCTGTCGATTCGTCCCGTGCAGAGCGTCATCCCGGGAGGAAGCCGACACACTAAGCCGACCGAACACGGCTTGCATCACTAAATGACCATCCTTTTTTCGGTCTAGAAAAGGCATCCCTCGTGGCCGATTCCCCGGATCCATTTGTGAGATCGGCCCATTCAAGCCAATGAGATCCTGGCATGTGGATCCATATTACCATATACAACCAATCACATACAATTACCCCCGCAGGGCACGCGAACAGGGTCTTGGCACATCTCGCCGGAAACGTTACAGTGTTGTCGAATTCTCCCCAGACTTTATCCGAAATGAAGTCTCCAGGCCAATTTCCTAGTGGAGCTGTCTATGGTTTCGGCCCCATGTCGAAGCCACCTGTCGAAAAGGTAATAAAATAAAAGTGTAAAAAATAATAATAAAAAGAATTCTCTGTCATATGCAATACTCCCCGATCTATTTAAATGCCCCTTTCCTCCCACAGCCGGACTTGGTTTGATCGGCTGGTTTTTTCTTGTGTTTCCTTTTCCACCTATAATCAATAGATCTGGGATCTAAGTCTACCAGACTGCCCATCATGCCTCTTGCGGGGAACATCTACTACATTGCGGCCATCGCCGTCATTGGCGGTGGTCTATTTGGTTTTGACATCTCGTCGATGTCTGCCCTCATAGAGACGCCCGCCTACAAGTGTTACTTCAACCATGGACCCGAAGGTCCTCCTTTCAACAATGCCGATCACTGTAGTGGTTTGAGCTCGTTGTCTCAGGGTGGTGTCACTGCTGCTATGCCCGCTGGTTCGTGGCTTGGTGCTTTGATATCCGGTTTTATCTCGGATCGTCTTGGTCGTCGTTACTCTATTATGGTTGGATGTGTTGTCTGGTACGTGCATGCTGTCGTTTGACTCTCGATATCAGCTATAACTAACATTTCCTTGATTAGGGTTATTGGCTCTGCTATTATCTGCGCTTCTCAAAACATGGGTATGCTCATTGGTGGCCGTGTTATCAACGGTCTCGCTGTCGGCATTGAATCTGCCCAGGTTCCTGTCTACATCTCTGAGCTTGCTCCTCCCTCCAAGCGTGGTCGCCTGGTCGGATCCCAGCAGTGGGCTATCACTTGGGGTATCCTGATCATGTACTAGTATGTGAAATCCCCGAAAAGCACAGAGTATGCGAACCCGTCAAGCTAATCTTCTACTACTTTATAGCATCTCCTTCGGTTGCTCCTACATTGGTGGCAAGACCCCCACTACCTACAGTACCGCCGTCTTCCGTGTTCCCTGGGGCATCCAGATGGTTCCCGCTGTCCTCCTCTTCCTGGGCATGATCTCCCTCCCCGAGTCCCCCCGTTGGCTCGCACGCAAAGACCGTTGGGAAGAATGCAAGCAAGTCCTCACTCTGGTCCACGGCAAAGGTGACCCGAACAGCCCCTTCGTCTTGGCTGAAATGCAAGAGATTGGCGAGATGTGCGAGTTCGAGCGCCACAACGCCGACGTCTCATACCTGGAACTCTTCAAGCCCAAGATGCTCAACCGCACCGTCATCGGTGTCTTTATGCAGATCTGGTCCCAGCTTACTGGTATGAACGTTATGATGTACTACATCACTTACGTCTTCACTATGGCCGGCTACTCTGGCAACGCTACCCTCCTCGCCTCTTCCATCCAGTACATCATCAACGTCGTGATGACCTTCCCCGCCCTGATCTGGGTTGACCGTTGGGGCCGTCGTCCTACTCTCCTGATCGGTGCTGCCTTCATGATGACCTGGATGTATGCCAATGCCGGTTTGATGGCTGCCTATGGTGTCGTCGTCCCCGGTGGTATCGGTGGAACCCCCGAAGAGTCGATGCGCCTGAGCGGTGCTCCTGCCAAGGCCCTCATCGCTTGTACCTACCTGTTCGTTGCCTCGTACGCTCCCACTTGGGGTCCCGTTTCCTGGGTCTACCCTCCCGAGCTGTACCCTCTCCGCGTCCGCGGAAAGGCCGTCGCTCTGGCTACATCCGCTAACTGGGCTTTCAACACCGCACTGGGTCTTTTCGTTCCCTCTGCTTTCGCCAATATCCGCTGGCAGACTTACATCATCTTCGGTGTCTTCCTCACTGTTATGTGGGTCCACGTTTTCTTCATGTTCCCTGAGACTGCTGGCAAGACTCTTGAGGAGACGGAGCAGATCTTCGAGGATCCTAACGGCATTCCTTACATTGGTACCCCTGCCTGGAAGACTAGCCACGACAGCAAGCGCACTGCCGCTGCCGAGCGTGGTGACGTTGAGGTTCTGGGTGACAGGTTGGCCATGGGCGAGAAGACTGCTGCTGCCCATGCCGAGCACAGCGCTGAAACTTCCGAGTAAGCTGGATTTAATTTGGAGTTGAGAAGATAATTTTCGTTTTATTTGGATAGGCTATGGCCCTACATTGGATGATATCATGTAAAAAAAGATTCATGAGATACAATTTAGCATAAATATTGGTTTCCACCCCATTCATCCCTAATCCTTGTCATGTAGACTGTATGAATAAGCAAATACTATGTCTAATCTCATAAGGACTAAAAGCTATGTTGCGAAGGTTATCTAAAGCAAATAAATAAAGCCCGGAATTTCCTTATCGGTCTTGTCCTGATCTTGATCAATGCCTTCCCTGCCTTCTGACTCATAGCTAACAGCATTGGCCTTCGCAAGAGAATTGCGGCGCCGTAAGTAAAACCGAAGAGCGACTGCACTAACGAACCCAAGAGAGAGACCGGTAAGGCAAACCTTGATACCAGTCTAGTTTGTCTTCGAATTAGCAATTAAAGCAACCAGCAGAGATGATGGATGACCTTGCTTACCGGATACTTGGGCTCCTCCCTCGTCAAGAAGACCTGTGGACTGATAATGTTGCCAATACAGTAGGAAAGAAACAACATAGCGCTGACAGTGGTCTTCTTGGCACTCCCGGAAACATTGGACGAGACCATCGACATGCTGATCGGCAGACCAGAGGCGAAAGCTCCCATGATTGATGTGCCAAATAATTTAGCCTGGATGTGATTGTCATCAAGAAGATATACTAAGAGGACACCAACAATACTGAACTCCATTAGCAAATAATGCACGCTACGCTGAAGAGTAGGACGTACCTGATCAAGGACAATATGGCGAGCATAATACACCGGCAATTCGGAATATAGCTACCGCAAAGCGAGGTGATAATGACCAATCCGATTTGCACCGCAGAAGCAGGCATCTGATACAGCAACGCCTGGAGTCCAGAGTAACCGAAACCAGCGATGATGATACCCGTGAACTGACATCCAAGTTAGCCTCAGCTCCAATTTCGTAGGCTCAACCATATATGCTTACTGCACTCAATCCAGAGTTAACGAGCATGCAACCAAGCATATTCAAAGAAAGAAGCCAAGATTGAGGGTCTTTCAGCGCTTCCCAAACCTGATACATCTGGAATTCTTTCGAGCCAGACTTCTGATGCACGTCCTTAGTACGTTCAACAGCAGTGACACGTTCCATTGGTGAAAGGAACCAGGCGCTATCAGGTCCATCTGGAAGAAGCCAGAACAAAGCGATTCCACAGGCAGATGTTGCCGAGCCGAGGATGATAAAGAGGTACTGCCATGAATACAGTCTAGCTTGGATGTGTCCAATTCCGAACGCGAGAACACCACCGAAAAGGCCGGCGAAACTGTTGCCCTGTTTCAAACTCGTGAGTAACCTTCCAATTAGTGGTATAGTAAACACATACCAAGTACCAAATACCGTGTCTGTTATAAGAGGTAAGTTGGATGCAAGAGAAGATGAACATAGTGAGACTTACCTTAAGGGTTGTTCCTCTCGCTTATAGAACTTTCCGGTAAGGAAACTGAAGCCCGGTGCGACAGATGACTCCATTATACCGAGGATGAACCGGGCAACCATGAACCCGGCATAGTTATGACATGCCGCATGACATGCAAGCACAGCACCCCAAACAAAGCTATGCCGTATGTAAGTATGTAGTATTGCACATGCATGGCACTGAGATAACTTACACCACGAATGAAAGGTACTTCCCCAAGGAAACGCGGACAATTAACCAAGATGTCGGGAAAGACCAAAGGAAGTATCCGAAGTAGAAAATGGAGTTTATCCAGGAATATTCATCTCCAACCATACCCTGTCATATGTTAGCCATGACCGAGACGCCATGCATCTATGATATTTGGATGAGATGCATACAGTATCAGCACGAATACCCAGAAGAGCCGTATATCCCAAGGAAGTCTTGTCGAGGAATTGCAAAAAGTAGCAAAAGGCGAGAAGTGGCAGAAATCTATTTCATGTTAGGCTTCTGGAATGGTTTCGATGATGGTCTCTTACCTGGTATCAATCTTCCTTAACACTCTGCGCATTTCAATCTGTACACTTTCAATCGTGCCAGTATCCTCATCTACATTGACGCATGGGGCCTTGAGGTCGGTTTCCTTGGACTCTATGTCCATGGTGAAGGATAGTTCAACGTAGTATCAAAATGTGAAGTCAATTCCAAAATTAAAGGCTAATGCGTTGTAGTAATGATGTTGATGGTAGTCATGTTTCTGGTACATTGCTTTATACTATATGCTTCAACTGGAAGGTTCACTCCAGTGTCCAGTTAGCTAGGTTCATTACGTTTCCCTATCTTCTAATAGTTTCCCATCTTATCAAAAGACTTCTGTGCTTGAGGGGATCAAGATAGCGGAAAACTATCCCAGAAATTTGGTAGCTGTTATCTGTGGCGGCATAGGAGATAGAATGGCCAAAGCGTTGGTATGGTCTGGCCTCTGTAATGCATTCTCAAATTTATGAGAATGTGTGGCAAAGATTATGATGATTTTATGCTTGGGTGAATAGTATCGACTGAGTGGGTCGATTGGTCGATAAAGCCGAAATTCTTTAACTTCGGCTATACGGACTCGGCAATAGCATGAAGTACCAGAGCCCAAAAGCCAAAAGTCCACTAGTACAGCCCTACCTCTTCTTAAGATATCTTGGCAAGCTTATTTGTCTGTGCTCGAGATTAGCAATATGGAGTCAAAGATTTGATTGGCTTGAAGGTAGTCTATTTGTCTCATCATCTCATCACAGTAATCAACTTATATCATATCACGAACCCTGGGAATCGATTATCTCGTATCCAGGTAAGATAATCCCGGGGCTGTGTATTAATCCTCATTTCCATAAACACAGCCTTCAACAAATCATGGGCTCGTCGCATATTTTGGCCAGCAGCTTGAAGAGCGGCGAATCTTTCTAGAATCCAGGCCTGGTGTATCGGGTCTTTTGTTTCAAATGCAGCCACGAACATTGGCCACGCGGCTCGCCACAGATAACCATCCCCCTCGTACTCGTAGATACTGTGACAAATCTGCAGTACTTGGGAAACGACTAATGATAACCGGTTTTCATATAGTAGTCTATCATGCCGTATGACCAGGCCAAGAATTTCTGCTGCCGTTACACATGTGTTCGAGAGCAAATCACTTCTTTCAATTCTGCGTGACAGGGCCGTGGAACATAAAGTGGATGTTCTCTGTGGTACGTCAGTTATCGCCTGGAGAGGTCAATTGGAGATACATACCTCTTGTAATTCCTTTAATTTCCGGCTGAATGAAAGTAATTTGCCTGGATCTATGGGACCGCTTTCCTTCTCGATGTCGGACAATTCATATCGTAACATCGTCGCATCATGCGCATAGCTATACAGAATTTCAATCTGCATGTCCCAAATTTCCTCCTGGACCGGATAATCCGAGCCCCATGCATCCTGCAGCGCATTGATAGAACTTTTGCAGATCTTCGCTACAGCGCCGGGATAGTGCTCATCCAATAAGGACACTATACTAGCCCCCAGGCCGAATGTAGATGCCTTGGCGTCATGGTGGATAGTCCACAATGCCATTCGGTCGATCATCTGCGGTGGAACCCAATATTTTGGTGGAGCTTCTTGACCCGCATTAGCTTCATCATGCAAGGATCCCGGCAAGATTGCGGCTCCGTGAGTAATGATAATCTCCCGCACCCCACGAAGATGCGTTTGTAGTACATTAGGATCATCTCCATATGTTTGCTCATAGACAATAAATAACCATAGAGCCGGAAATGTAATCCATCCGGTCACATGTGGGGCAGAGAGATGCTCGATGAAAAGTGAAAGCGCCTTTTGGTAATGTTCCATCGCTATCGTAAGCAGCTCATTTTCATTCTCCTTGGCCATATCTCGCACAGAGAATGCAGTCACAAGATGTGCTAAGAGCGGATGTTTTGCGCACATAAACAATACATATGAGTAGGATGACCATCTAGCCGTTTTTAGAATCATCCGAGGAACAACGTGAGCAGCATAATGATCAAGTGCTCGTCGATCTGTAGTCGTGAGAGCAATTGGCCAATCCGCAGCCTTGATTCCGTAAGGCAAGTCCGATTCCAAATCAACGAGCGTGGATGCTGGCGAAACGCTCGTTGCTGCCGGAGCGATCGCGATCACCTTGGATTTGGAGTACATCGCTAGGTGGAGACTGCGGGGTCCTTGGCCGCTTCCCCGGGGGGCTCTTTTCCGGGGCTCATAATCGCATTCTCTGTTTCGCTTGATGCACTTCTCGCATTTGGGTCGAGCTTCATCGCATTTGACCTTGCGAGCTCGGCATGTCCAGCATCCTGATAAGCGAAAAAAAACTGTCAAAATATGTTCGAGAGCGCGATAGCCGAATATTAGCTCACCTACCACTTCTACTGCGCGCCCCGTTCAGACCAGACATGGGGCTCGCGAATTCGGCTGTTTGTGGGGGATGGGTTTGAGCACCGTTACGGAGTAACACGTCGGCAATTGATTGGTCAACACTTCAATTGCCCGTACAGAAGAGAGGTAATTTGGCATAAAAAGGCAAATAGAGGCGCAATGCAGAATGGGTGCGGGTTGGTTGGTTTGGTTATATAGCCGAAGTCGTAGATAAGGGACGATAACGCCACCAGATAAGTGAGCCTTGACAAAATCTGATTCTTCATTGGTTGCTTCTAGCCGAATATCTATAACTTTTGGCGAAGTTGCAACTAGCCTGCGCTAATCTATACCACAGTGAAACTTGGAGAAGGCAGACCATGGACTTTTTGAATCTATGACTGAGTGGTCGGTGTCATAGGACAACATCAAGTCTATAAGAATGTTCCCTATCCCATCCAACATGTCTTCTTTCATTCCCAGCAATTCGCAGATAAACTTGCAAAGCATCCAACAACATTAAAAGATCTATCAACAATCACACAAAAATGGGTTCCATTGCCGACTCCTCCAGCGTGAGCCCTCAAACGGGTATCGACAGACTGAAGGCCATCCAAGAGATTGCCGAAGCTTCAATTGGAACCGCTTCTACAGATCTACGAAAGGTCATCAAGCATGTGTGTATCATCTATCAATTCGCTCACTTTTGTATATTAATTTTAGTAAAGATCTATGACAACCCCGAAATCGCGTTCGAGGAGTACATTGCCCACGACACAATTTGCAAGTACCTCGAAGACCAAGGATTCCAGGTCACTCGCAAAGCATATGGCGTCGAGACTGCCTTTGAAGTTCTGTATGGCCAGGGTGGCCGACTTGTCAGCATCAACGCAGAATACGATGCTCTCCCTGGCATTGGTCACGGATGTGGCCACCACCTAATTGCCGCTACAAGTATCGCTGCCTTCCTCGGTGTTACAGCCGCTATCAAGCAGAACGGTATCCAGGGCCGTGTTCAGCTCCTTGGCTGTCCCGCCGAGGAGAACCAGGGTGGCAAAGCTGTCCTCTGCAATGCCGGCGCTCTCAAGGGGGTTGATGCCGCGGTCATGGCGTCAGTATCCAACCCTATCCTGGGATATCAATACACTAACATAGCATAGACACCCTGTGCCTCCTCAGCAGATTGTGCCAAATGCTGTTGAGGATGGTATCACCTCATTTGGAGGTGCTTCGTCTTTGGCCATGCTCCGGTGGGTTGTTGAGTTCCACGGAAGAGCAACTCACGCCTCTGCATGCCCTCACCTTGGTATCAATGCATTTGATGCCGCTGTCGCCGCTTATAACAATATTGCTCTTTTGAGACAGCAAACTCTCCCCGAGGAGAGGATTCACGGTGTCGTCCTTGAAGGACCCACTGTGCCCAACACTATTGGACACTACACTAAATGTGTTTGGATTGCTCGCAGCCCTACCCGGGGTAAGCTCCAGGCTCTTTCAAAGCGTGTTCTTGCTTGCTTCGAGGCTGCTGCCACCGCTACTGGATGCACTGTGACTGTCACTGAGTACGTTCGTGAATCCTCTTTGCTTTTGTTACGCAACTAACATTTTTTCCCCCAGGGGTAACATGTACACCGATACCCTCGTTACTGAGAGCCTTTGCAACCGCTACGCAGAGATCACAGATAGCATTGAAGGCCAGAAGACCATTCCGTTCATTCACAGAATTGAGCCTGGCTCCACAGACTTTGGTAAGAAAAGATTGTCTCACACATAAGTTTTGAATCATTGCTAACTCTGCATAGGCAATGTCACATATGAGTGCCCGGGTATTCATGCATATTACGCTATCCCTTGTTCTGCCGAAACTTCTGTCCACCACCAGACCTTCACTGCGGCCACGGGTACCGAAGAGGCATACTACCTTGCACTGAAGCAGGGAACCATGCTGGCTCTGACTGCGTGGGATCTCCTTACTGACGACGCATTCTATAAGGAAGTCAAGGCCGAGTGGGATGTGACCGTTAAGAAGCACAGCTTCGCTTGATTGAAATTCATACATATATAAATTGAAGTTCTGTTTTTAGAGTGTTGAATTCTTCCTCCATTGTCGTGAAGTATTCAAGGAGCGATGACGTATAAGGAGTTATATATTATCACGTGGCCCGTAGATTTTTCGAGAATGAAGTCTCCACAGTTGCGCTTGAAAGGAAGGGATGATTTATAAGCTTCTTCAACCTCGGCAGAGTTCATATTACATTATTAAGCTTGTTTCTCAAGAGGCTCCATATATCATAGCTCAAAATTCAACATCATTGGTTCTTGATGCGGCGATCAAACCAGATACGGCTAGGCTGCTCCCTTCTTTTGGTTTAGCGTCAGTTGTATATCGGCGCAATGATGAAGACAATCGTTGTTAACTTTCCGTCGTTTTCCATTGCATTGAATTGAGTTTTTCAACCTATCTCACGACTATATAAATCCACAGCCCCCCGTGTCCAACCTGGGCCATTATAACCATTTCTGTCTCACCTTCCATTCATATCTCAAACAGCCACAATGACCACCCAGAAAGCCGTCGTCGTCACAGCTCCCCAAAAGGCGGACCTTGTGACCGACGGCGCATTGCCGACTCTCCGTGACGAGTACATCCTCATCAAAACCGAGGCCGTCGCCTTGAACCCTACTGATTGGAAGCACGTTTACTATGTGTCCCCACCAGGCGCCCTGATTGGCTGCGACTATGCTGGCGTGGTCGTGGAGGTCGGCAAGGACGTCAAGAAGCCATTTAAGAAGGGCGACCGTGTCTGCGGTTTCGTTCACGGTGGAAACGTCAACCAATTCGAAGACGGTGCTTTCGCCGAGTACATTGTCGCAAAGGGCGATCTCCAGATGCCCATCCCCGACAACCTGAGCTTCCAGCAAGCTGCCACCCTCGGTGTCGGCATCACAACCGTCGGCCAATCGCTTTACCAGACCTTGAAGCTCGCCCTCCCCACCGAGCCCCTTAAGACTCCCGAGCCCCTCCTCATCTACGGCGGCTCTACCGCGACCGGAGCCCTGGCTATTCAGTTTGCCAAGCTGTCCGGCTACAAGGTTTTCACAACCTGCTCCCCCGGAACTTCGATCTCGTCAAGAGCCTCGGTGCCGACGAGGTCTTCGACTACAAGGACCCCAAATCCGCGGCCGCTATCCGTGCCGCCAGCGATGACAAGCTCAAGCTTGTGCTCGATACCATCTCGCTTGAGAGCAGTGCGGAGTACTGTGATGCTGCCATGTCTACCACTGGTGGCGATTACACTGCTTTGCTTGCCGTTGGTGTCAAGCGGGAGAATGTGAACAACCATATGACTCTAGGATATACCGCGGTTGGCGAAGCTTTCGACAAGTTTGGCCGGTTCTGGCCTGCTCAGCCTGAGAATAAGGAGTTCGCTATTGGATGGTGGAAGCTTGCTGAACCACTCTTGGCTTCGGGTAAGATCAAGGTGCACACTCCTAAGGTTAACCCTGGTGGTCTGCGGGGAGTTCTTGAGGGACTGGAGCTTCTCAAGAACGACAAGGTTAGTGGCGAGAAGCTGGTTTACAATGTTGCGGAGACAAACTAGACCTCTATGATTAATGGTCAACGAGATACTACACTATCAATAACGAAATTAGATTATAAGATCAAGCTTTGAAGCTATTCCTCCCGATAACACTAAATTCAGTCTTTTGATGAACTCATTCTTACTCTGCGCAAACTGAAATTTAGACAAATAAGGATAGACGGGCAAAAATGCTGTATTTAATTCAAAGGCTTCATCGCTCAACTGCAATTCTGGCAGCGAAGAGTAGATGAAATAAGATGGATGATGGTGAAGTGCTAATACACATCAGACTAAACCTATTCGGGACCGTGGAGTGCATTCATGCAGCCACACCAGATTAAGGTAAGCGCGCAAGTTTATACAGAGTCATTGGTATATCAAAGTCTCACAAGGTTACGCTTCATGGAAAATCCAGTCGTTAGCACTAAATCATGAGGGTTGTTCTCAACAGAGAACGTAATAGAAGAAAGTGTCGAAAGTTTACCCGTGAAAGTCATAATATCGAAAGTAGGAAGTAAAGCGACTGCTTGGCATCGTGTCAAAATTAGAGCATTCATAAGAAACATAAACTAATTACACTCTTTGCACTAATTGAGACCTTGTCAGTGTCGACTGGTAGCTCAAGGTTAGCCTTAATTGGAACAAGAGAACTGTTGACAAGTCAATGTATGCAAATCTTTATGAACCTCTTCTAGCAATATCAACCATAAGAAATAAACCTTCAGGCATCATGTTCATGTTCATGGTCACAAGCCAGCACAAATCAGGTTCATCAGACAATTATGCCCCGAAGGGCTGGTACTATGCAAAGCAATGAGAAAAGGATACATGAATAGTAGCAAGGGCAAAATATATGTTCAAAACTTGATGTTCAATGTACTGGATGGAAGTTGAGACATCTGTAAGCATCACAGATCATTTACAGGTGAGTAGGAAAATCATGCAAATCAATAAAGGGTGCCTAGCGACCCTTTTCACCTCCCCAGGATACGCGTGGACGGTGGCCTGGGGTGGGTCGAGACGTGGATCCGGAGCCAGAGCTGGAGGATTGTTCACCACTAACGCTGGATGGATCGGATGGTCGGGGATCATTGGCGAACTGGACCTTGCCTATTGGTGGGATCAGACGTGGTTCACCGTCGTCTTCACTGTCGGAGTCTTCTTCAACAGCATCATCATCATCATCTGATTCGGAGTCGGTATCACCACTGTGGCCGAGGGCAGCGAGACGACGGCGGCGCTCAGCTGGGGTCTCGCCTGTGTCATCTTCCCTCTCGCGAGGTGGGGCAGTCAGACCGGCAGCTTGACGCAGTGCAGATGGAGGGATACGTTCAGTGCCGTCATCATCGGAGTCACGGCGGACACGGGCACGAGGGGGTGCAGGGCTGAGGTTGCTGCGACGTTCTTGAGCGGAGGTACCTCGTGTCCATTTGGCCATGGAAGCAGCCACGTTTGGTCGTTCAGTGTCGGATTCCTCCTCGCTGCTGACTTGACTGTCGGTGACAGACTCGGACTCGAGTTCTTCCTCGGTCTCGGGGATTGTGTCGGTGGCAACAGCTGCGGCGACCGCAGACAGACGACGTTCTGTCTTTTCCTCCTTCTTGGCTTCCTCTCTGGCTACTTCTTTGACGGGCGAAGGTGCATCCGTTTGTTGAACCACATCCCGGCGAGCCTTGGCGTCCAAGCCCTTAATTTGCTGGAAGAACTCGTGCTTGTTCATACGACGACCCTTGTGGCCAATACCATTGGAGTCGACATCCGAGCTCTGTGCGAGAGTGAATCGCAGACCATCATCGGTGGTCCAGTCGTCAGTTTCAGTTCTAGGAGCAGGCTTCTGTTTCTTCTGGCCGGATGCCTCTCCTTCTTCTTCCCTGCCGAGCCAAGTACCCATGCGGGTGAGACCGCGACGAATTGGAGCCGGGGTTGAGGGTCCAGGTTGCGCATCAGGATTTGGCTTCGGCTTGGCAGGTCTGTCTCCAGAAGGAATGGTGTACTTCTTGATTACCTCACCATCCTCATCCTCAACAATAATAGTGTTACCAAACTGGTAGGCGTGGGCAGATCGGTGTTTAGGCTTCGCTGGAGCTTCAGCAGTAGGCTTGATTTCGTCTTTGTCCTTAACCCGAGTTTTTCCACGACCGGTCCAGGAAGTCCACTTGCTGCGGGCCTTTTCACCTGGGTGACCGATCTTTTCATCAACGGCATGCTTGAACTCCTCGCCTTCATCTTTCTCGTGAGGCCTGCTCTGAGAGTGTGCAAATTCGCCGGACCGGTCATTCTCAAGTCGTCGGCGTTGTTCCTCGATAAGCTCTGCCTGTTGTTCCGGAGTGAGCTTGCGGGTATCCTCGGTCTTGAGCACATTGCCTTCTTCGTCTTCAATGACCATATGGTGACCCTCTTGGAAAACTTCAAGCTCTGGCTCACGGCCGAACCGGTCCCGCTCAGCATTGGGCGGAGAAGCACCACGTTCCACAGCATCTCGCTCTTCCATTTCCTGCTCCGCCTCAGAGGCGTCTGGTTCAGGTCGTCTTTGGGGCATGATCGCAGACTCGCTGATTGGACCACCGACGTCATCATGCTTACGGTGCTTCTTGCGGCGCCGACGGACAGGCTTTCCTGCAGCGTCGCTAGTCTGGGCATCGGGGTCGTCTTCACGCACCCGGCGAAGGAAGTTTCCAGGCATACCAATGGGTGGCAATGTTCCAGGGGGGTACTCCGGCGTTTTCTCCTCCTCCTCCGAGTCATCAGTTTTCCGGAAAGACATGGAGCCCTTGGCGAGTGAAGAAACACGGGGCAACCGATTCATCCACGAAGGACCTTCTTCGTTCGCTTGGGTGTAGGAGAGCGTAACTGTCAAGGTGTTGATACGCTTGCCGAGAGTGAAAACAGCAATCGAAGAGCCATGTACCAAGATGGAGGATATGACCATGAATGTTGTGATGGGCCAGATGAGCTGGACTACGTAGTAGTTCTCTGCCCCAGGTTGAGGAAGCTTCTTCTGATCCAAGGGCTGCGTATTATCGTGCTCCAACTCAGCTCGGGCCAGGATTGCAGCAAAAATTGCACCGACACCAATCGGGCCGAAGTGCCCTGCGAAAAGAGCCTCACGCCAGGTTTTTACGTCGGGGATGAATGGTTTCATCAGCAACATGATGGGTATGCGACGGAAGAAAATCACCAGGAGTGCAATTACCACCAAACGCCACGGAACAATGCCGAGATCGGGAACGTTGTAGTCCTCCCATGGGATAATGGCTCCAAAGTAGACAAAGTAAGCTAAATTGAGCAACAGATCGATAACGTTAGAGACATGTGCCTCCTCGGTTTTCTCCGTGAACCAACCATCATTACTGAATCCGACGCCGCAGGAAAATCCGATTAGTAGGTCGTCCATACCCAGCAGACTGCCAGAGCCTGCGCAGAACACTGCCAGGACGAAATAGAACACGAGGAAACTCTCGCGATCAATCAAGCCCTTGCGTTCAGCGAACTTGATGGAGTGGCGAGCGAGATAACCGACGACGAATCCGAAAATGGCACCAAAGATGCACTCATAGAGAATGGTGATACAGAACCAATTGAGCGACACGGTATTGGCATCGGGCCGATATTTCCAGATGTAAAAAGATAGATAGATGAACGGAAAAGCCATGCCATCGTTACAGCCTGACTCTGCGGACAAAATATCACGCAAATGTTTAGGGACTCGCTTGGCGAACTTGCCCTTACCGACGACGGAAGACGCCAAGACCGGATCAGTGGCCGTGACGCACGCGGCGCATACCAGACTCTCGAGCCAGTTCAGCGGAGGAATCATCCACCAAATAAACAGACTTGTGATCAGCCAGCCCCAGGTCATGACAGGGAGAAGTAGTAAGACTACAGATCTCCAGTGGCGTTCCATGTACGCCTTGGGCAACTCGACTCCGACGGCAAAACATTGCACAACCAGAACGATGCGCGAGCACTCAAGTGTAATTTTGTCGACATTACCCCATGATGAGGGGTCAAATAGATTTGCAGCATGCGGTCCGAAAATAATACCGCAAAGCGTGGCGACAGTAGCTTCGCCAATGTAGAGCTTCTCCTTCACGAAGAGGGAGCACAGCATGAACAGGCTTGTGAAACCTCCCAGGATCATGTACGCCAGATGCGGCTTATCAATATCCAGATGATCCCACGCCATGTCGTAAAACCGAGTGTCACGAATTCAGGAACAATATCGGTGTAGAAGTATTTGGGTTTTTGCTTTTCGATTTCTTTCTGGCCCTGGTTGTTTTTCCTCCTTTCCAGAGCTTCTCTCGGACCACGAGAACTCAATTACCGAATAGATTTCCGCCTCGACCGTCGCTGATTCATGTAGCTCCTCATGCCTTGGTGAAAGATTCTGGGGGTGGAGAGTGGGCCGTGGCGTTATAGGCCCTGTAGGGCTGAAAAACGGTCTTGCGCGCGCGTCGACTGGGTAGAAATCTCCGGTTGGTTTTAATCTTCGGATATGTTACTCAAGCTCTTTGCAAATCCGAGTGGAAGTCCGAGCGTAGCCGTGCGCGAGGAGCGGAGAGGTGGGCAGAATGGAAGTGGCTGGGCGGATCGATTGATAGATAAGCCCGTTTCCCGCAGAGAAGGAGAAGGGAAGAAAGAGAAAGAGAAAAGAATACGAGAACACCAAGACCAAGAACCAAGGGTTATAATCGGGCGCGACAAGTCTTGGTAAGACTCTTGGCCGAGAGGAAAAGGAAAGATGAGATTTGCCTAGAAGTTCGATTTCCTTGGACGAGAGCGGGATTCGTCAGCCGAGACTTGAGTGCACGCCCCACGCTTGGCAAACAGGAACATCCAGGAATTTTGTTTGAGTTTTAGGAATTGGAGGAGAATGGGAAGAATTATGGATTGTGGATATCTATCTCAATCACTGGGAATCCAAATAATCAAATTGCCGGACGCAGGGATCGAATTATATAGCAAAACAACATGAAGCGGAAACCCTGTCGATCCATATGCGCCCGGTCTGTAATATACGGGACGCTTGCGGCCAAGATCAGAAAAGACCAGCCCTGCGACTTGCCAAGCCCTGGCATTCTAGATCGATGGCATGATTGGGTTGATTTCCCCATTTCGTCTCCACTAGCCCATTCGATGTGGAGCTTCTGGAATCACGGTCCCGTATACGGACGTCATCGGGCTTGAGGTAAATGCCGAATTCTTTATTGGAAAAGAAGTAAAAGATACGAACTCTTTACAACTACCGAGATACTTGCGTACAGGCCAATTCAAAAACAAATATAGTTTCACGAAACAGGGGGGATTGGGTTGGGAATTAGTATGCAACACAGAAAACCCGATAAGCCACCAACGACACGTACAGTACACTGTCTCAGCCGAATTGCAAACCCTCCACAGCGTATTGGCACATTGGGTCAAGATGAACATTTGCGGGGGAAAAGGCGGAGAAATGGAGACAAAAAAAAGCAAATAATCATACGAGGATTCGGCTGGCGGAACCCGCGCCTATTCAACAAAGGTTCTATGTACCGAATGCCTCCAAAAGCTTACTTTACTCTCCCGTCGGCATTCCTTCCACTTCATCGCTCAGTCGTCGCCAGTTGTCTGCCTGCAGCTCGGCATACTTGACCCGTTCTTGACTCCAGTCCTGGTGTAGTCGACTGATATGGTACTGACTTTGCTGGAAATGGAGAAGCTCATCTCGGAGACACTCCTTGATGAATACTCCGCGTGCATGCTGCTGCACGATGCTTTCCTTGTCCTGCACGATTATCGGGTGAGTCACATTGAAATACGGAACAATGGGCCAGAATGGAATAGTGGGGGATGATCACGGACCTTGAAGATAGAATCTTCCACCTTCTCCGTCTCACCGGGCTTCACGGTGCCCGACGGTCGTGCCCGAAGGTCTTGCAGTTTACGTTCATTGGTTTCAATGCGCCGCTCCAGCTGCGGAATATTGTTACGGGCATAACGATCCCGTCGATCGAACATGTCGCGGACGCTCACCAAGCAGTCCCGCTGCCGTTTCAGATCCTCCAGTACGCCCGCACTCCATGCCCTAGCCTCATCCTCCAGCAAGCTTTGACTGGTTGACAGATGCCGTGCGGTCGCGGTAATGCCCAAGTTAAGGGATGGAACATCATTAGTATCGACCGAGTAGGTATCCTTGGTGACCTCGGTCAGGGATTGCAAAGCCAAGGAGAATCGCAAATGGTCCGCGGCCAATCCATCGTTCCGCTTCGCAAGTCTTTCGAGCAATGTGCATAAGTTAATATAGATTTCGGCCGACCGTTGTACTCCACTGCGGACCGTGTCGAGCGTGTCACTGAGGTCGGAGGGCAATGAATCTTCGAGATCAGGAGGAAGAACGCGGTCGGCGAATTCATCTTGAACCGAGATGGTGGCCTGTTTGCGCCAGACAGAGAGTTCCTACACAAGGATTAGCTACGTCTCCGCCAAAGCCAGTTTGAAATATACTCACGGTAGGTACGGTCAAGAACATCACCACCAGCTGTTCCTGCCCAAGCACAGGATGACGAACGAGGGAATTGGTAAATCTGATAAGTCCACGGCGTCGCTTCTCCAAGAAAGAATTCGAATCCGCTGAAAGGTGAGTACCATTCACTTGATAAAGGTGAGCAAGCAATTTGGAGCGCCTCAATCAGCGTAAGACGTACCTGAGACTCGCTTCGGCGGAAGAAGAGGCAGTTGCCGGAAGGGGAATCGTTTTTGAAGACAATCCAAAAGCCAAACAAAATCACTGTATCGACGAACAACGGTACTACCCCTTCGCGCGGATTTGACCTCATAATTGCGATGCTGGAACATGAACATGCCCTCCTTCTCGGGCAGAAGGTTGATAGTGACCGTCTCCTCGATCTGAGGGTTCGTCGTCCGAGTAACGCCAACCGGCCGGCGCCGAGGCGTGAGGTCGCTGGGATCATCTCCAGGGGGAGCAAAGCTACTCAAAGTCGGGTGGGAAGCAGCGCCCAATGGAGCCTCTTCAGAAGGTCTCCTAACAGGACCACCCCAACCAGACCCAGAGCTGCTAGGGGGTTCTGTGTCGGTGCGGCCATTGGTATGCTCCCGGATCGCTTCGCTCGGGACTGGGTCTTCCACAACCTTGTTCGACCAAGCGTTGGTGGTAGAGCGCATGCTTCCGTACCCATTGTAGGCCCGCTGGTCCACTGCAGCCGATCCATGATCATGACCCCGATGGAGATCTGGGCTTCCCCAAGGGTCGGCTTCTAATCCACCCAATGATTCCCGTCGAGACTGCCGAGACCGTGCTGAATTGGGTTCTTGTAGTGGAGTGTGCTGAGGTGGAGGAGTCTGCGGTCGTTCGGGTTCAGCGGCAGCTTCGGAGTCGTGGTTTCGAAGCCGGTCTAGAAAACCACTTCTCGGCTGAGGAAGCTCTAAAAGTAGATATCGTTAGCATTGTGTCGCAACGATTAGAATCACATTTGCAGTATGATTACTCACTCTTGCGATGATCATCAACCGTATCGAATGATAACTCCTCGCCTTCCTGCCCAAGACCCACAAGCGCAAGCAAGACATTGAACTCGGCGCGACCCAGCCCACCCGAGCTCTCATGGTCCGCAGAGACAACAAGGTTCAGAATTGTGCCTTGATCCGATGCGCTAAGTCCACTGCTGGACAGAATCTCGCGAACAGAGGTCAGCCCGACACCGGAGCCGACCCTGTCCCCACTGTTCAATATCAGGTCGTATGCATCAATATAGCTTTCGGGTACATCCGTCGCGGGCAGCAATGTTCGAACGAGGTCGCGGCGGGCGCCCCGTTTCGCGGTGTTGGTCTGGTTCCAGGGCGATGAGCTATCGTCACCGTCGTCATCTGCAAATAGCGACGGGGAGCCGCGAGTTGAGTCGTCCGCGAAAAGCGACGACTTGGACCTCTGGGTGGAGGCCGCCGCCGAGGGCTCCTCCGGCGATGTACCGAATAAGGACATCAGGGGCTCCGTAGGGTGGGATGTTTGCGCGGGGGTTCAGATGGGAGGTGTGGAGGTTGCTAGCGACAATGACGAATTGCCGATACGGTCAGGCGGAGCTAGCTCGGTTCGAGGTGGCTGGGTTGTACGAATTGCAGCGGTAGGATGGTTTCGTCTTCCAGGTTGCTTGTAATATTTTGCCGCGATTGATAAGGAGAACCAAACAATAGAAGAAAGGCCCGCCCTTCCTCGATTGATCGGAGGAGGTGTGTAATGGGGAGGCGATGTTTCCTTGGGGGGGAAGATAACGGTTAGCCCCATCTGCGTGGAACCTCGCCTCGCAACGTGCGCACCAAGGCTGCACATTGATTCATCTCAACCTTGTAATAAATTGTACGGATTGACTTTGTTGTGACTGAATCACGAATTTATATACAACTGACCCATTTATCTCATACTTTTGATCCTATACCATCACATTGGTATTCTCCAAGCTCTGTTTATCATATATTTGCAGACTGAATTTCTTAGCCAAGTCCACTTGGCAAAGTTGGCTTCAAATACTCAAGCTTCAGATTCTTGGTAAATAAACATGGGAGACTCACTATTACGAATCCTAGTGATATAAGACCAATGAACGTCTTGACATTCATTCTGCTGCATGAATTTTACCTTTCAGAGATCAAGGTTGAGTCTTGAAGTTCCAAGTAGGCGGAATATATGTCACTGACATCATTTCTTAGAAATGATACGCAAGCCCATCATTGTAACCTTGGAAGTCATAGACAGATGATTAGCCCACACAGATGTAGGTTGACAGTAGCTATCTAGTACATACTCGAGTTTTAACACCCGCCAGGGCTTACAATGACACCAAGCTTGGAAGCATTCGAGGGCACGTGACTGAGGGCAAGGCTGCTCTGGAAAGTACCTAGATGCGTGATCATATATCATAGGAACTTTCCCAAGTCTCACCCCCCGCCTATATGTGTTTGTTAATCTAAAAATACAAAATTCATGTTATAATATCTTTGTAAGGCCAAAGTGGGAACGTGAACAGTCCCGAATGACCTAGTCCAAGCTTGCCCATCACTAATTGCAGTACCATCGGAAACGCCTTCTCTGGGAAGTAACGACCTCCAGCAGATTAAAGCTAGTCCTTTTTAGTCACGGATACTCTAGTGCTAAGTTTGCTTGATCCCCGAAAGATCATATGACATTGGATATACTCCGTCTGTTCCGCAGATGATGTGTGGGGAACGCTTATCAGACGTCGGGGGAGCATCCCGACATCTACATCTGATCTGCAACTCTATCCACTCTTAATCTTCCCCACATAAACAGGGCAACGTGTTGATAACGGAGGGGCTTCGTGCATTGAGGTATGCATTGTCGGAGTATGTCCCCGATGCTCGGTGCAGCTCATGCTCGAAATTATATTTAAAGCTTGGAGAGAGGAAGTTAGCTGGATTGCTTGATAACGTTCGGAACATTTTGAATTACTTCTAGACGACAAAATGCGGCCTCTTACGATTTCTCGTGTCGCTGGTCTAAACCGGCTTCCACTTCGCTGCAATGGAGTTCCTCGTCGCCACTTGACCATGCTGCATCCCCCAAGTTTGTGAATGAAATGCCGGTAAGCTCAAGCTCCAACAGACACGGTTAAGAAGACTTGTGCTAAATGTCAGTGGATAGCTTGATTATGCAAAGAACTCCCCCGAGAGAGCCGAGCTCACCAAAGCCATCCAAAAACTAAAGAGTGAATTCCCTGTTACAATTCCAATCCAGATCAACGGGGCAGAGGTACGGTTCATCCATTTCCAAGAGGCAATCTCCGAATGAGACTGATAAGCAGGAAAAAAAGGTTCAAACAAAACAATCACGATCCCAATCCAACCCCTCCAAACACAGCGAGATCGTCGCCCACTATGCCTCCGCGAGCGGAGAACAAGTTGACGCTGCCATCGACGCGGCCCTCAAAGCCAAGCCCGCATGGGAAGCCATGCCCTTCGAAGACCGCGCCGCAATCTTCCTACGAGCCTCCGAGCTCGTTACTGGGAAATACCGCGCCGAGATAGTCGCCGCAACGATGCTTGGACAAGGCAAGAACATCTGGCAAGCGGAGATCGATGCGGCAGCCGAGACAGCAGATTTCTTCCGCCACTACATTCACGAGGCATGGGCGCTGTTCTCTCAACAGCCAAAAGTCCAAACAGAAGGAGTCTGGAACAAGATGGAGTATCGACCGTTGGAAGGTTTTACATATGCCATTGCACCTTTCAACTTCACTGCGCTCGGAGCTACCCTCATCGGACCAGCAGCGCTGCTTGGGAATGTCGTTATCTGGAAGCCCTCTGATTCGGCTCTCCACGCTAGCTGGCTGCTCCATAAGATTCTGCTTGAAGCAGGACTGCCAAAGGATGTGATTCAATTCATTCCCGGTGATGCTGAGGAGGTCACCAATGTCATTTTGAAGAGACCCGAGTTCAGTGCCTTAACCTTCATTGGATCAACCGCCACCTTCAAGGGTATTCAGAAGAAGATTGGTGATGGCATCGGCGAGGGGATCTACAACTCCTATCCCCGTATTGTTGGTGAGACCGGCGGCAAAAATTGGGGCATTGTTCACCCCACGGCAGATGTGAGAAGCGCTGCACTAAACACCATCCGGGCTGCCTTTGAGTACCAAGGGCAAAAATGCTCTGCCAACTCCCGTGTTTACGTAGCGGAGTCTGTTTGGCCTGAGTTCAAGAAGGTCTTGACTGAGCAGACCGAGGCTTTGAAGATTGGCAACGTGGAAGATTACAGTAACTTTATCAACCCAGTCATTCACGAAAGGTCCTTTGATAAGCTCCAGAAGGTCATCGAGGACGCAAAGACGGACTCAGAGCTTGAGTTGATTGTTGGCGGCAAGGCCTCTAAGGATGAGGGTTACTACGTACACCCCACTGTGTACCGGACATCCAACCCGCATCACGAGATTATGTCAAAAGAACTGTTTGGACCAATCCTGTGTGCCTACGTGTATCCCGATGCTGAGTGGGAGCAAACTCTCGAGCTGGTGGATACCACATCTCGTTATGCTCTTACTGGAAGCATTTTTGCTAAGGATCCTTATGCAAGCCGTCAGGGGCAGAAGGCCTTGAAGCACGCTGCTGGTATGTTGTATATCAACACCAAGTGCACTGGAGCTACGGTGGCGCAACAGCCGTTTGGTGGTAGCCGTGACTCGGGAACCAACGATAAAACTGGAACTATGGCGCACTTGCAGAGGTTTGTGAGCGCGCAGACAATAAAGGAAGAATTTGTTCCTCTCGAGAAGGTGGAATATCCTTCCAATGAAGTTTGATATAGCATTGAAAACCGAATATGTAAATATGATTTTGTTTAGCCAGATGGAGTTGAATAGAACACTTCCAATGATAGACTTGTTCAATATGTTCTATGCTTCATGAATCTACATCTTGTAAGACTCTCTCTCTTTCTCTCTCGAAAAGGGGTCAACATCGACGTGGGACGTATGAGAGTGATGGACATCACCATGGCAGGGGCACACGAGGGAGATTTGTAGGCGACGAATACTCTGTTCAATAGACTTTGCAGTGTAAAATCTGCAGTAATACAGCGACTAATACAGACACACATGTTAGCCAGTAATTAGCCACGAAAGTCTGGGGTCTCCAAGATGGGTATTGCACATATCAGTGCGGAAGAGCAGGGATCTGCCAATGATACAGCAGTCCTAGCGGTTCCCCTGGTACGAACCGCTTTGATCAAAATAGAGGCGCAAAGCCGATTACTCCAACTCTGTTATTATTGATAACAGAAACCCCTCCTTGATAGGTTTGCGCCGCATGAATGTGTGACCCGACAACCCCTCCCACCATCGGAGGACCACCCCGACTATAGTCGGGTGACCACTGAACAACTCATCGGTAGATTCTAGCGAATAGATAGGCTTTCAAGAGAAGTAGCAGTATCATTTCAAAGCTGGGTATATAGACAAGGATTTCCAGCAGACTTCCATAAACCAAGTCGAGGTGAACTTGCTTTCAGGCCGTTCCTGAAGTTCATACCTAGAGATCCCATACTCTCCAGCCAAAATGATCACTCGACCTACCTCCCTCCCACGTATATTGATACCCCGCGTCACCTCCGTACAAGGCGTAATCTGGCGGCGGCACCGTTCGACGAAGCAACGTTTCCATGATGCTGCTATTGCACCACCAGTTCAGCCTCCCATTGAGCTACCCTCTATGGCAAGACTGCCAACGAAGCTGTTGTTGCGCTCTCTAGTTTTGACCTCTCTCATGACATCGAAAATATTCCTGAAGCCTGCATTGGCTCTATTGAACGTTCTCAGCAACTCCAACTCCGCCCTTTTAAACGCCGATCGAAACCCAGTTCTTAACAAACTTCTCCGGTGGACTGTCTACAACCATTTTTGTGCTGGAACGAACCGCAAAGAGGTCTCAAAGACCGTGGCACAGATCAAGGGTATTGGATACCAGGGCGTGATCTTGGGTTATTCAAGGGAGATTGTTCTCGCTCCGAATGAGAAATTGGCTTCCAGTGACTCTGGCACCACGACCTACAGCGATAAGTGTTATGAGACTGTGGAGGAATGGAAAAATGGCACACTTGAGACTCTCCGGATGGTTGGAGCCGGAGACTTCCTTGCTGTCAAGTAAGTTTATTTGAAATATATTCAGCTCTTATGCAAGCCCCTAATGGCATAATTCAGACTCACAGGTGCTGGTCCGATATCCCTCGACGCTATGGCAGCCGAAAAGCCTATGCCGGATGTGATGGTCAAAGCCATGGATGAAATCTGCATCGCGACGAAAGAACAAGGTTCACGTCTGTGGCTGGATGCTGAGCAGCAGGTTCTGCAGAATGGATTGGATATCTGGGCTATTGATATTATGCGCAGACACAATAACTCGGATGCTCCCTTGGTCTACAACACCATTCAGGGATACCTCAAGGCATCCAAGGCAAACCTAGACCACCACATTACCCTCGCTGCACAGGAAGGGTGGACCTTAGGTATTAAATTGGTTCGAGGAGCCTATATTGAGCACGAGACGCGCTCCCTTATTCACGATACTAAAGAAGAGACGGATGATTCCTACGATTTGATTGCGGACACGATGCTGTGCCAAAGAATGCCGGAAGAAGTTAATGACTTGAAGTTCCCAAAGGCTGCACTCTTTCTCGCAACGCACAATGCTGCCAGTGCTGCAAAGGCAATTGCTACTCATCAAAACCTACTACTTGCGCAGAAGCCGACGATTCTGCTGGAATGTGGCCAGATTCAAGGTATGGCGGACGAGTTGAGTTGCGAATTAGTGCAGAACTACGAGCGCGCTTTGAAGGAGTCTTCTGCTGCGAAACTGTCTGTACCCAAGGCTTTCAAGTGTATGGCCTGGGGCTCGGTGGCGGAATGTATGCAGTACCTTCATCGTCGGGCGATTGAGAACAAGGGCGCAGTTGAGCGTACGCAACATATGGTAGATGCACTACGACGGGAATTATGGCGAAGAATGTTTGGTTAGAGTCTTCACATGATGCAAATGAATAAATGATCTGTTATGCTCAAATTATGAAACCCTCTGTTCATCTTTCCCTCCTTGCAGGATTTGACCTACTAATTTCGCAAGCTTGCACAATCATTTGAAACCAATGCAAGTAAATCACAAAGATAAAGGAACGCACGATCGAGATAGTAGTAATGCCACACGAGGAAACCGGTTTAAAGTTGTCCAATCAACTCATAGATCTCCCCAATCGCCCCACAACTCTTATCACTGGGTGGAGGTGGTTCATGATAAGCAAACGTCGGGTGGCAATCCCGACACTGGCCTTTCACTACCCCGCAAGACGACATATACTTGATATCGGAGGCATTCCCCGGAAGCCATAGCCATCTTATTGATACAATTTACAATCGGTCCTGGAGTCCGGTATGCCTCCCTCACCTAGTAGAGTCAAGACAAAGAAGTGTCAGAAAGCGTGAGTGTGTTACATGCAGCAAGCGGGTCCTTGCTAACTACTTCTAGATGCGTACGATGTCGCGGCATGAAAGTGAAGTGCTCGGGATCAGAACCATGTACCAGATGTTCGCGCAAGAAGTTACGCTGTCATTTCCCTGAGGAGGATGTGCGAATTTCAGTATCAGAGAGGTTTGATTCCCATTCGTGTCACCGTTTTTTCAACGCTAATTCATCCATCCAGATACTTGAGGCAATTAGAAGAGCAAATATCAAACAACAATACGAGTATACGTCACTCTCAATCAGTCGGAAGCCCTGGTGGGGCCAGGAATGACGTTGGCCTGTCAGCTTCTAGTCAGACTTTGCTTTTAGAAGATCAGCGATGGGGCGATATCAGCTATGGTAGGTTATGATTGTAATTATCATAGAGACTTGCTGACTGGGCAATGATGAAGGAATTGACTCGAATATTCGAGCAGCAGAGGTTTTACCTCCACAAAGAAATGAGGAGAGTGATCCCGACACAGAACAAGATGGACAACGGCGCTTTTCCAGAAATCCTCTGGTGGATAAGAATCCGCAGTTTGCAAGAACACCAGATGGCCGATTCTGTAAGTGATTAAGTAAAATGTAAATGAGGCTTTACTCATCGTTCGTTAGGGTATATGGGCCCGACATCATCATGGTCATTCTGTCGCCGTGTTCTAGCTCTTATTGGGAGACGTGTCCCCGAATCGAATCCTCCTCCAGATCCATGGCACCTGGATGGTATGGCATTTAAGCTGCAATGGCGCCCGACGTCCCTCGAGGAACTTCCTGATGTTTCAAATCTGCCGCCTCTTGATTATGCGCTTTTCCTCTTCAATACTGTCAAATTTTATTTCGGGTTCCTATCGTTTATCATTGATGAAGATTTGTATCTTCAAGACCTTCATGAATTTTACAAAGACCCGGTTGCAAAGGCTGTGGAGTCAAGGTACTGGTATGCGCAATATCTTCTTGTTCTTGCATTCGGGAAGGCATTCCTCACTCCCAAGAGCCCCTCTGGCCCACCGCCAGGACATCAATATGCTGCGAGGGCTATGGCTCTTTTACCAGATTTGTCTGGTATGCATAGAGATACATTGACGTGCATTCAGGCCATGAGTCTAGGTGCAGTGTATCTTCAGTCCATTGATATGAGGCGGGCAGCATTTCAGCATGTGAGTGAGACTCTGTTGATCCACGTGTCAATTGCTAATTACCACAGATCGGACACGCACTGCGTGGGTGTATCATTGAGGGCATTCATCGGCATGTCCCTGAAGAATTCGGTGGACCTGAGCTTTCTAGACGATGCCGGACAATATTTTGGGTAGTATATATGCTTGACCGAGAATTTGCCGCATTAATAGGCGCACCAAGCTCCATACGAGACGAGGATATCACAGTAATGCTCCCTGCAGAAGTTGAAAGCTCGGTGGAGGACATTAACCTTACATTGCACGTTCGACTTTCCAGGTTGATTGCTCAAATATTGACGAGTAAGTACATAAGCCTCTCATATAGATTGCGATCTACTACTGACACTACTCAAAGCCATTTATAACCCCGGCGATGAGCTGAATGGATCCCTCATTCGGAATACACAATCGATTCTGCACAGCATGGCAGAGCTCTCGCACGACATTACTGCCTTCCTGAATACGCATTTCCACGGTCTTATCAGTCGAGCGTCAAAGATGGCAATCCGACTTATGTTGGCTCACCACCATGTAAGTCCAATATATTCTCCGCTTCAGGTCTGATTCTAACTCGAAAAAGTGCATTGTCCTTACAACAAGGCCATTGGTTATGTGTGCGTTGCATATGCATATCGACCGCACCGACATGCAAACATCACAGACAATCAACCTTGCTCCACCGGTTTCTTCCCTTCTTCAGTGTTGTGCAAATTCCGCCCAAACTATTCTCCAAACTCTTCAAACTCTAGCCGACGATGACTTGATGGGTATGTTACAAGATGTCGTATTAATGAAGATCTTATGCTAACGTTACGTGCAGACGCATTTTTACCATTCCAAATCGAGGACGCCTCTTCATCAGCATTCGTTCTCTACCTCATCCGTGCCATCGCGCCTTCGCTCATCCCGAATAGCACATGGTGTGACAACCTCGAGTGCGTCCTGGATAAGCTCATTGCAAAAGGTAACCTTGCCGCACCGCTACGGAGACGAGAACTCAGCCAGTTAGAGCAAATCCTTGCACCCTTGACTCCAAAGCCCCTGAATAGCCCATTGCCACCGGTGCACTTCAACGCTCCACCGGAGGAGCAAGAAGAGGCATATGCCATTGATCAGGTGGATGTTGGTGAAGAGTTCGAGTGGGACCTGTTAGGCCTTAATCCTTCTGTCAGCCTCCCACCAGCAGAACTCCTTGATCTTGCAGATCAACTGGATATGGAACGTATTATGCAGTCTGTTGGCGCGTGTGTGGATTGAGCTCATATTGCCTTCCTTCTATTTAATTTTATGATTAACGAGGAAATGTGTCATGTGGATACAAGGCTGGAACCAAACATAGTATATATCAAAAAAAAAAATTACATGTACTCAATATTCTACGCCTCTAATTAGAACTCTGACTGTCGGAGCGGGTGACCGACAATCGACGCTTAGAAATCAACCGTGACCGGGCCAGTGCCGGTATTGTGGGGCGCACGGCCCGGTGCTCTATGTAAAACCACGATTAAAGGTTATAGGAGTTTCTACATTTGAACCGTTGAATGCATTATCACATACAACAATACCAAAATGTATTACTCACGTGGAGCCGCATGTCTTTTACTCAGACAGTAAGCGTCCAAATCATAAATATTTCAGCCATGCTAATCCCGAATTAGATCATTCAAACCAACACGTAGCACTCCAACTCCAACTCATCAGTTGTCATGCAGTCGAAAGAGCTCGTCTGCTACTGCTGCTGCACGAAAAGAATACAAGATCATCCAAGACGTTGGAAACTTTGAAGGGATTGAATTCAAACGTCCAGACTTTGACCATGAAAAACCCATCGAAGTCACAAAGTCACCATATCCAAACTGGAAATACGGCGATGGAGTCCCAGATAACGGTGCAAGCCTCATTCAAAAGCACCATGAGATTGATCCATATTCTCCAACTCGCCCAATGATCAACAATTACCGTCTCCTCGTATCAGGAATCGCGCCTCGGCCAGTCGGCTTCATCAGCACCGTGAACGAAAAAGGTCAAAAGAATCTGTCCCCATTCAGCTATTTCCAAGTCATTGACCATGATCCACCAATGTTTATTGTTGGGTTCTCTTCTCGACCTGGGCGTGTCAAGGATACATATCAAAATCTGAAAGAAACAGGCGAGTGTGTAATAAACACAGTATCGGAGAATATGATCGAAGCTGTAAATGCTAGCTCTATCGATGCGCCTTATGGTGTTTCGGAGTGGGATGTGTCGGGCTTACATGAGGCCCCTTCTACGACTGTGAAGCCTTCACGGGTTGCTGAGTCGGTGTTTTCTGTGGAGGGTAAAGTTGTTGATATTAAGGAGTTTGCTGATCATCAACGACCTGGAATGAGTCTCGCTGCTACGGTCTTGATTAAGGCTACGAGATTTTGGGTTAAGGAGGGCACTGCTGATGAGGACTATAGCCATATTGATTTGGATAAATTGCGGCCTGTTGCTCAGCTTGGTGGTGTTTCCTATGGTCGTGTTGTGTCCACTTTTGAGAGGCCGCGCAGAAAATGGGATGTTGAGGCTCCAAAGAGCGAATTGTTGACACGGTTAGATAAGAGCAAGCCAGATCTTCAATAGAGCTTCTTAGATTGTGGTATACTAATTCTTATCCGTCCCGCTCCAATGAAAAGTCTGATCAATCAAAAATTACAATTCATGTTTGTGTTTATTTCGTATAAATTTGTCGTAATTTGGATCGTTAGATCACGTCGCTAAGGATTGAAAAGCTATACTTCGACCGGACACTCCTGAGCCCCATCAATAGCAACCTCCACTGTAGGTTGAACATGGAAATGGCCCTCCTGAAACAATGCGTGCTGCCACTCGGGCTTGCCAGTACATTGCACTAGGTAATAATTGGTTTCGTCAGGAAACCATCTCTCCTTTCTTGTGAAAGCCTTGTCACTTCCTTCGAGTGCGGCTCGACTAGCACGAGTGGTCCTCGCGCGAACTTCTCCCCGTCCCTGTTCCTGTGCCCAGGCCGCGTGTAAATTATCACGATATATCTTTAGGCGGCCGTCGAATACCATGATCGCACGTACATATGGCGCAAGATCTTCGGTGATTGTGGCAAGGCCATTCTCGAACGAAGGTGCAAGACGACCTGTTGATGTGCCGTGTCGGGCCTTCATGATGGGATCAAAAACCTTCTGGAATCCAGGCTTGGTAGTTGGGAATACCTGGCGCTCCGCGGCCAACTGTGCCCAGCCGTTAGAAATTCGAGTCGTGCAGACCGATTCCATATCGTCATCAGTGGGACGGAAAGCGCGGGAGATCAACGCAGCCGATGCTATGCTGATTTCCTCGCTTAGTGCATTATATTCGGGCAGCAAGTCGGATTGAAGGAGAGGATGAGCGTCGACATAATTCGATCGGTGAGACTCAAGCATTGGAGGGGCGCTGGCGTCAAGAATATCCTGCAAACCGGTTAGCTGACGCTGTTGTACACATGGTATCCTAATAGAAATTACCTTGAACATGTTGAAGGGACATCCCGAGCAAAGAATATCAAGGGAGCTTCTCATCTCCGAGTAGTCCGATTCTTGGCTGAGAAACTCTAGTTTCTCCAGCTTAGACTTTGAGGCAAATCGATCAGAAGACAAGAGCTCTGCATGGCTACATCCGCTTGCATCTTCTATATCTTGAAGGCCGAGTCGCCACCAATGAGATGTATTCCGCAGGGCCTCGGTCTCTTTTTCCAGGGGTGTTTCAGTCAGGAAGAGGTCTCGATTGAACCAACCCATGTAAGGTTCGTAAGTATTGAGGCTAAGCACTCGAAGACGTTCACCATCTTGATCGACGTTGTTCTGCGGTGGCCAGGATGGCAGTATCCAGTCAAGTCCTGCCTTATCACTGCCGACGCCTACCTGACACCAGAAATTGAGGTCCATGAGAGACCGTCGTATATCATGGCCAGATCCATTATAGAGCTTGCTCACAGCATTTCTCTTCAGCACATGTCCCTCGTTGGCAGCAACCAGGAGCAAGTAATCAAGAACAAGATCGGGAGGCGGTCGCTGATAGCGTAAAATGGCGTGCAATGACATTTCCTGGGTGGGGACAAGGCTTTCATTGTTGCAGGTGATGACAATTGGGCGGCGAGACTGGCTGATGAGGGTGAAAACTCCGGTCCAAAATTGCTTGTCTTCATCAAAAAGAATATCCGCTTCCTCAAGGAGGATCAAGGACTGTTTTTGCTCCCGAGGACGCTTGGGGTCATTTTCGGGCTCACTAGGAGTTGCGCCTTTGTCAACCTTTTGTGCAGCTTTCGAAGGTTGACCTTTGAAAAAGCCCATCAACTTGTTTTGCTTAGGCTCATCTGGGGCAGACATTCGTGCCTTCGCAGAGGATTCGTCGGATTCATTAAGGAGGTGAACGAGATGATTTTGTGTCATGTCACCAACTTTCTCAAGCATGTCTCTGGCACTTCGACGGTTTCCAGGATTAATCTCAAATACTTCGAAGTCCAGCTCTTTGGCAACCGCGTACACCGAGGCGGTTTTGCCAGAGCCGGACGGGCCACTCAAAAGGATGGCGTTGGCGAGTTGTGCCTTATCAGAGCCATGCTGAGAGCAATGACCCACGTCTCCAGATCGCACAACTGTACGAGGAGCGGAGACCGTCACGTCACCAGCAAGCTCATCATCCGAGCCAGAGAGATTATCCATTTCCGACGCCTCCTCTTCACTGGAGACAATGAATCCATCAAGTTTTTCTGCCTTTTGGCGCTTTTTCTGTTTCTTTTCGCGTTTTGTCTTCAGATTCTTGCTTCCGTGCGAAGACTTTCCGGTATCAACTGCCGTGATCTTGAGATGCTGAAGCCAGTCCCGTAGCACTTGTGGCTCGCGCCCAGCTTGCAGCACATCTTGGGCTGATTTTGGTGCATACTTTTGTGACCAAAGATGAGATTCATATTTCCCTGAGTCAAAGGCGGAGAATGAACTCAGCAGGTTTGTCCGAAGTTTGGAAATAGAGGGGGAAACTGCTGTGGGACGTTTATTGGGCAAAGACCAGGACATTTGGCTGTCAATCGCTTTTTGCAGAACTCTTCCACTTGCATTATGTCGACCTGGGAGCCTCAAAGTCGGACGGCGATTGTGGCTATCGCCCAGACTCTTCTGAGCAGCTGTTCGTGCCAATGCAGTACTGACAAGGAGAGCATTTTCCTGATCATGGATTCCAATGGTTGGTAGTTTGGCTTTCTTATAGTCATGTTGAGAGGTGATAGACGCAACGGCAGAGGTTATTGACGGAGATTCGGTATATTTAACGTGAATGAGATCCCGTGGAGGCCATAACGGGTGGACAAGTTCAGGGAACTTGGTCTTCGGACGACTGAATGGTGAGGATGAGGCTGAAAAGCCCCTTGGCTCGCGTGATGATAGGAAGCTGGATGAATGGGTTGCCCGGGGATCCGCAGTCGGATTGGGTTGTATAATCTCGGCGTCGGCCTTCTGAGGTGGTTTTTTCGAAAAAAACGGATGGGTTGGCTTGTTGCTATTGATTTGCGGGCGGACAACAGGCTTGGGCGGAGATGCAAAGGGCCTGAATGTATGGTTCCCGCAAAGGATATCATTGATCAACTGCCCAATATTCCTTTCTTGGTTCAAACGGTATTTGATGGCAACCACTTTGCTTTGAGCTTTCCTTTGTTTACCACGCTTGGGAGCTTTCCGGTTTTGGTCAACAGTTCCCGGAGGGCTTTTAGGAGGCGAGCTCAACAGCCTTCCATTGGAGTTCAACTTGAGGGTTTTCCGATTTGGATCAGCAGTATGTGTAGCTGCTACTGGGTCGTTTGAAGGTGTCCCTTGACTGAGGACTATATCATTGGCCAACTTGGCATCATCTGAGACGAGCGGGACCGGCGGGCCAATCGCCCCAAGATCTGGGGTAGGAATTGGCGTTAGTGACGGCGCAGGCATATCCTTCCCTAGCCATCCCGATAATCCAGCCTGGAGAGAGCCATCGTGTTCTGCATTTTTGGCCTTGTCGGTCCTTCGTCGCTTTCTTCGACTGGCGTTGGGGTCTTCCTCGGGACTAGAGGGAATTCTAACAGATTGTTCCTTCAAGGTTTCCGGCGGATTGGCAGAGGAGGTTGGCTTTTTCCGGCGTTGCGCTTCGGGTTGCTGACTTGGAACTGAGGCGAAGGCGAGGGGACTGGAAGTCGTTTCAATTGGGATGCTAGAGGCATTAGGCACGCCACGTTTCTCTGAAGCTGTGAACTCTACCATCTTATAAGCTGACCATCACATGAAGCTACTGAACAAAACATACCCTGCTGGAAAAACGGGTGGATTCCCTGCCGCTCGCCTTGTCCCATGGCTAACGGTGGATTGGATACTGCTGTATCCATGTGAGAGGCTCAATTAAGCATTGGAGGGGAAGGGGAAGGTCAAGAGGGAGGATGGGTCAATATAGATGAAGTGAAAGGAGACGAGACCCAGCCCTCAAAGGCCAGCAATAGGGACATCAAACCTCGATGCTTGTTATCGGAGTTATCAAGACACTTTAACACGCCCGACGCGAAAGGCGCGTCGCAGATGATTATGTCAGCCTGACTATATGACTTTCACACTAGTCTCAATCTAGGCTAGTATGTGGGTCCGGTCCGTAGTTAACCCGAAAATTTTTCAGATTTCCTCGTTGGGACAGACCGATGCTCTCACTGAACAGGACCTGAAGGGACAGGAAATTAAGTCATTTGTACAATTTCGAGGCTCCTTTTCGCCATGGACCTGCAGTCTCCGTCTGTGTTGGCACAATTGCCCCGCCCCCTCCACGCCTCCTCGGGGAAGACTCGCATTGGCGACGTCTACAGCCTCGCTGATGCTAAAAAGCGCAAGCGTTATGAGGTTGCTGTTGCGGTCGACGGTGAAGCCATCAACATTTATAATGTATGGCTCTTTACTGTTGGTACGGTCTTAATATGCATGGACTAACTTATTTTCTTCTCCAGGTGCAAACCCCCAAGCTCGTGACCTCGTACGCCGTTCCGCCGCAGTCGACGTTCTCTTGTCGCCCATGCTCCGTTCGTCGGAAGATCTCGAAAAAGTCGGTGGTGAAAAGGCAGACATATGCTGCTGCGATCAAGCCAGAGCATCAGATTAAGTGCTTCGTGGAAGAAATCAGCAACGGATCAAGCGCACCGGCAATTTCTTCGTCTACAGCCACCATCACGGATTCACGCAGCCCGACAACTTTTGTGGGAATTATTCCTCTTAGTGCAGACGATGAGAGTGAACTCGACCCTTTCGATGTCCTTGCAGTCCATGAAGATGGTCGTGTACGCAGATTGTCAGCCGATCTGAAAACCCAGCGTTGGAGTATCCAACACAGTGAAATCGCCAAGGTCTCTTCCACCCACGTCGTCAACACTTGTTTCTTGATCGATCTGGAAGATGCGCGCAAGTCTTTGTTCAAGAGACGCCAGGACTTGGCTGCACTCGCTCTGGGCGACGAAGCGGTAGATGGAACAAATGAGCCGTCCATCTTGCTCATTGTTTCGCACCCCAAGAATGCCGAACGATTTGCGCTGCAGGATGTGAATATTCAGATGTTCTCGGTGCCGGCTAAGTCAGGATCTCAGGAGGAAAGCCAACGCCTCCGCCACCTCCAAACAATCCAGGTACCCGGCCCAAGCGGAATCGACAAAGTCAACAGCCATAGCCTACAGTGGAACTTCCACGCGGGATCAGCGGGCCTACACCTTTCTTTTGACAAGGGATTCATCAACACCGACCTATCACAATATGCTCCATCGGTGACATCACAGTTTATTCTTGATGACGAGAATTTCTCTTCCGTGATGCGTGTCTCTCCCCAATGTGTCATTGGCGCCAGTGATTCCTTGGTCGCACTTTACGATACTCAATACCAATCCGTTCAGCGGAGCATTGCTGCTGGTGAAGTCTTGTCTGGAACAGGTTCAAGTGCACCCATCGCTTTCATCAGTTATTTTGCGAAGCTGGGAATTGCAGTGGCCGCAAAGGGAAACACTCTTATTGGTTTTGACTTAACTTCTCTCCACAGCAACACTGGGCCTTCCCTCAAGCGATCCCGCGATGGCCTTCTCATTGATGCTATTGGACGCGGTATTGGCGCATCTTCTGCACAGTGGGACCTGGCTTCCAAGAAGCACCGATCTGAGAATATGACTTCGCTCCACCTTACTTCCCCCGAACAGGTGGAGAAATGGAATCAGTTGACAAAATCCGTGAATGAAGCGACCACATCCAAAAACACCAGTCTCTTCGATAAAGCTGTGCAGTCCTACTTTGGCTCCACCCTACTTCCACGCGGACAATACGTCAACCCCGAATCAACTCTCTTCCTGCTGTCCAAGATCTTTACAGTTGAGAACTCTCTGACTGGAGGTGACGTTGTGTCGTCTCCATCATCTCAGTTGCGCATTGTGCTTTGGCCTCGCATCACTTGCGCCTGGTTGATTTCCCTGGGTCAACTTTCTTCCGATAATGTCGAAATCGCACTTCGGCGCACCTTGAAGCCACGCATCCTCCAGCCGCTAGCCACTGGATCTTTTATCCAGGCACTTATCGATTCTGATTCATCCCTGAAGAATGTCAACCACGTCCTTAGTGGCCCTTCTGCCCTCTCCGCTGATGAATTGGCTTACGCATTGAAGTACTTCTTGATTGAGGCGCGTCAGCGTTCTGGTGCACTGGAGGAGACTACCCGAGCTATCACCAATGGCGATATTGCTACACCTACCCAGGAGCTTACACGCCACTTGGGAGACGAGACGGCCACCGTCAAAGCAGTCTTCAAGGGGCTGAACACCAGCATTCAAAAGATCCATGCCCACCCTCTTTCATCTGTCACAAAGGCTCTCCGCTCCAATCTGTCGCGCCAAGAGCTTATCTCCATGATTCATCACCTTCGCCTTTCTCTCGCCACAGGCGGCTACATGTCTCGGTTCTCCGAGAACCCCCTACCCCCATCACCATTGATCAGATCACTCCTTCCCTTTCCCTCCAAACCATCAGTGACATGCTCACTTCCTCCGTTGACGCCGTCGGTCCCTCCGGCTGGATTTCCGCTCTCACCTCCGTGAACGACCTTGATGATGAGACCGACTCGACTATTGCCGCAGCCACCCGCGAGATGGAACTCATTTCCGATATGCGATCTGAGATTTCTGCTACCTTGGGTGGTGTGGAAGAAGCAACCTACTTGAAGGGTATCCTTCGCGAGTACCTGCGATTTGCCGACCAAGTCACCACCCCGAAATCTACTGGTGGAAATGCCGTTGCCAAGGTCGAGAAGGAGCCTACTCCTGGCCCATCTCATCTTGTCCGTCATGAGAAGGTCAACGGCGCTGACCTCTTGGTCTTTGCTCGTCCCGGTGAGAGTGAGGACGGTTATGATGGTGATGCCAGTGGAAAGATGCTGCCGCTGTCGATGAAACCTGTCTCCACCGATGTGTCTCGGACTAAGGTCAAGAAGTCAACGGGTGAAAGCAAGGCTCGCAGTAACCGTGAGATTAGTTACATGCGTCGCAAGGAGGTTGGCAAGTACTCTTTCGAGAGGCTTTTGGTATAATGAGTGATTGACGGTGGACATACCCGTGGACTTTGCCTTTCATGTTTCATACTGTATCAACCATTACGCATTAAGTATAAAAGGAGTTTAAAATTGAGGTCAATAATTTTCTGTTCATTCTTTGGCAATTCAACATATTTCCGACTGGCGCCCTGGAGCTAACTCAAGATGAAACCTCGCAACCATATAAAGTCAAGGAGCTTGCTAGAAGAGCACCCCAAATTCACAAGGACACCACCGCTAGTCCACATCGGCAAGGCGCGGAAATTGTAATTCAGCTGGTAATTATTGCAATTCAAACCAGGGTACCGTTTTCCCATAGACTTACAAGTGGCGTTGCATGAGTTTGAAACCCCCTCCCCTCCTTATATAATATTCTGCCATGTTTCCTGCCAGCCAAAACCTCACATTCTTAGCTAAATAAGCTTGGCATGTAGAGCATGCAAACTGTACGTTACTAAGAACATGCCTAATAACGTATCACATATGATTTACATATAAGTATCATGTTGTGACCGGTGTCCTAGCTTTGGTCCGCATACTACGTATTAATAGACGGGTAAGCTATATATAGTAGGCGGTCTGCAAGGTTGGTTTCAAACTCATGCAACGCCACTGTAAGTCTATGGGAAAACGGTAACCTAGTTCGAATTGCAATAATTGCAAGCTGGATTACAATTTCCGCGCCTTGCCGGATGTGGACTGGTGTCCTTGTGAATTTGGGGTGTTCTTCTAGCAAGCTCCAAAGTCAATTGATGCCGTAAATTCCAACTCTACAGCTTCATAGTTCAGCAAACGATATTAATTGTCAAAAGAGCACTCCACTTGTCCCGAATCTAAGGACAAACGAAAATCATGAACGTTCTGGATCCATTTCACCCAGAGTATTCCAAGGATAAGGAAAGTCCGAAAAGCTAAATTTGGGAAGTGGAAGCCGTGGTTCGAGGTAAGACTTGATATGCTCAGGGCCGATGATATCGTAGCTCCGGAAGGAGGTAAATGGATTGACAATGTCCTCAATTCGAGCTTGGCGGTAGTCGGTGCAATGTTTGCGTCTCAAATTCCACCATTCCCCTGTAACATCAATATGCACATGCTGCATCACATCTCGAGGGAGTCCGACGCGTGTCAAAATATCAAACAAGGTTACGGCCCGGTACAAGAGTTGGCCAATACCACGAAAATATCCCATATAATCCCCCTCACTTATATCCGGGCCTTCGACTTTGATACTGATGCTCTTCTCTTCGACCCTTTCATGAGGGAAATTTCGAATGTGTCTGGACATAGCTTCCACGGTCCCAATGGCCCATGTGGCGTATACATATTTGGAAGACAGGGCAATGAGCCACATTGATTCATCATCACAAATTTGGATTCCATGCTGTATGTCTTTGTATAGTAGGTGAGTGATTTCGTAGTATAAAATTCGGCTGCATCCCAGAATGCCGAGAAGTCTTCCGTTATGAGACTTCGTAGTCGGGGTAGTGCTATGGATATTTTGAAATAGATTCTCCCAGATCATCCATCGGATTTCTACTGGAAGCTTGACAAAGTCGCCCAGTTGGCTTAGGTACCACCCCTCCTCGTCAAGGCGCTTTTGAATCTGTAGATCCATTTTTCGGGCTGCGTAGAGGCGGTGTCAATTCAAATCTTCAATAGAGAGAATGAGTATCCTTTTTTACAAAATGGTTGATGTATGGATTGAATAGTTCAGATTGAAGATACGCGAATGAGAAAATGTCAGGTGTGTTACTAGGCCTGTTAGGGAGGCCCGGTGCCTAAAGAAGCCAAGAGTGAATATGGATGGTAGAGATTGACTTCTGGAATTCAAAAGTTTAATATGAATACTACGGAGACAGGAAGTGGATTTGCCCTTTCCAAAGCTCCTTGAAAAGGATTAGCCCGTTGGAAGTTCAAATCCATGCATGTCGTTAAGCTTACCACAACAACGAGCGAGGTCTTATTAATAAAACCTTTTATTCTTTTGACGAGATGACTTCTTTCAAAACGAACATATAGTAGAGCAACGAAAGTAGAACCGAAAATAGTGATAACCGAAAGTGGTAGCAGTAGGAAGAAGCGTTGAAAAGTGAGAGAACGCTCCTTAGAGGTGTGGAGTGCAGATAATCCGAGCGAATTTATGGTAACAAACCCGGTGTTTTTTGAGGACACTCTTTCTCCATTTTTTCACAAAATTTTGCAAAGGTGTAATCGCTGCCCGGGGTAAATCCCATTCTTTGGCCGTTTTCAAGAAAGTCAACTGTTCTTTGTGGATTTTGTCATCTTTTGAGAAAACGTAGCACTGCAGAGTGACACAAGTTCTATCCGATTTGTTTTCGAGTTCGTGAATCTGATACTGGTTATCTCCAAGCCAGGTGACCATATCTTTTTTGAGCTCCAACGGCGGGCCAAGCGAGTGCGGTGTCCTCCCTGTAACGAGAGTGTCATACCAAGTGCACCGGATTGAGCCGGACAGAACACGAATAACTGCACACGCATTGCCGTGGTCGTGGATGGGAGATTTATGACCAGGGGGCCAAATCTCCATGACGTACGAAATTTGGCCGCCAGCTTGTGTTACCATATAAATAGCGCCCTTTCGCTTGGAGCTTGCTAGAAGAACACCACAATTTCAGAAGAACACCACCGCTAACCACAGTAGGGATAGCGTAGTAAATGTAATTCAAGAGGAGTACATATCCAAGTACCTACTTGCTCACGTTATTCTTTAGACTACGCTGGAATTTGAAGGTGATCAAAGACTGACTCTCACTAAGCTTACTTATACCTATCATGACCCTAATGAAGTATTATCTCGTATATTGAGGTGGATTAAGCGAAGGTGGTGCGATATCTTTGAATATTCGAGATAGCATGTTTCCTGAATTACAATTACTGCGCCATACCAGATATAGAAACGATGTGGTGTCCAGCTCATTTTGTGGTGTTGGACTAGTGAGCTCCTTTCGCTTACCACAATTGCCCGGTGCGATGACTTATACTTGGATACGTATGCTCTGCAAACTTTCATCGTGATTTTGGAACAACGCCGCTCACAATTATCGAAACAAAGCATCACTATAATGCTAAAAACGATCAAAATGGACTTGTTGCCAATTCGGGAAAGCCGAAGAAGACTCTGGCTCAAGTTATAACCCTTAGCGGATGTATCAATTCCTAGAGTAATCGGTGGATATTCACCGACTTTATGGTCTTCATCATGCCTGAGAGCATGACTGATTTATACAGTCATCCAACAAGGCATGCACCAGAAGTACAAAAACATGCAAGGCTTCTATGCCCTCGGTACTTTGGGGTCGAGCGACCACTGGTGAAACAACAGGAGCATCGAGTTTGAATAGCGAACGTGCTTGAAAATACCTTTCAAGTATTGCTCAAATCAATGAGACCAATGTGAACTCACGTTGGGTCGACCTATACGAGGATGAAGTCATGCTAGAGTTGATAGACAGACACAGTGGCTGAAGTTGCATGTGATGACATTCTTCGGGGTTTTCAGTTTTATTCTGCTCTTCGGTGTATGTCGAACAAGGATTGATTGATTCTGCATCATCCTTGCAATGGATATTGAGGATCGCTTGGATGGAAAGCGGGATCATATGCACGAGTTTTATTTTCGCGTTATCGCTCTGCTGTTTATCTGCATGCCACGACGCTTTCGATCCCTTCCAAAGTCTACTGCCAGCAAGACTGGCATCTGTTCAAAATCTTCTTCTTGAGCTCTACACTCTACATATTTAAGGGCGAACATGGCCGTTGGCCTTTTTCAGATGATGATTTGCCTTGGCAAAAGTAGTGAGAGAGTAGTCTGGTTGCTCATGCATCACGACGGCAAGCATTCATATTCTGCTAATGATGGCCCAGCAGCTGTGCGAGTCTACGCATGATATAAATATCTATAATTCTCATTTAGCATCGACCAATCACCTCTGTAGTCGAGCATAGCGATATAATCGAGGTTTTGTTAGGGTACAGCATACTGGGCTGAACTGTCGAATCGCGTGATAGCGAATGCAATTTGATATGTCGGTAGGGCCTCAATTCCCTCAACTTAAGTTTAAATTTATACAAATTTGGAGGCCTTCAAGTCTTACTCACCATAGGCCTTTCAGCTAAAACTATGACGTTGAAAGTTCTGAAACAGAAATGTGGTTAGCGCAGATCGTCCGAGGTCTGCTCCACTTTGGCCGCTTGTTCAGCGCATTGGGAAGCGAGCTGTGTTTGTTGACAGAAGATTCAACTGGCAGCTTCTTAAGGGTATATGTACTATTGGGCCATGAAGTTAGCTGGTAGGAGCAAAGGATGCTGAGAGTAGAGTCACACTTTCCAAGCTTTTTGAGCACAAAGTTCAAATGCTGTCAACCTCGAGGGCTTTTACGTGTTTGTTGTTGTTCTGAAATATATTTTCCCAGTCCTGAAGCCCAATCACCTGGGCATGCACGATGCGACCTTGATTTTTTACACAGCCGTAGCCCTAGGTAACCTTGGAACTATACCTAATGGACCCTTTTATATAGATCCAGAGATCTCAATGGAAATATCGGTCAAGGAAATTGGGGCTCCAAGTGGGACCAAAACAACACATTGGGCTGCAACAAGACTCGGGCCAATCAGACCACTTCTGCTTGAATCCTCGATCGGACCATTGGCTGGTAGTGGGGGGATTGTTTGAATTTAGAGTGATGTTTTGTTTAGATATCAATAAGGGGGTGTACTAGAAGACAAGGATCACAAACATAAATGGGTGGCGCGTATCATGTGTCGCTAAATAAACAAGGAGCTTGAGTGGAGCTGACTGCTTGGACCAACAACCCGCAAATCCCCAAACCGTTCGTCTCGGAGCTGAAAGTTGTTTTTGTTGTTGATTTGCGTTCAATGTCTGAGGGGAAATGATTCCTGGTTCTTCTCTTGTCTATATCGGAGCGCGAACCGCCGGAACGCGCCCTGCGTCAAATCATAACAATGAGCAACCAACCATGGCTAGACAGCCTGTCAGACGACTGGCCATCGGTGCCTGCCACTCCTACCACTCCCGCTCCATCGAAACCATCACAGAACCTATTATCCTCGCAGCGCAATAGTGTGCAGAATTCCCCAAGTCGCATTCCGGTACCTGCACGCCGATCTGTGGAACAATCCCCTGCCGACGACAAGAAAAAGGTTACCCGACCATGTCATTTCCATAGGAAAGAACCTCCCACACCGAAGACCCCGCGAACACCCAAAACACCTACAAAATTGCGATCGCCCATTCCTCCCAAGACCAGAACAAGGACGCCCAGGAGCCCCAAAGTCACTCCAAAGTCTACGTCCAAGGCCCGCGCGAAGCCAACCCCGGGTGCGGCTGGCAAGCAAGCGCCAACCATGGATACGCGCTCCCCGCTACGGTCGGTATCCAACGTCTCCAAACAGTCCGACTACGAGGCTGCCGACACGGTCCAGATCAAACCAAAGAAGGGCGAGGAGGGGGAGCTACACCCGAATGGCGGAAACGACTGGTACGCGGGGAGATACCGGTGGGAGATCAACGCGACCTGTTTGCGCCGATTGGCCTTGAGAGTGTATTCAAGCCCCCGACGCCAGGATCTGGAGCTGGTCATCCAGACCCCATCCCGTTTACCCGACAGGACGACCAGCTGTGGGACTTCACCGACAATACGTCCCACCGAGAAAGCTCTACGAGACAGGTACAGGGGGAGGAGGATTATACAGAACGCGTCGGTGAAGATGACTACTCGGGTACTGGCATAGAATCACCATTTGGGACGGTGAACCATCGGGCACATTGGGCCGACGAGCGACCAGGGAGCAATTATGCAGATCAGTCAGGCCTGTCACATGGATACACTGAAACTCGGACTGCCAGTGGGCTAGAGGACCTTCGCAATGAGGGTATCACTCCGATCACGTTCACGCGAAACAATACACTAGAAGGCACTGCCACAACAGAGGTGATTAAATCGGCACTGAAACAAGTCACTAGCAAGCTTGAGAGCTTGTCTATTGACAATAGTCGCCCGGAATCACCAGCTAGTGACAGTTTCCTATTTTATAACCATAGTGAGCCACGACCGGAGGGTTCGCCGAACGAGGACAGTTTATTGGATGTAACCAGTCACTCCTTGCCTCAGGACCTGTCGATGGGAACCTTGGACTTCAGTCGCCGCAAAGTTCACCGTCCTTTCCACCCATTCTCTCCCTCGCCCTTTCCCTCCCATCACTTGTCCCCCGCGACTCTCGCCAATGCCAAAACTCGCAGTTCTCCCCTCTTCAATCGCTCTTCAAACGGTTCACCTACACTACCTCGCCCCTCCTCTTCTCATGTCCGACCGTCAACATCGGATGATAACACTTCAAAACAAGAAACAATGCCTTCGTCAGGAAGCCCACTGAAGCTTTTTGGCGAGCATGATACTTTCACAAACAACAGACTTCTTCGGCGGATGAGTCAATTCGAGGAAACATTCGGAGATGGTTCGGGGTCTGAGGGAGACGAGCCGCCATCACCATCAGAAGAGGCACGGAGAAAGGGAGAAAATCGAAGCTTGCTCAATGTTCGACATGAGCCATTGAGTGAAATTTCCCCACGACGGAATGAGCGAGGTTCATCTCGAAACATTATCAACCCTCGTCTGTCTCGATTCGGGGACGGTGAACTAGATAAATTTGATTTCTCAGACACGAGCCCGTACGAGCCAAATTTTACTTATGGCGATGTACCAGGTTTTGAGTCCCGCCCCTCCTCACGCCCTTCTTCCCGGAGAATATCGTCAAATCGTCAGCCATATCTTCAGCGGGGCTCGCAAGTCGGTTCTTTGCAATATGCCAGATCGGCAAGCTCCAGCTTTACGCGGAAACCATCCGCCTGGACTCGCCAAAGCTACTTTGACCATTTACGTGATGCAACAGCTTCTTCACGCGCTAATAAGGAAAATGTTGCGCCTTCTGAAACGAAGAGGGTTCCCAAAGCAGCGGCCATGGATCCAATTCCAAAGCGCCGACGAACCATTTTGCGCGATGACAGCGCTGAACCGGACCGTGTCCATTCCAATGCTGATCCAGCAAAGTTTGGCGAGAGTATGTCCTTGCTGCAAAGAAGCTTGATGCAACATGGCGTGCAGCTCGAGAATGGGGATTACCTCGCGCCCCCTGGCCTCTCCCAGTCTATGCAACGGCCTAGGACACCGACTCCCAGTCAGATCCGGTCTATGCATGAATCGAAGGTGTTACCAAGCAGGGAATACTCAGAATCGAATTTTGATAATCTTGATTACTCGGATTCTTTCTCTATCGAAGGTGACATCCCACTAGTCAAGATTACCGGGGCAAGTGATACATCGCGCAAGGGATCTATCACGACCCAGGACTACTTGAACGAGGCGACGAAGATCATGGACTTGATCCGAGCTAAGGGTCGCCCAGTACCGGGATTGACAAGTGTCCAGGAATCTGATGGGGATAGTGAAGACGAGGACGCCAGCTACGATGATGAATCTACCCGAGAAGCATTTTCTCGTCCACCAAGCCGTGATGGTACGAACACAGATTTCCGCAAAATTCGAGAGCCAAAGGAGTTGAATGCTCAAGTTCTGAACTACCTGAAACAATACCAAGAAAAAGACGATGGTGATTTCGGGACCACTGGATCAGTCATGTCATTCAACAACGAAGGAGAGCTCAGGCCCGATGGCTCACGAAGAGTGGTTTCCAGTGCAAGGAAACGCAAGACAAGCAGCAATTATGATGATGTAGCGGACACCATCGCCCAAGACCTGATGACAATCAACACACAAATGTCTGGCTTCAGTGTCCGTTCTATACACACAGGCTCCTCACAAAACTCCCAAGCCAAAGGCGTGTTATCATCCGACTTGGTCGCCCATCTCATCCCAGAACAAGTCAACGGATTTACCTACGACAAGTCCAAAAATCTATGGATTAAAAATGCTGCAGAGAAGCCAGCTCGCCAAGTCTCTCACGATGATGATAACGAGAATAATGACCCTTTCCAAGATATTCCTGACTTGAGCGTGGATGAATTGCAAGAAATGATGCGAGTTCACGGCCTCGATTCTCCGTCCAAGCGTTTGTCAGCAAACCACACTGAGAATCATGACTCCCATTCTCGTGCTGGAGGTGCCTCACCAAAGAAGGGCGATGTTAGACCACACACAAGAGACGGGGACCCGTCAGTGAACGCAAGCTCTGATCAATCTAGATTTACCCGCTTTACATCGAGTGTCCCAAATTCTGGGACCCGAGCCACGTCATGGGGTACAGACGAAATCGAGGCGAGAAATGTCTCTGGAGACAAGAATTTCAACAAGCCTAATGACATGAATCCCCAGGCGCCAAACAAGCAGACTCGGGTGCCAACAATCTCGTTTTCATCGCCTGTCGTTTCCAATGTCGCATACACGGACAATGATGAGGCTTCCAATCTGGATGCCGCATCACGACAATCGGCATACGTTGACGAAGGGAAACAGAATGAGAACCAGCGCTCTGCTCTTCCGCCTCCACGTCGCGAAACGTCTGTGGCAGGCGAGCCTTTCATTCGGCGTCCTGTCTCGAGGATTGAGGAACGGAATGAAGAAGGAGCCGAAGATCTCAGCCTTGTTCATAGAAATAATACACTGGATGTTCAACAGACGCCGGGCGGTGATGCTATTGGAAACTCCCTGGTTCCGATTCACTCAGGTGACCATGAGACAAGTTACAGCTTCCACATGAGTCCGCTGGCCGAATTCTCTGTCAATCAACCGGATCACCCCATGAATCTGGAAATGAGTTACGTGGCAAACCGTACTCACCCGACATCGCTGAGACAAGTTCATGGCACATTTGCCCTTGCAACAGAGCAGTTGATTAAACATATCACCGATGTTGAGCCATATGAGCCATACTGGGAAGATGTACGTCGCTTGGTACTGCGTCAAAAGGGGCTGATTACCTTGCATAAGCTGAGTGATTTCTGCCCTCGTCTTGAGGACCTCGATGTCTCCGACAACGATATTGGGCAGTTGAGTGGTGTTCCAACGAGCCTCCGAACTCTCAAAATCCCCCGAAATTCGCTCTCTGATCTCACACCATGGGGCCACCTGACAAATCTGCAATACCTGGACATTTCTGGAAACGACATTGAGACCCTGGCTGGTTTCTCTGGTCTGATACACCTTCGAGAATTGAAAGCGAACGACAACCAGATTCGGAACATTGACGGCATTCTTGACTTGAATGGCCTGCTAAGCCTGAAACTGAGCAATAATTCGTTGACGACCGTGGATTTCGAAGGCACAGAATTGTGAGTTTTTTTCCCACTGCATTCTCTAAAGGTGGTTACTAACACTAGCAGGACTCGACTTCGCGATCTTGATTTGAGTCATAATTGCTTGACATCTGTCCGCAACACCGAGTGGCTCCCATCACTGGCCACCCTTGATCTTAGCGCCAATCAAATTACTCAATTTGAAGCGTCAACATCTTTGATCAGCCTACGAGCGCTGAAACTTTCAGGCAATCGTCTGAGTGCCTTGGATCTGAAGAATTTCTCTTCTTTGAGCCTCTTGTATGCTGATCATAATGGCTTGTCGACCGTTACTGGGCTAGAACACTGCCATAACCTGGAAGTTATCTCTATCCGTGAACAGACCCAAATGGGAGATGGTGGGTCTCGGATTACTTTGGACCTCGACCTGGGATCCGCAAAGGACATCCGTAAAGTGTTTTTGTCATCAAATAAGCTTGCCTCTCGATGCCTCTCCCCTTCATCTCCTCTACTTCGACTGCAACTACTCGACATCGCTGCATGCACCTTGCCTGCTCTCCCCGGCGCATTTTCTTCCAGCTTCCCGAACCTCAAAGTACTGAATATGAACTTCAACTCATTGACCGAACTGGAGCCCTTGGTGGGTATGCACTGCCTTGCGAGGTTGACCATGGTTGGGAACCGCCTTTCGAGAATGCGGCGTATCTGTCAGATTCTGAGCCGGCTAGGAAGAACAGGACGGGGAAATCCCTGCTCCCTTCGAAAGCTTGATATTCGTGGCAATCCTCTGACAGTCGGCTTTTACCCTCCAGCTGTGACCGGCAATGGGACCAATTCCGAGCGTAAGAAAGTGAAGGATCAAGAAAAAGCAGTCGCGCCTCTACAAGAAAACCGACAAGACCTTGCTGATGCTTTGGCTGATGTTGATCCCAACGACCATGTCACCCAGCCTGTCACCTGGGACGACAGCGCCAAGTCTGATCGCGAGAGCGAGATCAACGATCCTCTGACCCTTCCCCCGGCGGATCCCCAAGCAGACGAAAAATATCTCCACCATCTAGATCGTGCAACTCGATTGCGCCGGCGCGTTCTGGAACTTCTACTTTATGCCGGGACCAGTGGCTCCCTTCAAACATTGGACGGGCTGGACCTCCGTCCAGTTCTTGGTGATGACTCATCGGATATGGGTCAAGCGTGGAATAAGCTCGAGGAACTGGGTGTTCTTCGAAGGAAGGCGATTACTGACAAGGCGTGAAACTATTGTGGTGCATATTGTTTTTGTAAAGGTGTGAGTTTTGTTTGATTATTTGTCGAATAGCGTGCATGGAGTTTTGTTTGCATATTAGACTCACCTGAGTTGGATCCGGTCATGGTATTGGGTGTCCAGCATTTGCATGTTCGCATTTCTGGAGTTAGAAACTTTGGGGTTATTGCGATAGCGCTTTCTCATTTGAATGGAAGATATTACTTCTACTAAGGTTGATTATTACCACGAAGTATCTGAATGCGTTCTTATTATATCATAGGAGTATTTGAACTATGATTCAGCCAGAGTTGTAGTCTTTGCTGTCTTTCGATCGGTATCTGACAATTGCCCTTGTTCACGATCACCAGTGGACGGTCCTGGAACGCTATCTTGAACAATCACCTGACCCTCCAGAGTATCGAAGAAGGCCGCGCGCTTTGGTAAAAGGTATCTAACATCAATGATGCGGAGTACACATGTCATCACAATCACAAGGATCAGCAGTGCGAGAGCTGACTGCCATCCATACTTATAATATGGTGCCTGAGAGGCAGGCCAAACCAATACCTGAGACCAGGCCGATATGGCATAATATCCTGCAACGGAGACTCCGACGATCAGTGTACGGGCCTCAGGGTCCTGCGGTATAAGATCCGAAAGCCAGGCAAAGATGAGCGGTGCCGTCCCGAGACAAATGTAAGAGATAAAGTAGGATGCATAAGCACCAGAAAGAGGAACAGCATCGGGATGGGAAGTCCAAATACTCATGATAATGCACGGAATGATTCCAATAACACCTTGCACAACAATCAAAATCCAACGCGTCCGCAGCAAATCCGAAAGAAGAGCCCAGATCCATACGAAAACCACATTGATAGCCGATCCGCCGATTGGAATAGCGTTCACTTCAGTGACTGTCCATCTTGCGCTGCCATCCGGGTTCTTGAGCGATTTGAGGAAGAGTGAGAAATACACGTATCCACATGTTCCCAGGACCGTCGCGATGTAGAGAACGGCAATGAAGTAAATCACCCATCCCGAGAAGGCACGCTTGGCACCCGCCCAGCTCATTTTCTTCGGCTCAGCACGGCCGTGTCGAGCTAATCGCTCCATTGATAGCTCGGCGTGGACCTTTGTAAACCAAAATGCTCGGGGATTTGGCTTGTTGGGAAGGTCTGGGATCATGAAGAACCCGGCGAAGCCCCATATGACTGTTATGATTGAATTTATTACAAATAACCAGCGCCAGCCAGCCAGCCCACCGTGGCCGTCTAGAGTGTCTGAGATTGCGGCTTGTAATGCGCCTGACATCATTTGTCCGACTGCTTGGCAGGAGTGGTAGAAGCCCATGCGCTTGGCTAGTTCTGTTGGCGTGTACCAGTACACTATGATTTCGTTAGCTCCTTATCGTAAGACGATCATGAGTAGAATGGACGTGAATAGTAACATACTGAGTAAGGTCATCATGCCAGGCCAGGCACTGCTCTCGCAAAGACCGAGGAAAACTCGAAGTACATATACCTGCTTGGCACTTGTGGCCATGGCGATAAGACCGGTGAACAGACCCCATAGTATTTCTAATCCAGGTAGCCAGAAGCTTGGCCGGACATAGGTCAATATAATCTGAGATGGGATGAGCATAACGCAATACGCCGCATTGAAATATGTCGTGAATCTAAAAGAACATCAGTCATGAAGTCGTGAAATGGGACTGAAGGTATCTCACAGATTCAACTCGTCTCCATAGAGATGCAGATCTTCCATCATGCCCGATACGTAGGCATTATTAATATTTTGCTGGTCGAGATATTTAATGACTGGATACTATTAGCTCTTCGTCGATGTTTCGTGAACAATGTTTTCGGTACCTTGAGATAGACATCCAAACGTCAACAGAAAAGTATCAAGGCGCCTCACGAGGGCCTTCTCACTAGGAGAGCGCTCATTACTCCCTTCCGGGTTTTCTGACGGGACGTGACGAAAGATCCTCCAGTTCCCCATAGTTACTTTGAGGAGGGGATGAATACAGAATTCAAGCTTCACACAGCTTGATGTGTGTTATTAAGTACTGTAGAGGGGAGTCAAGATAAGAGAGTTTCTCAAGTGCCACAAAGGACATGATCCCTGCCGATCTGAGGGGAAGCGGTGCGTGTGATAAGAGCTCGTGCAGTCGCATTCCGCGGCGTAACTTCGGACATCGGGAGCGATACCGGTCCAAGATATCAAAGTTCACATCAGACTAAGCGCAGTCAATATGGCACGGTACCATATGCCAAGTGTTGATCACTTAGTACTGATAAGTTTTGGGGTCGGCGATAAGGAGAGGTCTTCCCCGCACGGCTATCTTGTACCATAAGCTAGGCAGTGACTCACTTGAGTCACCAATACTTCTTTTTCCAAAACAGTTTTATGATATCTGGCTCATTGGCCATTACATTTCGCAGACATGGGAGATGAAAAATCCAGCAATAGTCTGCCCCAGCAGACCCCTTGCTTGAGTTATTGGCAACGAACAACTCGGGCCTTCCCGCATTTGTTCACGAATCAAAACACTCAAGTCCCTCCACGAGTGAAATACGTGGTCATCGGATCAGGCCTTTCTGGCGCTCTCACAACCTTCGAGCTGCTAGAAGCAGGCGTCAAGGGCGAGGATGTTATTATCTTGGAAGCGCGAGAAGCTGCCAGCGGCGCAACTTCTAGGAATGCCGGCCATGTCCGCCCAGGTATATTCTCCAACGAAAGTAGACATAACGAAGACTAATGAACTGGCAGATGCGTTTCGTGGATTCAATGCCTACTCGAAGGTCCATGGACCGGAACAGGCTTTGAAGATTATTGCGAATGAGAAACTTGTCTTAGAAAAAGTTGACGAATTTGTGAGAAAACACACTGTGCAATGTGATTTCAACTTGACGTCTACCTTTGATGTCTGCATGACCCCTGAGTTTGCCAAATACGAGGCCGAAAGTTTCGAGGCTTATAAGCAGGCTGGTGGCGAGACGTCCCATATCAAGTACTACGAAGGCGAGGAAGCCAGAGAAAAGACCAGGGTCCACGGAGCAGTTGCGGCGTATGAGTGGCCTGCAGGATCTAGTCATCCAGCTAAACTAGTGCAATTCCTTTTGCAATCAGTGATCGAAAGGGGCGTACAGTTATTCACATTTTGTCCTGGCACCGCGATAAAGGAAAACGAATCCGAGCCGAAACTTTGGGATGTGCATACTCCTCGCGGCACCATCACTACTGAAAAGATCATCCACTGCACTAATGCCCATGCGGCCCTTCTGATTCCTCAATTAGAAGCATATGTGCAACCAAACCGTGCTCAGGCACATTCTCTGATTCCAAACTCGGCATTTGGTGCTGAGAACGTTCTCCAGAAGACTTTCTCACTCCGCTATAGTCTCTATCATTTCTATTCTTTGATTCAACGCAAAGGAGATGGTACACTCATTCTAGGTGTCTCAAGATCAAATCCTACTTTGAGCCCTGAAACATTGGCCAGTCGTTTCAGCACTGATGACAGTCATTACAATCAAGAGATTGCCGATGAGGCGCTGAATAGCTTCAAGAAAATATTTCCTGATTATGCATCGCAGGATACTGCACATGGTGAAGGGCTAGATCATTTGTGGACTGGGATTATTGCCATGACGCCCGATTCTGTTCCGTTTGTTGGTGCTATTGAATCGCTTCCAGGACAATATATCTGCGCTGGGTTTAATGGCCACGGTAAGAGCAGACAATTCACCGCGTGAGGCCAAAGGCTAATTAAAGCACTTCTTAGGAATGGCACGCATATTCACCAGCGCTCCTGGTATTGCGAAACTTGTTTTGGGACATGAATGGAGCACGACTGGGCTGCCAGAATGTTTTCAATTTAGTCGGGAAAGACTATCTCGACTTGCAGAGGGCGGATTACCCTCTATCTGGTAAATTGGTAGTTTGTTCCAAAGGTTTCAATAATTCTGGCATGATACGCAGCAAACACCCCCATAATATCGTGGCCCACCTTGCTAAATATCATACACGTGAACATTATCCTCCTGGACATCAGTCAAAGTCAAATAAATCATAGCTCCCCGAGATCGCTTCTCTTGATGAGCTCGGAATTAAGGAACTACTGCTGGGGCTCATGAAACGTGATAGAAGTGGGACCGGGAGCTTGAGGAGTGGGCCCCGATGTCGGGCATTTAAGTATACTGCGCTCACGGACGAAGTCTTGCATTCATATGCTGGCTTTTCCAACATGGAAATAGTTACGTTTGAATCCTCCGTTCGAGATATGCTTTCATCATTGAGAATATTAGAAAATCTCCATAGAACATAAAAGTTCCCTGCCCTGATCCACCTTCACCGTACGCACATAAAGCCCGAGCAGCCTCTCGAACTTTATAAACTTTGAATATAGATACCGAATAAATTTATAACGATCGTTGAATCAGACCGGAGCTTCTCCACAATCTACACGACCAATAAAAGCACTCCTATCTAATATGAATCATATGGCAGTTAGCTGACGCATCTGACGTACCGAATCAGCCGCCGATATCGGTCATCAACTACAACCCGCCAGCAGCTCGAAGAACACATATAAACCAGCAATACGCACTCCAGAATTATCAAACACACGAAAAAGAGTCAAATAAATCTTTTATCTTGGAAAACGCCTTCCAATCTACAAAGTCACACATTTGAATCAACCAAAATGGCATCCAAAACAGAAGCAGCCGTGTACACGCACGGCCATCACGCCTCAGTCCTCCGCTCTCACAGCACACGGACAGCCCTCAATTCCGCCAGCTTCCTGCTCCCACATTTGAAGCCAGATATGAAGATTCTCGACATCGGCTGCGGGCCCGGCACAATCACAGTCGACCTAGCAGAATACGTCCCACAGGGACACGTAACAGGCCTCGAGCGTGTAGGCGACGTCCTCCCAGGCGCACAAGCCCTCGCCGACTCACGCGGCATAAAGAACATTGATTTCGTGGTCGGGGACGGCAACGGCCTAACCTACCCAGACGAAAGTTTCGATGTCGTATTCTGCCACCAGGTTCTGCAGCATGTTGCGGACCCCATTGGTATGCTTAAAGAGATGAAGCGTGTCGCACAGAAAGGCGGTATTGTCGCTGCTAGAGACGCGGATTATTCTGTTTTTATGTGGTTTCCTGAGATCGAGGGGCTGAGGGATTGGCAAAATCTTTATGATCGGGTTGCGAGAAAGAATGGGGGTGAGCCTAATGCCGGACGTTTCTTGCATTCTTGGGCTAGACAGGCTGGGTTTGTGGAGATGAAACATAGTGTTTCTTCTTGGGCTTATGGGCAGAAGAGTGAGGTTGCTTGGTGGAGTGAGACTTGGCAGGAGAGAGCTTTGAAGTCTTCTTTTGCTACTACGGCGCTTGAGGGGGGTCTGGCTACTATTGAGGATTTGGAGAAGATTTCGAAATGTTGGAAGGCCTGGGGTGAGGATGTTGATGCTTTTATCTCTATTCCTAGTGCGGAGATCGTTTGTTTTAAGCAGTAGGGTTATTTTTGATTAGATATGTTTTATGTGGAGAGTGAATTCAGTGGCTTTCGAATACTTTGCATATGTGAAATGCAGTACTAGCTTACTCGATAGGTAGTCATCAATGGAGGGACTGGAAAGTGATTATATATGCATGACGCTATGATAAGGAATGAGAACGGTTGTACACTTTTCGGGCCTCCGTACCTTGCCATTGACAAAATGCCCAATGTGCCTAACTCCGAACAATGCAAAACTCCACAAGATGTTGATCAAATAAGAACCATTGATAAGAATCTTTTCCACCCAGCTGTGGAAAAAGATTGGATATCTTAATTTTCTGGTACATATTCATACCGACGCCAGTTCTCAGAAACCCACCACTGAGTAACATGTGCGGCTTCTTTAATCCACTCCACAGCTTCATCACTATGAACCCTCGCGACATCTTCTAACAAAGGGATCAAAGAGAACGACTGTAGAGTGTGAAGCTCATGCGGGTCAATATCGACGTCTGTGAATCTCCACTCCACGTCCTGGACCAAAGGAATGACTAAACGGTATGGCTTCGATGCAGAACGTAAAGCAAGCCAGGTTCCGCCGGTATTCATCACGGCAAATTGCCAGTCCTGTCGCCCGTCCTTCTCTGGAACGAGATCTCGGATGATAGACTGGCCTTCGTAGAGAGGGAGGAGGTCTTCAATAGCATGCGTTGCAGCTTCATCAACAGAGCCAGATTCGACAAGAAGATCGAGAATGGTGGGGAGAATTTGCATGGATGTGACACGGCCGTCGACGTTGATTGGTGGTAGCTGTGGGTGCGAGAAGACGAGGGGAACGTGGAAGTTGGATACATGAGGGTTGTCGTAGGGTGTGGCTCCGCCGTCTTCGATAATTGATAGACCACTGCTGGAGTTAGTTCAAGGTGCTCTATCGGAAATCTGGATTTAGGGAGACTTACTGGTCACCGACCATGACTATCAAGGTCTCATCAATTACACCGGTCTCTTCCAGGACTTCGAGGATTTCTCCGAGCCACCTGTCTGCAACGCCGAGGGTGTTTAAGTAGCGGGCGATTCTGTCATTATGATTGAAAATGCTGGTTGGCATAAATTTCTCATACTTTTCACCCACAGGCATATCCCAGGGATAATGTGTTTGACCTGTTAGGTGAGTGATGAAAAGCCGCTCTTGCTTTGTTTCCGCATCCAGGACAGCCTGCGAAAGGTAACCACGAAGTTCGTGCTCTGGGTATCCCCAGAAGTTGAACTTCTGTGGACGTGGCCCCTTCTTCGTCTTCGAGTCCTCGGTAATTGTCTCATCGGTAATTTTTTCATCAAATCCCAGTGCTGGAAGAAGATAGTTTTGATTGTCATAGTTATCGGTGATGCTTTGCATGAATAACGAGTGCCACGGCCAAGTCTTGAAGTCATCTTGTTTCACTTCCTTCGTGACATTTGGCATCATGTTCAAGGCATTCAAGATATGCGGCATGCAAGGCTCATAAATATGGTGCAGGTATTCACGATTGAAGTCGACAACCAAGGGAGCGATACCACAGACGCTAGCGAGGATGCTTTTGAGAGTGAAAGTATCGCCTGTGTAAGCATTGGTCGCAAAAATACCACCATATGGCTGAAATTCTTTGTTATCATTGTCGAAGCCGGACTGGACTCCCGTAAATCTCTCTGCATTAGGCGTTAGGTTGGCTAATCGCTTGACAACCTCATCGGGGATTTTTTTGTCGGAATGCGCGTCTCGAATCAGGTCGCCGAGATAGGATTCCTTGCGCACAGGGAAAACGTCGGCACGGGTGCTTTCCAATTTGACCAGGAGGACATGTTTGATGCTAACATTACCACCACTGAGAGTGTCCCTCAATGACTCTATAATGTCACGATCAAGATTGGAAATGTGTAAAGGGTCTAGGGCCGGGTCGTAGTGTTGCCGCTGGGTGCCATTGGCGCCTTTGTACCAGTCTCGGAAACCTGCCACTTCCTCGAGGGGGAGCCAATCGAACTTTGGAGCTTCACCTAGTGCGGTGTGGTTGTACAGCCAGCTGTAGTCGCCCGGTAAATCTGGAATAACCACCGAAGTCGAATCTGCACCTGGTGACTTTTCGAATGGAGTGATAATCACTGTTTGTGAAAGAAAGCCATAGGCATCGTCGGATGGGCGAAAGACGCGAAGAACAAGCATATAAACAGCAGCCGAGACGAGAAGAACCCGTGGCAGAAGAGATGGCTTGAATTGGGTATTTCCTTTGGACTTGTGCGACCCTAACATTGCTTGGGACTCGGGATCATTGTTCCCATCCTTTTCCCAGTCTTCAACATCCAACTGCTCGTAATTGTCTTGGTGATCTCGTTTCCAGCATATGAAAAGCGGAGAAAGAGTTACCTTCAAAATCGAAACACTCTTGCCAGTGAGGTTGTATAGGAATGGGGTAGATGCCCATGCAATAAGACCGAACAGAATCTCGCCAATGAAGATACCCGTCAGCCCAGTCAACAGTGTCTTGACCGAAGCGGCATCACGGTGGAAGGAATGCGCTTGCCGCCAGTGAATCTCAGCGCCAGTTTTAGTATAGAAGGATATGTTTGCGGCGGCCAGTACGGAGATCATTAAACTAGAGTAAAGATAGTTGTTAGCCCGATGAAGCCGATGAGACCGAAAAGACCGGCTATGCGCACCTCAACAAAATCCCCACTAAAGCTAGCACACCACGAACCCATTTCCTATGAAAATCCTGGCAAACCGAATATGCAATGAGGATGCAGATAATATCTTGTAAAAAGAATGTAGGGCCCCAGAGCACGAAACGAGCGACGGTTAGGGAGTTGAGATGGGAGTAAATGTGAAGAACTTTGGCACTTAATACACCAATAAACAAAAGCGAGAACCAATATTGGCGAGTCTTTGGCCAGAAGACGTCAAACCAAAGACTGGGGGATAAAAGAACGCGGACCAGATTCTGGCAGCTCTGGCGGGCGTGGAGTTTCATTATGACAGGGTAAAGGGAAGTTCAGTCATGTAGACAGTTGAGATCAATTCCACAAGTAAAGACCGTGCATGTATGAGGGGGATGAGGGAATAAAAGGAGAGTTTTCAGGTTTACATGGTGAGAATGGCCCCAGGCAGCAAGTAACAATGAGTAATTTTTGTAAAGGGTCCAATACATCACAAATAGAATGACTATTGGCAAAGTTTGCTAGTGCCTCGGTTTGAAACCCCCCGATTCTGCATTAAGTCGCGTGTGGTGCACGGCCAATCACAGCACACCACATCTTGTTCGTATTCCAAGGTTTGCCGCAGGGTCTCAGGAACAGACTCATCTCGTGCCACTCTGCCCTGTTTGTCGTATTTTCTTTCCCATGTCATCATAGCCCCGGGGCTGTGTTGAGTTGGTTTTCTTCTCTTCTCCCCCTATTAATCTTTGGGTGCAGTCAGGCGCCCCATCCGAAGCTGCCGGCCCTAATTTGGTGGCTTCCTTCAGGGTCTAAATCCAGATTTCTGCTTATGGCTTACTCTTCGGAGTCTCCACATTCAGTGGAGCCACATGGACGGACTTTGCATGTTGCCTGCCCCTATAGGGAAAAGACAACCTTGGTACCGGTCTCAGGGTTTTCACGGTGATTTTCAACTCAATAACCAAGATTTTTGTCACTAGTGCTATGTGCATGTAATTAGGAATTAGGGAGTTGCCAAGCTTTCATTAGGGGAATCCTTCGCGATGGTCTCCACATGTCACGTGTGCAGTCTCGAAAATATACGTCTGGGCCTAGTGGATCAGCCCTGGAGGCTTCTTTACCCGAGACCTTCAATTAGGCGGAATGGACCATGTATGACTGGCTACACTAATAGTTAAGGACTGGAAATCTTTATGACACGCTAGATAGCTACTCAGCATGCATTTATGTCCACAAATCGTGCAAGATGAAATGCCTCTGCCCTGCGCTGTTGATCTGTAATGATGCTGGAATTTGTCAAATCGGCAGAGTGCCGTGATTTCAAAGGACCTCGGTGTAAAGAAGGGCACTCCGTGATGATTGGAGAACACGCTTAGGATCCCAATGAGCACTCTCTGCCAGCGATAATGGCAAGACTCACAGTCCTCAGTCTTGTGCTCCAAATTCGAAGAGTTTCTCGGTTCGTTCAGTGATAAGATTGTAGTAATTGGCCCCATTGTATGGCACATCCACTCCACGCAAAGCAGACTGGACCTCATACAATAGATCTAACGCAAATTGAGGGTATTTTACGAGCACACTCGCGTATTTGAACGGGAAATCCTTCAGAAAAGTCGGCACCAAACCACGGACCATGATACAGCGAACAGGGTGGAGTGTCGGCAAGCAGCAGACTGATTCGAGGTGTTCATGAAGAAGTAGATCGTAATAATCCTCTCCAAGGTCAGCGTATTCGGATAGAGTATCCTTGATCAGGTTTGACATCTTGTTTTCCATGCCGGTCAAGTGGATCATGTCGGCGAATCGGACAAATTCCAGAATATCAGAGATCTTCTCTTGTTCTAGAGTAATTTTTTCAGAGACAGACACCACGGACCCTGCTATGTGATGATTTTTTTCGCGGCGTAAATCTTTCGAGGTGTATCCATTCTAGAACGGCCCGAGGCTTCTCTCTGAGACCACTCCGTCAATCTTCTGGATTATTGCTGAATCAGTATTTGCCTCTTCAAATTTACCATCAAACATGGCAGCAAAGTATGTGGATTTCTTGCAAAGCAAGCCCTTCAGAACTTCGTATTGTTTTCCCGAGGATTCAATTTGGATCTGGACAAGCGGTCCACGGTATAATGGCAAAACACTGGAATGGTATTAGAGTTGTAGAGTGAATTTAGAGAGCCAAGTAGTCTACCTTGTCAAGAAATTCCCAGGAGTGAAATGAGGTGAGTCAGTCATCTCTTCAGTTATCTCGTCAGCCTTCCGCTTGGAGCTGCTCATCCTTGCGTTCAAAGCAGTAAATGGAAAGTCTCGAAAGAGCGAAGTGGTGATAAGAACAAGTCGTAAGAGTAAGACGAGAAAGAGAGCTCGGATAGAGAGAACTGATAAGGGGAGTGATGAAAAGGAGTCGTGGTTAGGAGAGGTGGTCGAGAAAGAAGTGTGGTACAGAAGAAGCCACAAAAATATAGACAAGGAACTGTAGGAGAATCTAGAGAAATGACGAAATGGTGTAAAAAATTATAAAGACAGTACATATATCTCAGAAACAATGCAAATTCTCAATGTGGCGTAATCATCCTTGTTAACACCTGGGTCATTAATGAACTGAGTTCATAAACACATCCTATAAATATTGTCCTTCAATTTTGATTGGCCCATCCTGAACAGCATTCACGTAGGCTCACAGGGCTCAGACAAGTATTCAAGACTCTCCGGCTGTTGCACGTGAGTTTGGACGCCCGGTGAGTCGACTTTTGGTATGAAACTCAGCACCCACAGGGTTCATGGCTAGACTTTTCCACAAGAAAAGCCCCGTTCATCCTTTCCCAGGCAGGTGGTGGCATCCTTGTATGTCATTGTGGTGCAGTCGACGCCTTGCTTGCTCAAAATCGATGGCGGTTGAATAATACTAGCTTGGGTGGCAGCAATATTCATGACCTCATGACAATCGAGGATTTGGTCATTAAGTGCGACAAAGTTCATAACATGATCGGCAGATGAAGGAGTGAAGGACAGGAGTACCTAAAACCGGTAAATCCTTGGAAGAATCAATGGACATGAGTCCTGATGGAAGCTTACAGAAGATAGTCTGCGCAACTCGCGGAGATCAAAAAAATCTGTGATGAAGCCTGTCAGTTGGTAGGCGTGTATGATGTCGTGGTGTCAAAGGACCTACGATCATGTCATGGCCTTGGGTATTTGGCATCTCTACCTGAGTCTTGTGTGTTTGTTGGTCTTTCTTGTTTGCTTTTTAAAAAACAGGAATTTGACTTTCAGAGACAACAAAACATTGATATTGTGTATATATCATCGTAATTTAGCAACCTTGTTGGGCTTTCACTTCTTCCCCGACCACCCCACGGACAGAGCACTTTCAAGAGCACAAGATAAAAAGGCCAACATTCGAACTTGGTGGCAAGATATACATCATAATAAGATAGTAAGAATTTTCATTCAGTTCATAGCTATGCAGTCTTCGCCATACAAATATTCAAGGTGCTATGGGATTTACAAGTCCGATTCAAGACTCTGGAACTGCGAAGCAAAGTTTTTACGAACCCATTCCATGTACCCCTTCCACTTGTGTAGATCATTAGAAGCTTCAGCAGCCGGGAAAGCCTTACTAAGCTCCTTGGTGATCTTGAGGATACCAAGGGATGCCTCCTGGGCCTTCTCCAGCTCTTGTTTGACGGCGTTGTCCTTGGGCTTGAATGACAAAATAGCCGTGTATCGTTCGGCCAGGGCATCCAGACGGCGCTCAGTTTCCTCGGGGACAGAGATGATAAGCTTGGAGGTCATCAGATTGCTGACAGCGCGGATATCTTGCTCATCTTCAACTCCGGCAAGTACACGATCGAAAAGTTCGGAGAGGTGGAAGCGAGCAAATGATGTATCCAGCGAAGCATAGAGGGTTTCATAGGCACTCTGTAATGAATGGTCAGTTGGGTTATTGAGGAGCAGAGTACATTATACTAACCTTGCGCAAGTCGAGTCCGTCGTCCACCTTATGCTTGAAAGGACCCATTTGTACCTCACGGATCAGTTCCGGCTTGATGTGGGCGTCACCGAAGACCGCAGGAAGCAATTCTCCCAGATGTGGCAGGAGAAGATTCATTTTGTTATGGATGGCAGAGTTCAATGTAGTCAATGCCAGTCGATGGTTGCTGAGATCCTGATCAGCCAGCATGCTGTTCAATAGAGGCACTATCAATGGTCGCAGGACCACATTGAAAGCATCGCTGGCATCAGCCAACGTGTAACGGAAGGCTGAAATGACTACCCCACGCACAACGGGATCAGAGTTATTGAGATGTTCCTGCAGAAACGTGTCAGCGTACAATTATTTACTTGAAGGGGCCATGGCTTACCTGGAAGTGAGGAATGTAGGCTACAGGGTCAATCAGAGCAAGCCTTCCAATACACTCTGCACCCACGGCACGGTTGTCTTCCTCCTGCGAGACCTGTAGCAATGCCTGCCACAGCTTGAGAGCGGTCGGAGCCAGCTCAGGGCGCACATCAGCGTGCTGAAGCAATTCGCGCACGGAATGTAAGAGCAGATAGCTCTGGGTGTTGGCTTTGACCAGACCATTCAGAATGATCGGCAGGTAAGCCTTAACACTTCCGGCCGATGCGTTTCCGAGGGCTGTAGCAGCAGCCAAGCGAACGTGGTCAGATGGAGATTCGAAGTGAGCAATGAAGATATCTGGAGTCAATGAACAATCAACACCCATTCGCAGAGCAATTTCGCCCAGAATAGCGAGCGCAAGACATTTGCGGCTGTCATCTGTAGCAGTGCTTAGCTCGGTAGAGAAGTCATCCATTGTGACTCCTAGATTCGGTCCGCCGTGCACGAGTAGAGTGCCGATGGCTCTTCCAACAACAGACGCATCGCCAGTGATGCCGACATTCTGGAGCAAACTCTGCATCAATTGAGCACCGACACCTTCGTCGCCGATGACTTTCACCAGAAGGAGCAGAGCCTTCAAGACGGTGCCCACGAGTGGCTGCTTGACAATCGAGCAAATAGACTGGATGAGAGACTCGTTCACGAGAGTCTTTGAATTGCCAGGGACCAGCTTGGCAATGATGATCAGAGTAGGAGTGAGAAGATGGAAGTCGGGTGCCGACAAGAGCGGCAGCAAAGCCGTCTCCAGGCTAGCCATTGTGTCGGGGCTGATATGAGAACGAGTGTTGCTGTTCATAGCAGTGCTTCGAAGAGCTTCAAGGCAAGAGCTGCGCAATGCGCGATCTGCCTTCCGCAGATTCGAACCCAGCTCAATGGTGACGGTGTTAACCCAGTCACTGCTAACGTCCGCTTGACAACTGGCTAGAACAACCACATCGTCAATGGCACGAACAGCAGCCAGGCGGGTCGTTTCGTTTTTCACACGGTCGACTAGGATGTCAAGGCCCTTTGATCGGCGGTCGGTAGGAAGATACTCGGTGCCGCGCTCACCAGATGTACGTGCCAGGATGACACCGAATACATGAATCGCTCGCTGGCGAACCTCCAGATCAGCGCTAGTGTCGGTGATCCGAGCGAGAACAACGTCATAAAGCTTCTCCAGCTGCATGGCAACGTCCGGGCTATTTTCTGACACGCGGGGCGGGGTCAGAGCCTTCACAATTTGTTCCACAGCACCTAATGCCTCACTGCTGACTTTGTAGTTACGCTCGTTGACAGCTCCCACAACACCCGGCACTAAGGCGATGAGGAACGGAAGAAGAGAGTCTGACAGATGTGTTTCTGCAATGGCAGAGACCAGGCCAAGGGTTTCAATCTGCAGAGTACCTGCGCTGACAGCCGCACCTGAGTGGGCAGCTGAGCTGCCTACAAGCGATGATGTCTTCAATGCATCCGCGATCAAATCCTCAATCTGCTGGAGATGATCGGCCAATCCTCCATAACGGACCAGGGAGAGGCTTTTCAAGAGGACGATGGCTGCCTGTCGCAAGGGCATTGAGGCTGGCTTCCACGACTTCACGAGGCTTTGAACAATGAGAGGAACTGAACGGGCCAGGTCCGCCTGGGGTCCCGATTTTGGCGACGAAGGAACAACGGGAGAGTCAATTGCTGAGGAGCTTCCCACTCCAGGTTCAAAGTCCACCATGCTCGCATCACTGTCCTGACGTCTTCTCTTGCGGGAGTTCTTCGATCCTCCCACAGCTTCCAAATAGCCACCGGAAGTAAGGATTATGGTACCTTCACTTGTTTTGCGCACCAGTGCCGTCAGGGTGGAGACCACTTCCAACTTCACGCTCTCCTCTCGCTCTTTGCTGATACGGGTGATCAAGGCTGGCGCGACCTGTTGGTACAGAGTGGCATCCTCTAGGCCATTGTTACGGCCAAAAGTCGAAATAAGGCTGTACAGAAGCTTAGCCGCGCATCGACGGACCTTCCAGCTCATGTCATCCACATCACTGTATCCACCTTCCTCCTCAAAGTCCCCAAACTCGTCGTCATCCAGGTCTGGCTCCTCGGTGGCGTCGTCCTCACTGCCGTCATCTTGTGTGCCACCCATCTCCTCATCATCCTCCATCTCGGCGACATTGGGGTCGTATTTTAGGGATCGCAGGGCGGCTCGGGTAGTGTTCATGAGGTAAGGCTGCATCTGCTGGTTGCAGGAGCTGATCAGAGCCTCCAGGGTGACAAGGGCGGTCTCCCGGAGCTCGTCGGCCTGAGGATCATGATCGTCGTCATCATGGGAGTACACAGACATCTTGTTTAGACGCTTTCGCCAGAAAGCCAATCTGTCGATCACAGAAGGGAACTTGGTCGACATTGTTGGAGCTTGTTTCCACCCCGCGCTAACCCGGAATTAAGTGGGGCCGTTCCGAGCTTCGAGGTCAAGAGCCCCGTTCACTGTAGAAAGTCGAATAGATCAAGAGAAGGTTGACTTTTTTGTTTAGCGGCCAGTAGCGCTTGGAGGCCACCTTGCTTGCGAGTTTTAGCTCGCTTTTTGCTGTTGACGTTCTCGGCTGTTTTAGGTGGATCAGCCGGCGTTGATGACTCGGATGCTGAAGTTTCTGCTGGGGTTGATGTTGATGGAATTGGGGAAGCTGTAGCAGTGACAGGAAATGAAGAGCGAGCAGAAGGTCTAGAAGGTCTAGATAGTGACTTTTGACGTGAAAGTACTGTTCGTTGCCTACAGCGCAAACACTTGTACACCGTCGCACTTCCCATAGCATTGACTTTCTTCTTTCCCCTTTTTTGCACTCGTGTGATTTTAGTAGTCTTTGGGGATTGTCTCAAGCTACCACAGGCACAGTGATGCTTTTTTTGATGGGTGTTGAGTGGCTTCAACTCCTCATGAAGCATCCGGGTATGAACCCCTAAGAGATGCGCCGACGTGGATGGGCTAAGTGTTGCCAACCACTGGGCTGCTTCACTTAAAAAGTGTAACTGGGGAACTTCCACGGGCGCCATGGTCAAGTGAAATCCTGGGAATAGATACTGGAATTGGAAGCAAACAAAATCCCTTGAAGGTGGAGGTCGAAGTGAATGAAAAAATTCGACGAATTAGAAGTGTCGGTCCCTTTCCCGATTAAGTCTAATCTTCCAAGTGCTTTCACGTACATTCACTCTCAACTCCCTCAAGTCCATCTATAGAGTCCCCCCCAATTTCTTCTTTCTGTTCTTTTCTCCTCTCCTCCCATACTGTCTTCCCCAATTCCTCTTCTCATCATGCACTCAGGTTTTACTTGAACTCAATACTGCTGTGACCTGTCTGTGCTGTGCTGCTAAGCCATCAGTATTCCTACCTTCTTCTGCTAAAATCATCCCTATCATCCTACCCCTCTTCAATCTCTTCACCTTTCCTCTAAAATCATTCTCATCATGTCTTCTCCTCTCCGTATCGCCACTGTTGGCTGCGTAAGTCCTCCCTCCCTATTCGGCTATGCCCTTATGGGCTGCCATAAGGCTTCAATACTGACTCTGATACAGGGCCACGGCGCACTCAATGAGATTTATCACAATCTCTCAGTTGAAATGGGCAAGCGTTCTTGGGATTCTGTTGACTGTGTTATAATTGGCGGTGACTTCCAGGTTAGATTCCATCCTATTTTTCTCATGGAGCCATACTGATGGAACTCCAGTCCCTGCGGAATAGCAATGATGCCACTTGCATCTCAGTTCCCCCAAAGTACAAGTCAATGGGAGACTTCCATGAGTACTACTCGGGAGAGCGCGTTGCGCCTGTCCTGACCATTTTCTGTGGCGGTAACCACGAGGCTGGCAATTACTTGTTTGAGCTTTACTACGGCGGCTGGGTTGCGCCCAATATCTACTATCTCGGCGCTGCAAATGTTCTACGCCTCGGTCCCCTCCGCATTTCTGGAATGTCGGGCATCTGGAAGGGCTACGACTATGGAAAGTCTCATTATGAACGCTTGCCTTACAACGACGAGGATGTTCAGAGTATCTATCATACCCGCGAGATTGATGTTCGCAAACTGCTTCAAGTGCGTACACAGGTCGACATCGGTTTGTCTCATGACTGGCCGCGTGCTATCGAGAAGTCTGGAGACTCCGAGGCCCTTTTCCGAAAGAAGAAACACCTGCGTGAAGATTCCATTCACGGCCGCCTCGGCAGCAAGGCCGCCCGCGATGTCCTAGATCGACTTCGCCCAGCCTACTGGTTCTCAGCTCATCTCCACGCGCGATTTGCTCTTACCATGGGTCACGATGGCACTGCAATTCAGAGGACGGAGCCTTCATGTGACGAGCCCCTCGAATGGCGTTACGCTAGTGTTGCTGCACCCGTCACTCCAGTCAAGGCCAAGTCCAGCCCCGGTGAGCAGACCAGCCCAGAGAAAGCTTTCGACAACGCTGAAGGCAGTGAGCAAACTCGTCTTGAAGCATGGCAAACCTTTGGTGCAAGGGTCTCGCCCAAGGAACGTGCGGAAAATGAAAGGATACGGTCCGAATTCAACGACCCCTCCCGCGCCCCTACCGCGCCATCCAACTTCCAAGTTACTTGGAGGGAGGTCAAGGGGGACAATCGCGAAATGACCACCCACAAGCCTGCGGCACCCCAGGTCCAAAATGACGATGAGATCGCCCTGGACTCCAGCTCCTCGGAATCTGGCTCGCCTTCCAGCTCGCCTCCTGCCAAGCGAGCCGCGCCCGCGCCCGCAGCCATGGACGGTATCTGCGAATCAAAGACCATCATGGATGATTCAATTCCTGAGAACGTCCGCAGTAAGCTGCCTACCAGCCTCCAGGCAGCACCTGTCGATTCAATCTCGGAGGCGATCCGTAGCAAGCTACCAGCCAGCCTCACTCAACCAGTTCGACGGCCAGAGCCCCCGAAGATGAGCCACCCGGAGGCAATCAAAAACCGGGTCACCAAGTTCCTGGCTCTTGATAAGCCAGGTGGCCATGGTCCCTACCTCGAGCTGCTTGAGGTGAAACCTATTTCTGATCAACCGAACACCAGTCTTCAGCGCCCCTTCCGCCTCCAGTACGACAAAGAATGGCTGGCGATCACCCGTGCCTTTGCCCAGGACCTCCGGATCGGGGAGTTCAAAGCAGAGACCCCCGCCAATCGGGGCGAGGCCGAGTATCTCCAGTCAATCATGGAGGCAGAAGAGTGGGTTGAGAAGAACGTCGTGGCGCAAGACAAGTTGGATGTCCCATACAACTTTGTCCGCGTCGCTCCGGTGTTCGACCCATCTGTGCCAGTCACCACCCTCGATACCCCGCCTGAGTACCCCAACCCGCAGACGGCGGAGTTCTGCGAGCTTGTGGGCATCGAGAACAAATTCGCCCTTTCGGACGAGGAGTTGGCGGCTCGCATGGCCCGCGGGCCCCGCCCCAACTCCCGTTCGAACTTTGACCCAAGCCACCGGCGGGGTGCTCGGGGTCGTCGCCAAGGGCGTGGTGGTCCGCGCCGTGGTGGTCAGAGATCTGGCTGAGGAGGCAGGGTAACGTGTGAGCTATGTGGCGAGGGGTGGGGTGAGTTATCAATGACGAAGAAGGGAGTGCGTGGGAGTGCGTCTCTATGTGATGTCGTCGGGTTGGTCCCTGGTCTGCCGATGGCGATTGGGCTTCCCGGCGACATCATACAATATATGTAAAGAAGATGAACAGACAAGGGAGCTAGAGAAAGACTACAATTTAGCTCTTGCTTGAAACATTTCCCAGTATCGTAGACGTATCCATTCTCCTATATTTCGCTTTCCAGTCATATTAAACTTGATATCTCATGACAAAGACGAGCAAAAAGTCAACGGAAAGAGGTTCACGTAGCTCTCAGTTAATGCCAAATAATCTACTCAATCTCCTCAATCCTCGGCCTCGAAGACCCACCCCGTCCAGCCATGGGATCAACATCCAATCCAGCAATCCGGTCGTCCAATTCCATCTTGATCTCTGGCATATTCCCAGAACCAATCCCCCACATCAAAGACTTCTCCAGCCACGCCTCTAAGCTCTCGATCAATGCACGCAAGTGTCCCCGCACAATAACATCCTCTTCTCGACTCTCAACGAACCCAAGCGTGCGCAGCATAGATGGAATATTACCAATAGTAGATGGACCCCGACCCTGTGTCTCTGCGTGCGCATAACCATCATCCATAAACGAGAATCCGAAACCAACATCCGCGCCTTTGCGGTCTTCACGCGTGGTATCGAGCGCTTTCAAAATATCAAGAATGAGGACCGCACTCGCACGCCGCAGGATTGCGCTTTCTGGTGCCGGTTCCAGTGTCAGTGTAGCCATTGCGAGGTCCACGGCTGATCCCACGATTGCGGGTCCCAGTCCGAGGGTATTGCTTTGAATCGCTGAGGCAAGGATAGACACTGCTGACGCGCGGATACGGAGATCTTCTGGTTCGGAGTCGCTTGGTGCACCAGCTGCCCATGCCGCGACGATATTGGCGGCGTGGGCTGATTGCTCTGGGGACTCGTCGTCATCGGAGTCTGGGTCCAGCTCTTTCAAAGTGGTAGGTCCGGCTGTAGATCCGACTGAAAGCTTCCATCCTTCAGGCATGATGGGTTCTTTCTGTTTTCTTTCCTCCCTTTCTCTTTGTCGACGCTCTTTTTCTTCTTGCTTTTTGCGGTTTTGTTGAGCTTGGGGCTTGTTGCCTCGGCGTCCTGCGACACTGACCATGCCTTCTCCTAGGACTTTGGCGGTTTCGCCTGTTAGGGCTGTGCCCAGGTCTTGGACTGTTCGAAGGAGGGATTCGCCGAGTTTAAGGCGCTGGTCCAGTGTTCGCTGCTCGTTCTTGTCTGCGTAGCTGTCTACCAGAGTTTTTACTACGGTGCGTGGATGTCGGGATGCGAGTGTACCGATTAGTTTAATGGCGTTGAGGTAAATGAACTCTTCGTTGGCGGTTGATTCGGAGATGTCGGTTATAATCGATAGGAGGAGGGTGAGGGTTGATGGAATGTCGAGGACGGGGGGAGGATTTCATGATTAGTTTAGATAGTAGAGAGAATCCTTCAGCTTGCACTGGTGGCAGGTCCGAATTGAGGTTTGAAAGTGCTTGCCGATGTGTTTCGAGATCGGCGATGTGTGGTGGTGGAGCCTTGGTGTCGGCCAATTCTGGGGTGGTGAGCTGAATCTCCAGGAGCATTGATGAGGTCGTTGCCGGCTTGGAGAGACTGTTAGGAAGAAGCGGAATCAATTCGTCCAGGCGTTCCTTGATTGACTCCAGGAGTGACTTGATGTCTTGAGACATGGAGAACTCTGCCGATGCCAGAACGGTGGACAGCAAGCTGAATGCGGTAGATAAGGACTCAGATGTATCGTCTGAGGCTTCTTCACTTGTACTTTCTGGGGACACAATACTGGCGAGTGAAGATAATGAGGGGTTTCCGGACCTCTGTTCTCGCTGCTTCGTAGAATTGGAACCCAGTTTATGTAGTTCTCCTTCAATCACTTGCTTGATAAGTTCTAGCACGCGAAGAGGTCGGCGAGACAATGTGTCCTTGAAGGTTTCCAATAGCTTCTCTGCAACCTTGGCGCTGATAAGCTTCTGGAAGATATTCTCCGAGTCTCCAATTTTCTGGACTTCCTCTGTGTTAGAGTGTACTAGCCATGTCTGGCTCGCGTAAAGAAATATGTCACCGGTCAACTCTTCGCTGCGTGGATCTGAGCCTAGCAAGCGAGCGAAAAGTTCTGTCCGGGTTTCGAGTGAGTCAATCAATTTGATCAAATTAGACTGCGGGTCAATATGGTTGTTTCGTTTTACCAAGTTGATCCCACCTTGAGAGTTGGAACTGTATGTCCAAGTCGACCCGCCATCCCACAGTAGATTATCAACAAGCTTCTTAAGCGGCGGCATGCCCACTGATATGCTGAAGTATGTTTGGAGTAGTTCCATGACCTTATCATGAAAAACTTTCAGCTCATGCTCTTGGGAATAGCAGACTAAGCCCCAAAGTGGTAGAAGAATCGGGTACACGATTCTCTTTACCAACCCTGGATTTGGGTGTTGAATGGCAAGCTTCCTTAATCTGTCGAGTGCCCGGTCAATCAATTTGTCTTCCACAATGACGTTTAGAGTCCTGCTCTGCTTAGGCTCCGGTGACTCCAATGGCATCATCCATTGCATTGTTGATTCATTCAATTCTGCAGTAAGCACACGGAAAAGTGGCTCAACAAATATTGAGTGGCCAATGGTTCCAGGGGCTCCAAAGGCCCGCTTCCCCAGGATTCCATTTCCAATGGTGTAAGAGACAGTCTTCTCGAGGTCGGGGTCATCGCCATCAAGTAGTGTTAAAAGTTGAGGGGCAATGGCTGTGAAGTATACTGCCGAGTCCACCCCTTGTGGAACAGATGAAAGGAGCTTCGAAATCTGCATTATGGCTTGAATCGTGAAATGAGGTCCGTTTGATGGCTCACTTTGGGCCTCCTGCCCAAGTGATGGGGCAAATTGTGAGGCGATGAACATGATTGTTTGCAGTACACCCCCGGGACGAAGCGGAACCTGAGATATTTGACTTGAAATTGTCGACTTAAACCAGGCGGTGGTGTCTGTCTGCAGAAATGCAGACAAGGTGGGTAGCAACACAGCACTGGGGGTTCTGTGTTTTAATTAGTATTTGCATTCGAGTGGCTTATGAAGCGAAACGGCATACTCATTTATTAATCTGGCAAATTGTGCCTGAATATTTGATCCATGCTCATGACTGCTGCAGTTCGGATTGAAAGCAAGATCAGCTGTACCACTGATTATATCACTTAAAATGCGACCTCGAATGACGGGCTGGATGCTTGATCTCGTATCCATGAGAATGGTGAGAAGGACGTCCATAACATGGCGGAGAAGAGATACATTGTGAGGTGTGCTGCTTGGGGAAATCCGTGCCTGCTTTGCAATAACACCAGCTGGCAGGACGGAAATCACCCGCTGCTGTAGAGGTATTCCAACACTAGATGAGAGTGACGGGTAAATTCCTTCGAGTGAAATCAAATCCAACAATGCATGCAGCATTCGGCGACGCTTTGCATCTTCAAGAGCTACATCTTCACCTTCCGTGGCTAAATGCTGGGATTGCTCTAGATCAGGCGTAATAAAGGCAGTGTGTATCCGGCTTAAGATTTGCAGTGCCTTGTCGATAACAGTGGCCCTGATCTCATCACCACTGGATGAGGAATCATCATTCTGGCTAAGGTTTTCCAACAATGATTTCCCTTGGGTCTTCTCAATCTCCGCTTAATCACAGTTAGCTGTATATCCAATAACAAGACGAATGGGATTTCCATGCCTCGATTGAGTACTGGACTTAGGAAGTCATTGGCTTCATTAAATGCGTCCCGAACTTCCACGGGCTCGCCCATTGTGAAACAGTGTAGAGTTAGCTCAGAATATATGTCATCGTTCAAATGTTGGTCTTGAAAGTCGATATCAGAATGAGCTCTGGTGTGCTATGGGCGAGACCAAAAGCTCTAGTCTTGGCGTCAAAGTAGCTTAGTCAGCTCGATGATTCCTGTCTGTTTGATTATGTAAGCTAACCTGTCTGAGGATCAGGTTGACTGGGTTACTTTTTCAGATTAATGATAGTGACGGGCAAGTGACGGTCAAGTCGAAGCCCCCTTTAAAAGCTTCGATTGGCTAAGATTATCGTAAAATGTATTTGGCGGCAGTATGGAGTGGGCTAAGCCAGGAAGTCCAGTATAGTCGTCAGTATATCTAAATCAAGCTGGCGCGGTTCAATACACGTTTTCGATATTGATCCACTATTATTTCTGTCTCGCACTTATTGAGACTTTTCAGTAAGCAGCTCAATGTTGTATAAGGTATTGATATAGGCTATAACAACTTTCTAGAGGTAAACAAAGTATAGGGTGGATAAATGTACAATATTAGTCAGCTGCATGTTGCCCCTCGCTGCATAACTAATCAGTGCCCCGCCATGGCAGAACGTTAAGGAAGATTCCGCAGCGGGACGGGCAGCGGAGTTTTTTTTTTTTTTTGTCTTGCCGCATCGCGATTATCTCGTTCCTTCTGTCCCACAATCTACTCAGTGAACTCCCTTTCTTTGAGTTCGCGCCCTATATCCACGATGATCAACGACGAAATCAGCGCGCCCGAGTCGCAATTCCAGGACCTCAATGAGGTCGTCGACAGAAATGACGACACTGGTGTTATGCAGGTGGAGAGTCTGTGTATGAACTGCCATGACAATGTATGTTGCGCTTTGCATGCCTTATCCTGTCTACAAACATTCATCAGCTACTAATGACTTGTGTACTTGCAGGGTGTGACCAGACTTTTGCTATTGCGCGTGCCTTACTTCCGAGATATTATCCTTGAGTCATTTGAGTGTGAGCACTGTCATTTCAAAGACAACTCTGTCAAGTCGTATGTTTTTGGTACCGGTGGAAGCCTTCAATATATTTGTTGCTGACTTTATGTCTGAAAGTGCTGGTCAGATCCAGGAACAGGGCTGCAAGTACACCCTCAACGTCGAGAACGAGGATGACCTCCAGCGCCAGGTCATTCGCAGTGATGTCTCCATCTTCAAGGTCGAATCGCTCGGTATCGAGATGCCCAAGGGCGAAAGCCAGTTGACCAACGTCGAAGGTGTTATTCAGCGCATTCACGAATCGCTGAGTGGTGAGCAGGATCTGCGCAAGGACCAGGCACCAGAACTCTACGCCGCCCTCGAGCCCATCATCGAAAAGCTGAAGGACATCTTGGAGCGCAAGGGCTTCCCGTTCACCGTCTCTTTGGATGATCTTACTGGTAACTCTTGGATCGCGCCCAATACCACCGATCGTGGCACCAAATACCGTCGCCAGGAATACCCCCGCACCCATGAGCAGAACGAGGAGCTTGGAATTTCCTCGGACCCTAATCCCGCCGGAGAGGAGGAGACCAAGGGCCCCAATGATATGGGTAACCCTGAAGACCTAGATATTGTTGATGGCGAGGTCTATGATCTTCCCACCGAATGCCCTGGATGTACCAGCCCAGGTGCATCCACCCGCATCAAGCGCGTCAACATCCCTCACTTCAAGGAGGTCTACGTCTTTGGAACTAGCTGCCCTAGCTGTGGCTACAAGAGTTCCGATGTGCGTACCGGTGGTGAAGTTCCCGCACTGGGTAAGCGGATTACTTTGCGCGTTGAGAATGAGGTCGATCTTTCCCGTGATATTCTCAAGTCCAACACATGTGCCTTAAAGAGCGAGGATCTCGAAATTGAGGTCCAGCCTGGCACACTTGGTGGACGTTTCACTAGTGTTGAGGGTCTTTTGACCGAAATTAAGGACCAGCTTTTCGGCCACATCTTTGATGCTGAGGGCGCCTCCGGTGGTGACAGCATGGAGAACACAGAGAAGGGCAAGTGGGAACGGTTCTTCGCCAACCTGGACGCAGCTATTGCCGGAGAGAAGAAGTTCAGCATCACTCTTGAGGATCCTATGGCCAACAGTTATGTCCAAGATTTGTGCTCCCCTGCTGTGGACCCGCAGATCACTATTGAGGAGTATGAGCGGACTGCTGAGGAAGAGGATGATCTTGGTCTCACTCACATGAAGACCGAGGGCTACGAGGAGGATGAGGAGAAGAAGGATGAGGATAAGCCCGAGGATCAAGAGAAGGCAACCGCTGCCATGGATAACTTGCTTGAGGCTTCCATGGGCAACTGATTCTCATAATAGTTGTCCAGCTACGATCTGTTATGTCCATTTTCATGATATGAGACGCTTTGTCTGGTTCTTGGTTTATATTATGGCGTCTGCGATATGTACATTCTTCATTCTTAGATATCCGGTGATGATGGGGTTGTTGAGAAAAGAAAAGTTTTTGTGCCTATTCTATCACTCGCTTTGTTCGTCCTTGGTGCCAACAGCATACAACGTATAGTACGAGGCTTTCAATACTTCCAAGGTTGGTAGGCTCTTGGGTTCTAGAAGTTTGAAATGGCCAGAAAACAATTGAACGACTGCTTGGCCTTTTACGAGACATTCAAATTTGATAGGTAATAGAGTCAGTCAATTTGAACTGAAGTCTTCATCAGTGGTTTGAAAGCTTGGCTTTTCATCGTATGTACATGCAATCCTCTTGCCAGCGCAATCAAGTAAAGTTGCTGTCTCTTTCCTTTATTCCAGCCAAAGTATCCTGCGAGCGGACTGCAACCCGGGTGAATTGCATGATGAACACGTATGGAACCAATTACACTCGGGGATCCCTTTGTTGGCCATTGGCCGAAACGTTGGATTAGGCATATTTCGATGTCGTCTCATATATGAGGCCGACATGGCCGTGGATGTCGGGTATCAATGGCTTGCGGACATCGCCAGGAACCTGCACTAAAATCCAGCAGGCTATGTCGTCCTCTTGAAAGGTGCTGAAAGTAGCATCTCGCAAATTGCAGCCGCGCTGATCGATGCCATCGGTGTCAAGTCAGGCCATTTCATCAAACTTATTCCAATTATGCGCATGTTCGAGCATTCACTTCGCAAAGGGGTTGGCATGGATAGTGACACGTTCAATTCGCAGCGCGTCAAAGTCGTCGCCTTCCTTCGGCTGTGAAACCTTGCCCTTCTTATCGACCTTCGCATTCGCCTTCTCAAGCTTTGTAAGAACATCACCACCCTCGTCCTGTGGGCTCAGGTTCAAAACTTTACCAAAGGCTGTACTGGCGCCGTCGAGATGCGGCGCAGGCGCAAAAGTAATAAAGAATTGACTTCCGTTTATAGTCGCACCAGTCGCATTCTGTGAGCCGGGTGCTGTTCTATCCTTGACAGGGCGAGATGCCATGGAGAGGATACCCCGGGCATTGTGACGGATTGAAGGAAGGTGGATCTCTTGATTCATCGCAGAGGGATGGTAGATAGATGTGCCGCCTTTGGGGATCTCGAATGGTAGCGCCGGTTTTGTGGAAGCTGAGGGCTTGGCGACTGGTCCAAGGGAGATATCACCACCTTGGATCATGAAACCTGGAATAAGGCGGTGAAATGGGGTATCATTGTAGGCGCCGCATGCACTAAGGGCGAGGAAATTCTCTGTAGTTTCGGGGACTGCTTCACAGAAGAGCTCGACCTTGAGGTCGCCCTGGGTGGTATGGAGCTAGAATAGCAGAATATTAGTAATTTACCTTGACATCAGGTAGTGGCTTTTGATTCTTACCGTGACAGACATTTTAAGTGGGATTCCCGTCTTATTGAATATGCGCAGTGACAACAAGGAAACAAAGTCAAGCTGATGCGGGCGATGAGCGCGGCTTCAACATAGCGCTTAGTCATGCATATGGGAATGCGGCCAGGGCTCGATCTCCGCCGATAATGTTTACAGCTTCGACCTCCCCAATTGCTGACTGAAAATATATTGTTTCCACTCTTCTGCAAGACCCAGAACTAATTGGAGAAAATCCGGATACTCTATTTCAGAATTCTGGTCTTGCGATCGAACATCGCTGCTTCTTCCTCAACCTCGGCCGCCCTGGCCTGAAGCAAATCGCCAACCATGAACAACCGCCCGGTAGAGCAAGCTCTGGGAAACTTGGTCCCAACGCATGCCACTGATTTGCCCCAAGACCTTGTGAGCCTGGCTACTAGTCTTGTTGCTCAATCCCGGAGCTTTTCCAGCAGCCTGAAGCCCGAAGAAGAAATCGCCCGGCCTTATGCCTGCGCAGAGATCGCCTGCAGGAGGTATGTGTTTGATAGACCTTGCTGCTCTGATGAATTATGCCAATGACTGACATCTTTCGACTGGCAGGCTCACGCGAGCGCTGAAACTCCCTCCTTTGCTCGGCCACCCGCCCTGCCCTCCGCGCGTCTACAAAAAGCTCTATTCATTCTTAGATCGGTCACTTTCCTCTAGCGCCGTCGGCATCAAGCGATCAGCAAGCGGGTCTGTTGCGGGCACACCATCACGTTCCAACTCTACTCAAACCACTCCTGCCAAAGCTACAGTTGGTGGGCGAACCCCTTCAAAGGCTGCTCCCACCCCCCCGCGGCTTACAAAACACACCCTCTAAACCCACGCCTTTGAAGAGGAGTGTCAGCATCGCCAAGCTTGGCACACCATCCAAGTCCGTACGAAAGCCCATAGCTCGCCCCAATGGCCTTTCTGCCTCTACTGTCATCCCGGACGCCCCAGCATGGGCGATGACAGCGATCCGCACAGTATGCAAGACACTCTCCACTCCAGCACCACGCACGACCACCTGGTCCCGGCCTCCAATTTCGAGAACTCTTCCACCTCACATTTTTGCCGGTGTCTCGTCTATCCTCTACTTGACGTCCAGTATGTCCAGTAACGAAGAAGGGATCGATGAAGAGACCCTAGATTTCCTGGAGCCAATTGTGTCGATTACTAATGCAAACAACGATGATGATTTCAAGGAGCTTGTATACGCCATGGTCGTTGCTGTATACTTCCTTGTCTTGGCTCGTCGACGAAACCCGGCTGCATCAGCAGATGGCGAAATAGCAAGCGAAGGCCAGAAAATGGATAAGAAAACTTTCACCGAGATGCGTCAGACAGCCCTGACTAGTCTCGGTCTTCCTAATGACAGGCGTCACCGCGATGATGTCGATCATTGGATCGGTTTGATCATGGAGCAGGGCTGGGCTAATGATCAGGAATGGTTTGAGAACATTCCACTTGCAGGAGAGTTGGATGGCGAGGACGAGGAAGGTAATTCGTTTCGCAATCTTGATGAAGAGGATGCGGCTTTCCGAGGTGTCAAACTACCTAAGCGCAACGATGAGACTGGCGGGTCTAAGACAGGATCTCGAACCAATAATGCCACCCACGGTGGTCTCTTACCGGGCCTTGGAACCATGATGCAAGATCGCGTCGACTGGCTCAGTGAAGACCGCCGCGAAGACTTTCTCGACTGGAAAGCCGAGATTCTCGGCCGCATTGAGAGTGGACCGAGCAAGGCGGAACTCGCGGCTGTCTGAGCTTTGTCCGTTTGTAAGATGGAGCAAGTAGGACTAGAACTGATACCCTTCATGATGAAATGAGTAATAATTATGCATTCTGCACCTTGATTCACTATCAATGGATAATCTATGTATGTGCAATCGCCAAACATGCCAGTAAAACCAACCGAATCTATCTGCTTGCTTTTGACCTACAAACCAGGGCTACCAAAGCCATGTTCAATCGACCCAGGAACAACGAATGACGATCCAGAAATGCTGCCCAGCTATACCATTGACGCCATGCTAAAACAAGCCTTAATACCAAATGCTCCGTGTCCGATGGTGAGGAATACCCTCATTGTGCTCTGCCTCCAAATTTTTCATCGTATCGTATAGGAAGAAGTCAATGAGGATCGCATTGATTCCGTAGGTTTTGTGTGGCTTCTCATCGATTTCAGTCATCACTTCGGGGGTCTCGTTCTCAATGTCATCCGTCTTGTCAGACTTGCCAGCGGCCTTGACCTCCGGATGCCGCTTCTCAATCTCACGCTTGATCAGCTCCACACACCAAATACTGGTTCCACGAAGCTCAACTTCCCAGTTTGAACCTGGTGTTAACGGCTTCAGGCTACGGATATGGTTTTCCAATGGGGGAGAGTAGCGGAGACATCCAAGTTGGTGCAGCATCTGCGGGATACGGTAGTCTGTACAATATTGTTAACAATTGAATGGGATGTTTTGGAGATGATAATTCTACCTGCAAACATGGTGATCTTGTCAATGTCGTTAAACTCTCCGAAATCCTCGCCATTGAAGCAGGCCCAAAGGTCCGCGACCAGGATCTGGGCTCGCTTGTACAGGCGCACCCGTTTGCCGTGAAAGACTGTCTCATCGCGGAAACAGTCGAAATTCTCCGTGATCAAGTTCACAAGGCCTGCGGCGGAGAAGTTGGCGCTATCAATGCAGTTTGCAAAGCTGCCTCCAAATTCCTGATCATCTACATTAGACATTCATTGTAAAAGGTGGAAAGAAGAAAAAGAGAACATACGTTACACAGGACATCACCAGCCTTGCGCAAGCACTGCACTCGCTCTTGGAAGAGAGGAATCTCCTCATCCGTTGCAGACCGGAAGACATGTCGAAGGACTTCCTCTGTACATTCTGACTCGTTCACCCAGAAATCAGGAGTGTTGATAGGAATACCTGTGGGTGGAACAGTCAGCCTTGCTTCTCAGAACAGAAATGAATAATATTTCCGGATCTCATACCTTCATCAAGTGCTCTTTGAAGAGCAGCAACCAAGCTCCAATATCCAGTCCACTTCTGCCCACGATACTCGATCGCAAAGCGTTCCTCATCTTTGTGCTCAGACCAAAAACTGAAATTCAACAGATCCATTGTGAAGATGAAATCTACAGTACTCTCATCCTTAGCCTGTGGATGCAACTCATGCTCTGACCAAGTCTGCGTAGAGTATGCTTTCTTCTGCATCATGCGCCATATCGTCTCGGCTGCATCTTTGGTGTGGGTCAAGCTGAGGGCCACATCAATGGCATTATCAAAGACATACTGAGCATTCTCCAGCACTTTCGTCTCTGGCGGGGCACCTTTGTTCGGCTTACCGCTCAGCCCGTAATGCTGGCGAAGCAGCTCCACCAGTTCAGGGTCCGCTTCGTCCTCAGAGCCTGAATCGTAAGGCTGGGTTCTGGGCTGAATTGGTTCCAGCGAAGGCATTTTTGAGGATCTTGTGGTGATTTTCAATAATTATGTGTGACGGATGGGTTATCCGGATGTTATTGTCGAGGTATCCCCTATAACTCCTGGGGTGCGACAGGGACCAGATGCACAATAGGAAGGGTCAACTGGGGACCAAATTATCCACCCACGCAGAAAAACTTGGCCAAATGCTGCGATAGAGAGAATTAAATATGCGAAATATGGATCCCAATCACTCTGGATATGCAAAACCGAGAGATGGGAAGGTTCTATCTTTTCGCCACGGAGAAAATCCATCAAATTTTGGATAGAAACACATATTATGTAAGCAGGGGCACGATTGAGGCTGAGGATGAAGATAAGCTCTTATATTATGGTTGTACGCTTTTCTGGTAGAAAGCCTGGCGGGATTTTATTGGTGCTTTCCAAGATTGTTTATGAGGTTTGGTAAAATCTACGTACTGTACTTGGCCTGGACTGCTGCCGAGGTCCAATCCTGAGGTCGTATGGAATCATTAACCTGTAATGTAGAGAGGAATATATAACCATGGAACTAGCCAATTTCGCCCAATAGACTATGGGAACAACCATTCAACCCAGACCAGCCTCGTGTTTGATTCAAATTCAGACTGGAGAAAGACATCAAACATAACCAAACCTAGCAATCATCATTCTTTCATCCAATGGGAAATTGAAGGCAACTAGAACAAGCGGGGATGCAAGGTCCTGTACACAGCCGCAAACAGGCCGCATGGAATGCGAAGGCAATTGGCAAATGGACAAAGAGACAAACAATAGTAGAAGAGAATTCAGGATAAAAACAAGATGATTAGTTTAGAAGAATGAGAAATAGCGCAAAAAATGGAAATAAGTGCCATAGATAAGCATAAAGGGTTTGGGGTGGCTGCGGAGTTGGCGGGCGAAGCTCTGCCATCATCGACAAAGACCTCGTCTCGGCCTCTGGTTCCGGATCCCACGCGCCCTACTTTCTATTCTCCTCATCCACCCTCTCCTCCTCATTTCCTTTTGTTCTCGCTTGACCGACATGTTCCATTTGATCCGCGACTATTTTTGAATTCATCCAGAGAGAACCTCATACTCAACTCTGCGCCCGTGATGCCGGAAAGCTCGATCAAGCGTTCGCTCGGTGTTGACCTCACGCGCACTATTCAAGAGGTAAGGGATCTTTGGGCAATGAAAGCTCCTCGAAGGAGTGAAGTCAAAATGATTGAAAGCGATCAGATACTGACGCCATTTTTCTTTTACTAGTCGCGCGTGTTGCTGGTTGGCGCCGGCGGCATTGGATGCGAGCTCCTCAAAAACCTCGTCTCGACAGGCTTCGGCGAAATCCATATTATCGACCTTGACACCATCGACCTGAGTAATCTTAACCGCCAATTCCTTTTCCGACATGAACACATCAAGAAACCAAAGGCTCTGGTGCGTCGGTCCCTTCGTGCCCCCTCCGATTCCCTTTCCTTGAACAGCTCCCGCTGCGCACAACACGCACGATGTGCGCATTTACATCGGATAAGGTTCTGACAAGACTGGTTGCTCATTTAGGTTGCGAAGGAGGTTGCGCATAAGTTCCAGCCGAAGGCCAAGCTAGAGGCCTACCATGCCAACGTCATGGACAAGCGGTTCAATGTGGAGTGGTTTCAATCATTCAACCTAGTCTTCAATGCGCTTGACAACCTCGCTGCACGACGCCATGTGAATCATATGTGTCTTGCTGCAGCTGTTCCCTTGATCGAGAGTGGTACCACAGGCTTTAACGGCCAGGTGCAGGTCATTGAGAAGGTAAGTAATAACAACCAGAGGCAGACAATGTGGCTTCGTGAAAGAGCATTGCTGACTCAAACAGGGAACGACTGAGTGCTATGATTGCAACCCCAAAGAGACCCCCAAAGCGCACCCAATCTGCACAATCCGCAGTTCGCCGACTCAGCCAATCCACTGCATCGTGTGGGGTAAAAGCTATCTATTGCCGTAAGATAGCCTGAAAGACTCGTGGACATTCGGTTTTTTTGACTGTGCATATAGTGAGTTGTTTGGAGATAGTGAAGACAACCCAGAGGGCTTTGACAATGAAACAACCGCAGACAATGGTTAGTCCAGATGACCTGTCCATGACAGCTTTTCATAGCCGATGCTAATCGCTAAACAGCCGATGAAATCGCGAAACTGAAGCAACAAGCGCAACAGCTCCAAGAGATTCGCGATTCAATGGGCTCAGAAGAGTTCCCACACAAGGTTTTTGACAAGGTATTCAGAATAGACATTGAAGAGCTGCGTGGAATGGAGGGCATGTGGAAAGAGCGCAAAGCTCCAGAGATCCTTGATTGGGACCAGCTCCAGGAGCAGTCCAAGTCCGTGGAACCTACAATCGTCGACATCGATCAGAGGGAGTGGACAGAGCCAGAAGCCTTTTTCGTGTTCAAGGACAGGTGAGCTTTACTTCTAAATAGTGCGCTCTTCTTTGACTAATCCGAGACAGCCTGGACCGCTTGAGCAAGCGCCTTAAGGAGCTCCAGAAAACTGCATCATCCGAAGGCCCTGCTCCGATCATAGAGTTTGACAAAGATGATACTGACACGTTGGATTTTGTGACCGCAACGGCTATCTTGCGCGCCGCGATTTTCGATATTGAGCCTAAATCTAAATTTGATACCAAGCGTGAGTTCAAACCAATGATGTAGCCCATTCAAGCTTCTAACAAGTGTCACAGAAATGGCTGGCAACATTATACCCGCTATTGCCACTACAAATGCCATGACAGCCGGACTCTGTGTGCTCCAGGCTTTCAAAGTGCTCCAAGGTGACCTCGCAAATTCAAAAATGGTATGATTCCCAGCCTCTCACTGACGCCTATACTCCGTTGTTAACTGTGGTGTTCTTACTTTTAGGTTTTCCTCGAGAGATCTGGCGCTCGCGCCATCAACTCTGATTCTTTGAATCCCCCAAGACCGGATTGCGGCGTTTGTTCAGCGGTGCATGCGCAGGTCCTTGTCGATCCTGAACAAGGAACTCTTAATGATATTGTCGAGGGAGTACTTCGATCAGAGCTAGGCTACGGCGAGGAGCTTTCCATTCTCAAAGAGTCCGGTGTCATATATGATCCTGATCTTGAAGACAATCTCCCCAAGAAACTCTCGGAGCTTGGAATCATAAAGGACTCGTGGATCACTGTCGTCGATGAAGATGATCAGGACCAAGATCCTCGCGTGAATTTGGAGCTTTTTATCAATGAAAGGTGAGCTACACGCCGTGCGAATATGTTTGATGGTTTGAAGCTAAGTAATCGTGATATAGAACGGAGCCGGCCACTGAAGAAGTCAAGCCTGCCGTGCTGAAAGATATTGTAAACATCCCACGCAAACCAAAGTCAGCAATACAGCCTGCTTCCGAAGATGCACTGACAACAAACGGTGCCTCTTCAACTGGAAAGCGAAAGCGGGAAGCTGAAGATGATGACTTGACGAATGGACACCTCGCCAAAAAGGTCGCTGGCGAGTCGACGTCCAATGGGAATAACAGCGAGCCCATCATTATAGAAGACGAAGGTGCTATCTTGATCGACGACTAAAAAATAAGCCCTTCAGCTTCACACAAAGGCGCAGCCTCTTTCCTGAAAAAGAAATAGAAGTTCATGGCACACGGTTTGATTTTTTTTTCAGTTTTGGACTTTATTACCCATGTTGTTACCCCTCCTGTATTATATCGCATCAGAGTAAGTCATGCTTGATTGAGAAAGGATTTACTGATTTTACAACGGTCATCTCTATACCAGCTTAAAGGCACACTATATATCGGAGCATAGAAACATTAAGCTGGTTGTCTACGTCATACGAATTGAGAAATAGTATTGTTACACATGAATTTTATTGTACACAGACGTGGGGGTGGGAGATGGAGACTCAGGGCAAAGCTCGCTTACACCTGGGTAGAATCTTTTGCCCGAAGTAGTCAACGGGTATAATGCACGCCTTCACAACATCAGGATACTGATTCGCGTGAAGAAAGCTGATCAGACTGCACTTAACCCGCCATCGAGGTTGAGCACACAATTATTGGCATATTCGTTTTGCGCTAGGAAGACAGCCGCATCGGCCACTTCGCTCGGTTTCCCGAATCGATGAAGAGGTATGATATCGTTCAGTCTCCCGACTTCACCGGATGTGAAGTCTAGACAGGTAAATCAGCAATGTGTATCATGGATAGGAGAAAAGTCTGGTAGACGTACCTGCGATCATAGGAGTCTCAATGTACCCCGGGAGAATAGCATTGGACCGGATCACAACATCCTTCAACGAAGCCGATGCCTCAACAGCCAGCGAACGGGTCAATCCCAAAAGGCCAGCTTTTGATGCAGCATAAGGCACAGCACCCGTCCCTGCCTTGAGGGCCAACAAGGAGGAGATGTTGATAATACATCTAGAAGAAGGCTTTTTCTCTCCCTCTGCGGCATTCCGGTTGCGCACGCGGCTGCGAATTGCGGCACGCATCAATGCTCGTGAAGTCAGTATGGCGCCTTCGAGATTTGTGCGCAGGATCTTGGAGATATCCTCTAGCTCGGATCGGGGGAGGATATTTGTAACAGAGATTCCTGCGGCGTTGACAAGGATATCCACGTTGGTCTGTACTGTTGTTTAGCTTTTATCTTGACGAGAACAAATAATTCTCAACCTGATGCTCACCATTTCTTTTTCAAGCTCATGCATCCATGTCCCGGCTTCTGCTACATCTCCGATGAGAAGTCGTACTTTATCGGAAGAGCGGAGATTCGTGGCTGCTGCTTCTAGACGCTCCCGAGACCTGCCGACGAGAATGATTGACGACGCTCCTTCTTGGAGGAATCGGTCTGCAATGGCAAAACCAATTCCTGATGTTCCACCTGTTATCATACATGTTCGGCCAGAGAGTCGGCTTGCAGGCTGAAAGGTAATTGGGGTATCATTGTTAGACTGAGTTGAGGATAGAGACTTTGAGCTGAGTTTTGCGCTTGCTGGGCTCAGGATGTTAGGCCTGATATTATTGAAGTGGCTTGTGTAACATGACAGCTTCGCTGGGCTTCTTAGACGATTCAAAAATGCGGTGCGGTTCATCTTGACTTGTGTTTCATAGAATCACGAACAACCTTAAGATGGAACCAGACGCGCACATCGTTATCGTCTTATCGGTTATCTCTTATCCTTAGCGCAGAGCACGGACCCCCGACAATTGTATCTTCTCAAGCAGCAAGAGACTCACCTCCGTCATCTACGCGAGACGCGCCTCACCAACATGGAATCCTCTACTCAATCTGAGTATGTGACTTTGGTCTCGTGCGATGGATTTGAATTCATTCTGCCCCGCAGCTCTGCTTGCGTTTCGGGTACAATCCGGCGCATGCTAGACCCTTCGAGTATGTCAATCTATGTCCATGACGCCTAAACACCCACTAATCTTCCTCTGTGTTATAGGCAAATTCTCGGAAGCTATCACCGGTCGCTGTGTACTCGAAAACTTGAGGTTCGTCCGCGGCCCAACCCGCCAGAATTAGTCCGTGTTAATAACCATCTTCTGCAGCGGGGTCGTCCTTGAGAAAGTCTGCGAATATTTCCTTTACAACGAGAAGCACAAGGATCAGGCCAATGTGGCTGATATGGATGTTCCCGCTGAGCTGTGCCTAGAGCTCCTGATGGCAGCCGATTACCTGGACACTTGAGTGTCCGCGCATTGAGGCGTATGTTATAGTAGTCCACTCCTCCTTACTATGGCACCGGAATTGACGGAAGGCGTTTGGCAGTGCTTAAACTCCTTACATTTGCAATGATTTATGACGCAACGAGAAAAGCGAAAAATATCACCTTGATGAGCTTCCAAGGAATTATGGGCTGTCTGGGACACATTGAACCTGGCGTTTTTCGCTACAGCATCTACTATTACTGATCGAACATACTACATAGTAATTTGCATGAATACTAAGAATTTCTTCACAAACCTCGCGTGCATTATGTAGCGACCACTGAGCCATCCAAGCATCAAAACATTCGAGCCTGCTACGCACCGTGGCCGAATGGTCTAAAATGGATGGCAGATCAACTACTCCCGCCTTTTTTGCCTTCAGTTCTTTGGTGTTGGACTTGGGCTTTATTATATGTGGCTTTGGGATTTGTGGGATACATTGTTCAGTGCTAATGGATGTAGAGTTTGATAGTCATTAATTGACATGAAGTATGATATGGGCCCACCAAACCCTCAGAAGAAATCATACTAATCTTTAGATGTATTATCGGAATCCAAGTTAAATATTCAAGCGTATGAAGCCTCATTTTATCCTCTTTACCTTTTCATTGACAGCCGAGGCTCAAAAAAACCTGTAGATGAATTTCATGGCTTGTCCCCATCTGCTGACTCATCCGGAGGAGGTGCCCGGCTTGAAGGAAGTAGCGACCCCAATACTTTCTTCCCCTCTTGATCGGTTTACAGTCAGCAGGAGCTATGCTCGCTATGATCTTGAATGTGGCCTCTGATTTTTCCCATAATTCTGTATCTATCGCACATTCAACCTGTTGATATCGAGCGTCGCGTGGGGGTTTCCCCATAGCGTTCCGACTTCCCCGGATCTTGTTGATAGTGATTACTGATAGGGAGCCCCTTGACATCAGCCCACCATGTCTGGTGTTTTAGGCCCAGCATCGATGCCGAGCACTTCGCCTGCTTCCGTGGCGCAGGCGATTAACTCGACCATTTCCCAGACTACCGGACATACCCTTCTCCCTTCACCACGCGAACTACTCTCTCTTCCTCTCCGCGCTCTGCATCATGCCGAAACATTCGCTTTCAGTACGGTTCCACGACATATCGCCCGAATGGCTGGGATTGAGGATATAAGTTTGAACTTGTGGCCAACTGCCGCACCAGTGGCTGGACAGGAAATCGCACACGAGGCTATGAACGCTGCCGCTGAGATCGCGGCCGGTGCCCCCGAGGTGGTAGAACAAGTGGAAAACTGGTACCTCGCAGAGCTCACGTCGACTATGCGGAAGGTCGGTGGATTTTTCGGGTATCTGACAAGCATCTGGTCATTCGCCTGCTTGGTGGAGGTAAGCGCGACCTTTCTCTACATCTTTACATGGCTTCCACTAAGAACTGCTATAGGCCTTGATCCTGAATCGTATCACGATATACGCATCCACGAGGCGCCATCTGCAACTGGGATGGCAGAGACGCCTTGCCCTGCGCATTGTTCCCATCGTCCTTTTCCTCTCACAAATCCTGACATTGACACGCGGAATTCGATGCCAAACGTCTCCAGACTTTGCGGAAATGCGATATGGCAGGCCAGGCAAACCGTTGATATTTGACTACGCGAGTAGTGGAGGCTCTCTGCATTGGTTTGCCTCAAGTCTCTTACCCTGGGAATCCGACGAACAAGCTTGCAGCGCTGTAAGGATGGCACGAACAGCCAACGCTCCCGCCATTCCATACGGATCTTTCGCGCTTCTATGGCCAGTCTTCATTATCTTATGCCTCAGCCATTTTGTGGAAACACTTTCTTGCGCGTTACAAGGACGTCCTGTCATGACTGAGACAGGCATGTCGATCTTCGAGCACTCCCTTGCCTTTGCCGAAGCCGAATCTATGATTAGCAAATCCATTGGGCTTGGCATGTTTGGCCTTGCGAAACAGAATCCTCTTACCCAGGGTGGTACTGGAGATAGCGCGACCTCGCCTCTTCAGCTTCTGACCAGAGCGCAAGTGCTGGAGCGCATGAATGTCACTCCGGAACTGTTACTTATTGTGTTGATATCTTGCTGCAACAGTTTGACATCGCATGTCCTTGAGGTCTTCGGCAAGCAAAGTCGATATCGTCTTGCAAATACTGCATTCTGGGGGGCTTGCTTCATGGCAGCCATGTGCTGGGGGTTGGAGGCGGGCCCTCCTGTAAGTCTCGACACAGGTGTGCTCAAATTCCCAACTGTCTGCATTGTTGGGTTTATTCCTCATTTACTTGTTCTATTCGGGGTCATCATATGCGTGGCAATCTATGGATTAGCCCTGACCATCACCGCTTTCTCATTGTCACCGGAGGAAAACCACACTCTCTCCCTCCGAGAGAAATTCATGGTGGCGAACGAAAACATGCAGGGGGCCAGCCAGATTCGCAACATTCGTTTCAATCGCCATGAAGACTTCTATACCACTCTGCTACGTGTTGGCTATGTGGCTTTAACGGCAGCGAGCGAAGCAGTGTTCTTGAATGAAGGCAAGGCAGTGATCGCGAGACAGATGACTTGGCTTGAACAGGACCGACTGGCCGAGATCGAAGCCTCCCGCAAACGCAATGCTTCACATGGGAACTGGGAAAGTCACAATGTGGGAACGACGCCTTTTGACCCTGCCAGGTTCGCTAGTTTCGAGTTGCCAGACGATGCTTCGACCTGGGAAAGCGGATATGGTCGAGAGAAGAAGATCGAGAAGCCTAAAAATGGCTCACGAACGACACAGTCTCAAGCTGAATTGGGAGGTGTGGGTGCTGTTCGGTCTTCTGTCCGACTTTGGCATGGTATATCGTTCTTCCGTGCTATCTTTTGGCTTATCGCGCGTTGGATTGCCTGTGGCTTCAATCGAGTGCTTGACAGGTTCGGTATCCGTGCTCGGCCACAATGGTTGAAACGATTGGATGGATCACGTAAGAACCGGAAGTCTGCGAAAACCCCTTCGCCGGAATTATTAGACTTTTGGATCCTTACCGATGAAGGAGTGCTTCAACTTCCTGAGAATCATGATTTTGACGTCGAATTAGAAATGAGGAAGCAGGAGAGCTCTGGAAGACAGCAGTGGGAACTTCTCGATGAGAGTCGACTGGACGATAAGATGTATGGGTGGTGGAAGGCTGGTGGATCCTGGGGCAACCAAGACCACACCCCTGATTACAGACCCCCGGTGTTTGAGGATGACCTGACAAGTGTCATCTCGTTTTCTACCAATGCATCGGAGTCTGAATGGGAAGACTATCCGTCGGATGGTCGCCGGACCCCAACTCAAACCAATCCGAATCCTGGTTTCTCTCGCGAGACTTCACCCTTACAAGATTCGCATATGGATTTGGATACATTCGCTCGTCTTCTTGATCCCCGTGATCGTGAGAGCAGAGAAGAAGCCCGTATCCTTGCAGCCCATCTCACTCCTGGACAAGGAAATCGCATTATGACTCGCAGCCAGTATCAGAAGCAGGTAGAACGCGATAGATCTCGGGTGCTGCTTTCTTCCCGGTTACATCATGTCGGCTCCAAGTCGGCGGCCGAAAGGCGCAAACCAACCCCTGAGGAAGAAACTGAGATGCTTGAACGGTTGATCATCTCTCGGCGCTCTGAAACCGCTCCTACCGCCGACACCCACAGTTGGGAGGAGGGCGCAATGGGCTTGGGCCCGAACGGACCGCCTTGTGTAGTCTGTCAGACGAGCCCTCGGTCCATCATTACCTGGCCATGTCGCTGTCTTTGTATCTGCGAGGACTGTCGAGTCAGCCTAGCAATGAACAACTTTGGTAGCTGTGTTACTTGTCGTCAAGAAGTTGGTGGTTTCATGCGGCTTTGGGTTCCGTGATGACCATGTATCGAGATATTGCATTCTATCTATTGTTTTATGACCACATTTTGGATTCAGCTGTTAATGCTTCTATTTCACTTACCTAGAATATAACACATTGGGACACATCTGCTCACTTTTGTAATTAATTCACCAAAGATGGAAGTCGAGATCACTAGGAACTGTAAAAAAACAGGCACGAAGAAGAGTAGGGTTTAAGGTTAGAAGGAGACCAACCCAACTCAAACAACTAAAAGAACCACTTTATACATTTCTCCCTCAAGGGCCCTACTAAGGAACAAAATTCCATCCAGCCTCCACGTAGCCCGTTGTTCGAGGCTTGACACAAGCGTTTTCTTTCTTGTTTGAAGATTAATATAAATTTTCTAGTCTGACTGCGGTTTTATTGCTCTTAGGTTCTACTCCGATTACCAGTTCTAAATCATTTGGATGGTTCAAAGGCTTCAAATAATTATGTTCAATTGAAAGGTAAAGTATAGCATAACAAATCCACGGAGTAGACACGATCAAGCTACGGCTTTACGAGAGGTCGATACACAGCCTCCCACATCTGCGCCCGGATCCATTCCCTAAGCTCAGTGTCCTCAGATGGGATCCCCTCTTCCTGCGCAAGACCTTCGTCAACAGAGCATTTAATCACAGCAGCCGCAATGTCCACACTGATCTCTCGAACGTCTTCCACATCAGGTAAGAGGGGCTTGTTCGGATCCTCCAGTGCCGGAGAGCGTGCCTTAAGTGCCTCCACCGCTGCAACAAGCATCTTCTTCGAAACAAGTCGGCTGCGTGAGAGGACTGCACCAAGCCCAATTCCAGGGAAACAAGTGGAATTGTTGCATTCCGCAATGTCATATTTTACACCACCAAACTCCACGGGTGGGAAGGGACTGCCTGTTGCAACTAGTGCTCGACCATCGGTCCATTCGTAGAGATCCTTTGGTTGAGCTTCATGAAGGCGAGTCGGGTTGCTCAATGGGAACACGATTGGTCGTTCCACGTGTTTGGCCATTTCTCGAATAACTTCTTCCGTGAATGCTCCAGGTTTAGTGGATGTGCCAATCAGTACATGGGGTTTGACGTTTTGGATGACCGATAGTAGGTCATTCTGTTTGCCTTCTGGCCACTCGCTATCCTCTCGGGCAAATGGTGTTTGAGCTGGGGTCAATTTGTCGGCCATGGATTTGAAGAGAAGGCCTGGTTTGTCGATACACCTGAAGAGAGTCGTGTTAGTCCTACCCGGACTTTATTTGAAATATTCGACATACCAGATCTGCTTTGAAGCCTCATCCTTTGGCCTGTGAGTCTCAGTCGCAATAGTATCGGCAACCTGATCTGCGATTCCTGTACCAGCTGTACCTGAGCCAAAAATGACCACGCGGACGTCCTCTATCGGGACTTGGCTGACATGTAAAGCCGCCATCATGGCAGCGAGGGTCACGCATCCAGTACCTTGAATATCATCATTGAAGCAAGGAATCTGGGATTGATATTTGTCCAGGATTCGTTTAGCATTGGAAAGACCAAAATCTTCACTATTTTCGTTTAGCATCTCGCAACCGAAAAGAACCAATCGATACGATCTACTCACAAGTGAATGTAGGCTCTTGGAAAGCGCTTACGAGCACTCTGAACGAAGCGATCCACAAACTCGTCGTATTCTTTGCCTCGAGCTCGATGTTGACGAAGTCCCAGGTACAACTCATCTTTCAGTAATCCTTCGTTCTAGGAACCAAATCAGCACATGCGTCGATGCTCTCATTCAATTGGTAATTCTTACGTTTGTTCCACAGTCGAGAACCACTGGAAGTTGCCGGGCTGGATGAATACCGGCACAAAGAGTAGTGATCACAAGTTTGGCCACAGAGATAAGAATTCCACCGACACCCTGGTCTCCGATTCCCAGAATCTGCTATCTTTAGCACTGGGTATTCCCTATGGCAGAAGTAAAGATGAACATACCTCCTCTCCGTCACTGACGACAATGTAATCAATATCCTCCTCATTTCCGAACTGTGACAAGTGGCTTTCAATAGAGTGTTGATCCCGAATATTCAGGAAGCATCCCTCGGGCTTCCTGAACAGCCGCGAATAGTTCTCAATTGCGTCACCCTCAGTTGGGGTGTAAATAATACTAAACATTTCCTTGAGATGGGTTTGGAGCAGCTAATGGCCGATATTAGATTCCGTACTTGAAGCCAAGGTTCATGATACCAGTAAGTCTAGATATAGAGTGCATACCCTGAAGTACAGCACTTCATTCTGTGCTTTCATGCTAGCCATAAACGTGTTCTTAGCCAGGTCATCGTCTCGGCTGCTATATTGCTGGTACGCGCGCTGCACCTGCTCATCGAGAGTTTGGACATTAGGTGGCAGTAGCCCGTGTAGTTTGAAAGCATCTCTTTCCTCGCTAGGGAAGGAGGTTCCTTTGTTGAAACGCGAGGTCTGAAGCACTGTGGCGCCCTGGAGAACCATTCAACATCGTGTCGTGTCAAGAAAACTCACGGCGAGAGCTTACTCACCTCGTATGGACATTGCAATGGTCGATTAATCCAGCGAGGTAGCTTGCTGAATTTGCTGACGGTGGACATGATGTGCTCGGTGGGATTTGTAGGTTGCGTGATGCGTATCTGGGTAGATGCGGGGCAAGTAATAAATCCCACGCGGTCTGTGTGTTGCAACGTTGATGATAAGATCGTTGAGACCCTTTCCAATTGATCTTGATAGCACGAATTGACAGTAAAGCAGCGGGGTATATATCTGATTTAAACGTTTAGCTGCTTATGATGTCATCCAGTTCCGATGGACTTGTCCGGTTTTCAGAGTTTCCGATCCGATGGTTACCCGTATGCCGAACCAGGAAACAACAGCTAATTTTATACACCACATATGGTTATTGCGCTAAATAAATCCAAATTTTGCTTAGTCTCGGTTCCTTGAAAGCCCTTTAGTCAAATGGGCAACTTGTGCCCCAATTACTCCCATTGTTCCAAGTCGCATATCCCCTGGCTGTCAGATATTTTCCATCCCAGGAACAAATGTGTCAATCTTCCACCCAAGCTGCTCAATTGGTAAACCATAAATATGCGCTCTTCGTGCAGCAGGATCAGCGTGTCCAGAAGCTTGTACTATGTGGGGGCTGGAGTCCCTGTAGATCCTGAGGTCCTTGACATTTCCTTACCTCGGCAGTTGCTGCCCCGCTCTTCAGCCGCACCTGCATACTCAGGCTTCGGCCCCTTTCTGCTTTTCGACAGTTCTGAGTCGAGCGATCAATTCATCTGTGAATAATGGAAGCCGTTGGCGCTGCTTCTGCCATCCTCGGAATCGCAACAGCCGGAGTGCAATGTTCCGTGAAGCTCGTGACTTTTGCAGGACAGGTCAAGACAGCGCCAGAGCAGATTGGTTTCATTGCCGAAGATGTCTCATTAAGTGCCAGTATATTACAGCAACTTGGCGAACTGGCAAAAGAGAATATGGTGTACGAACCTCGGGTATCAGACGATAACGGCAACAACGCTACCAATAACAATGTGAAACCGGTTCACGATACCAATACGACAGTTCCAAAACGGAGTATTTTCAATGCAACAGGGTTGGAAACAGTTCTGAACCTAGCAAAAAAATGCGAAAAGGTCTTCGAGTCGCTGAACCATTCTCTACGCAAAGCCAGTAAGCAGCTGCACGAGAAGTCCCGCACATCGGGTAACGTCAAGCTCAGTCCCACGGAGATGTTGAAATGGCCGTTCCTGTTTCCGGGAATAAGTACGATGCGAAATGAACTCAGTAGTATTAAGGGGACTTTGATGTTGATGCTTCAGGTTGCTATGCTGGCCTATTCGAGAAGGATGATGGAGGGGTGAGTAACTTCATTTTCTCCAGCGAGGTTGGGGTCTCGTGCTAGTATTGCTAGGTACGGTGAAAACCAGCATAGCACGACGATTGCGGTCTACTCTGGAGAAGATCAGGAAATGCTGGTTCGGTCTATTGTTGCGGCTCAGAAATCTCAGCTTGGTAGTCCTGGACCCGGAAAGTCTCAATTTTCGGGGCCCTCCAACAAAGGCCTGGGCTCCGCGGATCTTGAACTAAATGGTATAGCACGGAATGTAGGAAAGTAAGTGCATCTCGTCGGCTATGGATCCGCTTTGCAGACTTAATACTCGTGAACTAGGAATCCAGGGGACCAGGATATCAATATTCACGATGAACAACACAGGTATTTCGTCCTATAGGTGAGCCTTTCATATGAGAGACTTACGCTACTACTCAAGGGACACTGGATCGGGCTCTAGCCAACAGGATGATCGTAGCGGAAGGTAAGATCACGTTTGGTGGAATGATATATCCGAGTTCTAAGCCTTTCGTGTCTAGGGTACCACTCTCTAGACAGCCATCGCAATCTCAATTCGAAGTATCTGGCTTACCTGTTTTGCGGATCTTCGACATCTGGCTCGTCTCCCCAAGAGCATCCATCGCAAATCAGCAAATTCACATCGCTTACAGTGGCCGTATCATCAAACTCCAAAATGTGGCGATTGAATCCCAGCTCCGGGAGTGGAAGGCAGCTTCAAAAATGTCGGTGCTGGACCAGCTGGCTGCTCTGGATAGCAATGAATATGACGCGCTAGATGTTATGACACACGACAGTGACCGGACCATTCTGCAAGAAGGGACACTCGAGTGGATCCAATTTGGCGATTACTGTACTCTTATACAAGGCTTTGAAAATATTAAGGCAAGGACCCTAACGATTGTCACGAGCAAGGAATCTCTGCCGCCTCCGCAGTTTGAAAGGAAAGAAAAGGAAGAAATAGTACAAATTGATGAACGGAAAACAACTTGGATCAAGGTATGGAGGAAAAACCTATCTCATGCTTCAATGATGACTAACGAAACTCAAAACCAGATTCATCGAAAACACTTGTTTCCGGAGACACTACTAGCATATAATTTGCCGTGGGATTGGGACGAGGTAAGGATAAAGCCTCTGGTTGCTGCGAATTTGCGATTTGAACACTAATTCTCTCCGCCCAAAAGACCGATACCAACTACATCATAATCAAGAAATGGATCACGGAAGGTCTCCAAGAAGAGTTATTTGCTCATACCCGAAAGATAAGAGAGGATAAAATAATGTTGTCACAATCGTCACAAATGCCACAGACCGAGATAAAGGTCAACGAACGAAACAAAGATAGGATGTTCCTTATCCGCAAAAAGCCTCCACCGGAATGGGATGATGGTTTCAAGTCGAAAGTCAGACAATTTTTACACTTTACCGGAAGACGGAAACAAGAACAGGAGGATGGAGAATTCCCGGTACCATTTCGCCCACAGCAGAGCGAGGAGAGCCTTAAAAGGCACAGTACTTTCAATTCGAAGACAGCGGGTGAAGATAATGAATGGAAGAGTGAAGTAAGTAGTGATAAGGGGCAGGGGGATACGAAGCGAAAGTCTGAATTGGAAATGAAAGAGTACGAAGAGATTGAGATTTTGACAGAGAGCGATGATGCAGAAGGCATTGTTGATGCTCTATTGGCTAAATATACTACGTAATATTAGCCACCCATCTGTTCTCTAATGCTACCTACCCTCTATAGTAGTGAAGAAGTATGTGGATGAAAGAAATATCAGACACTTGCAGGGGTCCTGCAATCCTCATGAACAAGTGGCTCCTCGCATCTCTGAATCCTCCACCGATTTGTCGCCTCTAACGCCCCTGGCAACCCTTGAAATAACCAACCCCACTTCCTCAGAAATCCTTCCGACATCTCCCACCCTGTGATATCCCAGGGTGGTGACCATGCAATGATGCCGCGTCGCTTGATCTCATCGTCTGGAAAACCCTCGTACAGCCCGCCAATGCAGTCAGCCCACAGCTCATCCTCATCGAAAGTCCCGGTGGCCCGGATCAAGCGATCTCGTCCCTCGGGACTCGGGAAAAGATCGATCCAGTCGCCGTGTGGCACTGTTTGTTGAAGGGCGGTGGGAAACAGCGCTGAAGGGAGTAGTTCGGGCTTGCTAGGATAGGGGACGACATGAATGATCTCCTTATCACAGTCGAGCGGTGTGACGAGGATGCCCGATATGAGAGTGCGGTTGACGGCCAGGGCGCGGAGGGCGTTGTACTGGAGAAGTGTGATGAGGTGGTCTGGACAAAGAGGGAATATGATCTCAAGCTTCTCCTTTCTAGGGTTTTTCGGTAGCAAGGGATTTCTTGAATTGTACAGTTGTTTGATACGGAATGCTGGGACTGTGCAGACTGATTGCTGATCGATATCCCAGCAATCTACTAGCGCTTCTGCTTTAGTCATTGCCCTAGCGGTAGCATTGGGCGCTGCGGCCTTGTTTTCTAGAGCTTTGCGTTTTCCTATCAAGCTTTCAGTTTCAATATGCTGCTGACTCTCACTCCTAATTTAGAATATTTAGATAATAAGACCTTACTTACGGTATGCCCTTGTGCTGAGTCTAGTCTGTGCCCGTCTGCGTGCTGCGGCATCTTTGGTTCCAGTCCAGTCATCTTGCTTGGTTGTCGCCTATACACAGTGAGCAAGGAATGTCGTCTTGATGGCTGAATGCGGTTTGGTGCAAACCTCGGCCAATTGTGGCATCGACACGAGTTGAATACGTGCTGTCGTTGCATTGGTTGGCTGATACGCACTAATCATGATAATGGTAGATTATGAATCTTCTGTTTGATGATGTAAATTATTTTGGGACGACAAAGATGCTTTATGCAGTCTGCTCACAATGACAAGTCTCACACTTGGGACCAGAGGAATTGATAGGCATAGTATTTCGCAGCAGAGGCGCAGACAGAGCGGGGTTGAGAAGGGTAGCATGCTGTTATTGGTCACTGCTACAGTGTCTAACTCTAGTGGGTCTAGCGTCATGCAATCTGCTCACAACAAGGATCAGGATCAGCTCCCACGACATGCTCCCATTGGCTCACCTATTCAGTATGTCAAAGTTGAATGTGGCGTGGTTGGCGCAACGATCATGCAGCTTGCTCACAAAAGCTGATACTCTGATAACATCCACGATGCAAATACCGCGGAAATCATTTGAAGAGAGCAATATAAATATCATAGCATCATTTTAGTTGCGACCCATCTTTTCGTACCATCAACTCCCCAAGCCCAAGACATTAAAACATCTGTTTCTCAACATTACAGCTTCCAAAGGTTCACACATTGACTCAAATACTCGCTTTTGACATGACCTTTCATCCCGACACTCTCCCAGATCTCGATGGTAAAGTCTTCATAGTCACAGGTGGGAATTCTGGCATGTAAATCTCCCCTATGCCCTATCCCCTCTGCCCTCGAAGGAATTTGCTGACCTTACCAAACAGAGGCTACTATACCGTATCCCACCTAGCAGAGCATGGCGCCCACGTATACATATGCGCGCGATCCTCCGAGAAGGGCACAGCAGCCATCGCCAACATCAAGAAAATGTACCCTTCAGCCAACATCGATCTCCTACAAATGGACCTCATGGACCTCGCCAGCGTCATCAAAGCAGCCAAGCACTTTCTCACCCTCGAAACAGCCCTGCACGGCCTGGTCAATAACGCAGGCATCATGGCGACGCCCTTTGAAATAACCAAAAATGGCCACGAAGCCCAGTGGCAAACCAACTACCTCGCGCACTGGGCTTTCACAGAGCAGCTGATTCCTCTAATGTTGCGGACCTCAAAGACGCTTCCGGAAGGAAGCGTGCGCATTGTCAATCTCACTTCATCGGGCCACCTTGGTGCACCCAAAAGCGGCATCAATTTCAAGGACTTATCGCTGAAGGATCGCAGCCCGTGGTCACGGTACGGGCAGAGCAAGCTCGCTAATATTCTGCACACCAAGACCTTGCATAATAAGTATGGCCCAGGTTCTCTCAGTGCTCAGAAAGTTGAGGGCGAGATCTGGGTTTCGTCCGTACACCCTGGGTTGGTTGAGACGAACCTCGCCACGTCGGTGGGGGAGTCAGGGTCCGGTATGATGGGCGTTTTCTCGGTGCTACGCATGCTTGGATTCATGTTGCCTGCCGATAAGGGATCGTGGACTAGTTTGTTCTGTGCGGCAAGTAAAGATATGAAAGCAGAGCAGAGCGGCACGTATCTCGAGATCTTCCGGCGGTTTGGGGAGCCTTGGTGGCAGAGCGCTGCGGCAAAGGATGAGAAGCTCGCAGAGAGGTTGGAAGAGTGGACCAGGAATAAGATGGAAGATGAAGGATGGATTCTGTAATGGCTATAAGTGATTTCAGCCGTTTTCGAATACAGTAACCTTGAGAGGGATTTATTTCACGCTATTACATCTCCTTTTGCGTCCTCGTACTCCGAAAGGAGAATGTACTGAACCGCCTAGGCCTCATGTCCGCTTGTGGTTTGGACTTTTCTTTGTCACGCAAAATTGACATTCCTAAGACCATGGGATGTTTTGTCTTCTGATATAGCCACCAGCATAGCATTACCAGTAATGTTAGAGGAATGGTGATCGCAGCCCAAATAAGCCACACCTTTTGTCCAATCGCTCCTCCAAATACACCGGCACCGACGAGGGTACCAGCAAAGGTACCTGGTAGGAAAATCATAGTCAGAGCTGCAATCGCATTCATAGATGTAGAGTCTTGCTTCATGCTATGCGATATCTGAATATTATTCGCCGCATCCTGCTGTGTCACGAGGTTGTAGACCAGAGACATAGTGCTGTCTTTGCGTTGCTTGTAGTTCAAAAACCAGATCTTCTGCTTCTCCATTGACGAGATAATATAGGATATCGAATCCTCGACTCGCTGCAGTATAAAAGGATTGGACTGCGGAAGGGAAGTGAGGAGACGATAGTGGACATCTCGGATAGCTGTCGCTGTGATTATGGCCACATCTGCATTTGCAATATGCGAGTCTGCGTTCTTGGAGATGATCTGGAGTTGTTTGGTAAAATCTCCTAATTTTTCTCGATCACTAGTCTCGAGGCCGGCAAGGTGGTCATCGACTTTGTTGATTTGTGTCCACATGAATCGCTGAAATCGCTTGACGTGATATTTTGAAGCCTCAAAGGAGAGATTGGATAGAATGACATGTATGTCGAAGGGGTCGTCCATTAATACGGCAGCCTTCTGGGTATTAGAGGCGGTATTGAGTGCAATACTTAGAAGAGACTGGAGTGTCTTGATAGAGGTATCGAGTTCTTTGTGTGAGATGATGTATGTTGTCAAGTCGCGTTTAATATCATGCCGCATGTAAACGGAGGTAGGAGATCCTTGGACGTGCAGGTTCCAGCGGGGATGTTGACAGAACAGATCTATATCCATTTTCAGTATTTCCCTTGATCAGTGTCTGGTTTACTGACCGCAGGCTACCAATCTCCCATTGTTATCTGCCTCCATGTGCTTTTGGGGTGCCCAGTAATCGGGTCGGCCAATCAAATTGAGCAGGAAGGCCGGATTGATGTTCAAGGTCTTCATGAGATTGTTTGCATTCTCCCGAGTTATCAACGCTCGTGATCCAAATGAAGTTCCTTCGGCTTGGGCAGGTACCAGAGGCACGAAACTAGGCCAGTCAGAACTATCTCCAAGTCTTAGAAAGAGGACAGCTCACAATACAAGCAATTTACGTCCAGTTGAGGGGTCATATTGCTGGAGATTGTTAGAGCGGACTCTAGGTATAGCCTCTAGAAACGCACATACCTGCAGAAGATTGTTCATGCCATTATGGTCCAATGTTTGCCAGTCTTTTATCGTTAGAAATTATACCATTACATTAAATCCATGAGGCACCTGTACATACCTCCACCTTGTTTGTCAACTGTGAGACATTTTATACATGTTTCAGAGGAGAAGTTGTCACCATTCCGTAGATGGTGGTTGTACTGCACCGCGTCAAAAACTTGTTGGAGAGAACGAAGATTCCCCAATGGGTAGTGGTTAGTATCAAGTTCAAAATCAAAATCCAGTTCATTGACGCCGAGGTCAGATTTCTGGGCATGTCGGTCAACGTCATTCTGAGACTTTGAATTCGGGCGCGGTTCGACAGCAGCATTCACAAGAGAAGCCTCGAGTCGTGAAAACTTGATCAGATCCCCCGTTTCCGCTTGGCTAAGAGGATCTTGAGACATGATATTGAATATTCTTCGTTGAGTTCGAGAAAGAAATTCAATATTCCACTGTTCTTAGGTCGGCAATATATTTTCTAGATACCTGATTGTGGTCGGATTGATATCAGTGTCTGTGCTAAACAACAAATATTGTTTCTCACAACACTTAACATTGAACGGGTATGTCAGGAAGGAAATTGAGCATGTTATTAGGCGTAGTTGCCCCCTGCAGTATCTATAACTCGTAAAAGAGCCTCACATTGCCAGTTTCTGTGGCCATATGGCTAATGGAGTCTCGGGTGCTGTCACATTTAAGGCAAAACCCCGTTTTCCAAAGAGTGGCGGTCATTTTAGCACGATAACACGAGATGTGGGAAAGTTTGATTTGTGCGTCGGCAATAACTAGACTAAAAGCAGGGCTGATAGGCAAATCCTGTAAGCACTAACTATCCATATTCCCAGCCACACGGCCATTGGCAGCTCTAAATCCAGCCAATTGAAAGATTTTTCCCATGCGTGTGATTATTATGAGCGTTTGTATTCGTCAGTCAAGTCAGGGACGAACATTGGTGGGTACTTCCCTCTAGCCTCAAGATCAGTGGCCTTTGAGAGTCACGAAAATAAATAAGTTGCTATTTCCGCCCGGGATGAGTTACCACAGAACTTTGAATAAACATGTACTTGAAATGCACTTAATGTGCACTTAAAATGCTGTCAAGTGGGACCTAAATCCACGGTTAAAGCAACCTTAACCTTACGCGGGGCTCGGTCGCGTGATCGTCGCTTATTGTTGACCGCGTTCCTCTTCCTTCCTTAGTTATGTAGATCGCTCTTTAGAACCAGACTAGACCTTCCAGATCATCTGGGACGAAATTCGTATTACTTCACCCGGGCAACGACCAGTCATTCTCACCATGCCAATTGGTCTTCTCAGTCATGCGGAGATATGCGCCAAGTTCGACCGACTGGTATCTGCCGGGATCATTGCTTATCAACCCAGCAAACCGGTTCTTGTTGCCGACAAAGGCATGATCGTTCGTCTCGACCACATGACTCTGACCTCATTCCCTCATTCCACCAACTAATCAATCTTAGTTCTGCTTTCACATAGTCCAGAGCTTGAAAAATAAACCCCAGGCTGATGATAAGTTCCAACTTTTGAACTCGGACGCGTCGGACCCTCATGCGGGAACCTTTGGCCCCGGCAGCGATCTAGCCAGAGATCACCCTGATGTCTGTATCACCATCGTCAATGAAACGCATTATCTTGTGATCAACAAATTTCCGGTCTTCCGTCCTATGCTTCTCTTGCTAACTGTGGACTCGTATCGGAGACAACACGAGTCGCTTGATCGCGAGGACTTGGATGCGGGATGGGGGATGATCTGTGAAATGAAGGAGGAGCATTATCTTTTCTTTAATTGTGGTGTCTTGTCTGGGTCTAGTCGGGCACATAAGCATTTACAAGTGGTTCCTGCGCCCGGGGCTCATGATGGGTACGGGGAGGGTTTCAAGTTCTTCCCGGATTATGATTCGGTGCCGGAACAAGGCTCACCCGGGTTTGTTTATTTCTTGCAAAAATTCGGAGATTCGCCAGATGGATATGTCAAAGACATCGATCAAGTGCTAGAGATCTATTTGCGGCTGTTGCGACAGGCGCGAGAATCACTCCACTTGCCAGAAAGTGACCCGTGTCCTCATAATTTTGTGTTGACCAAGCGATGGATGATGGTTATTCCTAGAAAAGAAAAGCTGTTTCATGGAATTACTGCCAACTCGGCGGCAATGGTCGGCTCCGTCTACGTGGAGAATGAAAAACAGCTAAATGCATGGAAAGAGGTTGGCCCGATGAACGTTCTAGCCAACCTTGGGCTCCCTAGAGAACAATTTATAGAATAGTCGCATACTGGAGATGATATATTTAGCTCCCGATCGAGCGTTTCCAAGGTTGGCTATAGCAATCCTTCGAAAATAGAAGATTAGTGTCTCCCATAGAATCCTAATCAACTGAATATTGGTGCAGCAATTTCAACTAAATAATTTGTGTAGGACTCCCGATTTCGTCGGTCGATCAGTGCCATGGATAGTTTCGTAGCTATCAATCTCCTCCTTGAGCCCACCTAGACTCAAATCGGCAGTCCCAGGTCGCACATACTTTGTTCTGAAAACCAGCTTCCAGCCGACAAATGCGACGATGAAGAACCCGATCATACCATAGTCCAGGAAAAACCACATCACGGACCAGCCGCCTTTCAAAAACAGATCATAGCCTCCTGCCAAGAGCATGAATGATGTACCACCCATGGCCAAATAGGATGTGTAAGGTTGAAACCTTCCCTTGTATGGAAGAGTATCTCGCGATATGCCTTGTTTTGATAAAGCAGAGAAAAAGTGTCGGTATGTTAGCGCGGTGAAGCCATAGTTCATCAGTTGGCAGCATGTGACTAGATCAACTAGATAGGTCATGACCTCTGCAGAGGAACTGTTGACCTGCAGGAATGCAAGAAGGCAGAAGCAAAGCGTGAAAGCGAGAGCAAATATGGGTACGCCTCCTTTGGTACATTTCGCGAAGAAGCGAGGCGCATGGCCTGTGAGGGACATTCCGTATAATGTGCGGGTTGATGTAAAAAGAAGACCATTTCCGGCGCTGAAGATGGATGTCATGATGAGCGCGTTGACTAGGTGAGGAAGGCCAGAAATTTTGAGACGCTCCATCGCAATTACGTATGGCCTAATAAATAGTTAGAATGGATAGCCACTCGAGTTTGTCATCGTTTGAGTAGAACTCACGATGCGGCACCTGTGCCTGATCCAGACACGTCCCCGCCGAGGATGGCCGAGAGCGTTGGATCGTTGTATGGTATAACAATCCCCATACATAGAGCAGAGCCAACAAAAAAGACAAGCATACGCCAGACAAATGATCGAAATGCTGGTGGTAAGACCTTTCGAGGGTTCTCAGCCTCGGCAGCCACGATAGAAATGTACTCCGGGCCACAGATTCTGTCATCGTCAGTAATATCTCTGATTGAAGGAATGAAGATACCCACGAGAAGCTGGCCTGGTAAAGACATGATAAAATGCCAAGAAACCTCCCCGTTCCCCCAGAAGCAAGATGTTCCACAAATGCGCCAGGGTTATTCCAATATCGGAATCCATAACGGTCATGCAACGGATTTCCCCCAAGCATAGTAATGAAAGTGAAGAAAAACAGCCCGATCATGAGCAGAACTTTAAATATTGACAAATAAAATTCTGCGATACCGAAAAATCGCACACTGATCATGTTGAGGAGTGCGTAAAGGACAATCATCACAACTATGATAGCCTCGACCGGTACCTTGTCTGTCCAGAAGGTAATCATGATGTTCATGGCGACAAGTTCGAAGGGTACGAGAAAAGCTTCATTGAGAAAGAAGTTCCACGCCATCGCGAAACCCAACGCGTCATCAACCCACTCACTGCCAAAGCGGACGAAGGGAGATGGAATAGGCAGATAAGTCACCATCTCAGCGAAGCATTCGTTCACGACCCACATAACGATTCCCCATATGAGGAAGGCGATGAAGAGACCGGCCGGCCCTCCTTCAGGTAGAGCCTGCCCCATCTGGACGTAAAGTGCTGCAGGCCTGGTCAATATTAATGACAAGAAAGTTTGGAGAGATCCAACTTACAAGTACCAATCGCACCACCAATGGCAAAAAACTGGACCTCTCTACCTCTAAGCTTGCGATGCAAAGCCTGTGAGCCTGCAGTTATGTTGGAAATGGTGCCGGTAGCATCTTCGCTGTCTCCGGTTGACTGGTCGCTTTGAGTCGTTGATATTGGGTCCTTTTCATGATACTTGGAGATCGACATATTCCAACTTTGTTGTTATTTCTCGGTTCCGAGTCAATCAAAGAAGATCTTCACTCATATTTAAATAATATGTTCTTGCTCGTGCGCGTCTCTTTGTTCAGTAAGCAGATGCTAAAGCCACATGCCAAGAAGCTCTTATCAATTTGTTAACCTAAATTCCCCTCTCAACATCTTCGCCATCGCCAAGAATGTTAAAATAAACAACAACCCTGGTATCGCGAGTTTGCATAGGAATCTAGATGGTGAAAGAGTTGTTCGGAAAAGATTGAATCGGCCATACAAATTCAAGATGTTTATCATCACATCGGGCCATCCGCTATCTTGCATTTGAAGCAGCCAACCTCTTATCTTAAAATCTTGGAGATCGGCTGGACCGACGAATAGCCATTTTCTAGATTTCCCCACCCGAAGAATGCTGCGTAGGTCTGCAGGGGTACAATCACGATGCGCCTGGGTAGCTTTCGACCGTTTTACTATAATTATCCTCCTTAGGTACAAAAATGGTTGGGTCAGGGTAAGGGGACAAAAACAGGTCAAAAACTATATTTCTAGAAAACAATGTTGGACACATTTGAATGCAACTAGAATTTTTTTCGTAGGAAGACTATTACAGCGAACATGGAATTTGGGAAGATAATGAAATATTTTGGAAAAACTAGGTCTATTGTCGGGACAATAACTTTTCCTACACTAAATATTTACTAGTTCTTGAAACTCCCGTTAGACAGGTGCTCTTCATACTTATAATGTGGCTGAAATTCGGTATAAAGACACTCCTGCAATCCATTAGTTAAAGGCTCCAAATTTGGACAGGAGGACCACTCTTACGGGTGTGCTTGCCATCTTAAAGTTGTAAGCGGCTTCTTCATCGCTGACAATTTGCTTCTCAAGTCCCGTCTGATCGGCGAGTAACTGCACTTTGCAGCTCCTCTCCATCAAGCAGAAAAGATACGCCGCCTCATCAACCGTCTCACCCACAGTCAACAACCCATGGTTCATCAGGATGACAGCTTTGCCATCTCCTAGACTTTGAGCAATTCGCTGTCCTTCAGAAGCCTCATTGGCGATCCCCCCATAGTCAGAGTACACGGAGTGAGCCTTGTAAAAATAACAGACATCTTGGTTGATCATGTCAAGAGGTTTCGCTAATGCAGACCATGCTCGACCATGGATAGAATGAGTATGACAAATGGCATGGACGTCCTTCCGCGATCGGTGTACCGAACTATGAATTTGGAAGCCAGCAGCATTGATTGAGCCATCCATATTGCCACCAACAACATCGCCATCCAAGTTGACGCAAATCATGTCGCTCGCCTTCAACATGCCGAAGTGGACACCGAGAGGATTTATCCAAAAACGATCTTCGAATTCAGGGTCTCGCACGCTGATATGCCCCGATATTCCCTCTGCGTAGCCCTCACGGGCAAAAACACGGAACGAGCACGCCATGTGCTCCAACTGCCATTGGCGCTTTTCGGCATGTGAGTCGAAACTAGGTATACCGGGCAAGGCTTTGCCTCTGTGGGCCATGGCAGCCATGGCGTCGAGATCGCCTTTTTTGATGACTGGAATAGCGGACTGCAAAGCGGGGGCTAGACTTGCGGTGGGGGCCATTTTTGAGGAGTGCGCTATACTTTGACGTGATAAAAGAAAGGGAAGGGGGATATTCCGTAAATGAGTTGACTGCCTTACTACAAAAGAAGTCTTACATCTGGAATATATATAATAATCGGACAAGGTCTTATTAGGAAGGGGTTGAGTATTACCTAGATCATTCTCGCCAAGCTCTTTCAGATTCGGACAACCCGACCATATAGACATAGCGTCATCGCCGATAAGGAATGGTATCAAAGGCCTATCACGAAGCTGGGCAACTATTGTCGGATCAAAATGTGCTCTTGAAGCGAAGAGGAGGAATTCATTATTGCGGGATTTTCTTGCGAGCTAGTACGTAACATATGTCGCATCACGATAGCTCTAGAACTAGGAACGAATAGCAACAAGAATCAAAATAGCACTTCTAGACGAAAGAGGAATGTACCAGGAGCCAACTGTTGCGGAGCTAATTCGTGAGCTTCTATTTGTCGCATCAAGAGAATGCTCTTGGACCGAACAGGAATGGCACCACGAGTCAATTTAGTTTTTGGCGCCACGATTCATCGCCTCATGATAGCGCTAGGATCGAAAAGGAATAGTCCAAGGCCGAAAAGGGTAGGCACCAAGAGCCAACAATTGCGGGGCTATTTGGTGAACCACTATTTGTCGCATCATGATAGCGCTAGGACGATAATGGAATGGTACAAAGGGCCATGGGGAGGCCATTTTGCAAACTATCATCTTCTTCCCCGAACCAAGAGCTATTCTTGCATTGTGATTTGATGTGATGTGATATTGAATGCGCTGTAACAGTTTCCCCCGCACGGGCAGGTCTGATCGAAAGTCAGTAGGTTCCCAGGTTCCCAGGTTATAAAAACCCGATCATCCATCCCCGATCTTCTTACTTTTCAACAAACAACTGGCTTCTATAACGCCCTTTTCAAAATTCATATTATTTGCTCAGAGACAATATGGTCTTTCCTTCTTTTAAGCGTGAGTACCGGACAGCAAATACGAACACAAGTGAATTCCTGACTGACTTATAATAGATGTCGAAACTTCGGCATTCAATGTGTCTTCTATGACAGGGGTGCTGGTCCTCATTACTATCCTCTGCCAGATCATCTACAAGCTTTATGCAACACCGTTGCGTAAGATCCCAGGATCCAAGTCCTTTGCTACAACTAAGTGGCGGCTTGCGTACGAAGACTACAAGGGTGTCAGAACGCAGACCATTCACGCTTTGCACCAAAGCTATGGCACTGCTGTTCGTGTTGGCCCGAACGAGGTGTCATTTTCCTCTCTTTCCGCTCTGACGACTATCTACGGCGCTGGCTCCGGATTCGAGCGAACGGATTTCTACAGAATGTTTGATGTTTTCGGTCGGCAAAATCTGTTCACCTTTGCTGAAGTCAAAAAGCACGCCGAAAGAAAGAAGCTCTTGGCTCATGCCTACTCGAAAAGCGTCATACTATCACCACAAGCAATAGCAAAGCCATTGATTGAGAAAAACGTGAAGAGCTACTTGGATCTCTTGGATCGTGAGAAAGGAGTAGCCGAGGAGATATTCCAGAGTCTGCATTGGTTCAGTCTTGACACCATCACTGGTTTCCTATATGGAGATAAGCTTGAATACAGTGGAACCAATGCTCTTACTGGGAACGAGAAGCACAGAGAGCTCCTAGGTGATATTATTGATCCGAGCAGACGGAAGCTAAGCTGGTTTGTGGTGCACCTGCGCGCCTACACAAAATGGCTCTACAGCAGAAGTGGCTTTACTGAGAAGCTATTTCAAAGCCTGGGATTGTTTCCTATGAGAAATCCTACCACTTATACTGGTATTAGAGCCCATGCTCTTATGTCGACCAACAGATTTGATATTTCTGTTCTGTTCAGGCAGCCTTCTGGCCCAGCCCTGTCTCTCATACAAAAGCTGTGGGAAAGTACGAACGCGGGCGAAACACGTCATCTTGGAAGCCCTGACATGGCTTCTGAGATGGCTGACCATTGCCTAGCCGGTATTGATACTACAAGTGACACGCTCATGTTCGCTATATGGGCCTTGTCCCGATGTCAGAACAAAGCGTATCAGCAGAGGCTGATCGAAGAGGTTACCAGCATACCAGAGACGGAGTGTAATGAAGATGGCATTCCTACTGTGGAGGCTGCAGATAAATTACCATACCTCGGGGCCATCATCAAAGAGACCCTTCGACTATATGCGCCATTGCCAGCTTCGGAGCCACGGTCCCTCCCCGTTGACACCATGATCGATGGATATACAATCCCAGCCAGAACGGTTGTCAGTATGTCGCCTTATACGCTTCACCGGAATGAAGACGTATTCCCAGATCCGTTGATATTCAAACCGGAACGCTGGCTTGGAGAGTGTGGCGATCTCACTCAAATGAAGAAGTGGTTCTGGGCTTTTTCAAGTGGAGGTCGGATGTGCATTGGATTGCAGTATGTATTCTCTCATACCAACCTCCAAAGAAGATATCTAACGTTCATCTAGTCTTGCCATGGCTGAGATGACAACTCTACTAGCAGCTATCTATCGAGACTACACGACAAGTGAGTACGAGAAGCAGAAAGGGGTCAGCCCGGGAATTACGAGTCGCTTCGAAGTTTTCTACGATGAGACTCTGCCCCAAATGGAGGTAAGTCAACAAAGCCAACACCAGTCACTCAAACATCGATTAAATAGCATTACAGGAACATGAATGCTGGATCAATTTTGAGAAGCACCGCTAGGTGAAATTTTGGTCTCCATAGGTGATTACTACACTACATGCACATTCTTTTAACCCGAGAAAGGCGCGACTTTGAAATTTAGGCCCGCATTGCCAATGATAAAACTTGATTTTGAATTTCTAAACAGTAAATTTTGATACCGTAACCCCCACAAAAAGAATGGGCGAATAAAAGCCACCGCGTGGATCCAGACGCGGGGAAGGCGGGGGGGAATAGCATCATGTCTCCACTTTCCAGGTCCTCGAGACGGAGACCAGCTTCCATTGTACAAACGATCAGAATGAATCCGGCTCTTGAATACGATAGTAACTACTCTGCTTGGACGCAAGGGACGTCAATAATGGCTCCGAAATCCTCGTCTCGACGTATACGTATACGGAAGTCCCGAGGCCGTGGCCTGCGCACAACAAACGGATGGTGAGTGACCCATGCTGCATGCTCAGAAGGTGGGCTTACCTAACCCAAACACAGCATAACATGTAGGAGGCGACATCTAAAGTGCGATGAGGGCAGGCCTATATGTGGTCCCTGTGTGAACAAAAACAAAAATTGTGAATATGCCAACTCAGCCGATCGTCCGAAGGCAATTCGGACCCCCAAAAGTGCGAATGACGAGACTCCCGCCTCCACAATCCAGCAAGATGAATTATCACAGAATAGTCGTGAATTATCGTGTGCGGTCATACCAGATTTGGCCACATTTGAGCAGCATGCCATACCGCCTCCAGGCTGGACTAGCCCAGATCTGAACGATAATCCTCACCCAGCCGATGTGAATGACCAGGAGCCAGGAGGGGACGTCCTTGGAATTTCTAGCCCAATCGTATTTCAGAATAATCAGCTTTCTCCAACTAATGCGGCTGTTGCGGCTGTGCGATGGTTTGGGCTGCTGACAAGTGATGCCGCCAAGGACAGTCCTCAACAACCAACTATTCCCAATTCTTGGGAGACTGAAGGCCTGCTTCTGGAAAAGTCTAGCAATGGCACTAATATTCCTAGCTCACTTCAGCGTGCAACTCAAGTGCTAGACAGTCCTCCTGCCAACAATGGAATCTATGATCCCATCGATCCTGGTACCTTGGAAAAGGCCACGCTTACGGAAGGAGAAATTTGGCATTCGCAAAATCCAATTGAGCTGTTGGCAAATGAGCAAGTACTATTTGTGCATTTTGTACAACATGTCAGCTCCTGGGTAAGCCATTATAGCCCACAGTGGTTGTTGAGAAAAAATGATCTAACATGTTCTTTTAGATCGACCTTTTTGATCCAACAAATCAATTTTCCACGTTTGTTGCTCACTTAGCGGTACGGGAAAAAGGATGCCAAATATATTCTCAGCTTGATCAAGACTTACGCAATATGATCTAGATCCACAATGCCGGGCTTTTGAATGCTATACTGGCACTTACGTTACGACATCTGGCCTTGAATCCTCACCAGGATACCCAAAACATCCCCGAAAAAGAGGAAGCAGCCGTGCAATACTACTATCAGACTCTACACTATGTGCATAGGGCAATGCAATATCCTACCTACAAGACAAGCCTGGAACTCCTCGCTACCACCCTGATCATCTCTGCGTACGAGATGCTTGACAACTCAACCAACGGCTGGGAGCGACACCTCGAAGGGGTTTTTCTGATTCAGCGGTCTCAAACCATCCATGGGGAATCCGGTGGACTCCACTCTGCAGTCTGGTGGGCATGGCTATGCCAGGATATTTGGGCTGCGTTTCGCGAGAAACGAAAGACCCTTACCTTTTGGGTCCCTCAAAAACCACTTTCTGTGCTACTACCACACGAACTCGCTAATCGATCAATCTATCATGCTGCAAAGGTTGTCAGCTTCTGTGCTGACGCTACTACTGAATCCACTATACAAATTCGCATGGAGGAAGCGAATCGGCTTCGCGGGATGTTAGATGACTGGCAACAACACCTAACAATCGAGTTCTCGCCTTTGCCTTTGGGGCCACGCGAGACCTCATCTTGTTTTAAACCAATATGGATCAGTCCACCTGCTTTTGGTAGGTTTGAGTCTTATCTTTCGATTCAACCTTCCGAGCCATGGATTAACAAATTTTACAGCTGTGGCAGTTCAGTTCTTTAGCGTATCGCATATCCTGTTACTAGCCCATGAGCCGAGTACTGGGGGACTGGAGCAATATACTTTACGACAGAGTATGATCAAACGATACATTGAGGATATCTGTGGCATTGCCATGACTCTCAAAGATAGTGCATCTAGCGTGATGTCCTCACAGGCTTTGTTTATCGGTATGTGGCTATCAGTTACCAAATTTTATTAGTACTGAGCTAACTAGTCCCAAGCTGGCTTGTTCACGCAAGACAAAGATGCCCGTGAAGCAATATTGGCGCTTTTAGTTTCCTGTCGGCAGCGCAGCGGTTGGCCAGCTAGCTCACTCGGGCTAGAGCTACAACAGCTATGGGATTGCCATCAAGTGTTACGAACATCTTCACTTTCAAAAGGCTTTATGTAGTATACTATGATGAACGATCTTATGTTTTGACTAACATTATTCCTGGTTGTTAATCTGGCATCGGTAGAAGGACGTTGTAGCTGGAACAGTCAGCTCTCGTTGGATTTGGGTCCATTGATAGTACCTTGAAGTCGGATTAGGTGCTATATAGCTAGCCTCCATTATTAATGTCCAGAAGAGGAATAGGGGCACAATCTTCCTCTCGGAGAAAGGCCGATGGCGATGACGATGGTGGGGCCACTTCGAATCCTCGTCTCGAGGCAGGATGTTATCCACCCAATGTTCCAGGGCACCACTACACAGTCAGTATACTTTAAATCCATTGCAATTCCTCAATTTCCTGTCAAAATAAAAACAATTGCCATTTTTCATATCTTCATTCTTTTGGAAGGCCCATATCAAATTCACCAAACATGTCTTGGAAAGACTCAAATAAACACCTTTCAATTCTGCGCAATGCCGCGGCAGGCCAGTACGGCGTCATCGCCGCAATAGCCTATAACTTCGAGCAAATCCTGGGCTTAGTCCGCGCAGCCGAGACAGCCCGCTCACCACTTATCATCCAATTCTTCCCGTGGGCTATCCAAGCAACGGAAGGCTTGCTGATACGCACCGCTGCAGACGCCGCGAAACGGGCAAATGTGCCAATCAGCATCCATCTCGATCACGCGCAATCCGAAGAAATAATCAAGAAAGCTGCAGATCTTCCCTTTGACAGTATAATGGTTGACATGTCGCATTTTGATAAAGAGGAAAACTTGGCGAAAACACGAGAGCTGGTGCAATACTGTAACGCACGTCACAAGGTAACTGAAGCGGAGCCTGGTCGTATCGAGGGTGGAGAGGATGGAGTCATGGATACGGCGGGGCTTGAGGCGTGTATGACAACTGCCGAGGAGGTAGATGAGTTTGTTGATACGGGCGTGGATGTGCTCGCGCCTGCATTCGGTAACATTCATGGTGAATATGGGCCCCAGGGACCTCAGCTGGACTTGGATAGGTGAGTATTTTGGTACACTGCTTTTCACTTTAAAGCCGTTTACTAACAATCGCATGATATCGCCAGGTTCGACAATATTCGTGTTCAGGCAAATGGTCGAGTTCAGCTTGCTCTCCATGGTACCAATGGGTTTGCTCCTGATCTGATGAAACAATGTGTTGCTGCTGGCGTTACTAAGATCAACGTTAATCGACTGGTGTTGGATGATTATTATGACCATCTCAGGGCGAATGTGGCTAAATTGCCGCATACTCAGCTTATTGAGGAAGGTATTCAGAAGGTGGCGGATCTGACGATCGAATGGATGAAGATTTCTGGCTCTGCAGGGAAAGCATGAAATATCTGTATATCCTTACTTTTATAGGGGTTTCGAAATCAAAAGATCCATGGGTCTACGGTCCATGTCCGGCACGTTTCGAAGTTTTCAGGATACTTTTTGCTAAACAAAATATTCAGCTGACTCCTTACGTTCTTGTATCTCCCGCTTTCGTTCGAAAGGCATATTCTATGCTTTAGCTTGAGCCGGAACCTTGGAAGACCTGGCTACCGCTCATATCAACTGTTCATGAATTAACGAATCGATTAAGGTAACCATTTTTTCCTGGTAGGGCTTCTAAGTACAAGGCCTTTCACCAAATGGCTCTCCTCCCTCGATCATTGTAAATTGCTAAACATTCCACCATCTGCCAAGACCCCTGTTGCATTGACGTATCTGCTCATTTCCTCGCAAGCCAAGAATACAGCCGGGCCTGCCATATCGTTTGGATCCCCAATACGACCAAGCGGGATTCGCGCCTCTAGTGCAGCCTTCTTGGTCGGGTTTTTCATATCATGATCGGCTAGCTGAGTAGCGATTGTCCCCGGCATCAGCGCATTGCATCTAATCCGGTCCTTCCCCAGTGAAATGGCCATGGACTGCATCATTGATAGGACAGCAGCTTTGGTGGGAGTGTAATGCGTCTGAAGTCCACCGCCTAGGAGAGCGCTGACGGAGGAAATGCCGATGATTGAACCACCGTGTCCCTGCTTTACCATTTGGCGAGCGGCAGCTTGACATGAGTAAAACGTGCCTTTGATGTTAACATCGACACTGTGATCTAGTAGTGACGGCTGGATTCTATGGATGTCAGCAGCACTCTCATGAAGACAAAGATTCTGGATTGATCATACTTGAGAAACTCGGCTTGCTTGAAAACTCCCGCATTGGCAACGAAGGTATCCAGCTTACCCCATTGAGATACCGCGGCCTTGATAAGGTCTTCACTGGTCTGTGGACTTGTCACATCACCAGAAAGCTCGAGGATCTTCCCTGTGTTGGTGCCCTTCCGCTCAATTGCCTTGGCTTCTTCCAGGAGGCTGTGTCGATGGCTTTCGTCCTTTGATAGTCCTAGATGGTTGACGGCAACGTTGCATCCTTGGGTAATGTATGCCAACACAATGGCTCGTCCAATTCCTGTGGTGCCGCCGGTAATAGCGGCTGTCTTGCCTGCGAGCAAACCCCAAGCTGGTAACGCAGCCATTCCGAGATTAAAGATATATCTGGAAAACGTTGAATACAAAAGGGAAAGGTATATAGGGTGAATAGATTGAGGGGGAATGAATGTAGAGGTGTGCGGGGGATCAACACCAGAACCGTCTCGGGGGCAGTCCCTCGTCTCGAGCGACCCACATACTAAATATGCGGGGGGCGATGGATCTCCAATGCCTGGAGCTCTTATGAATTTATGATCGGCGCTCATTTACCAAGATATCTTCATGGATGTACAATTTATAACCATAGATTCGCTGAACAGATAAAATTATTTTCGCTGTAAAAATGTCAAGGCACCCAAAGCGAAAGCATCCACACCGGTCCGCAAAGTCGGCTCAATCTTGGGCGCAAAGAAAGGCGAGTGATTCATAGGCAACTCATTGACAGTCCCCTTCTCAATAGCATCATCCCATGTTTTCTCATCAATCCCTCCAAACATCCACATCACATAAGGAGCCCCAGCTTCCGTCGCCAAAAGCGTGAAGTCCTCACTAGCACTCGGGCGCTCCATGTCAACGAGCTGGTCCTGGAAATACGAGTGAAATGTCTCCCGAAGAGCATCAACAGTCTCCTTATCGTTGATCGTCGCCGGACAAGACGATGTAAGCTTCACAGTGGGTTTCTCGACCGCACCCCCAGCAAGGCATTCAGCCTCAACAATTCGATGAATGGCAGCATGAACTCGCTTCCTCACCTCCTTATCAAATGTCCTCACACTAAATTCCAAATCCAAATGATCGGGAATAACATTCGACGAATTGCCAGCATGAATACTCCCACAAGTAACAACCGCCAACTCACCCGGCGTCACCTCCCTCGACACAATAGTCTGCAACTTCATCACAACCGACGCCCCGATAACAATGGGATCGATCGTCGTCTGCGGCGCAGACCCGTGTCCTCCCCGCCCGAAAATTCTCACCTCAAACGCATCCGCTGCGGTAAGTAATCGTCCCGCACGGAGATTGACAGTCCCAGCCCGCATCCGCGTGACATGCTGCGCAAGCACGAGATCCGGCTTCGGAACCTTCTCATACAGCCCATCATCTAGCATGGCGCGCGCACCTCCTAGAGCCTCCTCCGCAGGCTGGAAAATGCAGATAATCGTTCCGCTCCAGTGGTCGCGCGCGGCATGTAGTAGAGTGGATGCGGCCATAAGGCTGGCGACGTGAGCGTCGTGCCCGCAGGCGTGCATAACTGGGAACCGGTTTCCCTGTGCATCTTTTACTGTGCGGGTACTCGCGTAGGGAAGACCTGTCTTCTCCTCCAATGGAAGGGCGTCCATATCCGCCCGTAGGAGGATCTTTGGGCCTGGACCGTTGTGGAGGACAGCGGCGACGCCGTGGCCGCCAACATTGGGGTGGACTTCGAAGCCGAGGGTGTGGAGATGATCGAATGCTATTTTGGCGGTTTGTTCTTCTTGGCCTGATAGTTCAGGGTTTTTATGGATTTGGCGGTAAATTTCTTCGTAGGGTTTCAGGTCCGGTCGGAAATTGTCCAGCAGCTTTTTTAAGTGGTCGTTGACTTTGCCGACATTGTCTGCCTGGATGTTAGCGCTAGATGAAACGGTGCCAGGGTGGGTCTTGGATCGATTTGGAGATCTATATATACCGTTGATGGTGAGTTTCATGTTCATGGTAGGCTAAATTCAATGATTGTTCTTTGGTAGAAGAGGGGGAGGAAGGGGGTTGAGGCTAATTAAGTATTTGCCGAGCGGTTGTAGAACGTGGGTTTCAGTACTGCGTTCAGATCTGACATGTACTGTACGTATGCTCGATGTTGTCTTCATAAGCGCCAAACTTTGTTCATAACGCGCAATGGGCGGACTAAAGTCCACTCCCGCCAATCATCTTAAACGGAGTAAAATATCAGACCGACTAGTGCATTGAGATCTATATCTCCGAAGCTTTCATACAGTAAAACATAGATGCCACGCTGGTTTCGCTTGTCTGAACTGTCCGAGGACTTGATTCCCCACTTTCCGATGCATGAAATAGTACCGAGTCTACTATACGTCTTGGCACTTTTGTGCTAAGTTAATCGGTCGCTTTATGATGAACAGCCGTGTCCACTTACGGGTAAGATGATTGGACGAGACGTTTCTATGGGTTTTGGCCCCCACGATTATACTGAAGCGAAAGTTCGGTACCGCCCATGCTGCTCTTAAGCCGCATCCCTCGGAAACGATGCTTTTATATTTAGTAAAGCTATTCATATTCTCCTAACATAATAAAAACTATTTGAATTACGAAAAGGTAATGGTTATCTACGTAAATATACAAGTCCCCAAAGAACTTCACGGCCTTCGATAGGTTCACTCACGGATGGTTTGAGATGATCTTGTTGAAGGATCAAGACAGTGTAATTGCGATTTAGCATTGCCAATTTCTGGAATGATCTAGGTAGCGTGGTGTTTCAAGCTTCCTCTGCTCTAGCACTCTCGGATGTGATGTACATGTATGTACCCGGTTGACGGTTCAAATATCTATATTATGGGATACATAGTTCACGGACTTTCAATCTTTTAATATTAAGCACAGGGCTTGGGTAATTCTTGAAAGTAGCAATATCACGCTTCAGTCAAAGAACCAACACCATACATACCTAAGTACTACAAGTTTCACCAGACTTCGGCTGTCACGTGCCTGCATAGTCCTATATGTACCTACTTCTTGCACACGTCATGGAACAACCAAGACTCACGGGCCTATCTTACGACTAGTCAGCGTAGCTTAAGTGATAGGTCAGAGATCTGACCCACACAATTGGCAATTCATGACCCCGTCATGGAGCAGCCATTGTCATGGTGGGGTCACGGGGTCGCGTGCCAGGTATACTGTGATGTAGCCCGCGCGTGGTCTCGATTCATTGTCCGACAATGCCAAGCCAACCTCAACGTTGATTATTGACTCAGGTGACAGAAAGGCACCAGACTGATGCCTATGGTGACAGATGCACAACACAGCTGAGGATCAGAACCTTCACCTCCGATCTGATCGGCAATAAGGTATTCTGCCTTGCGCTTGGACCTAGTGTGTCAGCCACAAGTCGATGTCTGCTTACGATGCCAAAAGCAATTTGCAAGAGACTCTGGAAATTTTTGACCGCAGTGAACTTTTCTCCCGTCTTCTGACGTTGTCTCAACTAGTTCTCTGTCTTCCAAGATTTCGTGTCACTGGTTCGTCGAGGAGTTCTCAACTACGGGCCGGCCCCCCACATGTGGAACCCGCGATATGCTCTCCGCCACTCAGAATCCGCGATCCACACGAAAAAAAAAAAATCAGCAACAGAGGCAAAAAGGAAATGCCAGGTTAATCCTGAAGAGAAACCGAACGCGGGGGTCGAACCCGCAACCTTGAGATTAAGAGTCTCACGCTCTACCGATTGAGCTAGCCCGGCTTGCTTGTTGGAGACCGGTGTCTATTGTGACTTGATGAAGGCATGGAGGCAATTGGATAGGGAAAAAGCAAAAAGATACCTCAGATTGACTCTGATGAGAACCGAACGCGGGGGTCGAACCCGCAACCTTGAGATTAAGAGTCTCACGCTCTACCGATTGAGCTAGCCCGGCTGGGCTTGTTGAAGAGGGATGCCTAATAATGATTCAGATCGGGCGACGAGAGGGTCATGCCCCCTGTCCATGATCCTAGAGGAAGTTGCACCTGGAAACAGGTTGACAGGAACCCTGCTTGATAACGCAAGACGTTCGTATTGGTTTGGATGATCGGCAGCCATTGTCCAGTTGTGTAGCGAGAAATGGCCTTGGCGCATGAATGTGGTCTGGACAGTTTGACCCGGGTGAAGGCAGGTGTCAACCTGGAAGATATACTTTGGCGGATGCCTCCAGGCAACCAGGATCATGGATGGCCAGAAGGGTCAGGAAATCATTTCGTGTGTCAATATCCGCTCGTAATGGCGTGCAGCCATGCTCGTCATTATTCTCATGCAGCCCTGGCGGCTTGCACGCATAGGTGGCTGTGTTGTTCAGGAACAAGGACAAGGTGTCAGCATGCATAACAATACGAGCGCCGACGTGGGTGGCTGGTGTGACGAATCATGAACGAGTGTTGGTAGGATCCTGTGGCTGGGGCTGAGTTTTCATGGCTCGTATCTGTCTCATCAGCCTCGTTGGTGTGGCTCAAGGATGAGGGGGATCGTTAGTGTTCGCAATCTTTGGGGTCCGAAACATGATCCCCCCCCTTCCGACCCCGGCCTATTCTTAGAGAGAAGGGCTAATAATAATGATCGTCTTTGAAGCCCCAAACCAATTTGTATCACCGTAAATGGAAATTACCAAGAAAGGAATTCATCTAAAATGGGAACAACATGAAACTTGTCAATGGGCTTGGTTTGTTGTTGGTGTTCGAGGGTTGTATCAGTAGACGCTGCATTAGGGGCAGCGGTAGCAGAGCAAATAATGGCGACGATGAGCCCCAGTTGGAGCCTCAGGATAAAGACGACGTCAACAATGGATGGTTAACAATGCAAGTTGACGAAATTGCTATTTTCCGATCGCACAATCCTGGTTGATTCGGGGGCTTTTGCAAGTGACTCGATGCACGAGACGCGGGCGCAGGAACACGAGAAGCTTAAGCCACCAAATAGGAAACCCTTCTTGATCGAGTAGACACCAAACTGACGATCCGGGATCATAAATTAAAAACCAAGTAAAAATAGAAAAACAAAAAAAGATGGATGTTTGGGGTTTGTGAAAGTGGAAGAATGGGAAAGGGGGTCTAGAGTCGGAGACTACATTCAGTAACCAAATGGCCACATTCACTCCCCGCGTGCTTTTCGAAACTCACTTGCACCTTGACTGCTTTCAAGTCTCGACCAATCAGCGACTGTGGGCTTCTCGATCCACCCCCGTTCACTTGCGACTAAGCCACATGCGCTAGCGCTCCTGTACAAAGATAGTACAAGTACATTGGTTTTCTATCCAAATAAGTGGGGCCAGCGGGTACTGAGGGAGTCACTGTACTGCACCTTACTAGCCTACGATCCCAGGCTCCAGTGGGCTCCAGTCCGCCTTGTGAATCAGTCCAAAAGTATATAACTTCCTTTCCCCCACCCTGCATGTATACTTATTTTTTCTCATCCAAGCCTACAATTACATTGCCATATATCCACAACTTCAGAGTCTCAAACTCAGATCATCTGCTACATCGAATACTTGGTCACACTTCCCACTATATCTAACACGGTCATTAAACCGTTTCTACGCGTGACCCCAGAAAATCAGTCATCGTGTCTCCCAAACGCTCAACTACCTACGTGGTCGACCCCGACACCTTTTCCACCACGGAAAGACCTTCTCGCTCACCCTTGCGGCGTCAAAGTGTACGCCATTCCTCACCAATGCCATCCTCAATCATGATCGAGCCTACCGTCGTGCGTGATCTGCACGACGACGAGAAGCTCGTCCTAGATGATTTTGAGAGCCACATTTCCCGCTGCACCCCCTGTGCCCTTGCCATCGAAACCCACGAGAACTACCACTGCGAGCGTGGCTATCTCCTCGCCCTCGACGTGAGCAAATACCTATACAGTGAGGGCGGAAAGCAGTTCGCAGCAGTGGACAGAGAAAACGGCAAGCCACGCCGAGTCAAGCTGCCCCGAGACTCGAGTGCAACCCGCAGCCTCCTCGACTCCATCGAGAAGGGAATGCGTATCCAGTCTCCTCGTCGGGGCCGTGCTCCTGCCGTCCGTCCTCCCAGCTCTACTAGCCCGAGCAGACGGCCCATCATCGAGCAGTCTCTGCCTCGCTCTCACACTCCGGAGTCTCAATCCTCTCCCCTCCAGATCATTGAGCGCTCGCCTTCCCTCAGCAAGCGTCATGTCATCGTCTACCCTCGTTCCTCTCGCCAGTCTTCCCGATCGTCGAACACTTCCAGTCGCAGCCCATCAAACCGTGGCTCGCTCTATGTTCCTGATCACCTGGATCGTGAAGAGCGACGCTACGACGCCCGCGGTCACCGTTACCACCGCTGAATACGCCAAACCAGAAGAACAAAAACCACAAAAAAAGGAAACCCCATTTTGATTACAACTATCTATCGGTTTTTACGGTTTACACTCTTTGAAACCAAAGCGTTACTCCAATTCAACTACGGGTATAGATTACCCAGACTAGCCTGAAAACTAGTCATTTGTCGCTACGGTGTTGAAACACCTGGCCCCAAACTCATTTGCAACAGAGGGGGAAGTGGCTTGCCTGGAGCGCCCACCCCCACTGAAATCTGTTCAATTCAGTTCTTGAATTCGAGACTGGAGTCGGAACCCCAGATTGGAAAGATCTGTTTTCCGTTGACGTGACTCGTGCAAAGGGTTCTATAGTTCGTTATGCGGTCTAGTCCATCATTGGCGAATTGGCCCCCTCTTTTACTACCGATCGTGTGGTGGGTAGCCAATCAGAGGGAGGCAGAGTTGCCTGATTCATGTATGCCCAGAATCTTCCTGCGTGTTTAACTGGTTGTTGATACGGTGACTCACTTATGTGATGTATGTGGAGGGACTTGCTTGGAGGGATCTGGAGCTCCTACTCCGATCGATGGTTTTCTTTTGTCTTGAGATATGACTTTTTATGATAGCTATACGTGATTTTATTGGACTTTTTTTGTTGTTCAGTGAATCTGCGACTATGAGTGAAGATCAATGTATACGATGAATTATGAAACCCTTGAATCCTTCCGCCACTGTAAAATTAAATTTCCTTTCCAGGTAGAAGAACACGGTTTCAAGATGGGGCTCTTTGAACTAGCCCGCTAGACTTAATACGATACCCGATCCTTTTCTTTTGCCACATAATCTGCACGTTGCTCCACTGGTTTGACTCGTGAGTCACTGCGGGGTTGTTGCTGATCTCCCGTGGGGCAAGGCGTTTTCGGGGGTTCTGGAGTCTGGACCCTGACTGTGCACCTTTGAACTCTTACAAATAGAGATGTGCGGGACATTTGAGTGCCACGCCTCAGTTTCGAAAATAGGTATAGCTGGAAGTTCATACTTGGAAGTCATATTCACTCAATATATTTGGATACCAAACACGGCAGTATGAATAAGGTATTAAACAAATAGTAAATTTGAATCGCATGACTTCGTCCATTAAGTGTCACACTTTGATTACCTCCATGAACACATCACGATGTAAGAGCCCCGCTTATCCCGGATTAACAATCTCCAAGTTCACTTTCCCACTTTCAATGTGTCGCTTACTGTGCTTTAGTTCTCGGAGTAAGCTTAATCATCAAAGGCTTCTTATCCCACAGGATGAAGCACTGCTGGTCCGTCCACTCATCAGACGGCTGATCTAACTCCATATCGAAGTTGAAAACCATTCGAGCAAGAATTATTCTCATCTCGACATATGCCAAGCTGGACACAGTCAGTCAGTATGGGGTTTGTACGACTTGGTGAGCTTGAATCAATATATGAACATACTTTCGCCCAATACAGTTCCTTGGACCAAAGCTGAAAGGCTGCAAAGCGGTCTTGCTATCATTCGCAAATCGAGGATCACCCAGGAATCGCTCGGGGATAAATTGTTCAGGATGCGTGTAGTTGTATGCGGAGTGGTAAGCGGCCATTTGAGTGACCGAGACGATGGTCTGTTCACAGCAAGAAGATCAGTAAAATGGCTCGCGCAATAGTGTTATGGCACAGAGTGCTGTTAGCCTGCTACTTACACCGCCTGGAACCCAGTGTCCATTAATCATATCACCCTGCGCATCGACGATTCGAGGAAGACCACCCGCAACAGGAGGATACATCCTCAGGGCCTCAGTAAGAACAGCGTGAATATACTCCAGCTTGTTACAATTCTCCAACGTAATCTGATCATCGGATTGGAAAGTACCCCGAACTTCCTCTTGAAGTTTTCGCATAACCTGTGGGTTTTTCAGAAGCAGATAAGTGACACCAGCAAGCAAAGTCGCAGTAGTCTCAGAGCCGGCAATAATCAGAGTGCTACCGTTGGTGATCATTTCAGGGAAACTGAACCCCTTCTCGGTGTCATTTTGCTTGAGAATATTTCCAAAGAAATCAGGCCTCTCATTAGACTTCTTCAAGCGGCCCTGAACTTTTTCCTTTGTGAGTTGTATATGCAGGTTCCTTTGATTCAATACTTTCTTAGGTGTGATGAGCTTGCTGATAACTCCCCATCCTGGAAAACGTCGGGCAACGTTGGTGTATGCGCCAAAACGGACACTTGAGAGCACAATTGATACCCATTGGTGGTAGGTTGAGTTTTTAAGGCAGTCAAACGGCTCTCCAAAAGCGAGATCACCGATGATGTCGAATGTTGTGAAGTTGTACCAAGCGACCATGTCCAGTGCCTTGCTGCCATTCTCGCCCTTTTCACGAAGGCGTTGCATCAGTAGATCCACGTAGGATTTGATGATTGGCTCTTGTCCTCGGAGTGAGTTGTCGGAGAAGGCGTGGGATAATAGTCTTCGCATGCGAGAGTGGTCAGCGTCGTTGGAGACAATGATGCTCGGAGCGCCCCCAGCAGTAGGTGGGTAGAATCTGTGGTCTTTTTGCTTCTGGCCGTGGCCGGGTCGGGTTCCATATATCACTTTCCAGGCATCACCGTCGATGAAGGATAGTTCGTCTGGGGCGATGCGAACGACTTCGCCGTATTGTTCGTGGAGGGATTTGATTGCCTGGGCAGTTTTCCCGGCTAGAATGAAACCCATATACGGGAAACGGGTAGCGGCCATGGACTTCGGGCCGGGGTATTTGGCCAGAGGATGGAAGAAGACATTGTAGATAATTAGTCCAATAAAGTAGGCCGGTGTCTGGTTAACGTTAGAAGTGAATAGGGCGAGCCTAATTGTTATTTGAACAACGTCTTCATACCAGTACCTGTGCCAAGATGAAGCTATTCAGAGCGAGACGCGAGACCGAAGTCTCAGCAATATAGGACGCCAAGCCTCCCGACGACAGTTCTGTCGGTATGAAAGGCATATTGAATTTTGTTCACCTCCAGAATGCTTCGGAAGTCGATCAAAACGAAATACAGCTTTACCAGGCATGATATTTATCTTGCTTTCCCCCTCTCTCGGATACGACAGCACAAATATGAGCATAACGATGCTGAATACGCTGCATTATTTCTGCAGAATGTCACACTAGCTCCCACTGCACGGCATGCCTGCTTGAAGAGGGGTCAACCTGAAACGATCGCTCCACACCCCCACACGCCAAGTCAGCCTTGGACAGGTACGTCTGGCTGTCAGAACATTGTTTTCGGTAAGCTTTTTGAAAGAAAGTCCGCCAGACGGAAGTTGAAAATTACTTTTCTCAGGAAGAGATGGTGAAAACGCCAAAATCTATCATTCATTGAATTCTGCACAATCCTCTTAGTGAAGATCGTCGCCTTGGCGACCTACACTAGATCAGTCACAAGGTATACGTGTCACTTAATTGGGTGGATCTACGCGGTCCGTGAAACTAGATTGCGCTCGAGTGCTATTTATGCCGATGAATAACGTCTTTATGACTGTCAAACCGGAAAGCCTCTCGAGGTGTCCCCCCCTCGTCGGGAATTCGGCAAAAGGTCACACAATGTAGTGACGCGGGAGCAAAACCTGTCTCCATCTGATGGCCTAGGCCTGCGAGAAAAGTTACTCATGCCCTTCAGTTGCATTTTTAGCAAACCTCTTCTTGTCTTGAAGGGTGCAGGAAGCGTGCAGAAAGTGTAGAATTACGTCATTTATAATTTTTCCAACCCGTTACTCTCCTAAATTCCCCATCCACGCGCGAGTAGATTAGCATTAACAAGATATTGCTTAAACACAATACCTTCTAGACTATACTGTTCACTCAGAATATCATTCAGGTAGGTCTTGATCTCGTAGTATGGAATGAGAAATTGTCCATTTCGTAAGCTTTTCATATTAGAGGCTTGGTGCCTTAGGTGTCCATTGCTACTGTTATATATAATGTGAGTGATAGATAAGAGACCATCACATTAGTTTATATACCAGTTTATATCTAATTTTCGTCGAGTGCAACCGAAAGGCTTCACTCCGTCATCAATTCTTTGAGTCCATTCATCAAACGCCCTGATGTCTAGTCTTTCTACTACCTGTTCCTGTAAATTCAATGAGAACTCAGCCAGTATATCCGAAGTCAAGAATAATATTATCAAGTACATATCATGACGATTCTTCGTTCACACTACTCTATAGACTACCCTGGTACTTGGAGATAATTTAGGAGTGATAATAATTGAGCCGGCGCTTGTTATAATCCTGTATTGAAATATTAGTGCTCCCATATCTCCTGGCTCCAATGAAGCGCCATCTTGCATGTTGACTGGTTGACTTATATCAAGCGAGGTCACAGGCTCTTCAATGAAAACTATTGGATGAAAGCAATCATGGTCAGTAATGTGTCCCGCAGTTTATGTGGTTCAATAATCAGCTAATCTCCAGGTCAGGTGCCAACGCATTTAATGAGGCTGAAAAAGGGTTGGATACGCACTGGCCACCGGTGTTAAATGAGCCTTGTGGTAGCCAAGGATGTATGCTCTTGTTCAAATATTGTGGGTGAAAATGACATGGAGAGGTTATGCAGGCCTTCGGTCCAAACATTTAGATTGTCATATTAGGTTCCCTGACTGGTGGCTCATAGCTACGTAGTACGTGGTTTCTTCTTCTTTTATGGTCGCTTAGTGGGGTAACAAGCCTCAGAAATACATATTGATAGAACGATTTCCCCTCCCCTTCCCCTCTGTTTCCATCATCTTTTGTCCCTTGCATTATCCATCGAACTACCCCAGAAGCCAAAAACCCTTCCGGCCCCTTATAACCGATTCCTATCACCAAAGATGGCGCCGCCTACCCCCGTTATTCTCTGTGGCAGAACCGAGAAGATTGGCGCTGGTGTTATTGAGGCACTTAAGCCCGAGTTCGAAGGTATGTAAGATGAGAGACCCTAAAAGGATATGCCATAATCCTTTTGCTAATCAAGAACATGTAATATATAGTGATTCACTTTGTCATGACCCTCGACGCTGGTCTTGAGCAGATTCCGGCTCTGCTGCAGGGTGAGACCGAGGTGCCATCACACAGTGAACTAGGCTCCAAGAATTACGCACGTGGAGTGGGGGCCATTATTTTGGGGGCCGGATACGAGGATGAAGACATTCAGCAACTACGCGAGGCGGCCGCACCCTTTTCATCTGTACCCTGGCTGCGACCCGACATCACCAAACCCGCGCCTCCTTTAGGCCCAGCATACGGACAAGCCTTGGTTGAGCGGATCAAGGGGACTGTGAACGGCTTGCAGGCAAGCGGGGTTTTTGAAGTGGATTCAGTGGTGTTTTACTAGCGCAGGACGGGCCATTCCCGTCCTTTCGCGATGTACGAAATCAAACAGAGGTGGGTACGAATTGAATGACCCGACTGATAGCTACGTAGCAATATATATTCAAGCCTACTCAATAACCAATTCTTTACAGTCGTCGTAGTCCGGCTGTCCAAAGTTCAGCTTGCCCCCACGGAAACTCCTCAACAGGCTAACAGCTGCATAGCCTCGCATTCCCTCCTCATACTCTCCAATACCCTCCAAAGATCGGCGTTTGCTGGCCAAGATACGAGTCAACTGCGCGACGTCCTTCAATGCAGTGGCGGCACCGACCCCACCAGCTGGTGACATGACATGAGTACTGTCACCGAGTAAAGTTATGCGCTCATTAGGGGTCCAGCGGGGCAGCTCAGGAGAAGTAGTCATGACGCGGAGCATACTACCTTGAGCAGGATCCTGAAGCTCAACGAGACAACGAATGAACGGGTCCCATTCTTGGGTCACGTCGAGCCCAATATCAAGCGGGGATCGCTGCATTGCTGCAGCCAAAGCGGATTCCGTGTGGCCTAGCAGGCGTTTGGGTAGCAGCATGGACCAGTACATGTAGTCTTCGGGCAATGGTGGCAGGTCAGGTGCATCAGCTCGGACCTGGTCACGGTGCTCAAAATGCATTTTCTCGACGAACATGGTAACAGGCAGCTCGCTCGACCAGATGATCCGCTAAATGAGCGGTTCCACATCACAACAAAGCGTCATCCACTTCTGGAAACGCGGATTCATACGAGCCAAAAGCCCGCGAGTAATTAGAACTTTCCCGTACAGACAGATTTCCTCGGGGTCAAGTAACTTGTACTCTTTGCCGATGTACTGGTTTCGCACGGCCGACCGACCACCATCTGCACCGACTACCAGATATCCCGTAGCCGTGCTTCCATCGGTAAAGTACACAGTGACACCGTCGTCTTGTAATTCGTATCTCTCGAACGACTTGCCCCAGTGAACTTTGTGTTCCAACCTTCGAAGAAGCACGGTACGCAGTACAGCCCGGTCCACGGTGTAGGGTACGGGACCATTCAGACGCCGCGAGGCGAGTGGGCGTGTATCCAAAGCATTCAATGTCGTTTCTCCCGTGACTGTTTCTCCACAGGTCTGCTCGAATGAATTCCATGACTCGGCGGGCAGAAGTGACTGCATATTCGTGACCGGCTCCCCCGGGAAAATTGTGTCATGCATTCGCCCGTAGAGGTCCATATCTTGACAATTTATGCGGAGCATAGATCCCCACATCGAAAATGGGGGCGAAAAGACCGCCGATAAGTCGCTCAGTAGCCTCCGAATGTGATCATAATCACTCATGTTCCGATTCGTTATTAATTTTACATAGTATGAAGACATTTCTCGCTTGGTGCGTGTCTCTTGTATTTCGGACTGTGAAGTGGACGTTGTGCAAGCAGTAGATCATTTTCTGAAATATGCACTAGAATACATGTTGCATTATGGTGCCCTAACCTTTATATACATTTACAATGGGTCCAATTCCACTTGTACATCTATGTATAAACTTTCAGGCCTAGTACACAGGCTGCTTGTAGGCAGGCAAGTCCCACAGCATGGCGCTGACCGAAGACTGGTTTTCCTGGCAGACCAATTTGCCGTTCTTGTAGTAAGGACGGGACGGCCAGGTGCAAACATTCTGTACCTCGCCCTCATTGTCACCTGACTGCACTGTGGCATTGATGGTAACCGGAGTGACGCCATCTTCAACCCACTTGATCAAATGGGCGAAATTGTCGCGAGGGAAGCCGGCGTTGGGCTGCTCGTCATTGATGGCACAGTGAGCCGCTCCCGGGATGAGGTAAAGGCGGTACCACTCGTTAAGCTTCTTGTTACCTTCCTCAAAGGAAAGCTCGGGGTACATGATCTTGCGAACAGACTCGTGGTAGCGAATGGAACCAGTGGTGGGGATACTGGAGTCAGCCTCGCCGTGGAAGTGAAGGAGTCGACCTCCACGGTTCAGGAATGGGGAAAGATCGGGAAGAGTGGTCTGAAGCGAGTCCATGTACTTGTTCATGCCTTCGATCATCCAAGCCTTCAAGTCGTCATTGGTCACATCAGTCATGACAAGCGAGCTCACGTTCTGCCAGTGTAAGAATTTGGTGACCCATTCACCGTTCGAGTTCGGCGACTCGATAGTCCACGATTCGGTATCCGAGTCGTAGGTAGTGGTATCACCGAAGCCGGCACCGGGCTGGAAAGGCAGGTAGACTCTGTCACCGTTTGAGTCTTTCTGTAATTCTGGATTAGCTTCAAATTGAACAGATGATATGCCGAGGCATAACTTACCAGACCGGTCAGCAGATCTTGGATGACCTCAATGTCCTTTGCCGAGATGGTACCGTTTTGTGCGGGGGTGGTTGAGCTATCGGCTCTCTTGCGCTTTCCGTAACCAAGGCCTAAGCTAGTTTCGGAGCTTGCCGCACAGCTGTAGGACTCGCCAATCATGGATGAAACGTTGAATTTCAGCAAGCAAAGGTCACTGCGGGAAATCACACCATCAACCTTTCCATCAAGCTTGTCACAGGCGTTGATTGTCGCGTTGATCACGGTGTCAAACACACATGAAGGTGGATAATGTCCAATAGTCTGAATCTGGATGGGGGAGGCAATGTGGTTGACTTGTTGCTGTCCATAGCGCATGGCAGGGGCGCCAGCAATGATACCATCGTAGAGCTCAGGAGCCTTCTGCACTTGGCTCATGCCCTCACGTCCGCCTTCAGAGCACCCCATGTAGTAGGTGTAAACCTTGTCATCGCTCCTCTTGCTGGTGCTGTCGCTAAGCCCAAAGTAGTTCTTGGTGAAGACCTTTCCAATCGCAGTCATCTCGGCGATGGCCTGGTAGGCGAAGTTGTAGATCGCCGGCCAGTTCGCAGTACCATTGCCAAGCAGAACAACATCATCGAAGTCGGTACTCCCCCAGTAAGGGAGACCACCATCCGTCAAACCGGTAACAGCTCCGTAGGCAACACCGCCTGACATGTCGGCACCACCGGATCCATTGCTGATCTGGTATGCAGCACCTCCAGTGGCGAGGAATCTGTTTTGGAAGTTCTCGGCAAGGGGCATCCAGTACTCGACAACGATTCTATCATCCTGGTTGTCGTGGGAGTATGCGAAAGAAACTTCACAGAAGTCGATGTTCACATTTTCCCAGAAGGTCGCATCTGTCACTGAGTAGTTGCGGTACGTATTGGCAGTAACGGAACTTTCATCGATGGTGATCCCAAGGGGGATTTTGTCGTCAGACGTAGGCAGGTTTGACTGGACAAATTCCTTTGTGCAAGCCTTGCTCAGGGAGGTTGCGGAAGCAGCTCCAATGAGAAGGGGGACAAGAAGACCGATCATAGCGACTCGTGGGAAAGATCACACGGGCGAAAGGCACTTTAGAACTGAGCTTGGCGGATCAACAGGAAAGGCAAATACTTCTCCTTTATATACAAAAAGAAACTAGGCTCCACTTCGCCCTGCCCCTAATCCTCTGGGATGCACATCTTCATCCATATCGGCTTTAGGTTAAGAGACTAGAGTTCCACATAAGGGATGCAAAAATGTATATATTCTTCAGTCTAGCCAGTTTTAACCCTGAATCATCATGTTAGTGCTCCTAAGATAGTTACAGTTGGAAGCCCCAATGCCGCACTTTAGTGACAATTACGCGTTTAAAATCCGAGGTCGGCCCAGATAACCAAAGATGGAAGCCCGAGATGCAGATCACCAACCCGGTGTCTTGTTTCAGACTGATCAACGATCATTTCGTCAATATCCGGCGACGTATGAGCGTTTTAGCCAAGCTTCGTCGTAGGATCTCCATAAAAAGTGAAAGGACTTGGTCCGAGAAACATCTCAGATGTTCCAGCCAAGTTCCTTGGCGGTCATAATCCAACCGATTTTTGACAACTTCTGCGGTGGCCTATTACCGCCAAAGGCCTAAATGCCCATTGTTGACTGAATATTGACCACTATATTAGATAGCATCCTTTTTATTTAGGCGGCTCCGCGGTCGTTTGGTTATATAGTTGTTATGCACTCTCATCAAGTACGCACATGGCGGTTGTAAACTAAGGAAACATTTACAGACGTTATGAGCGATCTTGAGTTTGTTTATATTCAGTTTCTTATTCTTCAGCTCAGCGCCGTCTATGAATTCTTTTTGTCTTGAGTCCGGCGTACCTGTTCCTCAGAATGTCGTGGACTCCCATCGTTTTTAGGGCTTGACGCGATGGGATCGTTTTATCGGCAACTGTGGCCAATAAATCTCAAAGAAAAGGGTGATTGAGGACGAAAATCCGACTCCTAGAGAGCTTTTTGCAAAGCTACCACAGATTCACAGATTCATATTAACCGGCCGGAGTGATAGTCCCATGAAAGACATTCTCATGATACCCAAATCGAGGGTTCTCTGTTCTTTTCAAGGTCGGGTCAAAGTTTAGCTATTTTATTCAAGTGCTTGAATACTCTTCCCAAAGAAGGTTACTACCTAGTAAGTGCATGCTTGCATAAAATGTAAACTAGAAGACCCTTACAGTGATATGCAACGAAATATATATTCCATGAATTGTCAATGACCTCTGAAGGAATAAACTATCTACCTTTCTCTATCATTCTTTCAATTTCTTGAAGATCACATAGCCACTCACAAGATCCTGGAAGAATAAGACAAAACGACAGGAGACACCACAAAGCAGCGTAATGAATTGGCACCGATGCTTTAGGCTATACGACTTTGGTTGGATCAAGTGTGACGCTTCTGCTTACCGCACTTGGTCAAGCACTGCTCAACCTTAATCACTGCGTCCGTCGGAATAGCATCCCTGACTTTGTCGATATCCTCTCCAGCAATGCTCTGCCCAAACGTGGCAGCAATAGCATTATCACTCAGAGAGAATGTCTGCTGAGCGACTAAGCCGAAGCCGAAGTCCTCTGCCGAGAATGCTGCCGTGAAGTTGGCTGGTTCACAATCCGGGTTCACCTGCGTGTGAAACGACCCGGCTGGAAAGATGGTCATCTTGCCCGGACCCAGTTCCGTGTTGATGACTCGTTGTTTACCTTCAGAGTCAAGCACGCCCGCTTCAGGCACCATCTGGGTGAGGACACGCCCAGAGTTAAGCACGAAGAGCTCTGTGGCGCGAGGGTGGAGATGAAGGTAAACCATGCTGCATGCTATTGGAAAAATTTAGTGGGAAGAAAGCTTGACGCATTTTTGGGGGACATACCCGGCAGTTGGCCAACACTGAAGGATGTTCCTGAGCCAACCAAAGCGGGAAAAGTCTCACGGTTGGCGAAAGGGGTGGTGCTGTTCGTGAAGTCGAACACAAAATCTTCATCCTTCGAAAGGAGCTTGTAACGGTCGATGGCACTAAACTATTAGATTGGTCTGCTGCCGAATTGAGCCCATGCGACTGAACTCACGTATCAGCAATTTGTAGTTGAGCTGTCAGGCTGAGCCCAGGCGTTGAGCGTCTCATCATTTGCCAAGGTGCTGCTTTCGCCGGAAGGGAAAAGACAAGGGCAACGGCAATGATAGAGCTAATGGTGGATCCTGAAAGCATGGTGGCTATTGAGATATCAAGAAATATATTGAATGATTTGCAAGTGGAAAACACGATTGGGTAGTATTGCTTAGCTGTTGAGGAACGTTTGCTGATGAGCTGTGAAGAAGGGAGTGGACTTGAGCCTTTATACATCTAAGATCCTACCTAGCAGTTAACTTTTATTCGGAGGAAGTAACCGATCATTGCATATTCCAAATGCTGACGCACTGCGCCTCATTCAATTGCCAGAGAGGGCTCTAGATATGCAGTCGAACCGTAATCCGCAGCAATGCCAAGATGTAAAATTCACGCGTCATATTTTGTAGATACTATCATCCCCCCATATGGGTCGCAGAAGAGCAACCAAACAGCCTCAGTGGGCCAAGAAATCATCAAGCTGAGTTGCCAAGAGCATCAGCACGAGGAGTCAGCTTGAACATGAGTGGAATTTCCGAACACAATATCCTCACTAAGCCTCCAGTGAGCGAATCAAGATGCGTCGGTATGGATAGAGAGGCTGTATCAATTCAAACTATGTATGCAGGGTCCGAAAGTGGAGAAAGGCGACGGATGTCGTATTACATAAGTAAATTGTTTTGGGCGTATTACTAATACGACTTCGACCAGTCAGCGCGCATTTTGATGATTACCGGTGCTACAGCTTTGCCCATACGATCCGCCAACTGATCTGGGCGTATTCCAAGATTCGCCCCGCATATCTTATTTGTCATGGCACGGCAATATAATCCAATCTAACTTTTAGAGCACGAGCTAAATTGTTGAAAACTAGATGGCTACGGCATCAAACCTCATTAAGACCGCCATTTCCGAGCGTTATGTATCGATCAGTGCCTACGAATTACAGATCACTGAAGTCACACACAATTCATTATAGCTCGAGGAGTGAGCATATGGCTCCAGGAAATGATGTTTAATCACATGTATCGGGATCAATGATCAAAGATTAGGCGTATGTCACAAGGGACTCGGGAGAACAGAGAACAGCAGAAAGGGTAACATTCAATATCCTCATCGCAAATACAAGTCGGTGGTACGTATCTATGCCATTATGAACCCTTGACTTGACTAAAATCAAGTCATATGTCTAGCGCTTCTAGAGGCAGGAAGTAAGTTCCAGCTTTACACAGTGCATACTTTCTGGCCACCAGGTTTCCCTGGTATCTATTGGCTGGTGGAGCGACACCCGCGGCTTTATTAGAGCGATAACTCGGCCCAGCTCCCATTGTCCAATCCCACCGATCCACCACACGCCGTCCAATAACATGACAAGAACCAGCCAATGAGCAAAGATGTCCATAATCAATAGGCGCGTCGAATCTAATAAAGGAATTTGGGGCTCGGGGGAGTTTGGCGCCATCATATTCTCAATGCCAGCCTCTGCGAATGAAGAATCTAGCATGGACTGGACAACATTCAGGAATTCGGCCGGCGCTTTGTTCAAAAAAGACATAATGGTTCGCCGTAGTGCTTTCGGCGATTTCATTGAAGTAACACTGGCCATGTATTCTCCAACCCAGGGTGAGACTTCTTTTATGTGTTTCAATACCAAGGGCTCAAATCTGGGGCTATCATGCCTCTCAACAGTCTTCTTTGTAGACAGGGCATCCGATGCACAAGTCTCAAGGACAGATAACGCTTCCAAGCAAGCGTCAAACGTTTGATGATTGCACGTGGAAGCTTCAAGCAATTCAAAGAGAACAGCTGTAGACTCGGCTTTCCCCCGTAGGATTTCGAGGGCTTGCGTGTATGTAGAAACGACTAATGGAAGAAACAGGCGCCTTGTCTTTTCGGTTGGACCGTTTTGTGGCGACAAGACAACAGTGCCATTTAAATGCTGGTTCGGCAATGTGGGTGTGTTTACTGTCGGGCTTGGCGTATTTTTATTTGTTTGAATATCGGTCATACTCTCAACTATTCCATCGAGTATTGCGGTGGATGCAATATGAGCTGCGCGGGTAAATGACATCCACTGTGAGTGTTGAGGAAGCAATTCATCCGGCAATTTTTGGCCACTCCGTTTTGCACTGGTAGCCAGATGAACTCTGACAGAGTGACTCGCGGAAGCGTACAAAACCATCAGTGCCGCATTTGCGAGGATGTTGTCATAACAATCTGACTGTGCCATGGCCACTTGAATATGCTGCAGAGAGCTCCTGTGATGACGTTCGGCAAGCATGAGTAGCTCCTGTATCTTAATGACGGCCTGCCCTTCCAGAGACGTGTTAGACTTGACTAGATCATGACATTTGCATGCTGCCGCCAAGGCGATCAGGGATGACATAACAGGTCTGCTCTTGAAAGCGATATTTGGAATGCCGACAGACAGTGCATAGTGATCAAGATCGTCGAAAGGTATATTCTGACTAGTATGCGTGAGATAGTGACTGAGAAGGTCAAGTTCCGTCGCGTCAAGAGTACTGGGGTAGTCTAAATTCGATGATAGCGTTGCACAGTTCTCATTGACCCTGAAAACACAAGGAAGCTGTGAATTTAAAGAAGCGCTACATGGCGAAGAGTCACTGAACGATGGGTGGTCATCGGGAAATGCAGGCTGAGTATGTAATTTAGAGCGTCCCCGAGGACCCTCATATTCACAATTGTAGCTGCGCTTGGCACATCTGGAGCACTTTGGTCTCAACTCATCGCACTGGTAACATTATCAACATATATCCGCCAGGTATATGTATCAAGAGTCTACCTTCTTTCGTTGATGCTTACATCTAAGACAACCGTGCCTAGATTTCGCATGCGTTTTCCGAAGTCTGTAGTCTGGCACGTCATCAGTCATGTTGATGGCCGCACAGTTGACTCCGAAATCAAATGCGATCAAGTCGGAAAGATTATGTCGTAGTAGTTGAAGGCTTCGGAGGATTCTCAAAAAGATGTTAATTATGTGTTCCGTCATCCATCTCTCCCACCTGGGGGCTTAGGTGAGGCTTAGGCGCCCAAGCCCGGGACCCCACCTGAGGCTGATGATTTGGAATTCCAAGCAAGTTCCAAGAAACCTAAATTTGCCCTGTATATTAGCACCGCCCCTTTTTCTGAAAAAAGAGATTTCATTGAAGGAGTTATCCGATACATAGTGCCTGGTGAAAGATCACACTGACTGGGAAAAAACAGTGAAGAACTTACGTGCGGCCAGTCGTTACCTGCGTTATAAATATGATGCAGCATATTGTATCCAAAGGCTAAATAACTCCCCCAAAGACTAAATTTGGTGTCAAATTTATGGTTGTATCAAGGTTTGACCGAGGGTGTACCCCCGATCGCGCGGCGCTATAGCAGCGCCCGCACCCATCCGCAAATGTGACAAGCTTACTAGCGACCAACACCTGGGCAAGGGACATGGGGAAAACACAAATTAAGGATCAGCGAATTCCATATGGTTGATTTCATTTGGATGTACAAAAAGTAAAAAGAAGAACCGAACGCGGGGGTCGAACCCGCAACCTTGAGATTAAGAGTCTCACGCTCTACCGATTGAGCTAGCCCGGCTGGGCTTGTTGTGAGCGCAAATGACTTTGTGCCTATCAAAAAGAATTATTTTAACCATCTCTAAACCACTTGTGTTGTAAGTCTGCGGCTCTTGGTCCAGAATTTAGGACGTATAATTACACATGCGGAGTATTCTCACGACTAAGAGTCGTAACCCGAGGCTGGAAGATGCGGCGTTTGACTAAAAGCCAAATAAGGCGTACCCAAATGGGATAGAATGATAGATACTCTCGTTAGAGAAAGAGAATTGAGTCAGATGGCTCTATTATGAGATCTTTATTATTCATGTTATATTATTATTCGGATGCGTCGTAGCGGGGTCCAACAGTAAATCCTGTGTGCTAGGCATTGGAATGCCTTTTCAAGTTCCCCGCGTTATCCATCTCGATCAACTGAACAAAGCTCGTATTTGGTCCGCTATCAACGGTCCTTATTTTTTTCTGGCTGCTCGTATGTCGCATACTGCTGGCCTCTTTGGTGGATCCAAACATACTCGGGAATAGGCGACCAAGCAAGGAACGCATGGCTGGCATGCATAGACAGAAAATCCCAACATCAATTTCGATCACGGACCAATAGCCACCAGGAGCATTGTCCCCTGTAGTGAAGATTTATTAGCTTTCCGGCGGTCATGGAAAAGGAAGGTAGGGTGCATTACATGTGGGATTGGTACTTGTGGCAAAGAGTTTGAGCATTACGGCGCGGTAGATGCCGACGCCGGTAATCCTAATTAGAATGAGAACATTAGCCCCTTGCTTACTGGACGTTCAAAGTTTTCCGGAGCAGAAAACCGAGGGGAAACTCACAAAAACCCAACAGAAAACATGAATACCACCTGCAGTTTTGTATGTAGTGATGCCTGAAGCGTTAGAACCCTGGGAATAGGCATAGCAATGACCCAGATATCCAGGACGATATTGAATGCGGCAGCAGCAACGACTAGAGAATTCGTCTTAACGCAAGACCCTGTGTGTTCCCCATCCCAACCATTCCAGTTATAGCTCACCGGCGAGCATTGAAATGCAAAGCCGAAGAGGAAAGTTAGACCGAAGCAGATTGTCACGAGGATGGATATTTTGATTACCAGTCGCATCCGGTCGGAGGGGAATATGCGCAGGTAGAATAAGAGGAAGCAAATCTTAACGAGCGCGACGCAGGTGATGTAAAGAAGCTCTTGGATATAGAAGAACTGTCATGGTCAGTCAACTCATGGAAGTTCGTGTAACGTGAACAATCTTACATAAAAAACTCGAGTGATGTTTGAGAACTCAAGGGTCCACATGTCTCTACCCAAGCCGGCTTTTCCAACTGGGGTGAATGTCAATAATCTTGTGCATATGAGAGAAAGAGTGCAATGTAATCGATTTCACTTACGCACGATCGACCCGACGTTGACTGGCACCGCACAAAGCTGTGGCACTTAGCTCGAATCCTTCGAAATATAGTTGTGCATGATCTTACCCCGAGAAAAACAGTTGCCCAGTCATCCTTTTCCATGTTCAATTTGTTGACCACAAGGCGGGCGTATAACCTCAAAGCGATGAGGACCAATGTAACACTCATGCCGACTGCTGGGACTATGACACTTATAGAAGTCCGATCGCGAATTGAAGCACCACATGTTGTATCCGTGACATTAACAGCGGCTATGCGATCGGTCAGAATGCGAAGCTCGTATATCTTCAAAATTTCACGTACTGAGAGCCTCCTTGATGGTGCACTTTGCCGTGACACACGTATCCACCTCATCGATGAGCTCAGTATTTGTACAGATGCATGTCTGGTTATTGGAAGCGCAAGTTGACTGGGGAATGAGGTCGGTGAGGCAGTCCCGCTGTAAATGATGTCAGTATCCCAAGGTGCGGGTGGAGCTTCCAAATCTCACAGCGCATGATGGTAGAGATTGTGTCTCAGCAAATGCTAGATCACTCAGAAGAGTGACGCAGGGCAATAATGCAGCCCAAAGTCGAAGCCATCGCATTTTGCCGTGACTGTGAAAGGTTCAATCCCTGCGATTCAATTGAGGAAGAAATACGGGGTAGATCCAACTTATTAATCAGGCCCCGATTAGACCGACCGGGCTAATTCAAAAATTCAAGAGCCACATGCTGCACGGATTTTGTTCTAAAGGGTCTTGAACTCTTTAAGAATCATGCACTAGATGGCTTAGATTTACATAATTTCGATGACCCATTCATGCGGTATTGGGGACCGCTTCCCCACCGTAATTCGAACTTGGGGGGCAAAAACCACAAATGCAGGGGGCAGCCTCCAATCACGGCACGTAATTATTACGCTAGTGCATGCGCACAGATTTGTTCGTTTCGGAGGTGTCAATCCTCACCAAAGGCGAATCACTAGTCTACTGTAGCTAGTATTACCGCTAATCGTATGTGGGTCTTTTGAAATGGATTTCGTGCTTTTTCTATCCCGAGGGAAGATGTATCCCGAAGCAAGACCTCATCAACCCCTGGAATTTTCACTCTTAAGAGTCCATCCGCTCCTGACGCATGAGTGAATCGGGGTCACAAGTGTATAGTCAAAGTTTGTTACACACATTATCTGACATATATGGTGGACATATCAGACTTGCTGATCCTTTTCGTGGATCTGTATCATGGCATAATACATATCGAATTCCTCTGTTACCCCTGTCAGTGCCCTTATGTCATTCAAGAGGCAAACATGCACATTCACGAGAAAGTTAGAATGTGTTTCCGATTTAACTTCCAATGGATCCTGCCGCGTGGGTCTACTCCCTTTCCACCACAAGCGTCGCTCTGATTGGTCTCTATGCAAAGACTCTAGCGCGCCACCATGTCGCCAAGGTGCCAAGTTTAATGAGGATCGGGAGTTGAAGTTGACGTTCTCGAGAAACAATGGTTTCGCACTAGAAAACTCAATTAATGCGTGCTTGTATGAAGATCCAGGAACAAAGTTCTGATGCTAAACCGAAGACTCGGCTTCGGAGGGAGATAAGCACTATTGTTGTCTACCTCATGGCTTGGGTCACAAAGTGGATCAGTGTCAAAACTACGTGCCGTTTTTCCCGTCCCCACGCTCTAACACACAAGGTTACTCAACGTTCATCTTCGTTTCCCTTGCGCCGTTCTCAAAACTAGGTTATAGATATAGAAGGTAGAGGCCGACGTATCAATTGATCGCCCATTACCAATATGAGCTCCGATCTCAACTCTCTCCCGAAAAACAAATATCCGATAGTATCGACAGTAAAGTTTACTTCAATATGCTAACGGGAACGCTTTGCCCCGTATTCACGTATTCGCTGCATAGTCAATATGAATGATGGTCCGTGTGAGATGAAACTTCTAAAACCACGAGAGCACGTGCTGTTACCAATGATAGATCGGTGATAAAAACAAAATTACATGCAGAGATCGTCGAGTGTGTGCGACACCTTCGCTTGCATGCAAACGCCACTGTAACGGCTGGCTGGTATGGCGTATCTCAAACTGCCGTGATAGGCGGTGGGTATTGTGTTCAAGTCTGGAACCAGGGGGCGGAAGCTCGGGCAGCAATACCCGTCTCCGGGAACATAATAATTCATATCCACCTTTCCTTTACCATACTAGTGGTAAAGTTATCGTAAGTGAACCGCTCCCGTTTCCCGTCATCTCCGCGTCTTATGGGCTGAAGTAAAAAAATTTTCATTGTAGCTTTCGAGGTTATCACTTACTCTGTGATAGCCAGCCTATTCGTCAATCTATTATCAAGGGCTTGTAGATCGCAAGTCAGCTCATCTGAACAATGCTATTGCCTCGTCTAGCCCCCTGTCCAATTATAGCGACGTGGGTCAAAAAGGGATCGCACGGATACTAGCTTATAACTAGCTCCTGATTCTTGTCGGGCTATATGGAGAACAGGTGTCTACACCGAAATAGACGAACCCCGAGAGTCCCCGGCGATTTGAAGTACTTGAGGCGCATCCAGGCACATTTAGGGGATTCTTAGTCATTACTCGGGATTAAGCTGATAGAGATCGGGCTGGTTTTATTATTCTACCTTACCTGACTTGCAAATCATCTACCTATTATAATTTTCTACTCCGTACGCCATGGCCCTCTACCGGTCACCCGTAATTCCAATTCATGATGCGACGGACTTGTCCATCTCACAGTTCATGACGCAATACAACCCTGATGATGTGCCAGAATCGAAGGTTGTTCATGTTGAGAGTTTCTCCGATGATACTATCACGTATGGCTCTCTCCGTGAACAGGCTGGACGTGCTGCCTGGGGCTTGCAGACCAAATCGGGACTACAGCCAGGCGATACTCTACTAGCATTGGTCAACAACTCCGTAAGAAAATCAAACAAAACTTGCTTTATTGCTTTAACGTGAATTTTAATTGGAAGTCTTTAGAATGCTTTTGTTCATCTGGCTCATGCCACGTGGTGGACCGGTGCTGTCTTCGCGTGAGTTCACAACAATGGATAACTCCAGGCCCGTCTAACTAGAACACTAGGCCTCTTAACACGTCGGCCACGCGAGATGATATCTTGCACGTCCTCAAGATCGTCAAGCCAACACATATTGTCACCATTGAGGAGAAGCTCAGCACGGTTCAGGCGGCTGTAGCTAGTCTTTCAATGACTGACATCAAGGTTCTAACCATTCGCTGTAAAGTGGGAAACCTGCCCCAGGTTTGTAGCACAAAACTCTGGAACTTGTGTACTTGAATGTTGATGATCATCCAGTTCCCGAACGATATTATTGGCCAAACCGCTGCAGAGAGCATCCCACCGTTTGACCTTCAAGGTAGAAGCTCGAAGGATGTGCCCAGCACAATCTGCTTTTCTTCTGGAACAACTGGAAAGATGAAGGGTGTCCAGCTCTCTCATTATAACCTTGTCATGAACAGCATAATCATGCGTGCCTCTATGCCGGTTAGGGTCAACTCAAATGTCCGCGAGGTTTTCTTTGCGCCTTGTAAGTTGCTCACTTCCTCACCTATTTGTATAATAGTTCATTAACAAGACTTTATGCTAGATTGTCATTGCTATGGGCTAACTCTAGTGGTTCTGTCTGGCATGTGGGTTGGTGCCCAATATTGCAGTCTTCCTGCTTTTGACTTGGAGACATTTTGTCGCAAGTCGAGTGAGCTGAAGGTTACCGATCTGCACCTTGTGCCGCCAGTAGCGCTTCTTCTTGCCACTTCGCCCGTCGCACAGAAATATGACTTGACATCTTTGCAAAGAATTGTCATTTCTGCCGCACCATTAAAGGTATGTATGCCGACAGATCTTCTTTGGTACTGTGGCAACATGATATGATCCTAACACTATTCCTATTACAGAAATCTGTTCAGCTTCTACTCAAGAAGCGTCTTCCACATGTCAGAGTTTGCCAAGGTTGGTACAGTCACCTGTATGTCAATTTTAGTCCACTGATGTCGAAACAAAGGGTACGGACTCACCGAATGCTCGGGGGGTGTAATCCACGAGATCGATGAGGATGAACAAGCCTTCGGATGCGTTGGCAAGCTCTTCGCAGGGGTGTACGTTACACATACCGCTGCCAGATATCAATCGCCGTTTCTAATGGTATTATAGGGAGGCTCGTTTAGTCGATCCGAAGTCAAACAAGGATGTCCCTGTCGGTGAGGAAGGTGAATTGTGGCTGCGCGGCCCACTCTGCATGATGTACGAGGAGACCCAGCCTGTGAGATTCGCCCAGTATAACCTATGCTAACAATTGTTGCAGGGGTTATATCAATGACAGCGAGGCAACCGCCAAAACCTTCACCGAGGACGGATGGGTCAAATCCGGTGATATTTTGAAGGTGGACGAAAACCAGAATTTCTGGGTCACCGATCGTCTGAAAGAGGTATGATTGAATTCTACGACTTACCTCACTAGATGCATTTTAGCTAACAATTTCATGTAGATGATCAAGTATAAGGGGTGTGTCGATAATCCTTGCCCTTCAAGTCAATACTCACCAGCTAATTACTTTTTCATAACTTCAGATTCCAGGTAGCACCCTCAGAGCTAGAGGACATTCTTCTACGTCATCCCGATGTTATTGATGCTGCAGTCTGTGCAGTCTACGATGATGCTCAAGCGACCGAAGTCCCACTTGCTTATGTCAGTCTCTCGCCGGCAACGGCGGAGCTGTCGGCCTCTGAGAAACAAAAGGTCCTTGATGCAATCAAGGCTTGGATCGACGGTCAGCTTGCAGGATACAAGAAGCTCAGAGGAGGTGTGTTCCATTTGCAAAGCTTGCCTAAGACTCCCACTGGCAAAATTCTGAGAAGACTCTTGCCTGCCAAGCTGAATGAGGGGAGGGAGGCGAAGCTTTAGTTACTTTCCACCATAGCAGGAGCGTCTCTTGCTCTCTGCTCTGGTACAAATTGCGTGATACGGATGCTTCGTGTCAAATCTGACTGACCGTCACCCATGTCTCCAAATTATTGTAGATAAATCTCCTTCGTCCTTCCAAATCAAACTCGTTTTGCCTTTTCACCCCTATCAACCACAACAAAGGTGACGAGCGCCCAGTCAGCTTTATTCTCACAGTCAAGCGTGATAATATGTGGTGGGCTACCAAATGTGGGTGTCATTCCATTTTCCATTAGGCCATGCCCTCATCTCATTAGAACCAGTTTGAAGTGCCATAAAATACGATATCCATACCTCGGTCCTTGGAAGTTGACGAGAACGTACGCTGTGGAGATTGGAACAAGGCTAGCACAGCAGTCAATCGATTGACCCATTTACGGAGCGTCCTACCATTTGTTCAGCATCAAAAGCAGCACGCTTACTCGGTTGGCTCAGGCCGTCAATACTTTAACGGGCTAGGATTGGCACCATAAGTAATGTCCCCAACATAGTATTTCCGTAGCGATAGCTCTTCCCCTCTCAAACAAACAAAAGCCTAAATTATTAGTTCAGGTTCAAGACTACGTAAAATATACTAAACTAACTGAGGGTTAGGCTGAAGGCATCATGCAGGTGTTGCGGGAAGATGCATCTTAGGCCATTGTTTCCATTCAATGTTTGTTTGTATGAACAGCTTTGTCTCGGCATCTGACTTACCTGACTCACAACACCTATATATTCATGTTTCCAGATCGTAGACCTTCTTCCTTTCTCCCTGCACCTTCTTACCAGACTTCCCTGACTTCCACCCCACATAACCCCAACCTTCGAAGTCCCATCGACTTATCACAACCTCGCCGCCACCATGCACTGGGACGCCTTTTGCGCAATATGTGGGTCTACCTTCGCGTACTCATTCACTCTTCCCATAAGCTTCGACGACAACAGCAAATTGTCGTACAGCAAAAAAGTGATTGGGAACAGTGATCTTCAATGGCTATCAAAGCTTCGTGCCCTTGGCTATAATGCCAGTAGCACCACAGAGAGAAAGTCAGTAATAATGTTGCATTAATCCTCAACTTACTAATTCTCATGGTACAGATCTTTTATCACCGGCCCGGGCCAATATGAGGACCAGGTGAGTTGCTCATTGCTCATCAGTATCAGATCCCCTAACGTGGAATTTAGGGAATGATTGGGGCGGATGCAGGCAAAGGTCATTGTTATCCCCCAACATCTTGGCTTACATTCTATCTAAACCTGACTTAGACCCGAATTTTCCTCTTGATGATGAAGGCGTGATGCCCACGTTATTCGCGTATGTTTCATTTCTTCCACCCTAGTGCGGTGTTAAGTTTCTTTAGATACGTCAACCCTGGCTGCCCAGGGGCTCAAGTTGTCTTTCCCTTTCACGAAGTCTGCTACGACAAAATCCTTCGCCGATGTTTCAAGAACGAGGTGATTAATACAGACGTTCTTCATGCTGTCTTTGAAGAAAAAGGTGCAGGGGCTTGGAACTGTCTGGGGTTGGATTATGGCAGCCCGCAACCGCCCTGTGGCAATTACTGGGAATGCATAAGAGGACAAGAGGTACCCCTCGTCTTCAATTTAACTAATTGGGGTCTTGCTAAGGAAATGAAATAGGTCCTAGTGATGCATCCAACTAAGATACCCGAACTGATGAAGCCTCCCTACCGAACAATCAAAGCTTTCTTCAGCTGGGGGAAAAAAGCAGATGTTGAGTCTCAACACAGCCACGACCCATTCCAGAACTTACCCAATGAGTTACGACAGAAGATACTCAACCTTCTCCCTGTCCAATGTGTGCTTGCACTCAAAGCTGCATCATTTTCGATGCATGTTTGTCCTGACATATCCTTGGATCAACGGCTTGAAGCTGATATGCCTTGGCTTTGGGAAATGTATCTTGAAGGCGTGGATCTGGTTAAATCACAGGCTGCAGAAGGCGAGTTTTCCAAGGCCCTTACATTGATGGAAAAAGACAGTCTGTACACCGAAGGGAAATGTGATTATATTCCTGGACTGGTGAACCGCAGACGCATCTGGGGGGTTTGTGAAGAAATCAAGAGACTGTACTATGAAAAACTGGCAGAAGTTGGAGGCTCGCAGCCTAAGGCCAGGCAGACATAGGGGCTGCCATGAAAATCCTCGCTGCCTTTCAGGGAGAGAACGGTCACTGCAGTGGGAATATTTTGGAGTTTTGCAGGAAAAGACAGAAGTGATGGCTCTGGGTTTGTTTTCAAGTGGATTTCAAGTGGAAGAACGAGGGAAAGAAAGTAGATTATGGGGTGAGCTGTCTAAGAGAGAGAAACGTCCACAGTATGGTACCCTTAGGGCGACAGCGTGAGTTCCATTCTATCAACAGTGATAGAAAGGATAGTGGTAGAAAGAATCAGTTACTTCAGAAAGGAAGAATTGCGAGTAAGCGACATGGTAAATAATGAAATACCTCGAACATATTTCACGACACTGTCAAATTCCACTTTATTGTTTTTATAGGTACGAAGCCCGCAAGGATACAAAGCAAATTCTGCATTTGAATGACAGTCTATTCCGATGTCTCTAAGCTCTGCAACTTCACCAACTCATAGTATCTCCCTCCCAGCTCCATCAACTCTTGATGTGTCCCCTGCTCCACGACATTACCTTCATACAACACTATAAGCATATATTAGTCTCGAGAGTCTGACGCACAATCAATTTTATCTCTATACCATAAATGCAATCCGCCTTCTGCACTGTGCTTATTCGATGCGCAACAGCGATGGTCGTGCGGCCTTGAGCCGCCGAGTTCAGGGCATCTTGGACGACCTTCTCAGACTCCGAGTCAAGCGCAGAAGTTGCTTCATCTAGAAGGAGGATACGTGGATCGTGGAGAAGTGCTCTTGCAATGGCTATGCGTTGTTGTTGCCCGCCAGAGAGCATGCCTCCCCTCGCTCCTATGACCGTCGAGAAGCCATCACTGACATGAGTGTTAATATATTCCCTTCAGTGCAGTCACGCAATATTGGAAATGACAAAAGACGAAAGATTGCAGGGTGAAGGGCTGGCTCACGGTAGAGATAAGATGAAGTCGTAAATATTGGCATCCTTGCATGCTTTGATGATTTTTTCCTCGGAAACATCTTCGTCACTGGTTCCCAGGGTGATATTGTCCCTGATGGTTCCTTGATACAGCGTCGGCTCTTGACTTACCAGAGCAAGGTGACTCCTGTAGCTCTTGATGTTCAACTTGGAAATGTCTTTCCCATCAACAAATATCTGACCCCGTTCAGGATCCAAAAATCGCTCCAACAAAGCAATGATTGTACTTTTCCCACATCCACTCGCTCCCACAAGACCTATGTATTGACCTGGGTGGACACTCAAGCTTAGACCGTTAAGAACAACCCTCTCGGGTCTGTTGGGGTACCGGAAATAAATATTTCGCATCTCCAAGCTGCCATCGATTTTTGCTACCATCTCACCGGTCTTTTGACGGGCATCAATGTTGACGGGTCGGTCCAACAATTTTTTGATATCCTGGGCAGCCTGGCGAGATTTGCTCATATCTGGTGCGAAGGAGAAAATAGCTCCGGCACTGAATGATCCAACGATCACAGCTGCGTAAGCGATGAAGAACTGTACCATAGAGTAACCTTCGTTGATGATTAGACTTCCTCCATACCAGAAAGCCAGCGCAATGCAAAGAAAATTTGCCGACTGAGAGGCTGCATAGAAAGTCGATGACTTGAGCGTTGAGATGACCGACTTTTGTCGCTGAGCTTCCAATATGTTATGATACTCTTTGAGTACATGGCTTTCAAGATTCAGCGACGCTACCGTCTTGATGGCGGAGCTTGCCTCACATGCATAGGTTGCTGAAGCTGCATAAACTGCCTTTGACTGTCGGGCTATTTCACCGAGGATCTTGAGTCGGACGAGACCACAAGTCAGAACAATTGGAATAGTCGCGGTACAAACGAGTCCCAGCTTCCATCCTATCGCAATTGACACAGTCACGCCGGCGACCAAAGTCGTTGAGACAATAAGGATGGACCCTAGTGTGACACCGCTCATTCCTGCAAGGTTCGTGGCATCCGTAGATAAGGAGGATGTGAGTGAACCAGCTGAGAACCCTGTCTTGTCGAAAATGGATATGTCCTGATAGAGAATAGCTCGGAAAGAGTGATCTCTGGCACGGTGAATCAGGCGCTCGGAGCAGTAGGCGAAACAGAGACCTGACGCTCCCCAGCCCAGTAATGCAGTTCCTCCCAGCATCAGATACATTAAACTCCAGAAGTTGACATCGTGTCGTAACTTTCCATACATATCAGGGGGCAACGACATAGCAGAGATTGTCTTGCCATAGAACACGGCCTGGCTAGGGGTAATGTCAGCATCAATATCCTGCACAGCGTATGAGAATAGAGTCTTACGTGGGATTTCCAGCGCCTGTGATGATCGAAAAAAGCAGGCCCCATACCATGGTGAGTGTTTCTTCCTTGTTGAAGTTGGCGACGAACTTGATCAGCTGCCATAATGAATATTCACGACTGTCAGCCTTCACCTCTGAGTCTCTCTCGCAATATTCAACTCCTTGGTTCTGGCCCATCTCCAAAATTTGCTTTTCGGTCTCATTGCGCTCGCTTTCCATGTCCAGAAGCTCAGTATCCTTGTTTGCTTCACTGAGGACAACACCCCTTTCGGTGGACATGCGCTGTTTTTCCACTAACTCATAATACATGGATCGTTTCTGGAGCAGATCATTGTGAGTTCCTTGCTCAATAACACGCCCGTGAGACATGACAACAATATTCTCTGCTGCTGTGATAGTGGATAATCTGAATTTGAATCAGCTTGTGACTTCAAGTCATATTGATCACATACCTGTGACTGATTGTGATCGTTGTCCGACCTTTGGCAGCAACATCAAGTGCCGCCTGTACCAGTCGCTCAGCCTGGGCATCTAGAGCTGAAGTAGCCTCATCCAACAGCAGGACTTTCGGATTCCCGATAATAGCCCGTGCGATGGCCACTCGCTGTTTTTGTCCGCCAGAAAGTAATGAGCCCCTTTCACCAACACTGGTTTGGAATCCCTCCGGCAAGGCTGAAATGAAGCCGAAACAGTTCGCCTTCTTTGCGGCTTCAAACACCAGCTTTTCCACAACGATATGGGGAGCTTGCTCATGTTCAGTCCCTATAAGACCAAATCTGATATTTTCGAATACAGTTGTAGCGAAGAGCGTGGGCTGTTGTGTGACGATGGCAACTTGTTGGCGTAACCATTGCAAGTTTAGAGACGTGATGTCATGACCATCGAGCACTATTGGTTGATCATTAACGTGATCACAATCCATCTTCCATAGGAGAAAACTCACATATTTCGCCACCTATTGGTTCGTAAAACCTTTCAACTAGCCCTGCCAAAGTACTTTTTCCACAGCCAGAAGCACCAACGATGGCGGTCGTTTTTCCAGCAGGAAACACAAGATTAATCCCATCTAGAGTCAAGACGTCTGGTCTAGAAGGGTAAACATGGCGAATATTCCTGAGTTCTATAGTCCCGTACACATCCTGTAGTTTGTTCCCTGTGGAGGATGATGGGTCTAATGGGGATTCCCTGGACACGGTTGCAAGAATCTTCCCTGTTGCTGCCACGCCGGTAGCAAATGCTTGAAAATTTGGTGCTATGTTACCAAACGTAAACGCGCCGGTCAGAATAGCAAGGAGAATAGTGATAAGAGCTCCTAACTCAATATCACCAACAACAAGGTAACGCGACCCTTGCCAGAATGTCAATCCGTAGGTCCAAAATATGACACCATTCATGATAGCCATCATGGCCGCAAGAGCAATGCGACTTTTCAGACCATATCCTTCTGCCTTAGTGAGAAATTCCTGATACCGATCAGCCAGCTTGTCTTGGATCCCAAATGCAGTAACGTGTCTGATTGAAGTGATGGCCTCTTCCGCAGCTGTCGATCCGTCTGCGTATGCCTCTAAAGACATCTGGGTGTATTTGACCATAAATGAAGAGCATATACTCATAGAACCAGTCTCTGCCACGATGGCAGAAATCAAAATAAGAGTCATGCGCCAGCTTTTCACGAAGCTGATGATGAAAGCTGTTCCAAAATTGGAGAAGGAGTACAGGGTGAGTGAAAGTTTGCCTGTCAAAGAATCTTGGATCAGATTCATGTCGGCAGTAATTCTGGTTGTTATCTCTCCCGCTCCCAGGACATCAAAAAACGCTATGTTTTGGCGGAGGATAGCGGCAAGATATTTCTCTCGGAGTCGTTGGGTTATTTTTTCCCCTCCTATCATGAATCCGGCAGTGGAGATGTACACCGAAACAAATTGTCCAATTGCAATGTAGACATAGTAAAGGGCGAATCTTGCGACTAGGGATGAGAGGTGAGAGCCTGAAGACTTTCCAAGGAAGAATTTTTTGAAGGCTTCGGCCAAGCCACCCAAAAGAAGCTGTATAAGGAAGATTAGGCCGGGTGATTGAGACCTTGTGAATAGTAGCTCACAAAAAATATTGGTTGAAGGGCCCCTCCAATTATCGCTGCAATGGCGCTGATGGCCAAGATAAGAAGTTCGTAGGTTGTTGTACATGTATACAAAAGCCATAAGCGACTCATCTGCGATTCCGAAGTTTCTAATTGACGCTTGATAATCTCTTTCTCGTGTCCATTTAATTCCAGACTAGATGCCGCAGGTGAGGGTGGGCGACTGCCTGCGCCTCGGTCCAATATTTCCATCGTACACCCTCGAGAACGCGAATTTGCCAATAGTGAGATCGATTACTGGAACTCCAGAGGATTGCGAGAACATGATTCATTAAGCGCTTCCTTCTCACTCTATTTACACGAATATATAAGGCATCGTTCAATTGCGTTTTTTTGTACAAGATAACGAGATAAAGTATTGCTTAATTCCTTCTGTTCCTGGTAGTTTTGCGTAGCCAATCGTAGGCGGCCGTTACTGGCCGCTAGTAATGACACCTAATGACTCATGTCATGTCATAGTTTGGTTTGTTTCTCTCTATCAATCGTACTTGCCTGCTTGCGACTACCCACCATAGTTTTTTGAAAGATTCATAAATCCTCTTTTCTAAAGATTGGTGTTAAAGAATTCTACACTCTCTAATCCAGACCAAGTTTGGTGGGCCATTGTGGGTCCAAGTGGATCTACCCGGCAAACGATTACCGTTTATGGAAATGAATTACCGCGGCCCGAGATCAGGTTCCCGCGTGGCGACTGGGACTAGCACTCTAGATGTCCATGACCTCAGGTTTTGCATGTGTGAAATTGGTTGACAACGTCCTCCTAAATGGTTGCATGGGCTTGTAAACTCTACTATATATGTTTTATATTATGACGGAACCATCGAATTTGCATATACTTTCCTGTCGTTTTATTTGCTATCATTGCTGTCTTTTAGTGAAGGGCTGTCAAGGTGCGATTAGTCAGGTGGTGATTCCATCAATCAAACCAGCCAATACAGATTCTGGAAATTTGTACCATACAAGCTGACTGTTGGATTATAAATTCAATTGATCGTAAACTGGGTGGATCTGGCATTATAAATATGCTTCTACAGCGTTGGCGGGACTATCAATGGATTTTCCTCTACATCTTCTGTTCTTTGACTGCACAAGCCGTGATCTGGATCCCATACTCTCTGTGTATATCCGAAACACTCACTGAATATGGCGACACAATCTCCTATGTTCCAACCCCTTCAAGTTGGACAAGTTACCCTTAAGCATCGCATTGCAATGGCACCATTGACGCGATTTCGCGCAGACGACCAGCACGTTCCACTACCTTTTGTTGCCGAGTATTACTCACAGCGAGGGTCTGTTCCGGGGACTTTACTGGTGTCAGAAGGCACCTTTATCGATGCCCAAGCTGGAGGAACACGAAACGTCCCCGGGATTTTTAACGCCGCTCAAATTTCAGCCTGGAAGGACGTGACGGCTGCCGTCCACGCCAAGGGTTCGTACATATTCTGTCAGCTTTGGGCTCTTGGACGATCCGCAGACCCCGAAGTGTGTGAAGAGGAGGGTATTCGACGTTTGAGCTCAAGCGCGGTACCCGTGGAAGGTCGACCAGCAGCGACACCAATGACAAAGCAGGACATTGATGAATTTATCCAGATGTATGTTCAAGCAGCTCAGAACGCCATCGAGGCTGGATTCGATGGTGTCGAGCTCCATGGGGCGAACGGCTATCTGCTCGACCAATTCATCCAGGAGAACTGTAATCAACGGGACGACGAATACGGTGGCTCAATTGAGAATCGTGCCCGCTTTTACATCGAAGTGGCTCAAGCGGTCTCCACTGCCATTGGAGCCCACCGGACTGGAGCGCGTCTAAGTCCTTGGTCACAGTTTCAGGGCATGCGAATGGTCAACCCAGTGCCTCAGTTCACTTTCCTAATTGAGCAACTTGCCAAGATCAATCTCGCTTATATTCATCTTGTGGAATCTCGTGTGGCAGGTAACCTTGATGTTGATAGCAACGAGAGCCTGGATTGGGCTATTAAGGCATGGGGCCCCAAACGAGCCATTCTCATCGCCGGTGGCTTTAAACCTGATACAGCGAAGCGTCTTGTAGAGCAGGACTATCCTGGATACAACATGGTCGTTGTTTTCGGCCGTTACTTCATCTCAACTCCCGATCTGCCCTTCCGGATCAAGCACGGCTTAGACTTGGAAATGTACGACCGGGCACGTTTCTACAAGCCTAAGTCGCCGGAAGGATACATCGACTATCCTTTTAGCGCCCAGTTCAGAGAGTTGCATCTCTAGCGCATTTTGGCAATTTAGATTCTTTCCCGATGCTCGAGGAAGCGCTCTTGAACCCTTTATACATATCTCGTCCTTTTTCAAATATTTTCTCTTTCCGATGTATTCCCTTACAATCATAGAAGATTCCTGGGCTCTGGAATGGGTATAATATGCTACATTAGCCCACGTAGAGCTTAATTATATAGGACAGCCAAGGGCTCTTCAATGCAGTGGACTCACATATGCACCTATCTTCAGATGGCCTTGCAGAGTCTGATCCATTACGTTATGCCATTAGAAGGGTAGCAATGAATTAGGTACTGTACATAGAGGAATGCTCAGATGATTTGACTTTCTATTTATCCCCAATGCTTGCGCTTGTGCATTTTGAACTGAGTTTCCAAAAACGGCCAACCCCGCAGGTGATTTATCTAGACTTACATATTAAATTTGAACGTCACCTGACTTTTGTCGCCAGTAGAATACAAGTTTTTGTGTGTTTACTTTTGATTGGAAAAGACAGATTAGTGGTACAAATAAGACTGCAGTCCAGGTATCTGTCGCTCACCGTAATCTTATCAGTGGTACTCAGTGGCAAAATAGGCAATCGATAGTCGCTGCAGACTTTCCCTTCACGCACGGATAGAAGCACTCCAGCTGCGATTAACATATTTCCCCACAGATCAGCTTTTCCGGGGTGGTGTAGTGAGACCCCGTGACTTGCATCCGCGAGGAATATCAGAGATTGGCCTTGCACATGCTTGAGCATTTTATGCATTGCTGTAATGGAATGTCCTCAATTCAATACTGTCGAAACAGCTCGGTCGCCGTCTCCGCTTAAATCAGTTCAAAAGAGGAAACGCGCGACACGGGCGTGCCTGGCCTGTAGGGCCCGGAAAGTTCGTTGCGATTTCGTGGGAAGTGAGCGTCCTTGCACCAACTGTCGTCTAGACTCTTTGGAATGCGTTATTCAACCCAGGAAACAGACCCGGTAGGTCTATCTACGTTTTTCTACGATGGAGAATGGGCTAACTTGTTGGTTTTGCAGACCAATTTGGAACGACGGATTAAAGAGCTACCGTGGCCGACGTCTCTCAAATGTAAACTCCGGTACAAATAGAGAAGAGAGGCCATTAGGCCATGGATCTCAGCCTGGTTCCTTGCCAGCTACGGAGGCCGATGCCCATGGCCAAATGCAGTCGCAGGCAGCATCTCTGCCCCTGCAATCATGCGACTCGAAATATCAGGGGAACACTCCGTCCGTAGACCCAAGCAACCACATCAACAACACACACTCCAATGTCACTTTCAGTATCCCACATGTTGAAATACATACCACGCCGCCGGGGGAATGTCACCCACAATGTCAAGCCATTGACGCGCGCACACCTTTCAAACAGAGAAGTCAGATGAACTCTTCTAGCGGGCCCCCTTGTCAAATACCAGCGTTCATCAAGCCACTCCCAGATTGGCTGACTAGTAAGGATTTGGAATACATGCGCAGCAAAGATGCTCTCACGATTCCTTCCAACTCACTCCGCGGTCAGCTACTCCAGGGATTTATTGAGTACGTATACCCATTTATGCCACTGCTAGACTTGAAGGAGTTGCTTCGGGCCATCGAAATGGAAGGAAAGGAGTCCGCACCTCGCGTTAGTCTCTTGTTATTTCAGGCAATAATGTTCGCGGGGGCTCCTTTTGTGGATATGGCCCACTTCAAAGCGGCCGGGTATTCTGTTCGACGAGCGGCAAGAAGGAAATTATTCGAGAGAGTGAAGGCAAGTAATCTCGGATCATGCGATTTATTGTAGAGCCTCAGCTCACTGTATCTGGCAGCTCCTCTACGGTTTAAATATCGAACGGTCTGATATCACCCTGATCCAGTCCCTACTTTTGATGACACATTGGTACCACGACCACACGTCGCACAAAGACTTGTGGGGCTGGATGGGTATCGCGACAACAATCTCCCAAGCGAGCGCTCTGCATATTGCAATGGAACATCATGGGCTCAGTCTCCGAGAACAGCGACTAAGGAGACGCCTTGGTTGGTGCGTCTTCATGCGAGACCAGGTTTTAGCCCTGGGAATGCGTCGCCCGGCTCGCATCCAACTGGATAACCACCAAATCACAATGTTGTTGCTGGAGGATTTTGAATGCAGCTCAAGCAGAACAACGGTTTTGCCCTCCAGCTGTACTCTGACACAAGACCTTGCCCAACAGCGGCACTTGGCAGCATTGTGTATTGAAGTATTTAAACTTTCCATCTCGATGAGTTTGGTTCTATCAGGCCAATATCGACCGGCCTCCAGGACGCTCTTCGGAGACGATGGCCCAACGTTAATGCTCGACCCGCGGCATGACATGGCTGAAGGGAAGCACTTTGGCGCCTGTGACCAGCATCTGGAGGGCTGGAATCGTAATCTCCCCATGATGTGCATGTATAATTCGATCTCCGCTCTGTCGGCCTACGAATCGCCTGTGACGGTTATTCATAAAGCACTCCTGAAGATGATGTATCACACTGTTGAAGCCGCTCTGTACAGACCGCAGATCATGCCTTTCTCCCCATGGTCTGCTTCAACTTCCTCCATCGTTGAGGCAGCAAAATCCTTGCCGGAAATTGCAAGGACGAAGATCCGCGTTGCTGCCGAAGAGATAAGCGGCATCGGAAATGACCTCCAGAAGCTCGGTCTTCTACATTATCTCCCAACCTCCAGCGTGACCGCATTTCTGCCCGCACTCATAATACATCTAATGCACATTGCCTACGCCCGTGAAGAACAGGTGGCTCAGAGCATGCAGCACTTTTCAAGCGGAATGACCATTCTAATAACTCTCAGTGATAACTATGCAAGTGCAGAGCTAGCCGTGCACTTCTTGGAAAGCACTATTAATCTTTCTCAAATGCGGATCAGCGGGGTTACTCGATTGCTGCATCAGTCACCCCAGTCCGAGCCCAGAAGTCGGTCACAGATCACAGATAATTCTAATGTTCATGCCCCGTCTCCTGACGAGAGTTGGCCATCTCAATCTCGATCACTTGTTAATACTGTCTCCAGCAAAGAAGACCACTTTTCCGTTGCTGCGCCTATGGTCAAAGGCCATTCGTGGCCGGAATGGAGTCTCTGGTTAGACGGAGGACCGTTAGATTCAGGTTTTGTTGACACTATTCTGCCTGAATCTTCGTGGCCGCGCCCGGATATACCTTGGAAGTCGCGTCCAGAAGGTTTAGACCTCCATCCAGTATCGGATGAAATAAACTCTTCCACCAGAGACATGCCTGGGATTACCTTTGACGACGAGCACGATGTGCTACAAGGGGAGACAGATCTGAGAAACTCGGAATTTTCACTCAATAGCACATATCTGGGACCAGAAATTCTCTCACCGTTGAATAGCGACACATTCTTCCTTCCCGACGAATCTGATTTAGAAGGGATGAGTTCTGCAGCCTTCAGTCACCGTGATCTCTTTCACTTCTCCGACCGCTAAAAGGTAAAAACTTTCAAACTCCTCGGCTTTTTGTCCTAAATACTACCATCTTTTGTACGGAGCTAGCCTGATCAATGTGCACATGATCTTTATGATGCTACGATGTTATGAAACCTTGGAATTGATGTCTAAAAAGTCTAGTTTTCTCGATGAAGTTCTGTTTGCCTAGATGCATGACACTTAAGAGGTCAGTCCTCCGATGTTTGCTTTGATTTTGTAGGCTTCCTTTCTATCTTGTGAGTCAATTTTCAATTTTTCCTCTCTCAACATCATTCTTCCGGCCGAACATTCTATTCTACCGGGCATAATGGCTCGGGGGCTGTCGGTGACTAGATATTCGATAAGCAACAATGCCTCCCCACGACAACATATACCAAAGCCAATCCAAGGATGAAAGCAGTGGGCGAGATCTCCAGATGCAACGTACCATGAACAACGCTCAGAGTAATGAATCAGATCAGGATCTCTGTGAGACGCGTGTGGACTGTTTCAATGAAGCGGGCACCGACCAAGATTCCATCATCATCTGCAATGTCTGCTTCTTCCCCGAAATCGTTGTCTTGGTCGAGACATGTAAGGCAAGTCACCACAACCTCGGTGTACTTGTCACCTACTCTTCGCGGTAGCTCTATTCTAGCAAGCTCCACTAAGTACTCTTTGAAATCTGCGGGTGCAGCTGAGAGAAATACTGGAAATGCTTGTGACACATCCTCACCGCCGTTCAGGCGTGCAGTGAAGGCTTCAAAAACTTGACTCGGTTGGGGTTTGCTCTCCGTTCCAGGAATTGGGAACTGGACAAATGACTGCCAAAGCCCGATCTCCAAAAGACACACACCCAAGCTATATATGTCATGCTGCATCTTATAAGCATCGCTTGGATGCTCACCTTGTCTCTGGGGATGATTGTAAATATCAAGCTCCCACGTTCCATTTCCTTGTAGAGCTGTCTCTGCATTTGCAGATCGGAAACCATCGAAGCCAACCAAAAAGGCCGATGGGCCATTTCGTGATGGAGAGGCACCCGAAGCAATGTTTTTCAAGAGAAGTATCGACTCTGGACAAACGCTCTTGTGAACGAATCCGAATGTATGGACATAGCTGATTGATTTTGCTAGTTCTTGTGCAAGCTGCATGCGCCACGATAGTGAGGGAAGCGTCTCAATGCTACCTTGTGTGTTACGCAAGAGGAGATGCCGCAGACTCTGAACTTGGCTCAGATCATGATTCTCTGGCACCCGGAAAACAAGATCGAAAGCTAGAACCCCTGGCTTCACTCCTTGAAGATTTGGTTTGTCCGGTGATAGCTTTTCATGGATTGGCATGAAGCCTTTGCAGCTAAGCAATCCAAATACTGACGAATCTGCTTTCGTCAATCTGACTGCAAGATCCCGTACGTCGTGCTCCATGGCCTCCGCACTCTTGTTCGGACCCACAATTAAAGTATCAATGATATAGTGTGTGTTCTTACTTAGATGTAGTCCTATTTTCATGCGACTAAAGGGTATGTTGGAGACCTTGAAAGAGACCTTGGGTAGTTCGACCGATGGAGGTGCACCGGATGGTCTCACCGCATCTCGAACATTGGATGCAAGTTTAATGGGAGGATTATTTGTCGCGGCGCGATTAAGCTCCTCATCGATGAAAGGGTTAGCAATGCGCATGATTAAGAACCATGATGGCTCGCTGCGCCTTTGCCAATCCTCCATATCGCGAATCACTTCGTCAATTGCTTTCTTCTCTAGTGCATATTTAAATCCCTTCGTACGGCGATGGAAGCCGAAAATTCCAGGTTTGGGCTGAGAAGACGTATCTTGAACGTTTTCAATCTTGGTGGCGGCGCGCCAAAGCCTTCCTTGGAGGATAGTGAAGTTGTCGTCCAGAATGCGGCTGAGGCTGGTTTCCATTATTGGTTGTAGTCGCTGAACAAGGTCGATCTGAGCACTTGTCTTAGCCCAGCAAATCTCAACAATGCTGACACGCTCTGAAAGTTCGTCGTCTGCATGCTTCCAATCTTGACAAAACTTGACAAGCATTTTCCCATACCTACGAAAATATGTCAGCGTATATGTAACGACCAACAAAGGACCTGTATCGAGTGACATACTTGTAGCAGGTCTCGGCCGCTGAGATGATTGTCCCCGGATCTGCCATATTGCGAAGATTGGCTTACTGCGCAAAAGGACTTAAGGACCGAAAACTGCGAAGAGGACACAATATAAGTGACAGAAAGTTGGCTCTACAGCCCTATTGCCCCGCTCTTGGCATGCCGCAGCACTGGGAAATTGTCTATGCACTTCGTGTCTTACCACGCTAATACAAGAGTAGTTAGTAGCCCTGTGAGGTCCAAGAATCAGCCGACCTGCAGCTTACAGGGTACTGTTTCCAGATTCCTCTGATCCGTCTTTAATGTATCCCGGACAAACCCGTCGCTGACGAGAAAAGCCCATCTCATTTGCACTCCACCTGTTCCATTTCGCCAAATTTCTCCAAACGTTTCCTCTGCACATTACGTAAGTTTGGTTTCTTATCTTATGGCCAATCGCATATTTTAGCCCTCATCTACATTTGTCCAACTCACGAGGTTCTGAACAGCCTTTCCGACTTTTTGACCTCATTCAAGCTGATCATGTTCGCTTAGACGTTGGTCAAATAGGTTTACTATACGTATTTCCTTCCTGCCTTTCTCGCCTTTCTTCTATCCGGCGGCATACATCCGTTCCTCAGCGATATCGAACAGACCTCCATCTCGCCTGCCCCGCATCTGAAATCCATCTGCAATTAGCACGCGCTTTCAACAACCCAAAACATTATTGATGCCCACAACAAGGCTGCCTTGGGTTGCCACCTCATTGCGTGGATTGTCTCCATGGACTATCTGGATCTCGACCTCGAAGACACTCGGCTTGACACTACATTCCCTGCTCCGGGCGAGATCCGTCATATATCCTACCACTCGGATCCGGATGTTGGTAGGCGTATGATAGAAGATGAGGAAATATGGCGCACTAAAGAGACCCTAGGAGAGGGTGGGTTTGGGACAGTATGGTTACAAGAGCGCATTTCTCATAATGGGCCGAAAAAGCCGGCTTTCCGAGCTGTCAAAATGCTGGACAAATCTGGGAAGTCTGCAAATATGTACAAGAAAGAGCTAATGGCCATGGCCAAGTTCTCAAAGCCACTGGTAACATCATACATATTTTCTGATTGACGAACCCTTCTGACTCGTGACATAGTATCGCCGTTGCTTTATCGAATGTTATGGATGGTATCTACAGGCGGAAAATGTTTGCATCGCCATGGAATATGCTAAACATCAGGACCTTCAAAAACACCTTGCTAAGTCATTCACGGAAAGCGAAGCTGGTCTAATTGCATCACAAATTGCGGAGGGTCTTAAGTTCATGCATGACAACAAGTATGCCCACAGGGATCTAAAGCCAGCGGTGGGTCACTGGAAATTCTATCTTTGATAGTCCAAACTGATGGGCTCAGCTGATTGGCGTCCCAATAGAATATTATGGTTATGTATCCAGGGCCAGATTGGTGGGTCAAGATAGGCGACTTTGGAATCACCAAGCGAGCTGTCGAAGGCGTCACAAGCCTACACACCAAAGTCTTTACCCCAGAGTACGCAGCACCTGAACTCCGCGGTCTCGGGGTCTCAAGAACTGTCGCGAATGGTACAAAGGATGAAATTACATATACCTTCGCCATTGATATGTGGTCCTTCGGCGAAATATGCGTCCGCTTACTCACTAAAGCGGCGGCATTTCCTGAGCTGATGCAACTTGTTAACTACAAGCTTTATGGTATATTTCTACCAGATGATATCTTGTATCAGAATGGCCTAGGGTCAGACTGTCGTTCTTTCATCCGGAAAGCAATGGACATGAATCCCGAAAATCGGTTCACAGCCGAAGAGGCTCAAAGACACCCTTGGATAACCAAGTTTAAAAAGGCACCGTTTTCTCGGGATGTCAAAAGTTCGACTCCTCCGTCCGGAGGAACGGCGTCCATGGATGTAATAACTGAGGAGATTACCGCTTACTTACAGTCACAGTCGGTGGGAACCGCTGATTGGGACACGATTCAGCCACTTCAATCTACAGCTTTCAGCAGCGACATATCTGAGACATCTCAGGCTTCCAATACGCGCAGCCATCATTCTGCTTCTACAGACAGATTGACTGAGAAAAAAGGGCCGGTTGCGCCAGGAAACCCTGCGCCAGGAAACGCAGCGGTCCGGGCCACCATCTTAGGGCCCTCTTTTTTGTCTGTTAAAGATAATCATGAATCAAAGCCACGAGAAGCCAATGATCAAAACGTGCCAATACAAGTTGCGAATACACCTCACAGCGCGACCGATAAGAAACCACCAGCCCCACTGTCGCAGGATATTGAGCCCGGTGATTACCTCTTCGTCCTCTGTAAGTCTTCGTCTCAGACTCATGACATGGATCTTTTATCCAGCTACCCCATGAAAAAATACTAATAAACTTCTAGTTAACTTTACCGCTCGCAGCGACGATGAACTGACGATAAAGAAGGGTCAGATCATCACGCTCATTGAGACAGATCACATTTATAAAGATGAGTGGTGGCTGGGCGAAGAAGTTCACACGAAGCAAAGAGGAATTTTCCCCGCACGTATGCACATATGAACACCCATACGATATGAGCAAAGCTAATACCTCCAGCAGGCTACACTCGAAAGGCTACGGCACACGAAGCACAGATGAACGGTATACGCATCAACACGCCTCTGCAATCTGACACTTCGGCCTACGGCTTGCCCCACAATGGGGCTGTTCGGGTTGAAAGAAATTCACCTTTGACTGGAGTCAATCCTACCTTGCTTAGAGATGGAAGCAATTCATCTTCGACTGGAGGTGGTGCCGACAGGCCTTATCCCTCAGTGGCAAAGGCAACATACTCACGTTGGATTTAGTCATGAAAAGCCTCCTGCCTCGGGGACAAAAGGAACAGAGTCGTTGTCGGCTGGAGATGGTCCCGACAAGCCTTATTCCTCAGTTGGACCTGATCATTTTAATAAACCTCAATCAGAAGATCGTAACTCCCAGTCCCGTACGCGAAAGATGTTTGGCTACTTCCGATGATTTCCGGGTATATGAACTTCTGCAGGACACTTGCTATCTAATCCGCACACCTGGAGATACTTGTTATTGGACTATTCACGTTAAGTTGGAAATAAATGCCTAGGAAAAAGCTCTGGTATTGTTTGATTAGTGATATAGAATCATATTCTATTGTGGTCATCTCTGCACGTAAGTTACTTTGAAGAGGTATCGTCGTGTTAGCTAGCTCAAAATCATATTCTACGTGGTCTTCTACTTTTTCTTTCTGTCACAAAAATACATTCAGGCCACCCAACGCCTCGGAATTCAACTGTGTCCTTGATTTGAAATCATATCGTCCTCATTCGGTCTTCCTTTCCATATTCGAGTAATTGCCCACTCCCATACACATCAAAGTAGGTCGTTTACTGCTTGCCCTTGGGACAAGCCACTGACCGGTTGATGATGCTAGTTCTTTGAAAAAATGACGACTGCAACTGCCGGCGGTTGGGAACAACGGGGTCCAATCGGAAGGCAGCTGGCAGCCCCGATTCTCCTCGGTTTGGAATCTCAAGCAAGAAATCTTCGGATTGTACAATCTTTCAAAGTTATCTAATCCCTCGCTGACCCTTGCGCATGGGAGGGCCAGTAAGATTTTATTGGCTGGACAAAACGACTACGGGCTGACAAGCATGCGGCTCCACCTTCCCAACGAATTAGAATTAATTAGACTATTCCAATTCGGCATAAGCGCTTGTCTAATCCACGATGCTTACGACGTTACATTCTCCTGATTTGACTTGCGCGACGGTGACTCACTATTTATGTTTACCTAAAGGCTTATATGAGCAACTTACCAGGAAGAAAGATTCAAAACTTTCATCGCCACTTGGACGTCGTAACTGAGCGTGTTTAAAGAACGGATCTGACCGAAAAGACAAAGATCTCAAACGACGGAGAGCTTTATTGATTCAACGGCACCATGACAGAATCCACACCATCAAGCTCTGAGCACAGAGCCTCTGAGCCCATAGTACGCCTGGATGGATTCGTCATCCGATCGCATAGCGCACAGGATGCAGAATCCATGGCCCAGTACGCCAACAACTCCAAAATCGCCATGTGGATGAGAAATACCTTCCCACACCCGTATACCATTGAAGCTTCTAAGAGCTGGATTGCCAGTCAAACGCCAACTTCAACGGACTATGTGATCTGTCGGGCTGAGGACAACGTAGTCATCGGTTCTATTGGACTCAAGCCTCGGACTGATGTCGAGTATCGGACTGTGGAAATTGGGTACTGGCTAGGGGAGCCGTTCTGGGGTCAGGGAATCGCGACTAAGGTTCTAGCCGCATTTTCTAAGTGGACATTCGACACCTTTGAGCATATCTTGAGAATTCAGGCGGAGGTCTTTGAAGGGAATGAGGCGAGTGGTCGTGTGCTGGAGAAGGCGGGGTTCATGTTCGAAGGAAGGAGGAGGAGAGCGGTGGAGAAGGCGGGAGTCGTGAAAGATGTTTTGATTTATTGCCGGTTTAGGGATGACATTTGAAAGGGAATAGGTCAACATATGATCGAACGGATTCACGAGATTTCAGAGGTTTGGTTGTTTGATGGAGGCCATTAAAATCAAACGTCATGAGCGACGCCCAAATCCATGATACTGTGACGAATGTGAGTGGAGGTAGGATCTTCGATGAAAGGCTTGGGAATCAATGACCCTACTGTTTCAGTAACGCGAATGTGCGATACTGGGAGAAGATGGTGGGCCTATACTGTAGATATAGCTGGAACTTTGAATTGAATGACTTAAAAAGTTCAACTGCGGTGTGGATTAATGGATAGGGGCTTTTTTTTAGGCGTTTGAGGAACTCAGAGGAAGTTTAGCATCATTTTATCTTGTTCACGAGTTCGATAGACGGTAGAAACCAACTACGTAACCACCTATCGTCTCTTGAAGAAGAAATTCGCCGTTGTAGATCAATAAATCTCCGAGGTCAACTATTATGGACGGAGTTGTTGAGATTCAAGACTTGAAGTCGCCTGAGAGGGGCTAGCATAGGCATTTTGGATCGCCAAGATGCAGTGCAGCTCGCCATGTGCCATGGCTTGCTCTTTTCCCGTGTTATGTGCATAACAGGCATAAAAAGAAACCTTATCACCCCCAGGATGGAATTTGGACGGGTTTCACAAGCTTTGTCCCTCTTGGCAGGCGCCCACGAGGGTGACTTTATTTTCCAACCCCGCATGAATCACTGCAGCCTATCAGAAAGTCAAAGGATCATCGAATTTAACGATGCAACCAAGCAGGTGAGCTGATGAAATGGCCCCCAGTACAGGTCCCAGCCCCGGGTTTGTCGGCATCTTTGTCGTCCCCCACCGGAGAAATGGAGCGGTGTACCAAAATGGCTATATTCGTCATTCCAAGGAAGCACTAGATGACTCGCTACGCAGCCTTTATACCTTGATTGGATGTAGACAAGGATTGAGGAGCGGAATTCCAGCTTCTACATCCCAAAGAGTTCAAGCGCTTACCATCTGACCGCAATAATAGGTGATGGGGCTTGTGCCTAACACGGATCTCCTTAATTGACCACATGGGATGATCTCTGCATCCAGTAGAAAAATTTAAGCGATCATCGGTTCGAAAAGTCTTAGCCGAACCTAGTCGGTAACCGGCTGTGAAGTTACATTGGTGGCGCTGGTGGTACTCTTAGCTACGGCCCAAACCTTGAAACCTTGCAAATCCTAAAGTTACCAGGGTAAAGTAAACCCCATCAAAGCCGGGTTTAGCAATTCCCCGGCACCGATAAATCAAAATTTGGTCCCTGAGCCCCTGACTTTAGTCTGGTCCGGGGCCCCAGAAAATCAAAACTGGGTCAACTTACCCAGGTTACTCCGGGGGTGGAACTTCAGCCATCATCCCTAGAAAAGTTTACCAACAGCTGACCGGGAAATCCCGCTAGCTTGTTTCCTCGGGTGAGGTCTTAAAAAAAGCTTGGGTCAGCCAGCCTTCAGGCCGGTATCATACAGATCGGGTCAAGGAACTGAAATGAAACCACGGATAATTTCCCAAACAGCTCAAGCGTGGTAAAGTATACGCGTACTAAAAGGCCCGTGTGACATGAGCTTGGCTGTGTCTGTCCACTAGGGTTATCGGTTGAAGTTGCAATTCAGCCCCGAATGCCTGACCCGCTTCTGCCACTGGTGGGATTACTCCAGAGTGGGGTACGCCACCCCAGGTTTCCCCGGGTACGGGGCCGAGTGTCTGGGGATAAGATTACTGGTCACACAATTGATGCTCTTTGATTGCAATGACACACGCAATGAAGTGCATGGTAGGAAAAAATCGTCCTTGCATTCTATAAGATATCTCACTCGCTCCTTCCCCACCTTCCCCTATTTCTTTTTCTTCCCCGTGGTTTCGTTTCTTTACTTCCTCCGCACTTACTGGCATTGAATCAACATGTCGACCGGAAGCTTTGACGCAAAGACGGAGGTGGAGACAAAGGGTGAGGAGGCGCACCATGGCGATGTCCTTCATGATGAGGTCTTGAAGAACTCTGATCTCCTGACCGAGGCCTTTGAGGGTGAAAACCAGGAGCATGAGCAGGGAGTCTGGGAGGGTGTTAAGGCTCACCCCTGGGCTTGCTTCTGGGCTTTCATCATGTGCTTCACCATTGTGAGTGGATTTTGTTCGTGTTGGGTTGACAATTGCTAATACCCCGTTTAGGTTATGGAGTCATTCGACATGTTTTTGAACACTAACTTCGTCGCGATCGCGGAGTTCCAGACGCAATTCGGTGTCCAGACTGGACCGGATTCCTGGACCATTCCAACCCGATGGCAGAGTGCTCTCTTCCAATCTGGTCAATGTGGTGCTTTCATTGGTGTTTTCCTGGCCGGTCCCATTACCAACCGCATTGGATACCGCTGGACAACTATTTTGGCCTTGATTCTGATGAATGCCACCATTTTCATTTCCTTCTTTGTAGGTATACCCTCAACTCTCTCATGGCTGTCAGCTAATCGAAACATAGGCTAAATCCCTCACCGTTTTGGTCATCGGTCAAGCATTTGAAGGAGTCCCTTGGGGACTCTTCATCGCCAACTCTCCTGCCTATGCTAGTGAGGTCGTTCCTCTCAGCCTGCGTGGCGCCTGCACGGCTACTCTGCAGATGAGTTGGTCCATTGGTTCAATCGTTGTGGCCGGCGCCACTTATGGCTACAACAGTCGATTGGATGAATGGGCTTGGCGCACACCTCTTGCATTGCAGTGGATCTTCCCCGTAAGTTCTCTTGTAAAAAAATCCTGCCTATTGGAACTAAATCGTCCAGACCCCCCTCCTCGTTCTGGTCTTCCTTGCCCCCGAATCACCCTGGTGGCTCATTCGCCATGGACGCAAGGAGCAGGCCCTAAAATCCATTGTACGTCTTGGTACTACTGCCGAGGACGCACCCAAGAAACTTGCCATGATGGAGCGAACCGTTGAGATCGAAGCTCAACTGGGTGGTTCCCCTAATCTGCTGGACCTCCTCAAAGGCTCCGATCTGAGGCGAACGATCATCACTTGCTTGGTTTATGCTTCTCAGAACTTTGCTGGTAACCTGATTGCCAACCAAGCTACATATTTCTTCGAGCGTAAGTGATTGCGATCCCTGTTTTTCAAGGTTTCAAGAACCATCCGCTAATGTATCAACTTAGAGGCCGGAATCTCGTCTGATATGGCTTTCAAGCTTAACCTGATCAACTCGTGTCTCCAGTTCGTCGCCAACGGACTCTCTTGGGTTCTTACTGCCTGGTTCGGGCGTAGAACCATTTACCTTTATGGTACCACGGTCAACATCTGCCTTCTCTTCATTCTCGGAATTTGTGCCTCCGTCCCCCAGACCCACGGAACCAACTACGCCCAGGCCTGTCTCGGTGTCATTATCTCCTTCGTCTTTGCCGGTACCATGGGTCCTATCTCATACACCATCATTTCCGAGACCTCCTCCGTTCGTCTTCGTGCTCTTAGCACAGCCGTCGGTCGTGCCGCTTACTACGTTGCTGAGATCCCCATGATCTACCTGTCCTCAAGGATGCTCAACACCACCGGATGGAACCTTGCTGGAAAGTGTGGTTACGTCTGGGGGGTACTGCCTGCGTCTGCTGGGTAATGGCTTACTTTTTCCTTCCTGAACTCAAGCACCGGTCTTACCGTGAGAGCGACATTCTGTTCAACCGTAAGATTTCGGCCCGCAAGTTCAAGTCCACTGTCATCGATGTTCAAGACAACGAGTAAGGGACAGACGCCATTGGGAAGGACAGCCCATTTTTTCGTGAATCCTTTCACGACCCAAGGATTACATTTTTCATGATTATTTGTTCTAAGCATAGCCTTTGCAAACATGCTTCAAGATACCAAGTACCTAGTGTGTAGGCAATAATAGCCATTCGTTCTTATCTCGCGGCCCATGTGTAGTACATCAAGTTATGTTGACAACTATAACTTTGGATCCATTAGGCATAAACCTGCATCTCTCCTTAGCATATCACGTCAGTTTCTGGAATTGAATCGGCACAAGTATTGGGTTATCACATCCCGAGTTAGTAGTTTGGGAATTATGGGTAAGTTTGTTCCCCAGCTCTATTTATTGCAATATACAAGCCGCCAGCATTCGGAAGCCATTTCGGGGAGACAAGAAGCAGGCTCAAAGTAAGCAACATAGCGTAAAATATGCTTTTGCTATTAACCGTATTATCTCGGTCCGGGGGCCACGGAATTCATCCGAATCCCTTGCTCAGCCAGATAAGGCAATACGGCATCGGGAAGCCGACAATCACGCTTATACACTGATTTCAATTCTAACATGCGTGAGTAGGCTCGGGAAAAAAGAACCAAAGCCAACTCATAGCAATAGAGTCGAACAAGTAATAATCCAGACCCAAACAGAGTACTCATTGACCAACCGGCTCCAACCAACCAGAGAGCTGGTATGATGACTAATGGCATCACGTGAGCACCGCGGTTTTGCCCGACTCCGCCTCGAATTTCAATCACATCGAACACCGATCCAGACCCCTCGGGACGTCAAACAAAAATGGCCAAGAAAGGTGAGTCTACACAGCTATGAATCCCTCGCACATCCACTGGGCACATCAATTGTCCACTCCGCGCCATGCGCAGGGCTCAGGCCCGCCTCCCCGAACGAGCGAAGAAAACACCGCACCGCAATAGCCAGCTAACATGCTTTCTCCTACAGCGAAGTCACGCACCCTTTCCGTGCGCCTCATCTCGATGGCGATGACGGGTTATTACCGCACCATGATCCGGCCTCGTGCTCACCGTCCGCTGAGCATGCTCAAGTACGACCCCGTTGTTAAGAAGACGGTTCTGTTCCTTGAGGCGACCAAGGGTGGAAAGCAAAAATAAATCATTGAGTCGATTGCGATGCTTGATCGCTTCGGTTGGGGCTTTTGTTTCCTACTTCCATCTTCTGCCTTCGGCCTCAATTCATTTCGAAGTGGCTGCGACTTTTTCCGATCCCCATCTCCTCTCTTTACCACGTCTACACCTTTCACCGGCAATATCGGTTCGACTCGAGTCGGATAATACGGATTCTAGCTTGATTCCAGACTACCTATGAAACGACTGAGGACACGGGTGTGCCAAAGGGGATGAGAGGATGGTGGGCTTGTAACTTTTTTTGTGTACATTATATCCTGGGAAGTTTGATTTGAGAGCGATGGAGCTTTGTTCTTCTGTCAGCTGCTCCGTCGTTTACTTCCTTTTGATGGAGCATTGTGTCTGGCGTTCAAGAGCATTACAGCTTTGGGTACTAAACTGAAAATAAAAAATCTCATTCATCACATCTCTGGTTGCATATCTTGGGTATTATATATCTTGGAATGAGAACAATCGATTGGATCAGTATAAAATGCACAGCTGATCCATGAGTAATCAACTCAGCAACCCATTGGGCAAAGAAACTGCAGCGTCAGAACACTAAATATACCAACCATTGAAAGTGCGTATATATAAAATTGCCTCAAGCATGAACTGTTGCAATACAACCAGGATACTGTCGGAAGTTCTCAAGAAAGCATTGGGTAATGATATTTGCTTGCACTTGACTGAGCACACTCAGCCTTCCAGGAAGCTCGCATCGTATTGCTCGCCTGTAAATCCCAATTAGTATTGGCAAACACAGCTGAAGGACAACATACCTCGACCCCTGCGGCGGCCGCGATTCCGAGTCTTGGGCCTGGAAGTCACTGGCGCACTGCTTGCGGAAACAAGACCCTTTGGACTACTTCGTCGATCAGCCTTGGTGGTGTGAGCAGGTACTCTGATCTGCTCCTGTTGTATCTCTGTAGCTGAGCTGTGGACACGACTATAAGTCCACTTATGAATGTGCTTGGATGCTTTATTTGGGTGTTCCTCGGATCCCTTTTCTGGTTGACTGGCAACCGGCTGCACCTTCATGGGCTGCTTTCCGTTCTTCGTAGCCTCTGGAGGCTCGAAATCAACTCCTTTGCGCTTCTTGTTTGGAGAGGGGTTCAATATCTCGGGGCTGATATACGCAGGCTTTTTGTTATACTGGTCGGGTCGTTGAGATTCACTGTCATTTTCAGGTTTCTTGGGGTTGTCCAATGGGTGATCTGGGAAGATTGCTTTGTTTGGGGTTGGATGGGACTGCTCATCCGACATGAAGAGCATCGCAAAGTCGCAGGATTCACCATATTGCGAAGTCGTTGGCCGCCCTGAAAGCTGGCTTTCAATTGCTGCAAAAGGCACTATGTTAGTCGGCCGCGGTGCTTTCATTTCTTCCGCTTCAATTGAGAAAGTTAGCTGATGTTCAAGATCATGGATCTTTTGCTGAGCTTGTTCCAGTCGGTCTCGCAGGTCACTGTTTTCAACGCGAGACGTGGCGTCCAGCTGCTGGAATTTTTCTATTTCCGTGCGCTGAGCTTCTAGCTGGGCTATGGACTCTGCCTCGGATCTCTCAAGATCTTGTATCTGTTGTTCTGTCTCCTGGAGCTGTTGAATTTAGCAAGGTTCGCAAAGAGTGGGAACTACTTACCAAAGCTTCACGGTCTCTTCCTTGCTCGTCAACAAGCCTTTTCGCGTCAGTCTTCAAGTTGTTAGCAGGTATATTCACTTCTGGTGCCCAATACTGACCAAGGAGTTTTGGATCCCGTTAAGTTGCAGTATCAGTCTCCCAGACACTTCTTCAACCTCGTTCTTTTCCTTTTGAAACTCAAGGATTTCAGCTTGATGATCAGTTATCATCTTCTCCATCAGTTCCGCATTCTTTTTGCTCAATTCTTGTCGAATCCTTTGCTCGGTGTCCTCGCATTGCTGTCTCAAAGCGGTCTTTTCGGTTTCCAACTGTTTGTTTTGACACTCAGACTTTTGCTGCTTTGCAGTGATTTCCATCAGAGCCCCCTGTGTGTCCAGAATTGATGTCTCTTTTTCTTGCAAAGTTTGCTGGAGGTTATCAAGTTTTGAGCCTAGATCATGAATTTTGATCTGAAGCTGAGTATTTTCTGCAAACTTGCTTGCCAGCTCCACTTCAAGGCCTGGGTTACTTGCTAGTAGCTGAGCATCTGCGAGCTTCTGGCCAAAGTTTGCCAGACCTTGCACAAGAGTGTCTTCCGTCAGTGTCAGAGCTTTGGCAGTCAATCCAAGCGCGTCCAATGTCGGCTCAACGACTTCAAACTTCGACTTAAGAGCCACGCATGAGTCATCACACTCGGAAAGACGTCTCATCACCGGAGACAAAGGGCCAAAGTGATGCTCAATCGCTTGGAATTTCTTTTGAAGTGCCTTCGCCACACCATTATTGATTTTAATTCCACCTTCGACGTTATCGGTGAATTGAGATGATAGGGCACCAATTCTAAATTTCATGGTTAGTAAGTATCTAGCTGGAGGCATCCCCATGAACGGAGTAATCACCGAGAAATGACTTCCTGGCCTTTGCGCGTGAACTCTTCAACATTTGTCTGTTCCTCTGAGAGCTTTGTATTCAGAGACAACATTGAGGAGCGGCAATCTTCAAATGCATCCTTGATAGCCAAGAGAACAGCATCTTTATGACTGGTTGAATTACGAGTCACTGCATTCAAGCTTGTCGTAATGTTTTCGATAATGCTTTTTTGGCCTTCTTTCATCACATCAAGCTTTTTCGTGTGAGACAGAGCGAAGTTTTGAATATATGACTCCAGAGTCACCACCCTCTTCTTCTGTTCCGACAATTGTGATTTTGCATTTTCTTCTCCTTCCCGTGAGCTAGACAAGGATTGTTCCAGAAGGGCGATGGCTTTGTCATTCTCGGCTAACTTATTTTGCAGCGTGTCAATCGTTCCTTCAGCCTGCGAAATGCGTATTTTGGTCTCATCAATAGCCTTGGTAAGATCGCTCCTTTCGTTTTCCAAACACATGGCAGTCTCCCGGTGGTGGTCAGCTTGGTCACGAAGAGTATCGTATCCATGTCCTAACTCGTTGACAACTTGTTTGAAGTTTCGTATCTTTGTTTTCCATTCACTTAAGAGAGAACGCTGCGTTTTGGATTCTTCAACACTGTTCTGCAGACGCAACTGGGAGACACGAATCTGCTGCCGTAGGTCTTCATTTTCGTCCTTCAACAATGTGTTCTGAATTTCCATCTGGTGACGCATGAGAGTTGCAGCAGCTTCACTCTCTTCGCGCTGTTTCATCTTTCCGATGAGTAACCTAAACAAACTATCTTCATTCAATTCCTGTGGCTCGGCTTTGCTGATTACAATTGACCTTTGCCTCCGGGTGTGCCTTCCTTTTCGAACCTCATTCGGAGCTTTTGAGCTCGGGTAGTCGTGCATTTGAAGAACCTGGTCGTGAAATGGAGGACAGGCCGGGGCCACTGTATCTGTCCTTTCATCCCGACTCCGTACTGACTCGAATGAAGTCTGATACGGATCATTCTCCTTTTCAAATGTTAGTGAGCGCGAGTAGAGTCGCTTATATTGACATACTGTAGCTTCTAGATCATCACCAAGATAATCTTGGTGAACTTTGCCCCCTCTTGAATCAATAAATTCCGTAATTCGCTGGCTGGGCACATCCGGCCTAAGCTTTGGCTGTACGCCCACGTCCTCAATCCCCACACAAGAGGGTTCTTCCCTTTCAGGTCCCACGACTGGCGAGCATTCCGCATCTTCTGAATCGGTTAATCTCGGGCCCGGAATTCTGGCCTCAAGGCGATGAGACTTAGGATCGGCCTGGGATAGGAGAAGGCTACAAAGACAAGAATTATCAGTAAACAAGTCATAGTAAGATCACATGCATGCGAACTTTTTTTGTTTTAATATCATGTTATCAGATTCGTCCACTGACTGGCTATGAAGCCCTAAAGACAACAAATTGGCGGGATGTGTAGAACTGGTTGGAGGGTGCTTGGGCGGTTTTCGTAAAGCGAAGCCCTGTCGATGACTAGTCGGTTTGGCAAAGAAAAATCCACTCGTATCGATGCCTGAGCTCTTCGGACGCGGCGTGAACCATGGTGATTCAGTTCCAGTCTGGGCATGAGATGGCACGCTTGTTCGATTCCTGGGAAGCAAGCTGGGGGACGACGCATCGAGTGGTATCAGACTACTATCCCCCATCGTGAACAGAAAGAAGTATCAATCAGAGATCAAATTCAGTAAGTGGCATTCCGAACAAACAAGAGAAGAAAGTATTCAGATGCAAAGTGAGAGAAGTTTACACTGAAAAATCAAAAAGGAAAGTGCGCACACTCGTGACCTTGCACTCCCGTTACCATTATACCTCTAGTACTATACCACCCCAACGCCCTCACTCGCTTTAAAAGGAACCAGAGAACTTATTCGATTGTTTATTTCATCCTCAATCCCAGCAGGGTACTATAGAGTACTATGGCGAGGAAGATAGATACAACAAGCTAACCCACAAGGTAAGAAATGTGGATGCGTTCACTCTAGGTAGAGCTTGGCTGGTGGGTTCACACCTGGCCACGTTCATTGATGTAGAGCTGGAGACTAAATATGACGGCCCTGGATCGGTAGGAAATTATATTCTTTTATCGATAACCTCCACTTTTTCATACGTCCAGTGTCATTAAGCACATATCTTAGCACCTACGTGACATGTCCGGCTCTGATTGACTTTAGTTTAACCATCTCCATAGTTACCAGCCGCACATAGATAATGGAGGACCATTGTTGATATCCATGGATACATTGAATATACATTCTTCCACCTTTGAAGCAGAACATCTAGTGGGCAATCTCGATGGATATTCTTATTGAAAATGGTGTTCTTACTGAAAATTATGGTGGTGAGGTTTTCAACCTTGATGTCCGAGAGCATCAACTCTAGTGATTTCTGTGTGTTACTGGGATACCTAGACATGACATGCTTGTCTCATGATTTGGACCTTCGTCTCAGCCCAAGTGTTGTTGGTTGGACCTTGCTCTCTCTTTGATGACTCAATCGACCACCACTTTCCTTGTCCCTGGTTTCCGTCGTTTCTCTCAGTAGATACAGAGACAATCTTCTTTTTCAATATTTAATTTCGATGGATATAAGACATGTTGAATAACATGTGGAAATCCAATATGTTGGCCCATTGATCAACTCAAAGGGAAACGCAACACCGAGGCATCACGCTGAGAGATCCCGGGCCAATCGACCAATCGGTATCAATGGGCCTCAGCTCAGGATTACAGCTCTCAACGCCTGACTACGTCAAAGTTTCCCCCAAAGTCAAAAGTACGGATCTGAAACTCCCTGTCTCAGTGTCGGGCAATCTTCTTTGTCGCTGTGCAGCTGAAACGCGGACCAGGATTATGCCTCCTCTGGTATGGGCCAAAGAGCCCCCCGGTCATTAGACCCACTACATGTGCGCCAGCTATGCCAAGAAACAGAAAGACCTTTCTTTGACTGCAAGAAACTCGTCTACAATGAAATGAACTCATATTGAAGTTCGATCCCGGCCAATTTAAAATTTAAATGGCGCCGATCAGTCAAGACAGGTCGCGCCCGGTGAGGACGATTTTCTAAGTTCGTTCGCGAGTGGAGTCGAGACCTGCAAGGACCGTTGAACAGGTCACTTCAGCTCCCCCGAATGTTCGAACGTTCGAATGTTCTGCAGGCGTTCCACGGCCGTTCCTGTGCGACGGGAGAGCCGAGACCTGCATCTCAACAAGGGCGGTCAATAACGTGGCTGCCACGAGAGATGAGAGGTGTTGAGGATGTCGCGTGGCGACAGGGTGACCAGTCCGATGCGATGCAGGTGCATGATCTGCTCTCTGGTTGGCTCGATTAGGGGGCGAAAAACAATCGAGAGTCCCTTGGCCGATGTTTGAGACCAATTTCAGCGAGCAAATGGACTTCTCGCGGACCCCAATCTTCGCCAATGAGTAAACAACACACTACTATCGTCTGGGCGAAGTAGGGTTGATTTGATATCTGACAGGTCAGAGTGGACCAAGGGGGTTCTGCAGAGGAGATGCATCCCGTAGGAGTGAAGCGGTCTCGTCCAAAAAGCCGATGCAACCAATTTTTTTTTTTACCGAAATCTTGGTCGATTGGGCTTCTTGACGATAGGTCCAAGTCCGACTGCAGTGCCTTTTTCTCGCCCTTTTTTTCCGCCCCCGTGGGTCCAGGTCTCTTGAGAATCACATCGCCAAGTATTGTGTAGTTCATTCCTGAAGGATGAGATAGGTATGCCAAATATAGACTTTAGGTACTTTAAACTGTGGGATGAGTCTAGGTAAGAAGGATCATTTCCACTAGAAAAGCCATGATAACAGCCAAGTTCCCCGACGCAAGTTACAGGGTCAAGTACGAGGCCCCCCTTTCCCCGTTGTCTACACGCGAGTGTGATTGGCTCCACTTTACTGCCGCTTCCTTTTTGACCGCTCACTCTCCTCTCCCCTTTCTTTCAATCTTGCACAGATTCAAGACATTCCAGAACGTCTTGATCCAATTCGGTCAATCTCCAATCTGCAAGACATTTGTTTCGGTGTTTTACCGCTCTCCGTGATTCGATTCATCTGCGCGTGCGCGATCCAGGCTCGTTCAAGCTCCTTTTGGCCCCCGAAATCCCGACCTCACCTCTTTTGCCAATCGTGAATATACATACCCGGTGTGACACCATTACAATTCTTCTCTTATTGTGAATTGGGTAAATTTTGGTCGAGGGCTTCCATTACTTCTACCTTGTACCCATCGCTCCTCCCTCGTCGTTGCGACTCTCGGTCTTCGCCCGCCGCGTTCCATTGCAACACCCCGCTCCGCGATTCTGCCGTGTTTGAACGTCTTCCATGGGCTTTGTGCTCTGAAGTTTAATACACACATTTTATTCACTGTTCGTTGGCTTGACCAACTTGCGCGACGTGATTTATCATACCACCCGAGGTCCTCAAGACAAGTGATGTTGCCGGACAGATCCTAGTCATATTGAAACCTACGTCTTCCTTTACTTCCGCCAGAATGGGAAATACACAAGGAAAGCCCCTGTCTTGCAGCGATGCAGGTATGTTACGAGTCTTGATTTCAGGCGATCCGTGTTGGGGGCATTAAGCTTTTTAGCAGACTGAAGATGTGGATACTAATTTGTGCCTAGTCAACCTCAACCACTTTCGCCTCCTTCGGGTAGTTGGAAAGGGCGCCTTTGGCAAAGTTCGCATTGTTGAGAGGAAGGATACTGGCCTCACATTCGCTCTGAAATACATTCGAAAAGAAGAGGGTATGCCAAGCATCGTATCAATACCGCGCCGCGGAGATTTGACTAACCTTGCATTTTAGTTGTCCGTTCGGAAAGTGTACGGAACATCATTCGTGAACGACGAATGCTCGAACATTTAAACCATCCCTTCCTGTGCAATTTGCGGTATTCCTTCCAGGATATCGAATACATGTGGGTTTTAGCAGATCGCTTGAGATGGGTTCACATACTAACTGTTCATCAGCTACATCGTTGTCGATCTCATGAATGGTGGCGATCTTCGATTCCATATTTCCCGCAAATGTTTCACCGAGGAAGCAGTGCGATTCTGGGCCGCGGAACTTGGTTGTGCCTTGAAATACATTCACTCTCAAGGCATCATTCATCGTGATGTGAAGCCCGATAATGTGCTGTTGGATTCTGAAGGCCATGTCCACTTGGCAGATTTTGTGAGTGACATGTCCTCTCAATAACGCTTATAGCAACTAACAGTGATCTAGAATGTGGCATCGGACTTCCGACCAGGAAAGCCTCTCACAAGCAAGTCGGGGACGTTGGCTTACCTGGCCCCAGAAGTGTATGAGGGTGGTGGATATTACTTTGAAGTTGATTGGTGGTCTTTGGGTGTCACATTTTACGAATGCATTTACAACAAGGTACGTCATGCTTCTATAGGTGCGAGGGCTGAGGCTGACAACAGATACAGCGTCCATTCGAAGGTCGCAGTCAGGACACCCTGAGTGAGAATATCAAAAAGGCACAACCGAAGTATTATGTCACCAACCCCGCTGTGTCTGTCCCGTGTCTACGAGCTTTGATGGCTTTGATGAGCCGCGATCGCAGTCGCCGCATTGGTGCCATTGGTTTCGAGAGCTTCACTTCGCATGAATTCTTCGCCGACATCGACTTCGACGCTCTCGAGCGCAAAGAGATTCCCCCAGTTTTCCGGCCGTCCAGCGACAAGACAAACTTCGATGCGACGTACGATTTGGAAGAATTGTTGTTGGAGGAAGCACCCCTGGAAGCCCGGGCTCGTCGCCAGAAGCCGCGTGCAGAGCTACGTGACGATGCCACAGCTAAGGAAATCCGTGAGGATGAACTTCATCGCCTGATTGAGACTATGTTCGAACCATTTGACTACACCACCGTCGACTATCAAGGCAGTGCCGCCGAAGCCATTGCCGCAACAATGTAAGTACAGTTGCACCCATGGACACAACTCCTGCTCACCCCTTCTAGAAATCCCGAAGATTGCCTCCCCAATGCAACGACCACCAACGCTATTACTACAAATAACACCTCTCATGTCCGACAACCCTCCCAACCTGAATCGGCCGTTCGCAATTCACCGCTGAATGAGGGGCCAGTCAACCAGATATCTCAAAATGATGTAACTACCTCCGCCAGTGAAAACCTCGATCCGAACGATACTACTTCAATCGGCCAGCCCCCTCGCCCTCGACTCGCGCATCCGCCTCCCCTCCACCGAATCCGCCCTCTTTCCATCGTCCTTTGCCGCCACAACCTCGGCGGGGCGGGGCGACACGGAAGATGAGCAAAGGAGGTGGTGTACAAATGGTTTTGGAAGAGGCTGGTAGCTGGAGCGAGCTCGCCAACCACAGCTCTACTCTCCCTGCTGAGGGCCTGGAGGGTGATGGGGGTAAAGGAAAGGGCTCCAACAGCGGGATGCTTTCATTCCTCAGTCGCAAGAAGGGTCGTGACCGCAGTCCTAAGCCTACTGAGCCAGGTGTTCTGGGCAAAGAGGGTGCCCGACAAATCATCAGTTGAAGAGTTTACCTCTAAAGATTTCGGCGAAACCCGTATCTTTTGCATGCTATTCGGAAACGCAACGTTTGGTATCGCTTGAAAATTGTGCGATTGACTGTTTCTCTCGCCTACTTGGGTACAACTCCCGAGTCTTTATCAATAGCTGGAGCTACCAATCCAGCATCGCTTGGCAGGAAGATCAATCTTCCTGGCTCCTCCGTTATGTCCCAATCACCCGACCCGGATACCGCCAGCTTGGTTGTATGCTTCCATGGCCCGCCATGGGAGAAGATGAGCTTCAACCCAAGCTTATCTTGGGTATTTTCCTGCATTTTACTCTGCAATGGATTGCAGAAGGGATGAGTTGCCTGTGGCACCATTTCAATTTCATTCTTCTAGATTCCCCTGACTCAGCGATAATCTATTTTTCATGTTTCTTTTTGAAGTTGTACAGATGATGCATTCAATTCACCCGTGGTAGGCTGTCTCGACAGGTATTTTACTTCTGCCGCTGTGTTTCCATGTTCATTGGTTTTCTTGGAGTTTCTCATACCCTGTTTTCATTATGGACACGACTTCTTTGGCTTTTGTTCTCTTTTCGTTTTCTCCAATACACTAGAACGGACTGGAGCTTACTGCCCTCTTGTGGATTGGCAGCGGATTAGGTTTATGCATGTTTTTGGCATTAAGTGTTCCCCAAAATGGGATGTAAATGAAATGAACTATTAATTGGCAATATCTGGCAACCTTGTATGAGTAGATTTATCATATACCTCCAGGGCTATACGTAGTATTTCTGGGGACTAGCACCATAGATAGACATCTGCTATAGATAACTTAGGGGAGTCTAGATTGGTTTTCCGAAGATGCAACAAGGTCTGTCAACTCGCAACTGCTATTCTCAATGCTGATTATATTCCTACCTGTCATTCTTTAACAACGTCCATGGTAACAAGTACATTATCTTCCAAACCAACCCCCCTGTTCCCACATTCCAGGCTGGTAGAGCGCGTCATCCCGCCACTCAGCAGAAAAAACACCATTAAGAAGCAAATGCACCCGCTGAAAATTAATCGGCTTCATAATCCACCCATCAAATCCAGCATCCAAGTAGATCTGACGATCCTTTTCAATCAAAGAAGCCGAAACGGCAAAAACAGGCGTTCTATGGCTCGTACTTTGCTGCTCGTATTCACGGATCATCTTTGTAGCACTTAACCCGTCTACGATAGGCATCTAAGAAACACGTAATAAAATGCAGCATTAGCGCATCATATCGTAAAGCAATCTATAATTGGAAATCCCATACCTGAAGATCCATAAGAATCACATCAAAAGATATCGGACTTTCCCGATGTACAGATGCACATTCTTTGCCATTACCCGTCATACAAATCGAGTATCCGAACTTCTCAAGTCGTTTCTTAACGATCAAGCTATTGATCGGATCATCCTCAGCAATAAGGATTCGTAATGTATTTCCAGTCATGGAATTAATTTCTCTTTCTGTCTTACCCGGTCCGGTCGGGGAAGTGGAAGAATCCATGACGGAGTGCTGCGGCGCTTGGCCAGAACCAGAGCGCAAAGGTACCTTCTACCCATCCGAGTAGAATTGTCAGCATTCATTCTTAGAATCTTAGAAGGGTGCTATGCATGCTTACGTCTTCAACCTTTGCGCCAGAAGCAAGAATGGTCAGATTTCGGGATTCTCCATTAACTGAGATATCAGCATCTACGAGAGGGTTGTCCACTTTGCCGATGGCTGAATCTGACAAGGGTGAACCACAGTGACAGGGAACAACCCCGCATTCCTGTTGTGGCTGATTCTCTGTATCTTTTTCTTTTTCCCGCTCCACACTTGCTTGTTTTCTGTCACGCGAGACGTCGTTGCATTGTAGCCTGTCACATCCCTGTCCTTTAGATTGGGGATCTGCGTTCGTGATATATTGAGTGGCGGATTGATGATTTGAGTTCGTAGTAGATTGGGTGGCGGGATAAGATGACTCGTTATCCTCGGAGGGTAATGAGAACTTTAGTCGAATCTTGAAACAACTTCCTTCTCCTTCTTCGGATTTGAGGCTTAGCTGGCCGTTCATGTTGCGGACGATTCTGGCGACGAGTGCAAGGCCTAGGCCTAAAACACTTTCTGATTCGGAACTGGACATGTTCGTGTTTTTGGCGTAGGCTTTGGGACTTTGAGTGTATTCCTTGTTGGAGACTTGCTCTAGTTCACAGAATAATGTTTCTACGGCTGCTTGGGACATGCCGGAGCCTGTGTCGTGGATTGCCACTTGGACGGCGATGTGGTTGTCGTCCCATGACTCGTTCAGGATGCAGGATTCTATTGTCACCGCTCCAGTGGAGGTGTATTGGACAGCATTGCTGATTAGGTTTGTGATAACCTGTCGCACTCGCCGCTGATCACCGAGGACGGCGGGTAATGCTGCATGTTGCACTACTTGAAGGTCGACGTGCTTCTGTCGTGCCTCTTCCCAGAAGATATCCGTCGCCTCGCATAGAGTCTCGGACAAACTGAAGATCTCATCTTTAATCAGATTCTGACCATTCTCTGCGTTTGTGAGGTCCAGTAAGTCGTTTATTATGTATACTAGAGACTTTGATGCAGAGTGCGATCTGGAGATATTGTCTCGAGTTTCCTGGTTGATATTTCCGTCCAGGGCGATTTCAAGATAATTTATTATGGCGTTCAGAGGCGTGCGGAACTCATGGGCCGAGTTGGCGAGGAGAAGTCTCGTGAGTTGATTATCTTGCATCGTGGCCTCCTTCTCCTGCCAGATGTCGGTGAAGGTTCGGTATAATAGAGATAGAATCGATGCTTTTCCAAGCTCACCTGCAGACCACTCTGCCTGGCCCTTGCCACTCTTCATCTCTCCACGAAAGAGAATGATCAAATCCCGTCCATCAGCAGAGAGAGGGATATAGATCAGGCTGGAGAGATGGCGGAACCCGGGGGAATAGTCAAGATCCTCAAAGTCAGAAAGTATGTCGATTGACCAGAGGACCGTGTCTAGTTCCTTGGCTCGAAAGTATTCCAGTAAAGCCAAGGCTTCCTGGGAATCAGGAGGCTTTCCCAAAATCTTTGTTTCTCCCAATATAGATGCTGCAGCATAATCGGCGCCAAAGATGTCAAGAAGATCACCTGATGGTATTTGAATGTGTTGCTTGTTGTCCATTCCACCAATGTGCACATTTGGTTGTTTGGTTTGAAAAGGCAACGTATATGAAAGACGCTCAATATTGCTGGAGAATGTTTCACTCAATAACCAACATACCCTTTGAACAAGCGGGTGAAGTCTAGTGCTTTTGCCGTACGATTGACAAGATATTAGCCCCCACACTTTTCCAAAGACATGTATGCCAATCGATATACAAGCCTGAATTGGAGCACTCGTTTGAGCTTGGAGATCCGGAGCTGCTAATAGATAGCAATGAGATAGATCCAATGCAGTCTTGACTACCGACGCCCGATAGGCTAGTTCTGCACAGCCTTTGCTTTTTCGATAGGCGAAAGATACTTTATTGCGGAGATATTGTTTTTTCAAATCAGCAGAGAATACTGACTCCGAGAACTCCAACCCTTCAAAGGAGCTCATGCCCAGTGATGAATCGAGTGAATCTGCCACAACGATGCCATTTCGGTCGCTATCAAAGTGATACATAGTCATCCGATTGAAGCGTATCAATTGTTTCACACTGGCCATAGCTTGCTTAACAAGTGCTTCGAGTGTTTGAGCACTGGATATTTGCTGAATTATACGCGGGAGTGCATTGAGGAGCTCTGATTCCATACATTCATATTGTTCTGAAGGATTAGGCTCATATTGAGCAGCATTGGGTCCAGCTCGCAGGGTAGTAGGTTTTTCTTGGGAACCAGTAACACTTTTTCGGTCTTGCATGCCTGGAACGTCTGGCTCTAGCTCACAAATGATGTAGTTGGGGGATAATTTGCTAGTATGCATGGTACACCAAAGATGCTTGGGAACACCTCCATCAACTGAAATCCACAGTGAAAACACCTCTGGGCCACATGTTTCCATATCGTAATCATCACTCAGAACGTATTCGATGTGTGCAAAGAAGACTTTGTGTTGTGAATCAGGAATTATTGTGTGGATGGACTCATGTCCAAATAGTTCATCTGGGGAATAGCCCACAATGTCCTTCGAGTTCGTGCTAGCCGCTTGAACAATCATGCTGCCATCCAAGTCCGAAAGAACCAGCAGCGCCCCGAAGGATTGAACTGCCACTTTGACTTCGTCTCCTTGGTATTCGAGTCCTGGTTTCAACTCGTTCCTAGTCAAAATTTCACCACCCTCGCGAATTGTGCTTTCTAACTGGGCGGAAAGACTTGGAGTTGACTGATCGCTAGAACATGAGTCTCCATTCTCGGTCTGTAGCTTTGACAAAGATGGTGAAATATTGGAAAGACTTAGTTGGTTGTGCATCCGAGCAAGGTAATTCGGTCTTCTCGGCGCTGAGTCTCCATCACTTGTATCTCTCGTGGACATTTTTTGAAATCCTCCAGATGGACTATCGACCGATTCATTGGTTGAAACTGTATCTCCAAACGGAAACTGAGGGAACGGGTTCTCTAGTTCGTCCAGGGATGGTGTTTGAAGAACCGGAGAAAGAGTGGGATCGAAGGAAACGACGGACCGAATTGGAAACACCCTCTCCATAGTATCGCTTCCGAGCTGTGGCAGCTTCATCTTCGGAGATGTAACCTCGGTGACGGTCGATATCTCTGTCTTTTTGTCGGACAAGATGCACATCGTTTTTGGTATCGAGAGAGTCCGAGCTAGTATTTTTCTTCCGTTTGACACTTGGTTTTGGGCGTCTTCTTCCCCATTGATGGTGACCTTCCATTCGCTCTCGTTGAAAGGTGAAACAGGCGAACAAATTTCGTTTCGTGGAGACCAACACATTTGGACAAAGGGTAACAACTGCGTCGACTATAGCAAGTGAAGAAGTAGGTACGTTCAATTGTCCCAGGGTCCATTCATCTGGCACACTGCGATATGATATAATGAAGACCCCAAGCTCAGAATCTCTCATGGGTGGTCAACACAAGACCTAGGCCCCTTGAAAGGATGCAAAGCAAATATCCTGTTGAAAGGCGAGTGACAGGGGTGGGAGAAGACAGAATAAAAGCCGGTGGGTGTCAAAACTTTCCCCAGAGTCTGGCAGAGGCTGGATCTGTGATCTCGCCTCTGCGTACCAAACGATGCCCCAAATCCTCTCATTCTTTCTCCTGGCAGATGGACCTATGAGAGGTTAATAATGTTGATAACTAAGTTTTCCATACAACATGTGTCTTCGGTTCCCTCGTCCGGTTCGTCAAGGACTCACACCGGGCGATACTCTCGCGATCCTGTACCAAAGCTGGTGAACCGTGGGTGCTATCGGACAGAACATTCCGATTTTGCAGAGTCCGTAAGGTCCGAAGACCCCGGATTCAACAGAGAATCCGAGGGCATGATCTATAAAGCTCGTTATAGATCAGATAGCTAGGAATGTACAAATTCGCCAGGTCTCTCAATCGGAGCGCTCGTCAACAGAGCTCATATCTAACGCATCCATTCTTTTTTGTTCGAAGTTTCCACTGTTTGCCAAGTTTCTGAAGAGTCTGCACCAACAGAGATACTCAATCTCCCGAGAAAGCCGAGTTCTTCCATTTTGGGATTGTCCGAGGCACAATGACTGGAATGTGGGGTTGATTCCCCGCTGGTGGTAAAATAAACCTCACTGTAGATCCACAAGAGTGGATGTACCCTGCCTTTGGATAGTCTAGACGACTGTCGTATTCCAAGGTTATCTCTTCCATGGTCCTTGGGCGATCGACCGGCTGCCAGAGCTTATACAATTGATGTCTTCTCTCAGAGCTTCGCATTTGTGGTATGTGAAGTGCACGAGGCATTTATTTTGGCAATTGCTCATTATTAGTGGAAATACACACGAGACTCATTGACTTTCAACAATTCCCTGATTGAAGAATTCTGGTCAGTCCCCGTCGACAGTAAACAACAGTAGTACCCGCTTACTCGGAGCTCAGTCCCGGCCACTCTGTGGTCCTTCATTTGCCTCCTAGAACATCACTCGTGGGCATGATTTCCGGGAGGCATTAGCCACCTTGTGCGGGACCTTGGATTTATGACATACCCAGGTGAATGTCACGCTCGCAGAAGACAAAATTGAGCAACAGCGAGAAATATAGCACAAATCATGAATTGACAATGTTCAAGGAACTGTTTAAATAAGTACCAAAAAAATAGACAAGAAATTCAATTCTCTGCTTCAATTCCACCATCCCACAGAAACCTCCCCAATCCAGTTGTATGCTTTGAAAAAACGCCTGTAGAGAAATCTATCCCACAACCAATCACCTGTGCATGCGAGTTCATCATCATAATATGTCATCTACCAGCGTCGTCCATACACAGAATCTTCAGGTGTCGTTTTCCTGGGTTGCTGCCGACGATCTCGGTTATGAGAGTCACTCCTAGCAGAGGACTGAGAGGGCCTAGGAGAAGCAATTTCCTCTGTAGAGTCCAGTAGCCTAGTTGGCTGTTTGAAGTCTAGCTTCCCCTGCGTATCGGTTGGGGTATATTTGGACTCGGCGTCGCGACCAAATAGGGCCATCATATCATTCATGGTCAGTTTTCCGGCGGCAGACTTGCCCTCGATGGTCATGTTGGCCAGTTCGCGTTTGCGATCCTGCAGGGCGACAATCCTCTCCTCTACGCTGCCCTTGATGATCATTCGGTAGATTTTGACATCAACAGTTTGGTTCAGACGATGGACACGATCAATAGCTTGTTCTTCCACAAACTAGTTTTCACTGTGTTAGCATGATGCAAAATACAATATTTGTGGAATCGTTGACTTACAGGATTCCAGAATGGTTCCAGGATTACAACACGGCTGGCAGCTGTCAAGTTGAGACCCAGTGCACCGGCACGCAAACTGCAGAGCAGGACCCGAGTGCCACTGTTATTCCTCAACTTGTTGAGACTGGCTTCACGGTGGTCATTTCGCATGCCACCATCGTAACGTGCAAATCCAATGTTTGCGCTGTTCAAAAATGGCTCGATCTTGTTAAGCATCGAGGTGAAAACGGAGAAGACAATGAATTTGTAGTCCGCGGATTCTTTGTTGAGGAGTTTCATCAAGTAACGGATCTTGGTAGATGGTAGCTCCCCGTTTTCGCCTTCGTAAGGAATGTCATCGTCAGAGTCGGATTCGTCTTCAGAGCTGCTCAGGGTAATAGGTTGACTCTTCTTTCCCGAGGGCGAGTCCAGGTCGGAGTCCCCGGAGCCAATCCACTCTCCTCCACCTTCAGCATCTTCGTCCTCTGATCCACCGGCCCTGCCAAGGTTGGGCATCTTACGTTGGCCCTCGGGTACAATCCATTCGGCCTCGTCCTCATCCTCATCGTCGCTATCAAGAATGACTCGACGGTTCTTGCGAGAGCGAGACTTGGCGACCGGACTTTCAATTGTTGTGACCTCGTGGTGTTTGTGTGCTTTCTTTGCCTTTTGTTTGCTATCCTTGGTCATGAAGTTGGTGTTCAGGTCGGTTTCACACTCAGTGCAATGACTAGCCCCGCTCTTTGATTCGGCTTGGCTAAGTTCCGCTTGACAAACATCGCATTTCTTCGTCATGACACTCAACCCTCCAAAGAGGTCAGCCATGTCATCTAGATCGTCTTTCTTTGCTTCAGATGACTGGCTTCCAGGGTTTCCATTCTGCAACAGAACATCTTTGTCCAAGGCTAGATCACTCTTGACTAGCTCAGGGTGGTTACAGGCTTGACGTAGACGCAAGAGCAAGACCAACGCGCCAGCATAGTCAACCTTGGCTCCGCCCATCATCTCCTCAAGGCGGTTCTCGGTGCGTTGTTCCAATCGCTTGTAAAAGTTCAGCTCCCCCTCCATGAACTGCGCTTCCACTTTGATAACCTCACGCTTGACGATTTTGAATCCATTGGATTTTTTCGGTTTTCCATCAGCTCCTTCGGATTTATCGTTTTCATTGTCTCTTAGAACATCCTTGGTGCGTCGTTTCATGAAAGCCTTCAGGATGACTTGGAGTCGTTGGATAGCAAGGCCACCACGGCCATTTGCTAACGGTCTACTAATCTGGTCACGCCACGCAGCAAGATCGTTGTAAGGCTTGATACGGAGGAATTTGATCAAACTCTGCAACTCGTCAAGGTTGTTCTGCATTGGCGTTCCTGTCAAGCACCATCGATATCTAGCATCCAAAGTGCATGCAGCTTGTGTCGCCTTGGCATTGCGGTTCTTGATGGTGTGGGCCTCATCAAGAACAACTCGGTACCAGTAAACAGAGAAAATTCCAGACTTTTTGACCTTGTCTGCGGCTGCTGTACTTGACTCTGAGGTAAGAGTTCCGTAGGTGGTAATGACGACGTCGTAGTCGCCCAAAGACTTGGCAGTCTTTGCACGGTTCGTCCCATGATAGAGACAGACACTCAGCTTATGAGACCTCTCGATTTTGTCGGCGATCTCGGCTTCCCATTGCTTGATAAGTGCTAGAGGTGCCACTACAAGCGTAGTCTTGCTGAGTTGAGAGGCAGGTGGGGCATCTTCATCGTCTGTTTTCTTGTTGGTGGTGTCGTCGTCGCTGTGTTCGTGTTCGGGCTTGCGGTTTTTGAGCAGCAGGGATATGGTTTGGACGGTTTTTCCCAGACCCATGTCATCCGCAAGAATTCCACCCTTGGGCACAATTCCTTTTGTCGAGTGTCGACCAGACTCTTTGTCACACATCCAGCTTACACCTTCGACTTGGTGGGGCAGCAAGGTGACTTTCAAGCCTTCGATAATCAGCTCTTCTTCGTCATCGGATTCCTCCTCCTCCTCTTCTTCTTCCTCATCACCATCTTCTGCTTCGGCCTTGTCGTCCTCGTCGTCCGTGACTTTCTCCTTGTTGTGGCCATGATCCGTGTCCTTCTTAAGCTTTGTTGGCTTCTTCTCGTCGAACTCATCGGCAGACTCTGCTTCGCCTTCATTCGGGTCATTGACAGTAACACCTTGAAGTTGAGCAGCCAAGTCATCGAGTTCACTGGTGTCGTTGTTCGCAGCCGGACTGGCTTCCTTTGTTTCGGTTTTCTTTGAAAGCTTCGTTTTGCTCTTTTTCTTCTTCTTCTTGTCCTTAGACTTTGATTTGCTTTCCTCTTCGTCTTCGAATGCACCCTCAAGCAGAGCTTTTATGTTTTCATTCGCTTTGGCTGAGTCGACGTAACCGTAGACATCCGTGGAACCAAAAGTAGATGCCTGACCAAACTGCTGAGCAATTGTTCCGGTCCTCGAATCAGGCTCATCGGCTGTAAGATCGATGAAAGCCTGAATGTTTTTCGACGCAAAGGACTGCTTCGGTGCGGATGGCTTTGATGTGAAAAGTGCCCTCGGGGCCCGCGGAGTAGCATATGACACCTGCTCGGGGCGTTTGATCGGAGTCGCACCCGGCGGGACCCCTGATCGATAGTCATTGTACGCAGATGGTCGGACGGGCTGGAAGGGGTCAAATGGCCCACGTCGGTTTGCTGAGGGCGTGGCTGAAACGCCGCCGGGTGCCACCGGTGGCCGGGAGCCTTGAGGTGCTCCTTGTTGAGGGATTCGATTTTGTTCGGGGTTTGAGACATTTTGTTGATAAGGACGGTGATGCTCTGGTCGCGTGCGGTTTTGCTTGGGGATATTGAAGAGGTGGTTGGAATTGGATCTTGGTGCTGGTTTACCAAGAGGCGAAGGTTTACCAAACTCTGGCTCTTGGGCGATGGAGTGTTGTACTGATTCCTTTGGGCGCCCGGGAGTTTGGGGCTCCCTAGGAGCGTCACTTTCCCTGGCCATGGTGGGGTGAAGACGTCCGCGAACGAAAGACCGTGGGTTGTATTTGAGACGATTATGATTCGGGCGTTAGGTTTGATATTGTTTCGCTCGCGCTGGGCGAATAATCTGGCGTGGCGGGACCTGAGAAAAGCGCAATTGTAAGCTTTAGCAGTCTTTGTTGTTGAGATCATCTTTCGGATCTCTTCGCGGGCGCGGGGTAGACCTTTTTGGGGATGAGTGAATGGGAAAACACACCTAGTATGGATACGACCAAGAGCTGTTAGTAATAACTCACCTACAAGGCTCAGACTAGCACATCCAGGCCCTTTTCAAAAGCGAATGTGGGGTGGATTTGAGAAATACAAGTGGGATCGTCGACGTTATCGATATGGGATTTGTTTTGGGTGGATTCCCCAGCAACGAGTGCTGCCTTAGGCACTCTAGCCCAAAACATTAACAACCCTAGAAGCTTATCTGTGCATGTCAATACCAATTTTAAAGTTGCACTGGATTGCAGTATTCGGATGAGCTGACATCAAACATCACTGTTGTGATTCCTTTTCTCAAATTCTCAAACTTTGGAATTTAGCACGACATTGGAGACATCTTTGAATTGGGATGGTGATGACGTCCTCGGCCGAATATATACTTTCAATATTGCCTACCAGGTAATCCTGAAAATGGCCAATTCGAGGTCTACCTACAGACTTAAATAGGTACAACGTACCGGTAGGTACTGGGCAGGACCTCGACAACCTTTCAAGGTCCAAACTTTTTCGAAAAGTATTTCAGTACAATAGGTATGGGAATGAAGACACCAATAAATATGTAGAACCAATCAAAGCACCCAGGTCCCCCTTTCCAAGCTTGTAATGCCTACATACTCCCGAGTCCCCTGTACCAGGACCTCTATATTAAATATCCCCAATAACGCCCTTCAGCAGCTCTGGCACTATGACCGCAGCATCACCCTGGAAAAACCAGTCGCGCTGTTTTAAACCCTGACGAGGCTTGTCATTCGGATCCATGTTGATTACCGCCACTCGGGCGCCGGCTTGACGAGCAGTGTCCGTATATTCTGCAGCAGGATAGACCTTGGAGCTCGTTCCAATGACTAGCATGAGGTCAATCTGACCTTCATCAAACCAGTCATCAACGGCCTTGATGGTGTCACCAGGGAGAGGCTCTCCAAACCAAACCACGCCAGGTCGGAGGAGCCCGCCACACTTGGGGCACTGGGGCAGGTCAGCAACCCCCAGTTCGGGGACTGGATTCGCTGCATCCGTAATATCGACCTCATTCGCCCTTGAAGCCGGCAGATTCAACCCCTTCTTGGGGATCTCAAGAGCAGGAACGATGGGGTCTGTAAAGTCGTTTTCGCGTGTGTAGTTGCAATAGAACTCATTGCATTTAATATTGAAGAGAGATCCATGCAGGAGATGCAGCTGCCCGGGTGGGTGCTGCGCTCTTGGCGACAACCCTTGGAAACAGGATGTTAGTTTGGAGTGACATCAGCATTCAAAGGACCCGAGTCAAGAATGGATACTCACCATCGACATTTTGCGATAGCGTTATAAAATTTTCCTTCTTTCGAGATAGTTCAGCAAGTGCATAATGTGCCTTGTTTGGTTCTACGCCGAGAGCCATGTGTCGGCGATAGCTGTAAAATTGCCACACTAGTCCTGGATTGCTTTCGAAAGCTTCTGGAGTGGCTAGCGAAGTGGCATCAAATGATCGCCAGAGTCCACCAGCACCTCGGAAGGTGGGTAGTCCCGAGGATGCGGAGAGCCCAGCCCCAAGTAAGGCTACGATTCGTTTGCTTTTTTGCAGATGTTCAGTGAACGACTTAATATCCGCAGCAGCAATGTTAGCCAGGGCTGCCTGTTTCACTGCTGAGGCCATTTCTGTAGCAAGTTTCCAAGACAAAAAAATGACACGAGCGTCATTCAAAGCGTGTGAAATGAGGTTCAAATGCAAGAGTTCTTTGTTGGTCGAGTTGGAGTAAGTGAGGCGGGGATGTGGAGATGGAACATACCGCTCATTCAAAGGTATTTAAGGCGTTCCAGCGCATACGATTGGTCCACGACTTCGATCCTGAGTAACGAAGATGAATTATATTCAATCGTTCCTTTGATATTTATTTGGCCGTGTAATCTGTATTTACTTCTATCCAAGCATCTCACAATACATACGATATGGGGTATTATTTCACTTCGTCCATTTTTTATTCCAACGATCCCAAACTTTGTCAACCACCATAGAAAGTTTCATTTCTTCCACGGATACTGGCCAAATCCTTTACAGGAGAAGCTGGCATACTAATAGCGCTGCCCAAGGCTCCGAGCCCAAGTAGCTCATACAAACCACAAAATCATCATCTGCCGTGGCGCAAAATAGCGTGTTGGTGGCGTACATTGTCTGATCAGCATCACCTGCAGAAGCGGTCAAATTGCTTTGGCTGCTCCACTAATCCTGCTGCATCTTGCTTGCCACTAAGAATCACTTATAGAATTTGAGGCCTGTGGAATTGACACCGACTTGACAACACCAGAAATGACTGCCTTTCCCCCGTAACTTCGAACCGCCACCGAATTGATACCAAAAGTCTTGAAAAATCAATTCAAACGTCTGCCGAAGACGATGCACACCTATGGCTTATTTGAAGATATTCACTTCGTGAGTTAACAAGACACCAAACTTGAACTCTACGTCTCGCACGATCAACTCCGCCAAACATACAATATCACATCCTGTCGCTCCACTAAGATTCACAAGCACAAGTGCATGACTGGCAGAGACTCCCGCCTGGTCAATTTGCCTGCCTTTCCAGCCACACTTCTCAATTAATCACGCCGCCGGTATGACATGCAGCCCCTCTGACCTCAGAAACAGAGAGACATCCTTGTCAATCTTCTTTATTGACTGGCGCAATGCTTCATCGATAACACTATTCTTGAAGAAGTTCCCTGCATTGCCCGTTATTTTTGGATCGGGAAGCTTTCTTCTACGCAGAGTGCAGACTGCCTCACTGACTGATCGTATAGACGGCTTTGAGACTCCAAGCTCCCGCAAGACTTGCTGAATTGCCGCGTTTCCAGCATCTACTCCATGAAAAAGGGCCTTTGTCGTCCGAATCGTGACGAAGCATATCATCACCTTCTTCAGAGTCTGTTTGAAAATACTGTCTCGATATTGCAGCTTGCAACCCTCCTTTGACATTCTCGTCAATTGTCCGGTGTTCATGTCAAATACCTCGACGTTCAAAGAACATCGCTCAGCTCAGCTCCATATGCACCAACATTCTGAATTGGTGCTGCGCCAACCGTTCCAGGTATCAATGAAAGGTTCTCTAGTCCACCAAGGTCATTATGGATGCAATATTCTACCAGCGAAGTCCATTCTACCCCCGCGCCGACCCGGAGGTCTGTGTTGTTTTCATCTTCAAATAAATTTGGGTAATTGTCGATCTGCAAGGTTCCGATCTATCTTCCGTGAAGCAACATAACGGGAAACTCAAAATCGGGACTTTTACTTGCATGCAAGATCATTATGTCAACCGGCATCATCATCAATGGCGGCAGTCAAGTGACTGGAAACATCCATGTCTCTGGCTCAAAGAACTCAGGTCTAGCACTCATGGCCGCAGCATTGCTTGCAACTGGAACAACTATGCTAGTTGGAATGCCGCCTGTCTAAGACGTCAAAAACATGAGCCGTATCCTCCAGTGCCTTGGAGCTGATGTATCGCGCGTAGGCGATGCTTTATATATTGCAACATACAACAAAAAATTTCTATCTATTCCCGAAGAATCATCGGCTAGTCTTCGGGCTTCAATTCTGGATCTTGGACCCCTTCATGGACGATTCGGATGAGCCAGATTAAGTCTCCCAGGAGGGTGCACCATCGGCGTACGGCCAATCGAGGAGTATATTAGGGCACTCGAAAAGCTTGGTGCTCGTGTCAAATTGAACGATCAGCATACCGAAGCACACGTATCTCGATTGCATGGGGCAGTTATCCATATGCAGAGTCCGTCTGTAACGGGAACTATGAGCCTTATGATGGCATCGTGCTTGGCTCGAGGTGTGAAGCAGATACACAGCGCAGCTCGAGAGCCGGAGGTAATCGACCTGACAAGTTTTCTAATTAGCATGGGAGCGCAGATCAAGGGGCTGGGGACTGCTCATCCTACCATCATTGGCCGGCACGAACTGCTATGTCCATGCCGGTATCAAATTATGCAAGATAGAATCGAGGCGGGCACATTTTTGATTCTCGGTGCAATAGCTGGTGATTCCCTTACAGTTCATGGCTGCAAAGCTGAGCACCAGGCTATGTTAATCAAGAAGCTTCGAGCTGTCGGTGCCATCATAGAAATCTCCGTTGATGCGGTGACAGTCCACAAAACCGAAAGACCCTTGGCTGTTGATATTCGAACCGGGCCATATCCTGCTTTTTCAACAGATCTGCATCCGCAGCTCATGGTCCTTCTTTCCTTGGCTCATGGCATAAGCCGAATTGCTGAGACCGTTTACGAAAGACGTTTTGATCAAGTATTTGGTCTGCAGGCTATGGGCGCAGATATACAGATTCACGAGCAAACCGCCATAATATCGGGAGTAAAAAAGCTATCTGCTGCATCGGTCTCTGGGTCTGATCTAAGGTCTGCTGCTAACCTTGTCCTTGCGGCTATTGTGGCGGAAGGAATCTCGGTGGTTCAAGGTACTAAGTACCTTGATAGAGGGTATCATGATCTAGAATCCAAGCTGGCTAAGATCGGGATAACTCTTCATCGGTCGCAAGGACATGTAGAGGTAGATAAACGTGAAACTAAGCTGATTGTTTCTGCTCTATAACTGTTTATCCTACCTAGGCATCGTAGTATGGTCCTAGAATTACTATATTGATGGAATGCGACGTATTGTACTGTACTTCTAGGCATTGTTTGGAAAGGCCCCACATATATATTTAAAAGATGTCCAGACAAATGACCCGACTCGTGAGCTTCAATGATTAATTTCACAAGGTCCCAAGGCTCTTTGTAAGCAAAAGAATTATAGTGGGCCGCCTGTTCTTCTCTTTTCCCTTTTTCATGTCAATTGATTTAGTATCTGCATAGATAAAAGGTGTTCTTGTCGAAACTTTGAACTATAGATTGGAAAGCGATGCCAAACCCGTTGCAGGTGATTGGTCCACACCGCCCGCAACTTCTCCATCAGTCAAGGGAGCAATCGACGGTTGGAGATAACAAGTTTACAATTGTACATTCTTATTAACTTTGAGCATGGCCGCCTGCAGGTCACTCGTCCGACAATGCGCTCGTCAGCTGTATCGGGCTCCTCGGCTTAGCCGTTCCTCCTACCAGACTCTTGGTCGCATCCAGGTCCCTCTCCGCAGAACGTACGCTACCTCCGTCGGCGCCGCGGAGCTCAAATTCGGACAGCCGTTGCACGAAACTCACCCTCACCTTTTGGAACCTGGAGAGCGTAAGTGATAGTTCCGTCGCTGTTTCAATATTTCCATAATATTCTGGAGACTGATTGATTGTTTGTTTGTTCAATAGTGACCCCCGGAGTCACGGCCCTTGAATATGCCCTGCGCCGATCGCGACTCGCCAACAAGCTCCCCGAGGGAGCAGTCGCTATTCTCGCGGCCTCCGAAGTGAAGTACCGTGCGCCTGGTATCTTTCATGAGTACCGTCAAGAGTCCAACTTCTTCTATTTGACTGGTAGGTTGACGGACAATTGGCTTGCCACGGAACACATCGCTGATCATACGATTCTGGATCTTGATAGGTTTCAACGAACCGAATGCGCTGGCAGTCATCGGGAACGACGGGTCTGGTGACAACCATATATTCCACCTCTATGTCCGGGAAAAGGATCCTAAGGCGGAATTGTGGGATGGTGCGCGCTCTGGCACCCAGGCCGCTATGGACGTCTTCAACGCCGATGAAGTACGTTTAAACTGCCTTGGCATGATATATGGGATCTGAGACTGACACCATTGCTTTTAGACAGGTAACATTGAAGATATTGGAAATATTCTTCCCAAGATCATTGCCAAAGCCACAGAGGTTTACTCCGATATCCCCGCCTTCGATGGATCCAGATCAACACTGCACCGATACCTATATGGCCCGACCGTTGCGTCAGAGAAGCTGAAGAAATTCGTCGACCATCGCAAAGTTAAATCGTTGAAGCCCTTACTTAACGAGATGAGAGTATTCAAGACCGAGGCGGAAGTTATGCACCTGCGCCGGTTGGGACAAGCTTCCGGGAGAGCTTTTACCGAAGCCATGCGCCAAACATTCACCAAGGAGAAAGACTTGGCCTCGTTCTTGGAGTATCAATTCAAAGTCAATGGCTGTGATGGCAGTGCCTTTGTTCCCGTTGTTGCGGGTGGCCAGGTAAGATATTATATACCCACCAGCATTCAGAACCTGGGCTGACCAGCATAGAACGCACTGAGCATCCATTACACAAGAAATGACGACGTTCTAAGGTATGTCAAATTCCCACCCACAAGGTGATTCGCAACTTACGGCCTTCGACAGAGATGGAGACTTGGTTCTTACAGATGGCGGCGGTGTAAGTCTCTCTCATATCTTCATATATTCATCTTCAGATGCTCATAAAAACATAGGAGCTCGGAGGTTACATTTCTGATATTACAAGAACTTGGCCGGTCAATGGCAAGTTCTCCGATCCCCAGCGGGATCTATACAACGCCGTGCTGAATGTCCACCGAACTTGCTTGGCTCTCTGTCGCGAGAATGCCAACCTGTCCCTCGATAAGTTGCACAATATTGCCGAGAATGGATTGAAGGACCAACTCAAGCAGCTTGGCTTCGATCTTTCTGGAAGTGTATGTACCGAGAGTTTCCGTGTCGATTGTAGACGTTTTGCTGACCTCTACCAGGCAATGAACGTATTATTCCCACACCACCTTGGTCACTATATTGGCCTGGATGTTCACGATTGTCCTGGGTATTCTAGAGGGTACAATTTGAAGGCTGGCCAATGTATCACTATTGAACCGTGCGTCACCCCACTCTGTCGCTATACCTTGGCATGGACTAACTTAAAAATAGTGGTATCTATGTTCCTGACGATGAGCGATGGCCCGCTCACTTCCGGGGCATTGGAATCCGTATTGAAGACAGTGTCTGCGTGGGTGATGAGCATCCGATTGTTTTGTCCCCTGAAGCCGTCAAGGAGGTGAGTTCTATAGCTGTATTCCGACTTCAACGAGATTCTGACTTAATCTATAGGTTGATGATATCGAAGCACTCCGTAGTTAAATCGATCACCATATGTATACTAGTTGACAGATACCCTCCAAATCCATGTATAATACATCTTTATCATAAGTTACCGAATGTTACGTTGACCCGCTAGACCTAAAGTTTGTGGTGGCTGGTTGGGGGCTGGCAAAGACGTAAAGCTGGGAATTACAATCAAAGAATTTCGAGCTGAAAAGGGGAAAAGAAAGATTGAATTAAAGATCCAATCAGAAGAAAATGATCGGTGAAAGAAAATATAAAATATAAGCATATCTGGCACGTCGCGTTTAAAGGAATGTAGTTGTTGATGTTCATGCTTCGCGCGACGCTGTTGGTTGTCCGGCGCACGCTCAAAACAAACGGAGGCTCCACACCACACGACTTTGCCCTTCAATCCTGTTGTCCCTTTCCTTTTACCCCAAGCTTTCTTGCCACCAACCACCCCCAATCATCCTCAGGAGTTTGGATTGCTTTCCTTTTTCAACTTGACCTGACTGTCCCTTTGTGTTACCATGTTCTTGCTTTGACCTCATTCGAGCCCTGCAAAGACGTGTAGCACGTCGCGTGCTCGACCTCGAATACCCCTCCTCGACGACCGGTTATTCCACCATAACACAAGCTCTTGACGCGTTCAACTCCAGCAAACGTGTGACCACATGGCTGCTGTCTTCGTACCGCCGTCGCCCCAGACCTCTATGAACATGTCGACCCGTCGTCCACTCGCCAACGTGCCGAATGCAACCAATTCCCCTCACAGGACCGGACTCGTGCCGGCCAAACGAGTTCGGTCCAATCAGCTCGAGACGTCTTACGGCCAGCCACCCCCGAAGAAGCAGGTGATGGAAGCGGCGGAAAACGGTGCTCGATCACCTACACAAAACCGATCGTCGGTAGCTCAGGGAACCGACTCGAAGCTCTTTGCCAGACGGCCTAACAATGCCAATCCAAGTGCTTTCGAGAAGAAGCTTGTTGCTGCTCGCGACAAGGAACGCCAGCCACAAGTAAAAAGCGTGAAGGGCGAGAAGCCATCTGCTGATACCTTGGATACCATTCGTCAATGGCAACGCCACTACCGCAAGGCTTTCCCGCAGTTTGTTTTCTACTTCGATAGTATTCCTGACGATGTTCGCCGCAAGTTTTCTCGTCAGGTCATTGCCCTTGGAGCTGTAAGTTTCACCTATCGACTGTTGTTTTGTTTCGACCTGAGCATTCTGGGCAATTTGTGTTTATGGTCATAATCATCGTGTATTCACCGAATAATGCTAACTTTTGCATTATAGCGCGAGGAGAAATTCTTCTCTCGTCTAGTTACTCACGTTGTCACATCGCGTCCTATCCCTGCTGGAGTTCCTGCCACAAGTCCGACCGAATTGGAGGCCCCCAATGGCGCCAACGGCGATGCTCATGTGCAAACTGTCAACCCTTCATTACTTGAGAAGAACACTAATTCACACCTTTCGAAACATGATGCCCGTCACGACCAAGGAAGCATGGATGTCCTTCAACGAGCTCGGCAGATGAACATGAAAATATGGGCCTTGGAGAAGCTACAACGCATGATCACCACGATCAATGATGACGATATCGGTGGCCAGAATAACGATGCTGTCAGAAGCAAGAACGCAGATCCAACTAAATCCAAAGGTTGGGCTGGGCTAACTCCCCTTGATCGCGCCCTCATGCAAGAGCGGTTGAACGGACCTTCGGATCGTGACCTGTTCTCATCGATGGAGATGATTGTCTTCAAGGGCCCCTTCCTCTACATCCACGACATGAATGAAAAGACGAAGCCTGTCATGGTTCGAGAATATCCTCGAGTTACCAAACGTCAGGACGGAGCTTGGCCACAGTTCAGAAGCGCCCCGTTGGGCAAATGCCCCTTCGTTGATGAACCTCCAAGCAGAAAGGAATACGACAGACACCGCATGCGTCAAGCACAGAAAGAGAAGAAGGCGTCAGCAGCCAAGGCTGAGCCTCGTGCGAAGGTTTCCCAGACCGCTGTGGAACAGAAGCCCGATACCAAAGTCGACGCAGAACCCACCAAGACTAAGCGTGACGAGGATAAAGAATCTTCAATGAAAGCGGAGATCCCTTCAAAGCCTTTGCTAGACGAGATCCACGAACGCAAAAGCTCAGAAAGCTTCATTCCACCACACTTCCCCCGGTCTGGCCCCTTTTATACTGGTCGCGAACCTGCAGCGTCCGGTGTACAGCCATCTAACGTCACATCCGCCATTCGATCTCAAATGATCTCATCCACTGCCGCTGCCCCAGGCGCAAAAGCAGGTCTGAGCAAAGAGGTCCATGGCTTGAAGAGAAAGGTCCTTGAGAGGGGCACAGGCAGCATTGCAAACGGGAACGGATCTATGGCTGCCCCCGAACGCCCCAATGGATTGGCGATGCATCTCAAATCTCAACACAACCACAATGCCAAATCGAAGGCACCAGCGACTCGTCACACTCCAGAGGAAGACTCTCATCCAGGAGAAAGTGCCGGCATGAAACGCCGTCGGGCTGACAGCCGCGAAAGCGAACCGAAGAAACCTGAACGGCGCAGGGATCCGAAGCCAGGGTACTGCGAAAACTGCAGGGACAAATTCGACGACTTTGAGGAGCATACCTTGACACGAAAGCACCGCCGATTCGCCCAAAACGCCGCTAATTGGGCAGACCTGGACGCACTGCTTTTCGAGATCCAACGACCTCTCAAAGAAGAGTACGGATATGATAGGTGATTCGGACAAGCAATTGACCATCATGACTCCTGCAGTCGTGGTCTTGTTTTGTCTCGACTTTGCCTTTCTTTTACTCCTATCTTCGGCCTTCATGGTATCTTGTTACATTCCCCGCCTCGTTGATGATCATCTCTCGCCATTGGAATCGATGCACCTTGGCCTGTTCGCACTACCAATACCCAGCATCGACACATTTGCATAATGTGGAGTTTTATTTTTCTTTCCGTCGCATTGGCAGTGCAGCAAATTCATGGCACCTGAACCGAGCTTGCCGCCTGCTTGACCTTCATTGACCGAGGTCGTCCGCTCGTTACGATAACATCTCATTCTCGCTTCACTGTATTTGTATCTCACATTTGTATCAGCAATTTTTAACCGAAAACCCCGATTACGTGCCATGTGTCACCAGGCAAGGGCAATTTCTCAACGACCCATTTCTTTTCGAGTTCGACAGCCAGTGGAGCGTGCCCCCTCATGCCTTGAATGATTCTGCTTTTTCTTTTCTTTTTCTCATTAACTTTCTGGAGGACGGCGAGTGAGTGGTGGTTTCTTGGTTGTACACAGCTGGTATAGCCAGCCGAGCATGGGAGGCTCAACTTATTGCATTGCGAGGTATTGCATCTTGCATCTTGCATCTTGCATCGTCTTTACATGGTCACATCTCTCAGCAGAAGCCTAAGGGTTTAATTGTTCGTTCATCTACTGTTTGTTGTTACTGTGTTGCTTTCATTCGAAGAAGCCCCTTTTCGGTGGCTCATACACCACTTGGGTGGCATAGCCGCTTGATTTTTAGCTTTGCAGTACTATTGAAATACTGAATGAAATAAACATGGATCACCATTGGTCTACATTAACTATTCTCTGCTTATTCTTGAAATGATAGTCTTATGCACACTTGCGGGCAGTCTGCCACTAGATGTCTACAACTCTGGAAGGTCCACTCCGACCAAACATGGAATGAAATTAGACTTCATTAATTCCGCAAGGGCTCCGCAGTCATCCCTTGCATAAACGTGGGCTTGCCTCACTACCTATGCATGCCCTTGATGTACTTGGTGTACAATGAGAGTCTCTTGCATACGCCAATACTATGTACATATCCAAGTAGTCACTCTACTTTTTATGCTTCAATTCCTCTTTTTCATCATAAAATCTAATCATCCACGAACAAAACCCCACAGCAGTGGCAGTAACGCCCAAAATCAAACAATAAATAGGATACGCAAGAGAGTACCCGTATTCCAACACTCCACACAAGAAAATCGGCGGTCCAAGCGTCCAGCAGGTCCAAATCAAAACATCAATCACCTTCATAGAAGGTTGACGAGCAGTACGGATAGATACTAAAACAGCCATCACAATGGAGATAATCATCAACCACCAACTCAGCGTCCCAAGCTGCGAAGTACGCCATTGGTTCCAGCACTCCTCCTGCACGCTTCGCTGGAGAGCAGGACCTACTGTTGCTCCGAAGATCTTACTGAATCTGTGGGTCCTGATGGCAGTCTCACGGAAGTCGACCCCGCGACCTAGTTGCCATAGACTGGCGATGCGGTCGGCGAATTCTGCGGTCGTGTCGTGTTTGGTTATCAGGTGGTTCACTAGGTATTGGCGGACTTGACGGGGCCCTGCGTCATCGGGTGGAAAGGTTGGTAAGGACATTAGGGTTACCGGGAGGATATTCATGGAGGGATGAGAAGGTTATTTTTCTTTCAAGTTGTTCCAAGTTTCATGTTTCAAGTTTCTTTTGAGGATTTTGGCGACTTTGGCCCCCAGTCAGGTGCCAGCCTGATGATCACTGAGCCTTATATAATCGCCCTAATTGGGCGCGATCTTTTCACGCTTGATGGTACAGGAAAAACTTGCTGCCTTGACTTTTGAATGCCTTTGATCACATATGCAAATCCGGCACTTGAGAGATACTTCCTCGGTGCGTCGTAATCAAGCAGAAAACTTCCGGTGGTTATTCTAGGTCCTGGTAGGAGGTGAACAAAGCTATCCACTGCTCGGAGCTCTGCCCTTATACGTCCCTGGTATTAGGTGAGCTTTACTTTTCACTGCAGCAGGTTGATTTTGAATAGCTTGAAACTTGCGGCTGCTGTATGATTCACCATAGATAATTCTTTCCAAGCCTTTTGATCCACTCTGCAGCCGCATATAAACTTTGAAGGCTCTAAAAGTAGCAATGATGGCCGGCGTATCCATATGTTGGCCTTCTATTGGACACAGCTTATTGTGGCTGCCGGCGGTTCGTTCTTGTGGCATCAGGGGCCACAGTAAGCGGACGCTAGTTAAAATGAGTTGTGGAAACCAGTGAGGCAATCTTACCTTTTAACACACAGTCAATGCTAGCTACATAAGCACTTATCACGACCTGCAACACTAGCGTTTGCCCCAGGATTCGTTTCATAAAAACCAAAAAATCTACCTAACCAATTGAGTTTCGCAGTGCTGAATTTGAAGTTGTTTAGAACGGTATACATTACAAGTGTAATACCTGAGGCCTATTTCTACTTCAAAGTTAGGGGGCCAAGAACCATTATTTCTAAGGGAGAGCATGCCCTAAAAACCCTATTTAATGGGATCAAGAGCAGGTCTGATCATCTTCGAGGAATTTTGAGTTCCATACCCTCGACTGGGCTCAATCCATCAAAGTGTCTAGTGGTGCCTTTGACTCGACGTACTACTACCGCTTCTCCAATACTGCGGTTGGAGATAACGTAACACTTGCAGTCGGCGAAGCAAACGATCCCCCTAATACTCCAGCACTAGATGCCATTCGCAGTTTCACATCAGAAAACTGGCAGATATTTTATGATGAGGGCATCTACTTCATTCGCAACTGGGATTATGGAGCGACATACCAACTAGGCCTCACGGCAGATGAGCGCACCACGCCACAACTACTCGCCACTGGAGCAGGTATCGGGATGCAGTGGAACTTGTCAAAGGGAGATAATGGATGGCTTATGTACAACATGTTACTGGGAACGGACAACATGCTCGGGGTGGACATGAGCGCTTTGAATCACACAATACCAGTGATGAATACAGACACGACAGGAGCGCAATGGTCGATTGATATCAATACCTCTGCGGGGAAAATCACCAATGAGACTATGTTGGAAGTTTTCTCTTCCATTCCTGTATGTTTGTACTTATTCTTCTTTTCATCGTGCCATCTATTGACGACTCAATGTTTGATAGGCAGCGACAACTACACTACCCGCCACCACTTCCACAACGTCGACAACAATACCAACATCAACATCATCAAATGTCGCATCGACCACGAAAAGCAAGGGTACTTCTTCAAGCAACAAGCTAAGCTCGGGCGCGATCGCCGGGATAGTAGTGGGCTGCGTTGCAGGCATTGCCCTTATCCTCGTGGTTTGGTTCATCATCCGCCGACTACGGCCTCGATCAACACAGCTACTGGGTGCTGGTAAAGATGAGCCTTCCCAGTTTGATAGAACCCGCAAAACTACTGAGCTTCCGGGCAATGTGTTTTCTGCCGAGGCACCAACTAATAAGGTTGTGAATGAGTTGCCAGGAGAGACAACAAGATGATATTGGTCATGGTCACGCGACATCTAATAATGTAAAAATAATATAGTAATAGAGCCCAGTCTCATGCAAAGTTGTTCTTGCATATAAGCCAGCGCCTGATACTGGTGAATATAAGTGAATCCATGATACATCTATCCACTTGGGCAGAAATGCACACTCGTGACATCCGGGTTCCATGGTTCCGATCTCCGGATTGCGATAACGGCTGAGTCATCGGGCCATCATTGTCCCCCTCTTCCTTTCTCTCTTTCTCCTGCTCTCTGCTTCAGACTGTTCTTAGTTTCATTATTCACTTCCTTATCAAAAGCTTGAACTGCTGGATATCGGTCGTAGGATTATTTCTGCCTACGCGAACCCTCTACTCCCAGATCCTTCCCCGCCATTTACTTCCCCGCTCCGAACGGGGGGTAATTACTCGGTGACCTCATCAACAGCTTTGAACCAGGTCCTCTAAAACCAACTGCATACAAATTACGTGGTGAAGTCTCAAGTGACATATTCACGGAAATCTACAACTCGCCACCATGAGTAGCCCGAAGAGAAGAATTGAGACCGATGTAAGTGCCCCTCACGACTGATGGAGAAAGCTATCGAGGTCCCCGCAATTGCTAACGAGTGATTTTTTATTGTAACAGGTCATGAAGTATGAAAGCCATGAAGATTTGAAGCCCCGGGAGACATACTGACCAGTCTTAGGATGTATGCGAACCGAACTCCGCTCCCCGTCCAAACTACTTCCCGTCCGATCTTAGCAGAGGATACTCCAAGTCTCATTCTGGGAAATTGGGCCGCAAAACTGAGTCTGACAAGTTTAATAGGTTGATGAGTGACTATGAAGTAACTCTGGTGAATGACAACAGTACGTTCTGCCACGCTTTGAGCGAACCCTAACCATAGATACTGACAGAAGTCTAGTGTGCGTAACCCAGCCAGCGCGATCAACCCCGAACCAACACTTTGAACCATCTGACTCCTATAATTCATTTTAGGCAAGAGTTCTATGTTCGCTTCAAGGGACCAGAAGAGAGTATGTCTGCCCTTGTATATGAAATGTCTATGTGTTCCGTTATTAACATCGCCCAGCACCGTTCACGGGGGTCACTGGAAGATTCATGTCGAACTGCCAGACCAGTATCCCTACAAGAGCCCCAGCATTGGATTCGTTAACCGTATTTTCCACCCCAACATCGATGAGCTGTAAGTCTCCTGAGCCACTTGGACTTTCTCACTGCTCTGGTATTGATTATCTTCTAATTTAGGTCCGGATCGGTTTGCCTGGATGTTATCAACCAAACATGGTCTCCTATGTATGACATGCTCAACATCTTCGAAGTCTTCCTCCCTCAGCTCCTGCGATATCCCAACCCATCCGACCCGCTCAATGGTGAAGCGGCAGCTTTGATGATGCGAGAGCCCAAGGCCTACGAGGCCAAAGTCAAGGGTACGTACCCATGACTGTTAGATCCAGCCACATAACTTACACTTCACAGAATATGTCTCAAAGTATGCCAGTAAAGAAGCTGTCGATGAGGCAGGAGAGGATACCGAGTCTGAAGATGAGCTCAGCTCCGCTGGGAGCTATGAATCCGACGGGGAGGAAGAACCAGCCGGAGCAATGGACGACGTCTAATTGACGTTTCTTTGCCCTGACGTTCTTAATCCGTCTCAATTTGAGACTGGATCTGCACAAACCCATTGCATCCTTCCCATTCTTTATCATCATCTTCACTCATCGGACCAGAGCCAGCGGGCGTTTCCAAGGTTGATATTACGGTATTTATTTTTTATTCTGGCGGTTTTCTTTTTCTCGGACTGCATGACTGCACCTGAACATTTCCATTTCGCGGATGGAGTCGGGGTAGGACTGGTGTGAGATATCCACAGTGGACGGAGCAGCATTAGTTACGGTTCCCTAGTTCATTCAACTGTTAATCCAACATACTTTTCTACAAAAGGCCTCATTGTATAATGGATCTACATGCAGGTCTGGACACTATCTGAGGTGGTGTGAACACGGCTCTGTGGGCGTATTTGAATATACCGGATTCGCCTGTGATTTTGAAATGAACTTGCACCTCTGCATAAGTCAAAGCAGCCAGTTTGGTCCAGGAAAGCGAAAGACATCTATACAGACAGCTCTTAATCCCAAGAAGACTAACATCACTCTGAAATAGGATGAAAAGACCATTTGTGGTATAATAAAGTCAGCCATACGATTCAGAAACCCAAATAGGCAATAATGCTTATCGGCCAAGATCTTACTACACTTAACCTATCTATTGCATATCACAAATCACGAATTTGAGATTAAGGATTGAAATAGATAAGAAAGAGTGAAATATCTATGGGTATAAAGACGCGAGATTGGCTCAGCGTAAAGGTCATTGCAAATCGTCAGAAAGAAAAAGAGAAAAAAAGAGCGAATATAAGAACCAAAAACTCAAAGATACTGAAGAATCAAAACGGCAATTTTGTGCCCTGGAAATAAATGTCAGCCCATGATGACCTGCTCACCCGCTTCATTTTCAGGTCAGGAACATACCAAAAATCAGAAAGAATAAACTAGTTGCAACTTTTGAATATTGCGCTCCGATGGCAAGGAGAAAGGTCAACCCAAGTGACCAGATAGAAAAGCGACCCAGCTGTGGGATTTGCTGGGCTTTCGTAGATGCTTGTTGAATAGTGGCTTGCAGGTTTGCTGCAGTTATAAAGGCTTTGTCTAGCAAAGCCTGAGAGAATTGTGCGGTGACTTGCAATTCCCGATGTGCTCGAGACTGGGCAGCGAGTGCTTCAGCTTGTTGAAATTGAGCCATCTGTAGCTCGTTTGCCTTGCTTGTTGACTTTTCGACCAGGTCTCCCATGGTCTTCAGTCTCTATTGAGAGTTAGGGGCCGTAAATGAGATACTTAGAATTCGAAATCACCTCGGCAAGTTCCGTTTCGTGTTCAAGAACACGGATCAGTCGACTCGTAAGCCATTCCTGTTAATGTTAGCTATGGCTTTGCCTGGGAATTGAAACTTATGGACTTACCAGTGATGCGTCGAGATCAGTCATTTTTTGAGAAACTCTTTGCAAGTCTGCACCCACAAGAGACTCCAAGGAAAGGTGCAGATCTGAGGCGAGACCTCGGTATATCACAGCATGTTGCTCAAAAGCCTGAAGTGACTGACCACTTCTCAAGATTGAGTCTTCATGCGCTGCTTCAAGGGCCATTTGGAGAGCTATAACCTTGCCAGATACGTTCGTGATGTTCTGGGCCAAAGTTAGCATTGAAAACCACAAAATTCCAAGTAATATCTACCAACCCTCTCAAGGCTCGTTGTTTCAGTCTGTACTCTCCTCAGAGAAGAAGTGACTGTATTCACCACCGTACCGATCCCGGCTTCAACTTCATGCATAAGCCTTCCGAAGATGCGTTGAAAAGCCGATTCATTTTGTTCCAGATCGACCAAAAGCTTGTCCTGCAAGGCCTGTACAACTTGGAAGAACTCTTTGTTTCTGGCGGAATCCAGGGCGGCTTTTTTAAGCGCAAGCTGAAGCCCTTCATTAAGTTTGACATTGCTGTCCACGATAGAGCGATGGAGATTGAGCAGCTCATCTTTCTCGGTTTCCGTCCTCGCAGCTTGGCAAATCAACATAGCGTTTTGCCGGTTGTTACTATATGAAATCCACCACTGAGGTCGTGACTCGAGGGTTCTGAGACATAGTTCGAGCACTTCTTTGGGATACTCAGTCGCACCAGAGTCTGTTTGCTTAGCCTTCACCATAAAGTTGAATCGAAGTTTTGCCTCAACTGGAGCAACAGTCAAAGGAAGACATTGCGTGGGGGTTGTAGAGCCTGCCCCTTCGATCTCGCAAATAGCAAGGCGTGCAGCGTATATCGACCTTGTCTGGTCTAAAACCTCATACTGTTCACGTGTTTTGGCCTCTTGTCCTCCCATCTCTTGACATGACGTGACCAGCTTGGTGGCTGCGATGCGGTGACAAGATGGTGATGATTTCATCGACTCTAAGATCTGAACGGCCTGGGCGAATATGCCATCTTCTTGTGAGGTATTGGTTTCTAGATGAGTGTCTGCGTGGTTTCTGTTCTGAATCGAGGCGAAAGCGGCCGAGCCTTTGTCTATCAGTAATGGGGCCAATAAACGCGTCAAATGCTATTTACCCGCATCAGAAATATCAAGCAATCCGGCACTGGCGATGCCTTGAATGACAAGGAAGAATACCATTTGAAGTATGCTGAGTGTCATCTTCATTTCCTTGATCTCGCAGACCTCTGAGAGTCGGGACTCGGTAGTATAGATAGACGCGGGCGTTACCGGGGTATATTAACGAAGGCGCACAGTTTGAGGGTAGAGAGGAAGGGATAGGAAGAGGTGTCAGTTGAGTTTTAGATTATCCAGTTCTGGTACTGAATGGTTGGCGCTCGAGGTGAGAAGTGAGACTTTGGATAGAAGAAATTCCAGTCACGTCCTTTGGATATCAAGGCCTTGACAGAACTCTTTGACATCAACCCTTAAGGCAAATAATTCTATGTAGTTTGAAATCACATTCATGCCATGAAGATAGCTTGTACAATCATCTTATCATGCACTACGTGATGTAAATGCATAGCGTCAAAAGACCATTATTCTTTTGTTCTGGTATACTTGATGGCAGTTCAATGTATGTCATGATTAAACAGGACATTCAATCCAAACCAATTCAGCCCTTCTAGCACATCTGAAGCCCGTCAGATGTTGTGTAATGGGATAAATTGGGGAAAGTGTACCCGATGTGGTACCTTTCGCATGGAGATCGATCGGAAATCCGCTCAATGGCGCAACATGGCTTCTGCTCCGAGCTGAGCTCACGGGTATCTTTGTTAGCGTAGAGTAATAAAAGGCTAATCCTGCTATACCAGAAGCCTCTTTTGAGTATATTGAAAATAGCTTTCTCTGGTGTTTACTTAATTCTTCAAGGTAGATGAAGTATACTCCGTCTCCGCCATATAAATCACGTGCACGCTAACCCAATCCAGACCTCCATTTTACTGACAAAATCATCGTCCGCCGCAACTCCGAAATCAACAACCAAATCATCATGTCGTGTCTACCCCAACGCTGCGCCCGGCAGCTCCTCCGTGAGCCCTTCCAGCGCGGCTCATTACCTCTCTTCCTCACCCCCCGCGTTCTCCCCTTCGCGCGCCCAATTCTCAACCACCTCCCCGGCGCAATCCCGTATCGGAGGTTCTGCCATCTCCGTTCCTCCCGAGGTCTCATTGACCCTTATTGACCTGCCCAAGTCCCTGACCCAGGGCCGCGGAAAGGATGTTCCTAAGTTTGCTGCGCAGATCAAGGGGCCTAAGGGTATGTTGCCGCTTCAATGGCTGTTGGATGACGCTTGCTAATAGTGTTTTGGTTTAAGGCGAGATGACCCTTAACCTTCCTTCTTTCTTGACTGTGAACCATGATGCTACTACCCAGAAGGCTACGCTTTCTGTTATGGATCCGGAGGTGCCTCAGCAGCGTGCTATGTGGGGTATGTGCTTACTCTCTCGGGTCTAATCTTGACCTTGATTTCTTGACCTTGATTTCGTTTTGTTCGTCCATCTAACGGTTTGCTTTCTGTTATAGGTACTGCTCGCGCTCTGCTCCAAAATCACATCACCGGTGTCTCAGAAGGCCACATCTGTATTCTGTCTATGGTCGGTGTCGGTTACCGTGCCACCATCGAAAACACCGCAACCACCGTCTCCGCGACCTACCCCGGCCAGAAGTTCGTCTCTCTCAAGGTTGGATTCTCTCACCCCATTGAGCTGGGTATCCCCGAGGGCGTCCAGGCCAGCACACCGCAACCGACCCGTATCCTGCTCGAGAGTGTCGACAAGCGCAAGGTGACGCAGTTTGCAGCAGAGATCCGGGAGTGGAGACGACCGGAGCCGTACAAGGGCAAGGGTATCTTTGTCAACGGCGAGACGATTAAGCTTAAGGCTAAGAAGATCAAATAATCTGTGGGCGCACGCGGCATTGTGGTTTTGTTTCTTTGGAACATTGCATTTTTTGGTTCCCCTGTATTCTTATACTCTATCCTCTGTTCTTATATTTTCTCAATATGTACTTTTTTGGACCAAAGATATTCCCGTTCCACACAATTCGTAAGTGGTATCATAGATGAATGATCCTCGCAATGAAGCTCGACCAATTCGTTCAATCCAACAAAATTACAGCTTCAGCACCGACTTGACGGCATCAATGACCTGACCGTGGACGGCCTTAGGGGCAGCGACAACACCCTTGTTGGCAGCCAGGGTCCGGCCCTTGCTGAAGTCCAAGCGGTTGCCGTAGATGTCAGAGACCTGACCACCGGCCTCACGGACAATGATGTCACCAGCAGCGTGATCCCAGATCTTCTCCTGGTAGTCCTTCTTCACGGGCAGACGGAGGTAGATGTCACCAGCACCACGGGCAATGGAGCAGTACTTGGCCTGCGAGTCCAGACGCACGCTCGGAGCGGTGATACCCAGGAGGCCAGCGACGGCGGCGTTATCACCCTGAGCGGAGTGGGCAGCCTCGACACCCTCACAGAAGACGGCCTGCGCGATATCGGGGACGGGGCGCATGGAGATGGACTTGCTGGTAGCAAGAGCACCGCTGCCGAGAGGACGGCTGGTAGCGCCCTCACCCAGAACAGCGGAGAAGAGGACACCGTTAGCAGACGAATCGGCCTGCTGGGCACCAGTGCTAGCATCAATGGTGGCGGCATCGTCAACGGGCAGGTTGGGGGTACCAATGGCACCGACCTTGACGTCGCCGTCGACGATCAGACCAAGGCAGACGGCGTACTGGCCACCACGGAGGAAACCCTTAGTGCCGTCAATGGGGTCAAGAGCCCAGATACGACCGGAAGCACCACCGGCGCTGTTACCCTGGTCGATGATCTTGAGCATCTCCTCCTCGCTAGCAAGGGGACCGCCGAGGATGCTGTCACTCTCAGCGTCATCGAGCTTAATGTCCTTAACCAGACGCCAGATCTCGGCACTCAGAGCCTTATCCTCGTACAGCTCCCGGGACTCCTCCTCGGCGACGATCTCATCGTTAGGGAAGTTCTTGCGGATGGCCTGGATGATCAGGGCTTGGGCGCCGAAGTCGCCGATGGTGACGGGGGACTTGTCATCCTTGGAGACGGTACCCTTGGCCTTCTCGAAGAAGACTTTCTGGGTGAGGAGGGAGGCACGCTGGACGGCCAGCTCGGCGATGTAGCGTTCTTGTGTGTAGGACATGATTGCGGTGTGTTGGGAGGAAGAAGAAGCAAAGGAGGGGAAGAGGAGGGAGAGACGGGAGCGGGTCTTGAGGGCCACGCTGAGAGCCAGAATGAGGGTGGAGCAGATCAGAAAGCGGGACAGGACGCGCGCCAAATAAGATCGGGACGAGGAAGATGTTGGAATCATAAGTTGTGACAATTGGGTAAATTAAGCTGAATTTAGAGTCGGAATTACTTCGTATCGTTAAAATCTCGTATTCTCTTATCCCGACGTGCCTATACAACCCCGCCCTAGTCCTAATCGAGGCACATAGAGATTTACATTTACATGAAGATCATAAGGAATAGAAAAATTAATATGAAATGCATGAAAATTCCAAAATATGGAAAGGACAAGTGTGTGCTTTGCAAATTTGGGCAGCGATCTTCCAATTCCTATGTCCTATTAATTGGTCCCCTGAAACCCACCACATCCACCAACTCAGACGTTGATCTTCCCGATTAGCGCCAAGACTCTCCCCTGCCCCCGACGTCACCATCCTCTTCCTTATCACACTAATCTCCAGGTCTCTGTCTCATTTTTTGATAAGGAAACTACACCTGGGCATCTGCCGGCTTAACTATTGCTTTTTGTGGTATTGTATCGCGCTGACTTGACCTCCTGGATCTCTACAACTCCTGGTGTGCTTTTTTACCCGTGCGGGGTTATACCAAACTGTTGATACCGGCGGGGTTGTGCAGAGGACCATTTTCAAGTCAGTGAATATCCTTAAAACCGAGTCACCGTTGAAAATGCACCAATATACTTATAGTGTGAAACTTGCAGAGATCCCGGATTGCTGCCCATCATGTTCCAGTCTTCGGTAAGACCCTAACGTCGCGAAATCGCACGATAAGTGTATCGTGTGACCACGAAACTCATATCGTCCCATGATACTACAGAAACCATATTCGGCCGTGACCGTGCAAATTGAGGTCCTTACAAGCGAAACATATGAAGTGGAAGACTCTAGCGGTATCGTCGATTTGATCGAGGTGATCCGCATCCAGGCCAGCGGACCAACGGAAGCGAGTCGCGCACTGCGCAAGAAGCTGTAAGGCAGCGAAAATATCACCACACCACGACGCTGGGCTGATCTGATCAAACAGAAAATATGGAAACCTCCATCGACAGCTCCGCGCCCTCGTTATCCTTGACTTCCTGATCCAAAACGCAGGCGAACGATTCCTGCGCGGATTCGCCGACGAACCCCTCCTTGAACGACTGCGCATCGCAGGAACAGATCCTGTCTCCGATCCACTCGTTAAGCAAAAATGCAAAGTCCTCTTTGGACAATGGGCTGCGACATACAAGGATACGCCTGGTATGGACAAGATCACCGCTCTATACAGACAGCTGCCGAAACGGAAGCAGCCCGCCACGCAGGCCAAGGCGAAGGTCCTGCGGGAAGGGTCATCGAACCCGAATGAACCAGTAATGGGGCATACGGTTTCTGTGTCAGCAGGAAATGGACCTTCTACGACGCTGAGTAGTCCGAAGCACAAGAGCAAACCGAAGAAGGACAAGAAGGAGAAGAAACTTTCGATTAGTGCCGGCAGGAGTTTCAATCTGGAGCGAGAGCGGCCAGAGATCGTGCAGACACTTGCATCGGCTTCTGTTGCGAGTACAAATCTGTTGAATGCGCTGAAGCTTGTGAATCGTGAGACGACACGGGTTAGCGAGGATGCGGAGTGCATCAATCGGTTTGAGAAGTGTAAGAAGCTTCGACACGGCATTTTGCGGTATATTCAGCATATCGAGAGTGAGGAGTTCTTGGGTGGTTTGATTCATGCCAATGAAGAGCTTGTTACGGCCTTGATGGCGTTCGAGGTGTTAGACAAGAGTGTCGACTATGACAGTGACAGTGAAGATGAAGTTCTGGGTGGAAACTGGCGGTCAAGAGCCGAAATAGACGATGAGATGAACCAGGGTTTCAGTGGATTGAGCGTTGGTCCGCCTAAGCCGCCTCGTCCGACTGCTTTGCCTGCATTACAGGATCTTGAGAGTGAAAGTGAGGAATCAGAAGAAGATGATGAGGATAATCCTTTCGGAGATCGTAATGCGATCAAGACTCCTGCAGTTGAGAAGAAGGGCTATACTTTGTATGTTGCCCTACTGTATCTGTCCCTGAAAACGTTACTAACAACTCCCACAGCAAAGAAGTATAGGCGTACAGCATCCAGTTGAATTATGATTAGCAGCACGAACTAGCTTGGTAGCCTCCGAGAAAGTTGTCTTAGCTGTACTTTAGCAGAAGGATCAATGCATAGGTAATGCATAGGTTATAATGTCTATAGGCTAAATCGACCTGGCATTCTCCATGCTACGATGTGTAGAGAACGACTACATTTATCAGGCTCCAAGATGGCAACGTCAACCATAATGATAAATCCCTCAAATCAATGACATTGATCCCCAACTGGAACCCATTTTAGGTAAATGCCTCCGACTTGAAGGTGAAACAAAACCAGACGCGCAAGAGAAATGGCTGCCTCGGGCTCCACAAGTGCATCCTTCGGCCCCCGAAATCCCCAAACGCCGACATAAGCCCAAGAATATAAACAGCAACCAAAAAGACCCTGAGACATCCTCTTGGGACAGAACATAGAGCACCATCGATCCTAATACCCATCTTCCCTATCAAATACCACAATGCCAGTCACCGAAATTGCCCTCCTTCGCCTCAGAGCCGAAGAACCTTCCCCCATAACAAAGACGAATCTCATCCAGGCTCAGCATGCGCAAAGCGAGTTCTCAAAGTACCCGGCGCGCTTCTTCCGCCAGATAGAGGACCCCCAATGCTTTTATATCACTGGAGGGTGGGAATCTGTTGCTGTCCATACTGGGGACTGGATTACGTCTGAGACGAATCTAGCGAATCTGGGACGGTTGAAGGATGATGTTGATGTTGAGTGGATGTTTCACTTGGAAATGGATGTGAGTTTAGGAAGGGGAAATGGATATCTATTTTGAATTTGGCTTATTATTTCTAGCCTGCTACCTCTACTATCCCATTGGACGCACCTGTCATTGCTATAAGCAGGTATTTTGTTGCGGCAAGTAACAAGGATGAATACGAGGCCATATTCAAAAAGGGATACCTCACCTTGGAGCGTATACGGCGCCATTCTCATACGCTGGTGGGTGGAGGATTGACAAGGAAGGGGAAGATGAGGAATATGTGCTGTTCAGCGGGTGGAACAAGGTGGAGGATCACTTCGGGTTCGCCGAGTCGGATGTGTTCAAGGAGTTTGGAGAGATCAGAAAGGTGCTGAAAGGCGCTGAGATTAAACATGTACGAGTGGAGAAGTGGGAGTGATTCATGATTCATTCTGGATAGATACAGGGAGAAAGGTAGATATGTATTTTCGGGTCCTTGTGGATGCCCGAGCGAATAAATGACAAGGATGAAAATATTCAAATGGGTATTCATGGGTCATCTCATCGTCTGTGTCATAAGTAGAAAGCAAAAGAAGGCAGTCAACCGATTAAAAATAGAGACAAGAAAAGAACAGAAAGACGAAGAACAATAGAATGCGTTCCATCGCCTGCAATGCATGATCAAAACCCGAACCCAAACCTAAACCCAAACCCCGGAGCGTATATTCATAATGCAAGTTAAAGCACCTTTGGCTTCATCCATTCTCTTGTTCCAAGGCCTAGGTTGAGGCCGTTACGTTCCCACCACGCGCGTACGCGGACATCGGCACCGGAGACTGCGTCCTCCAGGGCTTCTTCGATGTCGCAGGTTTTAAACTCGACACGAAGACCGCAGTCTTTCCACCATTGTAGAACATGGTCGTGGCCGTTCTTGGTTGGACCGACGAGTACTTGATTGTCGAAGATCATTTTTGGGCCCTTCAAACGGTACCAGAAATCAAGCACGTGCACATGGCCATGCGTACTGGCAATCCGAGCAACATTTTCGGCGTGGCTGTATGGTATTCCTGATGCATCCCACCATGCTAATGATGCCGTGCGACCAGACTGTGCAGCGAGAAGGACTGATTTCCCAACTTTCATTGCAATAGGCCTGTTGCGTGGAGCGTTGGTAGAGGCTGCTTTCCACCAGTCAAGAACCGCAACCCGGCCCTCAGCACTAGCAGATTCGAGCGCTCGTTCGCTGTATCGAAGTGGTAGTCCTGAATGAAGCCACCAGTCTAGAACATGGATGAACCCAGCTCTGGACGCACCATCCATGGCATCAGCCATGTACTCTTTATTGGGAAGTGCAGGAGCATCGCGCCACCAGGTCAAGACGGTGGGGTTGCCGTAAATTGCAGATGCACGATAAGGAATGTTAGTGAGACGGGATGTCGTCCACAGAAGGTCGAGGTGGTTTTCAGTGAGGTAGGACAGAATATCCGTTCGCGAGAATTTCACGATGAGATGACAGGCAAGGTCTGACAAAGGTTTCCAACGAGGAAGTGCGTCAATGCGCTTTTTTATGGCGGCAAATGAGCCTCGGAGAATTGTGTATTCAAGGGAAGCAGGGGTGGACATTTTCAATAAGTGGCTTTGCCACTCTTGAGGAACAGCAAGATGGGTTGGAATTCCAACGGCTTTGGCGGTTTCCCAATCTCCCAACTGCTCCTCAAAGATATTAAGCCAGATTTCGAACGGAAGGGACTGTGATTTATTTTCGGAAGTTGGCCAGTGAGGCTGCAGATGTTGCAAGGCTGATATAGTGTTGCTGCCAGAATCTGATGATTGGGTCCCTTTCGAAGTTGATTGGGTCGCGGCAGATTTGCCCTTTGTTGAAGATGCAGCAGCCATAGATGCAGCTACCGAAGGTATGTTTAACGTTAGTTGAAGTGTGGTATGTAAGTCTTTCAATCCGTCCCATGGCAAGGTCGTTAAATCCTCAGGCCCGTTTGACTTCCAGAGTACGGGCTTCACGATGTATACCCACGTCCAGTACCGACGGAGTTCGTCTAGCTGTCGGCGAGTCAACGGATTTTCCCATTCTGAAACGGTCATCCCTGGGATGAGAATGACTGGTTTGGTTGAGATCCAGCCACGTAAAAGCGCCAAGGTCAAGGTGTTTGTCAACCCCGCCAGCATAGATCCAAAGGCCCCAGCGTCAATGGGGGCAACAAGCAGCATATCAGCCCACTCGCAGAGCTCAGCAGTCTTTGCTTTAAGCCATTTCCGTGCCCCAGTCTTTTTATCAAAGGTTTGTCCATCCACCGTATCCATGTAATGAGGAATCTTGTTCGTGCCAGTCAGCAGAGCCGAGGGTTCGTCGGTAATCAAGCGCAGCTCGATATATGGGTTCTGAATCAACGACGGAAGCACGGTCTCGGCGAAGGCGCTATCGGTCGATAGGAGTAGCCGGCGACGTCGTGGCGAGGGAGCCACCGTCACGTCGAACATGGGCGGATCGCAGCTAAGGCGATAGCCATCTTTGTTGCCAAATACCGTCTCCTCTCCGTCCACCTCCATTTCACTGGTCCACGGTCCCTTTGCGACCCTGATCGTGTAGATATTGTAGGTTGTCTGATCCGGTTAAAAGCCAACAACCATACGGCAGTGTGGTTCGATAAGAATGGACGAATCGAGGGTCGACACTCGAGATGCGCAGAAAGGTTTTGGTGGTCGGGTATAGATGCAGCAGTTTTCAAGGTGGCGCATCAAAGGGATTTAAAAGGTAGGATCGCCCAGGGCAGTTCTGACGAAAAGCCCGATCGAATGGTCTAAAAACGCTTATCCGGCAGACTCTGTGGTTTGGGGTGGAGATCAGGCAATCGAAGCGGTGACTGGGCCCTCATATGCGATGCACGGGAATATTGGTGTAACCGGCAATCTTGGCTTCTTTATCCGTCTTGTTTTATATGAAGCGGTGTAGCTGTGGAGGTTATTTTCCAATCTGATGAACCTTTCCACTCAATCCCCAGCCGCCACGTCTTGCCACTTGAAGGTGTTGGCTAGTAGCTTCAGTTCTGGCTTCAGCTGTGGAGTAGCACCACAATAACTAAATCAGGCCGAAGACTCCTTTTTCCTGCAGGAAGAACCAGGACTCCCGCCAATCACAAGAAGCATAAAGAGGAACTCCAAGAGGCTAGAGTCATTGGCGGTTAGAGGCGGGCAGCCGTGCAGCATCGTATGACGATGATTGGACACTGCAACGCGAAGGCGGTCAACTCTATGATTATGACTAAGAGAATTAGAGTTGCCGCAGACTAAGTTCAATAACTATACGGGAGTATATCTTGCGCTTATTTAATGGTACTCGATATATAACTTATATTTCAGGTCTCATATATGTACACGTCAAATACCTTGAGTCTATGTGATGATTTTTATTGAGTCAGTTCCTCAGCGCCGAGAGAGATTGTTGTGCAACTTGTGCTCGCGCATGGCTAGACTGGCCAAGGCTCCCAACACAGTCAACCCCAACAAAGTCAAGAAGACTGCCCGCAGAGAATTCATATACGCATCCAGCACACCTGGGATCCAGTCTTGGGGAAGTTCTCTGATCTCATCGATACTGTCTCGCAGCTTTGAAATAAGCTCGGCCGCATGTTTGCGGTCACCAAAGCGAGACCACAACCCAACTTTGAAAGTGTTCTGGAATACGGCCGATGCAATCGTGATTCCAACCGTACTGCCTGTGCTACGGAAAGCATACGATGCCGATGTAACCACCGCATGATGCTCATGATCCACGGCAGAGATAAGAGCAACGAGCGTAATGGTGAGCATACTGCCATACGAGGCTCCGAGTAGGAAGAAGTAGAGGAAAGGGAGCCATGAAGGGGTGGAGAAGTTCAAGGTACAGACCAACCCAACTGCCACCACCTGCAGAACCATGACAGCACAGTTCAGTAGCCCATAGCGACCAGTAGATCGCATGATGAACCCACAGCCCAGGGAGCCAATCGACGTGCCAATTGCTTGCGGAATCAAACGAACTCCGGCAGCAGTGGCCGACATTCCCTGCACCTGGAAGTACAGAGGAAGATAGAACAGCAGGCCAAAGACTGTCATCGTGGTGAACCAATTCGTCAGACAAGCTGCCGCGACCGTGCGATCCAAAAGGAGTTTCACGGGTATAATGGGCTCCGAGGCAACCCGAGCTTCCACGTAGATAAACAGGGCCAGAAAAACCGCAGAGAGGGGTAAAGATGTAAGAACGATGGGGTGAGTCCATGGCACCTGGTTTCCACCGGTATTCAAGCCCAGCAGCAGTGTAACAAGCGTCAGCACCAGGGTGATGGCACCAAGGAAGTCAACACGCTTAATCCGGGCCTTGTCCGAATCCTTCACTGGTATGTTGACCTTGAACGCGACCAAGATGCATGAGATCAACAGGAAGGGGATTTGAAGTAAGAATGCCCAGCGCCATCCCAGTGTATCGTTGATCCAGCCACCGAAAACACCTCCAAGACCGCTTCCAGCTCCATAGCAGATGTTGCCGATACCTTGCCAGATGCCTCGTTTCCGAAGGGGAACCAGGTCCGATGTCACAAAGGTCGAGATAGCTGTGAGACCACCTCCTCCAATACCCGCGACAACACGGCCAAGGATTATCGTGCCCTCAGTCTTTGCCAGACCGCAGATCAGGTTGCCCAGTGCGAAGAAGATATTCGAGAAAACCAACCCCCAGCGACGCGAATAGATGTCCGTCAAGCGGCCACTAAGGGGCTGACAAGCAGCATTTGAAATCAGGTATGAAGTGGCCAGCCACGAAAGCAAAGAGAACGAGTTGAATGAGGAAGAAATCGGGGCAGAAAGCGTCGCGACAATCGTTGTATCTGCAATGAGGAAGCCCAGTTAGCCTCGTATGTACATCAACGCGCCTTGATGCCTTAAACGGAATAAAAACACATACCAAGTGCCGCTAAGAAAACTCCAACCCAAATACTGCCCAGAATAATGATCAATTCCTTGGTGCTGACCTCATCGGTCGCCGATGACTCTCCGTCAGCCGAGCCGGCATTGGCGGGGTCGGCATCGCGCAGGAGAGGCGTTTGCTCCGTCGGAGCTCTCGCAACCTCGTTCTCGTCGATAGCCATGGCGATGGGAACAATTGTGGCCGTTCGCCTGCCGGTGAGATTGAGAGGAAATGACGTGCTCGGTAAGAGGTCGGGGAGAAAAGAGCTGGGCGGAGGCCCAACCCGCAGAGCTTATGCGGAGAATTACGTGCGGAGAAATGGCCGCTCCGACACGTTGACCCCATCTCACGCAAGGGTCTATCAACATCAGGCACAATGCATAAAGACACTTTTCTTATAATGTATGTTTACTCCCTTTTCTTTCTGTCGTTTCTTCTTCTTTTCTTTTCTTTTTATCATTTCCTTCTTTTTACGGCATTTACGGGGCAGCAAAGTGGGTCAACCGAATTACTTCCACGGCGATCACAGATCGCAGATTCATAGGGCTGGATCCGCCCTTCACGTAAAAATTAGTATTGTGCAGCTGATGGCAGATGCAATGAATGATATTCGTCAGGGAGATTCATGCATGGTCCATGCATGGATTTACATTCAATCCTTCTCGAGTTGCATCAAACTATCCTAAGAACCTTGGATGGATTAAGCCTTCCCAACAGTGGAGGCCTGAAGACCTTGGTAGGTAATAGTTATATGCCGCGGCTGACATTTCATGAAAAGAGGAGTAATGATCTGCTCTCATTGTGCCAACAATGCTTTTACGAGCCTTGGCATGACACAAACCACGTACGTACGTTGTGCGTACGTACACCCCTGACAAACAAGGCTAATTTGGGGCCAGATCCACTTTGATGTGGCTTTGTTCCCCCAACTGGGCCTGTACCAGTAGGCCGACCGTTGAACAGGCAGCACAGTAGCTGACAGCGCGTCAAATCTGTGACTGCATTTATGATTTAACTCTCTTGGGAAGTTGCATTCCTATCGAGGTCGAGGTTACAGCTATCAAGATGCTCATGAATAACCGCCCGAGCCGGCGAGCTATCGTGGGCATTCTGGTCGCTGTCCTCCTGATCAACTTGTACCTATTTGGACGGGACCGTCTATATACTAGCCTGTGGATTGGGCCTACAGAGACGAAGCTCGACGTCTCAGATTCCAGTTCCGGTTTAAGAAATCTTGTAACGAGCCTCAAGTCCGGGTTCCACCCTCCAGCTCCATTGTCACTTGCAGCGAGACAGGAAACACTTTTGCGAGATCTTTCTGTGCAATTAAAAGAGCATAAGCCGCAATGTTCTCCGCCTAAGGTGGATGGACACGTTGATGGAGTCACATTTGATCCCGTGAACTTGAAGCCAAGACCGGACCTTGTCGCCAATGCTGATGAAATACAAAGGCCAATGCAAAAGGCACATGATGGCTTTGTTGCAGCGATCAAAGAGCAGGAAGCCCATCCTTATAATAAAGGCGCCAAAGGTATCGTTTCGTCTGCTGGCGGCGAATATCTGCCTACGTTTGTGGCTTCTCTACGCATGATTCGGCGGACAGGATGCGAGTTGCCTGTGGAAGTCTTCCTCAAGGACTGGGTTGAATATGAGCCCTACATCTGTGAAGTGGTGCTGCCAAAGCTCAACGCCCAGTGCAAGGTACTCGAAGAGATCATGGACGTGGTTCGTGACGGGCAAGGCAAACCCACCAAGCACATCAAGGTGGAGCACTTCCAGATCAAACCTTTTGCGATGCTGTTGTCATCATTCGAGAACTTCATCTGGATTGATGCCGATTGCGTTCCCCTCCACGACCCCACCGCCCTACTAGGTTCCGACCCTTTTTCTTCGACAGGACTTGTTACATGGCCGGACTTTTGGGCAAACACCGCCTCGCCCTTATATTTCAACATTTCACGGCAATCAGAGCCTCTTATGACCGCCCGAGCAGCCACCGAGTCCGGGGTGATGCTCGTCTCCAAAAGAAAGCATTTTCCGACCCTTCTCCTAGCTGTATACTACAACTACTACGGCCCGGAATATTACTGGCCTTTATTGGGCCAAGGTGCATATGGACAAGGCGACAAAGACACCTTTATACAAGCGGCCAGTGCCCTAGACACCACTTTCCATACTGTCAGTGAGCCTGTGGCTGCCGTGGAGCGCGATTATGACAACGGAGCATGGACTTTTACCGCAATGGTGCAGGCGGACCCCATAGAAGACTATAAGCTTACTAGTCAAGACATATGGCGTGTTACAAATGCCACCGCTGCAAAGGCTCCACGAGTCTTTTTCCTCCACGCCTCAAGCCCCAAGTTTAACGCTGGACTTGAACTTGCGAAGAAGTCCCGGAGAGGGCGACTTTATACTCGACCGGATGATGTGATCCGGCGCTTTGGATACGACATTGAGAAGTCGTACTGGGAGGAGGCCATGGCAGTAGCGTGCGATCTGGAGCATGCTTTTGATTCATGGAAGAAGAGCTCTGAGCTTTGTGAGGATATGCAAAATCACTGGAACAAGACATTCTCAGACTCCGATGCCGAGCTTCCCCAATTCAGCGATGTTTAGTCAAATTTCCAATGTTTTAACAATCAAACCTCAAAAGGCAGTCAAAACGCCCTTAGCAGCGCACGGCTACCATCAGAAACAAGACATGGGGACTTTTGGAGCATTCGACACCGAAGAACAGTGGTCCACAGATTTTATTGATCCGACAAAGGACTACAGTCCTCTTACGAGATACAAAGATAGGACAAGTACGTCGGCTGTTGTTATCAGGCTCTATCGGCTCGATCGGCGATATTGCCGCATCCTTATCTCGACTCGAGGGCGTACAGATAAGCAATAAGATAAGATGAAGGCATGAGCTACAACTCTTAGATTAAATACACATTAGCAACCATCCTGTGTACTACAGTCGATCCAAGATTATGTCGAAATTTGATTTGATCGTCACTAATGGCAAGGTGGTCACCGCCGCCGATATCAGGTAAACCTGACATGTTCCGGATACTCATATGCCACATGGCTCACATAATTTCATAGCACCTGCTGTATTGGAATCAAAGATGGCAAGATTCGAGCACTGGCAGAAAGCTTTACTACAGATGAGGTAGAAGGAGCCCGAGTCATAGATGCCGAGTGCGTATTCATCAACACCATCGCGGCACTGATCTAACAGCTGGCAGAGGCGCCTATGTAATGCCAGGTGGCATCGATGCCCATGTGCACCTCTCTCAAGATCTGAAGACAGGACCTCATGGGCTAGGTGGTGAATGTGCAGATAATTTTGAGACTGGATCCAAAAGCGCCGCAGCCGGAGGAACTACCACAATCATTACTTTCGCAACTCAGACTCGAGCAGAAGAAGACAGAAGTCTCATCAATGTTATCACGACGTATAATGCGCGTGCCGAAGCTACTGGTAGCTATGTTGACTATGGGTTTCACATAATCATAGTCCGCAATGATACCGATGTGTTGGAAAAAGAGATGCCTATATTGATGAATGAGTGGGGTGTTAGCAGTTGCAAGCTATTCTTGACTTATGAGACACAGCGCATGACGGATTCTCAATTGCTGGATGTCATGTTTGCAGCTAAGAAGAATTCGATGACCACGGTAAGTCTCCATGTCTTCTGCGTTTAAGATGCTAACTCACATCACAGATGATTCACGCCGAGAACGGTGATATGATCCAATGGCTCACTGGTGAGAAATACTTGGTATGCCATGGAAATTACTTTAAACTAATTCAAAGCCAGACAAGCTTGAGAAAAAGGGGATGGTTGGTTAGTTTTCCCTTTTCAGATTGATGAGTTGTATTCCTAACATTTTCAGCTCCTTACTACCATGCTCTATCGCGCCCTCCCTTGGTCGAAGGCGAGGCAACAAACAGAGCCATCGCGCTGGCACAGCTGATTCAGAATCCGATTCTCTTTGTCCATGTTGGATCGGCAGTATGTATAACAGAAGCATGAAGAGAAATAAACACTGACACGAGTATACAGCTTGGTGCCAGAAATGTTCGCAAGGCGCAAACAATGGGTCTCCCCGTTTATGCAGAGACATGCCCTCAATATTTCCATTTGACCTGGGAGGATTTGGTCAGAACCCGGAATACCCACAGTGAAATTAAATCACTAATGATCTATAGAAACGCTTTCATTCTCCCACCTGCTTCGAAAATAGTAAGATGATTTGCTCGCCTCCGCCACCTCCAGATGCATCGGACCAAGAAGAACTATTTGTGTATGCTCTATTCTGCTCACCATTGTTGGGGAAATGCCTGCTAAATACAACAGTGGCCTGGAAAATGGAACTTTCACCATTTACTCATCGGATCACTGCCCTTTCCGATATGACGATCCAAGAGGCAAACCGGCCGGCGTGCTTGAAGATGCTGCAAGCATGGAAGGCGAGCATCACTGCACGGGTGATGAGCTACAAAGTCTTCTCAAGCGGAAACAAGGCTCCTTCCGGCTGATTCCTAATGGAATTCCTGGTGTGGAGACTCGATTGCCACTTTTGTATACTGGAGCCTTGTCTACTGGTCGAATCACTCCACAGAAATTTGTGGAGTTGACATCTACCAACCCTGCGAAATTAGTAAGACTGGCAATATTCCTCGCACGCGGATGTTTTAAGCTGATACATCGAAGTATGGACTTTATCCTAGAAAGGGTGCGATTATGCCTGGTTCTGATGCCGATTTGGTCATTGTAAGTTTTCCTTTGATTGGGGATGTTCTGGACTAATCAGATTGGATACAGTGGCATCCAGAAGATTCTTTCAACGGCTTTAATTTGACCAACTCTATGCTTCACCATAATGCTGACTGTAAGTTCAAAATGATGCCTGATGAAAACCCGTTCGCTTCATTGATTCTTTCCTATTATAAGATACCCCCTACGAAGGAATGGAGTTCAGTAATTGGCCTCGGTATACCATTCTACGAGGTAAAGTCATATGGGCCGATGGTCAGATTCAAGGCAAGCCGAGGGATGGGCAATATTTGAAGCGCGGTCCCAGTAAACTGGTCCGAGGAGCTGCTAAGGTGACTCAAGATCCCCGACGTGTCGCGACATGGCTTTATGAGTAATTTTGCAAGGCCCCACTGGTCATATACAAATATGACCGAAGCAAGATTAGTTCATAGTTTGAATTATGCGCAATATTCAATTCACTTCCTGAAAATGCCCATCGATACACTTGCGGGGAGATAACTCCACCCAAGCCAAGATGCCCCACCAAGTGCCGCCCATGTAAGCAACCCTTTGGTAACCATGATAGCCTTGATCAAGGCAAAGGTCTTCTTCTCATTGACCCGAGGAAATTCCGAGGCTGGAACATCCTTTCCAAGAAACTCACATAGAGGTTGCCAACCATCCTCAGCTTTGAACTCCAAAATGTCACGTCCTCGTTCCTTCGCCGCCTTTCTAACAGACTCATTATATAGCTCATACATATCTGGCTGAAAGATATCTTCCTGTCCAAATTTCTTCCTACACCATTCCACGATGTACATGTTGAGACGATACCATAAGCGATCCGACGTCCAGAGGAACCCGATCAAGTAAAACTTGCGAGTAAAGAAGAAGCCCAAGCTCTCATAGCAGCTCTTGGCCCAAGTCTCGGAATATGGCCGACACCCCAAAACCACTTTGGCGTCGGGGTACATATCCATTAGATCTTCGAGAAAGAAGATTGAGGGCATATCGCATACAGCAGAATAACCATCAACGAGTTGGTGGATGGATTTTTGTCGCCGCTGGGTATCTTCCTCTCGGGCAGTGTCAAGTAGCAGCTGCATCCGACTCGGGTGAGGGATGATCTGTGCCATGTGTAGACAGGGGTTGAAACCAAGTTCTTCGAAAGCAGCTTGGAGTGATGATGTTGCGGTTCGAGGTAAGCCGGCTCCTATCACTCTGAGTGGGGCTTGCCCTGTTGGAGCGATGCGCGAGTCGTTAATGAAGCGCACCATCTTAATCGTATACTTTCCACGGTTTCTCGAACAGATCCTCGTGCTTCTATTCCAGGATACTGTGAATTCTGGAGAAGAAATTTGGGACTGTAGAAAGTGGGATGTGGGGGGTATATGAGCCTCATAATCTGACGTCAGCCGAAGAAAGTTAATCAGCTCCTCCATCAATATATTCCACATCACGCATTATTAGGCTATATTCAGGAAATTTAGCGCCTAACATAGTTCATACCAAATACTAGATATGCCTGTAGGGTTAAGGGGAAATGGCCTTTTTCCGGTCAGACAGGAAAACCGCTCTGATTCCCAAACGAACTTTTACCTCCGGATTTGGGGGCAATGCAAAGAGCTCCTAGTATACTTCTAAGGTGTGAATATTGCAAAGCAGAAAATCAAATGCAATGCAATACTGGCTAATACTATACAACCATCTTTGAGACTTCCTTTGAGCCTTGTAGGCATGATTATATCTCACTAGGTGTATCAACATTGTCTTCTGGTTGATAGTTAGTCAGACAAGTTGTCTTAATGCCTTTGAAGATTATAGATCGAAGAACTAGTTGGGAGAAAAGGGCCAGCCATTCACGCTCGCGGTCAGTAGCTGTCTAGACAGGATCTGATCAGCTTTAGCCTTGAGCTCATCAACATCCCAATTCGCCATCGCAAAACGTCCATTCAGAAATGCAGCTTCGGGACTTGTGAGCCACACGGAGAATTCGGCCGGAAGATTAACTAAGACATATCAATGTTAGCTAAGTCATAACTCTCACCTATCATTCACTCTTGCGAAGGATCAACGAACCTGAGTCCATTGGGAGCTTGCTAGGGTCTGCTCCAGAAGCCCGGAAGTTATCAGTCTCTATCATACCCGGATGCAATGCAGCGGCAAAGACATTGGGATTCTCGGCAGCCAAAAACTCAATAACCTTGATCAAAGTGAACTTGGAGCTAATATATCCCGAGAGACCAGCCAACAATCCAGTCGGGAAGAAGACACCGGCACTGAGCGCAACAATGGCCGAATGGGTTTGGTTGGCAGTGGGGAGGAACGCATTCGCAGCAATCATAGTTCCCTTGACATTTGTCTATCCGGGCATTAGCATTTAACAGATCAGAATATAGTTCTGAAATCAATAACGAGAACTCAAGCTTGGAAACAGACCTCAAAATTCTGCCACCACTCGTCCACCGATGCTTCCCTCAAGTGAGCTTTGGGAGAGATATGCCCCGCAGCCAGAATCATAATATCCCACGGGCCTGTGGCAGTCGCGATCTCAGTAATGGCTGCTTCATCTGTGACACTAGCTGGATGAACAGAGCTAATGCAGTCAAGTTGCTTTTGCGTATTTTGAAGTTTCTCCTCGTTGCGCCCAATCAACACGATCTTAGCAGCACCGGCACGAGCAAAAGCCAACGCTGTCGCCTGGCCAATACCACTTCCCTATGACAAGAAGGCCATTAGACACATTCATATAGATTGCTGAGATCGTCGCTCGCAGAGGGGCCGAGCGCTGTGATGTCGTCTCAATAGCTACATACCGCGCCAGTAATAATTACTGTTTTGCCTAAGGCGCTCAGCTCGGGCCGTTCCGGAGATATGGCTGCGTATGGCGCGTTGTGCCAGACGGATGTCAATGATGGTAAGGGGGGTTCATGATGGTTCTTAGCACTGGTTATAAAAGACAATACCAATTAGAGAGGAGTTATACTTTGATAGTTTGGGAGACAAAGGGGAAACAACGGCAGGTGAGGGGCATATAGGGGACCATCTTGGGGGCCAAATTTATTACATTACATTACATCATATCCATATGATCTACGAAGTGCAGGGCATATATCGCTTTTTGTCGCCTTTTATCTACTAGGTATATATGCAAGTACAAGCAGTACCGAAAAAGCAGTATATCAGAAACTGATCGGTCTCTCTAGATACGTTTACTTTTCCCAGCCTGGACATGATGCTCTGAGGGTCAACCGCGAAAGCTCATCCCGATCTCCCCATGTAGGTAATCAGATAACATCATATATACACGATCTTTAGATGGAAAAAGGGCAATATTCAAGGCTTTGCGAACATTGATTTAGTAAGAAGCCTAATAATCTCGAATATTGAATACCACACCATGTACAACTGCAAAGATAAGATAAGGCAGCGATTGGCTTTTCATTATAATTGTGATATAACTGAGGGATGGTTGAAAAGTAATTGAGAGGTAGGTCAGAATCCTTCATGCGTAACTTTTTCACTTTTCTACCTAAGACGACGACCAACGACCAACGACCAACACTCAAGGTAAGAATCAAGTGTGTGACAACTTCTATCTTCCTCAACCTCACCAGTATATCTCCTTTGGCATTCCCATCGATTTCATCAAAAATTTGCCTCGAAAATAAGACTTCTCTTATCAAGACTGCCTTATGAGCTCTGAGCCTGTTGAATGTGGTGCTTCTTACATTTACAATCCTTCGCCTGGTGGGCTATTTAAGCGTTTTCACCCAGAACGGGCCTGGAAAAGCTGAGAGCAAAAATCATGTGGACTCTTTGTAGTCTCTTTCTCGTCGTTCGGCAGCCTTGGGGGTCTTGGCAGCCTGGGGTGCCTTGGAAAAGACATTTGCTGGATTGCAAGGCTGCTTCGAATCTTCTTGAGGCAACTAGAGCATCTTATTATACCGCTAGGAGAGAGATATTGACTGCCGCAAGTTAGCCTATCAAGCAATTTGACTGACCCGAAGAATTTAAGAGCGAGATTCCGAAAAGTAGCCCTCCAATTTGTCCCAAAAGCTGGAGGCTGCAACGATCAAACCGAATTCCCGATTATCTCCATCCTCTGCCAGACAAGCGTGGAATTTAAAGCGGTTGCTAACCTGAGGAACATTGGGAATTGTCACGGAGTCCTTTGATCAATCTACCTCCGATCTACCTAGGCAAAAACTTTGGATCGGCGTTGAAATGCCGACATCAACAGCCATTGCCCAGACCGCACCCCGCATTTGTGGAGACCCCGGATTCCTTGCATCAAACCGGATTTCCCGAGTGTTACGTCCTGATAATCCCCTTACCTCATTCCCCACTTTTTTCACTCTTCAGGTACATTATGCTTTAACCATTGTCTCGTTTCTATCCACACGTTGATCTTCTATCCAATCCAATCTCTTGGATGTACCACAACCCCACCGACCCTCGGGACTACTTCGGGTTTTCGATATGACCCCTCTCCACTTTTTACTGTATCTTTCGATGTTAATACCCGGGAAATTCTTGGCTGTTACTTGCCGATCGTCGCCCGTCCACCTCTCTAGTTCACCGAGCCCATGTGGCCAGAAGGGGTGGACGGGAGCTATATAGCTTGGCCACTCCCGCAGCTCATAATCTCCGCACAGGTTCAATTGTGAGAATTGGGCATCATGACTCGCTTTTCTGCACTCTCCCTCCTGGCTTTGGGCTCTATGGCCTTTGCCAACCAGGACGACTTCCAGGCCAAGTGTGCTCAATTTTCTGATAAGATCAACCTACCTCATGTGCAAGTCAATTTCGCCGAATATGTTCAGGGAGGAACCAATCTATCCCTGCCAGACAATGCTCCCAGCTGTGATGCATCGTACCAAACAGTCTCTGTGGATCTTTGTCGAGTTGCAATGGCCGTGAATACTTCCAGCAGTAGTCAAATCACGCTAGAAGCCTGGTTCCCTCGTGAATACACGGGTCGCTTCCTCAGTACTGGAAACGGGGGTCTTTCGGGCTGTATGTCATGACTTGCGGACTCAGCTGGGCTTTTGCTAACACCTTTAGGCATTCAATATTATGATCTGGCTTATACCGCCCAGATGGGCTTCGCTACGGTCGGAGCGAATAACGGACATAACGGAACCTCAGGAAAGCCATTTTATCACCATCCGGAAGTGCTGAAAGACTTTGCCTATCGATCTCTTCACACCGGTGTGGTGATCGGAAAGGAACTGACCGACATCTTCTACGATGAAGGGTTCAACAAAAGTTATTATCTTGGTTGCTCGACTGGTGGTAGAGAGGGATGGAAATCGATTCAGAAGTATCCCAATGACTTCGATGGTGTCGTCGCAGGTGCCCCAGCCATCAATTTTGTCAACCTGATCTCTTGGAGCGCCCACTTCTACTCCATCCTAGGCTCTTCGACTTCAGATACATTCCTTACCACTGCTGATTGGGAGCTTGTTCATGAGGAGATCCTTCGCCAATGTGACACAATTGATGGAGCGAAAGATGACATTATCGAGGATCCGGATCTCTGTCAGCCGATCCTCGAGACTCTAATTTGTCCTTCAAATGCGAAGAACACCACCAACTGCCTGAGCAGTGCCCAGGTCCACGCAGCTCAGAAAGTGTTTTCCCCCTTTTACGGAGACAAGGGCGAGCTGTTGTACCGACGAATGCAACCCGGATCCGAGAACCTTGCCGCACCTATCATGTACAACGGCGAACCTTTTGAGTACAGCTTGGACTGGTTCCGGTACGTTGTTTACAATGACCCGTCATGGAGTGGCAATTTCACCGTGAAAGATGCCGAGGCTGCGTTGGCTCAGAATCCGTACAATATTCAGACCTGGGATGGCGATCTTTCTCCCTTCAAGAAGAACGGTGGCAAGGTCTTGCATTACCATGGTATGATGGATCAGCTCATCAGCTCGGAGGACTCTAAGTGGTACTACTCACATGTTTCTGAGACCATGAACCTTTCCCCCACTGAACTGGATGAATTCTATCGCTTCTTCACTATCAGCGGTATGGGTCACTGTGGTGATGGAAATGGTGCTTATGGCATTGGTCAAGGTATCGATACATACGCCAGTAGTGAGCCGGGTAGCAATGTGCTTATGGCTATGGTCAAGTGGGTTGAGGAAGGTGTTGCACCCGAGACGGTTCGTGGAGCCAAGTTCGAGGATGGAGTTGGTACCCCTGTAGAATACTGGCGCAAGCATTGTCGGTGGCCCCGTCGCAATGTGTTCAAGGGCCCAGGAAACTACACAGATGAGAACTCTTGGGAGTGTATCTAGATTCCTCAAGGTATGACTTATGTCAAGAACACTTTGAATATGTGAATATACATTCAAGAGAATACTTATCTATATAATGCCAATCATCAATTCAACTAGTTTGCCGCAATAGTAAAAAAGTTGTTAGTTAGCCCGGGCGGAAGGCATGAAATTTTAGGGGCTATGGGAATCGTTGGCAAGATTTTGTGTAAGCAACCGAAAATCACTAGGCTATTGGCTGAGGATATGAAAGCTGATATGATTGTGCATGGCCCCGATTTCGAGGAAATTGCCGTGCAATGAGGTTTCAATGATATTGCGGTGAATTTTGATCTTGCATTTAAGGCTGGTGTGGATCAGCAGTTTACATGTGTACAATGTGAGCCTTCCAGGGCTGGGGAAGAGGCGTTCCCGTAGGAGAAGGGATTGCGTCAGTGTTTGGAGAAAAAAGGGGAAAGTTTGGGTTTTAGATTGAAAGCTTATAGTTTTTGGGGTGTTGGCTCAGGCTATATATATATTTTCGGACCAATTGAATCATCACACTCATTTCTGTAGATTACCCAACCTTGTAAGCAACTTATTTCTATCCCGACGCTTATATCTCAACGTTATATTTAAACAAGTAGTCATTGATATGAACACAGCTAGACTACCTGAGATACTATATTGATCGATCGGCAAAATAAGCTCCACTTCCATCTCACCGCCCTGATTGGATCGATCGATTGGAAAGTGCTCTTGTTTTCGATTGCCTTAGGGCAGCTTCTTTCTTCCCTTGAACACACTTCCAGTATCTTTAAAGAATCATCGGTCTTTTTTCTCGAGATCTCCAATTTCGATTATATTTCGCGGTTCTTCCACCTTTTACTGTCCATGACCCACTAGTCCCCAGCCTAGCAACGCTAGTTCTCCGCACGGATCACTCCTCTCAGCCCCCGAACAAAGCTACCCCTCAAAGTCGACTGAGAACCCTTGGATCGTGCTTGCTGCAGGCTTGACTTTTCTAACCGACTCAATCGTCCTATATACGTGAATCGCATTCTTACATATTCGGTATGGCAGACATGGACGAATTCGCCCAGACCCGTGGCGCAGACGACCTTTTCGACGACGAGATTATCCCGGTGTCGGCTGAGGAACAAAACGTGCAGACAGAGGTAGTTGTGGTGCCAGAGTCAGAGCCTACACCGCCGCAGGAGATTACGCCACCCGAGAAGCAGCCTTCTCCGCGCGGCGAGCCTTCGCAGCGGGGTGACAATTCACAGCGGGGCCGTGGGCGCGGTGGTCAGGCGAAACAAGGGCGCAGTCTCCAAGACTCCAGATGGGCGGACCCGAAGCCTGCGGAGAATACCTCGCGGAAAAAGAAGACACCTGTGAATGTGGCGGAGCCAAAGGTTACTCCTGCTGCTCCCCCGGCTGAGACGGCAGAGAAGCGGCCAGAGGCAGAGAAGCCGCAATCCACTCCGGATGAGGAGAGCAAAAAGGACTCAGCCAATGGCCCGGATGCACAGCGAGTGCCGGCTGTCCGAGGGGATCGCAGCGCAACGGGAGGATTAAGAAAGGTTAGTCCAGAAACCTCCAGGGCTGCGCTGGCCGTATAAAATGGATCTGTATTGACTTTACTAGGCGAAACTTACCGAGGCAGAATTATCCAAGCGCATGGCCGCTGCAAAAGAAAACGCCGCCAAGAAAGCTGCTGCCCATGCACGGGCTGAAGCCGATCAGGCTTCTTTCATGGAGCGTGAGCAAATTGCAGCCAAAAAACGGCGCGAAGAGCTGGCAAGCCGGCGAGTTATGGATAAGGAGCGTGAGCAGAACCGTCAACGTAAGCTCAAGGCCCAAACTGGGCGCGAATGGGACTCCGAGAAACGTGAGGATGACTATAATCCTCGTGGTGGCGGAAGCCAATATCGCCGGGGCATGCATGGTGGTGTGTCTGGGCAGGTGCGGCGAGATTTTGATGGGGCGTCAGAGGAACCTAGCCACACCACCCCTGGCCGAGGGCGAGGTCGAGGCGGGCGTGGGGGCCGTGGTCGTGGCCCTTCGCGTGGATCACAGGAACGCTCATCTTCCAAGGATCAATCTGACCGCAAAGATTCTAAGACACCGGCCGTTAATGATGAAGCCGACTTCCCATCTCTCCCTGCAGGCAAGGTACCTGCCAAGTCGGAGAAAACTGCGGACGCCGGTGCGCCAGCGCCGGCACCCGCCAAACCACCCCCGTCAATGGAAACACTCGAGTCCACCATGGCACCTGTGACCGGGAGCTGGGCTGATCAATTTGATGAATGATGATTTACCTTGGACAAGTGCGTTGTATTTTATTTAGGGCTTGCTTGGCCCTTTGATGACTTTCTTTTGTTTTACATTGCTCACGACGCGAAAAAAAATCCTTGTTTACGCATTGTTGCAATTCGATACATACCCTCATGCATTGTCCACATGGACCCACATGCTGTTGATGAACGCTGCATCTGAAATATAGCCGCCTGAGATATATTTACTTTGTCTTCCGAGCTTGTAGATATTCTCTTAATTTTTGTGGAATTTCATACACTCCCGACGGTCGTACGTCGTCAGGGCAAGTTCTAACTTTTCTTTATTTTTGCTAATCAGTCTGAATCCAGTGGCTGATAAAAATGTCTCAAGAGCGGAAACTTGAAGCAACAGCAAATTTCGGTCCAAAGGACCTTCACTTTAGATCAAGTTTCACCAAGGTCATATATTTCTACTCACGTACGGGCATTTACTCCGTCTCCGCCGAAGGATCTCTCCACTCCACTTACCTCATCAAGCAGAGCTTAAATCAAAAGGCATGAAAGGGTGTGGCGCAAAAGCCACGACGTTAGCCCGTGCCTGGTGCCTTGTTGGTACTTGGCTTCCAGGGCTGTGTGCGACGCGTCCAACCCTTCTACTTCGTCAACATGCTAGGTTCCAACAACCCGTTCAAATCGAGAGTTTTCGGTGATTGATAACACTTTTAAAACTGGCAAGCATCTACTTGGCACCCTTAAAACACTCAAGTGGATACGATCTGTGACAAAGCCTCAAATTTCCGATCGTTTTGCACCGGACTTCGTGGAAAATAGCCGATTTACTGCTTGCTGGACCGTGGCCTGAGCCTGGAACTGCGGTCGTCAAGGGGCCGCAAGCTCCACTTTCCGCATCATTTCGTAACAAATTCAGTGTTCGTGACGCGGACTCCCCAGTTTTGATAACCTTTTCTGCCCTTAGCCTTTGCAGATCCCAAGCCAAGCCGGCCTTGTTTTTAACCGATTCGCGTCCTCTGCAACAATGTCGAACCAAAGTCTAATCTCTATCAGACATAGACTCCACTACTCCGTACTAGAGTCCATTATTGGTTCAAAGTTTCCACTCATCCAACCACTGACCTCATAATCAGGCACTTTATTGCTCCTGACGAAAATGATGCTCTCACTGCCGAAGACGTTGTGCACCCTGGACGCGCAAATGCCGTTCAATTTCCCTGTTCTATTCCAAACTCATGGTTGAAAATCCGGGCGATGTCAGGACAGAGATGACGACGCCAGGAGGTTCTACAGGGTCTTGGCGTCCCTTAGCGACCATTCGGCCCATTTTTATGCTTTGGGATCAGTCTACCATCCGGGAGATCAGCATTGAATCGTAAGCCACGTCCCCTGAACAGGAATTTTGGCCGTTTCTTGGCTTTTGTTTAGTGGTTTGGAATTGAGGATCTCATGGACAACCCAATGCCTTATAAGGCGGGTCTGATCTGCTCTTCGTGTTCCTTCTTATCCAGTACACTCTTTTGGAACCCACTTCCACTCATTCCACTCTCATCATGCGTCTTCAGACAGGCGCCTCTGCTGTGGCTTTCGCCGCTGCTGCTAGTGCCACCTCCCTCAGTGAAGTGTGTACCGTTTCCAATGTGAAGGCTGCTCTGCCTTCCAACGGTACCATCCTGGGCGTCAATGTGCTTCCCTCGCTGGCTACCGCCAACACCGCCACTAGCGACTCCTACAGCTACTGCAACGTCACTGTGACCTACACCCACCCCGGCAAGGGCGACACTGTTGTCGTTAAGTACGCTCTCCCTGAGCCTTCCGACTACAAGAAGCGTTTCTATGTTGCTGGAGGTGGTGGCTACACTCTGTCGTCCGATTCCACCGGTGGTCTTGAGTACGGTGCTGTCGGAGGTGCTACCTCTGCTGGTTACGGTGCTCTTGATGGTACCACCTACGATGAGGTCGTCCTTTACGGCAACGGCTCTATCAACTGGGACGCCACTCACATGTTCGGCTACCAGGCACTCGGTGAGATGACCAAGCTCGGCAAGTATTTCACAAAGGGCTTCTACGGCCAGTCCGCCAGCTCCAAGCTCTACACCTACTACGAGGGCTGCTCCGATGGCGGTCGCGAGGGTATGAGCCAGATCCAACGTTACGGAGATGAGTACGACGGTGCTATTACTGGTGCCCCCGCCTTCCGCTACGGCCAGCAACAGGTTAACCACCTACTCCCCAACGCCGTTGAGCACACCCTCGATTACTACCCTCCCCCTGCGCTCTCGCCAAGATCGTCAACGAGACCATTAAGGCATGCGACCCTCTCGACGGCCGTACCGACGGCGTCATCGCCCGTAGTGACCTCTGTATGCTAAACTTCAACATGTCCTCCACCATCGGTACAAAGTACTACTGCGCCGCTGAGTCTGCTACATCTCAGGGCTTCGGCTTCAGCAAGCGCGCCGAAGGAAGCTCAACAAGCTACGAGCCCGCTCAGAACGGCACCGTAACCGCCCAGGACGTCGCCGTCGCCCAGGCCATCGTCAACGGTCTCCACAACAGCAAGGGCGAGCGCGCCTACCTTTCGTGGCAAATCGGTGCCACCTTCGAAGACGCCGAGACCGAGTGGAACAACAACACCAACGCCTGGGAATTGGACATCACCTCCCTCGGTGGTGAATTCGTCGCCAAGTTCGTCGAGCTCGTTGACCTCGATAACCTCTCCTCCTTCGACGGCGTTACCTACGACACCCTCGTCGAGTGGATGAACACCGCTATGGTCCGCTACATGGATACCCTCCAGACTACCCTGCCCGACCTCACTACCTTCCACGAGAACGGTGGTAAGCTCATCCACTACCACGGAGAGCAGGACAACTCTGTCCCCACCGCTTCCTCTGTCCACTACTGGCAGTCTGTCCGCGATATCATGTACCCCGGCATGTCGAGCTCTAAGAGCCTCTCCAAGCTGAAGGACTGGTACCAGCTTTACCTTATCCCTGGTGCTGCTCACTGTGGCACTAACTCCCTGCAGCCTGGTCCTTACCCCGAGGATAACATGCAGACCATGATCAACTGGGTTGAGAACGGAATTAAGCCTATGCGCCTTAACTCAACTGTTTCTTCCGGCGACTATGCTGGTGAGACCCAGATGCTGTGCCAGTTCCCAACTCGTCCCCTGTGGAAGGATAACTCTACCTTCGACTGTGTCTTTGACAAGGCTTCTTATGAGACCTGGACTTATGAGTTCCCTGCTTTCAAGGTCCCCGTTTACTAAGCGCTGGATACTGAAGTGCAAATCGCGTGTTTTCTGGGAGTACCTAGCTGTGTAGTATAGGTTTCCGATTGAGTCGAATTCCCTTCTTTACGGATAAATTTATGTATTATAATTGAAGTAGAATACTACGACCAACATATTATTTTTTTCATTGAGACTTGTTCCTACTTAATCTCGCATGTAATTGGTCAAGTTGGAAAGTCTTTTCTGAATCATGTTGATAAAGGTACTCTTGAGGCCCGTACCTGGTCTACACCTCATTGCCCCACCTCAATATCACAATACCTTGGTACGGAAGACGCGGTATGTATATGCCCTCCAAAGCACGATTTGTCTCATGGTATGATATTCATACCATCATCTCTTTATTTCAGTCATCGGATACACCCTGCTGCATGAAAATGAAATTTTTTGCTCTCGCTGATTTTAGTCGGCGTTCAAAACAGCAGATTGGAAAGGAAAGGATGCTAAACAACTTTCGCAGACTGCTGCAACACTTCGCGAATGAACTCAAAGCAGAGATCCTGGAAGACCTGCACCGAGACCTCAGGAGCTTTGTAAGCTCTTATTCGGACAGGATCACCCGTGAGCTCTTTGTCATGACAGACGTTGACGAAAAGCCAAACATCAAACGTCCAGTACAGAGACAGAGCGTGGACTTGCATCAATCGCAAATCGTTCAATCCAGGAGAGGAGAGTGGAAGACTATATTAGAAGTTTAAATCCGGGTCGCCCCCCTCTCAACACAGCAGAGTCTGCTGCAGAAGGCGACCAAGAGTCCGTGGCTGAGGAATTTGGGGAGAACGAGCCGTATGAGGGATCTTTGCAACACTTGGCTCAAATGAAACACTTTATCTTGGGAAGCACCGCCTACCAAAACCTCCTTCGCCGGCTTGAAGAATTCGTTCAGCCCTCGCTGTACTCTAGGATGCAAAATATGGTGAAAAGGTGGTCAACTTCAGAATCCCAGAACCAGCACGATGCTGTTCGGTACAAATTACGAAATCTTATCACAGAGTTACAGCATGTGAACCCTCACGAGATTCAATTTGACTTGCATAAAGATGTATCTCTATTTGCCAGCTTTGTCGGCCACTATCAGCACGCAGTCGAGCGTTGGACCGGAGAGCGTTGGGATTGGTGGCCATTACCTCGATGTGTAAGACCACTGAAAACATCAGAGACACGTTTAAAATGGAAGTGTGTGAGTATGCATTTCCCCCAGCTCTATTTAGCATATAAGTAGGCACTGACGGGTATCGTAGGTATGTGGTGAAGAGAGATCGGCAGAGGCACCAATCGCTTTTGTCAAACGCCTCAAATCCATGATCAGAACTCTTCCCCTGGATAACGCGGCAAACCAGAGTTCACTGCCTCCTATCGGATCCAATTTGACCCCAAACAGCGCCCTGAACAATAGTCAAGTGTCTGACCAGATCTCAAACCAACGCCATGGGAGTCAGCAGCTAGGCAAGCCGCCTTCTAATCCTTCAGTTCATGTTCAACCATCGGGACCGGAGGATGACACGTTAAATATGAGCACTCCACAGAACCGCGTTCTTTTTCTCGCAAGACAAGGTGAAGATTATAGACTAGTACAGATCTGCGTGGATAATCTAAGTTCCCACGCCTTCTTCGGTATACTTAAGAAGGAATATTTCCGCCTGAGAGGTATACTACGCGGACGGTTCAGCGTGTGGAGGTACTCCCACTGTGACTTTTATAAAGTGAATACTCCTGTCCTGCACTCCGAGGATTTGAATTAACTCAAACTACAGTTCGAAAAGTTTGATGACCACGTATTTGCACCCATCAAGAAGGACGCATTCCCTGACCTTGCGAACACCGATTACGTGTATCAGCCAAAACCAATGGATAACATACCCCCGATCTCGGAGCACGAGTTCAAAAAACGCTTCTACGCATGTCACAAGCCGCGGCCATTGATTCATCTGCACCACAAATGTAAAATGATGGGAGCTCACTCCTTCGACATTTTGGAACTCCTTCCAAAGAAAAGGACCGAACTCGAAGAAGCAGGTGACAAGCGAGAAAATTTCTGGGGAATCTATGCTCGTTATTTTCTACAATTTTATTTGTATTCCACCATTATTGGCGTTCTTTGTTGTTTGGATCGTACCCGGGGGGCATAGCACGGATTTACAAGATCCATCAATCTCGATTTCTATAATGATTTCGATGCTCTCTCTCTTTTGGAGTGTCTTTCTGAGCAGTTTGCAATTTGGGAAGTCACATTGAAGTGAACCTGTGTTGGATGAGCATCTAGAACATAGCGACTTCGGGGTTTTAACATTATTATGCTAGCTGGCACCCGTCATTTTCAACATGTGGAAATTTGGTGGAGGTCCAGCCCTTCCACATGGAAAGTGGATCCCCAAGGGATACGGTGGAATGTCAGCCCTGTCAGGCTAATGCCAATCTAGAACGTCTTGGCCTGCAGACAAACCCTAACAGTAAGGAGGTATTGGCAAAGTATAACTGGTTAAAGGTGTTCAGACATTCGCCTCCGTTACACTAGTGCGAGTAGAGAAGGTAGAAAATTTCCATTTCGGGGACTGCCAAATTCAGTGAGTTGTAAAAGTTAATAAAGTAAAAAATTTCAGGTGGCGTGGGTAGTCCAAGTCTCCCATTCAAGTGAATGCCGTCAGAAATGGATGGTCAACATTCAATTGGCTGCCGGGTGTTCATAGTCTGCGATGTAGGGAAACATAACAGGCTTGACTTTAGACTACAAAGATCTCATTGACCAATTTACAGATACAGTGTCGACTACCCTAGACGAAATCCGTAAAACCAGTAATGATTTCATTGATGTGAGATCATTCCATTGATGCGTAAGTCATGTCTATTCGTATAAACTCCATAAAAGCACTTTTACTTTTGGAACCCGTATTCATGAGAAAGAACATGTTCTTCAAAAATGTAAATCACAAAGAATAATAGGGAACAATGTAGATGTAAGGTGGAACATCATCCATATCAAATCACTCAAGCACCGAGGGTAAGAGTGAAGGCAGCGCTGGAAGAGCAGCTGCGGGTGTCCACATCATCGGGCATCTGGTAAGACTCAGAGCAGTCCTCATCGCCAGCATCACAAGTAACAGTGGAGCAAGAGGCATCGTTGGAGGTGACGGAGAAACCCTTCTCGACGAACAGGGAGGTCTTCAGCAGGTTGATGGAGGACATATCCCACCAGATGGTCTCGTCCTCCTTGGTGTACTCGAACTGCAGAACGGAGTCCTCGGAGGTAGAGGTGGACAGCTTGATGGAGATACCGCCACCGTCAGAGTTGATCTGCCAGTCCTCGTAGTAGGTACCATCCTCTTCGATGGTGACCATCTCTCCAGAGGTTTCGGAGGTGGTCCAGAGGTAGATGGTCTTGCCGATGTTGTTGACGATGTTGACACCGGAGCCGCCGGTGGCAGTGGCGGTCTCAATCACGTCGGAGGTGGAGCTGGCGACGACGGAAGACGAGGTGGTCCAGGTGGGGGTCACGATGGGGGTGGGCTGAACGAGAGAGCTAGAGGTCGAGCTGGTAGAGGCGACCTGAACAGCGACCTGGACGACGGGCTCGCTGGTAGAGGTGGCGACAACGGCAGCCTCAGTGGAGGTAGGCTCAGCGACAACGTCGCCGGGGTGGATGGTGACCCATTCGACCTCGGTGACGACGTCGACAACAACAGCACGCTTGTCGTGGTGGTGGGCGTGACCGTGGGGGTGGGCCGAGACCATACCGGTCAGGGCGGCGAGGCCGAGAGCAGCGATGACGCGCATAGTGGATAGATTGGTGTTTTTGATTGGGATCTTATGGAGAAAAGATCAATGGGGACAGTTCGATTGCGAACTTGGGTATCGAAAGATTGGATCGAAAAGACCGGTCTGGTTATGCCTGTTCTACAGACGGGATTGATAAGGATTGGATATTGAAATAAGGCTCAGCCTCGATTTCAATGGTTGAATGAGTGAGGGGACCGGATTGGATCGAAAGGACAGCAGGTGAAGAAAGGAAGAAGAAAAGAGTGGAAAGGGAAGTCGTCAGCTCTTTATGTTCCAGGTGGAGAAGAGACCCCCGAGCCTGAAAGTGAAAGAAAACCTGAAACACACAGAAAAATAGAAGAAAAAATACCAAAAAATACCAAAAGGCACCAGTCTAACTCTGCTCTCCACTAATGGGGCCGTCCATTGCAATCTAGACGCCATAAGCCTTTCTACGCCCCTTCTGGTTCCTGACTTCCCGAGATCGCTAGTGAATTATGGTTGGCCCGGACTTTCAGAGGGGCCTGCGTACCTAACGGTTTCTCTGCGATGATTCGCTGGAAGGGCGCCAGGAACGCAACTGAATGGAGATAATGGAGATCGGACCTCCACCGGGCTGGGGCTGTCGGGTCGATCAGGAACCAGTAGGAAGCCCGGTGAGAGCGCGGTTTGTTTTCGAGTGGAGCCACTCATGGCTTGAAATCAGAAGAGATGACTCGTCATAGTGTGAAGTGGGGAACGGACTTGTGCGAGGACTTGCTCTCGGCTTATCGGATGTCAAAGCCACCCTCCATTGTCTCTGTACAGGGGTTTCACTCCCAACGTCTCGCTTATTACGTGGGTGAACAGATACGAATAGATGAAGTATACGAGCCAGGAATGCAACAATTCAAACCGTTCAATGTGTCAACCAGATGTGTCGGATCCTCGGATCACTCGCCATGTGTCAGTTCCATGCACCCTGTAAGGGTCAGGCACACCCGTACTTCTGCGCGCCCGCTACCCATGGGACAGTGTAATCAGGTACACGAATCCAATGGTAAGGTTGTGCGGTGGCAACGTGTAAGTGGATCTTCAATCTCATCCCCATCCAATCAGGTGACATTGGTTCCTGGACGCACAGGCTACCATGGATCGATCTGACGATTTTCATTTTTTTCATTCCCTTTTTTTACTGTATCGTTGCCCTGTCCAATGATTCATGTAACTTCCATTCGTTTAGGGCTATATCTACGAAATATGTATGAAATGTTGAAAAAATGAAAAATCAAAAGAAAACCCCTCATATTCCATGCTTTTGAGTCATACAACTCCATTACTAATGGAAAGGGGGCATATTCTCCCCTGAATCTCATGCCAAGACTTTGACATTTTGGCTTACAAGTCGCCATAAACTTGGCTATAGAAGAGCTGAGCTTATCTGCTGCCGTCGTAATAGTCTATTGCGTTTGCAAACTATCAATCTGTATATGGCCCCGGCCACGTCACGAGCGGGAAGTCAGTTGATACGGTCCACTGCATCCATGTCACCGGGTAAAGTCAATTACGAGGCATCATCTTGGGCAACATACGAAAGTTTGCTTCAGTCGGTGAAGAAATGTCAAATAATGGCCAACGCATAATTGACGTGTGATTGTGCCCGGGTTGATGCCTGACGGAGAAGCACGGTGAAGGCCGATGAAGGCCGATGGGTTCGGCCGGGGCAAGTCATCGCTGTCTTTACCATCGCCACGTAAACCTTCATGGGTGGATCAGTTCATAGGACTCAGATTTGGGGTTAATATACGGAAGTAGAGCGCACGGGATGACATGACCACCAGTTCTACGTACTCGTATGCCGTGGATTACGTTGTTCCCCCTGAAATGGAGGGGTCACGTATGACAACAAGAGCATTCTGTATTTCGTACATGTATTTTCCTAGATTTCCCGGATAGGGGCCAATGAGATTCGAATGTTATTACCCAGTCCTTCGATGCCCTTCATAACTATCAATACTTCGTCTCATTCCCCAGGGAAATGCCCCTACTACTCTGTCTACTCTAGATCACCTTCTACTGACGCCCATCTTGAATTCTATGAGACATTTTTTCGTGTTTGAATTATGATTTCTGTCCATTGAAACGAATCATTATCCAATAATCTACTACAGTAACGACAAACCATGGACTCTCCGAGCCAGGCAGTATCATGCGTCCGAGGTTTCTAACAAGAGTCCAGTGCTTCCAAGGCTCATACACTTAGCTCAACTGTTCGAAGAATACGGTATATCCTGATGCTCAAAGAGCCCCTATCATTATGCTATGCAAGTACTAATCCCATCCCGCTTTTCCAGTCCTGCCCCCTCCTTGGTCACAATGAAGTCAATTGCTTTCTTTTCCCGCCCTTTTCCGGCAAGCCCGTTCGAACCTCGAATCTAAATATTCACCATTGTGAAAGTCCGGATTCAAACTCCAGTTCACGGACTATATTAAAAAGGGGGTTGATGTGCACGGGGCGAAAAGTATTATTAGCACACGCTAGCCCGCACCCAACCAAAACAACCCACTTCCTTCATCAGCCTCACCCGATGTGCATCTGCCTACTACTGAAACAATTGCAGGAGGGCAGATGTCCTCCGAGACATGATTGGCAGTCATTTATGATCTGAATATGGATTATCGCCTGCCATAATTGGTGGAGATCGGCATGTCCAATGCAACGAGGTTTGCTGCGCGAAAACGCCCCTAACGGCGTGCGACTGTTGATCGAAGTTGCGCGCTGGTCAGATACTGGCTTCATGTCTATACTACGGTAATTATGGCGAGACTACCAATCGCCTTTCTTTACAATTTACAGGGAGAGACACTTTAGTGGAATTTTCATTGCTATCAAATTGCACGATATCAGAGCACATGCATCATCTGGGTATCATCAAGTTTCGTCGGATCATTTGGCGCATTTGAGGCTTTTGCAGGCCCTCAAAAATCATCACCTTTTGTTGTTTCCGATCCAGGCCTAAGCCCAGGGATCATTGTCAACCTCCTCTTTCTTATTCTTGCTCAAGGGCGACCCGTAGATGTCCGATGACGCAGCAGTCATTCCCTTGTTCTGGATCCGTCGGTCTTCGTAGCTATCAGCTGACCCATGGTAGCTTACTGTGTTCGTGTCCCATTCGCTGTGATCAGCGGGTGCAGCATTCATTCCCTTGTTCTGGCTTCGTCGCTGTTCGTAGCTATCAACTGATCCATGATGGCTTCCCATGCTCGTGCCCCATAGGCTGTGGTTAAAGGGTGTAGTATTCATTCCGTGGCCCGGTCGATCCTGCCAAGAGGTCGCCGTATTCTTTGGCATGTTCGTGTGCCAAGGGCCCACACCTCCCCAATAATCACAATCACCCAATTCACAGTGCTTGGCCGTATTCCTGCGTCGCCACTCCTGCTGTGCGGTCTCTCGAGCACCACTCACATCATCCTTCGCTTTGCTCGCACTGACATCATTGACTTCCGCACTGATTCGCGTCATGTTCACGTTCATCTCTGCAACCTGAGCGCAGACCTCGGCGGCAGACTTGAGGATTTTGGCGGCAGCTTCATTGAGACTGGCCACGTTTGCCTCCAGACCTGCCACATCTGCCCTCGTCTTCATTGTAGCCTTCATCGATGCATGTGCTTGAATCTTGTTGCTCATTTGAAGGGCGTTGAATTCGATTCTTCCAGCCTCGTCCATCAGATGGCATGCAGTTGAACTGATTTGAGAAGCATCTTCGGCCAGCTGATAAATCGAGTTCTTGGGTTTATTGGCCCGCATCCTTTCGCCAATGCATTCCAGTTCCTTGCGGTGGTGTTTCAGATGGAATTCGTGCATGTCAGCAAGCCCAGACTCCAGCGTGCCCTCCCATGGATCTCGAATCGTGCCTGTAATGGTATCAATTATATATTTATTCTGTTGGATGTTGGGATTATAACGTACGTTGAGGGTGCGGTGGCTGCTCCTCTCGGAACCAGGAAGACTCTCTGTTCCAAGAAGATGGGTAACCCGGGTGTGGACCTCGAAATGCATTACCGGAATCAGACATTGTTTCAAAGAAGTGTTGTTTGAGTGGAGTTCAGTTCGAAGAGAAGAGTGGTAGGTGTTGGAAGGATAGTGAGGTCGGAAGAACGTTGCAGGTTGGAAGGAGGGAGAGAGGTGGAAGAATAGCAAAGGTTGTGAGCTGGTGAATTCACTCTAGGGCATATTAGCACGTTTGTCTGCAGTGAGTAGAGGTAGGTGAGTGAAGTAAGATGAGATTATTGGATTGACTTACTTTGCCAAATACATTAAAGCCATGTCCACACCTGCTATAGTGCTACCATTTTAGCTTCATTTCATGATCTAATCAATTTCAATTGACCACCCTTGAGCTCTAACCTTCATTTTTGAAGGTATCAAACATTGCTTCAGGCTCTGCTAGATTGGACAATTATATGATCGCCATATCAAAAGCGCCATCCATTTTGGGCCTAGTGCATCGAGAGGGCCGATGGGCTCTTCCGGTATGAACATAAATTCATCACGCAATATTATACAAAAGTTCGTCTACCTATGGACCTATTTCCAAGCTCAACAGAGAGACTAATATCGGCGGAGATCACCGTTCAGGCCCACGATCCCATCGGTAGAGCTCGGCTAATGACTGCCGTGCCAACCGAAAAACGGGCACCTCATTCGTTTGACTAATGGAAACCCCATGGAGTACGGGCCCCCACTGTGGAGGACCGGGGTAAAACCACGTCTTAAAAGGGTTCAGGTGTCCAAAATGCATGTCAAGCTGGTTCGCAGAGGGAATGATCGCGGATATGGCAGAGAAGGTATCCTCGGGGGGGTGAGAACAGTACCCAGCAACAATATACAGCCCCAGAGGCGAAAATTTGCACTCAACACCATGAAATCGCCAAACCGAAGATCAATGGAGGTTTACAAGCTTGGTTGGCTGTGATAGCATTGTTTTGTGTTTTTGTAAATTCCTGGTCGGTTTTTCCAGATTATACTGATGTGTACTGTGCTAATATGTTCACAGGGGAATCCTTACAACCTATGGCGCTTTCCAGGAGTACTATACAACTGTCTTGTTGTCTGATCAGTCGCCATCGGCGATCTCCTGGGTGGGAAGTATTCAAGCAACGCTGATCCCGATGGTTGGTATCGTTTCCGGGCCATTGGTTGACTCGGGATATCTGCGCCCGTTGATGGTGATCGGGAGCTTCTTGACTGTCTTTGGGTTGATGATGACCAGTCTTGCGACAGAGTATTACCAGGTAATATCATCTTTCAATTGAGCCAGTGGATAATTTCTGACAACCCTTCAGATTCTTCTCGCGCAAGGATTCTGTATCGGATTGGGTGGCGGCATCTCCTACATCCCAGCTCTGGCAGTGGTTTCAACAAGCTTCACCACCAAACGTCCCATCGCAATCGGCTGTGCATCAATTGGATCTAGTATTGGTGCGGTCATCTTCCCGGTGATGTTCCGCCAATTGCAGCCCAAGATTGGCTTCCCTTGGGCAGTGCGCTGCATCGGCTTCGTAAGCCTGTTGATGGCCATCATCGCCTGTTCAATCCTCTGTTGTCGCCCAGTCCATCAGTCTCGAGCACGCAGTCTTATCGACTGGACTGCATTCCGCGAGCCACCGTTTATGCTTTTCTCGATATCGCTTACTTGCGTGATGCTAGCATACTACGTCCCTATCTTCTATGTCGCCTCCTACGCCGAAACAGCCGTGCAAACGACGACCAGTCTGGCATTCTACATGGTCGCTATTGTTAACGGATCCTCCGTCTTCGGGCGCGTTGTCCCCAATTTGCTCGTTGCGTATGTGAAGCCAATCATTATTTTAATGTTCTGTGTCACAGCCTCGGCTATTGCAATGTTCACTTGGATTGCTGTCACCGACATTCCTGGGTTTATTGTGTGGGCGTGCTACTGGGGTATTTTGAGTGGTGTGCTTGTGACAGCTCCAACTTCCATTGTTGCGCATCCGGTCTTTTGTCCAAACCCGAGTTATATGGGCACTCGGCTGGGTATGATGTGGGGAATTTCTTCGTTAGGTGCACTGGCCGGGGCACCGATTGCGGGAGCGTTGATCAATCTTGACACGGCTTGTTTTCTACGAGCTCAGGTCTTTGCGGGGTGTATGATGGTCGGGGCTATGTTGTTACAGTGTTGGCCGGCCCTGAAGGTCATGAATTATGATCGAGATAATCCTCGCTGAAGAATCCTTAGGTTAGGTCTAGCTTTACATATATTCGCATGTGCGGCTGTGGTGATTTTTAAGGATTTATAATGTTACCACCCCTCTTGACTACTAGGTACGACTTCAATTAAGAATAGGAAGCGTTTCACCTTGAATGGGTATACCTTGAAGCACATACATTTCAAGAAATATCCAGGCTTTGTCAATGCAGGCGGGGCAGTCTCCACTGTAGCGGGCCGTTGGTCAAGTATTATGCCCATACTAGTTCGCCCCATAATTCCCGTCATTGCAAACACCTAACCATCACGATGTGTATCAGGTATATTGAAACTTTAAAATAACCTGGGAATCGGGGCCCAACGATTATATTATGAGGACTGTGGCCTTAGGTGTATACCATGCTGACTGAGCTGGGCTGTTGGCCAATAGCAACCCAGGCGCCCGGACGTCAAGCTCATGATGACTTCATTTGGCTCGATCCAACCTTGTTTCCACCCCATGATATCAATGTCTCAGGGAATGTATGTCATACGAAAGGAGGGGGAAATTCGCCATAGAAAATGGACTTCCAAAAAATACTGTGTTCATCCACTCCATCCTTCCATCTTGATATATACCACTGAATAATCCCACTGAAACGTTGGGACCAAGCTTGCATTCTTCTTTTTAATAAACCTACCCAATTCTATACCGAAAATGCCTGAGTCACCTCCCCACAACCACCCTCGTACCTCCGTCTCTGGCGGCTCCGGCGCCACACCCACCCCGGCCAACAACGTAGGCGGAGGCACCGGCTGGGGAGATACTGGCTTTCAGAAAGGCGGATCCCACGATCCCAATGAACCTCGTGAGGGATTTGGACACGTTGAGGTATGTATACACTGCCCCTAATGGACAAACAATACTAATTTCGGATGTCCATATCATAGGCCGCCAACCCGCGTGGCACAATGGGGGAAGCACTTGGTCTGAAAGAACAGAAGAACCATGCCAGAGACCATTTCATGCAGCGTATAGATGATGCTGATGGGAATGTAAAGCCGACGACTGCGAGTGGTGAACCAACGTGTGCCAGTGAGGATCATAGTTTCATGACCCAAAAGCCTGGTGGTTCGGACACTTGGCCGGGATGGGGGACTATGAGGAATGTCCTTGCACCGTAAGTGTTTCTCGGGTATCTGCTTGATTGCCTTGCTGACTCTGGCGTAGTAAGCCTGGGCCTTCGAGCTAAACTTGATGCTTGGAGCTAAGAGCTTGCTCTTTAGAGCAAGGTTTCTTGCCTTGGTAGATATTGGTTCAGTCCTGGTCGCCCCAGTTCTTTGAGAGGTATCTGGGAGATGTTCGAAACCATGGTGGCGGCCATCACGCCTTCAACGAGATAATGTATTATTAATAGCAATGCAATTCGCAACAAAAAATAATGACTTTGGTTACATAACGTGGTAGTCTACTTGGCTCCTTGTCGCTGCCCATAAGATTGACATGCTCGCCCCCGCTGCACGCGCTATAAACAACCAGTGACTGCACTGAGCCACAACTGCTTTTTGCGTAGGACCACTAGCGACCAATCATCTAGACCGATTCAAAGCTTGATAACACTTAAATAATGTGCTTCTGAGTCCCATGACTTGCTCGAACAGCCTTGAGAGCTGTGACTTGTGAGCTGGAACATACTTGGGGCGATCGCGCCTCACCGCCTTCCTTGGCGCCAGCATCAAAAAACCTCCAACTTTCTACTTACCCAGTCCGCCAAAGAGATCTTGTTACCTTGAATTGCTCTACCGTGTGACGCATTCAATATGGCTGCAGAACAGAGAAAATTGCTCGAGCAGCTTATGGGCGGTATGTCACTTCCCCCCTCCTAACACCTATCATTCCAGCTCCAAGAACCCACCAAGTTCTCCGAACCAAGCTAACAACAACCTACCTCCAGCTGACCAACTCATTGGAACCGGTGCCCAGGGTCGCAATTCTCAGCTTGCAATCACAGACGCGAAGGTCTGCCGCTCCTACCTCGTAGGCACTTGCCCCCACGACCTCTTCACCAACACCAAGCAAGATCTTGGCCCATGCCCGAAAGTACATAGCGAGGGATTAAAGACCGAGTACGACACAGCTTCGTCAGCAGATAAGGCAAAATGGGGCTTCGAATTCGACTACATGCGCGATATGCAAAAGTACATTGATGATTGTGACCGGAGGATTGACACGGCCCAGCGACGTCTGGAGAAAACCCCGGATGAGATCCGACAAACCAACAACCTGGTATGTTTCAATCCTTCCAACGTTATTAACTCCATATGATAGGCAGTGCTGGTTCTAATACATTCCCCGCCACAGCTTAAGCAAATCGCCGACCTCAACAACACAATCAACACAGGCCTTCTGGAGGTCTCCGTCCTCGGCGAAACTGGCTCCGTCGCAATGGCCATGAACGAAATGCACAAGGTCCGAACAACTAAATACCAAAAGGAGGCTGCCGAGCGCGATCTCAAGAACCTGCAGGATACATCTGGTCCCTCCGGACACCAGAAACTACAAGTTTGCGACGTCTGCGGCGCCTACCTGAGTCGACTTGATAATGACCGTCGACTGGCTGATCACTTCTTCGGAAAGATGCATATGGGATACTCGGATATGCGCAAGACCTGGAAGAAGCTTAGCGCTGAGCTGAAGGGTCGTGCGCCCCCAGTGCGTCACCACGAGGAGGAAGATCCGTACAGTGCAGGTGGTCGGGCGAACGCTGGCCGTGGTCCGCGGTATGGTGGAGGTGGAGGCGGTGGTGGATACAGACGTCGTGGTGGACGGTGGTGAGGTTTTGTGGGAGGTTATAACGGGTCTCGTGGTACTTTTATTCTGGTGTTTTTGCATAGCGCTGGCGTTGTTCCGTGGAAGATGCTCGGCAATGGGAAGTTATTTGCCATGTGCTCAATATATCCCTGTCTTGTCTCATACATTGTCTTCATGTTTATGAAAATCTATGTTCATCGATGTTACGTATTGTGTAATCAATGGTGATCGTTTTTAGATTATGAGCCATACAAGAGCGCTAGCGCGTCGAAGGCCCATTCTGAGTCCGGGTGACAACCTTGCAAGGTGGGAAATGGGTTCTACGAAGACCGGACGGTGAGGGCCGTCAGATCGAACGGCGATGGTTAACAACTCTCCAAGAAAAATATTTGAGGCTTTACGGCGGAATTACGAGGATCTTGAATGGCACAGACCAGAAAATTTCATTTTGAGGACTAGCTCACAGATTTATGGCTATCCTGTGTTGGTATCCCATATCCATAAACCCCCTCAAGGACCTAACGTCCTGAACACCGGATATCAATTAACAGTCCCTTGGCCCACCGCAATCAGTATCGAAAATCAGAGAACTGTACAGTACAAAGGTAATGGCATGGCATCGTAGAAGTGGATCAGGCGTGGCCGTTTGCCTGAGTGTCGAAGAGCGCCTGCATCAGCGCTTCATAGTTCGCGGCGGCGGCGGGCTGGCGGACAAGAATGTCGCGCACGACGTTCAACTGGGCCGTGTCCACGTTGGGCGCGGTCTGGAGGAGTTTCTGGATGGCAGGTGAATTCACTGCCTGTGCACCAAGCACCTGCAAGGCTGCGGGCATGCCGATGAGACCTGGTTGGTAAGGCGGGAGAGGATGCTGCTGCGGCATCTGGCCAGGGGGGAATTGGTTGGGAGCAGTAGGATTGGTCGAAGAAGGAGTAAAGACGGGGAACTGCCGGGAAGCTGGAACGTAAGCAGCTTGAGGCGTGTTGCCAGCTGCCGTGAGGGGGCTTGCTGAAGCTTGGGGCTCCATGCTGGGCTGGTGAGAGGAAGGTTGGACAGAGGGAGGTTGAGAGTCACCGGTCTTGACGACAAAGACAATGAGGAGGAGACGTTCCTCAATGAGACCGTCGCCGAGATTCGTGTTTTCAAGGAGGTTGATGAAATCAGGAAGTTTGGTTGTGTCTTTTTCAAGAGGAACGATGTAGGTGTCTTTGACGGCAGGGAGGGGGTGCTTGCCAATAACACCGTACCGTTGACGGTTGTAAAAGTAATTGAAGAGTCTATTGAAACCTTCACGATCTTCGTCCCCACTAGGGCTACTGATTGCGATGACGGACACGTCCGTTGAGGAGCTCCACCGCAAACCGCAAAGGTAATTGTTTGCTCGCGCAATGTCAATTCGGCCATCTACTAGCAATTCCTCAGGTGCCAACTGACTCCAAGGAATCCGGCCGCTTAGTTCTGCACCGCAAACATGTTTCGCAGTGGACGAAAATTTAGCCACAGGCTCCATAGTAACTTTACCGCGCCAGACAACGCCCTCGTCAGAAAATTCTTGCGGTGAATACGGTGGGGACTCGATTTCGTCTTCTTGAAGCATCCGATCAATCTCGGCATCCGCCTGAATCGTGCCACGAGGGACTGGCTCACGAATATTGGGAGCAACCTCTGGGAAGACATGGTCTCCATGCCCACCGTCCGGGGAATGACCTCGAGATTGCCCGTCTCCTTTCGACTGAGCTACCTTCGGAGTAACTGGGCTCTGGTTCCCAGGGCTGCCATCGGCATCAGTTGCTCGGCGCGGAATGGCTGAGAATACAGATTCTGCTGCCACATTGTGGGTTTCATCCTCGATAAGCTCCTCTCCTTTATGTGTCCGACGGATTCGCGGACCTTGCTCTTGGATAATGATGTGCTGTCGCTCTGCTTCCCGCTTAATCTCGGCATCCTTTCGCTGCAACTCCTCGCTGGCCATCTCCTCGGATTTCATCATAGAGAGTGTGTCAGATGAGACACTACCTACAAGTAAACGATCCCGTAGAGAATGATTCTTCTTTACGTTGAACAAGATCGCTCGCAATTGCGACTTATATGGTTCAGTAGGCTCCCCTGTCCCCTCGCAGATGTTCTGATACATGGCACCTTCGACAGAGAGACCGAGTTGCCGTGCAGTATCTTCTGCCGACTGCCCATCGGGTAACGAAAAGGATTCCTTCTTCTGGGCTGCAGTAATCTGGTCTACAAAGAACTTGATGAGAGCGTTGGCAGCACTCTTGCGGGCAGGCAGCACAAGCTCTTCCACAGTGGCGACGGGAGGAGACTCGATCTTGACTTTTGTAGCTGCTACAGTAGTAGACGGCGGGGAGATCCGTTGCTGTTTCACTTGGGGGCCCTGTATAAAAAATATTAGCCTACTGACTGTGCGCCCAAGAGAAGAACGTGTTCTTACCAAGCCCGCGTCCGCCTCCACACTCTCCTCCAACTTGCGCTTGTTGGTGCTAGACCGTCGCGAGTCTCCAGTGTGTCCATTCTTCTCTGGCTCGGCTGATGCTGTTGCTGCTGGGGTGGGGGAATGAGGGGGACCAGGTGTTGCCGATGTTCCAGTGCGAGCAGGAGTGCTAGCCTCCGTCTTGCTCTCGCTGGGTCGGCTCTTCCGGCTACTCCCCTTCTTGCCCTTCTTGCGCTTAGATTTCTTATCCTCGGCCTCCTGTCGTCGCCGCTCAGCAACCTCTTCCCAAGGCCTTTCACCCCTGGCGATTTTCTCCAGCAGCTCTTTGTGGTTCTCGGGTCGGCATTGTTCGCAGTAGTATTGGTCCGGTTCGGCGCCCTTGGCGAAAACAAGGCCCATGCAGTCATTGTGTTGCCATGCTGAGCATTGGTCACAGCAGATCATGTCTCGCTCCACATCCTCCTCTTCTTCGTACTCGCCGCAAATGCATCGAATGATCTCCTCTTCTTCTCCATCTTCGCTAGGTCCCGGGGTAGGTTCCGCGGAGGCTTTGCTGCCGGACTTTTCTTTGGGGCTCTTGCCTTTGCCTTTCTTCGATGGGGCGTCCGGTAATTCGAGGTTCTTGTGCTGGCCTTTGGTCGCTCGACCCGATCGTCGTGGTTCGTCTGGCATAGTTATTAGCGGGCAATTCAGATGCTGCCGGTCTTTGCTGCCGGTCCTCTCCCAATGGCGGGTTGCGTGTAAGGCATCACCTGAGAGATGGTTGGTGTACGATTGCTTACCAGCCATGACACAAACGCGGGCTAGGTCACCCGAATGTACTACACGGCGCGATCAAAATAAGAAAGAAAGAATAATTCTGTTTCTTCAACAGATGCGCGCCTGCCCCAGCAATCACGAAAAGTCTCTACGGGCTTCAAAGGGGCTAAGGTAATACACAAAAGAGGAAAGACACAGCCCACTGTGGTGAACGGTATTACTTGATCACCAAAGCCGATCCTCCCGCTCTGTTTGGGGACAACTGCGCAGTATGGTGGCAAGAAGCAATACGCTGGGATGTGTTGGGATGTATTTTGACGTAGTCTGCGATCCCTTGCTGCGCGTCAGTCGCGACACCTAAGCTTGAGCGGGGTCGCGTGCGGTATTTCAAGTAGTAGCGCTTTCAGTGGCGATTCAGAAAAGAGCACGAACGCGACAGTTGAATCAGCGACATGCGCCTTAGCACGCAACACAAAGGCGATGGTAAGGTGTTGTGGGGTGAATAGAAGGATGGAATGTGAACGGAACACAAGAGAATCCAAGGAGAGAATGAAATCGGTGGCTTTTGTTGCTGATGTCAGCAGATCACATGATCACGAACCAGGGCATAATTAATCTAGTTGCTGATTGCTTCAGCCCGTAGCTTCTCCAGGTTCCCCACTCTGCGCAAAAGGCAAAATCCACTTTGCAAATCAACCTGAAACTTCTCATAATTCTAGCCTTTCTTTCCTCTGCTGCCTATTCATCACCCAAACGAAGATTCAGCCGATCTTCTTACCTTCCAGAATCATGGCGGATGTACGATCCCTCCTCCGAAACGAACTAGCCTCGCGCAAGGGCACGTCACCAAACACCACGGGGAATCGCGTCACCAAGAAACGCAAGGTTGATAATAACGATGGCGTGATGCGAAAGAAATTACGATCAACGAGCTTAGAATCTGTCACCCCGTCAGACGCGCCAGCGGACCCATCACCGAGGAGTGTTGAAGACCCTGCGACCAGCGAGATACTGGAGCCTGTGGAAGAGGATGGTGTCGCTGGACCGGATCTTCCCGTGGACGAAGTCGAAGAGGATCCTGCGCTTTCCCAACAACCATCAGATCAAGCAGCAATAACCTCAGCGCCAACACAAGAAGTCCCTGGGACCGTGGACGAAGATGAGTGGGCTGCATTCGAACGAGAGGTAGCCGAACCAAGCCGAATGCCAGAGGCACCAGCTGCCCTTTCCGCGGCGGCCACAATATCCGCTGCACCTGTTTCCGCAGATGAACTTGCAGTGCAACAAGAAAAAGACAACGCAACCACATCACGAACCCGCGAAGCAGAGTTGGAGGGTGACCGCGAGGACGCGGCACGGTTTATGGAAGAAGAGTTTGATGAGATGGATCAACTTGAGGAACGCGTCCGCAGATTGAAACATATGCGTGAAGAACTCAGAGAGAAACGTGCGCGCGATGAGGCCCAGGACCGTCCTATGGTTTCTGAGGAACCCCGTGCAGAGGAGAGCGACAGTGACGACGACGACGAAGACGAAGATTGGGACGATTGGAGATTCAAATGAATTATGTGGAATGAGGACGACCCTTTCTGTACGAAGGGAGATTGGTGTTCTGTTAATCTACAATGATACCCTCGAAAATGAAGCATGTTTGTGACTACATATAACATTAGACTATGCCTAGGTCAATTTTGTCTTTCAACCTTGTCTACGATCCTGCAAATTGAAGCTTGTACAGTGATTATAGAGCGGTGCGGATAAATTTTTACGAAACGATTTATATGAACTTCTTCTTTATTCAGTCCATAGATTATTGACTCGTCTTCTCTTGCTCGCCCGCCGGCGATTCATCCACAGCCATATGGCTGCGCAATCCGTCCTTGTTGATTCTCATTGCTTCGGCAATCTCGGCTTCACCTTCTCTGAGAAGATGCTTGCCACGCACTTGTTCAAAGCGTTGTCTGCGCTTGTCTTCTTCAACCCGTTTCTCACGCTCTGCCAGCGCTTTTTCGCGCTTCTCGCGTTCTCTTCGTTTCCGATCAAATTCTTCTTGTTCTTCCGGAGTCAACTGCACTTCTGGTGCCGGAGGCAATGTAGATATGTACGCCTCAATCAAGGGATCACGGACTCTAGGTGGCAGAGCGATGTATCGAACGTCAGTTATAATAACTGTAGGGAGAGCCTCAAGGCTAGACGACTGGTTGAGAGAATGCAATGGTGCAGATTTGAGTAGGGCAGAAAGATCTGATTTTCGGGTGCTTTCAGAAGCCTTCAGCCGTGAGATATAGTCACGGTAGAACTTTTCTCGATCCTTGTCATGAAGTTGCGAGTCCTTCATTTCTGGCTCTTTTCGAAATTTGCGCTTGAACTCGGGCCAGTATAGCTTTGGTGTCGCATGCTCTTGGAGGAAAGCTAGGTACTTAATGCGTGGATCTTGCTTCTCCTGGTTTTTCTTGCGCTCTTGGACATCCTTTGCACGGTCTTTGCTCCAGTTTGAGAATATCTCTCGTCTAGTTTTCATATTCGAGGGCGCAGTGTATCTGGAGTCCTCAATGATACGACCTTCCTCAATAATCTTTTCCCATGTCGTAAACGGGTTGATGTTGTAGTCGTCCAGCAAATCACGGAATAGGGCTTCAGCGTCAGCTTCGGTCAGTGGAAGGCCCTGTGTTTCCCAGTCATCCTCTCCAAGCTCGCCATATTCGCCAGGATCCAATCCGTAGTCCTCGCCCATGGCGGCTAGTTGATATTCCATATCTTCTTCGGTGAATTCGACGGGCTGCTTATGTGCGCCTTCGCTGTCGGTGCGCGCACGCTTTGACGGCTGGTCCTCATCGTCTTCACTATCCGTCACCTCAACCTCCTCGTATTCATCGCTATCTTCCGCGCGTTCTGGAGCTTCCACTGCTGCGCGGGTTTCTGGAGTGGCTCTATCATCGGTAGCCGGTTCTGGTTTCGCCTTAGAAGTCTCTGCCTTGCGCGGTTCTTCCGGTTCCTCGCCGCGCTCGATTCTCGCTTTCTTCTCGCGCTCTAGCCGGTCAAACTCAGTGACGGCCTTGAGTACTTCCGGTGGAAACTTCCAGAGACTCTCGTTGGTCTCGGGGTTATGGACAAAACGCCGACCTAATTTGGTCTTCACGAGAACCCACGGCCCACAATCAGGAATATGATGCTTGGACTTCGGACGATCTTGAGGCTCCCGACGACCACGGTCTTGATATCCTTTCCCACCGCGGAACGCACCTCGCCCCTGACCGTGTTGACCGTGTTGTGGGTAATGTTGGCCATACTGTGCTGCCCCAGGTTGGTAGCCCGCAGGGCCATATGGCGTTGAGGAGAAAGGTGGGAGTGTTTCGGGCGAATAGGCCGGAGCTGCCGGTGATGCTTGGTGTCCGGCCGGCGCAATTTGAGGCGGTTGCGCTACAGGTCTGGTATATGTCGACTGTTTCGTAACGGTGTTATAAAAGTACAAATGACCTACAGACTCACAGTTAGAGACATCATTCAAGAGTTTTATTATGCGAACGTACCAGTAGGCGCTCGATGCTCCGTCCATCCCGCAGGCAGGGGAGGTGGAGGGGTATATGTGGACTTGAGCATCTTTCAGCGATCAAAATTGATCTTGAACTGTGAGAGAACGAGCACAATGCCCTATTTGATGAGTCAAACTTAGAGTAAAGGCTGCGACGAAGCTTCGGTGTGGTGAGGTGGTCCGAGCTTGGCGGATGGATGACAGAGGACGCGCCAGGGCGAGTTGCCTGGAACTTCCTGGAGCTCCATCTGCACCTCCGACCGACCTTCATCCCCACTCCATTCCTCCACGATCTTCTCTATTCCCTCACCTTCAGACCTTTTGCGTTCTTACTTATATGCACCATGTCTCGGCGATATGATTCACGGGTAAGTTCGGTTGGGCCTTTCACTGCAGCTCCCGCTAACCTATGACGCTGATGGATTAGACCACCATCTTCTCCCCAGAGGGGCGACTCTACCAAGTCGAATACGCCCTTGAGGCCATTTCTCACGCCGGTACTGCCCTTGGTATTTTAGCCAAGGATGGAATTGTCCTCGCCGCCGAGAGGAAGGTGACTAGCAAGCTGCTGGAACAGGATACCTCCGCTGAGAAGCTCTACACAATCAACGAGTAAGTAAACATCGAGCTGATTGGAAATTTGCTCTTTTTTACTTTTTAATCTGTCGCATGAGCTAAAATCACTTCAAGTAACATGATCTGCGCCGTCGCCGGTATGAACGCTGACGCCAACATCTTGATCAACTACGCCCGGCAAAACGCCCAACGCTACCTCATCACCTACAACGAAGACATTCCTTGCGAACAGCTTGTGCGTCGACTTTGTGACTTGAAGCAAGGTTATACCCAGCACGGTGGTCTCCGTCCGTTCGGTGTGTCATTCATCTATGCTGGTTGGGATCACCTCCGTCAATTCCAGCTGTACCAGAGCAACCCCAGTGGGAATTACGGTGGTTGGAAGGCCACAAGCGTTGGTGCCAACAATGCTAGCGCACAGAGTCTGCTGAAGCAAGACTACAAGGAGGATCAGACATTGCAGGAGGCCTGCGCCATGGCCGTCAAGGTCCTGAGCAAGACGATGGATTCCACAAAGCTGAGCAGTGAGAAGAGTGAGTCTCACACCCTGCATGATTACTTGCTATCATTTTATCTCGTTGGCGTGACAAGAGGCTAACCCGTATTTTCTCCTTGTCAGTCGAGTTCGCAACGGTGGGCAAGACCCAAGATGGAAAGATTTACCACCATCTATGGACTGCCGATGAGATCGATGCGCTCCTACGGGACCAAGGGCTGGCCAAGGTGGACGATGAGCCTGAGGCTGGTGACATAAAATAGAATAATACCTTGACTTGTGTTTTCAGATAACTTGGAAATCAACAACGGCACTTCTTTTCTCAGCCCTTAACCTTTCATACTTTCTACACTCCAAGGCCGTATTCTAGCCTGATATGGTGCTGGCGCTGATTCCCGCAGTGGGTGCAGTTCGTGACGTGGCATACATACAGCAGCCGGGTCTTGACACCCAATCTGTTGCATCTTCCGGAGGGTGTTTGTTGGATCAAACATTGGTACACGTATTTAGGGTCTGGTGGATAGGTAGGGTCTGAATGAAGTGTCAGTGTCAACGAGGTAAACTCTCCGATCATGCACCGGCCGTGTGCTACATATAAGTCCCCGAGCCCGCCACCCCATTTCCTGTATTTCACTCACCAGGATTTGGACCAAGGGTTTAGACTGTCTAGTTGAACCCTGCCACATGTTGAGGGCACGCGGTAAAGATACCGATTCATGTATATCCAAGCATAACCAGGTAGGCATATTGCGATCAAGCTCTTGCATATACCCTCATCCAAGACAGCATTGCTAATCAGTCGATGCATATACTACACCTTGAATTCTGGGGGACAGGCGAGAATGAATCGGCTGGGTCTCCGGACAATATCTTGGAACAATGCCATTCAAGCTAGGTGCTTCCGGCTGACCTAGCCTAGTATGGCTGCTGATTGTTGCCCAATGGTGTGCATATGCCTTCACTTGAAACGGCTTACTTAATATTTATACTACACACGTGACCAACCCCAAATGAGGGGGTTTCACAGCTCGCGGGGCCAACTATCCTTCTCTTTGACCGCATTGATTTGTTTCTGGATTTTTTTTCTTCATGAAGGTGAAATAACCAAGTACTAGATCTCTAATCCAGGCCACAGTCATCTATTATTCGGGAATATGCAGCGGAAGCCCCTCTTTCCTCACGGGTCCGTCTCAGCGAACCGCTCGCCCAAAGAAAACACGGCGCTTATGAGATGACTAGGCTCCATTGATATATCCATTGGACACCAGCAGCCTATGAATACAGAGAAATAATATGATTGAACCAATGAGAAATTTTTGTTCAAATTCTTCAGACCCTCTGGTGTCATACTGCGCCTCACAGTGCAGAAACTCGATTCAGACTTGATGTCACAGAACATGTGCTGTACGTGGTGAAACATGAAACGCCCCAAGGAAAAAAAACCACCAGCCGATGGGATGAAAAGAAGACTCCAAAAAAGCAAAAAGCCAAAAGACAATCCAGCACGAAACATGAAATCGAATGGTCCAATCAATACACTGGCTGTTCGCTCTTGAGAACCACCGATGGTCCTCGATCTCCGCCAAGCCCTACCTCAGAAGTGTTCTGCGTTTGTCATCCCGTTCCATTTGCAAGCTGCAAATCTCCTTGTCCAGTTCCTTGATGAGAGTTTTGGACCGATCCATTGAGGCAAGCAAAGTCGCCCCCTCACGTTTCCACCTTTCGAGCCGGTCGACCTCGGCGCTTCGCCGCCGAAACTTGGTCTCGATCTTCTCGCAAATACGGCACTTAGTGGGCTCGTTTTCGGTCAGGTTGACGAGTTTCATTCCGCATGTTTCGCCGGTGCGGTACTCGTAATTGCATCGATGAGCGAAGCTAGTCCAGCTCCAGTCCCCACAAGAGAATCGTTTCTGGTTGTAAAAACACATGTCTGCCATATCGCGTTAGTGCTGTTCGATCATCAGGTCCCATCAAACTTACTTCCTGTCGGAACCCAAGCTCTTGTTTCAGGATGAATCTAGGTGTGTGATTGGCCTTTGCAAGATTGCCCAAGTTCGCTTGACAGGCTTGATAGGCTAACTTGTGACCTTGTTGATTGACAGGTCTTTCAGAGATGATCAAAGGGGTTTGAAACAGGGTGATTTAGAAGAAGAAAAAAGCTTTTCTGAGGAATATCTATGGACCTGCCCTGCTGATCTGAGACTTTGATTTTGAAACCCAGGGGGATGATTTTAAAGTCCACGAGCATCTAGGGGATCCGAATGCCCTATTTATGTTTCGGTCGATATTTGCATGTCACCAGCTGGTCCCCCAGAAACCGTGGCCCTCTACCTGATCGACGCTGACCGGTGCGGGACGGCTTATCGTCCGTGTCTCTCATTCATCAGATTCCACCTTGCAACCTGGTTTTACTGAATCCGGTTGGCTGTCATCAATTCTTTGGATAGTGGGGACTGTAAGATGCCCAAGTCTTCTCGGATGGAGCCACACCAAAGACGAACGGTTGCTTCAAGCATGCATGCACCTCTTTTTCTTTTTCTGGCCGTGGCGACTTTTGTTCACATCATGATGTACGAGGATGGAAAATCCCTCAATTCATGACTGCGGCCATCCATTTTCCAGTCTCGACTACTGCAACTATGCCGTCGCCAGATTGCCTTTCCCCGCTCTTCAGGTGGATATCGTTCGCATGGAGTCAGGCTCCTGTGATGCTGTTACGTTCCGCATAGACGATCCTGCATAATTGAGGTGCTCTCGGCCGCCACCAGCTGTCACCTCGATACAATGACCAGACGCAACCGTTCAGGGATAACCTTGTTCTACACAGAGAAAAAAAACTAATATCATTTTCGAATGTGACAGGACTGCACGTCCCCTGTGACTCCACCGGAATGAGATTCTCTACCCTCCACCATTCATGCCCGATGTTGCCACCCTTGATTGGTTCAATATATCATTTATCGTGAGCTTTGACTCGGCCGGTCGTCCGAAAGCTTTCTATCGTCCACAGGAAAAGCCATTCGGCGTTGCCGTGTGTATGATTGCATGCGTATGCACATTCACATCATTGCCTCCCCCCTCCCCATCCACCCCTAGCCCTTGGTTAGCGTTATGTTTCCTGCATTTGTTCATTGGGCCAAAACTATGATGAATATTCCATGGTTTCAGCTTGGAATTGCGACCCAACCTACTGCTCACTCTCTATCATTATATGGCCGAGCTTTTCGTTGCAAGGATATCAGAACGGAGACTTAGTCTTCGTTCCACACCTGCCGCACAATTCCGCTCCGTGTCTGTCAGCCAATGGTCCTTCACCCGGGTGGCAACAGTCGCGTCACTGAGGCTCTATTATTGGTACCTCCTGCACCCAGGGACACGGGCCACAGAATTGGGTTTTCTCTCTCTCGCTTGATGCATTGCCCACTCGGGGTTTGGACGGGACCGGATCCATCTTCGTTCAGCTGATCTTTCACGCCTGCAGAGGAGGGATCCTGCATCTGGCCCCGCTCATGTGTATGGTTCATCGTCATACAATTGCTTCTTTGGGCGAAAATGATAGGACCTGGATGCCGTGCGGCGCCCCCGTCGCAGACACGAACCGTGACACCTCCCACATATTGCTGAACCACATGCAGCTGCACCAAAGCTCGGAGACTCTGACGTGGCACATCATTTTTGGCTCGGTGCGCTGATTTCTGGTAATGAGGGCTGGCTGGAAGACCGTGGGTCGAAGACTGCAAATCTTTGGAGGTCTTGGAGGCTCCACACGAGAGCCAGGCTTCCATCCCTGTCATTCAAAGAGATTGTGCACGAAGGTTGCTTTCCTCGGTCAAAGATGAAAGTGGCTGCATTGCCTCTACTCGTCAACGCACAGATCCACTCGAGGGGGATACTCAGCGATACGACGCACGATGATCGGAGGCGGCCGCGCACAATACGTCCCATGCCTGCATTCAGGATGGCAATCCATGGCAAGATGTTGAGTTGGCACCCGGCAATCCTTGACCTGCGGCGAACAGCCTCAGTGGGCACAGCCTTGGGAAGCACTGATCCAGTTTCTGTAATGGACTGGTTGCATCAGCCCGAAAATACTCGAATCAGCTTCTCAAGCCCCCCTGCCTTTTCCTCTACGCCCCGTATCACTACCGAAATGGTCTTTCCTTGGGTTTGTCTTGCGCGGTCCGGGACCTGCCTCTGGCCAGGATCAGGGCCAAAAATAGTGGAAAAAGCGTAAAAATGATTTCTGCCCAACAAGCGAAGTTACCGGAAGAATTCCCAGAGAATTAAAGATCATCTTAGTACCATCGTTGACTGATTTCATGTGCTATTGTCTCCGGCTATCCGGGCTACAACGTTGAAATTGGATTCTTGGACCCGCATACATGCTCCCACACTGCTGGGCTCCTCTGATCCCGTGATCTTAAAGTGAACGGAGGCTCCCGCACCACCAACGCGCATGCTTCTTCTGCCAGGTGACAAATGGTGGCCGGCCGTAGAAGCTTTGGGATTCCAGAGCGAAAAGGCGACTGCCCCGAAAGCAGGTCAACGCAATCAGATTGGACGACCGGGCATGGCTTTCTCACTTGCAGCCGAACCTAGCGGCCAATGACAGGCCCTGATTGGGATGCCGGTCATCTGCAGCTAACAGATAAATCCCCACCTCGATATACCTATTGCGAATGGTGCATATCATGGACTCTTACGCCGAGTCTGGCTAAGCCCCGATGGCCCATTGGTCGACTAGGATCCTTCTCGCCGCGGTCCCTCGCATCTGCATTCACGCCGGTGCCATCCTCTCCACCCCGGCACACTTGGTCCCGCATACCATTTTGGCACATGTCTAACTTCGCACAGGATCTGCATATTTCGTACTTCTGCCAATCCCGGCTGAAGCATGCCGATCTTCAGATCATTTCTATGTGCCCAGGCTTTCATTAGGCACCCATATGATACCGGTGAGAGACCGGTCAGGTATAGTTATCTAAGTTCCCGGCATGTATTCCGTGGAATTGAGTTCGCCATCCATGGACCCTCTTGGCGTGCTATAGTTTGAAATTTATTACTCGCACGCGGGGACACAATCAAAACAATGATTATGCAACCCGTTATTGAGATCAGATGTCGATCCTCGTGTTCCGCTTGTTGACGTGGCAGTGACTCACTTTGACCCAGTAATCGGATTAGGAATTAGCATAATATAACATGCAAATTGAACAGGTCATATTTTTGATGGCATCTGCGCGTTGGAATTTATTACCTACAGTATATGTGGTAGAGTACATAACTTAGTGCAAAGCTCATTACTAAATCCGGTTAGTGGCTGGTGGTGACGTCAACATGATTCTTTGGCAATGATCTGAACAGGGCAGCACCAACATTGGCAAGGCATTTCAATCTTGGTTTCATGAGTTAAAGAATCTCTTCCACACAATTTCCTCCAATTCATCTTCCTGCATATTCAAATTTGCCTCGCAAATTGTACCACAAGCCCACAACTCAACATATTCCAAGTCCATCTATACAATGTGGAAGAGCCTCATCACCAGCGGCCAACAGGCCCCCCGGCGCATTTGCCACCAACCCTCCGGCCTCTGGACACGGTCCCGAACCCCAGCAACGCGGAACCCATTTAGTACATCATTGCAACCTCAAGCCGACAACAAATCAACTCTTCAAGACCGTGAATCGCTGAACCCTGAGCGAAACGAGGGCACCAAGTCCGGAACCGATAATGAGGTTGCCCATCATCCGGCGGCCTACGACCCGCACAATACCGCGCCAGAAAGCGAGATGGAGGCCGCGGGGAAGGAAAAGCACGAGGAGGGTCAGGAACATAACCCGTTGGACGTGAGCGCCGCCAACTCTGATGTTAGTAAGTGGCGGGGACCGAAGGAAGGGGGACCTGATCGGAATGTTGATAAAGAGAGTGTGAGCGGGAAGGGAACACCGAAGAAGAACCGGAGAATAGATGTTAAGGAGGATGGGACTCATGTTTCTTACCGAGACTGAAGTATTAATAGGTTTACTGCACCTTGATGGTCAGTCCTAGCGGTCTACAGTCTACTAATTTAGAAGCTAAAGAGCATCTGAAAATGTATTTGTCAGCTACCTAGGTCACTATTCATGATTGTAAATTGAATCTGTCTGGTGATCCCTTTTCGACCAGTCCATGTAGTTCAAGAATGACTTCAATGTAATAATTGAGTGACAGAGAATCTGAAAATCGAGCATGATGGGCTATTGGCAGTAGGGGTGATTCCATAACAGAGGAGATCCAACAAATCGCAGAAGAAATACCATATAAATGGATGTAGTTGCACCTACGATCCCAGCGGTATAGTAAACCGCAACGGTTCCTCCCCTCTGATCCTCCTCCACTTATTACTCGACTCTATCAGCCCCTCACACCCCGGCATAGCCCACGCATACTTCCTCAAAAACCCCGGCGTAGCCTCCCAACTGTCCATCCGATCCGGCTCCCCCAAACAATAAGGCCAGTCCGATTAGCAGTAACCTCATCATCATCCTCCAGTTCCTCAAAAACACCTGGATTTCCAACCTTTAAACCAGTCACAGACGAACCCTCCGGCTGTGGAAACAAGATCGAATCCATAATGTAACCCATAACATCAATGGCGAATTCCGCATGATTAAACGACCTTTCCCACTTAATAAGATTATCCCGCATAGCAGGGAACGGAAGACTATTAATCCATGTAGAATGAATAAGGCTCATCTGCGACTGCGTTGGCGTAAGATTTCCTGGAACAGCGACATCTGGAGCTCTGGGTACCACGACCGAGAATGTAGGGAACGCTTCATCGAAACGTTCAGGTTTGCGACCTGGACGTAGTGATAGAGCTGTGCGACCTAGGAGAATCTTATTTTTGTAAAAGCCGCGGAAAGCATTATATTGTATTAGATGTAGGAGTTGGTCGGCGGATGGATCGGTATTGGGGTCGTAGAATTGGACCGATACCGACGGGATGACTATTGGGGCCGATACCGGTGCTGACGGGGAATTTGGACCAAAGTCTGAGTCCGAATCTGAGGTGGACGTCCTTGGCTCATTTTCTTTTGATGATGGAATGAGATGGTGGCGATAGGCTTCATCGGTTACTTCCCTCCTGTGGGTCTGCCATGGCTCGTTGGAGTCAATTCTCCAGCGGCGGACTTGGTAGGCGTCCTTCCCGATAATATCATGTTGATTATTTTCCTCTTGGAGACGATTTCCTGCAGTATTGTTAATTCCGTATCTACATTGGGGGTCTTTATAAGACTCACGGCGTGCTCTTTGGTTTAATCTGTTCTGGATTTTCTTTCGTAACTTTCTCTCTTCTGCCTCGGTATAAATCCGGTCCTCAGTATTCTGCATGGCGAGAGCCATAGGATTTGCCATACTTTTGCTATAGTACTAGAAGGAAGGAAGATGCTTTCTTAGAGAACCAGAAACATAAGCAATACCCGGCGGATCGCGCTAGTCCGTAATAGGGAAAAAAGGTCAGCTAGGCTTGGACTAACCCAAAATAGACAAAAGCGTCAGCCATACTGGAGAAGTATAGCGAGACGAACATATAAAAAGATGCCTTTTCACCCTCACTTCTGCATCCAAGCAGTCCATTACACTTGCACATTCAAACGAAATTCCAACCTTCATCTATTTACAATGTCTCGCTACGCTGCAGCTCATGCCAATCCTCAAGGCCTTGGTGATGCCAGACCCACAGCAATGCAAATCATCAATGACGAGGCAATGGAAGGAAACCTTGTCAACAAGGTCATCGTCATCACTGGAGTCTCCTCTGGAATCGGCATCGAAACCGTGCGTGCCCTCGCAGCCACAGGAGCGCGACTATTCCTAACAGCCCGGGACCTGTCCAAAGCAAAGACAGCCCTCGGAGACATCTTCGATGCCACAAAGATGGAGCTCGTCCATATGGACCAGGCATCCCTCGAGAGTGTCCGAGCTGCCGCTGCTGCAATCCTTTCCAAGACAGATCAAATCACGATTCTCGTGACCAATGCCGCCATCATGGCCGTCCAAGACCGTCAATTGACAGAGAACAACTATGAGCTGCAATTTGCAACCAACCATCTGTCCCATTTCCTCCTTTTCAATCTACTGAAGCCTGCCCTTCTAGCTGGCTCATCGGCAGATTTCCAATCTAGAGTCGTTGTGGTATCTGCTGCTGCGCATCGAGTCGTCACTCTCAATGACACGGACAACTATCATTTCCAGAAGGGTGGTTATAGCCCCTGGGCCGCTTATGGCCAGTCGAAGCTTGCGAATATCTACATGGCCAATGAGATTGAGCGTCGCTATGGTTCGAGTGGTCTGCATGCCACTAGTCTTCATCCTGGTCTTATTGCCACGGGCTTGGCGCAGCATTTGCCGGAGCAAGAGATTAGTGCGATGCTGCAGAACGAGTTTATGCTCAAGATGCAGAAAAGTGTGGAACAAGGAGCTGCTACTACTGTGTGGGCTGCCGTTTCTAAGGAGCTGGAAGGCAAGGGCGGGCTGTACCTCAATGATTGTGCGGTTGCTGAACGTGGTGAGGACGATGGTATTCCTGCTCTTGGGATGACTTCCAGCAGCACATACAATCCTGAGGAAGAGGCTAGAATTTGGAAGGACTCTTTGGAGATGGTGGGGCTGTGAAAGGATAGTTGAAATGCGCATAGTGGTCGTTTACATATTGAAGCTCCCGACTCTGGATATGTCAAATTGTTGGAGAGGAGTTAATGATTTTAAATAGCGCATAGGTACTAAATTGACACTGTTATGGGGAATAAAACATTAGGCATGCCGATCGTGCGTTCAGAAGAAAAGAAAAAGAGACATAAAAATCACAACCAGAGCAGATAATCACTCCTTAGCAATATCAATAATGGACTTTCCCTCAATCAACCAAACCTTCTCAGAACCAGCAGGGACCTCCCCCTTCAAGGCCTTCAATCCAGCTTTAACAGCAGCCTGACCAATAACATCCGCCTCCTGAGCCCAAGAATCCTTCAAACTAGAGTGAAGTTTCCCAGCCCATCCAGCAACAAACCGAATAGCAGCCTCAGCAGGCCGACTCTCCTGCCTCGTTCCAGCAATCAACCCAGGCCGCAGAATAACCATCCGCTCAAATCCAAGCGCCTTAATATCTTCCTCAATATCGGCCTTCATCCGCGAATACGGGAACGAGGAGGTCTTGCTCGCGCCAGTGCTGGAAATCAGCACACACACCTTGACACCGGCATCGTGGGCTGCGCGCGCCAACTCGACATTCAGTCCGTGCTCGATCTTGTACTGGTTCTCGAAGCCGCCTGCTGCCGCTTTGGTGGTGCCGAAGGCTGAGAGGAAGATGTCGGGTGTTGGGGTGAGGGCTGAGAGTTGTTCAGACCACTTCGAGCTATCGTCGGAGACGAAAGTGGTTAACTTTGCGGGCGCGTTAGATGCCGCTGCTGGGGTGCGGCGGGAGATGGTGTCGACGCGGCTGACGGCGGAGCTGGAGATAAGGCTGGTGAGGATGTGGGAGCCCTGCGCAGGATGGTTAGTGAGGGGTTGCGTCTTTGTGGAGTCGGCGGGTTTACGAGCTTACCACCATGCCCGTACATCCAATCAGTGCTGCGTTCGCCATACTTGTTTAATTGTCAATAACTTCAGGTTTGGGGTTTGAAGTGAAGCTGACGGCACAGATGGTTGCACCCTGCGATTTCGTCATTATGGAGCTAATCCTAATCGGGTAATACGCATAGAGCTTAAGGCTTAAAAATGTTTCTGAAATATTAGTACAGTCTTGTGCACACGTGAGTGTGAGTGTTGGGGAAACCAATTTTTGGCAAGGCCTATCAGAGCTCGCGTATGTATCTAAAATATTTGAAACTGCTAGTCGACCTTCCATGGGTGAGACTGTTGTCGCGCACTCGCTTGAATCGAGAAGATAAACTCACTTACGTAATCAATAAGTCAGGAGGAGCAGGAGAAACGATAGAAGCTAGGAAGAGCTTGATAGTTGAAGCTAACAAGCAGATCTATCAATAGAAGGCAGCTAATGTATCCCACACGCTAGCGGTCTGAGAGGGCTACCCCCAACACCATGGCAGATGCGATAAGTTCATACTAGCACAATTTAGTATTGAGATTTGAGTACCATGAACAGAAGTACGCGGTCACAGGTTGACAAAGCAGACAGGAAAGGACCTTGGAAAGCTGGCGGATTTAGGCCATATAAGAATGGAAACACATTGCCTCAGAGGTCTCAAAACTTAGTTCGAAGCTCGGGATCAACATCCCGCAAGACAGAAGTGATCTCCGCCCATACCTTCTTCCTAATGACCGCCGCTTCATCGCTCGTCACGATGGTACCAGGACTAACGCGCATGTCAGTACTTAAGGCTTCAAGTTTTTAAGCCGAATGCCTTACTCTGCAACAGCCTGGTTCTCCAACCACTTCCCATGAGTCTCCACCCCTTGAGTCACGGCATGTAGAAGGGTTTTGCTACCATTCTCAACTGTCCTGGCAATCAAAGCCTGCACCAGCTTCAGGATCCACGGTGCCTTTTCCCTAGTCAGGAGGTCTGACTTGCAAAATCCAGGGGTCACGGCGTTCACAATGACAAGCGGCTCTCCAAGCCCATCGCGAGGTACCAGATCCGCAATTTGCATGGTGATATAGAGATCCATCAGCTTAGTGACACCATAGCGTTCCGTAGCTCCCCCATGGCTTGGGATTTCTCCCACTGTTCCTCGCCGTTCAGAAGAGAAAGAATGGAATCGGCAGACCGTTCAGGAAACTTGATTGACTTATGGATATCGCTAGTGAGGACAGCTAGATGCGGTCTGGCTGAGGGGTCTCGGTCTCTCGTGCGCAGGAGCAGCGGCAAAAGCGACAGACTTAGCAGTGTAGTCGATAGCACATTCACCTGTATTCCTCTTTCCCATCCATCACTAGTAGTAGCATATTCGACCGAGGCAATGCCAGCGTTCATAATAGCCATATCAAGCTGACCTCCGTCTGAGACGTATTGACAGGCTCTAGCTGCGAATGCTTGAACACTAGAGAATGATTCTAGATCGATGGGCCACACGAGAACCTTCTGCTTGTCGGTGCAATCGGTACTTGCTTCGATGTTGGTTTTGGCCTCCTCACCTTTGCTCAGGGTGCGCACACCCATGATGACGGTGCCAGCTCCCAGGGCAATTGCATGGCGAGCAGCTTCTCGACCGAGGCCGGTATTAGCGCCGGTAATGAGGATAGTCTTGTTTTCGATGACCGAGGCATGTGGTAGAGTCAATTTTGTAAAGAGTAAGCCGTATAATCCTGCCATGATGATGGTTTAAACACCTGGGCAGTCTGCATGAAATAAGGGTTGGGACTGCCTCCAAAGAATTGTGGTGTATAGGTAGGTATGATATATATCGAGAAATGAGAGTTGGACATCGTGTGACAGCTTTCTGTACCAAGCTCTGCCTTAAGTATGGGGCACCGTATGAATCAAAGCAATCAAAGACTTATGTCCGAGCGGGGTCTTATGTCCGTAGATGCCGACTGCAATTGGCTTCTCGATTCGCTCTTTCAGATGATTGCTAACATGGCCTGTCTTAGGAGGAACGGAGAGCAGATCTTTAAGATCCACTAGTGTCCGGATCGGCGACATTGTGGGGCCAGATTTACACGCTACGGAGTCGGATAGAAATCCGCCCGCTGCCAGGACAGATCTGTGATTGGTGCATGCCCCTTTAATCACGTGCGGGTGACGGAGTCGGCTGAAAATCGACCCGCTTTATCCAAGGAGCTCCGTGATAAGATCCCTTTTTCGTCACGTGGTGCTCTATATCCAATAGTTGGAAGGCCATGCGAATTGGTATAAACAAGATGGTGACACTGGAGAAAAGGTACAGCTTCATCAGACATTCAAATAAAGAGCGCCTGCATGCGAAACTAAATTGAATCCATAATTAACTGAATCCATGATTATCACTGATTCCCATCTATGGCTGCCTGCTTCTAGATCTCTCATGATAAACCCGGGAACCATTTCCTTCTCATAATTGAAAATGACACGTATCTAAGTAAGCTCCACATGACTGAGAACATAATCAGCTCGAGGGCCCCTAGATCCATGGATTGCCATCCTCCCACCGGGTTGCCATCGTCAGCAACTTTTGCCGGATGCCGAGGGTAAATTTGGTCTTGATTTCCGTGTCAAGGAAGCTAGCACAGTGACGTATCACATCAACGGAGCCGTCCAAGTGTACTGCGGTATCATCCGAGTCCGAGAATGCAGGGATGCCCCCTCGGTGGTTCAGATAGGAAATAATAGACGGATGAGATGGCGGAAGGACGTCCAAGAGCACCCTGCCCTGCGTCTCCGTGTCACCCCGATGCGATGAGTTGGCCACGTCGGTAGACACTAAGCCATTTGCCCAGGCAATCAGAGCCACTCGATATATGGCACCGGCCCACCACGGCGGCCGGGTGGGCTCAGGTATTGACCGAACTTCACGCATGACCTGACCACAATGAAAATATATTTCCGTCGTGTCTTCTAAATGATGGGCGTACTGAGAGCAACGTCTCGGTGGGTTATTACCCACCTCACTTTTGTGATTGCTGCGTGCCAGAAGCTCTATTGCCGGGAAATTGACCATCGTATTGAGCATGATAAGATGATATAGAATCATGTTGGTTGCAGTTTCCGGGAAAACTGTTTCATTTGAAATCTGTGTTTTGGTGAGATCATGCCACTTATGCAGTTGTTCCTGAACCTCTTGCACTTGCACCGCAAATAGAACAACGGACAGGTGTTGGGAGCCTTTGTGAGTTTGACCTCTACCCAGAGCCCTGTCTATGTTGGATCGCAGTTGCATAATCTGATCCTGAAGATGGCAGAGCAATAGTCGCATCGTGATAGGTGAAATATGCGTCGTTGAGCGGAACTCGTTCGTTTCTGAGAACCAATATAACCAATCATTGAGAGAAGGGGGCATGCTGACCCGTCCATATGCGGATAGCATCACCTCAATCCATGTCTTGGCGAATTTGGCGCTCCATACGCTGTCCGGACTTGGAATGGGTGTGTTGAAATTGGTGGTGGAGAGAAACGACGTTGAGAGCGTATCTCGAAACAGAGATATCTCGTGGTCCACAATGAGCCAACAATGCGTAAGTCTGCATGGTATCATTTAGAAAGATCCGCAACCGTTTTGAATAACCGCACGTGCCAACTGACCTGTTCGCCCCCTCCTGTGCCTTCCATATCTCCCAGGAATGGGCGACATCATTGGAAGATTCTAGCCGGGCTACCTGGGTCTCTCTGTGGTAATGTTGCTCAGCTTTCAAATGCATCTAAAAAGTCAGAAGGGTCATATTGGATGGCAAAGGGGGTCAATTACCTCTAGGAACATCGACTTCTGATAATGTGCAATCTATACAGACAGAAAGACGATTAATGAAAATACACCCCTCAAGGATGGATCAGACGTAACACTTACGTCCATCTGCCATTTGTCTCCGCTCCATGCAGAGACAATGATATTTAGCAGTGCGCACTGCGAGACTTCATGGTCCGAAGCCAGCTTGATGTTCTTTTCAATGACATTTCGCAGGGAAATGCGGCATATCTCTACCAGTCCATGTGCAAACTTCGAGTATGTCTCGTTTGCCCCAGCTGCCATGGCGCCGGCGGCGAACATGAGGAGTAAAAGCATGCTGGGTAAAATAGTGTTTCTTCCTTTCATGCGCTCGTTGATGTTCAAAGACGCAATGGGGATAAAGGGATAGTAAGGCTCGCAACAGCAGAGATAGGACCGGAGCAAGACTTCTATTACAGACGGCGGAGGTAGCACCAGAATTGATCCTCCAGAGTAGCCAGGCGGTCTGTTATCCGAGCCTCGCAGCTCGTAAAGTTCTTGCGCCTCGTTGTAGAGCCCCTGCATGACAGCGCTGAGCTTCTCCCTAGTGCTCGCTAGAAGAGGTTCAACCACGATGTTGCACGCCACTGGCTGACTATTATGAACCGTCATACTATCGTGCCTGAGCAAGGCATGCATGTTATTCACGTGTTTGGCGGCTGTAGGTACGCATGTAGACGATGGTATGACGGGGTTGCACTGGAAAAGTGGCCAGCCTTCTAGTGTCCCTAGCTGGTCCAGATCGGAGTTTCCGTCCTCTAATGTGGTGTACGAGGGTATTGTTGGAACATAATTTTCCATTACCTCGTCTTCATCCGCCATGTTTGGCAAAGCCTCTGATTGTACGGTGAATGGCAGGCTCCATGGAGCCATACCGACGTCCGTGAGACTCGTCTTCTGGGTCGTCGGCAACAATTCTCTAGTGGGGAATGCAAAGTCAGAAGGATCATTTGAGCATAACGGCCCCTGCTGTATAAATCCGGATGAAAGAGAAATATTAAAAGTATATGTCTCATCTGCACCGGATACCGTCGCGATGAGTGATGCCAAAGGATCCTCTTCCAGAGCCTTTTGCGACATGGTTAGTTGGGGCATGTTTGCCGCTGAATGATTCCAGTCCATATAGATGCCACTGCCTGTCGGATAGAGCGGTGCTGTTGTTCCGTGATCTCCATTGGTGGCGCTATCGTTAACTGGCTCAGCCCTAGTGGCATTGGAATCTTTGCTGAGGTTAGAGCTTATGGATGTCGGCTCTTTCGGTTTATAATTCAGTGAAGATCGATTTGGACCTCGCTGTGGACCTCGCTGTGGGACTCGCACTTGGCAGAAGATTTTCTTCTGTATGCATCGCGAGCATGGCACCTAGTACACAATGCGCTTTAGTCAGGTCCCATCCATGTCTTTGCATTGTCACCTGTACCTTCCTGTCACACTTGGCTTTAGACCTAGCACAGTGCGCACACGCCAGAATCGAATTCGCTTGAAAGATGAGCGAGGAGCTTAGTGTCGACATTGTTGAAATAGAATTGAGTCGCACCGATCGGCGTCAGCGCCATAGAAGAGACGATAAACAGCTCCGTGCGCGCTACGGAGCATGTGAAGAATACAAAAAGGACTATCTTGGTGTACTTAAGTTCTATGTAGATCTGCGCAGGTGTTGAAATACCTTCAACTTTGGAGATATGTAATTCTAAGAAAAAAAAAGCATTGAACGGAGAAGGTGAACAGCCGTGGACAACCTTATCGGTACGAAAGTGACAGACTGTATGAGCAGAATAATAGGCGGTAGAAAAGGCGGCAACTTTGCGCAAACAATTGTAGCGCCACTGTATCATGAGGACCCGAGTACATAATTATGCACACCAGCCCACACGTATGGTAATAACCAGCTATTATAGAATTCTATCCAAAAGGCCTTCAATATAATTAAACAGAGTTTGAAATGGGAAGAACATAGTTATGCATAGGTCTAGCCAAGCCACTTGGTATTGAGCCATCGTTCAATACCCCAGCGGCTTTTTGTGTCACAGTCCATTAATTCATTCCTTATTGAAGTCCGAAGGTTAATGCCCAGGCTGTTGAGGAGAGAATTAAAAAGGGGAGTATGAAAAAGAAACCGGATGAGTCCTAGTGAGTACTGGCATTTTGTATCCAGTTAGCACGTTATGTGCATGTAATTATTAATGTCTTGAATCAATACCCCAACGACCAGTTTCTATATCCCCACTCTCTGCTTTGTGTCTCTCTCTGGTGGTATTTATGGACCTATTACAATGCCACTACAGGTTATGGGAGAAACCAAAAGTAACTAGAAGAAATTTTTGGATCTTGAAAAAGAGGATATGTTTATACTCGAAAACCGCGCCTTCCGAAAAGAAAATACTATTGATGAAGGGACCAAACTTGAAGGCAAGTGTCTGCTGTCTGGTTAATCCGGCTAGCCCCACCTCGTACAGCTAGATTTTTGAACTTTGGGAAAGCTTCTTCTCCTGAGCTTGGTAGATCTTGACCAATTGACGGACAGACAAGTCAAGGAGAACATCCTCCGAGCCACCAGGAATGCGGGCACCAGGAACATCACGGTAGATTGCTGCCAGAATGAAAAGGTTAGTCTCACACTAAGAAAATAAAACATGCGAAAAGTCAGGCTTACCCTCTGCAAGCTCTCCCTGACCGGTTTGAGTGAAACCGTTTCCACCAAACAGCAAAACAGCAACCTGTGCACACTCATTGAGTACCATGGCGGATTTTGCCTTAGCCAAAGCCGTCAATCCACCCAGCTGGCGGTCACCCTCTTCTTTGCTAAGATGGCACAGCTGGTAAAGGATCTGCTCGACCCAAGCCCACATGGTCTCGAGCTCAGCGCCAGCCTTGGCGAGTCGATGCCGCACCACAGGCTGATCCATAAGAGTTTTTCCAAAAGCTTCACGCTTGAGGCAGTAAGAGAACGCGGCAGACAAAGCCACACGTGCCTGGCGTGTGACACCGACAGAAATAATCAAGCGCTCATGGTTGAAGTTGGTCATAATGATGCGCATGCCCTCGCCTTCCTTGCCGATTAGGTTGGACACTGGAACTTCGACATCATCAAGTTCGATGTATGTTGTTCCGCCAGCTTTCTGGCCAGAGACCTTGAGGCGGCGCATCGTGACACCTGGGTGGTTCTTAAGGGGTACGACCATGACCGAAAGTCCCGTAGGACCTGGTCCACCAGTGCGGACTGCCATGGTTGCATAGTCTGACCAGATTCCATTGGTGATCCTGGCGATTGGTAAGTTGGGAATCTCTTTGGGAAATGATAACAGGGATAGTGTCTACCATTTTTTGGTTCCATTCACGATGTAGTGTTTGCCGTCATCACTCTTGACTGCAGTGGTAACTATGTTCGCAACGTCGCTACCAGCCTCGGGCTCCGTGATGGCGATACAAGCGCGCTTCTTCCCGGTGAGAAGGTCAGGGAGAAATTGTTCTTGCAACTCTTTGCTGCCAAATTTGACAATGGGTGGGATTCCAAAGGCAAAGCCAGCGTTCAGAGAGCCGCCAGGGCCACTTAGACCCGATCGAGCCAGCTATGGATATTATGTTACCATGGAGCTGTTTCTGTGGTAATGTTGCTACTTACCTCATCGGCATATATTCCGGTGTAAATATAATCCCAATCCTCAACCTTGACACCGAGGATATCATTGATGCCAAGGCGCTTCAGCCAGTCCACAGGAAGGGGGGCGGGCATGTTGGGCAACAACATGTTATGCTTGCAAAATGTTTGGAATACATGCTCTGGCACAGTACCCTCCCTCTCCCACTCCATTGCATGTTGAAGCAGGTTCTCCCACGCGAATTTGCGGCATGCTTGCTGGAATCGACGGTGAGCATCGGTAATGTATGGGGAGGGCAAGCCACGCAAGTAAGGCGGCTCCGAGAAAGGGATAGGATTGATAGAGTTTGTTGCCATAATTGGGGATTCTAACAAATAAGTTCTAAATATTTGATTATGTGCTCAGATAAAATCCGGGGAACAATGCGACACCAGGTTGTTTACATACGAGCTCTGGGGTAGACTCCGCTTCTCCGCAAATGTGATTTGGTTGCGACCGAGGCTCGGTGCTGCACAACCGAGTGACATCACATGGGTGCTGAGTCATGCATAACTACGAAGAGCTAAGCGTACGGATGGAGTTAGCTCCCTATAATTCTAGACTTTATTTACCTCGTGGGGAATGCATCTAGGATATCCTTGATCTCACATCAAGCTCGTGACATGGTGCTTTGCTCATGTAAGCTGAGCGCTCGTCGCTAGCATGGACTGCACTGCATAGTATAATCAAAGTCCTGGGGATTTACTTGTTTTATGTTTGTTTTTTCGCTCTTGTAGATCGATTCTAATGTGCAATGACCTTTTTCTCAGTATGCTATGTTTTACATCGTTTTATCACCGTAAATAAATTGGGTGGATCCGGAGGTCCAATCATGTACCATTACTGAAAATGCGCAAGCCCAAAGGCTGTGCTCCGCATTAGCCTCGTGAGGGGCGATGCTACTTTGATAACAAATTTGATTCTTCGTCCTAAATGACTCATTGTGCTTATTCTCCTGTTTTTTTCGTAGCCTTTTTATTCTCATCTCTTTGGGTATCAAGATGGCGACCCCTGAGAACCCCATCCTTGGCTATCGATGGCGCTCGTCCCGGTCCTTGATCATAGGGACGGCGTGTTTGTCTTTGCTGACCGGTCAGTCAACTTCACTTTCAAGTGCGGGTAGCATATGTGGATCCTAATATTCTGATCAAGAGGTGTTGCTTTATGGCTTCGTGGTTCCGATCTTGCCTTATATGCTTGAAAATCGTTTGGGGCAAGACCCTGCCCAGACGCAGCAATTGACAGCTTGGTTGCTTGGAATTCATGGTTTCGCAACAGTGCTATTTGCTCCTATCCTTGCCCACTTCATCGATAAGACATCTAACCGAAGATCTCCACTTCTTATTTCTCTTGGGGTCGCCTTTGGTGGAACTATTCTTGTTGCTGCTACACCGACTTGTATGTCCTTGGCGCTTCCCTCTTTCTTTTATCATATTGTCTCTTACAATTGGACTATAGACTGGGCTCTTACCTTAGGCCGAGTTATTCAAGGCATTGCGGGAGCGGCAGCATGGATTGTGTGTCTAGCGATATTAACCGAAAATGCCGGAGAGGGAAATGTCGGAAAGATGATGGGAGTAAGCATGTCCGTCGTCATGACTGGTACCGTTGGAGGGCCAGTGCTTTCAGGGACTTTACTAGAGCTAGCTGGCTACTGGCCTGCTTGGTACCTGCCAATAGGAGTTCTTGCCTTCAATATTTTGATATGGTTGGTTTTGATCGAGTCGCCAGCACACTCCGCCAATTCGCGTGGTGAAATCATAGTGACTGAAGATGCTGAGACCAATGACTCCGAGGTCTCTCCACTTCTTTCGCCAATTGTGCAAACTCACTCAAAGGACAATGATACCCAGCAGACACGCCCACCATCCAACTTTTACTATACAATGGCCTCCGATCCCCGCGTCTTGGTTAGTTTCGCAAACGTCTTTACCAGCTCTGTGACCATCGCTGGGCTGAACACTACTTTGCCGGTTCACCTTCGCGAGATCTTTGGATGGGGGCCTTTAGATGTGGGGACAATGTTCCTATTACTTCGTATTCCCGCCATCGTCCTCGGTCCATTTTCGGGCTGGCTCCGAGATATTGTCGGTCTACGTTACCCTACTACGATCGGCTGGGTTCTCTTATGCCCTTTGTTTGTGGTTATGGGTGTTCCTGGTGATGGTCTGTCTTGGGCTAGTGGTGAAAGCCATGGTAAACCGATTTTCGTTTTCTCAATGATTGGGATTGGAATGATGCTGCCCTTAATTCAGGGTTCAGGGATGTTGCATGCGCTGAGTAAATGATGCCCTCGCTCCCCCTTCCTATGCTCGATTACTAATGTTGATTGGGGAAATAGTGGTCCTGGATGAGTTTGAGGCAAAGCAGCCCAATATATTCGGTGCTCATGGTGGACGTTCGAGAGTTTTTGCGATGAGTGAGATCTCATTCAACCTTGGGCTGATGCTAGGCCCGCTGTTGGCAGGAGTCATAACAGAGAAAATTGGCTTCGGTGCTATGAGTATGACTTTAGGTAAGACAATCGACTACGTTGTTTGCAAAACACTCCCTGACTCATATATTTCTATTTTAGGTACGCTTTGCCTGGTTGTTGCCTTGTTGACCTTTTACTTTTTCATGTCCGGACATCAACACACAGAGGACGATATTGCGCCTTGAACATATTCCCCAACGAGCCAAGTGAGATTTGATTTATATCAAGGAATCTCATGCCCACATAGGAATGGCCTATGAAAGATTGATGGACTGAGTGAGATTGAGTTTTCGAAAAGTTCAAAAGTGAAGTTTAATTTCGATTATATAGATTGCCACCCTTGCAAGCGTTGATGCCAATTTGGAAGACTGTGTTTTTGAGACACCTCAAGTGCTACCTAATCAATGTATTATGACTTACTCATGATATATTTACTGATCCTTCCAATCCTCCAAGCCTCGTAGTTTACATTAGATACTGAAAATGCACCTATCTGAAATCTTAGCAAGTTGACAATCTTGAACGTTTGTCATCTTAGGTTAGTAATAGAACTGCCGCCTTAGGCATCCGGAGTGGCCAAAATGCTGAATCAGCCGCTTAAAGCGGAACTTTTCTGCTGACTTTTTTGAGTTTTTGCCATCAGAGGCCGCCCGCATTGCTTATCGATAAGAAAATTGCGTGATTGCGTGATTGACACTATCCCCGATAAGGCAGGTTGCCCTGGACTTTTCTATACCAGCGGGCATTCGGTCGAGAGTCTCCCCCTCCTTCTCTCCACATTTCACTTATTTGGGGTGATTTCTTTCTTGTCATTCATTTGTGATATCGGTGTGTGTATCCCGGTATCTAGACAAGAGTCAAAATCACAATGGGTGCTACAAACCCTACCCTTTCTGCCCTCTCGGGCCCGACATATGTCACTGCTCAGACCCTGATCCAGCAGGTTGCATACCTGCTCAGTGACAAGATCTTCTCCTACTCCCCCGAGACTTTCGACCTCGACACTGCTCTTCAGCAATGGTCTTCGGCACAAGAAACCAATGCCAATGGAGAGTCTCCTGTGATCAAGTCCTTGGAGACTCGCCAGGGTGCCGGAAACATGGCCCTTGGTTACCTCTTCTCCCAGGACTTTGATCTGAAGAAGCGTCATGTTCCCCAGGGAATTGTGGCTTCTTCTGCCACTCTTCCTTACATGCGCTCTGCTCTTGAGCAGCTCTCTCTGCTGTACTCTGTGGCGAGCCCGGTGGCGGCCCACGTCGCTGCTGCCGACTATGCTGGAGAGGAGGGACTCGTCTCTGACTATGCCTCTGCCCTTTCTCTAGCTGAGGAACTCGGCCTTGGTCTCGTGTCTAGCGCCTCTGCCCACGAGTCCCAGCACATGGCTTTGTTCACCACTCTGTTGGCTTCTGTCCTGCCCTCCATCCACATCTATGACGGTGTCCGCGTCGGCCGCGAGACCACTCGTGTTATTGATGTCCTTGACAAGGATGGTCTGGCCCGCACTTATGAGACCGTCCGCAAGACTCTTGATGATTCTCGCAACCGTCACCTTGATGCCCAGGGTAAGGTCCTGGATCTGCTCAAGACCCTGAACGGCGAGCTTGGAACCGACTACAGTGCCTTTGAGTACCACGGACACTCTGAGCCCACCTCTGTCCTGGTCGTCTTCGGTACTGTCGAGGCTACTCTCGCGGCACAGGTTGCTCGCTCCCTCTCCAAGACTGGTGTCAAGATTGGTGTGGTTAACGTCCGCGTCTACCGTCCCTTCATCGAGGAGGAGTTCCTGCGCGTCCTGCCTCAGTCTGTCAAGACTGTTGGCGTTCTCGGACAGGTTGCTGATGAGCAGGCTGTTCAGGAGGAGAGTGTCCACTCTGCCCTCTATGAGGATGTTCTGGCCTCTTTGACCTTTGCCACTGGCCGTGAGCACGCTCCTGCTTGCGTCGAGCTCAAGTACCCTCGCTCCCAGACTTGGAACCAGATCACCACTGCTGCTGCATTCCAGCGCATCTTCGATACCCCCATCCTCTCTGTTGACAGCGTGACCGATGAGGCCGCTCCTTTGCAGTTGCTGGACTCCACCGTCCAGGAATACACCTTCTGGGATGTTGACAACTCTGTTGCTGAGTCGGCCACTACCACTTTGAGCCAAGCCCTTGCTGCCGATTCTGCAAGCAACGTCACCACCAGCAAAATTCACGATAACTTGGTCCAGGGAGGTGCCATCCGCGTTGATATCCGCAAGAGTGCCAAGATCGTTGACGCTCCCTACTCCGTTGCTGCTGCTGATGTTTCCTACGTTGGAAACATTGCGCTGCTTAACGACGTCGATGTTCTTGCATCTGTCAAGGACAATGCTAAGGTCATCGTGAGCGCCCCTGGCATCAAGGATGAGGAGCTTGAAAAGAAGCTGCCTGCTGCCTTCAAGCAGACTATCGTTCAGCGCGGCCTCTCTCTCTTCGTCGTCGATTCCTCGGCCATTGAGGGCGAGTCCCTTGATGCCCTTATCCTCCAGGCTGCCTTCCTCCGCGTCGCTCTTCCTTCCCAGGAAGGCCTGGCCACAAAGAAGCTGGCTTCCATTGTCGGCAACGCTGAAGCTCTGGATACCGTTAGCAAGGATCTTGACAAGGCCCTCCGCCAGATTGAGATTCCTGAGGCCTGGAAGGAGCCCGAAGGTGTCACCGAGGCGATTGAGCTTTTTAAGGACATCTCTGCCAACAGCTTTGTCTCCTTTGACAAGGAGGAGGCTGAGGCCCCCGTTCTCCTTCGGGACTGGCAGACCGCTGCCAAGGGTTTGGCATTCAAGGAGGCCTTCGGCACCAGAAATGCTCTTCGTCCTGACTTGGCCACCAAGACTTTCACTGTTCACGTTAAGGAGAACCGTCGTCTTACTCCCGTCACTTATGACCGTAACATCTTCCACATTGAGTTCGATCTTGGTAACACTGGTCTCACTTACGACATTGGTGAGGCCCTCGGTGTCCACGCTGAGAACGACCCCAAGGATGTCACGGACTTCATTACCTTCTACGGACTGGACCCCGATTCTATCGTTGAGGTTCCCAGCCGCGAGGACCCCAACGTGTTCGAAAACCGCACTGTGTACCAGGCCCTGGTTCAGAACGTTGATATCTTCGGTCGCCCTCCCAAGCGCTTCTACGAGGCTTTGGCTGAGTTCGCCTCCGACGAGAAGGAGAAGCTTGACTTGAAGACTCTGGGTGGCCCCGACGGCGCCACTGAGTTCAAGCGCCGTGCTGAGGTCGACACTGTCACCTTCGCTGACGTCCTCCTTGAGTACCCATCTGCTCACCCTGACTTCCACGAGATCGTCCGTATTGTCGGTCCTCTCAAGCGTCGCGAGTACTCCATCGCCTCGTGCCAGAAGGTGACCCCCGACACCGTTGCTCTCATGATCGTCGCCGTCAACTGGGTTGGCCCCAACGGCAAGGACCGCTTCGGTCTTGCAACCCGCTACCTGAGCAGTCTGAAGGTTGGCTCGCCCATCACCGTCAGCGTCAAGTCCAGTGTGATGAAGCTGCCCCCCCAAGTCCACTCAGCCCCTCATCATGGCTGGTCTGGGTACTGGTCTCGCACCTTTCCGTGCTTTCGTCCAGCACCGTGCTCTCGAGAAGGCCCAGGGCAAGGAGATTGGTGCCGTTCTCCTGTACATGGGATCGCGTCACCAGCGCGAGGAGTACTGCTACGGTGAGGAGTGGGAGGCTTACCAGGAGGCCGGTGTCATCACCCTTCTTGGCGCTGCCTTCTCCCGTGACCAGCCCCAGAAGATCTACATTCAGGATCGCATGCGCGAGAGCTTGGCTGAGATTCGCAAGGCTTACATCCAGGAGGAGGGTGCCTTCTACCTGTGTGGTCCCACTTGGCCCGTGCCTGACGTGACTGCTGTCCTTGAGGAGGCCATTGGAGCCGAGGCTAAGGCCAACGGCAAGAAGGTCGAGACCCGCAAAGAGATTGAGAAGCTGAAGGACGAGGAGCGCTATGTTTTGGAGGTGTACTAGGGTTGAGCGGCGGCTTGACATGATCTCACGACTGGCATTTCTTTTTTTGTCTATTCCCCCACTTTAGACCGTCTTAATTCGGCCTAGCGCTATTTGCATATAGATTCCAAAAATGCATTTATCTTTTCCATGACGACTAAAGGGTTGATTGATCGTAGTATGTTCTTTTGTATTTAGGCCATTTTAAGACCGCCTGTAAATGGGTATCGACTCTAACAACTAGGCCTCCCTAGGTTTCACACATTCGACCCCGTCTATTTCACACCGTACCTTCTACCTGTACATCATAATCGGTCGTCTATCCGTTAAATCCATTGATCATATCTTTTAGCACATCTGATCGAGTGATCATGCTTGGGCTGCCTTGTTTGGCTTAAAGTATTTAGTTTTGCCGTAAGCACCACCGAGTTTCTTCCTCAACTCGAGAGCCTTCCGGTACGGTGGCGCAGTCGGAGGCTGAACAGGGTCCAGGCTGACATAGTCTGGGGGAAGAGCGTACGACGCATCCGAATCCCAAGCAGAGAGATCACCACAAGCAATGAACGAAGGGATCCACCGGTTCTCCTCGGCAAACTTGGAGGGCGGCTTCTGTGTTGATGGGGGCTCCATTGGCGGGGAAGTTGGGTGTAGATAGTTGATTTGTGTTGTATGATTCGAAGCAGACACTCTCTCGTCGCCCACCCTCCTCAGGACTGTCTGGGACTGAGCGTTCTCGTCTTCGTCGGGCACCTCAACAGCAAGGTTGCCGTCCTCGGAGACAGGTCTCGGTGCCGCAGCACCGCCAAACAAAGGGTTCTTCAATGCCGCCATTCCAATGACTCCATCATTATTGGCAGGTGGGATGAATCCCTCGCAGACAACAAATGCTTCTAAACTGCTAGCACGACTACTCCGAGGTTTGGCAACGCTGACACGCTCGAAGACGGTGCGCAACTGGGCGTAGAGAAGGTCAACGTCACGAGCACGGAAGATCTTAGCGACGAATTTACCGCCTGGGCGAAGGACACCCATGGCAAGGTTGAGAGCGGCATACAGAAGTTGGGATTGGATGTATATGTCGAGATCGTGGAGACCGGTGACATCTGGCGCTCCATCGGAAATAACTAGATCGACAGGGTGTGGTTGCCGGATAGGCGCAGGGGTATTTGAAGGTGAATCGGAGGTGGTTGAAGAGGACTCATAGGCTTCGGGGTCCAATGCGCGCAGAAGCAGAGGGATGGTGGAGGGGTGTGTAATGTCGGCTTTGAGAGTGGTAATGCCCTCAAGCGGCGCCATGGGCTGCAGATCGATTGACACGATCTTGACGTTCTTTCGGGGCTTCAGTTCTGCGCTGGGGTCGGCCTCTCCAATTTCATAATGATCGTCGGTATCATTGTCGTCAATTGCGGGCTGACCAGAGCCCCTCTCTAGGGCTTGCTGCTCCTTCCGCTTCTTTTCGAGCCATGCTCTCCGGCCGAAACTCTCGCCTTTGATCAAGACTCGACTGAGAACTTGGCTCCAGCTTCCCGGTGCAGCACAAAGGTCCACCACTCTTGTCACTTTATCGGGGTTCTCGTGCTCGAAAAGATCGAACTGTTCGTCGATTTGGATCAATTTGAAGGCGGACCGGGCGCGCCAATTCTGCTCCTTGGCAAGACGGTAGTACGCATCGCGCTTGTCCTTGGACGACTTACCCATCTTGAGATAAGTAAGGCAGCGAGCGATTGTTATATCGAAATTGTGGTTTTTGTCGCGGCGGAAATTCCAACGTGGGGAGCCAAGCGATAAGATTTCAAGGCGGACTTTTTCTGCCGCTTTTTTTTTCTCTGAGCAAGCCTTTACATCGGCCTTTCTGCGAATCTTGTTCAAACTCACAAACCTGTGTATTTCGAAGCAGGTTCCACTATAATCATGGGTCAGAAACGAGGACGCGATTCCAAGCCACAGGCCGTCGAGGCCAAGAAGCGCAAGAAGGGCGCGAAGGTTGCAGCGGCAGCGGAAGATGATTCTCGGGATGGCGCGATTGGCGTTGATGATCTGAATTGGAAAGAGGTAGCTATGCCCGACCGAATGGCAGATGCGGAAGGCTTCTTCGGACTGGAGGAGATTGATGGTGTAGATGTCATTCGTGCATCAGACAATGGCGTTGTTCAATTCAAGGTATGAAATATTTACTAGGTATCGACCAGCATGTTACTTGTATACTAATGAAATCCGGTGACAGGCAAAACCAGGCAAAACCACGAAGTCTATCTTAAGGACACCGACTGCCGAAGAGACTGCTTTCGACGAGTGGTCGGGTTTCAGCGATGAGGAGTCCGCCGAAAAGGCAACCACCACAACCAACGATGCTGCAGAGTCGAAGGAAGATAATAAAAAGGCCAAGAAAAATAAGGAGACCAAGGAAACCAAGGAAACCAAGGAAGTGAAGGATACCAAGGATACCAAGGAAACTAAAGAGGTCAAGGCCAAGGAGACCAAAGAACCCAAAAAGAAAGATACCAAACAAAAAGATGGCAAGAACAAGCAAGCGAAATCTACCCAAGATTCCAGCTTCAAGGCCAATCTTTCATTTGAAGCCCTCGATGAGATTGAAAGCGAGGATGAAGTCGATGTATCAGGCTGGGACGACCTTGGCCTGTCGCCAGAGATCCTTACTAGTCTCTCTAAGTTGAAGTTTGGCACCCCGAGCGCCATCCAAAAGGCTTGCATTCCAGGCATTCTAGATGGCCACGACGTTATTGGAAAGGCATCAACTGGATCCGGAAAAACGCTTGCCTTTGGTATTCCGATTCTCGAGCATTATTTGGAAAAGCGAGGAAAGAAGATCGAATCCGAGAAGACACCAACGTCATCTCCCATGGCTCTTATCCTTTCACCAACCCGAGAGCTGGCCGTCCAGTTAGGCAAGCACATCGGAAATTTGATCGAGAATGCTCCAGATACAAATGCACGAGTAGCCCTTTTGACGGGTGGTCTGTCCATTCAGAAGCAGCAGAGACAGCTTGCCACTGCTGATATTGTTGTTGGTACACCAGGTCGTGTGTGGGAGATTCTGAGCACTGGATCGGGCTTGATCAGCAAGATGCAAAAGATTCGGTTCCTTGTTGTGGATGAAGCGGATCGACTGCTCAGTCAAGGAAACTTCAAGGAAGTGGAAGAAATCATTGGCGCCTTGGACCGCCAGGAACACAATGACTTCCCCGAAAATGAAGAAGAGGACGAAGAAACAGATGAGAAACTGAAGGCTCGTCAGACTCTTGTTTTCTCGGCTACATTCCACCGTGACCTCCAACAAAAGCTTGCCGGAAAGAGTCGTTGGTCAGGAGGAGATTTGATGGACAACAAAGAGTCAATGGAATACCTGCTTAAGAAGCTCAATTTCCGGGAAGAAAAGCCCAGGTTTATTGATGTGAACCCCGTTCAGCAGATGGCAGAGGGACTCAAGGAGGGAATTGTTGAATGCCCTGCAATGGAGAAGGTAAGGAATCCACTTGCTAATTTTCTATTTCCGAAGAAAGTACTGATATTGAAAAAAGGATCTCTACCTTTACGCACTTTTGCTCTACCATCCCAAACACCGGACACTTGTCTTTACCAACTCTATCTCCGCTGTTCGTCGTGTCACTCAACTCTTGCAAGCATTGGGACTTCCCGCTCTTGGCCTCCATTCTAGCATGGCACAGAAAGCTCGACTTCGTTCTGTTGAGCGCTTCTCCTCACCTACCGCAGACCCAAGCTCTATTCTTGTGGCCACCGACGTTGCTGCCCGTGGTCTCGATATTAAGGGCATTGATTGTGTCGTCCACTACCACGCCCCCCGTGCAGCTGATTCATACGTTCACCGATCTGGTCGTACTGCACGTGCAGGTGCAATGGGCAAGAGTGTTATTATCTGTTCTCCAGATGAGGTCGTCAGCGTGGCTCGCCTTGCTGCCAAGGTCCACGCTCGAAACCCCAATGCTACCGCCAAGAAACTACCTCTGGAGTCCCTCGAGATCGACCGTCGCGTCGTCGCTCGTGTACGCCCGCGTGTCACTTTAGCCAAAAAGATTACTGACTCCAATCTCGCCAAGGAGAAGGTTTCTGCAGAGGACAACTGGATGCGTTCTGCTGCTGAGGATCTTGGTGTTGAGTATGACAGTGACGACTTTGATGAAGCCAAGGGCCGGGGTCGCGGTCGTGGTGGTGGCCGAGAGCGACGTGAGAAGCAGGCTAGTGGTATCACCAAGGGTGAATTGGCTGCCCTCCGAGCCGAGTTGAAGGGCCTGCTTTCGCAGCGCATCAATATCGGTGTTAGCGAGCGTTATCTCACGGCTGGTCGCGTTGATATCGAGGCTCTGCTCCGTGGCGAGGGCAACAAAGCCTTCCTCGGTCACCTTGATCCTTTGGGTTTCTAAACTTTTTATTGGTTTCCATTTTGTTAAATGTGAAGGAGACCTATTTGATACCAACGAGGATGCCGATCTGTACAGTGTACTCCCGTTACATAGCGATACAAAATTTCCTTACTGATTTCATCCATACACCTATTTAAAATTTCGCACCGGATCCCATCTCCAGAACACTTTATCAGTAAAAAGGTGCTTCTTTAGAAAACAGTTCAAAGTAGACCGATAGCGGCAATCGCCAGTCGACCAGGACCTGCCCCCGGGACCGTACCTTCGGACCAGACTTGCCCGGGTGGTTGTTCTTATAATCACGGGGTTTTTTTAAGCCTGTAGCGATGTAGATTCACAGGTAGGATCGCAAGTGGAAGATAGATCTACAATAGACCTCTAAGTGGACCGACCAAGACAAATCGGCATGCCGATATCTGCCGTATCCCTCGGGCCCCGCCGATAATCGGTACTTTTTGCCCCACCGTTTGGGTCCAACAGAAAAAAAATTTCGGAGCGAAGGAAGGCGAAGAATCAAGATTTCGAGGGCAAGAATCAAGTTGGACTTAAAAAGGATTTCTTCAATCCCTTGTTTGATCAACAGTCCTCTAAACCTTATCCATATATACCCCTGTTCAACAACCTTGCATATCCACGATTCCGATCACCGCGAACTTCTCAAAATACAAGCTATATTAAGATAGTCCTGGGTTTCCACTTAGCCGCAGATAATCCTGCGTTAGCTTATCTGCGATCCTTTCAATCGGGGTACGTCTTAAGACCCAGACTACACACTATGTCATAACCTTGGAATTTAACGGCTTTTCTCTACACGCATATAGACGATATATACTGCCATAATGTCTGCACTTTCTCTAGCACCACGATGGGTGCTGCGCCCATCAGCGATCTCAATCGCCAAAGCAACCTTCACACCCGCTGGCCGGATTGCCCGTCTGCACCAACAGGGCCCATCACGATCAGCCGTGGTCCACGAGCAGGCACTTCCTCAAAGTCAAACACAGGTCCCACAACCTACCCCACCGCAACATAATGAGGTCGCAAGCCTCGACGCCCTAATCTCCAAAATGCCTGTCGTCCAATCCCTCCGCCAATCGCAAATCTACAAGGAGTCACGCCCGCACCTCGCCATCCCCCCTGCAATTCGGCAACACCATCTCGTCGGTGGGAGTCTAGTGGGCCAGGGTAAGCTAGCATTCACGCCGTATATGTGGACTTCGTCGCAGACGGCCAGCAGTGGTGAATCGAAAATCCAGACGAAGGCGGTTTCGGTGTTCCATATTGGCCAGGATCTGTGCGGACATCCGGGCTTTGTGCATGGCGGTTTGCTCACCGTGCTTTTTGATGAGGTCTTTGCTAGATGTATTTCTGCTGCGTTTCCTAGCGGGCTTGGAATGACGGCGAACTTGAATGTTGATTTTAGGAAGCCTGCGATACCGGATCGCATGTATGTGTTGCGGGCTGAGACTACTAAGGTTGAAGGACGCAAGGCTTGGGTTGAGGGACGGATGTTCTGTCTTCCGTTGGCTTTGCCTTTGTCTCATGGTGCGCCTGCACTCGTGTCGGATACGAGCTTATTGAGCGAAGATAGCGAGGGGGCAGTTATGGTTGCTGAGTCGAAGGCTTTGTTTGTGGAGCCTAAGTTTGCAGACGTGAGTTTCCTGCTTAATGATATGTCATATCGGATACTAACTGTTTCCTAGTCTATGGTGTCCGTCTACCGCACCTAATTGCCTTTGCCTGAGCTTTTCTCTTTCTCTTCATGATAACGCTGTTTCCTTCGGTGGATATAATAGACATAGATATAGACATAGACTAGAACAAACTACACAATTAATCCCGCGAAGACGAATTTACATTTTTTAATACTATATAAAGGATTTGGGATTATATAAGAAGGAAGATTTATAAAAACGGTGTCCATTGTTATCTAATATCAGGGTCGTAAGAAAGGGGAATCCACCTTGACGCCCCTCAACTTGAAGGCATGAAAAAAGATAATAACAGGATCAGCCCAGCCGAAAGAAAAGGTGAGAAGTGGGGGATCAAAGACAAATCAGCAAGTTGCACGTCATCGCATCATTAAAAGGGCCCCATTCCTGGTGGGAAAGACAGGGCAAGATTGTTGCGCCGGCATTTGCCCGGCGCTGCCGGTCAATAGAATGCAGAGAGAACGGGAATCATGAGAAAAGGGTGGGCGCGTGAAGATGAGACCATCTAAGACAAGTGGAAGGCGCCTTGGCCTTCCTTAATAGCAACAGAAAGTCGGTTCTTCAGATCTTTGAGACTGCTGTAGTCAGGGAGCTTCAGATAGTTCACACAGGTCATGACACTAGGCAGGTAATCATCGGGTGTGTATGGGGGCTCGCTCGGACGGCACACGACCGTAAAAATGGGGGTAAGACTCTTGAAGCCTGTGAGATATATATTAGCTTGGATCTGTTAAAGTCGTAGGGTCGAGAAGACAACACTTACCACCGATGGGGAGTTTGGGGCTACCAGTGACAAATTGAAGGAAATCGCGGCGCTGCTGATTATCCATTTCGCTCATGGTCTGGAGAAGGTTCCGAACGCTCCTGCTGTCCATATTGAACCCGTGATCCGCCTTGATTGAGTCCATCAGAGTCTCGATAGACCAGTCTTCCTCGGCCTGTCCGAAAAGCATAACGAGTTCATTGGGGGTGAAAGCACGGAGAGCGGTGAATGGGAACACCTGAGAGAACCCAGTACGGAAAGCCTCGACTTGGTGGCGAACACCGCTGCCCAGGGTCATGTCAATGACTCGTTCGACATATTGATCAACGTTGTCAATAGTCAAAGACACATCAGAACCACCTGGGACTAGATCGATCGACGGGTAACCGGGTAACGTGAAATCCAGGCTCAAGTCCTCAACACGGACACCATCTACCACAATGTTTTGAATTGCCTTGAACTTGTCCTGCTGGGAGAGGGTCCGGTCCTCTTGAATTGCGATCTTTGCCTTGACGAATTGCTTTAGCATGCCTAGGGACTTGGCTAAGCCTTCATCCACAGCCTTGATTGTTCCCAGAGACGGTGCGACCGAGGACAGTGTGTCAGCAATGCGGAAGAATGCTGGATTGAAGGAAACATCGATAATTCTCGAGTCAAGCATAGAGCGAGCGACAAACTTTCCAAGAACCTTGAAAATGTTCAGCTGTTTCTTGCCAGCGTCCGATGACGCTTGTTCCTCGCTCATTGGAGCCGGGAACAGACCGCGTTTGCCGAAAGCATAGTCAGGAGAAGAAGTGCCGTCAGTATCACGCCAGATCTTGAGCTTCTTCTTGGAGAACTCCTTTGAGACAGTGGAGTAAAACTCGAGAGTGGGACCCAGTCCAGTTCCAACTTCTTCAAAATACTCCACTTCAAGAACGCTTGGAGAGGACCCGTAAAGCTCCATGACCTTCATAGCAGACTCCAAGATGCGGGCTCGGGAAATTCGCACCTTTTGGCGCTGCAGTCGGCCAAGAAATGGCCGATCATCACGGCGCATATCACGTCGACTATCCTCAGCACTTTGTGAGTTTTGCCACCTAGTCATAGCACGAGAGTAACCGAATGCTGTTGACTGCAGGAAGAGGTGTCTCGTCTCGAATGGGAACAAGAACGAAAATAGCCGGGCCAGGTCTTCGCTCCAACTTGGAAGGCAGCTGCTTGCCACGATCAATGGCTCCTCTAGTTGGCGGTTCACTTTGGCAGTGAGCTTTGTATTGATAAACTGGGCCAACGGCTCCGGGGTGATGTTGGCATGTTCGCGAGCGTCCATCAATATGTCATCGATTGTTGCATTCATCTCATGCAGAACACGAAGAAGTCGCAGGATTGATGCTGTCGTAGCATCTTTGCTCAGGGAAGAAGGCATTTCCAGGCCATCAGCGCTGGAGGAAGCTTCTTGTCCAGAAGCAGCAAGGCTGGAGGGCTCTGGAGGCGGTGGACCAGGAACACGCCTGTAGGTAACAGTATGAACGGCAGACCAGACGTTTTTGACCTTGGCCTCGTTGATATGCTCCCGATTGTGATGAACCGCACGGTAAACGGTAGTATCGCTGGGGATTGGTTTGCCATCGACACAAAACTCAATGTGCCAATCCTGAGGGATTGAAGCCATAGCTGCCGCGTAGGATGAGAATGGACGCCCAGCAGTGGCCAGTGAGCTTTGCGGAGTAGGGGCAGGACCCGGCGTCGACGAAGAAGGCTTAGATGACGGGGTAGAGTGCGACGGCGTACCCACTCGAGTACCGTCCTCCTTTCGGGCCGTGACCTTGCCGGAGGAGGCGACCTCCATATTTACGGCGGTCGGATCATGCACGTTGTCATCTTCTAGATCATCATCGAGGTCATCGACAATTGCATTGAGCTCTTCATCCTCCTCCCCATCCTCGGCGTCTTCGTCTTCGTCATCGGTGATCTGTCTCTCATCGGCGCACTCTAGGGGTTCGTCATCTTGCTCATCATCTTCCTGTTGGAATGGCTGGTGACGTCGAGTTTCTTGGGCCGCCTGAGTATTATTGCTTTCGGGATCCTCAATCGTATTTCCTCTAGCTCCTGCGTTGCGAGTGGGTCGGTTTCCAGCTGATGGGGTTCTTGTTTCTGAGGTGAGTTGGTCCCGCATGCGTGCTGCCTGCGCAATCTGGGAGAGGATCGAATCCCGGGTACGAGACTGTCGCGGTCGATCCGACACAGCGATTCGCGGCTGAAGGAAATCATCCAGGGCCTTGAATGTAGCAATAGCGTGAATCGACACCATGAGGTTTTTGTAAGGGCGAGGAACGTCAGTTCCATCCTCGGCAACAAGTTTCAACCTAAGCTGTTTTCCAAGCATGTATGTGGCATTGGTGCGAGTATTCTCTAGAGAATTATGGCTCACGGTAAGGACCTCGAAATGCTCAGTCCGGCTGAGCAAATCTTGGAGCTTCCGAATCAAGACACTGAACGGGGTGGTTGCGGTGCTCTGGCTCTGTGCCTTCTCCGAGATTGTTGCGCCCATGAAGGCCTGCAAGAAGGCAGACCGTGCATACTTAATACACGGGGCCTTAAAGTCAGTCAGAACTTCGAGAAGAACATCAATAATCCCCGAGTTCAAAAGTTCTGAACTAGTTATGCTCTCCAGCGCATCTCCGTCAAAGTATGAAGCCAGTGCTTTGAAAAGAGGAAGTCCCTTCTTGTCCCCTTGCGGGGAATAACACTCGCGGATCTTGATCGCCAAGGATTGAAGATCATTGAGGATCTTCTGGGCTTCATTTCGCACAGATTCTCCATGCCCCGATTCGTAGAGTTGAAGGAAAGCTTGAGCATCGCGAATAACAAGGTCATTCAGAGCATTATCCAGCTTTGCCAAGGATTGATGACCAGAGATGGATGAGGTCTCTGATTCCGAGAGATCATCGTTATCTTCATCACCATCATCCTCATCCTCATTATCCAGGTCCTCGTCCGATTCCTCGTTCTTGTTATTATTGCCCGGTGCATCCTCGGTGTCCATGTCGACATCAGATGATTCGGCCGGCCCCTTGTTTCCACTACTTGTCCGGCGATTCTCTTCATCAATAGAGGGTTTTCCCTCAGCTAGCTTGACAATTTCAGAGATAACACCCTCGCGGTGGAATTGATGCTGGTAGACGTGCTCTAGGCGTTGGAATAACAGCTCGGCGCATCGAAGGGCCAAAGAAACCAGAGATGGATGATCCTTTTGTGAGAGAATAGAGGCCAGGAATGAGGCATATGGGACTGTACGCAGAGCATCTTCAATCAAGCTTGGCTCAAGAATATGAAGCATTTTCAAGTGCGCAATGAGAACTTTCTGGCGAACGTGGAGGTTGACTGTACTCGAGTATGCGTCGGTCAAAGTGGGAAACAAGATTGTTGCAAATCGCTTGAGTTCTGGTTTGCAGTCTTCCAATAATGCCCGTCTCTCGGCCGGGTTCTCTTTCACCTTCGTAGATTTCAAGCCGATAGACATACTGCTATCGAAGTACGAGCTGAGAAGATTATCTGCCCGAGATGCCTCGCGATTGGGAGCACCTGGTAGCAGCTCGCAAATGACATTGAGTGCCTCAAACACTTGCTCGCGAGGTCGGTGAATCAGTGCTTGCATGACGAGAACGCTGTCCATCTTGACAGCCGTGCTTTCCACGTCCTCCGGCGGAGATACACCGGTTAAAATCTGGTAAAGGGTATCGACAACGTCCATCTTCAGGAGCTCAATGGACAGGCGAGGGCTGGCCTTGCAGACAATTGCCAGCACACGTAGGAATTGAGTGTGAATGTGAGAACCGATCAGGTTGGTAGTGCCTGGTAGCAAAAGACGAAGAACTGCCTTGAGCATGGCAGGCTCGATCAATTCCTCTAAGTTGTGAGGGCGATATTTGAAGCTTTCCACGATGCGCGAGACACAGAGACACCCTTGTTCAACCACTTTGGGGTCGTTGCTGGATAGCACATTCAACAAAGTCGGCATTACATCCCTGACGACGGGGAAAGAGTCATGGGGAAGGTTGCGGCAACAGTTTGCGGCAGTCGTAACGGCGGTGCGCTGAGTGCTTGTAGGGAAGAAGTCCAGATATGTTAAGCATGCCGTCAGGCCTCCCTCTCGCACGATCGAAGCCGGGAAATCTACTGAGATTTTGGCCAGTGTCTAGTCAAGCATTGGTCAGTATCGAATACATAATGTAGGAGTAGCAATGCACAAGATATAAACGGAAAGATACGACATACGCTGAGAGCTTGTTCGGCGAGATCGATAAACTGAATGTCCAAAAGTTTTTGGCACAGGATTGGAACAGCACCTCCATAAACCACGTTGGCCACAGACCCTCGGAGAGCCTCCATTAGGTTGGCAAGGCAGCGGCAGGCAAGCAGCATGATCTCCGCGTTCTCTTCGCCGAATTGGTTGGGCTGCATCAAGGTGACCAGCTCCTTCACATATGGGTCAGGAGAAAACTGGCCGGAAAGATTGTCTTCATTGGAGACGAGTAAGAGGTCTGACAGCTCTTGGAGGGCGATCAATTGGACAGAGGGGTTGTCCTTCTGTCTCAGATTACAGAGCATATCTCGAAGCCGCGAGGACATGCCGGACATCATGCCGGTGAGAGCACGGAGTGTACTTTGCAGGCCCATAGCACCTCGGCCACCAAAAAGGCTGCTATGGAAAGAATCCAAATCCTCATCGTCAAACGCTGAAGGATTGGTTCCATCATTGCTATCGCCTGCAGGGGACCCTTCCTGCTCATCTCGGTTATCTGGCTCTTCCACATCCTCCTCTGTATCTCGCATTACGACATCGGGGTTCGATTTCGCGGAACGCTTCTTTTGCCGTCGTGGCGGTGGAGATTGTGTACTAGCAAGTCGATCTAGATGGAGGATTAATGTCAACGAAGGGACTACATGTATAATTCGACATCCTAACGTACCATTTCGGCCAGACTTCCGCCTCGAGGGAGGCGGTGGAGTGGTGGATTTTGAATCCTCGGATGGACGGGAGGATGGTCTAAGAACGTAGAAGGAATTAGTTTTGTGGGCATGTGATCTGTTAAATCCACTCACCCGGGTTGTGACATGACTGAGCGACGGGCGCCTCGACGGGAAGCAGGGGCAGCAGGGGCAGCAGGAGCTGGCTGAGGTGCTGCAGTTCGCTGTCGCTTCGATCGTCGTGGGGGCGAAGGAGCCGTAGATGGGTTTGGTGCGTCTTGCTGTGGATCTCGACGTGTCGGTGCTTTGCGTTTCCGAGAAGCCGGGCCAGCAGTGGGATTTGACGGACCGGAATCAGTGGAAGGAGGGTCTGTAGCAAGCCTGGCAGCTGATCGGGTGATTCTGGAAGACATGGTGAGAAACTTGTTTGTTTGACGTGATTGTGGAATTAAGAAGGAACGCAAAGGAGAGGAAGAGAGAAAAAAAGCACTGTGATGGCGGGGGAAAAAGGACGTGTAGCAGGAGTCTGAGGGAAAATAGAGGATGAAAGAGTGAGGGCTTGGTGTTTAGATATGAAGATTCCCCGCAGCCCGAATGACGTTGGGGGACGTGATTCTGGGGGTGTACGGATTGAAGACGAAGCAATCAAGATGAACGATGCAGCCGTTTCTCTTCCCTTTGAAGGGTGCCTGAGGATTGCACAGGCAGAACCACGACGAGCACAATTGGGGGCGGTGGAAGAAGAGGTCAAGGCGAAGGGAACTGGGAGGGAAGTACCTCAGGGCAGAAGAGGTGGCAGCTCCTGCGGGGGAGACGGAATAATCCTCGAGAGGGTCCTGACGGTTGGCGGGCCTTTGCCTGGCCATAAGTTACCGGGTCAGGGGTCGGACTAGTGTAGATAGACGTTGACACCGTTTCAACCCGCCATCCGCACACCTTTTGCGAGTTGGCTGAGAAGCGGGTGAATGGGCGATATGGGGGGGAACTTGGGGACCGGCGGTAGATGCGTTGGGGCTATAAGGACGAACCAGCAGATAACTAAAACGAAAGTTGGAATATACCCGATAGAAAGACGAATTTTGATGAAAAAGAAGATGGGGTGAAGTTTAGGGGGTTGGGGGGAAGAAGGAAAAGAGGAGGCAAGTTCGTGGTTTGTGACGATTGGATTCGGAGAGCGTCAGGCGGCGGAAGTGCAACATTCGTGATGAGATAAGACAACTTGTGGTAGCCACAACCTTGCAACATTGGTATTTCGTCTGGAGCATGGGCTTAAGACCTATTATTTCTATATATCTATTTCATCTAGCCATCTTTAATCTGTCCGGATGTTCTATAATTGTGGCTCTTGTTCTTTCCAAGAGGCATACAGTGACGTTTCATTAGTTTGAAACTACCTCTAGACCGCTCTATATACCGCCTTATATATCTAGCTTATAATTGCCAATACACAGCACGCAAGTTAGTTCAATAGCACGATTAAGTAGAACATATTGTACAACACATGCTTTATTTGCTTATAGAAATTCAATGCTGAGTTTTTCATGGTGTAAATCAGAGAATTACCGATATTGATGGATGGTGTAATACGACATAGTACCTACTGAGTTGAATTAGCTATAGGTTTGGAACAGCAGACAATATGGCAGAACGTTATCGACTGAGTGGGGTACGATTCAAATTCGTACAACACCACTGTAAGTTGGCTAGAGAAGGCATACGTAAAAGAGGCAAATCATACGTAGTAAGATTATTGACTATAAACTCAGGTAATATGTACACATACTGCTTTGATTGATTCTCAGGATCACCTTCTGAAGGGCAAGATTGTGAAGTTGACCGCACAAAGTATAGCTTACACGTAAGACTATGACAATAGCCTCTCCCCGTTAGCTCGTACTATTGCGGGCCGGCGGATCGCGACCGGAGACAGACCGATAGATTGACTCACCGAGACCTTAATAATCAAACGTGGTTACCTATTCAGACTACGACGTTCAGGATGATTTTCTTTCTTTACATTCCGCGGCCCAGTGTTTTCCGCCTCCCGTTCGCCCCCGCGTTTCTTTCCAGAGTTCACGGAAACGTAGTTAAAAACTTCGTTCCCCCACTTTCCCCGAACTCATAACGCCCCCCTCTTTCCCCTCCAACTACCTCGGATCAACGCCTCGCTACTACCCCATATATCAACCACATTTTCATCCAGCGATGGCCACCGAAATGGTTGGAGGCCAGAGTGACGATGTTCACCAGGTCCCAGCCCACATCCCTCCGGCCCCGATGGACGACTACATGTTTCCGGATCTGCGCCTCAAGCGCAAGATGACCGACCCGGAGAAGACGCCGCTTTTGCTGGTCGCTTGTGGCTCATTCTCCCCCATCACCTACCTCCACTTGCGAATGTTTGAGATGGCTGCCGATTACGTCAAATTCAGTACCGAATTCGAACTTCTTGGTGGCTATCTGTCGCCCGTGTCAGACTCTTATCGCAAGGCGGGTCTCGCCAGCGCAGAAGATCGGTAATTACCCCTTACCTCGCCTCACAGGTCAGGAGAATGCTAATTATGTGTGGGATAATAGAGTCGCAATGTGTCAACTAGCAGTGGATCAAACCTCCGACTGGCTCATGGTGGATACGTGGGAGCCAACTCAGAAAGAGTACCAGCCGACCGCGGTCGTCCTGGATCATTTTGACCATGAGATCAACACCGTTCGCGGCGGTGTTGAGGCTGCTGATGGAACCCGCAAGCCTGTTCGCATTGCCCTGTTGGCAGGTGCCGATCTGATTCACACAATGTCCACCCCGGGCGTCTGGAGTGAAAAGGATTTAGATCACATTCTCGGCAAATATGGCGTAAGTCACATCCGAAAGTCTGCCATCAGAAAGGTTACTAATATTTACTTCAAGTCTTTCATTGTGGAACGCAGTGGCACCGATATTGACGAGGCTCTGGCTAGTTTACAGCCTTGGAAGGACAACATCTACGTCATTCAACAGCTTATCCAAAACGATGTCAGTAGCACCAAGATCCGTCTCTTCTTGCGACGTGAGATGAGTGTCCGTTATCTTATCCCTGTCCCTGTCATCCATTATATTGAGCAACATCACCTCTATGAAGATGATGGTACCGCCAACGAAAAGGGCAAGGAAAGACAGGAAGCTGGCAAGTCAGGTTGATGTGGCTCAGGCAACCCCTAAAGCCGCGAGGCCATGACGACAAACTACTACGACCCTGATACGATACCCCCTTTTGTGCTGTCTCTACCTTGAATATGGAGTTTAAACTCGATCTGAATCACCTGGCAGGGTATGGGGTTTTCCCAGTAGTCTTGGTTCGCCCATCCTACCTGGGCCCGTATCAACTTGGTCTGTCCAAGTACCCTCCGGCGCTGTACGAGAGTGAGACGATTTAATGGTTATTTGGCGTTAAGAAAGCTTTTGACAAGCCGGTTGGAATTTTTGTTTTTTTTTAATTATGCTTTATCTGTGTCCAATCTGAATCCAGCGCAGCCTTGTTCTTCATTGGCTTCGATGGACCAGAATCAGGCGTTTGTACATAATAGCGCTGCACTTTCTGATCCGGTCTGTATATATGAAGATTATTATAGACCTCTAGCTCTAGACTTAGCAATGAGGATCTCGCAAGAATTAAAACTGATTCTCTAAGCAAAATTTCAACACAGCACGAATTATATCACATTATAACCCCGGAGTTTGTCGGAATTACTGTATCGGGAAATGGATCGACCAGCTTATGCATCATCATCACATTAGATGACACCATCTCGGAAGTAAGGTATGCAGGTCATCATGCATGCTTAACGAACTTAATTAGAAAAATGCAATGTGTTACCTAGAACCTTGGACTGTATGAAGTAAAAGAGGAGCGAGATCCTTGGAACAGCTAAGTCCGATCGACCGATCTCTTTCATCCCGCCTGTTATCTTCCGTTATCGACACTTTTGATCTTGGCCCTCCACATTTTCCCGGCCTTGTCCCAGGCCTCCTAGGAGGAGCACTAGCTTATATTCCTTTCACTCCTCCTCATGCTTTATGACTCCAATCCAATCTCCTCGCCTTCCATGGCCCCTCACCACGCCATGCCCACGCCGCCTTGGCCACTCACTCCTCCCGACGGCTCGGGGCCCCCACCAACAGTCGCTAAAGATGTCTCCTCCATTGTAACCGCAATTCATGTCATGTCCACTGAGCGCGCTGCGCTCGAGCATCTTGAACGACTGTATCAGACAGATGCTCGAGCGCAGCAAGAACTTGCGCGTGCGGTGGATCAAATTGCGCGCAGTGTACGCGATGGCGGCAAATTGGTGATTTGCGGGGTGGGCAAAAGCGGCAAAATCGGGCGCAAGATCGAGGCAACTATGAACAGCCTTGGTATATACTCTGCATTTTTACATCCGACCGAAGCCTTGCATGGTGATCTGGGATTGGTCCGGCCGGTAAGCCATATATTGCATGCCGCGTGGTTCTGCATCGTATTCCCCGAGATGCAGCCTGATTGATTATCGGGGAATTTAGATTTTCTTACTGATTGGTTGGTTTGCTCTTTATTTTAGAATGATACAATGCTTCTCATATCGTTCTCTGGTCGCTCGCCTGAGCTACTATCTATGCTCCCGCATATCCCCGCTTCGGTCCCTATTATCGCTTTGACCTCGCATACAGACCCATTGGTATGTCCACTTCTATCTTTGCATGGACCTTTGGGCTCGGGAATTCTTCTACCGGCTCCAATTCATGAGGGCGAAGAAGCATCTCTGGGCGTTAGCGCTCCTACATCATCTACAACCGTGGCTTTGTGTCTGGGAGATGCTTTGGCCATTGCGACGGCACGAAAGCTACACACTGCGCCAGGCAAGGGACCTGCAGATGTGTTTCGAAGCCATCACCCTGGAGGTGCAATTGGAGCCGCAACTGCAGCTGCAGCTATGGCGGAGACCCCATGGACGACTCCATCCAGTGCTGTGTCAACGACAACGTTCGATTCCCCATCCTCATCTATCTCTTTACAGTGGGAGGACCTCAATAGCAGCGCATCCATTCCGCCCTTTACACTTCAACCCCCACCAGAGCATCGCCTAATTCCTTCAAATATACTCGTTCCTCTTAATCAAATCCCCACCGTGGCATCGGCCACAGCAAAAGGCCCCGGCGACATTCGATTACTCGATATCCTTCTAGCGGCCATTCAGCACCCTAATGCGAAATCATGGGTATTCCTTTCGCCAACTGAGATCGCTCCGCCTCGCATGATTCGGTCCCTTCTGTCCCGGCAGACTGATGTGGACCTGTGTGTGTCTGAGGCTGTCGCTAAAGACCCTGAACAGCCACTCACCGTGGCCCGGGCCGATTGGTGTCTAGTGCCAGAATCAACCCCGCTAGCTGAGCTGCGGCGTTTGGTCTCCACATCCCGAGGTGGATCAACCCCTATAGCTGTTATAGCTGTGATGAAAGATATCACCAGTCCCAGCAGCTGTGTAGGGGTTGTAGAAGCAGAGGATCTATGGGGTGAATAACATGGAATCATACAACTTACTTTCTTTTTGCTGCATATATTCTTCAAGCATGTCTACTGGATTTCCCATCTCATCGTCTGCAAACTTTATGACGATGTTGCGTTTGTCTTCCGCTTTCTGAATATACCTACCCAAAGGGTACCAAGATAGCAGGTTACCTGGTGAAAATGCATAAATCGCGCCCCAAACCTTAGCGGGCTTTTCTACTCTTCTCAAAAGTTCACAATTAAAAGACTTGTAGCCATTCATGATAATACAAAGATACAAAAAACAACAATGCAAGATGTATAATACACAATCCACAGATATAGCCCCAGCTCAAGCCTTGATAGGCTTGATACCCTTGTGAATAGCCGCAATACCACCAGTCAGATTCTCATAGCCACGTCCAGGAATCATAAATCCAGCCTTTTGAATCATACCCTTGAACTCCTCCTGACTAGGGAACTGCTCGATACTCTCAACAAGGTACTGGTAGCTGTCCCGATCGCCAGCAACAAGCTGTCCAATAAGTGGGATAGCACTGAAGTTCCAGCGCTTGTAAACCGCATCAAAGACAGGGTTATCAACCTTGCTGAACTCCATACAAGCAAACACACCACCAGGCTTAAGCACACGGAACGCCTCGTTCAGTGCAGCTTGCTTATCCGTGAAGTTACGAATTCCAAAGACGACAGTGTACAGATCAACCGAATTGGACGGGATATGCGGCATGGACTGGGCGTTTGCCTCGACGAACGACAACCGGGGTGTGTTGTAGTAGGGTGTATCGATAGACCGCTTGCGGCCTTCGGCCAGCATATCGGCGTTGATATCGCTAATCGTCACGCGGGTCTCGATATCGTGGTTGACGTTCGTGGCGTGATCGAGCATGCGGAACGCGATATCACCGGTCCCGCCGGCGATGTCGAGGATGTTCCAGCCCTTTTGGGTGGGGTTGTTAATGCGGGCGCTGAGGGGAGATCCGGGGTTTAGGGATCGGACGAAGTGGTCCTTCCAGATGCGGTGGATTCCCAGGGACATCAGGTCGTTCATTGTGTCGTAGGAGGAGGCGACGGAGCTGAAGACTGCGCCGACTGTTCCGGGGAGATTGTTCAGCTTTTGTTATGGTTGCCAATGGGCGAAAGAATGTGTTGTTCTCGTTCAACTGGGCTTAAGGAAGGCTTACCTCGCGACTCCTTGGATGACTCGGGCACATTGGTGAAGCCGAAGTGTGTCATGCGCTCTTGGTCCTGCTTGCTTTGGTCCTGGGCGGCGCGGGTGCAGGAGAAGCAGCGGTAGGGGGTTGCGGGCTGGAAGGCACGGCGCTTAGCGCTGTAGTGCAGAGCGCGCCAGGCGGAGCGGGTCGACATGGTCGACATGATTGGGAGGTTTTGGGAGGATTGGGATAGTGAGGATGGGGATGATAGCTGGAGATGATCCCGACAACTTTTCCGCAAGAGAAAATCGAGACCCACTCGGTTTCCCCCTAACCGTGATCCCGCACCCAATCAGATTGCGTATTTTGCGAGCCGCCCAGTAGAGCATGAATACACCTATGATTACACTTGTGATGATCTTGGGGCTTATTTCATTTGGTGGGATTTACGGGCATACTGGAGTTAGAGGCCAGATAGTCCTATCTCCAGGTGCTTTATGGCCGAAATAATGGATATATAAGGAGATCGTGTCGGTCCTCTACTTGTATATTTCCAACAGTTACCGGAATCACTACAACCTTGGAAGGATAACACTCGGATATCGGAAACTCCTTTGATACCTTCCGTGTCACTAGGCATAACTCAAATCTTTTTACATACAATACTTACATAATTTCAAGATTGAAATGGCCCCAAATCAGCTATCCCACTGCTGCATTACAGGCGCCCTACATGAGGGTGAAGCCAAAGGCGAACTCAAAGACATTCAAAATGGTCCGTCCAACCTCAAGCCACATCTTCAGCGCTAGAGGGCCCCTACAAAAAGCCACAGGAAGAGAACTAAACTAATTAAGAAACAGTTTCAACCTACATCGCCTATCCACCAGATAAATCCACCAAAAAAGCCATTTTCATAATCACAGACGTAATCGGCCACAAGTTCATCAACGCCCAGCTCATCGCCGACGAGTTCGCTGCAAAGGGCTACTTCGTCGTCATGCCAGACATGTTCAGCGATGACTCGGTACCCCCTCAACCGACCAGAGGGGTTCAACATCATGGATTGGGTGAAAAACCACTCACCCATCCAGACAGAGCCTATTATCAACACGGTACTCAAAGAAATGCGTGAGAATTTGGGATGCCAGCGGATTGGAGGTGTGGGATACTGTTTTGGTGGGAAGTATGCTTGCCGGTATCTTAGGCCTGGGCAGTTAGATGTTGGGTATATTGCGCATCCGACTATGTTGGAGGGGGAGGAGTTGAGAGGTATTGAAGGGCCGTTGAGTATTGCGGCTGCTGGTGAGTTTCATTGATGAACAGGTTATTCTGGCGAGAGACACTGGCGCTGATGATGTCTTCTAGTTCGGGATTTTGTCTTCGTTGCAGCCAAGCGCCATGAGAGTGAGGAGATCTTGGACAAGTTGGAGGTCCCTCATCAGATCAATCTGTTTTCAGAGGTGGAGCATGGATTCGCTGTTCGTTGTGATCTTTCTAAGCCTCGTCAGAAATTTGCCAAAGAGCAGGCCTTTAATCAGGCTGTTGCTTGGTTTGATCACTATCTTTAGGAGAACTGAGATTGAGAGTCTAAGTCTTTCTCGGAAAGTTGCTTGTATGTCTTTCAAGAGATCAGTCTGATGATAGATACATCCACGGATGATTGGCATTATTTAAGATGGTTTAAATCACATATTAGATACATTAATTTCCTATACTTAACTATTCATTGCAGACATCATTCAAAGGCCAATGGCAAAAAGCCCTCAGAATGAGAATTATCTAATGGCCACGGCCAGCCTGCCAGCAGTTCCGGTGGTAATTGGAATTGCATCATCTGTTTTTCCACTGGTCCTGTCGTACCCATCGGTTGTGCTGTAGCTGTATACTGCACTGGGGAAGGCACGGGCTTCACGTCGACCGGGATAGAAGTACCATTTGGCGCATTCATTAGGGGGAATGGCCGAGGGATTGACTAATCGTGAAGTGCGCATGTAGCCATCTATCCTATCGACCTGAGACCGGAGACGTTCGCTGGCGCCGGCTGCTCGGTGGAGACCAACTTCGAGGCGGTGGAGCAGACTGGCCATGTCGAGGCTTCAAGGGAAATTAGTTCTGCAGTGTTTGCTAAAGGTACTGATGACTCACAGTAAGGTACGGACGCGTTGGTATGATACGTCTGATAGACTGCCTTCCATGACCGAACCGAGAATGTATCCAATTCCTCCCAAGTGGTGCAGCTGAGAATTTATTAGTTTTGGAGCGTGATGCACTGAAGAGACTGAACATACCAAAGGAGAGCTGATGGCCCTCAAATACTCTACCGGCACCTTCGAAAACACACTCAGCAGCTCACCAGCGACATCGCACTTCCTATCTACCCCAACCTCCTCTGACGACAAAAGAACCATTCGGAGAAGCTGCAAAGTCGCCTGGATATTTGCAGATTGAAAACCGAAGAGGTCGTGACTCTCATCGCCAGTGGTGGGCGGCGTTTCTCGGAATTGTGCGGGTAATGCAGCATACATAGAAAGCACTCGCTCCATGACCGTTGGTTCCGACATTGATGCCGGGCTGAAAAGAGACCACACCTCCTGGGTTCCATTAGCGGAGGACATTTTGCGTCGGGTGCCGTCAACGACGTGTTCGAGAATGCGATAGAGATCAGTCGTGAAATTCCATCCATGCATCCATGATACGGGTTGCCGTGAGACAATAGGGACCTGGCCCTGCCTGAGGGAGGCTTCTTGGGATGCGGGGTGTATGCCGTAGCCGTGGTGAGTAATGAATTCGTCATCTACCTCACTAGGGTATCGAACGAGAGAATGGGCTTCCCGGTATCGAATTACGCCTCCCCATACAATCGTGGAGTAGATATCCAGGGTATAGATAGACCAGAACTATTTCTGTTAGTTTAAGAGCTATTAGGAACTTCAAGGTCCCTCAATACGTACCAATCTTCGTCGTTCTTCAATCTCGATGGTACTGATGTCTTTCGGCCATAGCTTCTCATCATGAAACCCCTCCATTGTCGTTAATGTATGATACATGCCGGAGTATTTCTGCATGTTTTTGATTTGGCCGTTTTGAATGCTAGCGATTGCAAGTATTGCACAAGCACGCATATAATTGAAACCCTTCGCGGCTGCAAGGTCCCGAGGAAGTGAGTCTTTTGCTGCTGCATAGAATGCCTCTGAAGGCGGTTCTGACAGCTCTTCCCGATGCCATCGGTTAGTGTACAATGCTCCATCGCGAGCGCGTCCCGACACCAATGAGCAGACTGCCATTGTTGAGGCAAAAAGACTCTGACTCAGAAGATGCTCCTGGTTGTTTATGCTTTCTATAAATGATTGTTTATGAAACAATGGAAATCTGAAGCCAGGGTGATTAGTCAAAAGACAACGTGAAGGGGTCAAAAGTCTAGACCTACATTGGGTAAACAATCTCGAAGTACACTTGCACGAGATTGCGAATCTGTTGGTCACAAGAAATGGCAAATGCCTTCCAAGAATTGCGCAGTGCGCCATCATCATCGTACCCTTCAGCTGTCGACCATCCAGTGTTGAAAGACGACCATGGGTCTCCTGTCAACGATGGACGTGATACAGATTCAGCATGAAACGAGCCTCTAGAGCCAGACGAGCCAGACGTCCTCTCCGGTAGGTTCCCGCGACCCATTGGAACTGGTTGGTCGGCAACCGGTTTTGCGATTGGAGTATCGCGGGAGCTCACCCTCGTACCAGCTTTAACGCCACGGCGTTTAGCCGGGCGATCAAAGGTGCACGGGACATCAAAATCCACGCAATTCTGGCATCGACCCAGTGGATCTTCGCTACTGCCGCATTTGATGCTGCGCCTATTGCAGAAGTCGCCTGCACATTCCCTGTTAGTTTTTTCCGATACCACCAACCCGGGTCCCGCCAACCGAAGTGGAGAACTGGCGCTTGGTAGCGTGGGGGTCACTTACAGGCCTTGGAGACACGCTGAAGTTTTCGCGGTTTCTGCGACATTCATGTGGGATCCTTGGCGTTTAACCGTGTGTACTGTGTCTTGTCAATCAAGCCGGGGGATTCGAGATCGGGCCTCCGAACGGATCTCCGGTAAAGTCTAAGCTGGAGATTGTGGGTCGCGTAGTCGGTTGTAAAAAAGACTGAGATGGTGAAAGGGAAAAAGGTCACTTATTTATCAGGAGTTTAACCGGTTCCCTTTCAATTTTCCTGGAATCATCAATTATTGGAAAAGAAGTCGAGCCTCCAACTCTGCTTGGGGTATGCTGACTCATCACCATGTCATGGACTCTCTGGCCCCGACGAATCATCGTCGGCGTGTTTACATTCTCGGGATTCCGATGACGGAGGCCCTTACCAAGAAACATCCTCTAATTGAACGACAGTTTCCGTCTAAGGAGGCTCGACAGATCCCATAATATGTATGTCCAGACATGAAGGGATATTCTAATATTATGTAATAACACATGTGAAACCTGCTCTGCATAGATGAGTGCCGAAGAAAAATAAAGGGAATACATACTCACGCGGGACTCAGGTGAAGAACCCAAGATCAGACGATCTAATAAATGCCATATATGCACAAAACAATATCTTCTAACTGCCTTAGGCGGGTGGAAGGTCTAGTGGTTTATCGGAGGTCACTTCAGTCCTGTCTGTATCATAGGTTTCGCTCCTGGCGACCCCATGCTCCGCAAGGATGTCGCCGTGGATTTTGTAGGCCTTTTCCATCTTCCAATGAAATGGGCTGGAAGTTGAGAAAAGCGCTTCAATGGATTCCAGCGAGCGATTGCGGGTTTCGGGGTAGACTTTTGTAGCGCGTCAGTTTAACCTGATTGAGAGTAGCCATGAAAAAGACTTACAAAGGTACACAATAGGGACCCAAAGTAAATTTAAGCCCGCAAAAAGGAAGTAGGTCCGACTCTAAAGGGGAGCCTTAGCATTATTAAGGAGTGGACGAGTGTGAGTAGACCTACTGTTAGAGTGCCGAACATGATTGGATTGACGAGGGTGGTCATGCCCACGCCAATGGCCCAACCTGTAATTCCAAAGCCATTGCCCTGCGCTCGTAGCTCACTAGGGAAAATCTCGGTTGGAATCAGGAAGGCCACAGTACCCCAGGTAGCAGCATATCTAACACAAATTGGTCAGTCACGTACCCAAGAAAGTGTGATGGCGACTTAGGCGACTTACCCCAGATTGAATAGAAACAGCATCGTCACTGCGCCTGGGGCATACTGGGTCGCTTTTTCAGGATGATGACGCGAATCCTCGAAAATAGCACCAGCCTACGTAATTAGTCTCTGGGGATCCTGCCGTATTGGTGATATGTATCAGGTATACATACAATTAGATTAACGGCAAAAAGGATTAAAGCTCCACCCATTAAACAAGCTCGCCGGCCCAACCGGTCGATAATCTGAGCGCTGATGATGGTACCGATGATGCCGATTGTGTTAATGCCTCCGGCAAGACCATCTTGCTTGATGTCACTGTAACCAGCCTGCTTCAGCAAAACGGGGGAATACGCAGTGACCGCCTGAGGTAAGATAGGTTAGCGCTGGATTAAAACTGTCTGTGCATCTTCCTTACAGTAATACCGGTCCACGAGGCCATAATTTGAAGCCAGACACATAGCCATGCTCGTCGGCTCAAATTTGTACCTGGCCTTCCACCCTTCCCTAGAAGAATTTTTGCAAACTGAACGGGGGAACTAGGTTGACTATGCCGAGCCGTGGTAACAATCTCCAGGTACTCCCTTTCAATTTGTTCAGGGGCGGTGCCCTGGCGAATACGAACCAAAAGCTCGCGTGCTTCTTCCAACCGACCCACCGAAGCTAAATAGCGGGGGCTATCAGGCAACATTTTGATGAACAAGGCTAGAACAAGAGCCGGGAGACATTGGAAGGCAAGCAGAAACCGCCATCGCACGTCCGAATACCCATTGTTCACAAAGGCAAGCCCAAACGAGATCCAGTATGCAAGAGATATTCCAAGATCTGAGAGGCGGATTAGCCATCCATACGAGAATGCCTTCGTCGTAACCACAATGCACGTACAATTTGCAATGAACACATAACCGAGGAAACCGCCTCGGTGATTGGCAGACGAAATCTCCGAAATTAAGACAGGGGTGATACCGGTCAAGGCTATGAAGAATTAGCACTAGACCTCCAGACGGGTCTCACTAGTGCACACTAGCAGGGATATCGTACCACCTGTGCCAATCCCTGTCACCACTCGGGCGCAGATCATAAAATTGGAGTTCTGAGCTGCAGCTTGCAGTGCGCCACCAACTAGAGCAAACAGAGATCCAGCTAATAGGCCATTGATACGACCGATGCGATCTGCAAACCATCCGCCTGCGAAGCAACCAAAAATGGCGCCCAGGTAGTAGACACTGACAATCCCACCTTCATGAGTGGTGTTTGTGATCGTCCCATCAAGCTTCCCAATCCCTACCGTGGTAATATATGTTGGCGAAGCATTGACCCCGCCCATGACACCCTGGTCATAGCCCTCGAAGAAGATCGAGATAAGCGAAAAGGTGTGGATAGCTAGGTTTAGCTGCCGCGGGGAAAGCCGCTTCCACGCAGTAGTGTACCCCATCGCGTAATTGTGGGATGTCAGTGCGCCCAATTAAAGCAGCACGATGAAAAGCTAATCCTATGGGTCCAGCCCCAGTATGGAGTAGTGGCGCGTCGGAACAGGGGTGGTGCCAAGGGCGCGACCACGACTCTGGAGAAGCGCGGGGAGGAACCACAACCAGGCGCGTAGCCATTTCCAAATTTCTTTTGTTCCGCTGATTTGACCAGTCAGACCTATTAGGCGTTTTGCCGATTGCCCCGTGGAGCGGGTCATCATTGACCATTCACGGTACCTAAATCGAAATTAAGAATCGTAGAATGTTAGGAACCGTACAGGAATTTGGGTCCATTGGTACCTACGTTGCATCATAAGCTATAGTTCGATGGTCCGATCGAATTCTTTTAACCCCCTGTTCTCTCTCCTGAACTCTGGGATCTTTTATTCCATTCCACCTACCTTTCAATCTTTTTCAGGCTACATTTAGAATATCTCAGGAACTATTTGCGTTGATTATTGAATGTCGCGCCCTAATCTCGATGATACCAAAGCCACACCCCTCTTACTCCCGTTTGTCTCTTATCATTGGCCATTCACAGCGCGCCGAAGCTTCCCGTCGACTACTCAATTGTTCGCGATGATTATGGCCTTAATAACCGAGTAATGATACTAACACATGAGTGAGCTATTCTTAGCCTTGGTTCTGTCGCTGACCACCGTGGTGCCAATCATTACCGATCCCTACGTGGTCGTGCATGAACAGTGCATGACAAGTTCTGAGCGGATACATATAGAGCACTATATCCTTCGAGCACGTTAGAGTCCACCAAACAACCTTGCAACTTTGGAATTAGAAGTGACAGACCACAATGAGGTTTCATACGTGGGCAATTCTTGCCCTAGCACCCTGCTTTGTGAATTCCACCGCCATCGGGTATTTGAATTCAACACCGTCAACCGTTGCCAATTCTTCACTTAGCTTTAGATCCCACTATGCCGTACTGAATCTGGATCTGATTAGCTATATGGATTGACGCGTAAGTTGCTGTCACAAGTCTCGCTCGTTAAGATTTGCCCATAATTAACAGATGTATAGAGTTCACAAACAATCCCCTCCTCCGATCAGCATCTTTAGTCCCGTATATCTTATGCCTGAGATCTCTACATCTTCACCCTTTTACAGCGCCCTTGCTGGTCTCGGGAACATAACAGAGTCTGACGTGGAGACACAACTCTACCCTGCATTCAAGCCACTAACCGGTTATGATGTTGTTTTACGGAAATCACGGTACTATGCGGGGACGGGTAACACATTGGTTCAAACCCTGCGCAGTCAAAAGATTGACACCGTTATTCTGGTATGCATTTTTCCTGTGCTCATTCCAGAGCTGCAGCAACCAGTGATCATGTCCATGGAACTTAACAACAAAAATCCGAATAGTCTGGCGTTCGAACTTCAGGTGTTATGCTCATAACGGCTCAACGCCTCTTCGATCTTGATTTTGATGTGTGGGTGTTGGAATTTTGGCTTGGTTGACAGCCTACCTAGGTGGACAGCGCTAATGGAAATTAGATATGTCATTGCGAACAACACGATTGAGACGGGAAGTGACGCGGCAATGATCCACGACACAATTTTGCAGGGAATTCTTCCAAAGATGCCACTAAATGTTATTACAGTGGAGCAGGCTATCGATGCCTTACCGCGTTCAAAAGCAACATATTACTAGTCTCGTCTCGAGTAAGGAGGTGCAGACATGAATTACTTGTAATAAACAATCAGCTCTGGTGAGACAAATCTGGAAGTTTACAAACTCCTGGATACCAACTTCCCCCCCCTGAGTCTCTGGCAGCCGCGAGGGGCGGGGGCGGAGGCGATGACTTCGTTTTCCAGTATGAAATTATTGTTCAACCTCTATGGAAGCCTGCGAGTCCGCACTTAACAAAACTAATAAAATACATTGTCATATGACTGAACACGCATGCTTGCGACTGCCCACTATGAGACCTTTCAATTAAGCACAGCACTTGTCAAAATCAAATGCCTTAGTAGCTCCCTTGACCTCGAAACTGAATTGGTGGGTCATAGAGGAGTTGGTGGGTATTTGATCCATTGTATTATGACCCACTACAGTTTCCCATGTCTACCGCGATGTTGAACTGCCGACATGTATACGTGAACGCGTGTCGCGATATTTGTGACTTTTTTAGAAATTCTAACGATCAATACCAAAGACGAAACCTTGGCGATGTCAACAGAACGCCCAAAGAGGAAGCTCGTCCGATGTCTTGTCAGACGGAACCGTCATTCTTCCGTAGAGTCAGTCCACTACGGCTCAGCCTCATCCATCGGGAAGCCGATAGCGGCCCGAAGTGGCAGCACCCTGATCAAGAAAAATTTTCAATAGTAAGGGGATACAATGGAGAATTGAATGTGGAATGAGATCTGCAGAAGAGCCGCTGGGGTTGTTATTGGGTTACACAACCTTAGAAAATGTGACCAATCTTGTCAGCGATCTAGGTAGATGATCTCCTTGTGAGAGCCGGCTTCCTCTGCTTCTTTAGAAAACAGAGTTTACCCTGATCCGTGCACCCCTCGTAACAACTAGTTCCATGAGCTGGCTGTGATCCAGAGTTTCATTTGTATCTATGGAAAATATTGTTTACCTAAGTCCCAAAATCTCACCCCTTCAAATTGTGTCACGACACGGGTCGTTGATACTCTTGCCCCACTTTTCACCCTTGTCCACTTTTGCCCACCAATCAGCATTGTGTCCATCAAAATCCATCGTTCTACTACATATCAGCTACGACATCGTCGTGTCGTCATTATTGCTTGTGTTTCTCCGTCACTATTACTTTACCACTCGGTGATCTTAACTTTCGCCTTCCCCGTCGCGTGTTAGATCAAGGAGTGTGCGTGAATGCCGCCAGAGCACACAGAGCGTCAGACACACGCAATTCGCCTCGCATTCCAGATTCAAATGTGATACATTAAACACGGTCAACTATCCTTGACTATAGAGTACATGAAATATTTTAAACGCATATTTGTCCGAGCTACCAGAAGCCCTGGCTTCCTATTTGTTTTCCTTTTGCTCCTTGAATGAGTCATGATTGAACCAAATCAGAAGCAGGACGCAATAAATCACGCATGATAAAGTCTCCAGGACACTATCTCGAAATAATTGGACCCTCTCAAGCTTCAAATCCCTTAACTCAATTCTAATAAGTCAATCCCGCGTCAAATCCACCCGTTTTGAGCTGTATGATCAGTGCCGGCATACCGAGAACGGCCAATGACACTTCGGCAATACCTCGGCACCGAGCCTTGGCCGATTTTCGCCCTGTGCCACGGGCCTGGATTCGCCGAACTATACGCGAAGTCACGGACATTGATCGCTATAGGGCAGGAGTTTAAATACTAGCTTTTCAAAGCAGATCCCGCTTGATCAAGAAATCCTGATATCTCGGGAAATATTTCGGAGATCGGTCGGTCTGAAAGTATTTATATCTATACCCTCCTTCAAGGATGGGAAGCGAAATCTAGAGGGCTATAAGTATCTTGGTACTCCTCTCCCATCGATCTGTACCACCATTCAAATAGATTTGAATCTTGAAATCATCACACGTCTACAACATGCCTAATTCAATACCTTCTCACTCCAATCAGAACCCCGAGCCAGAGCCTCTATCCATGTCAAGGGTTGAGACTCGAGAAACCCTTCATGATGCCGGCCTTCCAGAAACTCCACCACCAGTGGATTACAATTATATCGATGTCCAGAGTCAAGATAACCCTGAGTTCCCCGAGGAATATGTCGTCGAGACGAGGACCGGTCTGGTTCCACAAACAGCCTTACAACAATTACGATCCCGCCCTTCTTCAGCAACACTAGATGTCGAAAAAGGACCAAAAGAGCCTGTCGATTACGTCACCTTTACAATCGACGATCCCGAGAATCCACACAACTGGTCTCGTGTATACCGCTGGTATATCACCCTTGTTGCCTCAGCTGTCGTGGTATGCGTAGCCTACGGTTCAGCGGTCGTCACTGGCGGCCTGGGTCTCATAGAGACCAAATATAATGTCTCGTTGGAGGTAGCCATCCTAACCTGCTCAATCATGGTCTGTGGATTTGCCGTGGGACCTCTACTCTGGTCTCCACTCTCCGAGATCATTGGTCGCCGACCCGTATACATCATCTCCTTCGCACTTTACACCATCTTCCAGATCCCTTGTGCCCTATCACCAAATATCGGCGGGCTACTGGCATGCCGATTCCTGTCCGGAGTCTTTTCCAGTTCCGGACTATCTCTCGCCGGTGGAACCATTGCAGATATTTGGAATCTCGAAGAGCGCGGCATGGCCATCGCCTATTTCGCCGCTGCTCCCTACTGTGGTCCCGTTCTGGGACCAATCGTAGCTGGCTGGATCAACGTCGGTACCGGCCGACTGGACCTATTCTTCTGGACAAACATGGCCTTCGCAGGTGTCCTCATGATTCTTATCGGCCTCGTCCCCGAGACATACGCTCCCTTGATCCTCAAAAAGCGCGCCGCGAAGCTTCGCAAGGAAACTGGAAACCCGAACATCATCACCGAGCAGGAAAAGGCCAAACCCTCACTCAAGGATATCATCCGGATAAACTTGATCCGTCCTATCACCATGATCATGACCGAACCGGTCCTTGATCTCATGTGCATTTATGTCATGCTGATCTACTCCATGCTGTATGCGTTTTTCTTTGCGTACCCGGTCATCTTTGGCAAGCTCTATGGCTACAACGATGGCCAGATTGGGTTGATGTTCATTCCGATCTTGATCGGTGCCGGTTTTGCCCTGTGCATTACTCCCATCCTCGAGAAGGATTTCAAGCGCATTTGTGCGCAGCGCGCACCAACTCCTGAGGATCGGTTAAAGGCTGCTATGTTTGGAGCTCCTTTTGTTCCGATTGCACTTTTCATCCTTGGTGCTACTTCATATAAGCATATCATTTGGGTTGGACCTGCTTCATCCGGTCTGGCTTTTGGCTTTGGAATGGTTCTATGCTACTATGGTGTTAATGCCTACATCATCGACTCGTATCAGAAATATGCCGCTTCAGCGTTGGCGGCGAAGGTTTTCTTGCGATCTGGTGGCGGTGCTGCCTTCCCGTTGTTCATCACTCAGATGTATGATCGTTTGGGACTGCAATGGGCGTCGTGGCTCTTGGCTTTCATTGGTGTTGGAATGGTCTTCATTCCGTATAGTTTCTATTTCTTCGGAGCGCAGCTCAGGGCGAAAATGAGTCGTGCTTAAGAGTTTGCGGATGAGTTGATAAGTTGAAGAGAGTTTCGTTGGAGATAATGAGACCATATATTAGAATTAGATAGAGGAAGGCGTAATAGTACCTAATATTGATTTGTTTACCTTACTTCAATTCCTGCTCACTTGTACTTCCCTTGAACGGTACCCTGTCGCGATGGTGACGTTGGATTGGTCCATTTACGCGTGTCTCCACCGTTCGGTTCCCCTCACCACGGTTCGCTGAGGTACGAGCTCGTATACCTCTAGCTGTGGCTTAAAGAGAGACAAAGTAATCAAATGGACAAACTTTGACTTACTTCTCTTGTTCTCTTCCGTCACTACCCGGATACGCGTTCAGAATGCCTCTTGAGGGTAAGCGCATCATATTATGCCTAGACGGCACCTGGGTCAACAGCGATAAGGGATATAACCGGCCGACCGCACAAGACCCAAACGACTCACTAGCGATCCCAACAAACGTGACTCGCGTGTACCGCTCGCTGCGGAAAAGAGGATTCGATGGGGAGAGCCAGGTCATGTACTACCACCCTGGTGTGGGAAGTACTGGCGGCGTCTCGGACTCGATAGCGGGTGGGGTATTTGGCACCGGAGTTGCCGAAGTGCGTCCGAAGTCGCTCATCTCGAATTGACTACAGGCTGACGGAGTCACTAGAATATCAGGGAAGCGTACAGTTTTGTCGCTACGAATTATGAACCCGGGGACGAGATTATTTTATTGGGATTCTCGCGTGGTGCGTTTACTGCGAGAGGTGTAGCTGTATGTGAAGGGCTTTAGTAATTTGACGCTGTCTTCAACTAACATTTGTCTCCAGGCGCTGATTGATGCGGTGGGCCTACTCAATTCCGATGGCATGGAAATGATCTACCCTATCTTCAAAGATGCGGAGAATATGGAAGATCCGGACTATAAGGATAAATTCCCTACAATTCCATTTCCAAACAAGCCTCGTCGACCCAACAGTGGGAAGGAGTACAAACGTCGCTTGGAAGAGGTATTATGCTGACAGAACCTAGTATTTGGAGAAAGAGAATGCTGATTTTAATTATAGTCTGGATTGACAAGAGTCTATAATCCCGATGGACATCGGATTAAGATACGCTGTATTGCGGTCTGGGAGACTGTAGGAAGTCTAGGTACAATCCGTTCATCATAACTCCATGTCCAAGCTCTTTTTGACACTCCCAGGTATTCCCAATACAAACCTCGGGAAAAATTTGCACATTCCCCGCTCCACAAAAGAATAAGTACCCTATTATCCTCAATCCCACGGTTCAGGATACTTATCAAACTATACATGCCAATTCTACGATACATGCCTCTCAAATACAACTGAATACGCCTTTCAGGCTCTGGCTCTAGACGAAGACCGCACATCCTTCGCTCCAGCAGTCTGGGAACGACCCGAGGGCGTCCAGACCGACCTCCGCCAAGTATGGTTCTGCGGCGCACACTCCAACGTCGGCGGCGGTCTTCCAGACCAAGAACTCGCGAACGTCACTATGGCCTGGATGATGGACCAACTAACATCGATCGGCGTAGCATTCTATGACGACACAATCGATAAAATCTTCGAGCGGAGCGTGCGCTACTTCTTTGATCACCCGCACGGCTCCGAGGCCGAAGGATCATCGAACTCTGAACAATGGAGGCAGTGGGCTGATATCTCTGTCTACGATGAACACAAGCCCGTTAGACCCTGGGGTCTAGGTGAGATTGTTCAGCCTGATACGGGGTTTTATCGTCTCGCTGGTAAGACCACACGGACGCCGGGGCAGTACCGGCGTATTGACCCTGAGACTGGGAAGACAACTTCGAGATTCTTGGTTAATACGAATGAGAGGATTCATCGGAGTGTGCGGATCCGGCTTGATCTGGGTGGGCTGGGGTTTGATGATGTTGGTTTGTATAAATGTAAGGCGCTTTTGAAGAAGGGGCCTTGGGAGCTTGAGAGGGTGAGGGCTGTGGTTTGTCGGAAGATTCAAGATCCGGATAGCGATATGGGAGAGGTGGTTGAGAAGTTTGAGGATGATCGGTGGGGATGGATTTATGCTGGGCCTAAGGAGGAAACACCGTTGCAGACTATCCTGATGGAGGAGCCGTTAGGGCCGTATGAGAAACGGTTACTTCGTCTGAGTAAAGGTGAGTATACTTTACAGCTTGTTGAGATTGGAAAGATTTCTAATTGTTCTGTTAATCTCTAGGTCGCCCGTTTTACAGGACTCTTCTAGAGGAGAGTAGGAGGTATTAAGGAAGAAGAATATGGTTTTCGGTACATATGTATACCCTTGCACATACTAAACATCTGCGAGAGGAAACAAGTATTAGACTTTGATAACCTGCTTTGCACGATCAACTCTGTGAAGCCGAGCATCGAATCGGCAATGGCGAGGTTTAGTTTGTTGACTGATCCCAAATACTCTGGACCGTCACTCCCTCAACCCACTTCCCACCTGTTTCATCTTTCTGTACAGTGAAACCGACTTGTCTCTTCTCCCCAGGAAGAAGTGTAAACGAGTTGTCATCGAAGTAACCAACAACGCCAGCCGGATAATCTAACCAAGTGTAAAGGGACACGCCATTCTTCGCCTCGACAGTAAACAGACCTGTCTTTGCATCATGAGAGACCTCAACCTTAGGATCAATCAGTGAAAGCTCATTCGAGAACACAGGAGTAAATGTGTTTTGATGTGTGAAGGCAGTCATGTCCTGCATGTTCGGGAGACGACCATGCGCCGTCACCGACATCACCAGGACAGCATTGGTATTGTCTGGAAGATCCAGATCCGATATACTCGCCTCAAATATCTTGGTAGTGTTAAGACCACCAATAGAGAACTGCGTCGAAATGGGAGTGTTCGCATTACCCGGAATGCTCTTGCCAGCTAGGTCGACCCAGGTCAAGTTCACAGTTCCACGCGCAGTCTCCCACAGATCAGAGGTGACATAGATGGAAAGATCCCCAGTTGTATAGTTCCAGTACGGCGCAATAATGACAGGTTTGTAGATGTCTCGAGCAACGTAGTGAAGAACCTTCCACCGGCCATCATACTCGATACCCGCCCAAGTGGGAGCTTGCCAGATATCTTCGAGTTGCCAGTACAAAGACCCAAGCTGACGTTCGGGCATTCCACTACCACGACGGTAGAATTGGATTTCACTCTTATACATGTCGGCCTGGAAAATTTGGGTTGCGTGGCACCAAGCACTGAAATTGGCGACAGAATTCTCCTTGTGTGGGATGGGATAGTATTGCTCCACTGCCATGGTCATTTCGGCCATTCCCATCGATGAATTCTTGTAGTTGTGTGTAAAGGTGCCACCAGCTGGGTAGTGGTGGTTTCGAAGCATAACAGTGCTACTATTGAAGTGTAGATCCTTTTCATCAACGGCCTGGCGCCAGGTCTGCAGACTTGGCATGCTGTGGAAGCCGAATTCGTTTGCAAAGCGGCCGATGGGGTAGGTGCTAAGATCAAACGCAACACTACTGTCATAGTTGTAGTGGTCTGTGTCTGAATAATAGGCTCCATCGGTGGTATTGTCGTAGCGCTCGGCCATTGGCACCGTTGCCGAGAGATTGACATACAAGTAGCCGTTGTTTGTGCTACTTGGCATGTAAGAAATCGATCGCGAGTTCTCGTAGACGAGTGGGAGAATTAGGCTGATGAAGAGCTGCTCATATTGTCCGACCCAATAGGAGTAGTTGTCTGGATCTGCCTCTTGGATCAGAGGTAGCTCGAGACTTTCAATCTCATTTCCGCCAGCCCATAGGGCGAGAGAAGGATGATGGTTCACCCGTCTCACGTTGTAAGAGACCTCAGCTGCAACATCTTCTAGGAAGCTTTCGTTGACGGGGTACATGGCGTCACTGAATTGGAACTCGCTCCAAAGGAGGATACCGCGCTCGTCGGCAATGTCGTAGATAAAGTCTGGTGAATAGGCACCGGATGCCCATACTCGAAGCATGTTTTGATTTCCGGCAACAACTGCGTCAAATAGTCGTTGCATTTTCTCTTCGGTGACTCTAGGCCAGAAAGCGTCTGGTGGGATAAAGTTCGAGCCCTTGGCATAGAATTCTTGGCCGTTTATTTCAAAGTGCCAATTCGCGCCCGGTGCGATCCCTTGAGCTAATTGTTCATCTGTGATGTTAAGGCGGTTGAGGAAGATTGTGCGGAATCCGGTACGCTTGGTGACACTGGCGAGGGTTTCCTGTGCGCCATTGATCGTGATGGTAGCATAGTAGAGATTTTGCTTGCCCATGCCGGTTGGCCACCAGAGGTTGGGTGCATCAGCACCAACAGTGATACTTCCTGTGATGCTTTGACCGGAGGTATGAACATTATCGAGGGCCCCAGACTTTACAACCTTTCCTGATTCGACGTCCTTGATCTCAATGTGCATTGAAGGGTGGCTTGGAAGTGACCCAAGGAAGTCAATGCTGGCATTCACAACCCACGGTTTACCCTGATCCGGAGCAAGGTGGTTAATCTGTCCTTGGCGGAAAATATCGAGATCGGTGTTAAGGACATAAATACTATCTTCACGGTCGAACTGTACGAGATATGCGTCTCTCCATGGGCCAGCTGGAGCAAAGGCTGGACCCCAGTCCCAGCCAAAGTCTGATTGTTCTTTACGAATGTACCAACGGTTTGGAAACTCGTAGAGCTGTTGTGGACCATAAGGCCACTCTGCAAAGCCAGTCAGAATTTGTCATGCCGGATATTTGGTCATTACATACTTTCGGAGTCGGGATTCTTAGCGATCTCATTGGCAATTTTCGGTGCGCTGCCGAAGTTGAGAGACAAAGAGGGTTTGTTCTTGCAGTTGTTGAGAATTTTGGTGACGTCGAAGGTGTACTGACGGAACTGATTGTCAGTAGTACCGACAAATTGGCCGCACAGCTCAATTGTGGTAAAGGTATCCAGGCCGTTAAAAACAAGCCACGATGCTTTGGAGTTGGTGGATCTGCATCATATGATCAGTCACATGTTCAAACACCCATCTCAGTCCACGGGTCCTGTATACTTACAATCCACCCAAAGGATGACTTGTGTATGTCCAATTGTTATCCGGGATCCAACGCAAGTCGAAATCATTCAGGCCATAGTATCTATATGTGCATAGGCAATTAGAATGTGATTTCCAGAGTTGAAAGTGATACTAACGGATCATCTATGAAGATAGTCAGTCCAGCCTTCTTCTTGATAATCAAGTACAGTACTCACCAATAACGTTAGCAGCGTAAAGATCCAGATGCGCTTGCGAGGGTAAGTGGCCCGGAACCGAAATATTCAAAGCCTTGCTGCTAACCGTCCAGCCATCGCCAGTGAGGTCAAGTACATGCTGTCCCAGAACAGATTGCACCGTCACTGGCAGAGCAGCCAGTGCCAGCTTCATCCACAATTGCATGGTAGCACCGATTGAAACACGAGGTGTTGAAGGTTGACCAAGCTAAGCAACACCAAGATATGACCCGGGCGATTGCTCCGATTTATTCTGCAAACTTACTCTGTCACCTCGGGCAAACACCGGTATGAGATCAAATGGAGACTCAAAGTGTAGCAACATTTATTAAATCCCCAAACTAGACATGGGTCGGGCCATTGTTATGACGGGGATAACCTCGCAAACCCACCAGGGAAGCCCCTCACGGGCGGGGAAAAAGCAACGGTAGCAATGTTGCGTAGCGAACGGGTTGATCCCGGGGAAATTATACAAGGGAATCTCCGGCTCTGGGTTGAAATGGCGGTTAAAAGCGATGATCTGCGCTGTGGAGCTCGAGAGGGGTAAGGCGAAGTACTACTTAATCCAAGACTGCGTTGGGAAGGGGTTGATCAATTGCCGAAGAAAAGGATGGAAACCCCCAAACACTTCGACGAGTTTTCAATTTCAAGTACAGCATTTGAAGTTCAAATCATGATCATTTGAGATATGTAAGGTGGAATGAATCCCTAGATTTGAACGCACAGGCCATCTTCCCCAGCCATTCCCATGTACTGAAAGGCTGGAGTACTGTACAATCTCTAATTCTAGCTTGTTTTGTTTATTTGTCTAAGTTTAGTAATTCGTCAGGTTCTTGCGCATCAGCACTATGTCCTCGAAAGAGAAGCCGAGCTGGGTGTTCAGATATATTTCAACGCCGCCGTCGTAGGTGGTCTCGAAAGTCTTGAGGAACGCCTCCATAGCCGACGCCCGAACGCCACTAAGCTCGAGCATGCCGTTAGCCTCGGGGCTTAAATGATCGGTGCCGGCATGAAGAGAGAGTGCATGGGTTAAATTTTCCCGTACACTCTCCAGTGCCACGCGTGTATAGAGGTAATCGATGATTATTTCTTCATGAGGCCGACCGATAAGGAGTAGGAAGAGGGCAGAGAGCACTCCAGTCCGGTCTTTTCCAGCTAATAGGAGGCAAAACTGTTAGCAAGATTGATCAATTCATTTCAATATCCCCCCCTGCTCGTCATAGATTCGCCACTTGGCGGTGAGAACTCACCCGAACAATGGAAAATGAAAGGGTCGTTAGGTTCATCTCTAATATGACTGAAGACTTCGGTGAATATGGGCGTTGCTGCATTCAAAATACCCATGTACATCTTCACAAATCCTGTCGCACTGTGGTCGTCTTGTGTGAAATCCCGAAGGTTCAATGAGGCTGGTCTGGTGCCGTAGGGCATCCATATTGTCTCAATTCCAGTAATCTCTGGGCTGGGAGCCCGCTCCCGCTCTCCCTGATTCCGAAGATCGAATATGGTGGTGATACCTAGATCACCAGCCACGATTGACTTCCCCTTCTCTTCGAGATCTGATAGATTCCCAGAGCGATAGGCATATCCGGGGCGCAGTGCGTTATCATGGCTTAAATCCCGGAAGTTGGACACGCCGGGCAGGGTCACGAAAGGAGGCAAAGAGATAATCTTCGAGACAATTGATGCTGGGATGGGAGTTCGAATATCGGTACTTAATACATCGATGACATTTTCGGCGTCGATCATCTCGGGGTGGTAATGTGGTATTGGTTATTGCGGAAAGAGAAGAAGAGGATGAATTGTAGTTTTAAGCAATTTCGAAGATTTGGAGACGTGTCTTTGGAGACATATGGGATTCCCAGCATAGTAATCAAGCACTGGGAGGCTATGTCATAGTCTCCATACAGTTTATCCCAACAGGGAAAGGCTCAGAAAGTGGGTGGAAAATAGAGCAGAAGTCCAATGATGTAGTCAGGAACGGGACGCTATGTCATCGGTTCCTTGGTGGGTCCGGATCAGACATGTGGGAGCACCGATTTGGTAGACGCTCAAGTTTATTTCATGACGTTCAGGTGCACCCGAGGTCCACAGTGAAATTCCTGAACGGGTGGCAATTACTCCTTTAGTTAATCACCAGGCATTCGGCACTTGACGCCACTCGAGGTCATGCAATAAGAAAATTGTGCAGAGAATCCTAGAATTATACATAGCGCTTCATTCAGGACAGAATGTACACTAACATTTCAATGCCAGGTAAGAAAAAAGATCCTTGATAATATGACCCCGAATACTGCGCCTGGCTCAATTCCATTAATGTGGTGTCCAGTTGGCTATACTATGTGGGATTTAATGGACAATTGCCTCTGCTACCAAGACCTACTCTTTCGACAATCTGGTGCATTTGTCTCTAAATATATATAGCTTTCTGCTCAGGTAAATAACATACATACTCGGGAAAGGTTGTTGTTTATGAATCAAGCCATTGGCCGTCAGGACTTACTTCCAATTACAATGACCAGCGACAGAAACATAGAAGCAACACAGACATGCTAGAGTTTATCACGCAGCAGGCTTTTATCCTATCCCCACTCTCGTCAAAGAATCACTCAAAGTAAGCGGGGAAGACGACGCAGCAATGACGAGCAAAAACTATATACTAAAAGCCGATGGCTTTCGGGCTTTTTATGTATTTAAATGCTTACTCTAATCCTTTGTTCCCAATAAATACTTGTGTCAGCCGCTTCGGCTTCGTCAAACTTACCGATCATATTATGGAGAAGTATTCTAACCTTGCTTCTAGGTTGTTGGTGGTTTGACATATTAAGATATTTCAATCATTGAACTGGATCAGTACTTGCCTTAAAGGCACTTGCATGGATGTGAGCTATCTTGCCAAATATGCATTTCTCTCACATGTGTATGCAATGTATCTTGGCTTCGTATTCGGACAACGTAGCAGTACATCTGCGCTATCACAACTGCATAATCTACCCCTTTCAAAAGTGGGGGTAGACAATTGTCAGGCCAATCATCTTCTGTGATCTTCCCGATCTAGATTTCAATAGGCAGATGCATTACTGCTTACTACATCGGATTTTAAAAAATGCTAGCGGTTCCTCAGGAATGCTATATTCCTGTCACAATGATCATCACTGCTCTCAAGAGTGGGGAAGCAGTTTAAATTGCTTATCACCCCCGCAAATTCTTGAAACATAAACCACATCTCATCCATAAAGACAAGATGACTTCAACTGACCCGCGAGTTACAAAGCGAAGACGACCAGCGCGATCATCTGAGCCGGTAAAGTCCAGTAAAGCGCGCTCATGCGAGGCCTGTCGACGACTAAAAACCAGGTGTGAGGTCAATTCTAGTACTTTGAATGGATGTCATCGCTGTGAAATACTTGGGTATTCAGCCTCGTAAACTACAGCAATATCTAGGTGCTGATGTAAGTGTAGGATAAAGTGCTCGTTTGATGGAGTTGTTCGGAATATCGTATCGCGCAATCCAACTGGGGGTGAAGTTGGAAATGGACATCAGCATGATTATCACAATCGGTGTGTTCAATGTTCAGGCTCTCTTATCTCATAAGCTATGCCTTACTAAACAGAAATAAGACTTTGCGCCGTTGAGGATTCTTTGGCGGATATTCGAGCTTCGCTATCTGCACAGCCTGCCAGCCTGAACATCAGTAGACCAGAGGTGAGCCACTCAAAAAATTCAGTTACACTAATCTTGGAAGCCAGTCTTGCTGATTCATTATCCAGACAGCGCAGTCTAGTGCCGACAGAACTGCACGCGATGCTCCCATGAGCCTTATCCAAGAGATCCGAGAGAACATCACATTACATCGACAGCCACTGCAGACCCAAGATCTCTTGGAGGATGTCATCATAAATGGAATCGTCTCAGAGAAGACAGCCTTTACGCTCCTAAAAGGGTAGGGCATCTCTACTAGAAGTATCATACAAACAAAGCTCATCCGCTATCCAGATTTTCAAAACTATCGAGTCGCTGGCTATTCCTGAGCGCAGAATTGACTGATGTACGTGCCAAGTCGCCCCTGCTATTCGGCACTTGTATTCTTGCCGGTCTTCACATAACCCCATCATTGCACGGTTCTTCAACACATCACGCATTATACCGCCATGTTCATGGACTTCTAGGCCGGTCCCAATTCGTATCTGCTGTCTCCCCAGAAACCATTCAAGCTATGTTGATCTGCTCCATGTGGGACTTGAGACCAACAAGAGATCACGATCATGGTAATTCGTGGCTTTTGAGCGGTACAGCGGCAATGCAAGTCATGATCACGACTTCTTTTGGACAGCTATTGCAGACAAGTGGCATTCAGGAACAGACACGAGCGCGTGAGATCTTACGCACCTGGAATTTGATCTGCTTGTGCCAGCTACAGTATGTTATAGGAATACACTACGCACTTTTTGGAAACTAACATCGCCTAGGTTCTCAGTTGGCTCTGGTCGACCACCTGTCATCGCGGGACAATACTTCGATCAATGCGCAAAGGTTCTCGAGTTCCCATCTTACAATTCCCGAGACGAGCTGGTGCTAGCTGGAGTGTATCTTTACCGAACACTATGGGAGCTGGTTAGCTCAAATGCCATCCAGAAGGAAGTTCCAGCCTGGCCTGAGATTGATCAACTTTGCAAGTCGCAAGAACATATTTACAGTATGTCTTTCAGAGCTTTTAAAACTCATTGAAACTGATCTTAATCCCTGCCAATTAGACCTTGACTCCTCCGAGCCTTTGCGGTTTGCCTATTCCTGCACTTATCTGATACTTGCTCGCCGCACCCTACAGCACATACATGAGTCTCAGCCTGGGCACTCAAGCAGCACAAGAATTAGATCTGAAGCAGATAATGCTCTTCCATTCATCAGATTTGCGATTCATCACTCGAACCAGATTTTGGTTCTCTTTTTGTCCATGTCAGATCTTACCACTTGCATCCATCCGGCATACGAGAACCTGCTGTGCTCATTTGCAATGGTCACATTAGCGGAATTCGTTAGCCATGTAATCAACATTGGCGAAGTGATCGGGCTCATGGAGCGGGCTATATCTCACATCCAGCGTGGCGGGAAGGCTGAGCCTGTGAGTCGGTGGTCATTGAATGTTATTAAGCAGCATATCAGTGGGAGTGAGTTGGACTCGTTGACAGACGGAGCTGATAGCACCGAGACTTTTCCTCCACCCACAGCAGATAACACCAAGTCGTGGGTGGATAGTGACTGGAATGTGAACATTGAGCAAGAGTTTCCATCTCTTGAAGACATGTTCTTTGGCAATGCGGTTTGAAATAAATGGAACAATTGTTGAATTTCTCAGTACCATGTCTTCGATTTGGGACACTGCTATCTTTTGAACACTCTGTGTTAAGCCTTATTTCTTAATCTAATACCAGAGAAACAGTTCTTGGGCTTCTTCGAAAATCCCTCGTGGGACTCCATCGTTGACTGGTACAAGGTGAAATCATACCGGTGGAACAATGTCCCAATAATCAACTGTAACTCCATAATCGCAACATTCTGCCCAACACACGCACGAGGACCATAAGAGAAAGGATTGAATCCAATCTTCTGTCTCGGCGTAAGATTCAACCAACGATCAGGCTTGAACTCCTCCACATCATCTCCCCAAATCTCCGCCATATGATGAATGGTATAAGAAGGAACAGAAAGCACAGTACCAGGTGGGAAGAGATACCCATCGAATTCCACGCCAGACCCATTATCAGTAACAAGACGGGGAAGGCCGATAGCAGAAGTAGAATGCAGCCGCATTCCTCATCGATGCAGCGACGCAAGAACGGCAGATCTCTGACTTGGCTGTAGGAAGCAATCTCCGATTGACCACCAATAGCCTGGTCAAGCTCCTCTCGTAGCCGGGAAACAATCGTCCCCGGAGCACAACGCTCGCCATGAAGAATCCAATAGAACACCGCACAAGATGTATTAGAGATGGTATCGGAACCAGCGATCAGTTGTGTAAGTGCTTCAGATGTAAGCTCAGCCCGTCCCATCGGGTTACCATTGGCATCTTTGGCCTGCAATAATCGAGACAGGATATCGCCTCGCGTATCAATAAGCCCCTTCTCCGCTGCATCTAACCGGGAAGCAACAGCCGCAACCGCAATGCCAGTCAGGTTCTCAACGGCCGCAATACCCTTGGTGAAAAAGGGATCCGGTAGATACTTTGCCCAAGGACGTAAAGCTGGGAGAAGACCCAGAGTAGAAGAGACCTCTCCGCGTCGGTTTAGGACGTCAACCGCTGGGGCGGTGGACATAGGGCCCCCAGGTACAAGTTGGACCTCTGTCTCGTCCTTCCCTTTATTCACCATTCCGAATGGAGATCCAAATGCTAGGTCCCCGATAATATCAAAAGCGAGATAGCTGAACCAGGGCATGGCGTTGAATTTGACAAATGTACCTGGGGTACCATCAAGAGGGTTTATTTTGGGTCCCGTACTTGAAATGCGGTCTAATTGGGTAACCCATCGCTGTAAGTTGGCGGCCATATGAGGCTCAAAAGCAGCGACTGATTTAGGTGAGAATGCGTGCGAGATGATTTTGCGTTTGCGTGTATGTTCTGCCCGGTCGCGGACGTTGAACATACCCGGAGTGCGTGCGATGAAAGCTTCATAGTAATGACTTGATGAACCTTGTCAGTATAGGCATGGTCAAATGAAAGAAGCAAAGGCTTTATTTCTTACTCCTTTAGAAACCCATTTCCATGCCCATATACCACATTGAGGGCTCGCTCGTCTGCAATGGAAACATGGTTGAATCCAATTCGTACAACCTTGCCGTATTCTCGGTGAGCGCTGTCAACAGCTGCGAATTTTTGTCCCCGTCGAGCACTAAGCGCAACCCAAAGATTGCTGAATTTGGCGGGAAATGGTCCTGGGACCCGCGATAGGGACTTATAGGTCGTGAAGTATGGGATTGTGTAGTATAGGATGAACCAAACGGGGATTGTACAGGCTATCCATGGAGATATAAAAAAGGTGAGAAGACCCATTGTATGTAACGAATATGAACTATGGCAGAAATATCTGGAGCTGACATTTAGCTGGATTTTGATCACTTAAATAACATTGTGCTCTTCGTGGCTGGGATGTCCTCGATTGTTCTCCGGCGGAGTTGATGGGCAACACCGTCGGAGATGGGGTGCATGACGGCGTAAGTTCAAGATACGAGGACAAGAGTGGGGGGAACCTGGGGTAGAGTGCTTTTATCGAACTTTAGAATTCAACCAATGTAAAGATGCAAATAGTAATATCTTTTCCGCTGAAGTATATATTTTTATTGACCGAAATAGATAATCCTTCAATTCATAAATCCTTTCCAATGTCAGATCAATCATAAAGCCTAATATGAACACACCAGGTCACAGCTAATCCACTCATCGAAGAATCTCTTTAGATCCAGTCTCAACCTAAGTGGATGCTTGGACAAGAGCAGCCGTGACCTTAAGAATGGTATCAGCAGACTTATAGTCATCAGTGTTGGTCAAGTACGCAGCGCCAAGACCCATATCCTTCGCTTCCTTGATAATAGTCTCATAGTTTGCAGTAGTAGGCGCACTGTACAAGAGAACGGCATCCTTGGAATAGTCTTCCGTAGAGGAAAACTCGTCAGCCGGTACAGCGTCGATCCAAGCATCATAGGAGTTCTCAAATTCGACAATCAAATCAGCAGCATCAAAGTATCCATTCACTGCGCCCTCCTCCAGCTTGGTACCAGGGTTGAAGACAATAAAGTCCAGGTCTTGGGATCTGGCATTGTCCGCCACTTCGGTCATGTATGAAATCAAGGAAGTATCGTCGGTCCTTGGTGCTTCATCGAAGAAAATGCCGGCAACGGCGATGTTCTTTGCTGTGTATGCTGACCAGCCACTGTAAGTGGAGATGTCGCTCTCGACATCCGAAGCAGAGCGGGTGCCATATTCCGTTGGGATATATCCGAGGACCACGACGTTGTCGTAGCTGTTCAATTGCGCAATGGCTGTAATGTATGCCGATTCTGGGTAGGCTGGAGTGGTTCTAATTAGCAAATATAGTAGGGTAGTGATTTCCAGTGGTTTCTTACTGGTATCGCCTGGGCCGCTGTCGGGGTTGACGATGACCTTGAACTCGATATCTGGGTTTCCAGCTGCAGCTTCGTAGACGGGGCCCCAGGTAGTGTTATCGGTGGGCCAGATATAAAGCGGCAGCAGGATAGATGTGGATGGGGATGCTGTGGATGAAGCGGTCGCAGAAGATGCCGCAGAAGATGCGGTAGAGGAAGAGGCGATTGTAGAAGATGCCGTGGAGGAAGAGGTAGCCTCCTCAGAGGTGGAGGATGAGATGGAGGTTGAGGTCGTAGAGAAATACACCGTGGCGAAAGTAGAAGATGGCGCCATGGTAAAAACAGAAGATGATTCAGAGGTAGAGGAAGCCACCGTAGAGATGGTAGATTCAGCCACTGGTGAGAAGGTGGATTCGGCCACTGATGAGACGGTAGGCTGAACCACCGAAGTGTAGTAAGTCTCATACGTGGAGGAAGTAGAAGATGGTTCAGAAGTCGATTCAGCCACTGGCGAGACGGTAGACGGATACACCGTAAGATAGTAAGTCTCATATACCGTAGCGACATCAGTCTCATACACCGTGGCGTAAGCAATGGAAGCCGCCTCAAGGAAGACATCCGGAGAGGCCACCGGAGAGGCCACTGGAGAGGGCTTATGAGAGTGCCCATGTCCGTGAGTATTCCCATGAGAGTGCACAATCGGCAAACCGTCAGAAGAGTCATCTACCGACGACACCGGCGACACCGGCACCGAGGCCGCACAAGCAGCGGAGATGGCAACAGACGCCATAGTCAGGGCACTGCCCACGACGGAAGAATAAAGCATCTTTATCAAAAAGGAGCGAAAGAATGTAATAAAAAAGGAGTGTAATGATCAACTAACCACCAGGGCTGTATGATCTGAAAAAAGGAGCGACGAGAGCGAGTTGGAAAGATCGGTGCCAATCTAAGGGCCGGGAGCGGGTAACATGTTTATACTTAAAAGCCAGCCCTGGGAAGATCCAGATCCATTCCAGACCCTCAACAGTCCGTAAAATCCACAGTCAAAATCCACAAAATCCACATCACACAAAGAAAAACGGCGTGAGCAGCCACAAGGAGCGAATGGCGGAAAAGGAATCACCAATTAATCTCCCGGAACACATGGGATCGAATGAAGTGATCAGCCACTCGTTTCAGGATCCATTCCAGATTAGAGGTAAATCAGGGCGGAAATGGCCGAGCACTGACAAGGCCGAATATCCGTTATGATCGAGCTAATCATGCGATCGATCAAACGAACCATTGCGGACGATGTGGACCCGACGCTAGGGGAGACTAGGGAGATTCGCCTAAGAAATCTCACTCAAGCCCCTCTCAGCGTCAATGCACCGGCGCGTGCTGAGACGTTTCCGATATTCCTTGGCTCTGCAGTAGAACTTCGTCAGAGAGGGTTCTCGGACATTTGTCTAACATTTGACATGTCAGGGAAATCGATTGACCGCATTTTAGGCCCTAAGCGCCACCAAGTTGAGATTTGGGCGGATCACAAACAAAAGGGACGCCACGTAAAAGTAGCCCCCGCTTTAATCTAATCCGTTTCACATTGCACATTCCAGTCCACAATTTACTTTTTTTGCCATGGAAATTGCCTGCGCTGTATCAATTCCTGATCCTGATGGCCCGGATCACTTAGAATGCCGGTGTACACTTGATCCGTATAAGGTACCCCATTGGGCTGAGGTTTATCTTCCAGGATCCACCAGCCCTTGTACATATTGACATTGGGGCTAAACCCGGAAATTACGGAAATCAACGGATTTACAACACACAGAGAGAAGAGAATGACATTTGGGAATAATACATTCATTGTTAATCATACATTAGAAATATGAATCAAACCTATCACCACACCGGGGACCGTAAGGGATAATATCTTATCCTAGCCTGTTCACGTAGAAGGTTTAGTTTGCGGACTCAGCGAGAGACAGAGCCTGCTGTTGAAGCTTCTTATTGCGGCGAAGAAGACCAGTGAATTTCTTATCCAGCAAGTCCATTTCCTTGCGTGTAGTTTCCAGGTCTTTTTGCGACTTGCCGGAAAGACACTTCAGCTCCTCATCCGTCATCGCCGCGACGTCGTCGAGGGTGGGATTGCTGCCAGGGATGGTAGCCGAGCCGAGCAGCTGTTTGGCAGTAGCGGCTGCGAAGGAGCGTACGGCAGCCGTGGTAGTCTGGAGAAGCTCGGCAGAGTGGGCGACGGCCCAGTCGTGACTGCGGGTACTATCTGCCTCCATCGCGGAGAGAACATTGGGCGGAATAATGGCATCGGTGGGCTCCAGGACGGGAGAGGAGGATCCCATCTGGGCCATAGCGTCGTCCACCCAAAAAAGGTTGTACTTCTCTGGGTTCACGAAGAGTGCCTCAAGGCCACCATTAATGTTGCTCGAGTCGTCGCCGACCACGAACGGATCAATAACTCCATTCCGACTCTTCTCCAGTTGAAGATATCGCTCTTCCTCTTCAGGTTCGAGGTGTCGAAGCACGCAACCCCGAGGGGTGATAAGACACCGGTTCTTGAGGGCCTGAGTACCCACTCGGACGGGCTCGCCACGTAGGAGGGTCTTTCGATGTTCTTCCCCGAGTTCAGTAGGTTGTTTCAAGTCCTCGTAGTCATCGGCAGTGCACTTCATGTCAATGCGTTGGCTGAGGTTGGCAGGGTTAAACAAAGAGCTCTTGTTTAGATCAAGTTCCCCGTCTCGGTGCATCTCGGCAAGCAGGACATGCAGAGGCTTGGTGCGTTCCATAAACAAGTCTTTGATTAAACAATTAGTCTCCTCAACATCTTTGAGCAGCTGCCCGATGGTGTTGTGAGAGCGCCAAGCCTCAGGAGGGGTCTTGGGCTCAAGAGGCTCCTCTACCACAGAGGGCGCCTCAGAGGGTGCCTTAATCTCTTCCACCACTGGCTCCTTGGCCTTCACTTTCTTGAGAGGTTCAGCTTTGGGTTCCACCTTTTTGGGTTCCGCCTTTTTGGGCGATTCAGCACGACTTTTGACGGGGCTTGCGGTCTCAGCAGGGATCGGTGCAGCATCACCAATTTCAAAGGCAGTGGCGGGTGCCTTCTTGGTCTTGCGCTTTCTGCCCATGATTGGGGCCTGAACAGGCTCTTCAGTTACGGAAGTAGTTTCGACTTTTTTGGCCTCCGCTTCCTTCGCTTTCTGTCTCCGTTCTTTCTTGGCCTGACTCTTGGTGACCGCGCGGATCGGAGCAGAGCCAATGCGATTGGAGGCAGGAGGGGAGTTTGAACGAGATACAGAGCCGGAGGGATAAAGATCTGCCTCGGAGCCGAAATCACCAGGGGTATCTGGTCTACTGATAGAAGAGACACTGTGTCTTGGGGACCCCAACTTGCCTGTGCCGGCAACTGATGCGGTTCCAATTTGACGAGATGCTTCAGATTTCGGGGTATCAACGACACGGAGAATGCGTGTTTGGCGAGGGGCAGAAGAATCAGAAACTCGAGAGGTTGTTGTCAGAGGCGTGTTAGGGCGTGAACCGATAGCAGAGACAGCAGAGACTGAGCCAGGTCGAGCTGTAAACGCAGATGCAAACGTCCCAGATAGGGCACGCTCAGAATGCACAGAAGAGGTCTCTTGCGATGACAATGGCACGCTCACGCTGGCTGGGCTTGCCTTTGCACCCACATGCGGACTATCCAATCCACCCGTCTCCTTATCATCGCTAGCGGCAGGAACGTCTATTTTGGTATTGATTCGAGGCTTACGAATCGGTTTCGCGATGGGTGACCCCAGAGAGATCTGAGATGCATCTTTGGTGCGTACCGATGAGTTCCCTGTGCGCATGCCAAGCTCAGGGCTTATTGGACGAGAGTGAGATGGAGTAGTCCCCAGTCCAGGAGGCACGATAGGAGCCGGGGACGACGGTTTAGATGAGCCCCTTTGTTCTTGGAATATAGCAGATGCCGGGTGAGAGTGAGGCAAAGGAAGACCTGGCGGAAGGGTCGGTGTGCCTGCACGGCCAGCAGAATCACTGGGCAATTGGGATTTCAGGAAACCAAACGTATCAATAGGTTGGCTGTCCTTCAACTGGCTGCTGAGAGGAGGGAATTCATCATCCACTATTGGTTGCTAGTTAGCATCCAGTCCCGCAGCGAAGCAACGTGTGAGAGGTGCAGGTAGTATGAATGAGCAGGGCAGGTCATGAAGGGTCAAGCGAAGGGCAACAACTATGCGAAACAACTATCCGGGCAATTATGCAAGGTCCAAGGGTGCCAACAGATAATTACACGACGGGCACTGACACATATGGGTCAGATACAGTGTAGGGCAAAAGGGTCTAATGTAGACGGCAGCAGTGAGACAACTGGTTTCGAATAAGACCCTGTTCCAGCTGTTGATATCAGGGCAGGGAGGTCTTAACGTACACTAATCCATGCGCAAAACATCTACGGTGTTCACGAAACCCGTAGATGGCTGCATGCGAAGATCCGGATGCAAGAAAAACATGAAGGGAAACACCAGCCGCCAACAGAAAAAAAAAAAGCCCTCCAGACATGAGATATGTCCACAAAATGCAAGAGAAACAAAACACCATGAACCAGGATAAGACGGAAAGCCGGGATAAAGAACATGCATGCATAAAGAAATGATTGGAAGAGAAATCAAGGCAATCACAATACGTCACTGACACGCCCGCCAGTCGTATTGATCCAGCACCACCTGTTTGGCTGCGGAGAATAAAAAAGAAGCACGATGCAGTCCCGGCACATGACTGGGAAAAAGTATAGGGGAATTCAAATCATGTCATCAGGGGGATACAGGCCCGTTAAACGCAAGGCAAAGGAAAATCATGGAAAGGGAGGATACAAAAATGCACTTGAAAGTCATGGAAGGTGAAGGGTAGGAAGTTTAAAAAAAAAAAATGGACATTGGGGATCACCAGCGGCTCAGCCCACCGCCGTACATCATCGAGGGGTTGTACCCACCTTGGCCCTGACTCCCATACAACGCTTGTCCAGCAGTAGCATTGGCACCGACTTGGTGCATTCTCGCCTGTAAAATGCTCGGGTCTGCAAGATCTACTACACCACCTCCGCCGGAGGAAGTGTTAGCGTGTCTGTGCTTCTTTCCCTTCTTCTTCTGCTTCTGTGAGCCACCAGAGTCAGGTGGTGTACCCGTCCGGGACCCATAGAAAGAGCTGAGAAGGCCATTGACGGGAGTCAGGGGAGGTGGGGTTTGGTGCTGTTGAAGGAAAGGGAACATGAACTCACGCTTTGCGGCCTCCTGGGCTTGCACACCACCAATATTCGTACCACTCCGCCCCCGTAATAATTCACGCATCGATTCTGGCGTCGCATCGTGCTTTCCAACATTGGATCCCAGCCCGACGTTGGTGTTTGAAGTAAAACCGTGGCCCTGGGCGAACATTCCACCACCGCTAATGGGAGGAGTTCCGGCTGTCTTCAAACCGGGAGGGGGGCCCTGAACACCGCTCGCGTAAAAACCACCGTGCTGAGGGCTCGGTGCTGAGAGTGGATTCGGGGTGCCAGGCTGCTGCATTTGGCTCAACATTCGAGCATTGCTGATATTCTTTGTGTTGACATCACTGGTAAAGGCAAAGCGAGAGGATTGCCTGCCTTGGGCTTGAAGTGCATATTGGGCTGCCATTTGGTTCTGCAAAACACCTTGGCGGACCTGTGCAGCTTGGTCCAGAGCGGCAGAGCTCAGAGGATCCGACAAACCAGCCTGCTGGTTGCCTGCTGACTTGAGGAGCATCAACTGCTGCTGCTGGAGGGGAGTCAAGCTACGTCCAGCCAGGTTGAGCCCATGGAACTGATGGCTTGTGGCTGAAACGGGAGATCCAACAGTAGAGTTATCGGCTGTGCCTTGCTGGGATGGAGGTTGAATAGCACCATGGGACTCACGGGTTTGACGACCACGAGGAGGGTTAGCATCTTCTGGCTCTCCACCAAGCTGTAGGCTGCCAGCCTCCCTACTTGCCTCCCTACTTTCCTCTTCTGCTGCTGCGGTTTGGGCGGTTTGTGCAAGCTCACTCTCGCGACTAGCACGCTCCTTATCTGCCTTTTCACGCATAGCACGGCGCTTCACACCGCCATAAGGATCAATAAAAGAGGGGTAATTCTGGATATGTTTCAGCTCATCCACTGGGAGGTCAGAGGCCGAAAATACGAATCGGAATTCCGGAGACATCATATCCTGGATCAAAGTATCGAATGGGCTTGGTGTTTCGATAAAAGGCTTCTTGGGAGGCTCGGGTTGGGTAATTGGTGACCGTGTATCAGACTGGGATGATGCTCGCTGCGCTGGCTGGACAATAGGCGAAGGTTTCTCGACTCGCTTGGGCTCCTCGGCGGCGATTGCGACGGAGACGCTAGCAGGGCGAGGGCTCTGGGACGCCTGGCTACCGGTTAAACTGGCTCGTCGGGCTCTCATGGCGGGATCCTTATTCGCCCAGCTGGCAGATGAGGGAAGCGCGGGTCCATCGGGGACAGCTGAGCGCCCGCTGAGGGAGTCATCCTTGCTCGGTTGCCGGCGCATTGTGTGGGCGATTGGCTGGATTGGGCGAGGTTGAGGAATATTCGGCTGGTGCTGGCGCTGGCTGGACAAGGTATTCATGGATGAAAGATCGGAGCGACTGTAACTCTCGCTATCCTCGCCAGTCTCATGCAAGAACGTGCAGTTGCGGTTGTTACACGGTTCATTTCGAAGAAAAGACGAGCAGTACTTGGTTGTCCCATACTGAGCCCTCAGAACACGATCGCCGTTAGAAGAACCATCCACGGCCGTGATGCAGCTCGCAGCATCGAACTTGCGAGAAAATGTGACATAAACGCCAATCCCCTGGTGCGGATTACCCCCGGGCTTAGCTTTGCTGACCACGATCTTCTCAATTTCGCCATATTGTCCAAAATATTCCTTGCCTCGAAGCGTTTGCAACAGCTGGTTCTCGTCACGAATTGTCGGGTTAAGGCCTATGACGTAAACCAGGTTCTTCTGCACAACACGAACACCTGCCAAGTTCTTCCTGCTGGAAGCCTCTATCTCACGCCTCTCAGCTTCCTTCTTTTTGGCTGCCGCTGCCTTGCGGGACTTCAAGGCCAGGTCGGCTTTGAACCTAAATTGCGAAAGGATGGGTCAGTGCACCTGGAATATGTAAGTAAACTGACAGTGTGGGGAAACTCACTCCTCCGCATCAGGAATCTTGTATTGAATCGTGCTATCGTCATAAGGACGCCGGCAGTTCGGGCATCGACCCTCTTCGCTGTGCGTTTTGATATTGTTGTAGCAGAATTGGCAAATCTGCAGATGAAAGGTCAGGGTAAGTACGTAGGAAGGGACGGCGATGAAGGTCGTCGGCTGAGGATGGCTCTGAGGGGTGGCGTACCTGATATCCACAGGGACATGGCTTGAAATTCTTGTCGGAAAGGTCGAACTCTTCGATGCAAAGGGGGCTGTAAAGTGGGTTAGGGTCACTCGTCGCGGACTCTATCAAAAGATGGGGTCATGGCATACCAAAACTCATCATCATCGTCGATGACGGAGTCAATCTGTTGGCGACTAGACATGGCCGCGGTGAAAACTGTGCGAACGGGGAAAGGCGACACGGGAATCTCAACGCCGGCACCCAATCAAATCAGGTACACAAAGACAAAAGAGACGAGAAGACGCTACTCCAGATCCAGAACAAATGAAAAAGAACGGAGAATTAATAAAAAGGAAAATAGGAGGGGAAGGGAGGTAGAGGGTGGATCGTGGGGAGATGGACGGGGTGAAGGAAGGGAAGGAAATTGAAGCGCGGCTTCATTTTGCTGGCATTACCATATCGGGCCTAGCGCCAGCGCTGCTTATGTCATGGTCACATGACTGGCAGGTTCGACCAACCTCGATCCTCACAATCCGCCTTACGTGCCTTTCGTCCCCCCTCCTGTCCGCAGCCATTGCTCCCTCACCACAATGGCATCCGCACGCTCTTTGATGCGCCTGGGAACTGGCCGATCGATGGCTTCGGCCTCGAGGTCTATGGCTCCTCGCGCTTTTTCCTCCTCTTCGCTGCAATATGCTGCCAAGGCCTCAACACAACCGGGGGCGCCGGAGCCCGAAAACATGCGCCAGGCGCAACGGCCTCGTACGTGATTGTCTCTGGTCAATTGGGACAGATTCAATTAAACTAACACATTTGTTTCATCATTGCAGCTCAGGGTCCTCTCCGTGCCCCGGTCGTCAACCCGGCCGATAAGTGGCAGGACAAGGCCGACAGCCTGCACACCTACGGACAGTACATCATGTCCTGCCTTCCCAAATACGTCCAACAGTTCACCGTCTGGAAGGATGAGTTGACTGTTTACACCGCTCCCGCCGGTGTCATCCCCGTCATGAGCTTCCTCAAGAACCACACCTCCGCCGAGTTCACCCAGATTTCCGATATCACCGGTGTCGATTTCCCCACCCGCGACCAGCGTTTCGAGGTCGTTTACAACCTGCTTAGTGTTCGCTTCAACTCTCGCATCCGTGTCAAGACCTACGCCGACGAGGCTACCCCAGTTCCTAGTGTGACTGGTCTTTTCGAGGGCGCCCTGTGGTACGAGCGTGAGGTTTACGACATGTTTGGTGTTTTCTTCAGCGGTCACCCCGATCTTCGCCGTATCATGACTGACTACGGTTTCGATGGCCACCCTCTCCGCAAGGACTTCCCCTTGACTGGCTACACTGAACTGCGCTACGACGAGGAAAAGAAACGTATTGTCATTGAGCCTCTTGAGCTCACCCAGGCTTTCCGTAACTTTGAGAGCGGATCTACTGCCTGGGAGCCTGTTGGTGCTGGTCAGAACCGCACACCCGAATCCGTAAGTGAAATATATCCCTGCAGGTCTAGAGCATTTGCTAATTATTTACCTATAGTTCAAGCTCCCTACCCCCAAGCCTGAGCCGCCAAAGGAGGAAGAAAAGAAATAGAAAGGGTCTGTATGCGTATTAGTTTTCTTTGCCATGTCTGTATGTACATATCAATAATCGATGGATTTTTTTGCCTCGTCAATAAACTACACTCTTTGGTCCTCGCACCTTGTAGTGTCATGGAATTATATATAGCTCCGTAGCTCCACTATTCTAGACGGATAAGCAGTGCCCATCGGTATATATTTGCAGTCAGCAGAGTGAGCACGGGCTTCCTGGGTACCCAAGACTGTGGGCATTTTTGATTATAGTCTGAGATTGCCCCTTGTTCCATTTCTGTTCGTCCTCTGGTTCCTCTTCGCCATGCGAATAAATCTAGCCAAAGATCCAAGGAAATGGTTGGTCGTGACACGAGGCGGAAAGACTTGGCAAATGATCCGCGCCAGAAAAAAAAAAAAGTCCGGACCACCTCCGACATAAAAAAACGCTGTCTGAACGACACCCTTTCGACTTTCATATTTTTGAATCGAAGCTATCTTATCACTGTCGCCCAACATGCCGAAGCGCAAGCTTTCCGAGTTCAACGGTCCCGCATCGTCGGACACCCGTAAGCTTTCGATGAAAGCCGCGCGAATGACGAACAAATTTGAACAAAGCGTGGAAATTATAATCAAAGCGATGAAGACCGCACGAGGATTCGAGAGGCAAAAGCTTAGCCGCCGAGAGAAAGCTGCGAGGAAACCATACGACTCAGTGACCCTCGCGCGGTTGGCAGAGGAAGTGGAGGCACTGAAGGTACGAACTCACCGATGGACTAGGGATTTGCGAACTTGAAATACTGACAACTTTTCGCAACAGAAACTCAATTACCAGAATACTGCCGAGCGATACCTGTATAAGCAGCTTTCCAAGACAAAGCGCATCGCAGAGAACCCGATCTTCCAGGAATTCACATTGGCAAAGAATGTTTCCATGCAAGGACCTCAGAGCGCCGCAGAATCCAATATCATTGCGCGACTGTTCAAATCCAACCCGGTCACGAATGTCGTGAAGACTATTTTGACTGAGATTCGGAAATTGCTGGGCGTTGAGGACTTGCCTGCTGGAAAGCAGGACAAGACCAAGGCCAAGGATGCGACCACGAAAGAGAAGGCCGAGAAGCCTGCGCGCAAGCAAAAACAGGTGTCTGTGTCAGGTTCTGAGTCTGAAGACAACGGAAAGCGGGCTTCCCGTGCTGAAGCTATGGATATTTCGGGCGATGATTCCGGAGTGGAAGATTTCTCTGAATTCGATACACGGTTAGCCCCAGGCTCTGGCTCCGAAGGGGAGGAGTCAGATGAGGATGAGGATGACGCAAACAACGACCAGGTTGCAGACGACATCTCCGACTCTGTATTCTCTCGTTCGCCATCTCCCGACTTCTCTGGAGAAGAATCAGACTCTTCACCACCACCTAAAAAGACCAAGGCCAGCAAGGCCCCAGTACAGACCACGACATTCCTTCCATCTCTTATGAATGGCGGCTACTGGTCTGGCTCCGAAGAAGATGCGACAGATGACGAAGCTGCCGCAGCCGCTGCTCCCCCGAAGCGCAAAAACCGCATGGGTCAACAAGCGCGTCGTGCATTATGGGAAAAGAAATTCGGTGAGAAGGCGAATCACGTGCTGGCAGAGCAGCAAAATCAAAAACGCAATAGGGATAGCGGATGGGATACTAAGAGGGGAGCAACTGGTGCTGCGGGCGGTGCTAGAGGTGCCCGGGGTGGTCGTGGTGGATACGGAAGTGAAACTGCGCGGCCGCAAAACCGGTCAGGAACGTCGCGCCGCTGGCGATTTCTCTACCCACAAGAATAAGGCCCCTGAGGATACGGGACCTCTTCATCCTTCTTGGGAAGCAAAGAAGAAGCAAAAGGAACAGGCTGCCGCTGTCTTCTCGGGAAAGAAGGTTACATTCGATTAGCATTATCCTCGTGGCTTATTATATCAAGATATCAAGACATTCAATGCTGCTCCGACAGCAAAGTCATGGAAATATTTACGGAAATTGGATGACACGAACATGTAAAGATCTGACCTCTGTAAGATAGTAACTATATACCTCTCTGAGAGCATTCATTATAGCCTGATAAATAGTTTGAAACCCGCCCAAACGCGAAAAACCCTGTCGTAGTTACTGCTTTGCAGCACATGGTATATTGAAGAAAAATCAGTCTGACGTAGCAGAAATTCGCCGGTAAAACAGCAAGGCCAACAAGAACTGAGATAGCCTGTCACTCATTCATAAAATGCAACCAATGCGAATCCGCACTACCAGTAGGAGTTTTCATTTCCGTGCCAACCATGGCAGAAGAATTGCCCTGAGAATCCGGTTCAAAACAGGGAAGCGCAGTAAACTCCCCAAGCTCCTGTGGGAAATTGGAGACAAAATGATCGAAACCAAAATGGGCCATCTGTGAAAGCGGTTGATGAGATAGGGAGAAGTTCTCCGGAGAAACACCGGAATCAGGGATATCAGCATTCAGAATTTCATGACCCTGTCCGCCAATCACCGGATCGGACCCATTGTTGCTGTTTGGTAAAGTAGTAGTGGAGGGTGTGATGGGCATGCCGGAGATGACGGCATCAATGCCCAGGGGAGCTGGTGTGTGGGAGGGCATGCCTTGCGGGAGACCAATACCATCCCCAACATGAGGATTCTTTTGCTCCCAGGATGATGCCGTAGTAGGTGAGACAGGTCCTGTCTTCCACAGCATCTCCCAATTCTTGAAACGATCATAGGCAGATTCGAGGCTGCCGCCATTGCTCTGCGCTTGCTGGGACTCGCTCCACATCTCAAGGCGACGGATTGCACGTTCGAGTGCTTCAATGACGCTGACGGCTGAGCGGGCAGAGCCAACGCCCATTGACATAATCTTGATCAAGGATACACCTTGCTCCAAAGCTGCTCCAAGGCGTTCGGTGCGTTTTGTAAGCCCTTGAGCCAAGATGACCAATAGTGCTGCACGGCATGAGCTGAACTCAGTGAACGACGCGCGAGCAAGACCAGTCTCATCGCGAAGAAGACGGCATAAATCGATGATCTCCAAGGCTGCTTCTACACAATCAGTGACAAGGGTGGTTCGAATCTTGGAAATTCCAGACGGGCCCTTGAATGCTTGAAAGTTAGGTGTTTGCAGAGCTTTGATATTACTGAAAAGGAATGGACGTCCAATGAAGATCCGAGTCAAACAGTAATCCAGCTTCAGGTGTACATTTGACCGGAATAGTGGACCTGCTGGATTTAGGTCTCGACAGCTGGTTTCCTCGGGTAATGTGGACCACCACTCGATGAGATGTTTGCGAATGTTGAGCAATCGCTCTAAGCAATCTTGTTGTTGACCCTTTGGGCATGTTCGTAGAGAGGTAATTTCATTTGAGACTTGGCCAAGCTTCAAAGTCAAAGTAATCAATGTCACCATGTTGGTGTGGTTTGACTGTTGTGTTGCTGGCATCAACCCGGGAAAATCGACAGGGAATGGGGCATCAACATCTGCATCTGCCAAAGATGCAGGTCTGCCATGTAGAATGCTAATGCGTCTGTATGCTCGTTAGGATATGAGCCTAGAGGGTAGAAGGATTGTGACTGACTTTTCAATGGTGTAAGCTGTCCAGAAAACTCGATTGCGGGTTTCAATCATCCGGGATGAGAGCCCTTCTCCATGATATCTTCGATGCATTCCATTTTGAATGGCCAACTTTAGAGCTAGACCAAAATATGTGTAACATAACCCAGAAGTATCCAGTGGTAGCAGATAGGTTCCAATTAAGAGGCAAGCTTGCACACTCCGCACGGATGCCGTAGCGATTATATCTGGTAGTAGTTTTGACGCAAATTGATAGAATGTGAGGCCCACCTCATCTTCTGAGAAGTGGTGGTCTTGATTGGCTGCGGAATCTACAGGCAAGCAATTGACTGGAGTGGGCGACTCCATGTGGGCAAATTGCGTGCCAACAGCAAGTACCATCAGAATTGCACAAACAGCACCGGCGTCGTCGGATGACAAGCTGGAAGGATTGGTATAGCAAATATTCAGCTTTTGGCAAAGCCAATCCTCCTCGACATAGAAGTTATTGGTCTGTGCATATTTGAAGAATATTTGCACCAAGAACTCAGCGACATAGCGGGGAGGAAGACAGGTGATAGAAGATGATACTAAAGACGACCCTGATTGAAGCTGGGTGGCCCGCCATCGATCTTCAAATGGTTCAACTTCAGATGAAGCCTGTACCACAATGTTAGTGGCTTCCTTTTTATATTGCGATCGACTAAATTTGAGCTTACATCTGGTGCCGCCGTCTTCATCCATTCGTCGATCTTCTTCCGAATCTTCATAGAGAAATTCAGATATGAAAATTCGCCAGAGTATTCTGCCACCGGGGTAAGCAAGTGATAAGCCATAGTTCAAAAAAAAATAAAAAATGAAACTTACGAGCAGTATTATTGGGAAGTGCTTTGATTGTGAAATCTTCTTCATCAATGGCCAAATCTTCCAGCTCATTGGCATCCACCTTTGTTGAAAGCGCATCCGACTCCGACTCCCGATGTTTGCTCTTGAGGTCCTCGGCAGCTTTACGGAGCGATTGGATATCGAATGTGAGACCCGGCGCATAGTATGATAGAATGCGCTCCATGTAGCGGACACGTTCTGCCTCGACGAGCTCATGGTGGCTAACTGAAGCGGCACGGTCAAGTAGCCTATCCTCGGAGTCCGATGTTAGTACCTGGCCTTTCAGGAGCGTATTGCCACACCGCCACAACTTACGAAACAGATGTTGATCGGCTCTTTTCAACCGGATCAATGTGAGTGAAATTGCATTGTCGGCGATAGCGAAGGCATCGACGACACGGTACGCCTCCTTCGCATTTCTCTTTCACTCTGCGACAGCCGTCACACCTGTAAAGCCCGGATAAGTTAGCGGGTTTAGGTTCTCGGTCCAATCTGGATCGCCATGAAGGTATCTGCATACGCTCTGACAGCTCGTTTGCGATTCTCTTCAGCCACCCGTTGGCGCTTCTGCTGCGGCGCGGGAGTCGAGGTCGAGTCGTTCATGACAGGCGGTGTCAACTAGGTCGACGTCGGCCGGGCATCGTCTGCGGAGAACCTGGCGGAGATAGCGGAGAAGGATCACGGATCAAGTCCGGAGATCTAGAGCCACTTGAGTGGTTATGGGGACGTGACTCAATTCGAGAAATAAAGTTATGGAGAAGAGAGAAAGAGGAAAGTCGGGAAAGGAAATGGGTGGCACTTATCGGTCTGATAACGATTCCCACGGTTTGCGGCCCCGCATCCTGGCAGACTTTGCCCAGGGTCACTGATCCCGGCTGAATGCCGGTCATCTTAACATCAATTATTGGAAGTTATGAGCAATCTACACTATAAAGACCACCAACATGAATACTGCTTGCTTTATGGAAACCCCTCTAATGATCACAACGATTCATGTAAAACCGGACTAAATGTCTTAGCATCGCGTGTGATCCACATGTACGACGAACCAAGTTGGGATAATGCATGCATGACTAGCACGAAAATGGCCTATTTTAAACTTGTCGCAAACCAACTACCCCAGATAACTCATGTAGAGAAGGCAAACTTAAAAACCATCGACACTCGTCCCGAGTCCCTGCTCGCTTCCAACCTCAAGCAGCTTCTTCCCAACCACGAGATCCATCAACCCCATTCCTACACACTTAAAGATAACATTGCAGCCATCCGGGATCTCAATATCGCCTGATAAGCCCTGTTCCCCCAGCATATCCCCCATTTCCACCAATTGGCTTTCCGTCATCTGGGCCGTAATCAGTTCACCCGACTCCTCCAAACAAGCTGATTTGGAATCAACATAGACCTTGCCCCCACCAGAGAGCAAAGTCTCAGTATCAATTTCATGCATATGGGGCTTATACGAGCCAATGAGAGAAATAAAGCGTTGTTTAGGAGCAGACTGCAGCGCCTCAAACTTGAAGTTCGGCTCTGAAGACGGTGTACAGCTGAAGATGGCATCAGCAGCCTGCAGCTCACTCAAAAGCCTCTCATCATAGTCCGTTGCACCCTCTTTAGCAAAAGTGCCAATAGAAACATTAGGATAACGCTCCCGCAATTCCCCCAGAACATCGCGCTCCATCTCATCGAGTCGTTGACGACCCCGGTTAATGAAAGTCACCCGTCGGATCAAGTCCGGGTAAAGCAGTAGTGCGAGTCGGGCATGCCACTCAGCTTGACGACCCGACCCCATCACAAGAATGTTCTCTTTGTGGAGCTTACTACATCTCACGAAAAGTGTCATGGATGCAAGGGCTGTGCGAAATGCTGTTACCTCTGCGGCAGCAAGAAGACCCTGTAGCCGTCCTTCGGGTGAGAATATGTTGATTGTCCCTTGGATACCACTGTTGCCGACCGTGACAACTTTCACGGCGGACGTGGTGGTATCCGAGACTGGCATGAAAATACATGAATTGTTCGATTTTGTTGTAAAGACAGTACGCAATGGCTGGTGGATCAATTTCTCTGATGCAGGGACTGTTGGCTTAGATTCAGCACTGTACCCCACGAGTGCGGAGCCTAGGACACCGATAAAGGCGTGGCATTGCTTCTGTGTCAAGCTGCGGAAAATGCGCGAGACGTCCGGTTCTGAGAGGACATGCATTATTTGAGATTGATGGATTGTGATAGAAATATTTGATGTAGACGTTAAAGATTATTTTGAGTAGTTGTTGGAGTAAGGAAGAAAGCCAACAAGATACGGTGAGGGGTCGAAAAGTGGATAGAATCCCTGATGAATACGTACGGCCCAATTTACTTTTCCACAACTGGAAAGACATTCCGGATAATTTTATTTGTACATCCAAATTATCAAGATAAGACTTGTCTATTTTAACAACCACCTTTATGAACAAGAAGCATGACTCATTAAACGCTAACGCCCATCATAAATGCATCCCAGCCTGCGCAAAGGCAGTGAACAAAATCCTGGGGCCAAAGGGCATAAAAAAGGAAAGGGAAAAGCTAAGCAGATAGCCCGCTAATCAAGAAACAATGAGAATGGAACCATGCAAAGAGGAAGCGAAGGGTATCTCTATTTGCTGCCTCCAATCATCCGGCGCTTCAATTCACCGAACATTGCCACCTGGGAGTCCTTGGTACGTCCGACAGCCTCAGTGTTCTCGATGGCACGGCGCAAAAGGAAACCCATGCACTCCTTAACAGAACCCCAAGTCAAAAGCTTGAAAACGTTGGGGGCCGCCATGGGCGTGGCACCCACACTGGCCTCGGCACTCTCAAAGCCCTGAAGAAGCTCAAGGCTCACCTCATCAGCCATGCCTTGAAGCTGTGCGTAGCTAAGGTCAACACCGTAGTCTTCTCCATGGGCAGCCTGCTGCACACGAATGGCGTGGGCCTTGCGAACAGATTCACGGTTGTGGGTGGCAATGATCACGTTGACAGGCGGCAGCTGAACAGATGGGTCCTTGGAGGGAGACTGCAACATGGAGTTATACTTGCGGGTCAGAAGAGCCTCAACGATCTCATTGTAGCACTGATCAGTCTCTTCCTTCTTAGCCCAGATCAGGTGGCGAGGCTCAGTCTTCATGTAAGCACCGCGGACCAGCTTGACACCCAGAGTGTATCCCTCGCTACGAGCGGTCTCAAGGTGACGGGCCAGAGTGGAAGGTGTTGAACGGAGGTAGCCCTGGTAGGTACCGTAGAAGATGGCGCGGCCAGGGGTCTGTGAGTTGCAGTACTTCTGGTACTTCATGATCCACGCCTCAATTCCAGGCTGGACAGCCTGCTCCTCGGCATCAACGAGCAAACGAACACCACGGGAGATGGCCAAATCGCACACTTTCAGGATAGAGGTGTCCATAAATTCAGATGGTGCGGCTTCCTTCTGGAGGAGGCGAAGGGCATCAGTACCCATACCGGTGAATCTAATGAATCATGTTAGAATAAAGCCGACAAGAAGATCGACAAGCGGGAACCTACTTCAGAGCAACAAAGTCTCCCGGCTGAGCCATATCGACTGTGCGCATGGTACCATCGAACCACATTTGAATCTCAGCGAGAGCAGCCTTTTCGTCGTACGCCGCGTCTTCGTTTTCTCCAACCAAGACTTCCCGAGCATAACCAAGCAACACTCCTCGACATCCGAGACCTTTGATATTTTCAATAGATTTCTGGACCTCGACCTTGCTTTCTCCAGCGTTGAATTGCTTGTAGATAGTGTGCTTCACCAAGAAGTTCAGCAGTGGGTTCTTGGAAACATCCCAAAGCGCAGAGCGAGGGTTTGCCAACAATGATAGAGTGTAGATGCAAGGCTTGAGCAAAAGTGGAGAGGATGAGACTGATAGCACCAACAGCGAGCGCAGGACGGATGATAAGGGAAGTTTGGCAAGTGGCGCATTCAACGCCTTGCGAGGAGTTGGCGGTGATAGTGGCTGCCAGACATTGTTTGCAGTTGCGGCAACAGACGACTTGACGTTACCAGTACCGCTCACCAGACGAGTGTTGGCGCGGTTGATGGTGGCCTGCCCGCGGGGCACGCGCACAGCCCGAGCAGCTTTCATTGATATGACGATTGTCGCGAACTGTTAGATTATTGGATGGATAAGTGATGGAAAAGAAGACAGGAGGGAGGCAGAGCTAGGTTTTAGATGTGAAGTCCTGCTTTGTTTCGGGAAAGTGAATATTGGAACCAAGGTTTAAAGGAGACAACTCTGGAGATAAAGATTACTAGATAGACATAGAAATAAATTATGTACATTGGCAAGAGCCGGTGGCAAGCGCCTGCGACCGGTACGGTGTCCAGTAACATGACCAACCGGGATTTTGCAGCCGTTCGTTTCTCGGTGTGGAAATTATAGTCTCGTGACCGAATAATAGTTTCCATGATTCATGGAATCGTGAACATTGTAGGCCATCCCGGTCTAAATAACCCCACCGGAATCCCGATATTATTGAGATCCGGCCTGCCTTTGATAGGGGTAAGTTTTGGTACTTGATTATTGCCACCGTAATACAGCCTTGCTTGAACTCTAACCTGCATGAACACATCATGTGGCCTTCAGATCCATGTAGAGATGGCCACCAATACTGTTCAATTGTTGGATTAACTCGATACGGGCCGGTTGATGCTAGGGTGGGGCTGCACGGGCCACTGAGCATAGATTGACCGGGCCGGTCAATCGCCTGCAGAAGCGTCACGTGTCTCCGGCTACTAACGGTCACGCCTCTGTTTTGACCTTTCTAGCCTGGCTTTTCAGGTCCCAATATTGGGTTCCTGATCGAGTTTCTATTACTTCATAGAAATTCCCCATGCATTATAAACCCCGTCTTCACGTTGATGCTACCCCGTATCCCCAGATAGATCCACAGGAATCCCCAGATGGCAATTGACACCCCTCCTTTTGCTAAGACCTAAATCGGGCTAAAGCACTTCTGCCACTTAAACACTTTAAATATCGTCACACGGCCTTACACAAGATAAGGTACCCAGGTACCGAATTAGAGTTAGTCGCTGGAATCATTCCTATTTGACATGAGATAACCTCATCGAATCCTCCATACTGGACCGATAGGAGGCCCTCCGGGACCGAGATTAGGCAATTAGAGGGCCGATAAGAACCGTGTGACTCCACATCGGCCCGACTTTCTGGAACCTTGTGTCAGCCTCGACACAAATGCGTGATTCTTACCATGGCACCTAGCCAATTGAGTTCTTGGAGGCTTTTTCAATCGGTAGAGATTTCCAATTTCCCCGCGAGTCAACAAAAAAAGACGAAACTTTCTTTTCTTGGCCCGGTTGTCTTATCTTTTTTCCCATGTGTATGTAACTTAGACGCCTCGTGGCTTATATTCTGAACTCTATCTCTCATGAGATATAAGCCTAGATCATCTGTCCATGGGTGCTTGTGTGTATTAAAATACTTATTTCCTGGTTGAAACCCTTTCCTGTTTTTTTCTACCTTCCCCATTGTAAATTTGTCTCTCCTACCTGTTGAACCATCATGGATCCATCACCCAAGGGGATGGAAGAGGGCAAGGCCCCGCTGGACTTCTATGAGGAACCAAAGGCTCTCCAAGGCGAGGTGGAGGGAATTGACACCGGTGAAACACATCGCGGACTGAGCTCGCGTCATATTCAATTCCTTGCTTTAGGTGGTTGTATTGGCACAGGCTTGTTCGTTGGAAGTGGATCGACGTTATCAACGGTTGGACCAGGTAAGTGACGAATGTGCACAGGAGACGAATGTCTACAAAGCAAGGCATTATCTAACCTGAAAACATTAGCACCCCTTCTCATGGGATACATTGTCATGTCAAGTGTTGTCTACTTCGTCATGAACATGCTGGGTGAAATGACAACTTATCTGCCTGTGCGCGGAGTCTCGGTGCCGTACTTGATCCACCGGTTCACCGAGCCAAGTCTAGGATTTGCTGTTGGTATGTTCTAATATCCAACTTATACTTATGACAAGTACTGACATATTATTTCCTAGGATACAACTATTGGTAATTGACTATTTCCGAAACAGTGTGTGGATGAAGCTAACAAGTCCTGGCAGGTACTCATTCTCTATGTTGATAGCGTCGGAAGTCACAGCAGCGGGACTTGTGATAGAATATTGGCAAATCGATGTTAGTGTTGGTGTATGGATCGCAATCATTCTTTTGGGTGAGTCAACTGTTCATTCCGGAATCACTGTTTCCCATGCCAAAGGTATAAGCTAACAAAGATACCTATCACACAGTCATCCTCCTTTTGAACATTGTCGCCGTTTCCTGGTACGGTGAAGCTGAGTTTTGGTTTGCATCGTTGAAAATCATTGCCATTATCGGCCTCATTATCCTTGGCGTCGTTCTTTTCTTCGGTGGTGGCCCTAACCATGACCGACTTGGATTCCGATACTGGCAAAATCCAGGCGCATTCAAGGAGCCATACTTGGTATCCAATGTGAGCACTGGCCGCTTCCTGGCATTCTGGACCGCTCTCATCAAGTCTGGATTTTCCTTTATCTTCTCCCCCGAATTGATCACCACTGCCGCGGGTGAGGCTGTCGCACCACGTCGCAACATCCCGAAAGCCACCAACCGCTTCATCTACCGTCTGTTTGCATTTTACGTCCTCGGAAGTTTGGTGATTGGAGTGACAGTTGCATACAATGATAAGAATCTCCTTCAGGGAGTCGCCAGTGGTTCATCGGGTGCTGGCGCCAGTCCCTTTGTGATTGGCATCCAGAATGCTGGAATCAGTGGCCTCAATCATGTCATCAACGCGGCCATCCTGATTTCTGCTTGGTCTTCCGGCAATTCCTGGGTCTATGCAGGCTCAAGAACTCTCTACTCACTTGCTTGCCAAGGTCAAGCACCCCAGATTTTCACTCGCTGCAGCAAGAATGGTGTGCCTTACGCTGCGGTGCTGGTGACCTGGTCGATTGGACTCCTCGCCTTTTTGAACCTATCTAGCTCAGGATCTGATGTGTTTTATTGGTTCACCAACATCACTACGGTCGGAGGTTTTATTTCCTGGGTTCTTGTTGGCATAGCCTATTTGGTCAGTGATCTTGTTCTCCGTCTCTTCCCAATCCAGACTGCTAACACTTTTTCGGTATAGCGCTTCCGCCGGGCTCTTGATTGCCATGGAATGCTCGAGTCACGACCATTCAAGACGCCATTCCAACCCTATGGCACTTACTATGCCTTAGTGGTTGTCTCCTTGTTGGCAATCACCAACGGGTACACCATTTTCTTCCCAGGTTCCTTTACGGCTTCCGGTTTCCTGGTGTCTTACATTGTTTTCGTCATATTTTTCGCTTTGTACTTCGGGCATAAAATCTGGTATCGGACTCCCTGGATGGTTCCGGCTGCTGATGTTGATATTTTCTCTGGCAAAGAGGAGATTGATCGGATGTGTGAGCTAGATGTCGAGAAGCAACCTCGCAATTGGTTGGAGCGTGTCTGGTGGTGGATTGCATAGGAAAGATTTATCTATACTAGACATTATACAATTTACATACGCGGCAGTCTTCATTGAATCAACCTTGGACAGCACTTAGATATTTGAAGGGGCGCATTGATTAAAGACCATAGAATTAATTGTTTACCCTCGAAAAGACTATCGCCTATTTTTGTCATAAGGAATCCATCCCTTTTCAATGTTTCTTCAACCTCTCCCACCCTATCCACTATCGGATTAATCAGGTCTATGCAGCAGCAGCGGGCTGTAGAAATAGACGTTCTCGCTTCATTGACAGACCAAGCAATAGAGTCAAGGCACCAGCAACAATAACGAGAATGTATGTCGTGCTCATAGCGTCCACAATAGCCGATTCAACCTTGACTTTCTCCACGGCGGGCAAAGATGAGACAAGGGTCGACGTACCCGCGATTACGGCCTCGACTTCCTGGATGGATATATTTGGCAGAAGGTGGGTAATGCTCCTCTGCGACTCATTTAAGAAAACGCTGTTGGCGATAGCCAAAGCGATAGTAGTGCCAACAACCTGGGCACAGGTGATGAATCCCGATGCACTAGCCACCATATCAAGAGAAACAGAAGCTTGAGCAACCGAGAACGAAGCTTGAAGATACATTCCAGTGCCAAAGCCGGTAAGGATGCCGTATCCGTAGATATGGGCAGCGCTTGTGTCAACACCAACGGTATAGAAAAGGGCGCCACCGGTGAGCACGAGAGCGCCTCCAATAGTGTACCACGGCATATATAAGCCATATGCAGACATCACGCCGCCATTGACACAGATCATGAAGATGCAAGGAATAATGAAAGGCAATAACCGAACACCGGCGTCAAGCGCACCATCGCCTCGGGTGAACTGGAAGAAGAGTGGAACAAAGTAGACGGGGACGAAACAAGCTGTACCCGCTGCGGATGTGCAGGCAAAGAGGATAAGCATCGTTCGGGACCTGAAAAACTCTACAGGCACAATCCGTCGGGTAACGGTGGTACCGATAGTGAAGGCCTGCTGGAGCCCAAGCAAAATGAACAGCACACCTGAGCAGACGAACAAGCCGATGATGTTCCCGCTTCCCCAAGCCCAGGTCAAGCCACCAAAAGAGATAGCCATGACACCAGACAAGAAAGCACCAAGATTGAGAATGCTTCCCAGCCAATCGATTTCTCGGATTCGAGCAGCGAGAGGAGCTCCCTTTCGGGGATCGATATTGGGGATGAGAAAGAGGTAGACCGGTGCACAGGCCGCTCCAATCAATAAGTTGATGTAAAAAGCCCAGCGCCAGCCAACAGAGCTCTGGCTGAAACCTCCTCCCACAATTGGGCCGAGGACCATGCCGAGACCCCAAGTCATACCGGTGCTGGCTACATACATTGGCCGCTCTTGTAGTGTGGTGGTGGCTGCCAAAAGTGTGATCACACCACAGTATAGTCCAGACCCACCGATACCGCAAAGCACACGACCAACAATGAGGGCATCCATACTAGGTGCAGAGCCGCAAACCGCAGATCCGACCTCGAAGATTGCGACGCTGATGATGTAGGTCCATTTCGTGTTAAATTGGAAGAAGATTTTCCCCCAAAGAAGCACAGTGGCGGAAGCACTCATAACTAACCCAACACTGATCCATGATAGCTTATTGACAGCTTCAAAGTCTCGGACGATATCAGCCTGAATGTTTGCAGTGATGGTGTTGTCCAGTGCGAAGAGGAAGGTCGAACTCAGAATCGCCAACACGACAGCAATCCACTTCCATCCCTGAATGTCGCGCGGAGGAGGCTCGTCTGGAGTTCCACCAGCTGTGACATCGACGCTGTTGAGTGTTTTCTCGATATCGCTCGAGGATCTGTCACTAGAGTTCTCCATTGGTGGTGATTGTGATGGAACTAGGGTAGATAGAAGATAATTTTTGGGATGAAAACTCGAAGGTTTTTCGAGAAAGGATTTTAAACAGCACAAGCGAATATACGCACAGAAAACCAGGCTTTCCTGCAGGGAGAACATTACCAAGCAAAGGGAACATTACCAATTGTCGGCGTAATCCATCGTAATCGGTCACCGAAAAAGGTGTGCTATATTCCCGAGCCCGCGCTTATCGGGCCTACTCATATTTGGCTTCGGGTACTAACGGTGCAACTTATACAAAATCAGCCGGCGAAGGAGTCCGACGAAGACCCTACCACCCAGGGGACGGGACGATCTCGCGGGTAGATCTCGCGGGTAGATCTCCCGGGGCGATATTTAAGCCGCCTTCGGAACCCGAAGCAATGTGGGGTCCATGCACGGACTCCCTGCGACTCGTCCTTAATGTCCGAGTCGGGAGAACTCAGATTTCCCAGATATACTTATTTAACACGTAAGTTAATTTGTTCACTTTCATCACTCGATCCCTTGTTATCCCCCGTTTACTCATTGAATCCCACAAAATGGCGCGCAGACCTGCTCGATGCTACCGGTATTGCAAGAACAAGGTTAGTGCTCACTCTGGCTGATGCCTTCGCGCAATAAAGGATCGCATTTAAACAGTTTATTCTCAGCCTTACCCCAAGTCACGCTTCAACCGTGGTGTCCCAGATGGTAAAATCCGTATCTTTGATCTAGGACGAAAGAAGGCATCTGTGGACGACTTCCCGTGCGCCGTGCACTTGGTGTCCAATGAATACGAACAGCTGAGCTCGGAAGCTCTAGAAGCTGCACGTATCTGTGCCAATAAGTGAGTCAACTTGTGTTTTCAATTTATCGTCATACCATGGCTAAAATCCGTTCTTCTCAAAAGATACCTCGTCAAAATTGCGGGCAAAGAGACATTCCACATGCGCGTCCGAGTTCACCCTCACCATGTAATTCGAATCAACAAGATGCTGAGTGTTGCTGGTGCGGATCGTTTACAAACCGGAATGCGAGGCGCATTCGGTAAGCCAGCGGGAAAAGTGGCTCGAGTAAACGTGGGCCAGATTCTGCTTTCCGTGCGAACTGTCGATCGCCATCGAGCGACTGCAGTGGAGGCGCTACGTCGCTCGATGTATAAGTTCCCCGGTCGGCAAAAGGTTATCGTTAGCAAACTATGGGGCTTCACTCCTTTACCACGAGCTGAGTATATCCGGTTGAAGGAGGAAGGCCTGTTGCGGAATGATGGTTCATATGTCCAGTTCTGTCGGCGGAAAGGAGAGCTGGCGGAGAATATGAAGGCTTTCCCACAGGCATATAATTCCCCTGTGGAGGTGCGTGTATAAGGACAGCTGTATATTATTCATCCTTCATCAATATGACTTTTGTTCGTGGATTGAATGTGTCATACAAATCAATGGCGGCCGCCTGCCCTCCTATATAGTCCTCTTCGTTCATTCGGACGATTGCCTCAGTTCAAACCCAATGGGGTCGCAGACAGTGTTTACAAGAGCCGAGATGCACATATCAACCACCTGCAGGTACATATTGCCATATGTAGGATTTCGCTTGCCCATTGGGTACACCTGTGGCACAGGCCACCTGGATCTGCCAGCAATGCAAGAACAAACTCTGGTAGATAGATACAACTCTAATTTACTGATGTCTTGACATAGAGGATACTAAAGCAGTACTTGCTATTCGGCATGCGAGAACGTCCAACATGTTTCGGGGGCAAAGACTGTGTAGTCTACCTAGCATAAGTAGACAACATATTGTGCTCTCATTTCATAATCGAAATCTAGATTGATCAAAGTCCACAGATGCCTACTGGTTAACAACTACGGTAGCATCATCAGCCACCTCGGCCTCAATAAGGCTTTCGGTACCAATCTCGAACTTCCAAATCTTCACCAGCTTCAGCCCAGCCAAGGGAAGCAAGTACCGCCATTTGTGCTCAGTGCGTTCTTCAGCAGCCACGACCGTCATCATGAGCAAATCCATCGAGGTTCCCAGACGATGGGCCTTTTCATCCGGAATCACAATCTCATTAATCAGTAGTTTGCTGTACCCGCGCTTCATTGACGCCGCAACTGCGCGAAGAATTTCGACGCATGCCGCGTCGGGCCAGCCATGGAGGACCGAATGGAAGTAGTATGCACGTGCGCCTGGCTTTCATATTAGCATACTTTCTCCCTGTCAGAGCACCATAGTCGTTAATCAGACTATACCTTTGATTGGATTCTCCTTGAAGAAATCATGGCCCGTTGCCTCGAGCCCCTCAGGAAGCTGACCAGCCTGCTCAACTACAGAAGGCAGATCTTGCAGGATCATTCTCCCGGGAAGATCGCCGTACCGCTTCTGGAACAAGATCAAGTCGTGGCCCTTACCACCACCAACATCGACCAGCAAAACAGCGTCTTTTTCAGTGTTGGCGCCCTTACCAAGAATGTCACGGACGGGGAAATGGCCCTCATCCAGCCAGCGAGGACGATCGGTCGCATACAAACCCATGAAATTATTGAACTCCTGTGCTTGCTTGGGATGCTTGGCAAGGTACTCAAAGAAAGTCAACTTGGTGTGGTGACCAAGTTGGAAGGGGGTGCTAGTGATGTTGGAGGGGTTGGCATACTTGGTCTCCGCCAGGAATTGGGGAGTAGCCGTGAATGACGGGAGCATAATATCGTGGCTGTAAGTTCTGATTAACACCGATGGAACTATATCTCAAGCGAAAAGGACTAAAGGCAGTCTCACCAGAAGAAGAAGCCATCGCGATGGCTGAGGTTCAGCAACGAAGTCGACAACGATGTGTGCTCATAAGTGCCCGGAATGGTTTCGCGGATCAAATCACTAGCCGCCATATTCTTAAGAATACGACCTAGAAGAGTCTCATCGGCTCCAACTTTGCCAGCGAGCTGCTTCACCGTCTTGGGTGCGTTGCCATCTTGTGCCAACACATCTAAAAGGTCGAGGTTGACGGCAATCCGGACTGACATGTAGAGTATAGGCTTCAATTGCAGTTTAGCGCAAAAATTGCAGTTTAAGGGCTTTGTAACCTTACCTGGATGACAATTAGGCGGTAGATTGACTCCATAGGGGTCTCCAGCTCTGAGCACAAGCTCTGCGCAAGGTCAAACAGCTGGCGTCGCTCATCGGCGACGTCCACGTCCAGAGATTGGCTTTTGCTCACGAGTTCTTGGAGCCGACTCTGGACTCGCGATGAAAAGTCACCGATGGTTTCCATTTTGTTTTGATATTCGTATGTAGACGAATTGGTATATGAATAAGACAACTTGATATCTTCACTGGAGCTTATCCTTGTTTTACGGAATGGTTGTTGGTATTTAACATCCCCCGCTTCCTTCTTCCCGATGAGTCTGTTAGCGCTCATCAATATGTTTGATGAGGGGGTCATACTGGAGGTAAGCCCCGTATCTTCCTTCAGTGATTGTAGATGCCCGGGTAAGACGCCTAACGTAATATTCCGAACGAATCCCGGACATCTATGCCCCCGAGCCACCCAGACACGTCCATGCATCAGCAATACAATCAGCATAGGGCGAGATCTTTTGGGAACGAACTCCGCAGTCGCCATCCTTCGTTTCTAGGCATGCAGCTCAAACCCGAGGATTCGGATTCCGACGTGCGTCCTTGACCCGTTCTCGTTTCCTTCTTGCATATTACCCCACCTATCTATTTGAGTGCGAAACAATAAGCTCGTAAGTGAGAAGGATCCATGAAGCTGTCCAATCCCGGATCGGGGAATTCTATTACCACTGCCAATGCTTTACCTTTGCCAAGATGTATCAGCCCGAACGTATCATTGTCAGCCGCACATCCCCAGCCTTATATTATCTGAGTAGCCTTGTGCACTAGCTGATCACACGTCTCTTCTGCTGACAGCTTATGGATGGAGGGATGAATGGGCGGCTCCGATTGAATACATGATGTTACCTTAGCTCCCCAGATAGGTGCACCCGAAGCCTCAGGATTCGTAATTCATGCGTTTGAGATAAGCCAGTAGAAGCATCTTCTAGGGCGATATGTGGCAGGCCGTGTGGAGGCTAGATTTTAGGCCGGAGTTCTAGACGGAGCCTTGCGAAATCTTGATTCGCCTTCTTGGGATGGCGTGGTGTTACATTAGCGCTCTGTGACTGAGCGTCGCGACCGTTGGGGGCTAAGAGTCCGCCATTTTACATATGGCAATGGACCAACAAGAGCATTTAGTTATATCGGCGTTTTTGTTCCTCGACAATTCAACCAAATTAAAAAGGGGTATCAAACTAGGAAAAAAGCAAAGCAAAAACCCTAGGAGAAAGTAGCCGAGGTTTGGAAAGCTAGGGTCAGGAAACTGCAGCGACTACACGTGAAGAAGTGCTAGACTCCTCGTCCAATAGAATCTTGTAAGTCAAAGTGCCTTCATTCGGTTTAGATCCGGAAAAACTAAATGGCCTTAAAATATTACACGCCACTGACTTGTCCGAGGATTTTTTTCTTTTTTTGTTTCCACGTTAGAAACGCGTAAGATAAAGAAAGTCGGACGCTTTGACCAGAATATTAATTAAATAACCACCCCCGCCACCTCCCCGCTGCATTTGCCTATCTCACCGATACTGGAGATCACGCTTCCGCTTTCACTTTGTCAAGGATACAAGACGGAATTACCGTGCACGGTGTATCATTCAACATTTCACCTTGCCAATGTCTCGCATGAAAGATCATCTGCAGACAAACAGTGCAAATCAGAACCAGAACCAGGATCAAATGTCCAGCAATAGATCCCAGCCGCGGCTCGAGTTCCGAGCCTCGTGCGACCCCTGTGCAGCATCCAAGGTACGATGTACAAAGGAGCAGCATGGATGTTCACGCTGTGTTCAAAACGGCCTGAAATGTGTGTATGGCCGATCGCGACGAAAGGGTAAACCACCTTCCAACAAATTCAGCTTCGCGCAATCAACTTCTAGAGACTCTCGATTGTCTCCTCCGACTTCCGTTTCTCCGCAAGGCCGTCCTGTGGCTCCAACTCCGTCGTCATCGTGGGCTGCCGGCCAACACCCCAGTCAACACCAGTCCAACTACAACTACAACTGCACCTGGTCTCGGTCGCCAATGTTCCCAACGGATAGCTACCAGGATCAAGCACTCAATAATACTATGACAACAGAGTGGGACAGAAGGACACCAAACAGCTTTACTCCTCATCAGTCGCTACCAGATGACAACTCCGCCCCACAGCTGCCATCGAACTCGGGATATATGTCATGGCATAATCTTTCGGGCGCAGATATCATGGTAGCTGATAGCGGCGACTTCGGCTCCCTTCCGATGAAGATTTCTCCGGAGGAGCACGGCAATTCAAGTTATGATGACTTGGGGGATGAGGACGACGACAGAGATGAAGAGCTAGAGGAGCCTGAGGACGTGAACGAAGATCAGCATGAACCATGCATTACAGTGGCATGCCGGCTTCTTTCTTCTTTGTCCCAATTCGTGCACTGGGACTGTAGGAACGGACACATAAGCAACGACGGCGGTGCATCCGATTCTCGCGATCAGCGCAAACCACCCACCCTAGAAGAAGAATCATCTCCAAGTGACATTGTGTTTCGCATGACTCAATCAGCCACGGATAATGTGTCTCGATTGCTGAATTGTACGGGAAGTGTCTGCGCCCAGGATACATCCACGCTTTTAGTTCTAAGCGCGGTCCTTTCCAAAATTCTCACTTGGTATCAGGCCCTGTATCATTCCGAGATTGGCAGGCAGCTCCCGTCAGTCCCCCGGACACAACCGGGCACTAACCCCACTCGCCCGCCAGCCAAATCCCACATTTCGAGCAGTAGCCGGACTGATAATCAGCTTAAGCTGTCGCGACAGGTTGGAGGAACGGCAGATTCATTGTATGCCGTTCCATTGACTATCCCTTTGAGCATTGGGAATTTTAGTATCCCGCGCGCTACAGAAAGGAAGATGAAAGCTCAGCTGTTGTTGTGCCAACTGCAATCTCTATTCCCGGTATGCCAGGATCTTGATAGACGGGCCCAGGGTGCTGAGGGTATGCGGGGGAGGGAAGAAAATGTGGGAAGGGTCCAACGCACAGCTCTTGGAGCAGGTGGCCGAATTGCAACGTATCTTGACAGTGATATGTACGCAGGCCCCGACGAAATAGAATATTGAAGCGACCCAAATGATGTATTTCTATACAGTTGCATACGACGAGCTGGACGATAGATATCAGAGCAAAACAGAATACGTATAAACCATTTGTTACTAGTCAAAGCATTCAACAGTTCCTATATCCAAGCGACTCATCCATTATGACGCAGCAAGTCAATCCAACGAAGAAAAGGCCCATTTACGAGAATAGCCAAGCTGGAGAGGCGAGAGAACGGCGGAGAGCAAAGTGAAAAGTAAACAAGGAAAGGAAGCGCATCGTTAAACGATGCCAGTCCCGATTAGGCCACCACTTCCATTGAGGCCTTAGAAACCAGCCAGACAGGCAAGCAGCCTTTCGTGACATCCACCAGTAAGTCCATTCATCCATCCCCACGATGTCTCCCTCGATCTTGTATTAAGTCGTGCCTCACACCTGACGATGCTTAAGCCGAACATCAAAATCTACACTGACAATGTTACCCCAGGTGATTTTCATGTCTTCATCGGGTCTCTCCAAAGTGAACTGTTATCAGAAGTTAGTCAACCGGTCCAACTGAATACGAAAGCTCGGATGATGTATTCCCCACCTCATAGTCCCTGAAAAGTGTCGCCGCGACCTTATAAACTTCAAAAAGCCCAATCTCCCTTCCAAGACACAGTCTCTCCTCAAACCCAAACGGACAAAGCAACCGCTCCATCTCCGCCCGCTGCGCAGGACTCGCCTCAAGCCAGCGCTCTGGTCGGTAAACCTCCACATCATCACCGTAGGTGGGCTTATGGCGATGAATTACCCAAGTCGAGCAGCTTACGATCGTTCCCCCAGGCACGACATTACCGTCGATGATGGCACCACCGGCGGGCACTACTCGTTCCATATTGAAGCCGGTGGAAGAATGCAATCGAAATGTTTCTTTGATACAGGCGTCTAGGTAGGGGAGTTTGGTTGAGACTAATTCCCAGGAAGGGATGTTGGACCGATCAGCGGAAGTAGGTGATGTTGGACGTGGGATCACGGAGTCGAGTTCGCCGCGGAGAGTGGTGAGAATTGAGATGGGGGCTTTTATGACTTGATATATGAGGACTGCGATTGCAGTTCGGCTGTTTTATTGATTAGGACAGGGTTGAACAGATGATATCAGTGGGGTTGGCTTACACAGCCTCGGATGCAGGAACGACCACCATCAGACCCAAGTCAACTACTTCGTCCTTCGAAACGACGTCCGGGTTTTGCTGATGGGCCTTGAGAAACTGATCGAGCAGGTCATGATGCTGGTCCATCTTTCCCGGCTCGGCAAGTTGTTCCTCGATCCGGTGAACCGGCAGATACTTCTTTGCGAATGCCATGGGTGGCGCGATTAAGCCAAAGTACACAGCCAGGGGATTTTTATCAAACAAGAGCTGGCCGAGGGGCGCCTGTGCAAGCTGTATCGAAAAGGCAATCAGCTGGAATGTTAAGGGTCAAGGTTGAGTGAAATAGGATGCATACCCGATTCAAGTGTGTTGATCCCACCCGGACATTTTGGATAATGCCATCCAAATCCTTTTGCTTGTCGAGGAAGCCATAGGGCTGACTGAAAGCCACGACACCACCGGCATCAAAAGTGAAATATTGCAAGTTGAGAGGCAAGTCCACGACTGTCGATTTTTTGGTCGCGGCAGCATCGAGGTTTCTCAACAATTTTCCAATCAACTGATCAATCTCCTGCTCTTTTGGGGCGAGGTTGGTCATCTTGAATCCAGGCCCGACGAGGCTTCGGTACCGGGAATGCCAGTGGATGTCGCGCGTGGAGAAGATGTTCTCCTTCTTGGGACCTTTGCCGTGGGCCTCGAAGGCTACATACCAGTTGGACTATCTCATTCCCAACTATTATTCATTGCGACTTGCGAAAAAAAGTGAAATATTGGATAATGCTCACCTTAGCCATATTCTTCTCTGCTGGGTAGATATCTGCAATGGCTGCGGGGGAGGCGAAGGACAGAGATTTCGGTCCAAGACGAACTACATCTCCATACTGGTTGTGCAGGGCGACGTATGACGGGCGCTTATCTCCATTGATGTAGGCATCGCGAACACGCCAGATATTGGTCATGGAAGCGAACGTGGGACCCGGAAACTGCAGAAGGCCATTGTTGTACCGGTTGCTGAAGAGAGTGAAGGCCACATAGCTCAATATTGCGACTCCGACTGTCCAAAGCGACGGCGATCGCAGCATAAACAGGAAGAAAACAGTAGATGCTAGAGTGGAATACATTTTGGGTCTGTTGCTCTTTTGAAGAATGAACTATGTGTCTCTGTGCTGAGAGTCGATATCCTCTTTCGTGTAGAGAGCAATGAACCTATCCAGCGTACCTAAATATATAAAACTATAACCAAGCTGACATAACAAAATATAATCTAGGGATAAGTATCGTGCCATGGGCCCATTGGACGACCTCGGGAGGGTGCTGTCGGAGTCCGATCTGCGTGTCATCGGGGTAAGATAATCGCGTACCGAACGCCTGCAAATGGTAGACTTCACTAGAACATATGAGGCCTTGACCGCTTCGATTAATGTCATCACTACCGAGCAATAGCCGACCGCATATAACTGTACAGTCTATTATCTCTCTGTCTGTAAAGAGAACTTTTTACATCAAGCTTTCTGTCATTCTGAAGGCGCCAAAATGGAACCCGATTCCAAAAGAGACCTGCATCAACCAATCTCCATTCTGGAGCGGTTAGGAACAGAAATCGGAATCGCAGCAGTGCAGCTCAGCGATCACATTCGAAAACATGACTACCATCCGCCATCTTCCGATATCGACACTCCTATTCAGGTGCTCCCTTCCACTGCCAGTCAAGAGGCCCATGAGCTCCGACGCAAACTGAAACGGGATGCATTGGCCTTGTTTCATCTTGCTAGCGGTCCTAGCGAATATACTGCTCATGTGTCTATGAATGTGAGTCGACAGAACTCGTTACCTCATTACTCCGGGTGACAATATCAGGATGGGATCTTTTGACTTAACATGCCACAGCATCAATATACCGTCTGTCTCCGCTACCTCAGCCAGTTTCAGATATTCAATCTAGTTCCACGGGAAGGATCAATCTCCATTTCTGATCTAGCTGCGACCGCTCAGCTTCCCTTACTTCAACTCAACACCGTTCTTCGGATGGCAGCCACGAGTGGTCTTTTCAAATTCCATTCCTCGGATGCCATCGGGCACTCGGCAGCTTCTTTGCTTCATGCAAATAGCTCTCAATTTACTGCATGGAATACTTGCGTATCGCAATATGTGTTCAATGCAAGCGCCCAGCTTCCAGCAGCGACGCAGTTATGGGGCGACAGTCGTGATCCAACCCACAGCCCATTCAATCTTGCGTTCAACTCGACATTGCCGTTTGGGAAGTTTTTAGCTGGCAATCCCTCCATTGCGCAAGTTATGGGTCAATTTGTTCAGGCCACCGAAATGGTGGACTCTAATGATGTCCGGCACCTCGTGACTGGGTATGAGTGGGGACCTTTGAAAGAGGCCGTTCTTGTTGATGTAAGCACAGCCTGGTGTTCGATTTCCGGATAAGCTTGTGCAATCAAAATCAAACAACAGCTAATAGCCAGTAGGTGGCCAGTTCAAGCCTTGCTCCTATTATTGCGCTAGCGAAAATGTTTCCATCTCTATCATTTGAAATACAGCCACAAGAGAAGGCAGTGACACAGATCAATACCATTTATACATCTCTGGATGCCGAGCTCCGATCGCGAATCACTATCATTCAAACTCAAGCAGATCCGAGAGCAGGCGGTACGCCGATGGAAGAAGAAAAATCAGGCTCAGAAAGAACCCATTCTGGTCCTAAAATCTTTCTGCTTCGACATGCTCTCCACAATCTGCCTGATTTCATGTGCCAATCTATTTTGAAGAATCTCTCATTCGAATTGTATGCTCAAAAGCCTCATGGCCAGATCCTGATCATGGATATGGTTCTTCCCGAGTACGGTGAGCTAGATCCTTACGAAGAAGCCATGTTGCAAACTAGACAGATGATTCAATTGGAACTTGCCAATGGTCGAGGACGGAGTATTACGGATTGGAAGAATCTGGTGAGTCAGGTAGAGAGTGAGATGGGTCAATTGGTAGTGCGAAAGGTTTCGAGGCCGCCCGGTAGCGATCTGTCAATTCTGGAGATCGAGATGGAAGCCTGATTTGGAAGTTCTCAATGATTTCTAGTACAAGAGTTTTACTTGCTATTGTTTATTCAATGAGGATGCTGGATTCTATATCTCTGTGTTGTCTTATTTTAGAGACCGTGTGCATGACTGCAATAAATGCCATGTTTTTCAATCTCGAATGGATTCAAAAAACGTAAGAGAATGTTATCGCGATAAAGTCTTCAGCCCTTCGCTGACTAGGCATTTCTCTTTATCGCATGTTAGTGAAAATGGCCGGCATCATGTGAGTTATCATGCATCATGTGAGTTATCTCGGATTCCGACCGGGGTTGCAGAAACTCTGTATCTGTTGGATCCGCGAGTTCCCCGTGAAGCTTTACATCTATAAATCGCCCACTTCTAGGAAATTATCTAACAGATATTCACACAACTGATTTGGGTTAAAGTTAGTTATTCAGTGTCGATATAGAGTCAAAGCTATATTCAAAATGCCTTCCACCACTCCCACGCGTCAGCTCCTTTGCATCACCATGCTGGGGTACAAAAAACCAGGACTCACTGAGGAAGAACTCTGCGATTTCCAAGTCAGTCAGTATTCTCAGTTGGTTTCTGGGTTGATGGAGAAGCATGGAGTTGTCCGTTACAGCATTGTATGATTGAAGTCTCCCTTTGTCCATCGAAGTCAATAGAATGCACAGCTGAGTAGCAAGTTCAGACCCACAACGCCGCGAAGCCCATGGACCTGCTCCCCCGTCTGTTCGACCCCAACTATGTCGAATATTCGGATCACGACTTTGTGGTTCAGATAATCATACCAAGTCTCGAATCTTTCCTCGCCCTAAAAGAGGATCCGATCTACATGGAGCGTGTTGCCATGGATCACCTGAACTTCGCGGATCGCACTGATCGTGCACGTCGTACCCGGTATGATGCCCCGTTCCAGGGATTGAATGTTACTCGTCTAATGATCTAATCTCACAGTATGAGCCTCGGATACGTACATGAAATCATTAGCGATGGCCAAGTGGTTTACGTGCAGGACGTGAATGCGGTGCATTGCCGGGTCAACAACCAACTCTTGGACTCCAATGGCGTATTTGCCAGTGCTTAGAGAGTGATCAGTAGAATCACATATACGATCAAATCTAGCTACAGAAACCAGCATGAATTAACTTTGGGAGCTAAATCAAGAAACATTGCCATTTATACCTAGAACCCAACAAGCCTAGAAAAGGTTAAGATTAAACTCAACCCGCTCCATGGTTGTTGTGTCATAAAAAGTCGACCTATGTTCAGAATCTGAAATAATTTCAGGAGGTAATTAGAGCCTTCTTTAAGAAGTAAACAGAAAGACGTACCAAGAAAGAACACAGAGTTCATCAAAAGAGGTGTTCGGTCGTGAAACCTTTTGAATGTAAGGTATTAAGTCCTGGCTCTCCTAATCATTCTACTTAGGCTATTGTGGATATTACCTTTTCTTATCATCAAAGCATTTATGAGGTTACTATAACATAGGCCTAAGAAGCCACTATCATGTGAAGCTTGGCGGGCGTGACCGAGAAGTCCACGAGGTTGACTCAGATACGTGCCTAACTATTGTCACAAAGCGAAAAAATGGAAATATCGTTGCCAAGAATTAGTAAATACATATAAAACTCCCTTATGCAAGGTGCTTGAGTGCATAAATTTCCCGAGCTCTGATGAAAGCCTTATTTGTTCGGTGCCCGATTTGGCGGTATTTTGACACAGCCTCGATCCTTCGGGTCAGCAATAAGATGCTTGCGATATTGCCACTGGTATCGCATCACCATTAGGTCTGAAGCGGGTAAGCAATGAGTAAACATAAGCCCTAGCGCATACAATGAAACATCAGAGCAAGACGTGATAGCTGGAGCCTTTAGAATTAGAAACATTTACATATATTTATCCCGAGAATGCTTTCTGTATGGCTGCTTCTGGATTATCTTCGGAATCCGAGCTTCGAGCCGGGGACTTGTGGATAGGAGGATAAGGAATTAGATATCAGAGTTGGACCTCTTCAAGCATTCGTGCGTTCCACAAATTGTTATAAAGAACAGCTCTAATTTCATCTTGTAGACACTGCTAGAAACACATTCACTCAGCAAGTTTCATCATGGAGTCCCCTTACCAACTTTTCGTGTTCGGAGACCTAAACTATGATTTCGAACCCAGCTTGGTAGCTCTTTGCGGATTGCAAGATAATGCACAGCTCACATCGTTCTTTGAGCGCACTGCATTTGCCTTGCGTACTCATATTAGTAGTCTCCCTCTAGCAAAGCGGGCTGCATTCCCTAAGTTCACTACTTTGAGTGAGCTCCTCGCCAAGTTACGAAGCACCGATGCTGTGCATCCGGCGCTCCAGCAGGCCCTTATATTGGTGCTGCAGTTCGGCTCCTTTATACAGTATGTATCCCGTCCAAATTTGCTCTTCTATGGTTTACCTCCATGCTGAATGTATATTCCCCAGCCATTTCACCCAACCAGGGCGCGTATACCCTACCCATGCCGACACACTCTTGACGGGGCTATGCACCGGCCTTCTGACAGCGGTCACAATAAGTTGCTGTTCCTCCCTGTCAGAATTGGTCCCTTCTGCGGTCGATTCTGTAGTACTAGCTTTCCGAACTGGTCTGCTTGTCGAGGACGTCCGGCTGAGGATTGAACAGTCGGCCAGCAAAAGAGACAGTTGGTCTGTGGTTATACCGGGACTGGAAAAGAATGTTGCCATTGAGGCCTTGAAGAATTATATCATTGACAAGGTAATATTTGATATTCTCCCAAAGAATAAAGAAAAGTGGTGGCTGACAAAATTAATTTGTAGGGTGTTCCACTAGCTTCAAGCCCGTATATCAGTGCATACGCGCACAATGGAATAACACTTTCCGGACCATCCTGTGTGCTGGATGATCTTCTATCATCTGGATACTTGACGCGTTCGTCTGGACTTAAAACACGAATCTACACACCCTTCCATGCTCCGCATCTTTATGATGAGTCCAATGTCGAGGAGGTATTGCGAACTATCTCCGGGGACCGCACTGAGCTCCAGTCCAGTCGTATCGCTGTTCAGGCTAGCCGCGGTCAAATATCCCCTGGCACTGGTATGGCATCATTGCTGCACGTTGCACTAGAGGAGATTCTCCTGCAACCCCTTCGCCTTGACACTATCTTGGAAGGAGTGACGGAGGGGATACTCAAAACTGGAGCAGCAACATGCAAGATCGTTCCTGTTGCTACTCCAACCACCAAGACCTTCTTGACCGCCGTTCAAAATGCTGGCATCCAGGATGTGGTGGTCGATAGCTCCATGAACGGACCCAGTACCCCCGAGATCTCCATGGTGTCCGAAAGTGGGCATCTAGGGAGCTCCAAACTCGCCATCGTGGGCTACTCGGGCCGATACCCCGGTGCCAACAGCAACGAAGCTTTCTGGCAACTCCTTGAAGAGGCCCGCGACATGGCCAGTATTACACCCAAGCAACGATGGGACGTCAATACGCACGTTGATCCCACTCTGAAGAAAAAGAACACGAGCGGTACCCCCTTTGGATGTTGGTTGACCGACCCCGGCCTCTTCGATGCCAAGTTTTTTGGGATGAGTCCCCGCGAGGCACCTCAGGTCGATCCAGCCCAGCGTTTAAGTCTGATGACTGCATATGAGGCGATGGAGAACGCAGGCATGGTATCTGATGCAACACCTTCAACCCAGCGCGACCGAGTTGGTGTGTTCATCGGTACCACCAGTAACGACTGGGGTGAGACCAACAGTTCCCAAGATGTCGATACCTACTACATTCCTGGATCATGCCGTGCTTTCATTCCAGGTCGCCAGAACTACTTCTATAAGTTCAGCGGCCCCAGCTACAGTGTCGATACGGCGTGTTCGTCAAGCTTGGCAGCCATGCATCTTGCGTGCAATGCGCTGTGGCGTGGAGATATTGATACAGCTATTAGCGGCGGGACAAATGTCATGACCAATCCTGGTGAGTACACGGCTTATACCTAAGAGATCTACTCACAATTGGGTATATCTTCTCTGGCTATTGTTACTGTCTATTTAACAACTTCTCTTGAAATCTAGATATCACAGCCGGTCTTGATCGCGGGTATTTCCTTTCGCGAACTGGCAACTGCAAGACATTCGATGATGATGCTGATGGGTACTGCCGCGGCGAAGGTGTGGTCAGTATGGTCATCAAGCGCCTGGAAGATGCAATCGCCGATAACGATCCCATCCGTGCCGTCATACTGGGTGCATACACCAACCACTCTGCCGAGGCTGAGAGCATCACCCGGCCACATGTCGGGGCCCAAAAAGCAATTTTCGAGCGCATATTGACTACCGCTGCAGTTGATCCAGCGACGGTCAGCTACATCGAGATGCATGGAACTGGCACCCAGGCTGGAGACGCCCGTGAAATGGACTCTGTGCTTTCCACCTTTGCTAACCAGCCCCGTCAGAATCCGATACATCTCGGATCGGCGAAGGCCAATGTCGGCCATGGCGAATCCGTCTCTGGAATCATCGCCTTGACAAAGGTCTTGATGATGATGGAAAAAAATTCGATACCGCCACACATTGGCATTAAGACCAAGATCAATCACAAGTTTCCTACCGATTTGGCGGAGCGGAATGTCTTCATTGCCGATAAACTCACTCCCTGGATAGGAAGTAAGGATCAGCCTCGACGCGCCATGGTGAATAATTTCTCGGCTGCAGGAGGTAACAGCTCTGTCTTGGTAGAGGACGCTTCCAGCTGGACCAAGTCAAACAGTGCTGAAGATGATCCACGATCATTCCATCCCGTGGCTGTCTCGGCAAAGTCCCGGACAGCTCTTCTTGCTGGCATTCGGGATCTCATCTCCTACATTGAGCGCGAGAGCCCGTCCCTCCCAAGCTTGGGCTACACCACAACCGCTAGAAGAGCACACCATCGCTACCGGGTCATGGTCAGTGGGGGCAATCTAAAAGGAGATTTCCGCTCAACTTGAGAGATGCCTCGTTGAGCCTGAACCTCTATCGGGACCAAGGGTTGCCTCATCGGTAGTATTTGCCTTCACAGGGCAAGGAGCTCAGTATCCAGGCATGGCCCGAGAGCTACTTAGCTTCAGGTCTTTCCGCACCGATATGGAACAGTTCGATCGCATCGCGCAGAAGCAAGGCTTCCCGCCGATCATTCCTCTCATCACCGCTACCAACGGAGAGATAACCGACTTCGAGCCCCTAGTCGTGCAACTGGCGACGACTTGCTCCCAGATGGCAATGGCTAAGCTCTGGCGCTCCTGGGGAATTGAGCCAGCTGCAGTTGTTGGCCACAGCCTGGGCGAGTACGCAGCCTTGAACGTGGCCGGTGTTTTGTCGGATGTGGACACCATATATTTGACTGGCAGACGGGCACAACTTCTTCAGGAGAAATGCTCCCGTGATACGCATAGCATGCTTGCAGTGAGTATTTCTGTTGATGATGTCAGCAACCTTCTGGCAGGTTTGGAAGTTGAGATAGCCTGCAAGAATGCTCCGACGGAGGTAGTTTTGAGCGGGACGAGTATCGCCATAGATCAGGCTGAGAAAGTACTCAACCAAGCAGGTGTCAAGAAGATGTCCAGGCTTCGCGTGCCTTACGCATTCCATTCAACCCAGGTTGACCCAATTTTGGATATGTTTGAAACGGTGGCCGCTGGTGTGCAATTCCATAAGCCCCAGATTCCTTTGCTAAGCCCCTTGCTTGGCCACGCCATTGAGACAGAAGGCATAATCAACCCGCGCTACCTTGCTCGTCACGCTCGTGAGCCTGTTAACTTTTCGAAGGCCCTTCAAAGTGCCACACTTGACAAAATAATCACCGACAAATCAACCTGGATCGAGATTGGTCCCCATCCTGTCGTCGTCGGTTTGGTCAAGGCCAATCTGGGCCCCGTCACCGTCCTACCTACCCTTCAACGCAAGAGAGATATATGGAAGGTATTGACTAGCACACTGAGTACACTATATGTATCCGGTCACACATTTCAATGGAGTGAGTATCATAGAGACTTTACCAGGTCTCTCGAAGTGCTTCGTCTGCCGAACTACAACTGGGATCTCACAAATTACTGGATGCAGTATGTCAACGACTGGTCGCTATACAAGGGCGATGCTGCTTTCTTATCAGGAGCGAAAGCACCCCCATTGTCTACGACATGTGTGCATCGCCTGATTGAGGAGAAGCATGACAGTGCTGAAATCACTGTGGTTGGAGAATCAGATCTCCTGCGGGATGATCTCGATCCATTTGTACGAGGGCATCGTGTCAACGGTGTCGCGCTGTGTACACCCTCGGTCTATGCTGAGATGGCACTGGTCCTTGGTGACTACATTCGCAAGTCAAGCCCCAAATGGACTGAATGCTTGGTTGACGTTCAACACATGGACGTGCAAAAGCCACTCGCGGTCAAGAGCAAAGGGAAAGGCCCTCAGCTTCTCCGCTGCCGAGTTACTCTAGACATCATTACTGAGAAGGCATTGGTTCAATTTTACAGTGTCACCCCTGAGGGTAAGACTTTGGTCAAACATGCGGAATGTTCAATTACGTTTCCCTCCGCTGCAGACGCCGAAGCTGCAGCTCAGGCTTCTGCGGGGGAGATACTAAAGCACATGATTGAGCTTCGTCAGGGTATTGAAGATAACGACAGGGTGCAAAAGTTGGCCGGTAGTACTGGGTACCAACTCGTTTCCTCTTTGGCATCCTATGATGCTGAATACAAGGGAGTCATAGAGGTAGTGATGGACAGCAAGAATCTTGAAGCGGTCGCGAAAGTCAAGTGCAACCCAGTCACTGCTCATGGCACCAAATTTGCCGGGAAATATAAAGTCAATCCCTATCTGATTGACAATTTCGGACAGCCTGCACTTTTCATCATGAATGCAAATGATCATGCCGACCTTGACAAAGAAGTGTTTGTGAACCATGGATGGACATCGCTTCACTTCTACAAAGAAGTGTCGGTCGAGAAGGTCTACCACTCCTACGTTAAGATGACTGGCCCTAAGGAAGACGGAATGTACAGTGGTGACATGACTGTTTTCGAAGGTGATGAGGTCGTTGCCTGCTTCCGCGGTATCAAGGCCCAGGGTGTTCCTCGCAGACTGATGGATTACATCGTTCGCATGAGAGATGATACCCAAATTGGCTTGCCCGGACCTACCAACAGTTTGCAACCAGTGCGACCGGCTAATGGCATCACCCAAACCGGGGCGGCTGAAGCAGCAGTACCGGTCCAGAATGAGTTAGTCGAGGAGCCTAGTCTCTCATCTTGGTCCGCTGCACTCAAGATCATATCGGAGGAGAGTGGTGTCCCAGTGGCTGACTTGACAAATGACAAGGCTTTTGCTGATTTGGGGGTGGACTCACTTCTTTCTCTTCTGTGCGCAAGTCGATTCAGAGAGGAACTGGGTCTCGCTCACGAGTCCACCATCTTCGAGGATTACGCCACAGTGGGTGAGCTTCGCGATTTCTGGAAGCAGGGAACAACCTCTACGGGTGATCGATCCATTGTGACGGGCAACGATGCAATTCTCGACTCCATGTTCCACCATGACAACGTCCAGGAGGATTCTTCATCTTCGCCTAGTACGCCATCCGATTCGGGCTCTTCAATCGAGGAGAATATCATTCCTACTCCTTTGACTGAAGTGCAGGCCTTTCTTGGCAAGCCCAATGCCAAAGCCAGCTCTCTCTTGTTACAAGGGAATCCTGCTTCATCTACCACAAGCAAGACAATTTTCCTTCTCCCTGATGGTTCAGGGTCAGCATCGTCGTATGGATCACTCCCAATGATTGACCCATCCCTTGCAGTTGTTGCTCTCAACTGCCCATACATGAAGGAGCCGTCATCGTACCCGGTCGGCATTGAACATGTCGCTAGTCTTTACGTCAAGGAGATTAAGCGTCGGCAACCATGCGGTCCATATGCTCTGGGCGGCTGGTCAGTCGGTGGCATTTTTGCTTATCACTGCGCCCAGCTGCTAGCTGAGGAGGACGAGGTCGTCTCCGATCTCGTCTTACTCGACTGTCCAGTTCCACGTGGCCTGGACCATCTCCCCAAGAGATATTTCGACTACTGCGAAAGAATTGGTCTCCTTGGAGTCGTCCATTCTGGGACTGGTGAGCGCAAGGCTGTACCTCCATGGTTGATTCCACATTTCGAGGCATGCGTCAACAGTCTTCACGATTATCATGCTTCTATATTCGAGCCAGAGCATTCAGCACCCACCACACATGTCATTTGGGCCTGTGACTCAATCGACGCTCATGTGGATGACAAGTTCGAGCATCGCGACGATGATCCAGAGGGTCTCAAATTTTTGACAGTGGCCCGGCAAGATTACGGACCCTGTGGTTGGGAGACGTTATTACCTGAGGCCAAGATGCGCTTTGCACGAGTTCGTGGTGCCAATCATTTCTCAATGATGAAGGGAGATCTGGCAGCAAATCTGAGCGAAATCATCAAGCATGCGCTAATGGATTAGATGAGAAGTTTGAGAATGTTATGCATCGCGGAGGTTTTATTTGTATTTTCAGTGCTCTATTATTCAACTTGATATTTCCTATTTTAGCTTTTTTCCATGTTGTCCGTCGTCTATTTTACGGTAGCCTATACGGAAACCTATAGACAATTCTACATCCCGCCTTGACCACCTACCATTATTTTTGATCATCTCTTTATGGCTGTCTGCGGTATATCCTTAGTGCGTCTCCTTACAGGCTGCCAGGGTCGGAGATAGTCCATCTATACCTACCGTGGAGGATCTTTGCTAGAAACTACTGAGCCTCCCGCCGGGCAGTTCGGGCGTAGGCGAACGAAGGAGCGACCAAAACGCAAATCCAGGGAGTCAATATCCATAACGATGTCGTTGGCTATGTGTAGAGCTGCCCTATTTGCCAAGGTACCGCGGCACCAAGGCATCGATCATATGTTAAGCTCGAATCGCTACAAATACCATCCCGACCGTGGAGCGAATCATCGATGACCTTCATGACTAGACTCACGCCCAATCTCCATAGCAAGCTGATTGTTAACGTGGTCCCAGTGATTGTGGACCGATTCACGAATTGGTAGTTACTCTTTCCTGTTTCAACCACTATAAACGCTGCTGAACTTGGAACTGTTTCCGAGTTATGTGTGAGGTAAAGCTCCGACGCAGATCACTCAACGGCATAATGTCCGATCCAGGATCAATATTTACCATCCAGGGGGGAGAGACCATTGGGGGAAATGGGGGTTAATTTCAAAAAAGCCCCTAAGAATTCAAGGTTAATAGTCCGACACATGCCCGAAATTTGCGACATTTGAGCACGTTCCCTTGCCAGCTCGGGTTCCGAAGCAGGTGTGCCTATCAGCTCCCCACTCATGTAAGATTAGTATATATAGAAGAAAACGATATAAGGGATACTGAAACCTTTCAGGGCCGCTTACAGAGTGAGAAAGTACTATTCTCAAATTCATCCATGTCTCTCCCTCGCATAGCATGTTTCCATGGCGGTGGATCTAATGCTAAAATCCATATGGTACAATGCCAAAATTTACAACGCGAGCTACAGCACGAATTCGAGTTTGTCTACTTTGAAGCACCATTTACCCGTGGTCCTGGTCCGGGTGTTCTACCCGCATTCAAAAGTTACGGACCTTACAAGACATGGTTTAATGGCATAGAGGACACCAGTGGATTTGACGATTCAACTGGCGAGGATGGAATCGAAAGAGTATGGAACATGATGATTGCCGAGACACAAAAAAGCGGCGAACAGTGGAATTGGGTGGGTGCACTGGGGTTTAGCCAGGGTACAAGGGTCGTCAGCGGTTTGCTACTCGATCAGCAGCGGCGCCAATCTCAACAAGACCTGGCAATGTCTAATGGAATCTCGGGTATCGGTAGCCTGATATTTGGGGTCCTATGTATGGGCAGTGGAGCTCCTATGCAGCCGAAGGCCGGATCGGGTTAGTATTTCCTTCTTTTATGTATTGCCCCACTTAATGATAATGTTAATTAATCTTCTGTTTAGCCTTGGGGACTTCTTATAACCATTATGAGCAGATATCATCTCCGACGATACATGTTCATGGGTTGAAGGACATGCATCTCACTGGTGGACGGAAACAGTTGGCCACTTGGTTCACAGATAATTCTTACGTTCAATGGGATATGGATTATCATCATGCCATGCCCTGGTACAAAAAGGACGTTATTCAGCTTGCTGGGATTATCAGAGACACATATCGATCTTCTCTATCGCATTAACCAATATGCAATAGTTTGCTTTGTGCTATTTGACCAGTATACATGTATCTTGTGTACTCAATAATATTACCCCATGAATCGTGAATACTGCGCTACTTTTATTGCAGTGGTGAGAAAATTCAACTAATTCTGCGGTGTTCCATTAAAAAGCTCGCATTTAGAACGGTTATCGCCTTGATCCACCTTGATCCACTCCAGGAACCGTTATCAGGATCCGTAGATGTTCAATGCTTATCTTTAATGCGAGGATAATCTGTGATTTTCGAGGCTCGAATAGATTTTTGTTATCTAGAGAATCAGCTTTATCTGGGGATGTACTCCGTACCGGGTACACTGGTGTTCTCCACTTTGCAGATTATGGTGGATCCTCCAATGCTGCTCTAATGCTGAGCTCCGGCCCGGTTGCCCCACCCGGGACTGTTGCCGGCCGCCTGTTATTCGCTGCCGGCTCATGCACCTGGTACAGAGTACTGGCAGCTTCGCGGTCGAAAACGCGAGAGCTACCGCCGGTGATAGCCGGTCATTTCATCATATGTGTACCCCGCGTTCTTTTTTTTTCTTCGATCTCAACTCTTCACATTTCGGATTCTAATAGCGATTTGAATTTTATCTTTGAGCTTTTCGAATATCACAATGCAGTCGATCCTCTTGCGCGCCAGAGCGCAGCCATTGTCTCGCTGGCAGTCTCTTGCATGCCGCGCTCCTAGCTCAAGCTCGCGTTCGCTGGGCACTTACGCGACATTCAAGATCCCCCAGATTAACAACGAGCCAAACGTGAGTTGAAGCTTTTGAATATCGCGCGAAGAAAATATCACTGATTACAAAACTTAGAAACATTACACTCCCGGTTCCGCAGACCGCAAGGGCCTGGAGGATGCTTTGGCTTCGGTGAACCAGAAGTCTCCCTTCAATGTCCCTCTCGTCATTGCTGGAAAAGAGGTAAGAGAAGTCGGACTTCGGACGAGGAGTTATGCTAATATTGAACAGATCAAGAGCTCCCAAACCTTTACCCAGAGCAACCCAGCCACTCATGCTCCTCTCGCAACCTACTCCAACGCTTCCAAGGCCGATGTTGACGCTGCTATCGCATCAGCTCTTGCTGCTCGCAAATCCTGGGCCGCGACTCCCTTTGCCGAGCGCGCCAGCATTTTCCTCAAGGCCGCCGATTTGATTTCGACCAAGTACCGTTATGACATTATGGCCTTGACTATGCAGGGCCAAGGAAAGAATGCATGGCAGGCGGAGATTGACTCAGCTGCTGAGCTGATCGACTTCTTCCGCTTTGGTGTCAAGTATGCCGAGGAGGTTTACGCACAGCAGCCCGTTCACCACGCTCCTGGTGTTTGGAAGTAAGCCACCCACGTGAATCTGGCTATTTTGAAAGTATTGATGTTGACAATTTCTAGTCGCCTTGAGTACCGTCCTTTGGAAGGTTTTGTCTACGCTATCAGCCCCTTCAACTTCACTGCCATTGGTGGTAACTTGGCTGGCGCTCCCGCCCTGATGGGTAACGTTGTGATTTGGAAGCCTTCGCCCTCTGCCATCGCCTCCAACTGGCTCGTTCATCAGATTCTTCTCGAGGCCGGTCTGCCCAAGGATGTCATTCAGTTCGTGCCTGGTGATGCCGAGGAGGTCACCAGCTCTGTCCTCAACCACCCTGAGTTCGCCGCTCTCCACTTTACCGGCAGCACGGACGTTTTCCGTTCGCTTTATGGCAAGATTTCGGAGGGAGTGGCGGATGGCAAATACCGCAGCTACCCTCGCATTGTGGGCGAGACTGGTGGCAAGAACTTCCATCTGATTCATAAGTCGGCCGATGTGCGCAACGCCGTGGTCCAGACCGTGCGTGGAGCCTTTGAGTTCCAGGGCCAGAAGTGCAGCGCCACTTCTCGTGCCTATGTCGCATCTTCAATCGCCGACGAGTTTGCGAAGCAGCTCGCTGCTGAGGTGCAGCAGCTGAAGATTGGTGAGCCATCCGACTTCACCAACTTCTGCGGTCCGGTCATCCACGAGGGTTCTTTCAACAAGTTGGCTGGTGTTATCGATGAAGCGAAGAACGATCCCGAGCTCGAGCTGCTTGCTGGCGGTACTTACGACTCCTCCAAGGGCTGGTACATTTCCCCCACCGTGTACCGTACCTCCAACCCCGACCACCCTCTCCTGTCCAAGGAGCTCTTCGGTCCTATCATTGTCATCCACTCTTACAACGACGCTACCGAGGCCGACTTCGTTAAGATTTGCGAGAAGATTGACACCACTGGCACTTACGGCCTGACTGGATCCGTCTTTGCCCAGGACCGTGAGGCCGTTCGTGTGGCCGATGATGCTCTCCGCAACGCCGCCGGTAACTTCTACATTAACTGCAAGAGCACTGGTGCTGTTGTTGGCCAGCAGCCGTTCGGTGGTGCCCGTGCCAGTGGTACCAACGACAAGGCCGGTAGCGCCAACTTGCTGTCTCGTTTCGTGAGCTTGCGTTCCGTCAAGGAGGAGTTTGTCCCCACCTACACCGTTGCCTACCCCAGCAACGCCAACTAAGCTGAAGTGGATATGCATTTCGCGCACCCCTACTTCTAGCACTGCATGCCTTATGACATCACGGCGTCTACCCTGCATTTCAAACCCGGCGTTTTTCTTTTTATCAAGTCCATGAAGGACAATCCTGAATGCTTAAAATTACTCTTCAAGACGAACTCGTCTACTGTACACCATACATCTGAAATCGAATGATTCATTGCATTTCAATTCTATTGTCCATCCGTAGCACAATTATCCAAAAGCTTCTTCGTATTCACCATAGCCTTCTTCGCGAACTCATTTAGCTCATACGTCCTCCCCTTACCCTCTGGACCACCGTCAAAGATCTCCACAGAGAACCACCCCTGAACCCAGTTTGCAACACCGCCCTTGCGAAATCCTCAATGGGCAGGTACCCACCATCATACGGCATAGGCCTGTAGTCATGGCTCCAGCGACCGCGCGGGCGCAACCCATCAATGACCTTGTCCTCAAGCGGAGGCGAGACTTTATATGCATCAGAGATCTGCAATAGATAGATCTTGTCGCCGGGGACAGTGGCTGCTAGGTGCTCCAAGCTTGCATGCCAGTTGCTTTGCAGTTGGTCATGTGATTCGGTTTCGATCAACCCTGACGAGGTAGTTGGATCGCCCCATTCGCTTCCACAAGATTGGAATGTATCGAGACAAAGACCGACATTTGGAAGGTCGACATCGCGCACGATTTCCCACACTTCTTTCCAGCCCGGTGCGTGTGTAGACCAGCACCAATTTTCGTAGGCGAGTCGGAAATTATGCTTGGCTAGCATACCTCCTAGCTCACGGAGATCGGAGACGATGGTGTCCCGGGATGTGAATATTTTCTCTTCGGGTGTGTCTGTAGCTCCAACCTAACACAAAATTAGCTTGCTTGTTTGATTCTGTGTTCGCGGTGTTTAGTTGAACATACCTGCAAAAGATCAGTCCCAACAACCTTCATGATCTCAATCCAGCCCTTCGCTCTCGCAAACGCTTCCTCACGTTCGGCTGAGCCTTGTGGCCATCCTTCAAAATTTGAAAATGGCTGCAACATCATCACTGTTAATGCATTCTCATCGCATAGTCGGCGGATATCTCGGGCGACGCCTTGGAGTACGGAGTAATTATCCGGCTGGACGGAGAATCCGAGTACCTGCGAGCCAAACTCGACGATATCAGGGAAAGAAAGCTCGATTGAGGTGAAGCCTGCTTTGCTGATTGCTTCTAGTCGGCGCGCGAGTGTGTCGTTTGGCCCGCAGCCAATTGAGCAAGAGGCGTAGGCAAGGGGGATCTTTTGAAGTGATTGACGACTTATTGATTTCATGTTGCCGGTGACTACTTTTTGATACACGTTGAGTGCGTTTTTGATCATTGAAATTTTGTTGTGTTGATGGGGTCTGTCTATAATATTGGATGTTCTCGAAATTGATGCGTGTTGATTATGATGTAAGGTTGCAACCCCAAGTTTCGTCACTGATACATCATAAGCTGGACAGGTTTCCAAATGCCGCCAGACATGGCTAAGTCCACTTCTCCTATTTCATAGAGGTCAAAGGGGTAGGAGAGTTGCCTTTGTAATCGCCGCTGACCACATAGTGACATTATTTGATTTGCCTCGGCCTCCATATCGGTTGCCACAAATTGTCGTTCAAGAACAGCAGTTGGGACTTTGTTTTCTCCAACTCCAAATTAATTTTCCACCTCAATCTATATCACATTTGAATGCATTAAGGTTTTGTCTACCTGAGTAGACCTACCTAGTTTAATATACTCGACAATCATCATGGCGGATATGGATCCGATCAAGAAATTCAAGCGCATCGGCGTGGTCGGAGCGGGCAGTATGGGATCAATGATGACCTTTGCCTTCTCGGAGATGGGTCTCGATGTATCAGTATTCGACGTGGACAAAACCAATGTCGACAAAGTTACGAACTGGGCTAAGAGCGCCAACGATGTCAAAGGAAAGATTTCTGGATTCTACAACACCAAAGAATTTACTCAGAGTCTCGAGGGTGCAGAACACAAATTATTCATGTTCTCCATTACACATGGTGACCCTGCAGATTCGGTTCTTAACATGATCAAACCTGACCTGAAGAAAGGCGACATTGTTCTAGATGGCGGAAATGAGAATTATCGCCGGACGGAACGCCGCCAGAAAGAATGTGCTGAGATAGGCGTGTATTGGATTGGCGTTGGTGTCTCCGGTGGCTACCAGTCTGCTCGTCGTGGACCTAGCCTCTCTCCTAGTGGAGATGCCAAGGCGCTGGAGCTGGTCATGCCTCTGCTCCAGAGGTATGCAGCTAAGGACCCCAAGAGTGGCGCCCCTTGTGTGACTCGTGTTGGACCTGGCGGATCTGGGCACTATGTCAAGATGGTTCACAATGGTATCGAAGGTGGAATGCTCTCTTCGCTTGCTGAAGCATGGTCTTTCATGCATTACGGCATGGGCATGGGCTACGAGGAAATCGGAGATGTATTCGCGCAGTGGGACTCCGCCGGTGAACTACGGGGCAACTTCTTGATTAACATCGGCGCCGATATCCTGAGAACCAAGCGGACACCCCATGGTGATGGAAAGGGAGAAGGAATTGGCGATAGTGGATTCGTCCTCGACGATGTTCTTGACAAGGTGGTCCAGGACGATGATGGTACCGAGGGTACACCTTATTGGTCGATCATGGAGTCTGCACAACGACATGTCTCTTGTCCCACCTTAGCTGCAGCCCATTACTTGCGTATCGCAAGTGGAAATCGCCAAGAGCGAGTGCAAGCTTCTAAGAAGCTCCAGATGCCGTCGCCTCATCTCATTCGAGACTTACAGCACTCTAAGGACGTCTTGCTTGAGAAATTGCGCAAGGCTGTTTACTGTTCCTTCCTATCGTCCTTCTGTCAGGGACTGGAGCTAATTTCCAGAGCCTCTGAAGATGAAGGCTGGAATATTGATCTTGGTAAATGTATTCAGATCTGGCGGGCTGGCTGCATCATCAAGTCCGACTACATTGCCGATATGTTGCAGCCTCCGCTATCGGGCAACACGAGCATGTCTAATATGAAATTCATCGATGCAGTTTCGACAGAGCTGCACAATAGCTTCGGTGCCTTGAAGGATATTGTTATCGAGGGCACCAAGACTGATCAATATATGCCGGCGATCTCTGCCACTCTGGATTATCTCAAATATGAAGGTGGACTCATGTTGCCAACCAAGTTCATGGAGGCACAGATGGATTACTTCGGTGCTCACAGCTATAACAAGCCGGGTGTGGCCGGTGAGGATCCTGGTCCTGTTATGAAAGGTCCTCACCACTACGAGTGGAAGGTGGCTTAAATGCGGGACAGTGGAGTCACGCTGGATATATAGATTGGAAAGACCTGTCCAAGTTTCAGATTAGTGTTTTTAAAAGTCGTACTTGCCAAGGTTGACTGGACCAAAATAGATTGAATATTTCACTACTGGGGCAATCAATCGATAATGAATAATGAATAGTGGTCAAATGTCCGTGAATCCATGGATTAAAACGTTTATAGATCGGGTCTCAAGGCGGTAAAGTTGCGGCCTCAGGAACGCACGTGGGGCGGGGGTCCAATAAGAGCGGGGCAGTCTCGTTGAAATTTAATACAGTATGCGCTGCCTCTCGGGACTTCGTCAACTCTCTTCAATCTCAAAACCTTTTCGTCGCATTGAGTCTCCGAGGCAATACGCTAAAAGAATGGCTGCTCTTCCCACCACTTACGAGGGTGTGTATCTCCAAATTAAGCCCCTCGCTAGCAATCCCCTCAAGCGCCCGCCCCTCACCCCACTTCGTCACAATAGCTGACGATCGAGATTACTTTAGGCTCCGTCCCAATTGCCGTTATCGGTGGCACTGGTCTGCGCGAGCTCCCTGGATTCACCCAGGTTGCTTCGCTGTCCATCTCTACTCCCTGGGGCGAACCCTCCTCTCCCATCACCATCCTCCACCACCACTGCAAGCACAATGACAAGGTTGTCGCTATTGCTTTCCTGAGCCGCCACGGTGCTCACCACCAGATCGCTCCCCATGAGGTTCCTGCCCGTGCCAACATCGCCGCTCTGCGCTCCATCGGTGTCCGTAGCATCATTGCTTTCTCCGCTGTCGGCAGTCTGCAGGAGGAGATCAAGCCCCGCGACTTCGTCATCCCCGACCAGATCATTGACCGTACCAAGGGCGTGCGGCCATGGACCTACTTCGAGGGTGGTGTCGTTGCCCACGTTCCCTTCGGCGACCCCTTCGATGAGGGTATCGCCAAGGTCGTTCGCGAATGCGGACACAGCCTGGAGGGTGACGGTGTCGTCCTGCACGACCGTGGCACCATTATCTGCATGGGTATGTATACTGAAAGCTCTCTCAATGGATATCTACTAATCATGTTCTTTTACAGAGGGTCCCCAGTTCTCTACCCGCGCCGAGAGTAAGATGTACCGCTCATGGGGCGGCAGCGTCATCAACATGTCCGTCCTCCCGGAGGCTAAGCTCGCCCGCGAGGCTGAGATTGCCTACCAGATGATCTGCATGTCCACCGACTACGACTGCTGGCACGAGTCTACCGCTGATGTGACCGTTGAGATGGTCATGGGTCACATGAAGGCTAACGCCGACAACGCCCGCCGCTTCGTTACCGCTGTCCTCGACGCTCTGGCTAGCGACGAGCACTCTGACTTGGTTCACGCTAAGCACCTGGCTGGCTCTGTGAAGTTTGGTTTCAGCACTTCCCAGTCCAACTGGGGTCCTGAGGCTCAGAAGAAGCTGAACTGGCTGTTCCCCGGTTACTTCCAGTAGGCGGCATACCCAAGAAAATCTTGGCTCGCATATGTTTGATGATAGCATTTGGCACATAAATCTCGGAATATACAGTACATGCATGAATCATATTTACGTGTAAAGAATACTACTGGCTAATCCCGCTGACCGACCTTGTCTACCAAAGTTGCAAAATATAGCTAGTCTTTCACCTCGGACAGTATCTCCCAACTCCCAACTTGATCGATCAATATACTCCTACATCATTAATCGGGGAGGGTATGTCCAGGCATTTATGACATCCTTTTTATTTATGGCCACCGTCGAACTATAAACACCAAGCCTTGATCATCAAGTTTCCTTTATATATTTATTCACTACCTATACCGAGCACAGTGCCCAGGTGGATATATTAGCGAAGCTGGAGCAATAGGTACGAAGGAGCTCATCGTGCACGAAAGAAGTTGGCTTGCTGAGTACGGAAATAGCGACGAAGACGAAGAATACCTAGGCGACGAGGCGTGGCTTATACATTTTGAACTATTCTCCTCACGGCTATAAATTCAGACTCCTCTCACTTTTTCTTCAAGTTACGTTCCTCTTACACCCTTGCCTAAGATTTACGCCCTTCGTCAACATTTACTTCCATGTCAACGACCAGCGTTTCTTTGATAATGGATGTCCTTCCAATATATGACTTCTGCCACCAAGTCTCAGTAGTCGCGACACGGTCATCGACGCATCTCCCCTAATTATCATCGGTCTTGCAACCATGATCCAGATCTCTTCAAATCTTTGTCTACCACTGGTACCAATATAAATACACAAGACACCATAAGCGATGGACTTGAAGCGGTCTACAGATTCTGGTTTTCGGACAACCAAGCATCCTCGATGGAACTTGCGAAGCTTTAGTTGAATGCTCAGCTCTCGTGCAAGAGTTCTACAGGGGCGGAGGCGTGGTGATTGCTTCTGCAGGCATGTTTATGAACACTGGTTCGAGCTCTGCAGGGACCATGAATATGTCCTGTGGGGAATTTCGATATGGCTGATTGGGATGCGCCATCCACCGTGAAGTCTCCCAAAAACATGGAGTTCAAGGGACAGTATGTAGCTATGATGCTATACCGGGGCCTCGAATGACCGTGCATCAAGCTAAATCATTGCGAGTACTCGTGACAAACATATGAGTCAGAGAAATCCGTGACGACTGAGAAGTTAGGCCTAGGTTCGGGGCAACCAGATTGTCATGCGGCTTGGGTTGAGCAATATCTCCAATCGACCAAGGACTTTGTTGCATATAAACCTCTCTCAAATCAAGTTGACAGTCAAGGGGTGGTTTGTTTCACGCCTCTGAAAGAATTTTGTGTGTTCTGTTTGCTGCAACTTTTGTTGTTTCATCTTGATGGCGAGACTAGTGGTTAAGGAATTGCAATCCATATGAAAAGCTACACCAGCTTATCTTTTGAGAATTAGAGAGCATACGATATCGCTTGACTTAGGTCAACATGCAATATAGTGCTTCGTCGAACGGGATCTAGCCAAGGAACGGCGCCGGCTCAATGCGTATCACTCCATAATCACTTTCATATTCCAGGGTAGTCCGCGAAGTAATGTGAACGAGTAGGCGTCTGGGAATGCACCCAATAATAGTGTACTCCAAATCTCCAATGACGTGCCTTGCCTAATACCGTTAATGCATTTTTCAACTGACAATGCCCGATACAACCTCCGTCTTCGGGCAGATGCAGGTCTCCCTAGGGATTGAACGTGGTCATATGCCCTGAATGGAAGTAATTCTTGTGTACATGCTCTTATCTTCTAAGGTTGCGGTAGGGCGGACTATGACAATCCGCGCACTGATAGCTACCCCGCAGCAGCGACTACTCCAATTGCATTTGAGGGGTTGAGATAGGAACATAACTTGACTCCTGTATTTAGCATCAATTGTTAATTCTATTTAGACTACCGAAAAGCCAAGAATAGACCGCGCCATGGACCACAAATACCGTATTGGAGTTGATGTAGGAGGTATGCCATGCGCTTGAAGATCACATCCGGTCTACAACAGCAGGACTTCGAAGTTGACATATGATACCCAAGGAACGAACACCGATGCCGTTCTCATTTCCCTCGACCCTATCTCCGTTATCGCTTCCCACAAAGCGCCGACGACACCAGATGTTACAACCGGCATCACAAATGCCGTTCGAACAGTCATCAACTCATCGAATATCTCACTCTCCGCAATCGGATGCGTGATCATCGGTACAACTCATTTCGTGAATGCCGTTGTCCAACGCGCACCATCATTGCGACGTGTGGCAGTCATTAGACTATGCGGCGGTTCCGAAGAAGGATTTGGGCGCGGAATACCTCCGTTCATCGACTTCCCTTCGGACCTTCGAGCGTGCATTGAGTCACCTCAAATATACTTTTGTAATGGAGGATATCAGATCTCAGGAACAGAGATCAGCCCTTTGGATGAAGCAGAGATTGAGCGTATAGCCGTCGAATTGGCCAAGAACAATATCTCGAATGTTGTGATTTCGGGCATGTATGCTCCATTGAACAACTCGCAGGAAATACATGCAAGCGAGATTGTGTCAGCGGCTATGGCTAAACATGGATCATCGAAAATGAAGCCAAGAATCACTCTATCGCATAAAGTGTCTGGTCTTGGCTTCCTTGCGCGAGAAAATGCCGCTATTTTGAATGCGACTTTACGGCCTTTGGCTGAGAAAACTATCTATGGGTTTCAAAAAGCCATGGAAGACATTTTCCAGGGCAACAATTATACACTTTACTTGACTCAAAACGATGGAAGTGTTTTGGGCGCATCGGAGGCGGTAGAGCTGCCCATTCGAACTTTCAACTCTGGTCCAACCAATTCGATCCGTGGTGGCGAGCTTCTTTGGAGGGCTGCATCAGAGGCTGATGGACAGAGGCAGAGCGATCGAACCGAGCCCCTTGTCGTCATTGATATCGGCGGAACAACATCCGATAGCGGACTGTTGCTTCCAAACGGTCTACCTCAGATGAGCTCTGTTATGAGTCTAGTCGGTGGTGTCCGTACGAATTTCGCTCTGCCCGCAGTGGAAAGTATTGGACTTGGGGGTGGTTCGATCATCCGGAGCTTGGACAATGGGGATCTCTCTGTTGGGCCCGAAAGCGTGGCCCTGGAACTCCTAGACAAGGCGAAGTTATTTGGTGGAGAATATCTCACCTCAACCGATATTGTCGCTGCTTCTGAAGTCCATTCGCCCACGGGCAATAATCCTTTCGAAGGTATGGGCCAGCTTGAGCGCCTTGCTGGTGTCACGCCTGAGATAGTGAGGAAGGCTCAAATTGCGATGAGAAAGAAGATCGAGGAGCTTGTGGATAGAACTAAGATTCAGAAGGGCGACGTTGATGTTTTGATCGTGGGCGGGGGTGCGCCTATTATCCGAACGGATGAGCCATTGACAGGAGTAAGCATGGTTCGAGCTGTCAAAGGCGGAGAGGTGGCCAATGCTGTCGGTGCAGCTATCTCAAGGGTCTCGGGTGTCATTGACACGGTTGTGGACACATCAAATCAGACTATCAAGGAGGCTCAGGATGCAGTGGTCAAGCTCGCTATCCAGAAGGCCATTGAGAATGGAGCAAAGCCGGAGACCATCCAAGTCGCCGAGATTACCATGTTGCCCATTCAATACGTGGATGCTAAAGCTCGGATTGTTGTTCGAGCAGTCGGGGAGTTGGACTTTGTTGCCCAAGAATCATCAGAAACGCTAATTGACATTACAATTTTTGACGAAGACTTTGAAGCGGCGGAGCCCGAGGAAACAGGTCCATCATATCCAGAGGAAAAGGTGGACTTACTATCCTACCGTCCCGAGATCAAGGATGGCCAGTGGATAATTTCCTCGACTGATCTACTGTTCATCGCCCAGGGGTGCAAGATACTTGGATGTGGCGGCGGTGGCGATCCATATCAGGAATATCTCAAAGCAAGGGCAATAATTCGTCATCACCCTGGCACGGTCAAAGTTGTTTCAGTTGATTATCTCCCCGATGAATCACTAGTCGGCTGGACAGGGTGCATGGGAAGCCCCGAGGTCAGCATGGAGCGACTGGAGAACAACGAATGCCTGCAAGCCCATGACGAACTCATGCGAGTAACCAGAAGCCCGCCAGTCTCTGGGTTCCTGGCACTGGAGATTGGCGGCGGAAACGGAGTCCTAAACCTGGGCGTATCGGCTCATTATGGAGTTCCCTGTCTGGATGCCGATTATATGGGACGTGCATATCCGACATTCTGGCAGGTCACGCCTAATGTGTATGGTTCTCCGAGTGGTGATGCCTTGGTCCCAGCCACTATTGCCAGTGGAGATGGGACATTTATCACGATGACAAAGTCTCGTACTGATAGATTGGTTGATAAGGCTTTGCGGGCTGCTTGTGTAGAAATGGGATGTCGTGCTGGGAAAGCTGGACCGCCGAAGCCTGCTCGGATTGTGAGGGAGCAAGCAATTACCGGAACTGTCTCTCTCGCTTGGTGGATTGGGCGTGCTGTGGCTCTAGAGAAGAATATCAATGATAAGGCACAGCGCATAATTGACGAGGTTGGAGGCTCTGAGAGCGCCGCAATCCTTGGCCAAGGCAAGATTATAGGTGTTGAGAGGGTGCTCAAGACTGGACATACCTATGGTGTCTTGAATGTTGATGGGACATTGAGCGACGGGACCAAGGCTGCCATTAAAATTCCGTTTAAAAATGAGAATGCTTTTGTGGAAGCAGTCTCGAATGGCCAGTCGAAGATATTGGCATCAGTACCAGACCTGATTGCCGTCATTGATGCTGAGACTGGTGCTGGCCTTGGGACTCCCGAGTATAAGTATGGATTGAAGGTAGTTATTATTGCCATGGCTGCCTCGCCACGCTGGACAGATACCAAGAGAGGAATGGAACTGGGAGGACCTGGGTCAATGGGATTTGATGAGGTTGAGTATAACCCTATTGGGAAGTACAGCATGCCCCGCAGCGTCATTGAGGTCTTTGGCTGAATAGGTGTCCAGAAAGTCAAGAAGAGGTTGGTTTTCCCCTAATATGCATGGAAAGCTAAACATCGTCAAGTTGGTGACATTTGATATTCCTCCGACATTCTTTTCAATAGCAGATTTAGAGGAAATTTCGAAATGCAATAGAAATGATCATGTTTTACAAGGACATCGCAGATGCCATCTACTTCAACACTGCAGATCTCATGTACCCAAATGGTCATATCTCCAACGCAACTATGCGCACCACGTAAGATCAAAATCACCAGATTTTCTTAGCGACCATCTCATATCTTTGAACATGGTCGATCTTCAACTCCTTATCCTTGTTCTTATCCTGGTCTTCTTTCTCCTTCACCCGGCGAAGACCCTCAGGATCATCACCATAAATCAGTTTTCGTTTCTCGTCGCCAACCTCGACCATCCCCCAAAGCCCAGATCGGCGGCCTCCCTCGACAGTGTATTCATCTTTGCGGAGTGCGATGATGGCGTCGCTGGATCCATCCTGCTGGGATTGCGGGTGTGCAGAACCGCGGGATGTTTTGCGTTGCTCGGATTCTAGGCTCTTCATTTTCCTATAACGAGAGCGTGCGAAAGCAAGCAAGCCCATTCCCAAGATAAGCTTGAGAATCAAGAGCACGATGAATGCTGTCAGGAGTAGGACCACTGTGAATATTTGAACAGATTGGGCGGGAGAAGGGATTGCGTTCTCCAAGACCTTGCGGAACAGGATGTTGACATTTGGCAGGATCGTTGCGAAGCTCAATGGTGGGGCGGATGGGAGGGGTGGGGGTATATGGCGATTCTGGATGGTGGATAAACTTGAAGTCACTGCGGTGGATGATGGATATTGGGGAAGCAAGGAGGCCAAGAACATCTGGTATGTCTGCACGGACACGCGGAAGAAAATGCAAGATAGAGGGATGACAGGCAGCCCGAGACGACGAGTGATATTGTGGTCGCCGCCTGCAAAGGCGTTTGTGTAGTAGTCCTTTGCGAGCACATCGAGAAATTTATTGTACAGTGCAGGGCGGTAGTTGTTGAACTTGCTGATGTAGGCGTGTTTCAGCCAGTCAACAAACATCTCTGATCCCAAGACGATGAGGAACGGACCCAAGACCTGCGCCAATGTCGGAATGAAAGAGTTCATATGGCTAAGGGATAAGATGGATGACGGGAAGAACGTGAACGACTGGGGTAAAATCGATGATGAAGTGCGAGGGGGGTGGATAATGGTGTGCTGTTGGTGCTCGTAGATTTTCCGGAGAAGCTGGGAGCTAAACCGAGGCCAATGAAATTGAACGCGCCAGTCTCCACGATGTTACGCGATGCGATGATAGTAAGCATCAGCCAAAGCTGGAATCTCTCGACGACATCAGAGCAAGTCAGTTGGAACAGATTCTCTTTCTCGAATTTGCGAAAGACAGTCGACTTTATCTCCACGAACTGGTTAGACAACAGTAGCGTGATGAGGGCGTTTGAATAGGAGTTCACAGCGACATTGAGGGTCATCACTTGGTAAAAGAGGGATATCGAATGTGCAACTGTGTAGACCAACGCTAATAGAAAGAGCCAGAACGGGCGGAAGATTTTGCTTCGCCCATTGGGCCGGCGCTCAAGAGCTTCCCTTGAAAATAAGCACTCGAGGACATCCTGTCCAAGTGCAGCTAGAAGTTTGTCGAGCACTTCTAGAACATTGTAAATGACATATAATTTGATCGCTGCTTGTCCACGAATCCAGTGATACATCCGACTGGCATCGAAGTACATCAATGCGAGGCAGGTCGTGATCATAAGCAGGCCAGTGAGAATATCGGCTTTGTCATCAGGAAGTAGAGCCGAAGGTATGGACTTCTTTCTTCGGTGATGCCTGCGAGATTCAGAGGTCCGGTGTCTTTTCTTTGATGGATCTTGGTGTCGTGGCTCTTGTGTGGTCATGCCATTAGGCAAGCGAGTGGCATCTGGTTCGCTTTCTCGTCTGTCACGGAGTCTATCTGGAAGGTATTTCCTCCTCCGCCATACCCGGCCAGCCCCGTTGATGACAAATTTCCATAGAAAACGAGCCTCCGCAGCTAGATTAAGCACCCAAGATTCACATAGAATATACAAGGCTTTGATAAAACGCAGTGGTAAAATTGTGAATGAGTAAAGCCATGCGTCCAGGCATGCTAGACTTCCAAAGCCAATAGCTTGCTCTAGCACCGGTGGAAGGAATAAAAAGTTCATCAGTCGTTCTATTTTCGCGCTTGACGATTCATAAGGGAATTCATTCTCGTTTCCATGGATATAAAGCGGCGATGGACGACCGGAGGCCAGCTCAAGTTGAAGATAAGTTGGTATAGAGGCGGGCGGCAGAGGAATTGATGGAATTGGAGAGGTCAAAGGTGTTTCAGTAATGTGAGGCGACGCAGCGAGCTGAGTCTTTAGCTCCCGATCTTGCTTCGAACGTGATGCCCATGTCTGTGAAAGTCGGTCATTATTGGGTGTAGAAAGCGTTGGACGCCGAGACACGGGAGTAGAAAAGGTTCGCGACGGTTGTGGTCGACTCCGGATGGTACCATTGTTCAATTGCCGTAGATTAATTGAGTCGTGCAACTCGTCAGAGCTTGGATCTTTGCTAGGCCTTCGAATCTTTGGAAGGCCATTCGGAGAGGAAGGAGTCTCGCTAAAAGGTTGCAGAGCCACATCTGGGGTCTCCGATGACCGGTTACCTAGACCCTGCAACGAACGAAGATTATCCGACATTATCCTCCGGCCGCTGCTTGCATCCGGTAGCTCAGCACGATACGGGATCGACTCCGGTGACGATGTGAGCTCTTGTATCTTCTCCGGCGATAGTTTCAATACTTTGTCGTCGGCCGGACGCTGGGACGCGTCTTCGGCGAGCTCTGCGAGAACGGCTTTGATTTTAGGACCTTCGAACACATCCACGACAGACATTCGGCCATTCCCATTCGTGTCATCCTGCGAGTGTTCGACTAGAATCCCGAGACCCTGCTCCGGTGATCCAGATGCCAATACGTGCGCATCATGTACCCCTGTGCCATTTTCTGCCCCTGAAGGTGACTCGTTCTCGGTTGGCTTGTGTTTCCCATTCACCCCAGCCTGGCTTGAAGCGGGTCCACCGTTCTCCACTGCCGGACTCATTGTATTTAGACGCCCGTGTCAACTGTCAAGGATATAGTTTCTTTTGGGTCGTGTCTTGGTTCATTCCGGATGAGCTAGGTATGCATTCTCGAAAGCTGGCGTTTGGTACGGGCTAGGGCGCAATCGGACTAAAGGCTGGGGAACTGGATGAAATGGCGGTCAAAACGCTAGAAGGAAAAAAATAAATTATTTCTGAACAGTGGACCAGATAGTCACATGCACCCAGTTCACATTGTCAAAAAACAAGCGCTGGAAATCGAGATGCAGCTTGCGACCGGTGACATGCGAGCTGAAAGATAACGGAGTTTACTATCTGGCATCGCAGCTTGCAGCCGTTGTTTACACCTCAGGCAGGAAGAAAATGTCACATGACCATGTACATTATAGATGGTGCACATGTCCAAATAATTACTTCCAGAATTTCAAACAGTGGTCCATGAATAATGATGTCTGTCAATCATGGTTGTGACTGCTAAATTTTTCGGCATTACAAGAAGCTTGACTGACCTGTGGACCTTGGGAGACTGTCTGTCATTGGACATACATACATTCACGGCAGATCCACAGTTTTGATCGTAGAAGATCTAACAAGATCTACACTTGCAAATCGACAAGTCCAATGCTATGAGTTTCATGTACACCGGCTTTCACCAGGCTACAGAAATTCACAATTGAAACATTTTCTTCTATGCTTTCGTAGTTAGGTTCTACGTAGACCCATGCCTGATATTAATGCTTGGTTCGAGATGCTCAGAATTGAACTATAGATTTAAGTCTTAATAAGGTTCCAAGATTGTTTATAGAGTAACAAGAGGCATAGGTGGACAGTTTGTTGGGTACCAGAAACATTCTGTGAGATTCCTTATGGGAATGTGTTTGGCTTGGAATCCTACTGTACCAATCAGCGTGTCGTGCCCGGTGAATCAAAAAGCCCGTTGACCGCAACATCGTATTCAAAACGAAGCAGCCTTCAAGGCATCGTCATATTTTACCGCCACTGAGGTCTATACAAGTCGAAAATGGAGGGTTGAGGTAAGCTCCGAGCCCGATCGGACGTGTTGTTCGGCCGACCGACCGACTATGGTAATATCTCGGAGATACCGGAATTACCCGATACGATCACTATGACCTGTAATGATGAGGCGAGGTAGATATAAAACCAGCAAGCCCGTCAATTTGATATTGATCATCAAGCATTCAAAAACATCATATTACAAAGCATCTGAAAGCAATACCAACAAATTCTATATACGACTCAATCGTGTAAACTACCACAATGACTCAACTCAAGAACTACGACTCTAAGACTCCCACCTACTCTGTTTCTATCGAGTCTCCCGAGCTGGATAAGCCCGAGAAGAACGAGCACGAGAAGTAAGTACAGTATCAGACCTCCTCATACCCTTGTCCGTCAATTGTATTCGGCAAATACTGACTTCTGATAAGTATCAGCGCTAAGGCACCATGCCCAACGCACGGCCCAAGCCAGTCTGAGCGATTCGATCGCGAATTGCAAAGACCACAAGCACAGGAGATGATTCGTGCATTGACAAAGGCGTTGAATGATATCAATGACCAGGATAAGTGCACCAAGTGTGCGGTGGAGAATGCCTCGACTCTTCTCACCACCCATGTCCGGGACATCAGAGCGCTGAAGCAGAATGGCGAGTGGACCAAGGAAGAACGAAAAGCCCTGAAGGCAGAGGTCAAAGGCATTTTCAAGCCCGTGAAGAAGATCGTGAAGGCCCTGTGGAAGGATGGACGATAAATTTCCTGCACTTGGGTGTATTTGTTTCGAACGACGGCGACTAATGCGTGGATCTATGTGGATTGGGTTATTTTTTCTTTGAAGGACCTAATGGTGATTTATTTAGTGTTAATTACATGTTGAATTTGCTTCCCTACTAGTATTTCTTCAAATAGATCCATCCTCAAATTTCAAAACTCATCAAGTATCTTCGCAGTCCAATCCCACAACCGCCCAGCCAACACATCATCCTTGGCAGTCTTATCAAGCCTCCCTTCCTCTTTTTTCCCGACAGGCTCGTAATACATTCCACTCTCGATCCTCTCACGGGCAACAGTCGCAGCCCAACACTGATTATAAGCACCCTCCTCGGGCTTCAAAAGCTTCCCAAAATTAGTCGTATAGATAAAAGTTCTGTCAAAGAGACCTAGGCCTCCCACGAGATCAGTAGCGACCACACCCGGATGCACAGCGACAGTCAGGATACCGGGATACCTCCTCGCAAGCTCACGCGCATAGAGCAGATTCGCAAGTTTACTCTGTCCATACCGGCGCCAAGGACCCGGGAACAAACGGTCCTGCGTGGTTTTTAAATCTTCGAAAATAATACCTCCACTCGGGTGGAAGAGGAAGCCTTGAGATGTGAGGATGACAATGCGGGCATCACCACCTCCCCTAGAAGTTTTTTCGAGTAACGGAAGTAATTTCCGGATCAGAAGGGCGTGACCGAGATGGTTTGTGCCGAATTGGACTTCGTACCCGTCTTGAGTTAGACCGGGGCCTTGGGCCATAATTCCTGCGTTGCACATCAGGATATCGAGACGGGTTGTGTCGGACGTAAATTTGTCTGTTGCTTTTTTTACTGAGTCTAGGGACGCGAGGTCGCATTGGATGAAGGTGACTTGTGTTTTTGATCCGCTGTTGTGGATTTGTGTAATGACTTTCTCGGCGCTTTGAGCATTCCGTCCGCTGATGTAGATGTGGGATGCGTTGTGTTTGGATAGGTGAATTGCTGATTGGGCGCCTAGGCCGTTTGTTCCTGGTGATATGGATGTTAGATAAGAATAACCTGAGTCCACGGCAGCTGTGATGGTTTGCTGAGTTTGTGGGTGGTTCAAGCTCTTACCTCCTGTTATGAAGACTGTCTTCCCTGAGAGGTCTGGGATATCGCTGTCCGCATTGTAGTTTAGATCTGGCATTTTGGCACTATTGGCTGAGCAAAAGTAGCACTCGAGCAGTAACTGATGGTAAATATATCTACTAAGAAGATTCGACGGACTGGTATGTTAGACCGTCGGGTGTTTGTTGAACCGCAGCCGGATAAGAGGGCGGGGGATGTTTGCCCGACCTCTCAAGCATTTCCTAAATTGGAACAAGTGTGGAGAAATCCTTGTTACAGTATCAAAGTCAATCATATGGTTTTTGTGAAATTTGGATCATTCAACTTATATATCGTGAATAAAATCATGAAAGAAACCCATTCCTGACTCGTGCCCAGCTAGAGGGGAAATCAAATGCGGAAAGAACCAAACAAAGGGGAAATATATACACATGCATCGAATAAATGTAGCAGAGCAATGGAGCCCAAGCCGAATTACCACCCATCCAACGGAGTAAATAGAGCCTGGACACCATCCTTCGGTGAACATGTCGCTCCTACTTTGAGCTCTAGCTTAGCGTCGGGGTACTTCAGCTCAAACTTGAAGCTGCCAACGAGAGCAGCGAGCAGGCAAGCCAGTTCAGCTTTGGAGAATCCCTGGCCAATGCAAGCACGTGGGCCATGCAGGAAACTCAAAAATGCATAGTTGCTCGTAGCACCGCCCGTATTTGCCTTGCCTGGACCCATCCATCGATCAGGGTTGAACTTATCCGCATCAGGTCCCCATAGCTCAGACATATGGTTGAGAAGCTCGGCTGAGATAACCAACCACGTCCCCTTGGGAATTGGCTGCCCGACCAATGAGGTATCCTTCAACGCCACACGAACGGTATTAGGAACCGAGGGGTGGAATCTAAGAACTTCATTGCAGACAGCATTCAGGTAGTGGAGGTTATCGATAGCAGCGGCGTCAATCGGTTCGGGGTTCTCGACATTGATAGAAGGAAGATTCGTGCGGACTTCTTCACGCAAACGCTCCTGAACATCGGGATTCTTGCAAAGAGCATAAACAGCCCATTGAAGTGCGCCTGCTGTAGTTTCGTGTCCTGCAGCCAAGAACGTCATCAACTGATCCAGGAGATTCTCTTCTTCAAAATTCCCACTTCGCATCGCGACCGAGATAATATCAATTCCGGTATCTTTCTTCTCATCCTCCTCGGCTTGCTTTGCCCGCAGCATCTGGCGCGCTGTCTCACGGATGACATAGCGACCTTCGGCAAAACTTTTGTTGCGCGCGGTGGGGAGATTATGTATGAGTCTCATATCTCCGAGTATGAGGCCAATCGTAAATAGAATCCGGGTGAAAGTGCCGGGGCTCGTAAAGATCTTCTGGTATGACTTATAAAGGCGGTTGTTTGGGTTTTGCAGCGAGTCGAAATCGTGACCCATTCCAGCTAGTCCGATAATGTCGAGAGTGGCGCGGCTAGCGTATGTGCGCACTGTGATGCAGCTGTCCTCATTTGGTCCTCTGGACTTGACTTCACGGCGGATCAACTTGGCCATTTCGGTGCTCTTATTCCAGAAGATGGGGTAGAGATCCTTGATGTGACGGTAAGAAAACGCGGGCATGAGATTCTTGCGTTGAAACTAAGTCGAAATTAGTTTATGTCATATCGGAGCCACTATCATATGACTTGCCTTGTGTTCGTCGCCTTCAGCAAGCAAAACTCCATCTCCGACCACGCGGCGCAAGTTTTGTTGCGCGATAGTGGGTTTAGCGAAGTCATAGACCTTTGAATTTAATACCTCGCTCAGGGCTTTCGGATTCGTCAAAACAAGGCGCTCGATCTGGCCGACAATATAGTATCGCAGCAATCCATCATTAGGAATTGTGGTAGCCCACTCTTTGATCAGCTCGTGGGGGGTGTCAACCAAGCCAGAGGTCGTATTGCCTTTCAACCAGTGCCGGGCCTAGCAGAAGTTAGAGACATATCCATATGTCGCGAATCCATTGAAAACTTACCGATGGCGTGGGTATTTGCTTCAAAGGTGTGAAGAATCGAGGATAAAGAAAGAATTGATAGATAAGCTTGGAAATGGTGATGATGGTGAAAAGGAGGGCAATAGTGATGATCCTCGAGTTTTTGATGGCATAGTCTGGCTTGAAGTATACTGCGGCTACCACGCCGAGATATAGGATTTTGAAACCGTCGTTTAAGCGGCCCATTCTGGTGGTTGGCGGGCAATTGTTGTGTCGCGGTCTTCAGGTCGCGCGAAGGCGGAGTCGTAAATCTGTGTGGGCTTTGTTGCACAAAGGATCTTGCAGGACAGGCAGGCGCAATCTGCTATCTTTCTTGAAACTGGACTAAGGGAAAAAGCAAAACGGTGTCCAGTATCTGGCCCCCAAACCTTATACTTCTGCAATGTGCGTGATTTGATTCGACGGGAGATTAAGCCTCTCAACGGATCAGACGAAATCAATGAATCTGCGAGATTTCCGTTATTTGTTCTGAGTATGTCCAGCAGAAATAGATGGACATATCTGGGAATTTATAAAACGAAGTCGAAGTTGCGAAGGCACCGACATTTTAGCGTTCGGTCGGAGCGGATTCGCACGAAAGCCGGCAATACTCGCAATCTCTACCAAATTGGGTTACCAGTGGTGCGTATCCACTCGAGATCGACCACCGAATCTGCTGCCTCTTTAGGCATTGATCTTACAGCCAATCATCATTCTCGTGATTGGAAAATACAAAAAAACACGACTCGAGGTTTACACTCGCACCTATCGACTGTACCCATTCGGATTTCTTTGTCTTGGTTGAGGAGAAATGAAATGACATCAAAACCCTGAATGGAAACTTGTAATAAATAATTCACAGGAGACGCAAGGAGCCGGAGCTGGAAAAAAAAAAAACGAAATAGTTTGACACAAGTCACACTGCCAGGTGCCGAAGCGTGCAGATGTTGTATCAACTTAACCTAATGATTTGCGGTACTGTGCCATCCTTACTAGAAGAGACAGACCTTCAAGTTGTTTACCGTCGGCGTAATTCAATGGGTCACCCCACCGACTAATTCGGCAAGCATATCGTTGGTAACCGACTCCACGCGGATCGCATCCGATCGTGGTGGACACCTGTCATTAAGCAAGCCACTTCTTGGCATCGCTAGAACACAGCCTTGTGATCAGACTTATAGAGTTCTATAGTAAATCAAATTTGTATATTTCATCATTCAGTCCAAACTATCTCAGCCATGCCCACAACCAAAACTCCTCAAGCCACCTTCATTAGTCAAATCCCATAAGCCGATCAAACTCCCGAACAATCTCCTGTTTCATTTCCTCTGACAGTTGCATCTCAATAGTCTGAGCATAGCCATCCATAAGCCGCGCAACAACAACCGCCTTGCGAGTCTTACCCCGAAACTTTGCTTCAATACTCCTGGCAACACCCTGTGAGGGATAAGCCCATAGCCCGATTCCAGCTGTATCTTTATCAGCGATGACGTCCATTGTCACGGAAATCCAAAATAATGAAGAGCTTACCAGACGGCGCTTTTGTGGCGAGGCCGATAGCACCTTTAGCTAACCCCCTCCAGGCGCCCTCTCGACCGTCCTCTTGATATCCCTTCCAAGGATGCTTAATTAGACCCGTGATGCCTTCTTTCATGCCGCCGACGAAGTTCTTGCTGCCAACTTTGGCACCGGACTTCCAGTCTGTAACTGTGCCATAGTCCTTGGGTTTATCCCCGTATACTTGTGATACGTGTCGGAATCCATCTGCTGCTGCGGTCGGGATGTCGACGAGAACGCCTTTGAAGTATCCCGTTGTGAATTTCCCAAAGCTGTTTAGTGATGCCCCTGCCATGTCTCCTGCTGTTGTGAAAGGACTTCTGGGGCTTGTGGGGCGGTCATTATCAGACTGGTTAGTGGTGGATCTGGATGGTAAGGAGGATAGATTATCACTTGATCCGGGAGTGGATAGATTTCGCTCGGACGCTGGGGATGTTCTGGCGCGCCTTAGCTCTTTGAAAGGTTCGTATAGCATTCCAGTGCTTGTTTTTAACATTCGAGTTCCTGTGGATATTCCTGCAGATATGACGCCGGTCAAGGGATCCCACCGCCGGTTTTCGATCGTAATTGGATTGATTTCATGGCTTCAAACTGTTAGATAAAGATGGTGGCCATGAATAGTCAGGTATACGTACCATTGGAGGTTGTCCGTGTCTATCCTCGAGTATTCGATCAATGTCTGTACTGCCATTTTCGATAGATTTAGACTCCTCTTGTTCTTCTTATAGTTCCACACTGCAACCTGACCTGGTATGATCATGCAGCGCATTCGTTCAAACGGGAGATTGCGATGGAATGATTTTACAGCCTCGTCAACCCCACATTCGGTATGCATCTTCCCGGCAAGCTCTTGGGCGGCGACAGTGGCTTCTGGTGTAAGACAAAATTTGATCGCCTTTGCAAGATTGTGAACAGTGAGGAGTTTATGGGGGATAGGCCTTGGTCCTGCACCGGCGCTGGCGACCATTTCACCCCAAAATGGCTGACTTCAAATGATAAATCAGCATGAGGGTATTGCATAGATAGAGGAATATCAAGTGGTCATACTCTCCAAAGAATGGCACAATAGCCGTCGGCTTTCCGTTTATCAAACCACATGCTGTGGTTCCGGCTCCTCCGTGATGGACCACAGCAGCCACATGCTGGAAAAGCCACTCATGTGGACAGTCTCCAATATAGAAAATATTCTCGTCTTCACCTCCGTTCATATTACTCCAGCCCTTGGAGATCACAGCCCGGGCACCGCTTGCCTTCACAGCTTTCAGAACAGTGTCTATCAATTTTTCAGGCTCGTCCACGACGATACTTCCAAAACCAATGTATATTGGAGGCGTGCCTAATAGCAAGAATTCTTGCAATTCAGGAGACGGGTCGTACTCCGGAGGGTCTCTGAAGAAGAACCCACAGACATCTGTGAAGCAATTAATATCCTTGTTGAGAAAGCAGCAGATTTATACATACCAACATAAGCTGGCCAGTCCCGTGGCTTCGGTACTAGAGCAGGTGACCAACAATAAGTGAAAGGGATCTTCAATCCTTCGTGTAGACTTGGTCCCTCGGTTGTCGGTATCGGACTGAGGTCTATCGAAGCTCGCCATTTATTGACCACATCCGCAAGCCTTTGAAACCAAATAATGAGCAACATATCGCCAACACTTTAGGATCCACATATGGTAGCTCACCCTTGCCATGTAAGCCATTCCACCACGCCATATGAAGCCCAACAATCAATCCCTTTGTATTCCGGGTCTGCAGTCAAGCTAGACAAAGGATGCGGGAAGGACTTAGTACTGCTCCACGGCATCGTAAACATCAAGTGAACTGGGATACTCAGCGCCTGGGCGCAATGAACATGTGCAAAGCTGGGTGGATTAGCAATGATAGCATCCGCCACAAATGGTTCCTGAGTGTATGGATCATTTTCAACACAAGACCTCCAACACCCTTCCAGCATCTCGCCAATCATAATCTTCTTCTTGCAGATTTCGCCTTCCCGCAAAGTCTCCATTTGGGGAAGAAGACCGGGATTCTTAACCATATATGCCATCAAATCTGCTGGGTTCCCACCTATTGGAAAGAACTCCAGTCCAGAACTGTGAATGAAATCTGCAAAGACGCCGTGGGTTGCGATCCTGACACGGTGACCATGCCTTTGTAAGGCATTTCCCAATGCGACGAATGGCTGTACATCTCCACGGCTACCCACAATTTGGATGACTATGTTCAATTTTAAATCAAATGAGGATGCTTGCCTAATTCTCTCGCTGTAATCGCTGGATTCCCGACGAAGTTCTTGCTGATAATTGATACTCTCAGCAATTGCTCTGGCGACTGTTGACTCAAGGTTGACATGAACGCGACCATCGGCTATTCGGGTAGTCAATATCTCATTTTAAATATGTTCATCGGTCTGGACTAGGCATACCCTGGACTCGGCCTGAATCTGTTATCAGCTCATTCTCGTATGGTGCATAAGATGTAGCTTCAGCCTCCTCCGAAGCATGGTTTCCCCCTGAACTGTCTGACATCTTGGTTCCCAAAATGATATTGGGTAGATCGACGAAACGTTGAAATTGAGCTTAAACGACTGAAAGCAAAACAACGTCAACCTTGGATCGATCTCCCCGCAGCGAAGTTATGTCATCATGCATATACTTAGTCAGCTAGTGGATCCACCCCACACTCTGGAAACTAATAAGCGTTAGGATTGGGTGTAGAGCAACCAATAAGCTTGCCTTTGGAAGACTTGCCACTGTACAAATCTTGAATATTGATCTTTAATTTGGCGGATATGATGATGCTTGCCTCAGGGCGGTAGAGTTGGAATGTTGTACTGGGCAATGCACCTGCGGCCTGGGGGGATAGAATGGAAGTAAAATATCATGTAATCCAAATCATGGCGTACTCCATTGCTCTAAATCATTGACCGTCTTGTTATAAATGTATCATCTACACCTGAGTCACTTTCTTGTTCAAATAAGGTCCACCACCACGACTGGCGAAGCCCCAGCGGATCTGGTTAGCCATGCCGATCTCAACATTCAGTTCTTCCGCCCAGGTCCAGACTAGACCCGGGTTCTTCTGGAATCCTCGTCCAATAAGGACGAAATCCAAACCATCATTCTCCAACAGACCATTAGCCATGTGGCCGGAGTCGATCATGCCGACCGAGCCGACCTTTAGCTTATCCCCAACAGCCTCCTTCACCTTGATAGCAAAAGGCGCCTGGAAAGCTGGCCTAGCATGAATATGCTGCTTGCTGTGATTTCCTCCACTGCTGATGTCCATCACATCAATATTGCCACTGTCTGCCAAGGCCTTAGCCAGACGAACAGTGTCTTCCACGCGCCAGCTCGGTTGATCGGGCATAGACTCCTCCAACCAATCAGTGGCAGAGATACGCAGGAAAACAGGCATGTCATCGGGAACATTCTCTCGTGTCAACTTCGCAATTTCCATTGTCAGCCGAATCCGGTTCTCAAAGCTACCACCGTACTCATCGGTACGATGATTCACGGCCGGTGACACAAAGCTCATAAGAAGATAGCCGTGGGCGTTATGAATTTCGACGAAATCCACGCCCGCTTTCACAGCTCGCTTGACCGCAGCCACCCAGTCTTTCTTCAACTGTTCAATGTCGGCTTTCGTCATCGCCTTGGGCGTCGGAAATTCGTCCTTGAAGGGAACATCGCTTGGCCCGATCACGTTGTTCGGCCATCCGCCTACTGCCTCTGAGGCTGTATCTCCAGCGCTCAACCACGGGGCCACAGTGCTCGCCTTGCGCCCTGCATGAGCGACCTGGAGACCGATGATTTGGTTCTGGCTGTGCACAAATTCCACCACGCGGCGGAGCGGCTCGATCTGGGAGTCTTTCCAGAGGCCATGGTCTTGTGGGGTGATCCGACCCTCGGGCTGTACTGCTGTTGCTTCGACCATGAGGAGACCAGGTCCACGCTGGGCGATTCCTCCCAGGTGGGCCATGTGCCAATCTGTCATGTGGCCATCATCGGCGCTGTATTGGCAAAGAGGTGAAAGCTATTGTATATTTATTATTAGAACCAATTCAGGCTGACCATCAACAGGAAATTAAATGGTAGCAGATAGGCGTACCCCAATCCGATTGTGAAAGGTTACACCCCGCACTTTGAAAGGCTGGAAGAGCTTTGGTGGCTGTGATCCATCAGACTGGGGGATCGCTGCGGATCCCGCGGGCGGGACTTGAGCGGGGGTGAAGTAGGAGATGCCCTCGGCGGGCTTGTTCACGATATCGGGACGAGTGGATTGCGCCATCGTTTCCAAGGTTGATGGGCGGAAAGAGATATTTTTTGTGCCAAAGAATTGCTTTTGAATACGAGTTGACAACGCAGTGGTTAAGTAGTTAATCTTTTTCTGTGCAAAGAGGCCAATGCCCCACCGGCTTATAAATTCACAGCTCATCATGCATACCGCATAACCTTTGGAATCGACGTCACCATTTGAGGATCCATTGAATAGCGAGAATTGGTAGTTCCGGGATTTCGGTATTTGAGGGGAGGTTTGCTCTTGTGTTTCTCTACATTCCCAGTACGGGGAGTTGAAAGTTGAATTCGGTCGCACAACCCGAAGACGGGGGGTTACGTCGATAAGCGCTGTAGGCCCACGGGTAACGGTGTGATATCCAAGGTCGAGACTTCTAATGCTAGGATGATCATTTCAAGAGTATCTTCTCACTATGTACTCGAACTATATCCATATCTGTCACCTCGGCGTATTTGCAAATGTCCCCGCATCCATGGATATACCATCACTCACTAGATTGATCGAACCGGTGGAGCCACTAAGAACAGGGCTCAGGAATGTCCAACGTTAATTACATTCCATTTGAAAAGGGGCTATTCAGCAATGAATATTGCCGGTTAATATTGCTCACTAGATCAGCCACAAATTGAACTATTAGAAGCCCTCTGCGGCAGAAGTATTGTATAACCGCTGAACCCCCACTCTTGGCCTCTTCGCCAAGTACATACTCTGCATATGAACCTGTGTGTGGAGGCAAAACAAGTTGGTTTCTAGATGCGACAGTGATCAACCTGGGCGGCTACAATGCAGGTTCGGCCGAGTTTCGGCGGTTAGAGCCAGGGACGAGTCGAAAGGTTAGCAGAGTGCGCCGAGCGTTCGGCCCCATATTATTTGTCTCATGCAAAGTGGGCCCGCGGAGAGAGAACCAGGGATAGCTGTATAGAGCCAATGACAATGCTAGCAGCAACGGTGACAGCCGCCTGAAGCTGCAGGTCGAGTTTCATGAAAGAACAATAATGTCCATGATAATTATAGAAAACAAAGGGGGAAGAGGAAAGATTGAGTTGTGTTTGCGATTCCTTTATCAGCCCTGAAGAGGTTCCCGTTGCTCCACCCGCCGAACCCTTTTAGCATCTGTTTCATCTTTCCAATCTCCCCCCTTTCAATTTCTGACTTTTTTCCTGTTCTTTTGTTCACGTCGCTCATTCCTTTGACTCTGTTCGAGTCTGCTCGTTCTTTTATCCCAGCCGCAATTTACGCGCACATTCTTTCTCCGCAATCCGATCGACTGCTGATCCTAATCCACCCCCTTTCTTGGCGCAATCGCAAAGCGATTCGACACCCTCAATTGGCGATCAATGCCCCATGCTCATTGCTTCTAGGGCTGGAGTGAATGCCGTTCTGAAACACCGTTGTGTTGTCATTTCCTAGCTCGTGGCAATTGCAGCCTGCCGTTCGCCCACCCCCCTTAGCCTCTTTCAGACATGCGCCATTCACGCGTTTAAGATACTCCTGGTCACTCCTTTCTACACCTGCTGCATCTTTGTCCCTCGTTCACTCTACTACCGATCCGATATTTTGATCGTGACTTCGCACGGCTGGTCCGACGAAGTCTATCCACTCAATCAGTCATTTTGCACACTTGTTTCTATACCCCTCGCCCTTTGATTGCTCCCTGGCCGGTCCAGGTCCTTCAACATAATGGGTTGCTCTGGAGATCGCGAAAAAGGAGAGGCACAACTGGAGGAAAAATGGGACTACGTGGTAGGTCGCCTTACATGCCCCCCCCACGAGGACTATCCGTACTGACTGAGATATTAGAATCTTGATGACTTTAAATCCGATTCATGCTGGACACCCTTCTCGTACATCTTCCTATGGATAATGCTTATCGTATCGGTATCAGTCTATGGTGTCGATATCTTTACTGCGGTCAATTTGCTCGCATTCTCTCGTTGGTCCGGCCGTGTTGAACCCGCCATCCCGTTCAAAATCTCGCGTTGGATCTTCGCCGTCTGTATCATCGTGTCGCTCACTTTGCTGGTTTACCGATGGATATTCGCAATCCGCGCTATGCGCTCAGGCAGTATTACTCGGAGCTATCTTGACCCCCTTGCCGTGCGCATTCAAAGTTTCCGTGTCGTCGAAAAGAACGGCCGTGGGTGGAAAAAGTTCCTGGTCTTTGCTGAACTGACAAAGAGTAAGAAAGGAGCCGAGTATGTCGCACTATATACATATTTCGCCTTTCAGTTCTGGATGAACACGATTTTTGCCGACGGGCCGCGTCAAGTGATCAATGCCATTACTCTGTACTCCGTCATGAAATTGGACCTTCTTCCAGGAGGAGAGAACACGACAAGCGACGGCAACGCCTCGGGAATCATACAGTTCTTCAACAACATCAAAGTTCTCGCTGAAGAAAACAACCTTCAAGCTGTGGTCTTGTTTGGTATGCTCTTTACCTTGATTATCTGGGTTCTATCTGTTTTGAAACTCGCTTCAGCGGTCATCCTCTACTTGATCTTCCTTTTCCATCACATCCCAGCCGAAGATGGATCCCTAAAGGCATACTGTCGACGCAAGATTAGCACCCGACTTAAACGAATTGTTCGTCGCAAGGTTGACAAAGCTCTCGCAAAAGGTCTGCAGTTACAGGATCGTGTGCCGACCCGACCGGGTCTGGCAACCGTGGACTCGAAACCGACACTGCCTTCTATCGATATGGATAAGACCCCTGTCGTGACCACTTTATCACGCAGCACCACGGAAACGACGCTGCCTCCTTATACCCGCTCAAACTCAACTCGGACGGAGCGAATGCCGACTTTACCTAATCTTGAACTCGACAGCAAGCCTCCCTTGAGTCGGACCACGACTAAATCGTCAGCTATCTCAGCAGACTCGGCCCCATTGACCGCCAATGCGGCACCGATGGGATACAGTCCTCTTGATCGTCAAGCCTCTCCCTTGCCTCCGGTTCCGCCTGTGCCTGACAATATGCCCTCAAGAATGGGTTCAGGCCATGCCCACCCTACTCCTGGACCCCAATACGCAAACGAAACCGATTATAACTACCCTCCGTCTCAATATCGCAACTTGACGGACTCTGCCGGCCAGCCGACTCGTACATTCACCCCTGCTGCCGATCCTTATGCCACATCAGGCCCCCGCCTTGATACCACTCATGATTATTATGACCCCTCTGATTCCGCCGGGCACTACGACCGATATGGGCCTTCCGGGGATGTCTATGAGGAGGATGAGTTTGACAGCTATGAGACATCTCCGAACCAGGTAGACCACCTTGCGCAGCATGGGTACTCCTTCCAAGAGGGATATCAAGCAAGATCATATACCCCAGCATCCGCCGGCCCAGATCCTCGTTCTCAAGATCCTTACTCGGCTAGATCGTACACCCCCGCAAGCACAGGTGGAACGTACCGTCCCGAGGATCCATATCAAGTCAGGTCCTACACTCCAGCAAGCACTGCCATTGGCCAACCCCAAGATGGATATCAGTCCTATACATCAGCAAACTCTGCCACGGCTCGACCCCAAGACGGATACCAATCATACAGTCCGACTAACGGAGCGGCCGCGGCGTATCCTCAAGATGGATACCAGAATAGATCCTACACCCCAGCCAGCACGGCGACACCTCATCCTCAAGATGGGTACCAGCCTCGGTCATTTACCCCGGCAAGCGCTACAACAACGCCGCATTCACAAGGAACCGCTCCATCATTACGATCCATGACGCCGGCAAGCCGAGCCACGCCCGCTCCACAGCAAGCGGATCAGTCAATGCGGCCACCTCCGCGAACATATACTCCTATGAGCCCTGAGAGGTCCGCCTCGCAAAATACCGGGTATACTGCATTTAATCCGTCGGGCAGTTCTTCAACACCCCAGCCCCGCATGGCCCGCGCACCGCCTGCAGGCTACCAGCCATTCACTCGAGCCAACACAGCCTCACCTTCCACAATGAACCGGAACGGTCCCCCGGCCGGATATTCTTTCAACCGCGCACACACCGACCAATTCTGATATGGTGTATTACCAGTGGACTATCATTTAGAGATTCCACCACCTTCTTTATGACTAACTGCAGAATAGCTGGCTCTTCTGCATATTATGACCGGATTGATTGTTAATACCGTTCATGACTTCGAGCTAGTCTCTTTCAATGTTGCACATACCCACTTCTTTTGATTCTGGCATAAACGCCTGGATCCTCTTAGATCTCAATGAAATTATTTTGATATCCGCATCTTCCTTATCCCATTTTTTCCAGCCTAACTATGATCATTTAGAATTGTATGGTATCGGGAGATAGTATGCATGGCATATTGATTACCTGAAGGGTCCCGGGTGTTGGGTATATGTGACGCAATAGGGCTATCATGCACTGGGAATTGGGCGTTAGAAGTGAGAGGGCCGGAGTCAGCGGTGTTGTCATGGCTCAGCTTCTAGGCATATAATTGGAGACCTGATTAGCCGCCTCTATCGTACCTGGGCAGCGCTCGGCTTTCCCTTAAGTCGACACCAGAAATGGGAAAGGAGTTCTTGAGACATCATGATTGGCTTGAGGCTACGTCAATTTGTGTCCTACACATTATGGCTCCGCATCTTGACTATGCGTCATATTACTGAAACCAAAAATAAGAAGAGCATGGACACCTATCCATTTGATTGGTTATTCGTTCTTGATCGTCATTGACCCGCAGGACGATATCTTGGAATGTTTGAGCGAAGGCAATCGTCAGTGAAAATCGAGATTTAGTAATTTTACCAGTGGCGTAATCAGACATGGTGTCCGTATGATGCACTATTTTACCGGTAATATTGTGTATTCCACATTTTGGTATTGTAGATCCCAGCTGCAATTCTAAAATGCATCATATAGGCTATCTCTACACTCGTGGCACATCCGCAGAAGTCGCAAGACAGTAAGGAACACTACCTAAGAGTCCATTAAACCCACCCAGAAATGTTATACTTAGTAAAAGAGTTATCAGTTAGCAAGGAGATAATTTGCGTATGACACCAAAACGATAAAAGGGAAGACAATGGAAAGAATGACGGAAGTCCTTGACCCTGAATTGGCATGCTTACAGCCGGAGCCATTACATGAACCGCCCTTTATTGAAGAGCAGGTATTTTGAGGGCAAAATCCATAGTAGCAGGCAAAGGAACATAGCCCGGTATAACTTTGAATCCCATCTTTGGGATGTCCCTGATCTTTGGTAGCTTTTGGCTTCACTCTAGCTGCACCCATTGCATTGCAATAGCAAGTATCCATGGGACAGTAACCATATTGGCAGGTAAATTCACAGAGCTCCGTGAAATTTGATGAGCCGGATCCCTTTATGCAGACTTGCTCAGATAGAGCCATTTTTGGGGAAGCCGCGGCCATAGTGCTTCCAGAAGTAGCATTCCCAACCCACGCATTGAGATTAACATAACCTTTAGTGCAGCTCCCAGTGATAGAGCGACCATCAAGGCTGACCATTTTCTGATCATCGCGTGAAATGCTAATGCTGACTTCTCCAAGATGACTAGCGTTTATGCCAAGATTGCCGTGATAGATGCCGATACCGCCATAAGGCTCGTATTCCCACTGAGCGTCGAATGTTTGACCACCGATACTGATTGAGACTGAAGCATTCGACGCCAGAAGTGCCGAGAAAAATATTTTATCTTCAAGCCAGTCGTTCGCACCAGTGCCAATTTGAAGTCCAGAAAATGAGAAGCCCGTGGTATTCCCACCAGAGCAAGAATGTCCAGTCTCCGTGCGGTACCAAGCAACCAAGCTTTCCTGTGTCATGGACGCTGTCCCTGTTCTGTACAGATCAATGACAAAGGGGAGGTGGAGCCTCCAGCCATCGTGTGGCATCCCTCGCGCGTAATTGTATGGTGCCTTGCCCGAAGTGAAAACACCGTAACCCTTGTCATTGAGGGGTCCAATATAATGCGACTCACCATAGTCATTCCAAGAGATGATTTCGACCCACTCAGGCTCTAGATAGGTTATCTCTACCCATCGGTTGTACCACAAGTCGTCCCCCTGCACTGCCCAATTCTTGTTGTACCCCGGCATGTTTGTGTAGAACCAGGGAGATGCCGGCATCATGTATGGCTTTTTAGCCTTTTTGAGGGAATCCAGATATGATGCGTCCACGTACGTGGTCATTTGTTCCGAGTTCGTTGGCCAAGCCGCCCATGAGAATAACCCATCAACGACACCTCCACCGAGCTGGAGGGCGGATGTGGGATCGACAGATGACCAATCAGGGACAAAAAAACAATCAGTCTTGTTTTTTATAGTGACCCAGTCATCGGCGCTTTCCGGCCCTTCAAACGTAGACACGAAGGTCTTTCCTTTGTAGGTATAATAAGCGGCGCTTGGGGCATATTTCTGTAGGTACTTGACAATCTGATCCTGCGGCCAGGACCCGTTTCCCGCATAGTCGAAGGAGAAGAAAAGCAGGAACCCAAGATCTTCTGCTGTTGCAAAGGCATCGGCGGTCGATCTTTCCATTTCTGGTGTGCCGTAGGCCATGTTGAGAGCAAAGGCGTTAATGTGGGCCTTTTGAGCTAGGGAGATATCTTGCTTCCAGTCGGAGATTTCATAAGATACGGTATTTGCCATCTAAACAAGCATTTCCCATATGGTTAGTTTGAGAATTCTCAAGACAGAAAGGCTTCATACCATGAAATGAGCGAACACTGCCTTGGTTGTGGCCCGAGCCGTTAGGCTAAGCACCTGTAGCAGGATGATGAATTGGCCGAAACACCCCATGGTGGTAATGAACGAGAACATAACTTTCTATCTGGCCGGTCGAGTTAGTAGTATTTCATTTGGACGTAATAACGATGGAGGGGGTGTCTGGATGCCAGGGAAGCACGATAACCAAACAAAACCCACGCAATGCCAGATCCTCAGCTATTTATATATCGTCAATCGCACAAAAAAGCTAATCTCTCTTCGTGGTGGTACTATCTATCTGAATCTCAATTTACCTAGACTAACGAATATGGTACAGTCACACCGGGCCATTTCACAAGATAGTCAATTGGTACTTCCTGAGGAACGATATACAAAGCAATCGAGATAACGGTGGTCAGAAGGAAAGTCCAAGGATTTTTTGATTCCGATGCATAATTGAGGGTAAGGCAGGTGCATTGTATCATAAATTGTCTTGCATGATAGATTCGACTGTAGCCATTTACGTAAATATTTAAGACAAAGTGACCTTGTTTGCAGATATGTCCCTAAAGGATCCGGTAGGATCCGGTCCGGCACAGCTGGAGGCCTTTCATAGGAGTTGCATGGAGCACCGCGGGGCCTACCAAGGACTAAGATATGTTACACTCACTCAGACCTGTTGAATCGATACCTCATTCACGTTTGTGTTTCTCCTACCATAGAATGGCGCCGTATATTTGACTCCCTAGATTTTCAGGGTTCAGGCCTTGTCAGATTGGGTCACTTTTTGCTAGTCATGATAATCAGGAAGACATGTCGGAATCATTTCATTCTTTGAGAATGCCTTGGTCTGTGCCTTTTATATCTTCAATACACGTGAGCCTATATCCATTTAAAGGGACATGCAAGAGGTAGGTGCTTACAAGGCTAACGGGAACGCAGGAACAAGGCGCTCGCCATGTCGAGAAAGAAATGATAAACGGTCCCTGCTATAAGGGTGGATCATGCTATACTGAGACTTCTTGTTTGAAGTTCGGTCAGGTAAGCTGAAGTTAAATTAGCTGTCGTAAATACTCGTAAATTTCATAATCACTAGGACTACCTATCTGATTTTTGAGATATATCATGTCCCATCATTATACCTAGATTGAATGTCGTTAGCTCTTGGTTTCAATTGTGTGATGGTCCTTTAGCTACAGAAGAACTATTGTATCTTTCTATAACAGAATATGTGTGGAGGTATGTATGATCCAATCTATGCAGATTGGCCCAATTAAGAGGTTCGTATTTATGATAACGTATTGGACTCGAGAATAGAGATACTAAACCGTAGCATGTTGTGACTTGTGAACTCCGACAAGAAGATATGTGGTATGTCCATTGCATATTCGTCTCCTTCGTACCTGATTGCGTAGCCAATTTAGACCAAGTTCCACTAGGACCTAACACGAAAGGGTTTAATAGATAATCTTTGTTCTTGCAGAATTCCAAATCGAGTAGGGATACAATGAGGTCTAAGCCCATCTGCCATGCCGTTCTACCCGAATGACACACGCCAGAGCGAGAAAGAGAACATGCAAACATATATGTGCACAAACAAATGCATGTACGAATGTCTTGTCACTCAAGAGTCACTTCCGAGACCCTGCTACGAAAATTTAAATGTCAAACACCCCTACAAAGGGAGACATTATTATGTTGTCCGAAGTCCTGACCGATCGAACACTAAAAGCCTGCCATCCGCATCTTCCGGTACGGTAGATTGCATTTACCTATGCAGTGAAATCTCTTTTTACCTAAGTTGCATTGAGTGAGCACAGCTTCGTTTATTTCTACAATTCAATCACCGTTATCGCTGTTTTATCTGCGATATGCCCCACCCTGTAGGTCTTGTTGGGAGTTCACGTGGGACTTGATCCACGAAAAAAGCAAGCATGACGATGCTGTAGCAATTTTCAAATTTGAGGATGCCAAGGCTACGTTTTGATGACGTGTTGACGACATTACCTGCAATAGTCGTGTGAATGTAGAGCCGTTTTTGAGTAGGAAACGTTGCTAAGTTTTCCCCCACAGATGATGACCTTCATGTTCCAGGCCGGACGTTGATCCTATTTGATCGAACTCTAATTTCTGCCCTGATGTTGAGTGATTCGAGTATTTTGTTGGGTGCCCAATTATCGTCTTTCTACATGTTGAGCGTGGGACTGGGTTATTGCGAAACCGACTTATACGTCAGGTAGCATAGGTACCCGAACTTAGAATTTTCCTAACACACATGAGCATGGCGTTTGCGACAAAGACTTGACTATGTCCTATTGAAAGATATAATCATTCTGATCACTGATTGGCTGTTTACATTATCGGGTCATGATATTCATAATAAGAGTCCTCTGTGCATGGCTAGTCAGTAAATTTTTAAAAAAAAAAACAAAACGCCTCTACTTTACGTATACCAATGTGATAATTTTAGCGTGTGATGAAGAATTCATGAGTCATGCGGTCAGATTCTGTAGACTTTTACCAGCGACAAATGCTATCGATAGAATTTCTTTTTCCTCCTATCAGTGCTCATCCAGAGTCAGACCTCTAGGCATTACAAGTTAACGTTTCAAAGTAATTGGATCAAACTTCCGATGCGGTCTTCTTCCTCAGCCAAGTAATATCCAGAGTATAAACTTCACTGTGCTACATGGACGTTCATTTCCTTTTTCTTTGTGTTCAGCATCACCAGGTGTCCTAGCCATAGATCTGCAATTTATTGCCTCACTCCCCCCTTTTTGCTTTTTATGTGTCACATCACCTATCTCCCCAAAACAATCACATCAGACTCGCGACCACCATGGCTGAACTTCTTATCTCCTTTGAAGCCTCGATTATCGAGTGAACATCATCTCAAGCGTCCTGAGAGTCCGCCTTATCAAAGAACATGGATCATAAAATATGGCTGTACCTCTATGGTACTATGTTGATCACATTTGCATATTTTCTTTGCCTGATTTTGTACCGACTCTTCCTCAGCCCTCTGGCAAAATTTCCTGGGCCAGCTCTGGCCGCTGTGTCAGGGTGGTATGAGGCATATTTCCAGCTGGTAAAGCAAGGAAGGTTTACATGGCAAATCGAACAGCTTCATAAAAAGTATGGCCCAGTGGTTCGCATCAAGCCCAACGAAGTGCATGTCCACGACCCTGACAACTACACGACACTATACTCCGGACCGACACATAATCGCGAAAAGGAGCGCTGGTTTTATTATACCGGCTTACCCCTGTCATTATTCTCCACCCCAGACCATAGAACACACCGGGCACGGAGAAGTTTGATCAGCCCATTCTTCACACGGAAGGCGGTTCGAGAATTTCAGCCTGTTCTTCAAGATAAACTCCAATCACTGTGTCGTCATTTCTCGAAGTCAATAAATCACGATGTACCATTAGAGCTTCACACTGCCTTCATAAGCTTTGCAGGTGACGCTATGTCGCGGTACGCATTTGGAGAGCAGCGTGGCTTCAATTTTCTCGATGAGCCGGATTTGATGCCGACTTGGAAGAATGGCGTGAATGCAATGTTTGGGGGTGCAAGATTGGTCAGACAGTTCCCGTTTTTGTATCCCTTGAGGAATTTGATACCCCCCGTGTCACGCATAGTGTACCCAACATTTAGCCGAATTGAGTACCTGGAATATGTGAGTATAAGTCGGCTAACCATCTCAGGTGTGGCAAATTCACTGACGATATACCAGACTGTCAAACAAATGGTCAAGCAAGCCATTCAAGACCAGCGAGACGGCATATTGGATGACGAGCAGAAAACCAGGGCAATTTACCCTGCAATGCTGGCTAACGACAAGCTACCGGCAAGTGAGAAGGAGACAAAACGTCTTCAAGACGAAGCAACTTTCTTTATGCTTGCAGCCTCAGATGCTCCTTCGCAGGCCCTTGCTATCACGACCTTTCATATCCTTGACAACCCTGAAGTGTTTGGAAAACTACGGGATGAGCTATTCTCGGCGTTTCCTGAAGTCACAAGCATTTTAAGTCTAGACGAATTAGAGCCTCTTCCATATCTAGTAAGAGTATCCCATTTGCCGAGTTGGAAGGCGAGCGCTGAACAGAATTGAACAGACTGCAGTCTTAAGAGAAGGTCTGCGACTATCGAACATAGTTGTTCCTCGACAGCCACGAGTGGCGCCAGATGAGGCTCTGCAGTTCCACAATTGGACGATTCCGCCTGGAGTATGTCAGATATGATATAATTTCCCGGGAAGTGAATTGGATTGTGGACTAATCTCGCTCAGACACCAGTTAGCATGACGATATATCATATTTTGCGCGACCCAAACATCTTTCCAGAACCGACGAAGTTCAATCCAGAGCGTTGGCTGATTGGACAGGAAGAGCTGCGAAAGCTGGAAAAATACCTTGTCCCATTTTCAAAAGGGGGACTGGGTTGCTTAGGCCCCAAGTAGGTTCAAGATTATCTTTATGGGTGAGCATATTACTGACTATCACTAGTATGGCCTGGGCATGGTTATACTTGGTTATTGGAAATATTTTACGACGATTTGAACTTGTTCTCTATAATACAACAAGGGATAATGTTGAAATGGTGCAGGATAATTTTAGTGGACAGACAGCTGATGGCATGAACATGGTCCAAGTGAAAGTGCGGCGGGAATATCATTGATGCCGGGATGCATGCTCGAGCTCGATATACACTCGCTGTTGCTTTGGTTCAGACGCGCGTCCCCATGGTCTGAGCAATAAGGACCCATGTCTATTCCGCTTCTAACATATGGGTGGTATCTACGGATTACTTTGGATTTATTCCAAGGAATGAGAGTGACAAGACTGCAACGCATCGATCAATACATATAAATTTTTACACTTGGATCAAGTCTGTCGTTTCTTAGTCAGGCATTAACTAGCCCAAAACAGGCTAAATGCATCCTACCGCCCCAGCGTCAAGCTAATGCTGAATACGGAGAAGGTGTTTTGAGAGATGATAGGACAACCACGTAGCAGGTGGGGGCCATTCTTCAGCCCAATCAAATTTGTATGATTCTCAACCTTAGGACCGCAACTTTAGATAATTAACTTCTGATTGCGCCACCTTGGCATGAGAAACCACTTACTAGGATCAGCCTGGGGGGCCTAAACACCTAAGAAACTCATCCATAAATCTCAGGTAGTGGCCCTAATTTTGTCGGCACTCAAAACTTCAGATTTCCTGCTGTAGTCTTCATTCACGCTCCAGCCCTTCGAAAATGCATGTAGCAATATACGCGGTCATTTTTGGCCTGTTGGTGAGCTTGTACTTTGCCAAACGACGGAAGTCAACTTCAACTTCCTCTTTACCTCTGCCGCCCGGACCCAAGCCACTGCCTATTATTGGCAATATCCACCAAGCTCCTAAATCGCATGGTTGGCAAACATATCGTGAATGGAGCGAGGAATATGGCCCGATCGTTCATGTCAAAATGCTTGGACAACCGGTCATCATCCTGTCGACATCCGAAGTAGCACATGAGCTTCTAGCAAAGCGTGGAGCCATATTCTCGGACCGACCTCGTCTTTTCGTATGCTTTTACTCCTCGCCTTGGATAATCAGTAATGACATAGGCTTACTTTAACTACAGTTAGCAGCCGAGCTAGCCTTGAAGGGACTCAATATCCTCATGATGAATTACACAGAGCAATTCAAACACCATCAGAGGTTACAGGTCTCTGTATTGAATGCGACTCCGGCAGCGGCATATCTTCCCTTTCAGGCTCTGGAATCACAGCAATTACTACTCGATCTTCTGGATACTGCAGGCGGTAGTGGTTCCGATAATTTTCAGGGGACTTTTCAACGCACAACCGCTAGCATCATCCACACGTTGCTGTATGGATTCCGTATTAAGGACCCCAACGACCCCATCCTTCGTGCCGTGATTAAATTGAACGATGAGTTCTCCGAATTCGTCCAAGTTGGGGCGCATATTGTGGACCAGTTCCCTATACTTAACAACCTACCTGGCTTCTTAGCCCCATGGCAAGCAAAGGCTGAGAATCACTACACAACTAAATACGACCTCCGTGGTGAAAACTTCCGCCGAGGTATTGATTCTTCTTCTTGGAATATCTCCAAGTACCTCAAGAAGACTGTCGAGGCCGAAGGCCTTGGTATGCCGGTGCTTGAGTTAGCATTTGAGCTTGGTACGATGATCGATGCTGCACTAGATGGTACTACCGACAGCCTGATCTGGTTTATTGTGGCTTGTATAACACAAGATAACGGCTTCATTGCTAAGGCACGTGAAGAGCTAGATGCTCATGTCGGGCGCAACCGACTTCCCGTCCGAGATGACAAGCCCAACCTACCATATATCACGGCTATTGTTGAAGAAGTATTCCGTTGGCGGCCAGCTGGGCCTGAAGGTGTTCCTCACCTGAACAGGAAGGAGGTCACCTACAATGGATATACCATCCCTAAGGGGTCTGTTATCATACCTAATGTTTGGACAATCTCCCGGGAAGAGGTCGTGTTCGGCCCAAAGCCTGATGATTTCATTCCGGATCGCTGGCTTGACGAGGACGGCAAGATGCGAGCCTTTCCTGCTGCCGCCTTTGGATATGGAAGGCGGACCTGTCCAGGGCGGCACTTTGCCCGCAACGTCATCTGGATCGTGGTCGCCCAGCTTCTGTGGTCATTCGACATCAAGGCTGGCTTGTCTGAGACAGGCGAGCCCACGGTGGTTGATCCTATTGCATGCACCTATGGCCTAGTTATGCGGGCTCTGCCTTTCAAGGCTTCGTTTAACCCTCGTGGTCCTTGGGTGCGAGAGGTCATCACCAGGAATGGTGACACTTACAGCAAGGATCATGGGGCTATGCTTGACCAAATCGGGGCAGAGTTCGCTAAGCTGTAGCAAGGCCGGTCTTGTTTCTCTCTTACTCAAAAAACTACAAATACGATTTGTTCCGTTTCTTAGCTTCCCCTTTTCCTCTTATTCCACCAATCCATAAATTTGAATGTTAGGGACCCTCCGCTCAGGCTAGGGTGAAATGAGGCTCGTGGCGCTCGATAAACCCGTGCCCTTGAAAATCGGAGGAATTTCCCATATTTAGTAACAAAATCGGGCGTAAAATGGTAAGCTAACTCTAAGCGAGGACTTAGGTTGCTTATGTTTTGCTGAAAGAGGAATTATGCTAACTTAAACAGGACGGCTAGTCCCGCAAGCTGACCCCTACAATGTGGTCAACCTATTACAATCGACGGGACCGATTCATTAGCTCAAACCAACCGGCATTTTGACCGCACAGACCCACTCTGAGCCTCCGGAGTCAGCCCCAGGCAGTTGGGGCTGATTGTACATAATGCATGCACGAGAAAAGGGGGAAGTGCAAAGCTTTTCGTGCTTCAGCAAGTCGGTCATGGAGGAAACACCGGAGTCGATCTTGCTTCACCCCGTGCAGACACGTCATACCGAAACATCCAGCCAAGATGGTCACACGCTTTTCGACGACCCATCCGATGAGAATGGTCTTCCCGCTGAAAATATCGTGAGTCAGGCAGGACAGGTCCGGAATCCTGTGAACCCCGTCCAGACACTACTGCCTCCTCAAGCAAGGCTGCTGAGCAGTTCCTGGTATATACTGTACCTTGTACTTGGATACGTTGGCTTGACCCTCTTTTCGTGGGTTGTCATTTGCATTTTATCAGTCCGTCCTATTACTGCCAAACATTACGGAGTCTGGATATGGAATGATCAAAACAATGGCTATGGATGGACCGCCCCCGGCTATTTCCACTCGCTATATGTCCGGAATGAGCGATGGTATCGTGCCGCTCAAATTATCCAGTCTATTACCACGGTCTTCACTATCCCTTTGACTTCCACTGTATGCTCCAGTGCCGCCGTGATCTACATTCAACGTCGAAAGGGGCTCAGCCTTCTGCAGATGATGACGCTTGCCGACAAGGGCTGGAATGATCTGAGGACATACGGTAGAACCTTCCCATACTTTGCTACGGATGCTTGGAAGCGCTATGGTAGCTTTTTCTTGCTTTTGGCTATGTTTGTAAACATCCTAGGCGCAGTCATCTCTCCCCTCCAGGCAGTATTCTTGTCATCAACCATCACCAAGACCCCTACCTGGCCCTCGGAGGTCCTCTTTATTCTTGATATTCCTGACCAGTTCAAACATCTCTCTAGCGATGATTATGATGACAACTTTGTTGTGGTCATGACTCGCAGCGCTCTAACCTCCGCCACCAATACACAACAACAGGCCCAGCTCTGGCAAGGCGGCAAAGTATCATGCGCCTTTACTGCGGGGGTGAAAGAGCTACCCACATCCTGCGAGTATGGGGGTGCCAAATTTGAGGATCTGGCAGATCTCTCGGACCCTTTTCTAGCACAACTGCCAAGCGGTTATAATACTGGTCTCATTCGGCAATTTGCTCCTCGCATTAATTCAAGTGCACACTATGAGAACATCTCGGCAGAAGCTTTTCCAAAAAAATGTGATCAAATAGATGGGGCTTTTTTTATCGACTATACCAACACGACATATGATTACTACACTTGGGGTGTGCAGGCATGTATGCCTACCAATGTCACCAGCTCACCTTGGAAATCTACACGAGACCGCCAGGACTTTACTGAGGAACTCTATTTGAATATCACATTAATCAACTATGATTACATTCAATATGGTAGTGATGGTGATCTGGTTAACAGTATGTTCTTCAAAGTCACCCTGAACACAACGGGTGGTTATTTCGAACTGCCAAACTACATGAATGGTGGATCTGCTGGATTCTTGTTAGACAAAGACCCTAACAGCCTTTGCGGGAATGACTGCGAGGTACAAGGCTTTGAAAACAACATCTAGTATGTTTCTTCCTCCCTCGGTAAATCCGGTTCTGTATATCTCATGGGCTAATCCACCAAACTAGTGATCATGACGACAAATCCAAACGCAAACGACGGGATCTGATCGTTTCCGAGGACGAATCCCTTCCACTGGAGACAGTGCAGAATAAAGGACCCCTTTTGACCATAGCCTTGGCTCTCTTTGGCGATGGATCATTCATTCAAACCCGGCAGGCATATCCGCAAACCTTCGCCTCCTTGGAAACAAATACCACTGTATCGGGCTTTTATCCCCAATATACAGATACTTGCAAGGACCTGGCACCTCTCAGCCTTCTAATAAGTGACATGGATTGTATCTTCACCGATGACGGAGGTGCCAACGCATCCGACCTCAACGAAGTGGTCGCGAAATGGATCAACAATTTCAATGACCCGGACACTATGAAACCTGTGTTCAACGCCGCCGCGTTCCTGGCCAACCAAGTTTGGATGAATAACAATCTCGAACAAAGTTTCATGACATTAACGGTCAATTATGATATGGGAGCCGATACCAAGATCCCAGTAATTTCCAGAGCAGGGGTAATTCTGATCTCCACACTTCTTGGCCTCGACGTTTTTATTCTATTGTCGCTCGCGACTTACGCATGGTGGTCTCCTCGATGGACGAGGTACATGGACTCTTGGGCTATGATGAGAATCGGGGCCTCTCTCACTGAGGATGCGCCGTTGCTCGTTAGTCGAGAGGAGGACAAGGTCAAGGCACTTGAGGGGATTCCGGGATGGATCGGTGACAAGTCAGAGGAGCATGAGCGGGTTGGCACATTGGCCCTGGGTGGTTTTAGAACCCTAGTTTCAAAACGAGGCCAGCTGTTCAATGGCTTTGATGTGGATAAGGAGCAGCGGCTTTACAACGAGAGAGTCGAGGCCCAGGCGTACTTCGCCCGTCGCCATGCGCAGAATATGCCGGCCGCTCAGGAGCCATGATCAAGTATTTTTGATGATGTATCATATTTATATAGGTCTCTATAGTACTGCTAATTTTTCATATTAAGTTATAACAAGAATTTCGTACAACTGGTAGATCTTCCTACTTCCAAGTATTGCTATTTCTGAAGCTGCGGCGCTCGGAAAAATGGCGACAAAATTATACTATGGCTCCAATCCGAAATATTCTAATTGTATATTCGATTCTGCAGAAACAGACTCTGATACGATGAGAGCTTTAGTTGAAAATGGCACCGTGGCAGAATGGGTGTAATGACTGGCTTTGGCTGTTGGGATAGATCTACCACTTGCACGGGATACCTTTGTCCCTATGCCTAATTTTCCACTCACATTCCAAGGTTGGTGTGGATGTCAATTCTGCCTCATCATTTGCCTGTGGATGAATTACTGGTACTTGTCAAGCCCTGTTTTGTTGACCTGGTATGGAGCCTTCGCCTTGCATTCACTGCTTTGGACGATTGCGGTATCATATTTATCTGCACTATTCAGATTGTCGTACATTGATTCATAAATATGCAATCACTAACCTAGAACTCTTTTGTCTTCTTCTACTCTCCTTTACCATCAGAACACAAGATGTTCCATTACCACGTCTCTGAATAAGGTCTAAGATCAATCTCATGTGTAAACGAAGTTCGGGGCTGAGTGTGTAAGAACCAGTATGATTCCGCGATCTGCACAACAATCAGCACCAGGAATTTTGCCTCACATACTCCTATGTTGCTTACCCATTTAGGATCGATCTTGGAGTCTGGAACATCTTGACTGAAGCTCTTGGTTTTCTCGGTATCAATAATGCCATCAATGATAGCATGGGAGACATGAACACCCTTAGGGCCGAATTCACGCGCAAGGGACTGGGACATGGCACGGATGCCAAACTTGCTCATAGCAAAGGCAGAGAGTCCAGAACCTCCCTTGATCGCAGCCGTTGCGCCTGTCACATATTAGAGGGGTGTCTCAATCGGATATGTATTGTTTCTTACCGGTGAAGATAAAAGTAGGCGGATACTGTCCCTGATGCTGATTCAACATGAAAGGTAGAGTAGCTTGCGCGAAGTTAAAAGCCCCTTTAATTGATGGCTCGAGGCTTCCTAGGAACTCATCCTGGCTTTGTTCCAAGAAAGGCTTCTTCATAAATTTGCTCGCGACATTGTAGACCGCCGCGGCAACGCTCATGTCAGAACCGAATTCTGCTTTGATTCGGTCCATTGTCGAGTTCATGCTGGATGAGCTGGTCACATCGGTCGGTATGCTCAATGCATGACCTCCATTTTGTTTGATGTCGCGGACTAGCGGGTCAAGGGATGATTGCGATCGAGAAAGCACGACTACTGGGTAGACTTGGGCGAATCTGAGGGCAACAGCACTTCCTGTTCCTGGTCCAGCACCGGCAATGATTGCAATTAATTTGGGCATTTTGAATAGGTTGAGAATAATCGAAATGGATGAGGGTTTCCTGACGATTTGCTCATCTTTAAGGCCTTCGGGTAGGGTGACATCATCACTATAATGAACAGTTTTGGCTTTGTCTGGATTTAGAGGAGAGGATCAACCATATATTCATCCCATACAATAGCCAGAGTAATGTCTTCGTTAGGGTAATAAACTACACCGATCTCTATCAGATAGAAGAAGCAAAACCTCAAAGAACTAAGGGTCATTTTAGCTTTATGGATCTATAAATTAAAGAACTGGGAAGTTGAGTACAAGGACTCGAACCTACTCGTCAAACATGAAGTACAACACAATGTTATCTACGTAAAGATAATTTTAAACAAACTTTTGATAGACAAATAACAGAAATGGGGCTTGGTGTCCTGATGTATTGCAAATGCTGCATGCTAAAACACACTAAATAGGGACGACCTCAAGAATGCTGTCCTTCAGACTAGATGTATAAGTAGTGATACTGTTGACTTTCAGGCCAGCATTCTCCAATAACTGATACCACTGATCCTGAGTGCGCTCCCGGGCTGCCAAAGTAGTCATCATCAAAATGTCCAGCTGTGCTGCCTGCCAGTGAACCCCAAAGTTTGGTAGCACCATATCATCGATTAGAATGAGGGAATCGTCCGCAAGAGCATCAACCGTATTCTTGAGGATGATCTTGGCCTTGTCATCTGGCCAATCATGAAGGATGTTGCGAAGGTAATAAAATTTCGCCCCTGAAAACATCACCCAATGTCAGCATTCATAAACAGAGGCAAAGCTTTAGGATAGTAAAGAAACAAACCCTTGACTGTCTGGGGCTGGAAAAAGTCCTGCTTAGAAGTTTCCACCTTTGGGTGCTTCAAAGCATGCGCTAGTGTCGGTGCTAGATCCTGGACAATGACGCGTCCCTCGAGCTGTGGGTATTTCTCCCTGAAAGCGATAGCTTGTTGGCCAAAGCCTCCTCCGACATCAACGAACAGAGCACGCTCAGGGCTCAATCCAGTTGCCCGTTCGGGAAATGGATAGACATCTAGAAAGGTTGGCCTTCCGGTGCGGTTCGTAGTAAGATACTCCTGGAAGAAACCCATCTTTTCGGGCTGAGTTTGAAGCCAGAAGAACGCCGGTTGGTCAGTGTTAAATGCCTTCTGTAGGGCAGTATTAGCACTGTTTTCAGGGTCCTTATAGTGATTTTCCTTCAGGAATTCAGGAAGCTTCTGGATAGAAGGCCCCATAGTATCAAAGCTTAATAGTGCCATAATCGTTAGTCAAGCAACTGGGAGAGGAAGCATAGAGCAGTCAAGACTGACTAGTGGCAGATAGCTGCCTGGAAGCTAGAAGTCGAAAAGGTTCTAGTGATATTCGTAGAGGTAAAAGTATCCTTATCGGTTTCCTTGATTGCCCCAAAAGACGCAAGATAGCGAAGGATGCGGCCTATATTTCACAAATCAGGATCTCAGTCCTCAGGTCTGGGCACTCAACAGCCAACATACCCAGGAAAGTTTGGTCTGCCTTAGTCTTCTCACTGAGTTCCACGACGGTGAGGGGCTCCTCGGTGTCTGCGAAGAAGTTGAATAACTTGAGGTCGACCCCGACACGCAAAGCAGCTAATTGCAGGTTCTGAATTTGAAAAATCTATCAATTGATGCCATAATCTTGGGTCCAACTTACGCACGTAGAAAGTAAACCGCTGGACTGTGTCATCCGGTGTCTCAATGGAGTTTCGAAGGGACTGCAAAGAATCGAGGATAGACTTGCGAACCGTCTCGTCGCCATTCTTGGCGAGAACACGAACTTGTTCAACAAGAGCTTCCATCGTAAAATTTGGATGATTCACAAAGGCTAAATACTAGCAAGAGATGCAGAGGATGAAAAGATTGGAGTTGGGTTCTGTTCGCCCTTGGCAATCTGGTGTTTTATACGCGCGCAATCCGTCGGTGATCACCGAAGAGGGGCTGGCTTAGGTACCCAAGCTATATGAAAAGGGACAAAATTTGCATTCAAGCACTATCATCCAAGCGATGTCACTTCAAAAGGGTCCTTCGCGCTGAATCTTCGTTGGTGTCATTCTGACCCGACCAGTGGAGCATTTCTGCGGATAGTGATTCGACCGTCATAATTTTCATTCTGTTGGCTAGTGTGTTTACTATGGAAATGATTTGCCTTTGTTCCATAAAAGGATTGCATCCCTGTAATTGCGCCATTTGATGGCAGGGATCAGGAACCATACGATACAGACCTATGTATGTCTCTGCTGCGCTCGGCCCACCATCAAGTCGCTTAAGACATGTGGCGCTCCACGTCCTTTACAGTAAGATGTATACCCTGCATACTTACCGATGTCCCTGGGCTTGGTACCTGATTTTCCCCCTTGTTACTAGTACCCTAGCATACGGATCAATCTCTAGCTGGTTTAATAACATCACCATGGAGTATATGTGTCAGACACTACGCGTTAGATAAAGAAGTATGTAGCTTAGACCTGTGTGGGGCTTGCTAGCAAAGTTGTCACAATTGGTCCAAGCATGATGACGAGGAGCAGAAATTGTGGAGGGACTATGGGGGGATTTGGGGGGATCTGGGGGCCAAATGCGTTAGCGCGTGCAAGCTGTATTTTTACAAAGCGACACGCCCCAGTTAGTAGCGATTTAGTCATGACTTGGTCATCATGTTTAACTAATTAACCAACCCTTCACTCGGGCCAATTGTTACCATGCAGATCAGACTTCCCCTCTTGGTGTTATTTTAGCCTGTCGAGCCTGCTCTGTCCATCTCATAGAGGCGGGATTTACTCATAATATGTAAAATAGTATGAGCTGTTCATTCCCAAGTGTACAGTGGCTCGCTCACCTGCTAATGATTTGCCTCTTCCGCCTCCCCATTTAACTTTGAAGCACCCAATCGGGGTTCGTTTGGATTCCTGATCTATACCAGGCTATGGTAATCCAGCCTAGTATGTGATTAAGCGAAATCCCGTACCTGTACTGACGGGTCCACTCCGGCTTCCACTAAGTCATTCTGCACGGTTTTGGGGATCCAAGGGGACTTTATAAACCAAGCATGGGGAACTATAGGGAGGGTGGCGCTAGGCCAAAATGGGAGAAAAACTCTACATTTCCTTTATATAACCATTGTGGACCCTTTCTTTCATCCAAAATCCGATATGGTGTAGTGGCTAACATCGTCGTCTCTCACACGACAGCCGGGGGTTCGATTCCCCCTATCGGAGTTTCTTTTTGCATTTCAAGAGTGTCAACCTGGAATTCGCCCAATTCCTTATTTTTCTCTTTTTTATGGCTTTATTGTTGGTGAAATGAATCAGTTGAGATAAGCTAATCGAAATCTTGGTCGAGCAGGAAATCATCACCTGACCTTATCGTGCCTATCTAATCGCAACTCGAAAAAAAAAAAAAATTCAAGATGCGGACCTTGGAAGAATCACATGACTCTCTATCCAGCTTCCTCAATTGAGTAAAGAGACTCTTACTAGAAATTATTGGGATTCCTTCATCCACCCTCATACCAAATACCCGAGGCTCCGGTCGCCTGTTTTCCACATCAAATCTTTACTTTCGACCCCCACTAGATCTGCGGGGTATCAACAAGACACAATCGTGAGCGACATCAAAATCTCACCAAAATTGCATTATTCACAAGTTCGAAAGACATCTCCAAAATCCAAAATGGACGCACAAGCAACCGCTCCCCCGGCCACAGATGCCGCCTCCTACCTCGACCTTGGCATCACACTCGCCCTGAACAACTGGCCCTCACTCACACTCGCTGTGCAATCAAACTGGGGCGGCCCAACCTCCGATGACAAGCGCGCCTGGCTCTGTGGAGCTATCTCTGAGATGCTGACCGATCGACCGGAGACCGACGCCGAGGATGTGGAGGACGTGCTGATTCAAGTGATGAATGATGAGTTTGACGTTGTAATCGATGATGAGAGCGCTGGCAATGTGGCTGTTCAGATCATGGAATTCAAAGAGCAGACGGATGCCGGGCAGTTCAGTGCTATTCGGGAGATGTGGGAGACTTGGCAGCGGAAGAGTGAGCAGAAGTCTGCTGCATCGAGCATGTTTAAGCAGGTTGAGTCTAGGGATGAAGACCAGGAGACCGATGATGAGGCTAGTGATGATGATGTGGACATGGGTGATGCGCCGGCATTGGTGAGGGCGCCGAGAGAGAAAGCTGAGCCTGAGATTGATGAGGATGGGTTCACCAAGGTTGTTGGAAAGAAGCGGTAAATATCCATGGATGCTTTACGTCTGGTGTTTTTTTTAGAGACTGTCGTGGGGACGAATATACCATGAAACTACTACCCACAATCGATCAACCGCAACTTCAAAGTACTGTCCTGGAGTAACAGATTCCTCTTTCAAAGCGGTGTTACATATACTAAAGATAGGATTGGATGCAAAGACATGGTCTTTTCATAATTCAAAGACAGCTAAGGTGGAATCTATAACGTAAGGGGGTAAATTTTCATCATCGTCACTTGAAGTGGACTGGCTGTGTAGTATATGTATCTTGGCTCGAACTCTACACCCTCATGCCTGCTGGTTTAGACTTTCAATTCAGTCCCAGCGAAGTTTCTCTGAGAGGTGAAGGAAATAACCGGAGCACGATGCCGATCCTTTTTTAGATCTTCTTCCCATCGCGGGAAAGCAAAAATACCAATAGATATTCCAAGGATCATTTACTCTTCGTTCTCGGAGTGAATGAGCTTAGTAACCATACCGATGGCGATGGTTTGACCCTAAAAGAATGAAAGATTAGCAAAAGTAGTCATGAAAAAAATGGGAACAAAGGCATACCTGGTCACGAAGGGTGAATCGTCCTAGTTGCTGGTAATCATCGTATTTCTCAACACACACAGCACCAGCAGTTGAGGTAATCTCCAGGCGAGCAATGATAGTCTGACCCTTGTTGACGAAAGCAGGAGGGCGCTTGCTCTTACGGCCGGTACCGGGCTCAAGCTTGTGGAGAAGAGCGGCGAAAGTGACCTCCTCAACAGCAGAGTGCACGTGAAGCACACAGTTGAAACCGGCAGTGAGAATGTTCTTCAGGTCCAAAATACGAATCTTGGCTTCGAACGCAGACACGCAGTGAACGGGTCGCTTGGGAGAGCAGAGAACAAAGCCTGGGAAGAATTCATCTTCTTCCACACCACGCAGACGAAGGCGAACCTGGTCACCGACCTTGGCGGTGGTAAGTTCATCTTCAGTTTCACCGTAAAGGGCAGCAACCGAGACCTCAGTTCTGTTGGGCATCATGAGATAAGTGCCGTTCTTCTTGATAATTCCGGATTCAATACGTCCCTCAGCCATGGTACCCATGTCACGGTACTTGGCGGTGATAGGCATCATGAAAGGAGCGTTGACCTTACGCTCTGGGAGCTTGAAGTCTGTCAGGTACTCAAGCAGTGATGGTCCGTCATACCAAGGGCAAACATCCTTGGTGAGGCGGTCCTTAATATTGAGAGTACGCTGAGCGGAGATGGGCATGCAGAAGATGTCGCTCTTCTTGTAGCCAAGGGCTTCAAGGAACTTAATAACCTTGATGGTACACTCATCATAACGAGCTTTGCTCCATTCGACAGTAGGGTCGTCCATCTTATTCACAACTAGGACTAGCTGCTGCACACCAGTGTTACGGGCAAGTAGCGCGTGCTCACGGGTCTGACCACCCTTTTCGAAACCGGTTTCGTACTCACCCTTACGGGCGGAAATGACAAGACAGCCCAAATCGGCCTGAGAGGCTCCACCAATCATGTGGGGAACGTAAGACTTGTGACCGGGGGCATCCAGGATGGAGAACTGGCGCTCAATGGGGCCATCTGGCGAAGGCACTTCGACCTTGAAGAATGCTCGGCCAACCTCGACGGTCTTACCCTTGGAACGCTCCTCGGCAGTCAGATCCAAGGCCCATGACAGGTACCAGGTCTCTCGGCCGGCTTCCTTGGCCTCGCGCTTGTATTTCTCCATTGTTCGGTCGTCCACCATGCCAGTGCAGTACAGAAGAGAACCACCCAGGGTGGACTTTCCAGCGTCAACGTGACCAATGAAGACGACGTTGACGTGCTCACGACGCTCACCATAAATCTCCTTCAGAGTAGCGTCATCAACATCGGCTTGCTGTGCCTTAGCAACAGCATCTGCGGCACGAGCCTGCTTAGCAGCCTCGGCACCACGAGCAGGACTAGAGCGGCCAGAAGAGGGTGTGGGAGAGGTAGTGCCGCTGGCTCTCTCCGTCTTCTTCTCCGTCTTATCAATGGCCTTGCTGGCGGTCACCTTAGCGCCAGCCTCGGCGGCCGCAGAGCCCTTCGAATCACCCTTTGCGGTTTCCGATTTGGCGGCAGCGGGAGGAGGGGTAGGGGTACCGATCGAGAGAACCTTGGTCTTGGGAGCAGCGGCCGAGGAGGTAGCGCCAATTGAGAGAACCTTAGCCTTGGGCGGTGCGGCGGCGGCAGGCGCGGCGGGCTTAGGGGCGGCTTGGGCAGGAGCGGCGGCGGGGGCCTGCTGGTAGGCAGCGGAGGCATTCTGACGGGGCTGCTGGGCAAAGCCACCAGGCTGCTGGTTGTAGTATTGGTTGTAACCACCAGGCTGCTGGCCATATGCGCCGTACTGGTTGTAGGCCTGCTGCTGTTGCTGCTGGGGGTATCCGTAGGCTTGCTGACCGTACTGAGCGTAGGGGTTACCAGCGCCGTACTGCTGGAATTGTTGACCCGGGGTGAAAGAGGCGGCTCCGGGGGTGAACGAAGCAGCTCCGGGCTGGAAGGTGGGCGCACGAGGTTGAGGGCGGCCCTGTCCATTCAGGTTAACACCCTCAGCTTGGCGGGCGAGGTCATCCTCCCAAGAGTCAGGAGTCTGGTTCGACATCGTGATAGCGGATCCGGGTCGCAGTCAAGGACACGGTAGAAACGACACGAAAGTCAAGGGTGGAGGAACGACAATGAGGGGCTTGCCGTTTTTGATTTTGCACGCTGACGATGAGTCAGCAATTGATTAGAGTTATCACGTGGGGCGATATGCAGACAAAAAGAGGAAAACAATGGCGCTATTTTGATGTTACTTGAATTTAAATATGTTTGGATTGGTCTCATTGGTGCCTGAAGTGTAAAGAATTTTCCAGAACTCTTGATGGTCAATGCGATTGTGGTTGGGCAAGTTCTGTTTACATCTTTACGTCGTTTTTGCCTGTTGGGCATCCGAGACTATCGATAAGGAGCACCCCTCCATGCTTGATTGCTCACGGGCTCTGTAGCCGCCCCAGTCCATACAGCGTGCCTGACATAGCCCAACAGGCTGTTCCCTCAAGATGGACGTCTTTTTGACTCGAGTATGTTCTTTTGGTGTATTCCGGTGACGTCATGGGAGTAGCAAGCTAATCAGACAATTTGACAGCTCACGCAGCAGGCGATGAACTATGCGATTCGGTAAGCTGAGGCGACTCCAGAAGAGCCAAATCACAGAGAATTGACAGACCTATACAGCTCCGGGATAGCTATAACAGCCACCTACGCGATGCGCCAATCGTCGCGACTGCTCAAGGTATGCTTGACCAATCATTGGAGTCATGAACAGCGCTGATACATTTGTGGCGCCAGAATGTAGATGGCGAAGATCGTGCAGAACTGCTATCACTGCAGCAGAGACTGGAAAGCAAAATACAAGTTATCTCTCCGTCAATTGACATGATTGAACTGATGTGAGTTGACCAGAATGGAAGTTAAAGAAATTCCGCCGGATTCTAACCAACTGTTCAGTGCCGCTCGAGGAAACACTTCCCTTGAGTCTGCTGTAGCGCTGACAAAATCTCTGAGATGGGACATCCAGGCACTTGGACAGCGACTGGCAAAAGCAGCTTCATCTGAAGAGTCTTCGCGGAAGAGCTCGAGATCCCCAAAGAGTCGGGTCAACATTGATGCCGAAATCAAGTTCATCATTAAAGATATCAAGAATCTTTTGACGCGGATTGAAGATGCGGTACCTCTTATGAACTTGGCCATCACCACCTCAGGGGCTAAATTATCGACCAATCTTCCCTCAACGGTGTCGCCGTCTCGCCTTCTTCAGGCCAGCACATTCCTGACCGCTGGAGATACACAATATTCCATGTCTCAGTCCCAGGCAGTTCAAACTGGACCCACGTTTACGCTTTCAATGTACATGCTCTTTTCCAGTCATGTACGCCCACATGATGAAGAATCAGTTCGTGCAGCGACCTGGAAAGAAGTTATGCATAAGGCCCGCTTGAAACTGCGGCGCGTGCCAATGAGCTTGTACTATTCGGATAATCGAACGCAAGCACCGCAACTTCCAGGGCCTGCAGTGGCCGACGAATACGCTTATCAAGTGATGATTATTGAGGACTTGGATGATGGCCGAGTCCATACATTTGAAGATGATGAACCTCAACCGCACAGTTATGAAGGCGTTGCTAGCGCTGGTATCCGAGAGATTCTTCCCATCCATCAGATTTCCAAGATTTTCTACGCAGATACAGGTCGAATTCTCAACATCAATACCGAAGGAGAGACAAATAATCCAGTCCTTTTGTTGAAAAGAGATCTGAATGCTCTACCCCCACGCCGGATGATGGAAAATGAAGATGTTGACGACGAATATGCCTCCGACAGATCGGAGGATTCGGCAGATGAAGCTCAAGCACAGCTTGACTCCCAACTATACGGACTAGGCGGCTCCGCTCATCAGAGTTTTGACTCCCTCCACGAAGACTCCATTCCTGAAGAGTGGCGTCTACCTTCCGGCCTTGATCCGGAATGGATCGCATTCGAAGTCTACAATGAAGACGAAGGTTCGGATACAGAGTCTGAAGCAGATAACACTCCTCATACCCCGACAGCTCAGCCTTCAATCGACCCAAGCATGTTGGCAAAGTTATCCATCAGTGACAGGAAATCCTCTTCGCCATCTCCTTCTCCAACCCGGTACAATACTCGTACTCAACCTACAATGACAGTCTCGAATCCCCACTTTGAGAACATTCGCACATCCCTCTCTCTTCTCGAGACTCTCCTCCGCCTAACCTCCCTCCAACAATTCCAGCAACAATCACATCTTTCCATCAGCGATGAACTCCTCAACTTCTTCCTTGAAGAATCATCAACCACTGGTGCCGGTGGCGACGAGCAGCACCGCCAGCGTCTTCGCTATGAAGCCCGTCGCCGTGTTGGCTGGGATCCCTACGATGAGAGCCCTGTCAAGCACCGTGGTGAAGATTACCAGTATGGCAGTCCATCTGCGTATCACCGCGAGGGAGACGATATTTACTCTCCTGGTGGAACTTCACAAAGCTTCCAGCTTCGTTCCAGAGAAAATACGCCGGAGACACCTTCGCAGCGGCGAGGTTCACCTTCTACTCGCTATGATCGAACAAGGCCTAGTGGGCTGCGAGGAATGACGCCAGCATATACAAGTGAGGGTGGCTCTGCACAAAGCTCTCCGCTGGCTAGGAAGACTAGTGGGGTGTCTGAACATGGGACTGGTAGAGATAGGGCAGCAGAGTAGCGATATGTAATCGGACAGAGGAGTGTACGAATATCATTAAGATAAGCATGGTTTTGAGATATGCCAGATAGAATATCGATTTTATAATGGCAAAATTTCAATTACGAGTTGAGAAAGCATTCACTGTTCAAATGATTGAGATTTATGAACTGCCAACTCGCTTGTCAGAAAGACTGGGAAATCTACGCGAAATGGGATTGTATGTAAGACCTCCGGGCATGGTAAAGGATGGTACACGATAGATGTACTCGATTCCAGAGGATATGCAAGGAGAGCAAGCAATGTGCAGGTTCAAAAATGAACAGAAAAATATCACTAGACATCAATCGCTGAAGCCAAGATACACGAACGAAACCGGGAATAAGAAGGATATGAAAGACCCCAAAACGCCTATAAAGCAACAATTACAACCAGACTCCAGGAAATCAAGAGAAGCGAATTTCAGAGACAAGCTGAACTCCCGCTGGTCGCTAAAAATGAGCGAGACTGAATCAGTTTGACCTTGACAATGGATGGAGATGATTGGACTACTCCCAGTCATCGTCACTGTCCTCTGCTTTCGAGTCCGTAGTTGAGCTCTTCTCCTTTGGTGAACCAGGGGTCCGGCTCGCAGCTCCGCTGACGACATCGTAGCTTGATTCGCTGTCAGCCTGGGATTGCTGGTCGTTCGATCGGCGAGGCTCAGCCTTCTGGGCCGCCGGGGCAAGGCTTTGAGCTCCAGCATTAACTTGGGGAGTAGCAGGAGACCCGGATTCAGAGTCAGAATCATCATCCCAGCCGACCTCTTCATCGTCTGCGGTGGCACCTATAAGTCATAACTGTTAGTCAAGTGTATCGAAAGTATGGTAGACAGAAAACATACCCTTCAGTAGTTCCTTGCGCTTCTGTTCCTCTGTCTCAATGACAAGGCGCAGGAAGTAGTAACGAGTCCAGAACTCCACATATTCCACTGTCTCGGGAACGACTTTCTCCATGGCAGATCGCAGCTCAGGATACTTCTCCAAGTGAGAAGCGATCTCGTCTGTCTTGGCGTCAACACTGAAGTCCTTCTTGAATTCCGGGAATTTGTCGCTGGCAGGATCCTTGGTAAAGCTATCCAGGTTCGAATGGATAACGTGTAGCTGAGCATCGAACCGAGTCGCATGAATGACTCGTTTGCCATCTGCATCCTTGCTCTCAAAGAGTAGTTTGCCCGACTCATCCGTCTCGGGAGGCACAATGCTGACGGCCTCGCGCAACTTCTGGCTGATGTTCAGTCCGAACCGCAAGATCGCTTCGTCAGCAGCTTCCTCGGCCTTTTCAATTTCCTTTAGTCGTCGAGCTGCTTCGGCCTTGAAACGAGAAATGAATCCCTCGCCACTGGATTCACCGGTCTCCTTTTGTTCCTTGGATTCTCCTTCCGACGGGGCGGTCGGTGTGGCAGCCTCGTCCTTTGAGCCTTCGTTGCCACTGGTCAATGTTGCAGTGCTGAGAGACAGCCCCTTTGTCCGATCAGCGATAGTGTCCCTCAGGCCAGAAAAGCCCTTCACTGCCTCTTCACTAGCTGCTGCGTATTCTTGTCGGGCACCTTCGTAGTAGCTCTCGCCCTGCTTGCGGACATTGTCCCAAAGTCCTCCGATTTTAGTACCCCACGGACTGGCGGAGAAGGCACGGAAGGTCTCTTGGAACTCGGTGTTCAGGTTGGTGTTAGGGTTTTCGGTGTTGGAAGTGCCTCCCTCCTCCTTATTGGAGGTGAGAATCTCCTCCTGGATGTGGTCGTAGGCGATATCCATGGTGAGGGGTTGAGAAAGTCAAGAGAAAGTAATTCCGAAACAAACACATTTGAGGTTGCACCTCCGCGTTCGTCCATGGGCCGACCGCCCCGCTTCTGCAGATCAAAAACTACTGATCAACAGCCACTCATAGATCAATTCGACATGTCCCTTGCAGCCTTCCAGCCCCTGAAATTCTATTTTCTCGTATCCTTGACCAGGTGTATTCTTTCCTCTCGCAATTATTCGGCTGAACAAACATCCAGAATTGTGCGACAAATCCGACACTAGTCGGTCAGCAATTCGCTGTCATCATTCTGCAGCAATGTCCAAGCCTGGGGCTAAGAAGTCATGTAATCCGGCAGTGCTTGATATACATGGATTACAAAGTAGAAGAAAAATAACCAAATTGAACAGACGTTAATTCTACAGGGTATCATCATTCATTAAAAATCCACGGGTCACGGATCAGGTAAGGTATACGGTTCTCCCACACTTTCCTGACTACTCATCCAGAAGTTGGGCAGAGGAACACTCTCCATGACGCTCGAAGTCAGAAGCTGACTACGTGACAAAGCCTTGCCCAATCCGATTTTGGCCTGGTCAACAGGTTGAGAAGATTCAACCTGAACTGACTCTGGAATACGAGGTCGTTGAAATACCGTCTGGCTTTCCTCCGAGTTGTTCTCCTGCTCTCGGATAGGGGATGATTCAGGCACAATCTCGAGCTCTCCGCCATCTTGATCTTGCGTTTGAGTCTGAGTCTGAGTCTGCAAGAAAGGACCAGCGAACTTTGGAGCCGACGAAGTATGTGCCGGTGGAGGACCAGGTTTGGCATATTGTGTTGAACCCTCGTTGGGAAATAACTCCAATAGCCTTTGGGTATTGAGTGCCGGAATGGATTCATGTGGGAATTGGGTGGCTTTTTGCATTCTTTGGTAATACATTGAACCATCCGACATTGGCGCTTCAGACGATGGGTCAAAATCCTGGTTATCAGAGGGTGGAACATCAGGCAAAGGAAGTTCAGGCGAGTCGTCGAGGAGAGGCGACCATGGAGCGTGGCTAATATCTGCACTCTGCACCTGAGATTCCTGCAAACGAGATGGAGTTGTAGGATCATCGGTCATGTTTTCCTCATCATCGCTTTGGTCACTTTCGGCATCGGTTTCATACACCACCGTTCTCTCTCCTTGGGTTCGTTTCGGTTCGTGATCATTTAATATTTTCCTGGGAGTAGTAATCGACTCGGTGGACGGCGCACACGAAGCTAGCCTCTCTGCAAATGTAGGGCGTTGGCTAGAGGCTATCAGCACTTTGGGCGAGCAGGCTCTGGGCGTTCTCCCGGAAGAAGCATGTCCCTGGCCTTGCGAGTCCTCGACTAGTTGTTGAGACTTGGGCGACTCTTCCTTTATGGGGTTTTCTGAATCGTGTGTCAAGTTCTGAGGTTTTTGTCTCAAGGGCGAACGGGTTGCACTCAGAAATTGAGATGATGTAATAATGGCAAGCCCTGGGCTTTCCGGTGACTGGGAAGAGGGGATCTCGAGCTTTCGCTTGTGAGGCGTGATTGGACCATCTTGGATGTTGATGCCATTCTCTGCCGCTTGGCTGGTTCCTGGATCGGATATGGGCTCCCCTGTTGAAAGATCCAGCTCTGCTTCTAGTATTCGGCGATTGCGTTTAGCAGATGTTGAAGTTGGTCGACTGGTTGCGACCATGTTCTCAACTTCTAGTTCCTTTTTTATGGGCTTGGGTGTCTTCCTTTGAAACGTCGGTTGTATGTATCCCAGATTCATATCGTCATCCTCGTCATCAATCGGGATGTAGCGTCGCACGAAATCCATTTGTGTAAGGGTCTTATCGCGCTTCGTAGCCGGCTTCTCGGTAGATTTCTGTTTGCCCTTGGGTCCAACGCTGGCTCTAGGTGTTTGGCTCTTGCGTAAGCTTTGGCCTCGTTCGGATCCCCCAGCATTCACCCCCCGCACTTTTTCGTCGCCTCTTGGGATGGTCATCGCCCGGTTCAAATTTTGTTTGAGCCGGTCGGGCCCGAAGTGTTGATCTGTAGTCCGGATCATCATCGGATCCTTCATTTATGAGCACAGGCTGGTCGTTTGTATTTGCAGGCCGCCCAGAGTCTTCAATATAATCGAGTTCCTCGTTGTCCGGTTGTGTGGTTTGGGTCACAAAGTCGATCTGTGTAAGGGTGGCCTGGGCCCGTGAACCAGGTAGCGAGTCTCTTTTTCGAGGGTGTATTGATCCCGATGTTTGAGGGGACGCAGCCCTTTTCGATGTCGTGCTTTTCGAGACCCTTGTCGTTGATCGACTCGGAGTTTTAAATTGGGCTTGGGGCGTTTCCGGTAGTCTCTCAGGTCCCTGATGACGTTTCATCGCAGCTCTGACGGAGAAGACATAAAGATTTCATAAATGGCATAAGAAGGGGGAAAAGGTAGATGGTAAACCCATGACGTTCTGGAAAGTGGAGATAGCGCGTCGTTGAACGCGCCGGGCGTCTCACTCATATACGCGATCACGTGGTTTATATTGATTTAAACCTAATCTATATTCATTTCCCTCGTTAAATTGAGAAGTTTTTCATTTGTTGTTACAGTATGTGTCTTTTTTGTTTACATGAGGTTTGGATCAAACCAACCAGTCAGGAATTGCATCCTCGTCTTCAGGATCTTCGGATAATAACGATCCTTTCTCAATCTCACTGTCGGGGTCTGGCGAAGGCGGCGAGCGAAGAGGAGCCTGAGGAGGCGATGTTGGTCTTGAGACAATTTCTAGGCTAACGGATTTCGAATCAACATTCGCTGGAGAGTCCACACTTATAGGAATTCTCCCAGAAGATCCCTCCGGCTCTTTGGGAGCTAAACTCCCAGAAACGAACTGCGGCTCCTCGGATGTAGGATCTGGTTTGTGGGGAACCACGACTAGCTCATAGCGAGATGGACTGGAGAAATTCGTTCTGCTTTTTCTTTGTGAACTTGGCTGATGATGAGATATGCTTGGTTCAGGAGACAAGTCCTCTTTCTCGGGTTCCTCTGGGATGAATCCGCCACCAAACTCGTCTTCTTGCTGTTTAGAGGCTTCCAAAAGATTGGGGATGAAGGAATTTTCTCCTCCAGGCATCAGGCCCATTGCCTGCTCTTCATCCAAAAATCCTTGGGGCGGACTTCTCGTCGATTGATCTGGCTCTGGAAAGAAACCCCCACCTCCTTCAGCCGAGTCCACACTTGTCTCTTTCGGGGTTGAATCGCCTGTTCTCTCATCGTCAGACGCGTAGCCTTGAACTCTTTCTGCAATTCTGAGCTTGAGTAGAAAAAGTCGCCACATTGCCAGAGCTTCTGCACTCCTGGCTTCAAATGCAGCGTGTAGTCTTTCATCCTCCATACTCCTCATGACCTCCTCCAAAGCCTCCTGGTATTCGACGGCAATTATTATGCCTCCAAAGACAGCGGTTCCACGGCGCCCTTTGAAATCAAACCCAGTAACAGCATCTGCAAAGTCTACCCCCAAAATTCGTGCGGCTCGAGAAGCCTCTGTGCGTTTGATATGAACTGCCCCAGGGGGCACCATACTTGGGACGTAAACATCCAGGTTTCCGTATGCGTTCTTTGGAATTCGACCTCCAACTACTGGTGGTGGCTTGTAAACCTCGGTCTGAAATTCTGCATAGAGAGGGGTATGCTCGGATTCCTCTCCCTCTTCATCACTCGCGAATCCGCTTTTCGGGCGCGTAGCAGGAACACGCTTGAGAGGTTGTTCCCCAACTTTGACATCCCTTCCTAACCGATACCATTTGTCGGCACTACGCACCACATGCACGTCAGACCGACGATAAACAGGTTCCAGGTTGTCACTTTTGGATGTCGTTTTGCTTAGGCCAACATGGCCAATAACACGTTCAGGAAAAACAACCTCATTGCGGCGCAAATGCCTCTTGATTGCGTAAATGGGGTGATCTTTGAAGTCCTGGATATTTCGGGGCATAGGCTCAGCGGCAGACTTGGAGGTCAGTTCACTAATCTCCGCCTCGTCCCGATCCTCGAGAAATGGCTTCTCATATGCCATCATTGCCTTGTTCCACCATTGTTCTCCATTCCGGGTAGACTCGACTCGGACTTTCCGCGTCTTTGCGTTGAAAGCTTTTGCGTATCGCCTTGTCACATCTCTCACAGAAGCATCGTCCTCAAAAGCAATCACATAGCTCATATTATTGTATGGGTCACTTGCCGGGGGTTCGAACTTTGAAGGCTTTGCCAAAGACTTGGTCACGATAGGATCAACTGCAAACCATTTTTGGACTGCCTCATTGAATACCTCAACCCAGAAAACAGGGTGCGCAGATTCTTGAGAAATGGGACGAGGCTCTGTGAATACGTCAGTTGAGAATGTTTTCAATATAGATGATTAAGACCACCAACCTGTGCGTGTAGACGATTTTGTCGGTCGTGATATGAATTCTGGACGTCCAATCCGCCGTGGCCTCGTCGGAGTTGAAGAACTTCCAGATTGCTGCCGCTCATCCATTGACGAGTCATGGTCATCGGAAGATATGACAATGTATTTCGGTGCTGCTTTAGACGGCGTCATATCCTTCACCGTGCCTGAGAATGGTAGTGGCTGAAGGGAGCATACTAGCCTCGCTTCCACAGATACCGAACGTAGTAAAGCACAGAATAGCTGGGCGCCAAAGTCTCGCGAGCCTTGCATCATTTTCGCCTGAGACCGAAAATCTGCCTGAGATAAGAAAACCTCGGCATCCGACATGATTGATTCCTATGGGCGTGTTAGAACATATTAAAGACCACTGATGCAGCGTTGCGGGTCAATACCACTCTCTGTTTGAGCCGGGTTTGATCTTCGGCCCAGTGTGCCCGCTTCAAGCCAGGTTTTGTGACTCGAAATTTCCGGTTGAAGATATCAGCTACTTGATTGAGGCCATCCACAAACGTTGTTGACCGGTTGTATTGCTGTTTCTTCTCGTCTGGGTGCAACAATGCGACTATTCTCTTTGGGAGCATTCTCTTCAAGAAATTCTGGACAACTGTTAGAAAGATTTATTGGGATTGTTTCCTCAGTACGCACCTGTGTCTCATGGTCATTGCACCACCGGTTCCGCAGGTTCACATGAGCCAAAAGGCAAAGCAGATGAGTCTTGTGGATTTCGAGGCGTAATTTTTTCTCTGTTGCAGTGACGGGCTTTCTTCTGGGTGCAGTCTTCTTTTGGGGCTCAGGCTCTTTGTTGAAGATGATTTGAAGCGTCTCGTCGCCACCCTGTAGTACAGCACTTGCACTGAGAGGCTCCTGGGCCGGTTGCGGGATATCCACATCCTCCCATTCAACATCTGATTCATCCTCTGTAGTTGAGTCGTAAACGGTTTGCACTTGTGTGGTGTCCTTTTTGTCTGAAGTCGCATAGTCCACATTACTGGGCTGTATCAACGTTGGTGTGTTGACAGGAATGGCCTTTGTATCTCCAACTCTGCGTCTCTTGGTTGGCCTATCCATATTGAACTGCTCGGGGTCTCGTGCTTCAGCCTCATCTAGAATTTCTTGGTAAACCTCTGGAAGCTGATCTTGACGCAATGTGTTATCCTTCGTCTGGCGGCTACGAGTTGCCCTGCCCCGAGTGGAGCGGGCTGGGGTTTGGCGCGCCATGCCTAGATGATGTGTGGACGGGCATAAAGAAGCCAGGCTCGGGTTCTAAATTGGAGATAAGGCTCTCCGCGTCCCTGTATCGAATATGACGCGTCTTTTAGACGAGCTGTGTGAGCATCGAGCAGGAAAACGCGTACATCAGAATGGATAGTAACGAAGCTTTTGTCAGATCAAAAGGGTTTCATTGCTCTGTTGATTGGTGGGGCCGTGATGCGTCATTGCGGCAACCGGGTTTATCCGACCGCTCAGATCTAAATGACCCACTGAAGGAAGTCATTGAAGTTTGAGTGCCAACCACAAGCCACTGTCACTAGTTTTTTGGAATTATGGATTTTTATAAGCTAAATAGCTCAATAGATAAAAGTGCCGATATATGCATGATACCTTTATGTTGTGTTAAGTGGTTGAAAGTGAGCGAGTGATGCCCGCATAGCACCGGATATCCGCCTGTTCTGCAATACATAAAGAGGAATGAGGGAAGTAAACATGGCAATTGAAACTTTTGGATAACAAAAAATCAAACATGAATATGCGGGAGTAGAGTGGAACAAGAAAAAAACAAAAAAGAAGAAAAAAGATCCATGGAATATATCAAGATGTATATACCTAATAGGTATCTACTTCATTTTCGGCGACTGTTCTCTTCTGTTGATATCTTCCAAGGTTTTGAACGGCGGGCGCTGGATGACCTGCCCAGGTGCCGAAGTCTTGTGTTATCTAATAAGTTGCGCCTAGGTGGCCCATGTAGAATGCTGTTAAAGTTTAGCCTTTAGGGATACCTCGATCAAAGTTTTGATACGACCTCTTGAACCCCCCCCCTACTTAAAGCAAATGTTGACAGTCAAGACCTCTATTCCATTGAAGTGGAGGTGGACCTCAAACTTTACATACATTGATGCGCCGAATGAGCAGTATATACTAAAAAGGACAGTAGTACGAGACTTTTCCCCAAGTCGTCCTTGTCAATGTTCGACTTCTTGCATTCCGATATATGACTGTGAAATGATACGTTTCCATCAGATGTTGGCATACCGTTGAAGTAGTCTCGAGTGGTCTGATAGAATTACCCAGAGCACACTTTGTAGAATTCTACAAATGTGGCACATGATCCACATCCATGTCAAATTTTCGGTACGTTCAACAGGCTTCACCTGGGCAGAAGTACCATTTTCCTTCTCAACCATCAGCAGGGAAATTGAGGAATCTGGAGAGTTGAAACAACGATACAATATTGAGTCACTCCCGATAAAAATGATTATGGATCATAAGCGTATTCTACTAGGAGCCATAGTGGGCCATGTCTTGGCTGATGCCGAGGTCAACTGTATACGTTTTCATAGTGAATTTTTTATGTGGCTTAGCTGGTGAATTTGGGCCGCACTCATACATCAGCAAGGGATAGCAAGGCCCAAACAGAAATTTACATTTAGACCAAGTATACAGGGAATGTCATTCCGAACCGGAACCCGATCCTCGGTGACTCCAAGTTCCAGTTGTTATGGACGGGATAAAGTACGTTGTAAGTCAAAAGTCAACAGGAGATCGACATCTGCGTCGGTAGCTCACAAGATCGCCACTTAGTCAAATAAACATGCGCAAGGAGAATATTGTTGGGGTACCTTCTTCTTTCGTCTTTCGTCGTTGTCCTGGGTTTTTACTTCATTTTATTTTTTATCTTTGCTGAGGTTGGCCACCATGGCTTAACCCTGTTCGTGTTTCCGAGGTCTCATCCTCGTCGTCAGCGGGAATGGTCCGAGCGATTTGAAGATATATCCACCCAGACAATGACAAATTATTTCCAGCCATTTTCACGTGTCATTGGCTCTTCCTGATTATAGAGCCGCCTGAAACCCCTCCTATTCGGCGGGTCTCGTTCCGCGGTCTTCCTCGCAGATCTCCAAAGTTGCAAATAACCAACCTCATTGGTTGGAAAGAAGTAGAATTTTTATATCCGTCCTAGATGCGCCTGATCTACAATCGATTTTTTTCTTTTCGCACTTGACAGCAAGTGACCCGTGTCATTCATGCATGACCTCTCTGTTCTAGCCTGCCGATTGGCCCTCGGCTCCACTTAGAGTAATCGTATACTGATGATAGAGTTGCGGCAATGAATTCCAAATTCCAAATCAACGAGTCTTTTTTCTCACTGTACTAAATTTCACATCGCTCGTTCTCTCGTCTTTCAAATTCCAGGCTTACATCTAGCGAGATGATGAGAACCCCTCTACTTCCGAATTTCAGGTTAGTTCGTGCGCCCCCTGCCCCCATAGGCCCAGCTGGAACGTGCTCCTAGCCGACATGGCTAACTAAACATGTTCCGCGTGTGTGGGCCTCTCCAGCTGATCGTCAACAATCACCCCACAGTAAAATGGTGTTCGCGTCCCCAAGAACAGCCAGAACCACGGTTACGACCTGCCGTTGTAGACTAGTTTCTTCGCTTGGGTAGACATGTCGTCAAGCGACTATGAAAACCGCCGTCTCTTTGGTCCAATGGCGGACTGAGTTGTGGAGAATAGTGTGGTATTTGTCACTGCAAAGCGGCCGACTTCCTACCACCATAATTGGACATTTCTTCAATTTTGAGAGCCACGTAGCCTTTAAGATTAGGTTTTTGTAGTGAAAGAAAGACTTGAGGCTTGCATCGCTCGGCCGAAGGACTGGGAAATCCCGAGATTAATCAGTGTTTCAGTAGGCTCAAAAAGGTAAACAAACAAGTCGATGATCTCGGTCCAACTGCAAGCCTCAGCACACGGACATAACCCGCATTTCCGGTAAGCGGGCGCCATCCTAAATGCAACAGATGTCGGCCTGATATCTCCACAACCATAGCTTTCGTTGTAATTTAATAATTATATTATCTTAATGTTATATGTAGTATACATTTGGATTTTAGTCAATTCCTACAGGCTACCGAATAAGTCGAAGCTCTGTGTCTAGAGCTCAAATGGCCAATTTGCAATGCATTTGACATTAGTGTTATAACTTATCGCATTCGTTATAGGTTCTGGGGATGGCACCCGTTTACCAAATACGTTCATCATTGGGTACTCGCAGGGCTAAATGCTCCATAAACTCCTGCCTGCATGGCAAGGTAGTATTTCGATATCCATTCTGTACATGGTCGCATCCGCTTTTTTGAGCCTCCTGAATCTGCAGGGGACTCTGAGTGGTCGTAGGGGCCCGGAGCCAGAAGCCATTGGTGTAACATGGTGTTTTGATCTCGACTGGTAGAGATTCTTATTTGTGGAGTAACTTGGGAGCTAGACAGGGAACAGATCGGTCTCAGGGCCGCCTTCGTTTCCATCATACATACAGCCGAAGATGAACCGAACCACTGGTTCCATTAGAGCATGAAAGGCAAAAACTGGTTTTCAATTCGGGGTCAATATGCGCACCCGATTGAATTTCCTACTGTAGGAGACAATCACTGCCTAACAGAATGTTTTGCGTGAAAGTCCCTGAACTGATTTTTTTAGAGAATTGTAACCATTGGCCAGGAAAGCGCAACGGTCAATCAGGCCCAAAATTAATATTAAAGAAATAAATGTATTTCTTCAGAAGTACCTGATTTCTTAGGACCCCTTGGCGGATTGGCTCCTGCGCCTGCGGTACCGACACATTGGGACCCGAACACTTTCCCAGCAGTCGGGTCGGCCAGAATGGTTTTGACTCGTCGGATTGCTAACAAAGCCCCCGGGGTGCCCTTTGAATGGAATTCCAGCGCCATGGGAATAACCCTGGGTTATTTCTGGAACTATTACAGGGATGTGATATTGACAATGACTTGCCCTTATTTTTCTTTTCCATATTTTTATCACTAGATTTTGGTTTTGTTTCCCCATGCATGCATTGTTTGTTTTCGTGAGTTCGGAGTAATCCGAGTACACGAGTCTCTATGTACGTAGGCAGTATTAGGCGGCAACCATCCAAATTGTCATTTAGAGTGACATTATGCTCGCATGTCATGCTAGTCAGTTTGAACTGGTCTTGAATCTTGGTCTGACCTTGTGATATTCCGTAGCACATTCATGAAACTGGGCTCACCGAAATAGATCACGTTTGAGTCTAGCCCTACCAGAGTAAGAGACCTTATATTTACGACCATTGATACCCAGTTTCAGTGACGAGGCTAGGATTGTCTGCGGGCCCAAAAGACAGGGGTACATTCCCAAATCCCGGATCGTCGGAGCATTTCGCTGTTCCGCCAGTGCAGGTTCCAGATCCCGATGAGGACCCCCCGCCCTACGCGTGGTCCGTGAGTTTTCCCTCTGTCTTTGTTACCTATAAAGTTACCTGCGTTTTTTTCCTTGCTTTTTCCAGTATGCTTGGATACACCCAGACTACGATGAATAATCAACAGGAAAAAAAGAAGCGATTTCATATGTTGACCGGGGCATAAGTTGCCAAATCGAGCGACCGAGGGGTCAAGTGTCTAGATTCGAGTCCGCACGAGACGCTAATTCTGACAGATCAACTTGTCCACCGCTAGAACGAAAGGCACTAAAGCAGGCGGAGCACTTGCTAACCCGGAGGGGCAACTCGAAATTACCTGCAACAATGCCAACTAAGCTACTTCTATGTTAGTCCTGTTGCCTTTTTTTTCCATACCGCCATATGGGAACATGGGTAGCCCCTTCTAAGACCCGAGAAAGAGGAACAAAGCAAGTAAAAGCAGTTGTCGGGCGTAGACATGATAGCGAGGCTATCATTTTCATCATTGTAGTATTCGCTAAATAGCCTCTCCTTGGATGGAGTATGGGAATCGGAATTCCTGACGACAGCTTCACTGGGGCTTCCTGTCCACCATCGCTACTGCGGGGCTGGGGAGTTGCCAGTGGTCGATCAGAGAAATTTGCTATCACCTTGGGTCATACCTGCTCGATCTAATCCACGAGAACGAGAAAATCCAATTTCTTAATTTAATTTTTATTTTCTTTCACGGAGGAACCAAACTGTCGGAAAAGAATGGCGTCCAGGATCAACCATGCAGCGTTCATGCACACCTGTTTGAGGAGAAGCGTATTTTTCTTTTTCCCTCCCAGATTCCCGGCGGAGATTCCCAGGACAAAGGGTAAAAGCGGCCCTGGGTTAGTTCGGTTGCCAATTCCCAACCCACTGGAACCACTGATTATTGGCTAATCTGACTCTGCGAGGTAAAGACTCCTTGGGAACTTGATTTCCTGCTCGGAAGTGAATGAAATAAATGAAATAAATGAAATAAATGAAATAAAAATCTTACTAGTGTTCTCACCTGTAAAAACCAAAAATGAGCCTAAGGGTCCACGGGTCATTGAGCGGAAAAGAAATCCACGTATAACTTGAAAATAACGGGATCCTTGGATTTTACTAGTATATGCTGTATTAACCTAGTGTCCGGGGTTTTTTTTAACAGAAAATTATGCATGTATAGAAGAGCAGGGGCCGATTCCAATCGAACGTCGCTGGGATCGGCTGCGCTCGAACCACCAAAACAGGGAAAGGAACTGGGCGTTTTATATGCGTATCGCGTATTTCCAGTCTCCGCTCGCCAATATGATTTCTTTCTTTTTCATTTGACTTTGCTCTCTGTTTTCTGTTTCGTCCATGGGAATTCATTACAAGATCCAATTCATTACTTAAAACGATTATCTACCTCTACTCTTCTCCTTCTTCTCTTCCACACCAAACGGGAAAACCCCCCCATACAGAAACCATGCCTCGACTCTAACCCTAACCCCCTCGTGTCGTGGAAAATTTAAAATTATTACATGGTTGTCCGCCCGAAGCGCTTCCCCGCTAAAAAAACTCTCAGCCCGACACTCTGACGTCCATGCCCACCTGGTATAGTCTGGCTCAACTTTGTACCCCATCCATGCACGCCCTTGTACTCCACTCCCCACCCTTGCGGGCCTTGGTTGTTACGACATTTCTGATGTCGATCCCACCCGGTAGCTTGCCAGCATTTGATTTATAGTTGTCCGGATCGTCTTCCCGTCCTGCCAAATTATAACTTAACCCGAGCTGTCGGGCTCGACGAACTGACAACCTTTCCCCCAAATACATTCCACCCTGCTCCAAATTTTATTTTTATTTTACCTTTTTTATTTTATTATCTTTTACTCCGAACGCCCCTCTTACGCCCTCTGCACAGTAACCAACAATGTCGACCTAGGGTGGGACCGCAAATGGAGTATCGCTAAATTCCCCTTTGCTCTCGCTCAATTCCCCCAGTGCTAGCTCCCCACCATCGTTGACTATAGAACTCACGTTATTCTCTTTGGTTGGGTCGAGGAATAAGCGCTCATTTTCCACTTTTTCCTCGTGGGGTGGTGATTTCTTCTGTCTATTTCCTCTGCTACTTCTTTTCTTGCATTTGAGTCAAGCGTTGCTGCCGGTTTGGAGCCACTGTGTGTCCTTCCTATTGAACCCTCGTTAGGGTTGGCTTGCAAGCTCTCACCTGGCTCGGTTTATCTCATTGGATACGGACCTGAGGCAGCTATGACGAGCCCAAAGTCTTCTGTAAGCTTCTATCCAATCGCTCCATGGTAGTTCATGAGAAGTGCTGCTCAGTACTTGCGCATTACTTGCCAATTTCATGCCCATCATCCTTGCTGAGGAATGCTAAATGCTAATGTAAGATATGCAGGAACCAAAAAGTGAATGGTATGATCATCTTGTCTCGCTGGGATCTTTTCACTGCCTATCCTTGAAGATTGACTAATGAGACGATGACAGTGACACGCAGTCCTTGACAGACAGTGTAACAGACTATCCCGTCGAGAATGGAAGACGGTATCACAAATACCATGAAGGAGGTTTGTCCTTCAATTAAATTACACACATATTCTGGAGCACTTCTGACAGTCATTATAGCATATCTATATCCAAATGATGAGCAGGAGCTTGATCGTCTGGACATGGCGCATCATATGTACAAATTGGTGACGAAAGATAAATTATATCATGTTCCTCTTGAAAAGCCCCAACAAATTCTCGATGTTGGCACCGGCTCTGGCATATGGCCAATAGATATGGGTACGCGTTTCCGTTTCTCGCATGCATCTGACATTTGTACCATTCAGAAGATCTAATGTTTCTTCACATTAGCAACCATTTTCCCGAATACCACAATTACGGGAACGGACCTTTCCCCTGTCCAGCCCACAGAGGTCCCAGAGAACGTTCACTTCCTGGTAGACGACGCTACAGAAGAAGAATGGCTTTGGGATGCAGATCATTTTGATTTTATTCACGTCGCTCACATGTCAGGCGCCATTGCTTCCTTCAAGCAAGTACTACAGCAATCCTTCAAACACCTCAAACCAGGTGGTTACATCGAATGCCAGGAGACAGACCCGAAGCCAAGATGTGATGACGGCACCATGCCACCAGAGAACCCAGACGGGTTCAGCACGTATGCTCTACACGACTGGTTTGATTTGAACATGCGCTCTAGCCAGGAGGTCGAGCCATGTCGACAATTCCGAATCGCTCATCGTCTTGAGAAATGGATGAAGGAAGTAGGCTTTGTGGATGTTGAGCAACGGAAATTCAAAGTCCCGACAAACAACTGGCCTACCGATGAGCGCTTGAAGGTCATCGGGGAATGGAGTAAGAAAAATTGGCTTGAAGCCTTGTCGGGCTGGTCATACAAGCCATTTCTTGCTCTGGGCTGGTCGAAGCCTGAGATTGAGGTCTTTCTTGTCGATGTCAGAAAGAGTATACAGGATCGGAGTGTCCATGCCTACATGGATCACTATGTGGTAACAGGCCGAAAGCCGCTCTCCACGGCCCCTTGATGAAAAGAATTGGGAGAAGAATACTATCTTCTTTCTTATGATGACGATATGTCCTATACACCGTTCGTTAATGTCTTCGCTGAGATTGTTGGCATAATATACCCTTGGTGGGCGAACAGCATGTTGCATGCATTGCATTGGCGCCAGGCTTTGCTTTTGACTATGTTTTTGGTTTTTTTTCGTCTATCTTCTTCTATCTTACCTGTTTTACATTTTGCTTTTCCTAATTCCCATTCACGAATCATTCTTATGCTTACCTATGTTGCATTGATCGAATTGCATTGCATTCTTCAGACACGATCGCAGAACAGCTGATGGGCGAGCAATAGGGGGCAATACATCCCTTACTCATGATAAAAATATAAAATAGAAATATGAACATTTCATAGCAATCTATCAAAAGTCATCGCGATATACTTACTACGTACTTCGAATGCTAATAAATTGGTGGCCTCTCATTGGCCCTGCTACTTAGTCAGAAATGCCAAGAAATCGGTCGAAGCTGCATCCAAATGTTAACGCTCGGCGATACATAACCCCCGGGAACACTTCAATTGGCTCGCATATGCCAATCATAATCCATGTCTTTTAGTAGGCATGCCTACAGGCATGCTCTAAAACCCCCTCGGCTTCGACCCTCGATCATCCCTGGGTCAGCGACGATTTGCTTGCAGCAACCTTTCGTCGCTTCGCCAGCGGTCAACGACGACATGGCAGCTGCGTTCCCGGACCATTGGAGGCGCGAAGACGACTTGCCCGGCGCCGGAATACCGCGCTTGCTGGCGTCGGATTATCTCCAGCAGAAGATATCGCGTGTCTTTTTGGGCGCAATGGACGAGAACATATGAAGTGGACGGATCATCCGTGGCAGAGATCGCATGCCGATACTCAAGGTGCGTGGGACCTGAGTGAACAAGCTGAAACAAAAATGGAATTAACCGACTGACAATTCGAAAGACTTGAGTAGCTACGCTTACGCGACTGCCGAGACCTCGCTTCCGTTTTACGACCATAATCCCGAACCCATCACCCCGCGGATCCTGGAATCAAAAGTCTCGACCTCGCGGGAAGGAAAGGAACCAACAAAGGCGCAAGTATTTCAACAGTATCTGGAAGGGAAGGACTGGGGGATTGAGGATGCTCGAGATTTTGCCCGTCAGTTGAGAATCGACCTGCACCGGGAGCCAGAATACAGCCGTCAGATATTCGACAGATTGCTTATGCGCTCAACGACAGACTTGACGCAAGCGATCCAGTTTCTGGATGACCCATATTTGAATGTCTGGGGAGCTGGCAACTACCTTGCTGCAGTGGACCTGTTTGTGCGGACAAAAACAAAGCGATCCAACCGAACCGCCGTGCTGAATGCAGTCTCTCGTGCCCTCGAGCTGGGACTAGTTGCCTCAGACGAAATCTGCTTGATCTTAAAAGCTCTGCCAGATATTATTGTTGAGCGAAACAAGACCTTGGCCGCATGGGACCAGAAGGCATTGCTGAAACACTACCGTGCTATGTGGCAGGCCATCGGACGTTGCAACATCTTAGGCTATGGTGAATTGGATAAAGAGATTGTCGATACCTGGCTTGGAGAGCTTATGAGAATCGGCGACTTTCGTTTCGCGGGCGAAATTATTGTCGCAACTCACAATGCCAGTCACGATACCCATTGGCCTTCGACCTTTATCTTTACATGGCTGCATGAATTTGGTCAAGAAATGTCGACGAAATCTGTTCAATTTCCTTCGTCTTTGTTAAATCGACTGGACCCTGATTGTGCGGCTAATTGTTTGATTGATGTCACCGAACGCCTGGCCTCTATTGAGCAGAAGCAGGATCGGAACCAACGGCTTGAGCAATGGCGAGATTGCCTACTGAACATAACCGATGCTTCGGCCATTGCACGTTCCCAGATCTGGTCAGATCTAGTGATGGCCTACACTTCAAACCAAAACGAGGTATTGGCTGCCTTGCCTACAAATTCCTCACTGCCTATCCAACATCAGATTGTGCTTCGTTTATGGGTCTTGCGCTCGTTGAGTCGATCTATGGGACCCATGTATCACTCACATGCCAAAGCCACTGATCGATCCATCTATATGTTGCTCAGTCTGTACGAAATCACCGTCTCACAAACCAAAGGAACTTTCCTTGCAGACTTGTTGCATGACATTCACGGCCTGAATCTACCATACAGCGGCCTTCTTTTACTCGCAGTTGACCTCAAAGAGAGGAAATTGGTCACAAAAACTACCCGCCAAACCCTCGAACGACTCGAAACCTCTCAGATATCTTTGGCCAATCTCTGGGCAGACCCAGCTACCTATAACGGAGTTCGAGGCCTCTTCTATGGTTCATTCGAACAAATGTTCAATCGGCTAGACCTCCTGAGTCCGGAGACTATGAGTGAATGTTTACGTCTTGCCAGAGTAGGCGACTCGAAGAGCGTCTGGTCTATCACCAGACTCTTGGGCAACCACACGCCATTCAAGTTGTGTCTTCACAAGGCTTGGGTACCCATCCCACACCCAGATGAGAAAGTTCTCGTGCGCTACCATCCCGGACCACGAGATAGCAGGTGCCCTGATCCATACGCCGCAGTCGAATTCATTCACCAACTGGCTGTTGCATTATCCTGCTGTCAGCAGTTGACTCCCTCCCGCTCCTTTCACCTTATTCACTGGCTATACGACTATCTTCGCAAACACGGTGGACCTGTTTACCCATCTTTGGTGCGAGCAATGTACCATGCTGGTGTTGTGCGGTACCGTCGTGAAGGACGCCGCATTTCGCGTACTCAGTATGAGTATATTATGTGGATTATTGAGAAGTTTGAAGGGCAGGATGTTGTTAGAGAGCTTCATGAGGCACCGCAGATTGGCCGGTCGAGTCAAGGTTCGTACCATGACTAGACGATGGGTACCAGCGACTGCCCTTGGCAAGTATATTAGTTTTGTAAAATAAAGATACCAAAATGTCCTTTGGGATGACCGAATACACAATACCCTATCCTACCTTTCCAAAGTGCTATATATACGTATTCTGATAACAAGTTGCGTGCATGAACTTAAGAGAAACTGATTGATTTCATTGAGAGACTCGGAGACTTCAGCTGTAGAGCTACACAACGAAGATCGAGCCAATCGTCTTTCATGAATACAACGATGGTAATGAGACACAAGTCCAGTGTATATTAATCGCCTCGGGAAAATAAGATCACTAGCCTGCACATCGCCTGAACCTTAAACCTCCATCTAACTGTCAACGTCCATATCTCCCGCGAGGTTGGAGTCCCCAGAGAGGGTCTCAATAGTGACATATTTCTTCATATCCTCCTTTGTGATAATCTTCTGGTTCAACACAGCAGTAGTACCACGAGGGAAGCGGTAGTTGCGCTCCTTCTGTCCACGCTCATTGGGCCTCTCATAATTGCGCATCAACTGAGTCGGCTTGTCATTCTCAATGACGCAGACATCAACATTGCTACCAGATCCCAGATCGTTGAAGATACCAGCCTTGATAGCCTCTGCACACAATTCCACAGCACCGGCCTTGTCAAGATCCGGCTTCCACATCGATTCAAACACTGACATAGCGGCCAAGGATCCGGATCCCATGGTCACGTACGGCAACTTATCTGTGGAACCGTGCGCGTGCACAGTGTACAGACCAACTCCGGTTGGGTCAACGCCCGCAACGACCAGGTACGCGCCGATGTGACCTTGGTATCGGAAGAGGTGTTGCTTCAGCATGGTCATGCAGGTGATCACACGAGGGTCGCGGCCTGTCGATAGGGAGTGCAATTCGACGTTTGAACTGATCAGCGCGGTGGTGAATTCAGTGTCAGCGGCGGTACCGGCACCGGCACACCAGATCTTCGGGGCGATGTAGTGGAGCTTCTCGCAGTTCTATATTCCAGAGTGGGATCGTTGATTAGCGGCCTGGGACCTATCACGCTTCGTGTTTCTATTTGCCAATGTTATTCGTACCTTGTCTGCTACTATGGGCCCGCTGGTGGCTCTGGTATCTGCTGCAATCTGTAGTTTCCCCGGATATCATGTCAGCTTCCGGCCCATCGTCGTTGTCTTTGGTGATTTCTGGGTAACCATACCACAACACCATTATCGTAGATACATCCCACAATTGTTGTACCGGTGCTGGTAGCTTTGGGGAGGGGAACGCCCCTGGCGTGAAGAGCCGCGTTGCGGTTGTAGTTGGAGAAGTCGAAGCCTGGCATCGTGACAATGCAGGGGTGGACCGACTGGCAAAGATATGGCTAGTTGGCGGGCGGCGAGACTTCTGGGGCCAAAGCAAGCGGATGGGAGGCGAAGAGGAGGGATGGTCGGGGAGAGGATAGATGCGAGCAAGCTGATGAAGTTGGGAGCTGTTTGAAGTGACGAAGCTCCCGCAGCCTAGTTTACCTAAGTGGATGGAAGGCGGTGAGTAGGCTTAAACTACATAGTCGAGACAAGCATACGTCAGGTATAAGGACCGAAATTAAAGGCGGCAAACAACTATTGTATCTGGAAAGACTGAAAGCTCTCAATATGACCTTATTGACTACTTTCAAAGAAAATATACAAAATATCTCGTTATCTTGAAGATCTCATCGTCCTAGCTGTTGAAGCTCCTGTGTTGGTGCCTGACCCGCAAGGCATCAGATAACCACCGCGTGTTTTCGCCTTCAACATTTTCGGGCGTTCAAACACCTTCCCCGTCGAGACCTGGCCGTTTCACTCCTCCCATCGCGGACCTACCAGGATCCTTACATCCCTCTCTTCTATTGGGAAGAGATCGCGTCACGATTTTTGCGCGTACCCTGCAGCTTTTTAACCGGAGTCCGCAAGCACTCCCCCGACGCTCATTCTCTTCTACGCCGCCGAGCTCACCATCGCTCAATGCTTCGAGGACAAATTCACCTTTAGGCGACTCTCCTCGTACAGTCTCCGCAGACCACCATAAACTCAAAATGGCTTTCAACCTAGTGCAATCGCACTCCGGAGCCGAGCTGGGACCAGAGCTATCCGATGTCTTCACAGATGTATGTGTTCCGTACAAGCTTGGGCGACCCGTGACAGGTCGCGAGCTAACATCATATATAGGAAGTCGGTTTCAAAGGTCTCTCCGGAGATGCGAATATCCGCTTACTACCTACCCCTTGGCCCGAAGATTCCCTTCCATCCCCAACCTCTTCTCTCCTAGCTGTCGCTCAGAGCAAAGGAGTGGTTGTTGGTGCCGGCCCAGACGCGCTTGTGATCGCAAGTGCCGAGTCTATCAGAAAGGCCATCGAGGCACCAGCAGGAGAGGATAAACTCAAAACAAAACCGTTCCAGCCACAAGCTACTATCCCTCTCCCCGCGCGGCCTACGCATGTGGCATTTACCGCGAACGATGATGCTTTGATCCTAGCCACGGAAAATGGCTCCCAATTATCTGTTTTCAAGACCACCGACATCGTGCAAGGGAATGCGCAGCCGGCTATCTCTATTCCTACCAACGGCGCATCGATTCGGGCACTTGCGCCTAACCCGGACCCCAACTCTACTTTCGTTGCTCTCGTCACTGCCAATGGCGAGCTGCTGGTCGCCGATTTGAAAGCTGGAAACCTGATTTCAGGCGCCAACGGCCCAATTCTCAGAAATGGAGTTAGCAGCGTGGCATGGAGCAACAAGGGAAAGCAGCTGGTGGCTGGATTGGTAGATGGAACAGCGGACCAGATGACCCCCGATGGGACAAAGAAGGATGTTATTCCTCGTCCATCTGATTTGGAGGGCGATTGCCATGGTAAGTCTTGACAATTTCATTCCATTATGGAGTAAAAATTGCTAACAATGGCATAGTTTCTTCTGTGTCATGGCTCGAGAATGATGTTTTTTTCATGGTCTACACCCCAAATGCCACTGACGATGGCACTGGACAGAACCCGCCTTCTTCTTACTACATAATCACGAGACGAAAGCAGGCTCCTTTCCTCATTCAGAAACTGCCAGAGATTTGCTCCACAATGGGCTTTGCAATGAACCGCTCACCGGCATACAATTTCACTGTCCGACTGCGAGACTACAAGCCTGCTTTGAAGGACGTCTTGATTGTCTCATCAACTGCATCCACTGATGTCGGTCTTATCACCCGAAGTGACCAGCCACTTGCCAGTGACGAAACTTCTAAAGCCCTTGTTGGCCAATTCATGACCACAGAAGTTAATGACGATGCTAAGAGAGCATCAGTTCCGTTGAAGGACTCCGTTGACGAAACTTCCGTCATCGGTCTGGCTGCGGACCTTTCTTGTCGTGAGACTGTCATTGCACCCATTGCGGGTGAAGACATCTCAGAGAGCTCAACTCCTCTGCCTGGTCTTATGCTTCTCAACAATGACGGTATTCTCTCATACTGGTGGTTCATTTACTCTGATGCTATTCGCCAGAAAGTGCCGTATTCTGGTCTGGTCTCAGCTCCTCAGACATCGATGACAGCCTCCCAAATCCAACCCCCCACCCCCCGCCCCAGCGCCCCAGCAGCCTGCTTTTGGACAGTCTTCCTTTGGCACCCCATCGGCTATTGGCTCATCTACTTTTGGTAAGCCATCTGGCGGTGCCTCCTTCGGAAGCCCATCCCCCATGGGATCGTCTACCATGGGAGCAACAGCATTTGGGAAGCCATCGTTTGGTAGCCCTTCTCAAATGAATGGGGGCTCAACCCCAGCTTTTGGCAAACCTTCCTTCGGAACGCCGTCTCAGCCTGGTGTTGGGTTTGGCTCCACGAGTACACTGGGCCAGGCACAATTCGGCAAGCCTGGATTCGGTGCCTCAACTGCTGCCGCGTCGTCTCCCTTTGGGCAGCCCAGTACCCCTGCAAAGTCACTCCTTGGGACTGGATCTGGCTCTACTGGGGGTGGTTTTGGTGCTTTCTCTGGTGGGGGCGGAGGCGGTGGATTTGGTGGCCTTGCGGCATCCAAGCCCACTGAACCGGCCTTTGGGAAGCCTGCGGGACAGAGCGCCTTTGCCGTAGCGCCAACTCCTTCACCGTTTGGAGCTAAGCCACAAACTGACACAGCCTTCCCTCCTCCGTCTAATGAGGTGAAGAATTCCTTTGGCGGCGGTACCTCTGGCTTCACACTGGGTTCTTCCTTCAAACCCGATGGCACAGCTGCTACCGATCTACCGAAGTCTGACAACAAGTCTTCTGGTGCCTTCTCTTTTGGTGAATCATTCGATGATATGGTCTCATCGGGCAAGACAAGCCCCCAGCCAGAGTCCATGGATGATGTGGAGGATGCTTCTGCTGATGCCACAGTACCGCCAGTAAAGACCGAACCGACTTCTATGTTCGGTAAGCCGACTTCCCAAAGTACCTCTATGTTTGGGAAGCCGACTGCCACCACATCGCCATTTGGACAGCCGAAGCCTGCTGCAGGATCGTCTTTTGGAAAGCCAACGCCTCCTACAGAATCGCCATTTGGACAGCCGAAGCCTGCTGCAGAATCGTCTTTTGGAAAGCCAACGCCTCCTACAGAATCGCCATTTGGACAGCCGAAGCCTGCTGTAGAATCGCCATTTGGAAAGCCGACACCTGCCACTAACAACCCGTTTGGAAAGCCGGCTGCTACAACATCGCCATTTGGAAAGCCGACATCCACCACCACATCCATATTTGGAAAGCCTGCGACTGAGCCCACACCCAAGGCCCCCAGCCCCGTTGTGACGACAAAATCCGGGTTCTCCATGTTTGGAAACAATACGGCTACTCAGAACACCAACCAGTCCCCGGCTCAAAATCAACTTACAAGCCCTCTTTCGGCGCCTTCGGACAAGACGGCGACACCGAAGAGAGAGCAGTCCGTCTCAACACCTACCTTTGATACACCATTGCCCCCCGACGCTACCAGCAGGGATAGCTACGCACCTGGTGACACATCGGCATCCTCTAATGTCTCTAAGAGCTCTATTGAGGATGCTCCGCTCCCGCCTGACTTTACTGGTCCAAAGAAATCTGCCCCGAAAGACGACGATGCACCGCTTCCACCAGACTTCCTATCACAAAAGAAGCCTTCTGTCAAGGCTGAGGAAGCTCCTCTTCCTCCGGATTTCTTATCCAAGCCTAAAAAGACTGAGGATGCCCCTCTTCCACCAGATTTCCTGTCGCAGAATAAGTCCCTTATCAAAGCTGAGGATGCCCCTCTTCCTCCAGATTTCTTGAGCAAGCCTAAAAAGGCCGAGGATAAGCCATCTGTTCCCGAAGACGCTCCCTTGCCCCCGGATTTCGTGACATCAAAGCCTAAATCTGCCCCATCGGAGGAGGCTGTGCCTATTCCCGATGAGTCGGATGCTGAGTCGGATGTTGATTCAGGAGAAGATGCAGAGGAAGATGCAGAGGAAGATGCAGAGGAAGATGCAGATGAATCCGACTTTTCTGACAGTGGCGAGGAGATTACGCATGACGAGACAGAACTTCCAAGTCCCAAGCCTTCGGCACAGAGTTCTTTCGCCGGGTTTTCTGACAAGAGCTCATCTGGTGGCCTTTTCGGAGGATTCTCGAAGCCGAAGCAAGGACAAGCCCCAAGCACTCTATTTGGTGAAATTACCAAGCAACCTCATCTTCCGCCCCCTGGGCGCGCAGCGCAAAGTGCCCGAGAGCCTTTTAGGTCACCAAGTCCTACTCGTTCCAAGCCGCAGAAGAGCACCCTGTTCAAAAACCGTTCTGAGAAGCCAGTTGGAAGCGCCTTACACGCCCGTAAGGCTTCTCTGACCCAATTCGCCCGACAGCGTGGTGATCAGTTGAGGAAGGCCAGCGATACTGCTCAAGAGGAACAGCTTCGCGCTCAACAGGCCGTGAAACAACGCCAGGAAGAAGAAGAAGCTCTGTCTCTCTCTGAGGATGACGAGGATGAGAGACTGCGTGCAGATCTTTCTCGGCCAATTGAACCTGTGGCTACACTTGACCCATTCCTACCTCACCAGAACTACATGGGTGAGACGGCCAAGCCAGGCATTCCAGGCATGATCGAACGACTGTACCGCGACATCAATTCCATGGTTGATACATTGGGTATCAACTCTCGTTCAATGGAATCATATCTCCTGTATCAGCAAAGGTCTCAGACCTCCGGCGTTGAGAAGTTAGTGGATGTTCTACAAAGTGAGCAACCTGCCAACGTCCTTGATGAAAAGCTGTTGTTGCAAGACATCAGCAAGCTTGATGAGGTGGTCGCCGCTCTTGTTCGTTCTCTCAATGAGCAGCGTGTGCAAGGGGTAGAGGAGAAGCTCAACCAATGTCGCGAGCTGCTGACCAAGGACATTGTGACCCTTCGTGGTCAATGCGCCAGCATTCGCAAGACGCTGGATGCGCACACAGACACCGGTGCCATCCTCGCTGCGCCCCTGTCTGCCGAACACGCTGCTCTGCAGCACGATCTTCGGACAACGTTTACAGATATCCAAAGCAAGATGGCGGATTTGGAGCAGGGCGTCTCCTTGTTGAGAGCTAAGATTGCTGACGTTCCTCGCGCCGATAGCGACTCGCGGCAGTCGAAGCGACCAACAGTGGAAGCTGTCACTAAGACAATCGCTACCATGATGAGTATGGCCGAGAACAAGAGCAGTGACATCGATGTCCTGGAAGCACAGATGCGAAAGCTCGGTATCGACATGACGAACACGATTCCTAGCAGCCGCGAGGGATCACCCTTCACTACCCCCCGCAAGAACGTCGGTCGTTTCCCCACCACACCTGGCTCGCGTGGCTCGATCGACAACAGTGCCTACCACACCCCTGAGTCTGCTTCTCACGGCGTTAGCTTCCGGGCCAGTATCAATGGCTCTGCCAGACATAGCCGCCTTCGCAGTGTTGAAAGCTTCGCGCCTGTAATTGCCCAAGAAGAGAGTGCTCGCTGGAAGGTCAAGACACAACGGCGGCAACATCTTGTTGGCAACCTGAAGGCGGCCATTGAAAAGAAAGAGATCAAGGTTCGAGGCGTGGACGAATTTTAAAGGGATATTTTGGTTTATTCGAATGAGGGGAAGAATTGATATTTGTGCATCTTCAGCTCCTTTTTTATGTGCTAGCGTGGTTTTGTGGTTTAATGGGTACGGGAGCGAAACGAAAAGATTTCTCGAACCCTGATGGAGTGTACATAGTATTTTAGCTATTTTCTCTCCTTTCTCAGTCTTTGATATGTTTACCGGCATGATGCTTAATGAAGACCGGGACCCTTACATCATATTGCGGTCACATCACATGTAGTTCAACGTTGACTTCGAACCAATTACATCTACATTGTCACTCGAGATAAGAATCAGCACTTCCCCTCTACTCCATTGCTCGCTGCAGGGTAGTCATGTCTCAAACAACAAGCGAGTTCATCTTCTTCAGGGTGAAGCCCTCCGTCCGGCCTGAAGACCCGAACAATGAGGAAGGCGAACACCTACTGACTATATTCCGCAACACCCAACACGAAAGTGGGCACCAGAGCTCCGCATGGGGTCGTTCAGTGGAGGATGATAATACGATAGTATGGGCAATTAGTGAGTAAGCCAGAATCATGATCATGAAGTTATTAATTATGATATTACCAAGCATCTACGACTCTTATGTGCGAATACACTAGGAGATAGCTAACCGGAATAACAGACTGGACCGATGCTCGAGGCTCCGCAAGCACAGAACATTTGACTCCATACCTTGACCCAAATGCCCAGCCTCCAACTTCAATCTACGCAACTCTCAGCCCACCTCTCTGCAGCGCTGACGCACTAACCGAGAACCCAATAACGGAGCTATGCACATTATCATTTGCAAATCCACTCTCTGCCCCAGAAAAAAGACAGCTCAATGGTGATTTAATCAACTTCCGCACAGCAATGATTGAACAGCTGCCAAAAGGGTCGGGTCTAAAGTCATGGTCGATGGGGGAAGTGGATCGGCCGAGCTTGGTGCAACATGCGAAGAGTCCGAGCGGGCAAGCGACGCTTCACCTCCTGGTTGTTGGATGGGAGTCTATTGACGCGCATAAGAAGTCAAGGGAGACAGAGCAGTTTGTTTCCAGTATCTCGCCCATTCGTGAGAAGTCGTTGGGGGCTATTCCTGGGTTGGAGGTGAAGCATGTCAGTTTTCATAAGATTTAGTAAAAGGTGATGGGCTGAATTGCTGGATGCTTGGTGGAGAACGGCATGTGAATTAATAAATCAAGGTGTTGGTCTTAGGAATGAGAATGGTGTTTTCTTTGGCTTTCTTGACAGTTCAATGTGTTTGGTGGTCAACTGGGATAGGGTTGGGAGTGGTGAAAGCATGTTCAGGGCTACGGGAATAGAGGGCAGGGTGACGGGGACAAATTCGTGGGATTGGTTATTAGGAGGCAAGGTTTCAATCACACGCCTCGAATAAGATACAACGAGAAAGAAAGGGGTTAGAAAAACGTCAACACCCGTGTGAGTTTGAAGATGAAAGGAAATAACACAAAGAGAAAAGCAGAATTGTCGTAAACCACCGTGGACTTTTTGGGCTCGGCATTTGCCAAGCTCCCATGGTAGAAGAGGAAATTGTTCAGACTTAGACACGGTGCTTCTCGCTTTCTGGATTGGCTGTTAGATAAAAATGTATCGTAAATAGAGCAAAGAAACGGGGGGGAACGAACCAAGTCTGGAATAGAGCATGTACAGAGCCATCTGGTTGCACTCTTGAGTACCAGTAATTGTCACCAGACGCTCATTGCTGCTCTCTTGCGGCTCGTTGATCTTGATCACACTGCCACTAAGATGGCGTATTTCGTTAATCTTGGCTCCGCCCTTTCCAATGATGGCTCCAACCATATCGTTGGGGATGAAAATTTGCTGTGTCATTGGCTGACCGGGCATGGCGCCTCCCACCGGAGCCGGTGCAGGTGGGCCTGCACGACCAGGTGTCGGCTGCGGGCCACCCACGTAAGGAGCTGGCTGGTGAGGAGCACCACCAGCGTAGGGAGCAGGTGCACCACCGTAAGGCATGGCAGGCTGGCCAACAGGAGCCGGGGCAGGTTGACCGTGCAGATACGGAACACCGTAGTTACCTGCTTGAGCACGGTTGGGGTGGGGGGTTGTGGCGCTTGAAGGTGTCGGGGTGGCCGTACTGGCCGCCAGCGGGCTGGGGAACATAGGGAGCAACCTGCATGCCACCAGGAACGGCACCGGCGGGACCGCCGCTACGGGTAGCGTAGGCCGAAGCAGCAGGGCCGTTGAATCGTTCCTTAAGTTGCTCCACGAGCGTAACGGCAACGTAGTAGGTCGCAATGTGTACGGCATCCGCAACACCCAGGATGACGAGGGAGCGCTCGGTCGACAGCGGCAAGCAGCCGTCCGAAGCGTTGAGTCGTGCACCAGATGCCTCCTGGATCTCACGAATACGGCTACCACCTTTGCCGATAATAGAGCCGATGAGAATGTGAGGGATTAGCAAACGCAGCGGGTACGTCTTGGACTGGGCAGTGGAAGGGGCCTCGAGGGGTTCATTGTTCAGGGTACGAATGATTAGTCCGAATGCCTGGAAAGATTAGCGTCAAGTCTCTAAGCGAATATAGAACCAAAACCTACCTTAGCCACCGCGTCCTGGAGGCCGCTGACGGTCAAGATCCGCTCTACGCCACCCCGAGAATAATCGCTGACGGTGCACTTGGCGCCGGACAGACGGCGAATCTGGGAAACATTCTCACCTGCCTTTCCGATCACTGTGGCGGCCTCCGGGCTGGAGATAACCGCGCGAATGTGAATCCAGTTTGACTCGTCCTGGGGGGTGTGCTGGTCAGACTGGGAGCCAGCTCGTTCACCGTGAGATGCGGTCGACTGGATAGGCTGAGTCTCGGCGTGATCCTTGCCATTGGGTGCATCGGGGACGACTGTGTCACCTTGGGTGTCCTTTGAGCCCTCAACAGCGGGGATCTGGTTGCTCGACACGTCCGTCTCGGCCTCGGCGTCGCTGCGCACTACTTTGTCCAGGGCGGGTCGCTTGGCCTCGGGCTGATCGTTGGGGGCCGAAGGAGAAGAAGGGTCCTCGAGAGGACGCTTGGTCGACTGAAGGTTGGAAGGAGAGGCCGACATGATGCTGGGTACAATGTGCTGTACTGTATTTGTCTTCACTTACGTGAAAGTCGAGTGTCAAGAATGAAATTTGTTTTCTTCTTTTATGGATCGTCTATTTACACCAGAGGTTCCCACGGAAAACGTGCTGGTGCTGGTGCTGGCGATCGGGGAAGGGGATCGGGTGTGAGGCTGAAGTGGAGGAAGAGATGTGGTGTGGAGAGTCGACGACAAAGCGCAGATCAATGGTGATGGTGGGGTCTTCCAAAATGCAAGGGAAGCTTCTTGTTCTTCTTTGCTTTGAATTCCCTTTCACTTTCAGTGACTAGGAGAACTGTCGGGGGCTGGGGGGGAAGAGTCGAGGGGATGGAAAGCGGAAAAAGGTCAAGGGAGGTGTAGAAGGTCGTGGATGCGACGGGGGGTGTGCAAGGATAGGGCGAAAATAGGAAAAACCAGGCAAGAAAGAGCTGTGCCACTCTAAATCAGTGTCGCCTCGCAGAGAATAAGAAGACACGAAATAAAAAGGAAACCAAAGAAGCTCGGGCAGTGGGACGAGAAGGGGGAGAGTGATGGAGAGATGAAGCGGAGCGATTGAGCTTACTCGTTACTTGTTACTCGGGCTAAACCCAAACCAGTTACGTCACGTGGTATCAACGCGACGCGGTTCTGTACTTCTTTTACTCTGATACTCTGAATGACCTTCCATTGCTTTGTTTCTCTAGTCTACAAGAAGTGCAAAAATGGAGATCCCCGAAGGGAATGTGCAGAATATCCAGAAATTTGCTGCGAATCGTGCATCAGCGGAGAAAGAGTCCACCAGCCAACCTCTTAGTGCAACGGCCCTGCATGCCTATGCGCGACGGTTAGATGGAACCCTACGAGAGCTCCAGGAGCAGGTCCGGCGCCAGGAGGATGAGCTAAAAAAGGTATGAATATGCACTTTCTAGATCTCGGTCGTTCATAACTAATATATCTTTCTAGCTTCGGGAGATTCGTTCTCATGGCCTCTTAGACGGCGAAATTGACCAAAGGGCACGTGTTTCCGAAGCACGACGAGCTAAAAAAGCATATGATTCATTGCTTCAGTCTGAAGAAGAGCTTCCAGTCACAGACTCGGTTCTGCCTTCGTTGATAGCCATTGACGAGACCTCCCGACTCATTAAAGAAAGCAAAGGCTTTGTCTCAGTGACGGCGGAGAGATTATCTGCAGATCGTGAACAGCTTCGTGTTGAAGAGGCCAATTTACGAGATTCTCGGGCAATCGCAAGTGGACTTCGAGAACGACTTCAACGGATTCGCAATGCCAACGCCCGGAAGCAAGAACAAACACCCTCACAGGTTGCCCAGGAAGTACTAAGCCAACAAAAACAGAGGAACAAAGTGCTCGAACGGGAATTTGAGAATCTTAGGGGCTCTTTGAATACATTTATTGATGAAACCTTGGCGCCGATGCTTGCTGCAGAGGATCTTGGCGGCCCCACGGTGGGAGATGCCCTGGAGGTATCCGACGCGACACTGAACGCGGGATATACAGCTCATGGAAAACCAAAGAAGCCAAAAGAGAAGGAAACAACGGAGAATGATGACGGTCAGCAGCGAATCGACAAATTCGTTCGGCGCAAAAAGGATGGTTCGAATCCGACGAATAAGCGAGAAGCGGCAGCAACCGAAGTCCACGATTTGCTAGATTCTCTACTAGAGGCTGGGACATCTTATGTGATTTTAGAACGGGACTCTGCTATTCCGCGATTCCTTGTGAGAGCTAAAGTGGCGCAATATCATCCTCGCGATGCCCGGCGCCTGCGGTTGATAGATTTCGGTCGCTCGCTAGCTTGATAGTTCGGAAAATGGAAATATGGAAGTTCTCAGGATACAGTCAGAAGATTGTATTATGCCTACTTATATCCTACTTTAGCGTAGGGGTGTAAAATAAATGGACCACGCCTAATGCCTCGTTCGGCTTATGATGGACTCAGGGGCCATGAAGTACCCTCCCCAAGACAAAATAACACCTTTGGGGGAAAAGAACGCCTATAGATGCTCCAAGCACCTAACGCCAAATCATGATCAACTTCGTAGAAAAAATAGGTTCAAATGGGCATCATTCCAATCGTAGATTTCGGGGTCTTGGCTTTCGTAGAGGTTTTTCGAGGGGCAGCGGAGGATCGGCTTGGAGCGCGGCTGCTACCGCCCGTGGTGGTCTTGGACCTAGCGCCCTTGGTTTTCCAACCGCTTGTAGAGCCACCATTCTTCCGACGGGGCTTTCTGGTGTACGGACGTTTGCGGCCTTTGGAGCCAGAATCTGCTCCTCCACCAAAGTCCTCGCCAGGGTCAAGGCCCGGAGACGGGGGAGGAGGGAAATATCTGCTAGTGAGATCTTCGTCTTCGCGGAGTTGGTCAGCATCAAAAGTAGACGCTTGGTCTGCGAAAAGATCGTCACCATCACTGTATTCATCACTACTGCTGAGATTGATGACATTGTGGTGGTTAGGATCGGGGACGACGCCATTGGACTCTGCATCTTGCGTCAATTCCTGGTAACGCCGTTTCGCATTGTCTATCAGTCTTAAGATCTGACGGCCATATCGTTTGACTTTGTCTTGGTCGATGCCTGGGAGGGCAGCAAGCTCCGAGGGATCTAGTACCATTCAAATTAGTATTATTACCTTGGCGTTTTGCCTTGAGTCAAATCTCACCTTTAGGGAATGAAATGGCCATATCACGCAAGATGTGGTCCGGAAATGGCTGAGCACGAAGACCCTTCTCAATAACGACCTTCCAAAGTAGTGAGCAAGTAGTTCTCATAAGAAGGGAGCAGAGAACTTACATCTTGGAGGTACCTCTTGGCGGTAACCTCGAAATCTTCCACGACAGCACGATGAAGATGGTCAAGTCGATCCATCTTCTGGTCAATAGTGATGGGTGGGCCTAATTCACGCACGTTTTGGCGTTGCTGTTTTCCAGATACTCGGATTGGCTCGAACCCATCACTCTCTTCGCCTTCTGAAAAGTCAACACGCGCCCCACGTTGCTGGTGGCGGGCCTGTCGACGATCATTGGCCGACTGAATAGGCGATGAAACCATTGTAGACTGTGGATAAGCTTGACTCCCAGGTTTTGCTTTCGTGGCTGGTCGTGACGTGACAGGTCGTGACACTCGAGCCTTATCCGGAGATACGCGCACTTGTAGCTTCATTTTGCGCTGGCCACTTTCGAATTCAGTAGCACGGCGGCCAAGTTTGAGATATTGAACCGCGAAATCTTTGCCATTGATGACGTTTTCTTCCGCCAGGGCATCTTCGCCCAACAAGCGATAGAAAAGTCGCTCTGCTTCGGCTCTGTCAAGGATAGAACCCTTTCCATATCCAGGATTCTGTCGATGTGAAGGTGACTTGGGTCTTTTCAAATCGCCTCGAAGAACATCAACACAGTACAGTACAGTGACTTTGTCATCCTTTTGGTGAGTTAAACTCCGCACAATCTTGATGGCCCACGATGCATATTCAGAAAAGTCATGCTCTTCGAAGACAAGATCAGACTTGCAATTATCACACGTGTTCCCACAGTCCTCTCGACGAAATTGTTCGTTGAAATAAGCGAGCACTTGTACACGTCTGCAGTCACTGCGATTCTCACAGAATTGAACAACGTTCCGAAGCATATGCTTTTGTCGAGCCTTTTGTTCGTAACTCCCTTCGCCTTGATCAATCATTCGCTTGAGTAAAGTGGTATCTTTGTATCCATAATAAAGATAGCATCCAGAGCGTTTCCCATCTCGGCCAGCACGGCCGGTCTCCTGGTAGTAGCCTTCAAGGCTTTTGGGAATACTGTGGTGGATCACAAAACGCACATCAGGTTTATCAATTCCCATTCCAAAAGCGATTGTGGCGACGATGACATGATATCTACCATTTTGCCATGCGCTCTGCACTTCAGCTTTTTGCTTGGGTTGCAAGTGGGCATGGTAGTGATGGGCTTTGATTTTGTACTTCTTCACAAGATCATCTGCCACACTTTCGCATGTCCTGCGTGAGAGGCAATAAATGATACCGCACTGGTTGCGATATGAGCCAGTGATTGTCTCGGCAATGCTAGCCAAAAGTTCATCATTCTTCTTTTTGGGCCGCACCTCGTAGGTCAAGTTGGGACGATTGAAGCTTTGTAGGAACACCTCACATCCGTTCATCTTCAGATTATGCATGACATCAACTTTCACATTTTCCGTGGCAGTAGCAGTCAAGGCCATGACTGGTACACCCGGAAATTTAGCTCGAATTTCGCCTAGTTCCTTGTAGTCTGGACGAAAGTCGTGTCCCCACTGACTAACGCAGTGCGCTTCATCAATAACCAAGCGTGCAAGTCTGTTTCGCCGATGAAGTTTCTCAAGGGCTTTGACAAGGGTCTGATTCTTGCTGAGCATTTCTGGTGTGATGTACAACAGTTCCATCCCTTCCCCGCCACCATTTGACAATTGATCGAGAATATGTGATCGCTCAGCCTTGTCAGTGTCGCCATTCACCAAGAGGGCGTTGATGTTCAGTCTCTGCAGATGAAAGACCTGGTCTTGCATCAAACTCAAGAGGGGAGAAACCACAATTGTCACGCCACTGGTACGGCCACTCATCACAACTGCGGGAAGCTGATAACACAGTGACTTTCCTCCACCGGTTGGCATCAGTATAAAGGTATCCTTACCAGCGAGGGTTGCGTCAATAGCCTCGAGCTGGTTCGGGCGGAAGCCACGAAGGTGGAACTTATCCTTCAGAACAGTTCTCACCTCATGGGACCAAGCATTGTTGGCCCAAAAGTTGCTACGGCCGGGTGACTTCTTTGGCGGTGGCATTCGAGAGGTGTTTCCAGAGGTCTCGGCAAAGACTGGTCGATTCTGAATGTTTTTGTCACTGAGAGACATTGGCGGGTCCTTACTAAAGCTTCCGGCAACATCTAGCATCTCCTCATCGCTCTCGTCCCAATCAAAATCATCCAAGTCTATTGCTGGTGATCCCATGTTTCGAGACACACGACCTTCCTCGCCACTGCGGGTAGGGATGCTTTGCCCAGCCCGGGACGTGAGATTTTTATTGCTCAATTCAGGGCTGGGGAAAGAAGTGTGCTGTTTTCTTGGTGGGGACTCCCTGGTAAACCCAAAGTCTTCAAACTGGTTGCCGGAGGTATGGCGGTCTGGATGGAAGTCACTTGACAATGAAGTCGCTCGATCCATTTCTGAACCTTTAGTCAAATCAAAAATCTTGGCTTGAGGAAGAAGCTCGCGGATCTTTGCCTGAATTTGCTCCAACTCCAACTCCACAGCTCGGCTTTTTGAAAGTTCATCCGGCATAGTTGTTGGGTCAAGGCCCTGGGATATCACTTTCATAAGATTCTGCTTCAGTTTGTCTTTTCTAGAGAGGCAGCTGTTGTAAGATGCTTGCTGGGATTGTAAAGCCTCAATTGCTTGGATTCGTGACACAAGGCCTTTGTTCTCTGCGATCAGATCCGGCGCTGGCTGGCCTTCCATTGCCTGTTGGTAAACAACCTCGGAATTCTTCTGCAGTGTCTGCCTCAGCTGGCGGATAGAATGCCCGATGGAGGTTGCTGAAAGAGCTACAAATTTGAGAACAGACTCGTCTTTGGGCTGGGAGCTGGGGAATTTGAGCCCAGGAGATGGCTGTGAAGCTGCTGAGGCTTTGATTTGTTTCTTTTGTTCCATCTGAGTCTCTACCCGTATCTTTTCTGACAAAGTCCGAGTTGGCGAGCGCTCATGACAAGTGTCGCGGCGGTTCTTCTCTTTCTTTGCGGTGTTAATTTTAGGTATTTTTGGGTATAGCACTGGATCAATATCCAAAATCATGTCGTCTGCATCTCCTGTCCAATCGTCAAATGGATCTTCCTCGTCAGAGTCGGCAATGACATGCTTCCGATGGCTTTTTTTAGGGGACGGGGAGGCGGTTCTGAGCTGTTTTGCGCCATTTGATGGCTTTACCCTATTTGAGCTTGAAGGAAGTTCAGAGATAGAGGCTTCCGTGGCGCTTCGCACTTTGGACGCATATTTTGAGGGTGATAAAAGGTCCGATGTGTATTCGTCGCTCTTTCGCTTCTTTCCACGCTTTTCACCGGGCTGTTCATTTGCTGCAACATCCCCGGACCATAGTCGGCGAGGCTCTCCCAAATCGGTTGCCGAGGATGGAATGAATCGTTCCGGGTCTCCCGTGAGGTCAATGGCTTCGACATCGTCAAAAGACGGCGTTTCAAGCTTTCGCTCCGATCGAAGTGGGGTCGCTTTCAGTCGAGACACGAATGAGGATCGTGGTGGTTCAAGATTGGAGTCTGTTTAGATCAATCCCTGTCAGAAGGTCCACAAGGTTTCTGTGTCATTATAACCACGCGTACCTGGAACCAAGGTGGACGCCTTCTTCGATGTTGAGGGCGGCTCCTCTTTCCATGTTTCTGGGCGGCTAAATAATCGAGGTTTTCGTGCTGACAATGAAGTTTGCAGTTTTGCCATGTCCTCGTTTAGCACATTTTCGGTGTTATGGGCGTCTTCAATCGCATCCAAGGGCTCGCTTTCGTCGTAGGGTAGAGGGGGTTGTTGGGAGACGCGCTCGCGTTGTATGGGTGGAGATTCAGTAGACAAGGACGGGTGCAAGGAGGAGCCTTGGTTCAGCAGCCATTTGAGATGTACAGCAAGATTATTTTTCGTCATGGGGGCGTGGTAATCTCATGGCGTTATGGCGGGTTGTCATGTTTTCGACTGGACAGTTGATCGTCGCGAAACAATTCGAGGGACGCGTCTTGCACGTGAGCGGTCAGGCCCGTGAGCTTAGCACTTAAAGTCACGATTAAAAGACAATACAATACATTGAAATAATTCAATTTGGGTTTTGGTGGTTTGTACAGATTATTATGGCTCATAGAAACTTATACACTGACTCTTCCTAAGTCTAATCCAAGGTCCTGTGCGCTGTAAAGATGTATAGAGATCAGCGCACCTATTAAGAGGCCGGGCGGATCTGTATGTGGGGGAAACCTTTTTTTTCTATGCCCCGCCAGAACTTGCAAGCCTGCCAAAAACCGGCGCAAAAACCTCAATTCAAGCATGGGTAAGAAGGACAAAAAGTCCGCTGAGCATAAAGCTCGAGTGGCAGCTAAGCAGTCCAAGAAGACTGCTCAAAAAGAAAAGAAGTCCAAAGTCAAAGGCAAGGATGCAGACAGTGATGCCGAGGATGCCGATCTGGACGCCATCCTGGCTCAGTATGCTGAGGAGCAAGCCAGATTTTTGAAGGTGACAGAAATTGTGTCCGAGCCTCCTGCTCCACGCTCATCGGCCACTGTTCTTGCGTCGCCGTCTAATCGTAATGAGTTATTGCTCTTTGGCGGCGAGTACTTTGATGGAACACATGCCACATTTTTCAATAACCTCTTCGTCTACTTGATCGATCGGGGTGAATGGAGGGAGGTGACTAGCCCCAACAGTCCTTTACCCCGAAGTGGACATGCATGGTGTCGTGGAGGTAACAGCGGAGGCGTATATCTGTTTGGAGGTATGGTATAATATTAAATATAGGGCGATTTTCTGTGCTTTGACTAATTTGTTTCATACAGGCGAGTTCTCATCGCCCAAGCAGGGTACTTTCTACCATTACAATGACTTCTGGCATTTGGACACCGCCACTAGGGAATGGACCCGTCTGGAGACCAAGGGCAAGGGTCCTCCAGCTCGAAGTGGTCATCGAATGACTTACTACAAGGTACGGTGAAAGCCATTATTCTTATTCAGGGAATTCAAGGCTAATCAAAAAAAAATTCAGAACTATATCATCCTATTTGGCGGATTCCAAGATACTTCCCAGCAGACCAAGTACCTGCAGGATCTGTGGATCTATGATTGCCAGAAATACACCTGGTTTAGCCCAACGTTGACAACGGCATCGCAGAAGCCCGACCCCCGGTCTTCATTCTCCCTGCTTCCGCATGAAACTGGTGCCGTAATCTACGGCGGTTACTCTAGAGTGAAGGCAACCGCCGGCGGTGGTGGCGGCAAGCAAGTCAAGGGTGGTGCTCAAAAAATGGTGCTGCGTCCCATGGTTCATCAAGATACCTGGTTCCTCAGAATCACACCACCAGCATCCGATGCACCGGCAGCTGCTATCCCCACAATTCGTTGGGAGCGGAGAAAGAAGCCCGCTAATACGCCAAACCCGGCTCGCGCAGGAACAACTATGGCGTACCATAAAGGTCGTGGTATCATGTTTGGCGGAGTCCATGATGTCGAACTGAGTGAAGAGGGTATTGACAGCGAGTTCTTCGATTTGCTGTTTGCATGGAACACAGACCGCAATCGATTCTTCCCATTAAGTCTGCGACGACCACGCGCACCTGGCAAGAAACAGCAAGCGAACCAGGTCAAATCTCGGGACAGAGGCAAGGCTGACGAGGAAGAGCTTCTGAGGAATCTTAAAGCACTAGAAGCCAAGGGAGGTTTCCGTGATGATGACGATGACGATGATGAGCTGATGCAATTGAGCACGCCTAAAGAGGAACCCGTTGAGCCTTCTAAGCCCGCTACGGTCCGCTTCGAGATGCCCCATAGGCGCTTCAATGCACAACTTGCGGTGCAAGATGACACGCTATTTATCTACGGTGGTACTTTTGAGAAGGGCGATCGGGAGTTCACCTTCGATGACATGTACTCTATTGACCTCGTCAAGCTGGATGGCGTCAAGGAGTGCTTCTACAGGGAGCCTGTGAACTGGAACCTCATGGACGAAGACGAGGAGAGTGATGAAGATATGGACGATGAGGATGAGGATGAGGAGATGGATGACGAAGAAGGCGAATCTATGTCTCTTGATGCCTCATCCCCTGCCCCGACCGATGTGACTGTGCCGTCGGTCACCCAGGATATGCAGCAGCTGGAAGTCGAGGAACAGGAAACCGATGCCCAGCCGGACGACAGCCGGCCATTACCTCGACCTTTCGAGAGTCTCCGTGAATTCTTCAGTCGTACGTCTGAAGAATGGCAGAGACTGCTTATCGAAGCCATGGCACTGAAAGGTCGGAATGACGAGAAGAGTATCAAGGAGTTGCGCAAGGATGCATTCAATATGGCAGAGGAGAAATGGTGGGATAGCCGAGAAGAGATCATGGCTCTCGAGGATGAACAAGAAGCAGCCGGTATCGGAGAGGTGGTTAGTATGGCTGATCGGGCTGAGAATGTTGGGGGAGCTGGTCGCCGTCGATGATAGGTATATAACAAAAGTATAAAAAACATTGAAGTTTGGTTGCACGATCAATCCATATCCAGAAGTATATTGCTTGTAGTATATATTCTGGCCAATTGTGTATGTATCCATGCCTGAACCGCGCAAAACATACTTTGAAGTCAACCATTAATGATAGTCAGTACAGTCAATGCCTACCGAGTGCATAAACCAGACTTTGTTACCCATCCCAAAAATATATATATATAATACATACTTACTATAACAGATAAGACTGGCATGGGGCTCTTCGTAGGTTGATGCTGCTGGGCCGGTATGTTTGCAGTGGGTATATCTATGCTACTCGCTAGGTAACAACACTGATTCCTGAGACGTACATCATTGCAATGTCTTCAAATTTCGCTTCCATTACTGAATTTGCTTGTTCTGCGTAGGGTTGTAAAAGTTGATGTTGACGTCGGTCGGGGAGTCGGAGCTCCCAAGGCGGACAAAACATTATGTGTCCGCCTGCGTGGCCCTTTCTAACCATCTTCAACGTCCAACTTCCCCTCCCCCTTTGGGTCATTCTTGATGTCCTGAATATGATGAGGTGCAGTCTGCAGCTTTTGTATCAATTTGACGTCCGACATTGGCACCATGAGCCTTGATCCGAGTGCCTTTCCGAGGTCGAACTCCCCCGCAAGCTCCGAGAGCTCCTTAACGCGCACGCGCTTACAGGGAAAAGATGGTGTGCACTTCTTCCCACAAACCTGAGATATTGCGCGGGATTTTCTGACGATTTCATACAGCCCTAGGATCCCTCAAGAAGGACAAAAGCTACCGTCGTTATGCGTCAAGTGTCGAACGAGCGCTGTCACTGTTTGACAACGCCCTCCAAGAATGGGCCGACTACATCTCCTTCCTGAGTCGCCTTTTGAAGGTGAGACCCAAAAATATCCAACACTCTGCTATACTCAATTATTGACCAGGGGCTAGGCACTTCAAACCCATCCGCCAGACCAACCCATTGTACCCCATAAGGTGCTAGTCTCGAAGCGACTGGCACAATGCTTGAACCCGTCATTACCATCCGGAGTCCACCAAAAGGCGCTCGAAGTTTATACGTACATATTCGGGCTGATCAAGGTATGCACCACAAAACTTGGATCCGGAGGAAATTGTTGACTGATTATCTGTCTTCACTGTAGCTCGACGGACTGTCGCACGACCTGCCTCTATATCTGCCTGGCCTTGCGCCAACCCTGACATTCGCCTCGCTCACTGTTCGACCGCTTTTTCTATCATTGGTGGAGGGTTACATTGTCGACCTAGAACCATGGGCCATTCGGCCAGCCCTGAAAGCAATTCTCTTAGCCCTGCTCCCCGGCCTGGAGGAGGAGACAAGCGACGACTTCGAGCCGACACTACGGATCGTCAACAAGCTTCGCGAAGTAGGCGGGCGGCTTGAGACCCAAAAAACATCTGAATCTGGGGCATCTGGGCAATACTTCTGGCAATGTCTGTTCCTCGCATCGATTACAAACCCCAGCCGACGACTTGGTGTCCTAGCCTACTTGAACCGCTACCTACCTAAATTGGGCATTGCCAACCGTCGTCAGAGTGCGGCTGATACCAGTGATGTTAAAGACTTTCCGCCTGAGATGCTTGCAGCAGCAGATTCTGTGATACTCCCAGAGCCGGGCTTGTTGATCCGATGTTTCGCATCAGGTCTGTCCGACGACCAACTCCTGGTTCAGCGGAACTTTCTCGATCTTCTGGTGACCCATTTATCACTGAACTCTCCAATTCTACAGACGCGAATCACGGACCGTGATCTCGAAACTTTAATAGTTGCTGCGGTGGGTGTGGTCACTCGACGCGACATGGGCCTGAACCGCCGACTCTGGGCATGGTTCCTTGGCCCCGAGCCTGCAAGTGAACGTGAGCGTTCATCTGTTGATGGCCAAAAGGTTTCCTCAGAAACAGGCCACGTTTCTGCCGATGCCAAGGAGCTTTCACAGTCTCAATATTTCAGCCGCGTGGGGTTGCAGCCCTTGGTAAATGGTCTTCTCAAGATGATCAAACAAGGTTCTCAGATTCCTTCTGAGAGGACAAAGCCTTTCCGCATTGCTCTCTCCTTGATGGATCGCTGGGAAATTGGTGGTTATATCGTTCCGGCAGTTTTCCTTCCCACAATTCGCAGTGTCCAAGCCTTTGAAAAAGAAGCTCCCAGGAATCATTTCGAGGAAGTCTTTCGCAGTGCTAGCGCCTTTTTTGACGGTGTGGAAAGCAGTGTCATCTTCTCCGAGCTCTTAGGCCTAATTGATTTCCGCTCTAACGATGTGGAGCGTGACCCTGACCAAGTTTTGCGAAACCTTGATCTTGCCCGGTTCATCATTGATAATTTCAATGTGCGAGAGGAAGACATGCTTCAGATTCATGTTCCTTTGTTAACGCTATCGGTGCTCGTCAGAATGCGTGAAATATCTTTGCATACGCCCTCACCGGGAGCCAGTATTGACAAACAAGCCGTATCCATTGCGTTGAATGGCGTGCTGAAATCACTGATTCCACTGCTTACAGAGAGGGTATTCTCAAGAAAGACAGGCCACGAGAAACACACTGCTGACACCAAGACTCGAAATCATGACATTCTGAAAAAGATTCATAGTTTCTATGAAAGCAGCAAAAATAGCCTCGATCTTCCTCCTCTTCCATTTGGCCCGAAGCAGATCAGCGAGATGATCATTCGTGAAGCTCACGATCTATCTGTCGAAGCACTCGAGAGTGATGATAACACCTTATGCCTCCACGAAAAAGTCGACCTCCTTGTAAAATTGCTAATGAAGCTGCCGAGGTCCCGTGTGCTCCGTGATAAGCGGCTCTACGGAGCATTATCTCGAAAATTAGACAAGAAAGACAACACTCCAAGCACTGCCTCCTTCGCAGTCATCTCTACCATTGCCTCGGCGTTGACCAACTTGTTCTTCATCCATAGCCTCGGCTTCTACATCAGCTATGAGGATGCCTGCGGTCTGATTCCCAACCTAGTCGAACAGCTCTGGCAATACCTTTCGCCGTTGAGTCCTAAATTTCATGTTGAAGCGGTTAGGTGTCTATGGTCGCTTCACTCAATTTCTTGGGTTGATCACCTTGTCGAGGCATCAATTACCTCTCTAATGGTCAATGCATCAATCACAAAATCCTACCATCTCTCATCGGAGGAACAAGCCGAGAAGTTCTATGTACTTTGGAACCACAGCCACCATGGCACGCACGAGCAACCTCCTAAACAGGTTCTTGAGGTTGGGGGAACATTATTCTCTTATCAGTGTTCGATGCTCGAGCGTCCCCTGTTCATTGTACTTGATCTTCTATCTCAAGAACCTGGAGATGTGTCCCAGAGTGTCCAGCAATGGCTCCAAGACCTCCACTCTATTCATAGGTGCGATAACTTCATATACGATACAAACTTGCCACTACTAACCAGATTTTAGAATTTTCCATGTCGTTATCTTAAAGCTCGAAGAGTTATTTGAGCATGATATCTCTGGTGCAGTCACTGAACAAGACGATTCAATCTCTCCGGACGATTACAAAGAGTGCAACTATCTGCTGCGAACAGCCTCAAACATCATCGCGTCACTTTCTCATAGCGGATGGGTCACGCTTCTCACCCATACACTGGGCCAGACTGACAAGCATCCGGACGCATCGAAGTCTGAAGGTAAGTCACATATGCAATCAACCAAGAAGATCCATCAATTGATTATTTTGAACAGATGGTGGCAATGTGAAGAGCTTCCATGCGACAATATTCCAGGCCTGCCACGGAATCATCAGCGACAAGGCGTTGACGTCAACACAGGGCAACTTGGATGGAGAGCGATTGCAAAGAGATGCCCTTCATCTAATGCGACAACTCCTTCTGGGACCAGGCGCAGAGGACCTAGCGGAATCTGGGATTGATGATTTCTTGGTCGATCGCCTTCTGATTGCCTCGGATGAGGGCGGTAGTATTGCAGTGCAGGGTGCAATCATTGATGCACTCCTTGCGGCTCTGAAGGTTCGGTTTGCCCAGGCATATGCACCCGTACCACCGCCTAGGCCAAAGCATCAACGAGCCGCCTCTCGTGAACGTTTGACCAGTCCTTCAATATTATCTTTCACAAGTGACAAGGCAGATAGAGGCCAGCCATTGCCTCAATTTCCTCGCCCTCCGGAGCGACTTTTAGATTGCCTGCTCAAGGGCATCAGCTCAACAAAATCCCATGAGATTGTGGACAAATGGATTGGACTCCTTTGCGAGGTGCTCCCACTCTATTCAGGCTCGCTTTTCCAAATTCTTCTTATGTTGGTGGAGTGCTTCTGCAGAGAAATTAAAGCCTCCTTTGGAAGACTTCAGCTTGCGTTCCAACAAACAGAGAGCTGGCCGCAAGACCGATCTGAACAAGTTACTATTGCTTTACTCACCGGTCTTGAAACATGCATTGCCAACGCCCATGAACGTCTTCTCGTGGAGGAATCGAACATTCCGGCCGCCAAGAGCCCAGATCAGCCCCAAGGCTTTTTCGGAAATATGGTGTCCGGCGTGTTCAACTCGGAAGGCAACCAAGGCCGATCTAATACCGCTAATGATCGGTTGACAGTCCTTCTCTGCTTCCAGGATGCCGCTCGTCTTTGTTTCTCTATCTGGGCCTGGGGCGCGGGAGATCGGACTGGCTCTCCAGAGTCCGAATCAATTGCATCCTTCCAGTACACTTCGTTGCGAATGAGAAATAGATCAAGACGAATTCTTGAACACCTGTTCACTGCAGAGGCGCTTGAATGTCTTGAGACATTGGTTGAATTGTGGACAAAATCTGACACAGATACTGCAGCGCTTATTTTCAACCTCCTGCATACCCTTGATGGCTCGAGCCCGAAGATAGCTATTCCTGCCGTATTCAATGCGATTTACACACGAACAAATCCTAGCGCATTGGACAACCATCGCAAGTCCTCTTTGACCACTAGCCTGTCCGAGTCTGAACTAGCCAGTTTCTTGGTTGCCTATGCTCGCTCCTTGGATGATGATGTCCTTGACGAAATTTGGGCCGACTGTACGATTTTCCTTCGTGATGTGCTCAGCAATCCTTTCCCTCATCGTCAGATCCTTCCACGTCTCATTGAATTCGCGGCTATCCTGGGCTCAAAGTTGGAGAACACAACATTCGGTGAAGACCGTCGCATGCGCAAGGAGCTTGGAGTTCGTCATCAATCTTTAATCCCGATATCGCTTTACGTGTACTGACTACGTGCTCTACAGGATGTTCTTCTCCGTCTTCTTACAGCTGTCTTCACTAGCAAACCATTAGGCTTCAACCAGGACGCTGGTCTTTTAGCAAGATCTTCTCTCGATTATGACCGGACAGCGGTGTCGCATACTGGACCGGATGACATGCTTAGCATTCTTGCTGTCTCCATGCCATCTTTCATCACAACCCTGGGTGACTCGGACCGCATCAACACCGCCATCAACGGTGTGTCAACCAATGTGGTTGGTCCACTCATCCGCTCTCGGTTATTCCCCAACAACCTGAACCGCAATGTGATGGTCTTATTGCAGCAAATGGCCAAAGTGCCCGCAGCCGCAAAGGTATGGAAGAAGGATATTGCTGATGCGTTCAATGATCCTCGCTTCTTCGGGTTGCAGGTGGATCTAATCAAAGACAACTGGATGGACCTATTGCGACAGTGGGCGATTGCAGATAAAGACCGGCTGGGGGAGCTGTTGAGTCGCCTCCCACCGCCCAGCGCTGCTGGGATCATGTTCGGCGTGGGGGCATCTGCGGCACGACTAGAAGCTGACCGTAGGGCGCAACTCAATCTGCGTCGTATTGCAGTGCTCCTGCTGTCTGCCAGTACCGATTATTTTGTGGGCGAATTGGCAGGCCTTCTCCAGAAACTTGAAGATCTTCTAGCAGCCACCAGCTCTTCTTCTCCATCATCTGCAACACGGGCAGAGATCTTTATGGTGCTCCGTGCCCTCGTACTCAAAACATCTGCTCCTGCCATGGCGCCCTTTTGGCCGTTGATCAACGCAGAGCTGCAGGAAGCTATTTCTGCTGTTCCACAGGGCTTGCAATCCGATCTCTACAACCCTTACTCCCTACTACAGGCCTGCAAGCTCCTGGATAATCTCCTGGTCGTCGCGCCAGACGACTTCCAGCTTCTGGAATGGCTCTTTGTGACTGACACCATCGATGCAGTCTACCCGCCTAATCGCTGGGAGCCGGTTGCCCTCGCTGATGAGGTATCTCAAAGCTTCGGAGCACGCAATGCTCTGACACCATCCGTTTCGCATGAGTACACGGAGTCCGTAACACGCGGTGGTCTGAAGCGGCCGTGGCTTATCTCAGACCACATTCGAGAGACGGCAAAGGACGAGATCGTCGAGCGGGTCCTGCGACCGTTCTTTGACCGACTGAGTATCTACGTATTCGAAAGTACGTATAGCATGGAAGGTGCAGACCTAGGTGTATGTCGGGATGATCTCTTGGCGGATTTGTTTAACGAGAGCACCATGGCAAATTAAGCTGCATGGTTTGTTTGTCTCCTCCATTTTGTATAGCTGGAGTTAGCCCATAGCGATATTTCCAATCGGATTATTTCTGTATTTCAAGCCAGAGTACATCCTTCGCAATATACTCATCCCAGTCTTGCTTTGTGTTATGCCTCTAAATTTAAATATTCCGGCTTTGCTTCGTGCTTGTATAGAGTGTTAACCGTCGAGTTCCGACGCCGCCCGGGCCACTATTTGTCAACGTCACCTGGTCTCTTTCACTCCCCTCGCCACTATCATTACTTGTAAGAACATTCAATAACTTTTGCATTCGATTATTTACTGATCAAGCAGATCTTGCGTCACGATGAACGTACGCTCGAAAATGTTCATGCCACTACGCGGACGCGTCGTTGCCCGATCTTTCTCCGTGTCCCGTCCCCGCTGGGAGGCTGCGCCATTGCCCACAAGCAAGCCCGTTGGTGCTTTCCGTGGAGGGTAAGTGCTGAGAAAATCATACGATCAGATTCAAATCTACATCTCCAAATCTCTTACCGTTCCTGATTTATCTAACTTTGTGTAGAGTCTTCGGATTCCTGTCTGGCGCTGTTGTTGCCGGCGCGTCGGTATACTATTACATCCTAGGGGATTACCGAGTCGCGAATGAAATGTTGACTGATGATATTTCCGTATGTTGGAAGCCGCTATTAGGCAAGATTTCACATGCTTGCTTTTCGTTGAGACTAACTGCGTTGTGCTATCCCCGTATCCGGGGATAGCTCTTTCTATGACACAGGCACTCCAGTCAGCTACTCTGAAGCTCCAGTCATACATTAACGAGCTAGAGTCCAAGATGAACAAGCTTCAGAAGAAGTAAACTCCGGACTTTCAAGTGTACCAGAAGCTTGGCTTATGTACTTTCTATCTCATGCTGGTGTTGGGTGTCTTTTCTGCATTTGACTTGCAAAATATCAATTTGATCAGACGTATCTACCGATGAATTGATCCTTTATTTCAAAATGCATTATAAGATTCCAAATCCAAGAAACAACAGTCGAAACCCCAAGAACAGGCTGACAATTTACAGTTGGTAAATCCCCAAGGTCATATTGTGATAAACGGTTGCAAACAAGTCAAACACTTTATCGACGGCCATCAACTTTCACGTCTCCAACTCCCATCATCTCCAACATTCTCGCAACATCCTTCCCCCAACCCCCAAAAAGTACAAAGACAAGGGCATAAGCCATGTTCCGCGTCGAACTCCTCCAACACAAAGGCGCCGCCCCAGCCCCAGGCTGGAGCTATGTCGCCGACCGAGCCTTCAACCCAGCCCAAGCAGCCATGGCCCCAACACTAAGCCGCAAACGCGGAATTCGCGACGCCGGCAAAGGAGGCGACATGTCCTCACGACGAGCGAACGCAATCATCCGTCATCTCGCCGAGCTAGATCGCGAAAATCAGCGCGACGTATCGATCCCCGTACCAGTGAAACAAGCAAAAGAAGCCGGAGCGCGCGGTACACGCGCAAAGACAACATCAAACGTGCGCCGAATTCTACAATCGCAAAAGACTTTCCGGAATCACCTTGATGATGAAGAGGCTGCGATTCATAATAGCAGTACTGCTGGCGGAGCGGGGACCGGAGCTGGGCAGAATTTGGGTGCGGCGGCCGCGATGGCTAAGGGGAGTAAAGCAGCCGTTGCGGCGGCGGCAGCGAGGCGGAGCTCGACGCCCATTGTGGCGGGGTCTGCTGCAGCTGGATCTGCGGCTGCGAAGAGAAAACGTGCTTCGGCTGTTGGGACGGCTGCGTCTACGCCTACGCCTGCGCCTTCTATCCCTGAGATTCCTGCTACGACCGCTACAGATGTGGAGGGTGAGAATGATTCAGAGGGGAAAAATAAGATTTTGAAGACGGAGTATGACAACGATCCTCTATTGCGCTCTTATGCACCGACTATGCCTTCTGATCGCATTATTCAGCGGTTACTCGCTGAGCCGCCTTTGTCTTATAATGCGTCGAGGGCAGGCGCGCCGATATCGTCTCACTCACCGCGGCATTTCTGTTGTATGTGTGGATATTGGGGCAAGATTCGGTGCAAGAGCTGTCACTTGAGAACTTGTGGGCTGGATTGTTACAAGGTGCATGAGGATTCGAGGTGTGGTGCGTTCTTCTAGAACTGCCAATGGGTGTGCCGGGCTGTATACTATGGGGAGGGGATATGTTATCCTCTTTCTCTTTTTACGACTATATGAAACTAATGTCAAACTGTACAATAGCTAATTTTTAACCATTAAATTATTTTTTCTTAATGGAAATATGTTGGAGTTGTCGTAGCCGTATACTTGAAACATAATCAACACTTCAGGTTGATGCCCATCCGCAATTCATCTTCGCGAATCTCAAACATGACCTGGATTCCGACGAATAACACCGCGCAGCAGGAAATCATGTATGCCACGCCGGAATAGGACCCCGTTAGACTGGCCAGTAAGTCCTTCAGCCCATCCAGGCCAAGCGCAAAGCCAACAAGGTTCGCAATCATCATCATAAGGACGTTACCCACAGACCCAAGGCCAGTGAGCCACCGGTACGCGGTGGGATGCGAGCGCCAACGCCGAGCAGGGAAAAGCATACCACCCAGGACTTCAGGAAGAACGAAGAGCGTGATTAGCCAACCCCACATCAGCAGACGGAGGTTAATGTCGTGCCACAAGGCCACGAATGTAAACACCATCAAAAAGTTGCGAATTTGCAAGAATTTAGACCAGATGCCAGATTGTGTAGACGGTGTCTGCTTTGCACCTGCTGGGCCTCGGCCACTGCCGCCTCCACCCAGTGGGATGTAGATATACCGCACAATCCAGCGGTTGTAAGAACGGTGCCAGCCACGCCAGAACGCGAAGGCCGAGTAATTATTTGACATGCAGCGGACCATGTTCTCTGGAGGATCAATTCCATCGATCAGAGCCCAGAGGCGAAAGAATCGCCATGGAATGAGCAGCTTTAGCCAAATGATATGGAGGTTGAAGAAAGCAAGCATGCTGAGCTGCCCTGGAGTAAAGAGGGACCAATCCGGTGAGGCCTTGGAAATGGCCACTGCGTAAATGTAGTGGAGAATCAGCTCCATGCAGAGCACTGTGAAAAAGAAGCGAATTCCATATAGGGTGGTGCGTGTTCGTGTCCGCGAGAGCGGGGTGTATCGCTGCTGGGAAACATAGTCATTGAAGGTCAAGATGGGACCAGCCAGATACAGTGGTGAGTAAAGCACATAGGCGATATAGTTGCGCCCGCTAAAGGCGGCCGGTTCAGCGGGGATTTTGACGCGGTCTCTATCAGAAAGAGCTGCGGGGTCGAGTTGCTTCTTCTTGTGGAATTGGGTTAGTTCTACGTCCAGGCGAGAGATGGGCAATCCGGCATTGGACACCATAGGGGAACATACTTCAATCGGGCTCGCTGAGACATAGTCCACGCTCCAGTAGTAGTCCATGTTGAAGCTGATCAGCCGCAACACGGTGATTTTGAAGAGGACCTCCCATCGGGGCATAATGCCTCCAAAGTTATCCAGGGTCTGGGCCCACTGGACCAGTAAGGATCCTTTGTCTCCTGTCGTGCCAGATCCCGGGGCAAAGAGCATGGCGACCTTCTCCAACGGGTATCCTCCAGATAGTTCATTGGCGAAGAGAATGCAGATGTTGAACGTCCATGTTACAGCCGGGATGTAAGACCGAGGAAGGTGCTTGCTAATGCGGTAATTGATGAGCAAGATGGAAAGCACCTTCAGCGCAGAAACCCCATGAAGGGCCGTAATAAAGATAAGACCAAACACGAAGTCAAAGCGCATCCGCTGTTCGAGTTGGGCATCTCCTGCAGTCGCTGTGGACGAGTTGGAGGGTTTGGTTGTGGCGCTCGCGCGGCTCACACACGAACTATAGATTCGACGGACCAATGGGTGGGCAATTAGAAGCAAAACGAGGTAGGGAATGTTGTCGCGGAAACTGGCGTATTGTGCATCGGAGTTATCCTGTGTCATTCAGGCAGGGTCAGTCTTGCCACTATTTCAAGGTCGGCAGAGTCAAGTCTCCGAGGTAGCACACTCACAACTAAGCGGCCAGGGATCCATCCTGGAGACAGGAGATCTGAGTAGGTAGGGTAAATTGGGTGGCTTTCTATGATGACGATCCCCAGTCAGCATCTCGACGTCGGTCCACCGATATTTGCGAGGGGCCACTCACCCTTGGAAGCATCCACCACGGTTTTGAACATCAAAGGAACGAGGAAAATGAAGAACAGATAGTAAATGAAGAATTCCGGTGTACGCCAGAGAGGAGCGCGAGCATTTTGGGCAATGGCATGAGCGCGGGCATCTTTAGCGGAGGCAGGTCGCGTGTCAGCTGGGTTGGTTGTGGCGGTAGAGGTAAAGCGAGTGTCAAGGGTGTCGAGCGAGTAAATCCGCCGCAGCCAGGAGAAGAGGGAAGTCATTTTTATCGCAGTGGCATGGCGCAGGTGCAGCGCTGAGGTGTCCAGTGTTTACTCAGGGGCCGAGGCCGATGTTCCACCCCGATCAGTTTGGCGATCGCCCCCACACGTGCCCAATCAGCGCCCGTCAATTATCACCTTGATGTATAGCCCCCATGAATCGTATAGACGCTCGTACGATTATGCAAACTTACGATACGTTGCTTACATCTGATGGACTCATTAAGAAAGTAGTAACATACTTTTAGAAGATACCCAAATACCTCCCTAGGTACCGAATACTGCAGTGATATGAGTGCAAGTGACTTGAACACTTTAGCATAATCATGGCAAGTAATAATGATAGAGCTGCACGTGTCTTGTAGGTACAGGTTTAAGTGATACCAGAGCTATTTTTCTCCACATAACATGCAATATACTTGAAATGACGGAGCCAAATAGCAACATTCTAAACCCAGTTCGAGACGCATTGAAGCCCAAAAAATGACAGGAACGTCTCTGGCAGACCGTTTTCAATACGCAACTTGAAACTGTTTTTCTGTTTTATCATTTTATTCAAATCAGATACCACATTTGCTAACAATGCGTACCCACCCACTGATCGAATGGTATATCTCTTGTCGTACACAAGATCGAACTTGTAATAGTAGGCCAGAGGACAGAGTGATTGATAAAAATCATTATTTTGCAATATCAAGTCCATCCCAGTTTGCGACTGGGCATACTATTGCTTGCTTGCCTTTGCATTGTGGCATCCATCTACGTTCGGGTTCCAAAATAAATCGGCACCGTCATCAGTTTTACATAGGAAATGATACAAGGGCATCTTCCTCAGAAGTTGTTGGCTTAAGTAGGTATTTGCCTCGAGTCCATACAAAATAATCCGGGATTTGCCAGGGGTTATCTAAGTCTCCCATGGATTCGCTACTCATGTCTCTCGGGTGAGTTGTCGGCGGGTATAGGCCACGGAGAAACATATTCCCTGAATCGATCATCACATCATGCTTCGGTGACTTAGTAACGACTTGCTTCAGGCTGACATCTGTGTTTAACCTCTCGATACGATATTTCGATTCGGACGATAGATACGGATCTCGAAAGTACAGGCCAGCCATGTACTGCTCACCTTCGCCCTGCCTAGTCAATGTGACGGAGGCTCGAGATTTGACGGTGCGGTCTCCATGCCGTTGGAAGATATACGTCCCAAGGACTCTTTCAGGAGGCACAGCTTCTCTCTCAGGGGGCACAATCTCTGTCATGGCCGCTGTCTTAGCCTCTGTCACGTCTGTCATATTTCTATAACATCCTCTGTCACATTTTCTGAACCCACAATCCCTATCCATGAAAATATTTCGGAGGGTAGCGATAACATGTCGTCGATGAGGGACCAAAACCCCATAAGTATTGGAGTAATAAAAAGCAATCTTCAGATGAATGTCAAAAAACTAGCTTCTAATGAATTAAATCCATTGTAAAGTATGAAAAAGACGTCAATATTCCTTATAGATACAAAGACATGGAAAGCATTACCAGAAGCGGTTCTACAATGAGTACTTCAGTTATAGATCGAGATTAGATCAGCAGCCCACCCACAATGACATCGGTCTCCGCTTCTTCAAACAATCTTGGAAACCACATCACACTCAACATGTCTTCTAAACGGGTACGTGATGCTAAAATCTTGGATTTCTGAACGATCACCGACTGCTTCGCTGACAATTCGAATCGTGGCATGGCTGACCATCTACCCCCAGGTTGCTTTCAAAGTTCATGGCACCGTACAAGGTAAATACGCCCCGCTCTTGTGACCCCCGGTCTATTGCTATAAATACTTCACTGCAACTAGGGTAACCCCAGTTCCACTAAGATACACTTACTAACACTCATCTCCAGGTGTTGGTTTTCGGTAAGGCTCTGATCTCTCATCGGCACCAGTTGATGACATCATAACCTACAACTGAGACCAAATCTGACATGTTTCAGTGACTTTACTCAGAAATGCGCTACAGGCTACGGGCTAATGGGTTGGACCCGCAACACTACCTGCGGGCGAGTATGTATCGTTGCGCTTGACAATATCTACTATAAGCTCTGACTTCTTGAGCACAGGTCGAAGGTGAAGTCCAGGGCGATGGAGAGACGATCAAGAAATTTATGCAGCAGATTGACAAAGGCCCTCGTATGGCCCATGTTGTCAAGGTGGAGAAGCGTGAGATTGAACCCCTGGAGGGGGAAGCACATTTCTCGGTGATGAGGACTTCAGAGTCTAACTTCCATACGGACGCCTGATTTCTGAATACGTCGCTTTCTCAAGGTGAACAATAAACCAGTACAGGCCTTCAAAGCTGAATGGCAGTATGATTTCGTTTTTTCTATTTCTCGTAAATGGCTAGAGGAGCAGACAATTTTGTAAGACCCACCAGATCTATATTTTCAATGCTCTCAAACTCCCGCATTCCATTCGGCAAAGATCGGGAAAGCCTAGGCTCGTGACCTACAAACAAAGAAGAAGAAATCAGCTCCAAACTGCCACCGGTGAAAACTCAGATCCCGATCCACGTTCAGTGACCGATATTTTCTCGGGGTCGGTGACTCAAAGGCGCCATGTATAGAATCCGAACTGAATTCGGGGCAAATCCCGACTCCTCCCGAGGTCAGCTGCCTGGGGCAGAAACGTATTGGTACGACGAGCGCGGGCCACGAGTGAACTTGTAGGCGTGCTACAGAGATAATGGGAAGAGTAATAATTCTACTTCTTGTTCGAGGGCATTAAAACAATTCTGCTGCTGTGCTATCTCAGGCCGTAAACCCTGTTGATGGAGTAGAACAAGCGCAGGAAATAGGTGGGGCGGTACTGCACAGTATCGTTAATGTGACGATCGACAAGATCTGACATGGAACCAATCATCATCGAGTATTGTCAGCAATAGATCCCTATCTCCAACCTTGGGAACCAGGCACAGCCGCGCTCCTGACGTTGATTTTGTGCCTTGTTCCATCCTTTGGGTCGGGATTTGCTCGGGCATCGTTGAAATTCGGGACGTTATTTGTATATAAAGGTGTTTCAGTCAGTCCCTCACTGGAGTTCATGCATCATTGATTATCATCATCATCATCTTATTCCATATCATTCAAAATAAAAACCAGAACCAAACATTTTATACCATCTCACAATGAGTTCGGTTTCGGTGTTATCGACTTCGTCCTTTCGGACAGCTGCACGACCATCCAATTATATCCATCTCGTGGCGCGAAGTTATTCGGGTTTGACAGTCGCCAAACTCGGTAGCTCACAATTTGTGCACGCGCACAACTCGCCATTTACCTACACACCCAAGCGTCTTATTTCCTCTACACCACAGAATCAAATCAAGGAGTTCTTCCCACCCCCACAAACATCAGGCGTGAAGGAAGTGGAATCAGCATGGGCACATCCTGTGTAAGCTACCCGACCCTGCATGCTTACAACTTCTTGGTACGAGTCTAATGCGTCTTCAGGTATACTGAATTCCAAATGAGAAATGTCGCAATTGCACACAGAGAAGCCACAGATTGGGCCGATTGGGTCGCCCTGGGCACAGTCCGCATGTTTCGATGGGGCATGGACCTTGTAACAGTGTACAAGCACGCGGAACCCGGCGAGGAACTAGCTGCCAGATACAAGATGACGGAGAAGAAATGGATGCATCGGTTCATCTTCCTGGAGACTGTCGCTGGTGTTCCCGGCATGGTTGGTGGTATGCTCCGCCACCTGCGCAGTCTACGACGCATGAAGAGAGATAATGGATGGTATGTGCATCACATCCCAGGCCATGATAATAAAGATAACATACTTACCACGAAATGGACATAGGATCGAAACTCTTCTGGAAGAGGCCTTCAACGAACGCATGCACCTCCTTACATTCCTCAAAATCGCCGAGCCCGGGTGGTTCATGCGCTTGATGGTCCTCGGCGCACAAGGCGTCTTTTTCAATGGCTTCTTCTTATCTTACCTTATTTCTCCTCGTATCTGCCACCGATTTGTGGGATACTTAGAAGAAGAGGCGGTGATCACCTACACTCGTGCCATCGAGGAGCTCGAAGCGGGCAAATTGCCAGAGTGGGAGGCTCTGGAAGCGCCGCAAATTGCGGTGCAATACTGGAAGATGCCGGAAGGAAACCGTACCATGAAGGATCTGTTGATGTACATTCGGGCGGATGAGGCCAAGCATCGGGAGGTCAACCACACGCTCGGAAATTTGCAACAAGCGATTGATCCCAATCCCTACCAAACTAAGTACCGAGATCCGACCCGGGAGCATCCGAGTAAGGGTATTGAGAATTTGAGGGGGACAGGGTGGGAACGCAAGGACATCTTCTGAAGTTCGAAGGCATGAAAAAGCGATCTGGGCATTTCTGATAAATTTGCATGGCGTGGCGAATCTCTACTCTCACTGTACAGTACTTTATAGTGTTCCAATAAGAATCAAGGACGCGAACCGGGACCGTTAAACGGATTTCCTTGGGACGCGGGGCTTAATAATTAAGGTAAACCTAAACCCAACGTGGTAATTTGGACATGTGCGAAGTAGAATCAACAGACAATATTTATATAGATAATGAATATGAGTTGAAGGCAATCAGCAGCTTTTTCTTTTTTTTTTGCCAGATCTTCTTCTTTGTCACGGATTAATCAATTCTTTTTCCAATAATATTGCCCCTTAGTGCCCGTTTAGTTTTATTAGTTAAGAGCGGGAACCACACCCCTTTTAAGCCCAAAGAAGATTCTCGGCCGGCGATCGTTCATGTTTCATTAAATCTCCATTGCGGTCCCTCATTTCAGTTTGGAGACGTGTCTATTGAGGTTCAATGTTTACTTATGGTCATAATCCTTGGTTGTGATTCTTCGTCCAAACATACTCCGACATTCCTCAACCCCGATCGAACACGCCCCCGCGCCGATCCCCCGGTCACATTGTGGACAACTGGTGCGACAAGAGTTTCAGAAACCCAATTCCGCCACAAGAATGGAAGAGCCACAGCCCAGAGACCCTGAAGTGACATCCCCGACTATTCGGTCTTCATCGCCTTCACCCTCTATCCCTGCCACCCCTGCCATTTCTTCATACTCCTCGCCAGACCGAACCTTCTCCTCCGTCTCCTCCCACTCTGCCTCCTCCGCGACCTCTGCCGATGCCCGGTCTACAGTCTCAACATCTTCCCGCCGCCATGGATACACTCGTGCGCTCGGTGCTGAGTTCGCCGAGTCGGCCCGGCACCGTGATAGTGTCATGAGTCTGGGCAGCATCGCCCATTTACAATACTATTTCGCTCGCACGGGTCTTCTGGACGGGAAGACGGGCCGAGGCAAGGAGTTCAAGAAAAAGAATGGCGAGAATGTGCCCCGACTGTTGATCACTCCAAATGAGGGACATATCGATGATTTTGTCGCAAGTCCATCTGATATGGCCGAATCGCCTGAGTTTGATCCCAATGACGAGGAGGAGGGTGAAGTCATGTTGCCTCCTACCGTCAGCACCTACAGTATTAAAACACATCATATCCCGCCCCCACCAGACCTGATATCGCTACGCCGGGATCTACAAGTCGCGCTAGAAAAAGCAGACAGTAATATCGAGGCGGTTGAAGAGGGGATCGACCCCCGCGAACCATTTCGGTCTAGCCTTTCGCCCGACGATGTTCCAGAAACACCGGAGGAAGATCCAGCGCGGGGAATCCCGACCCCGCAAACGAAGGAAGAAGCACAGGGCATGTGTATCCTGGATAATGTGACACTGGCAATCCGTGCCGCCAAGATCTACTACACCGCTCACCCGCAGCCAGAACGCCTTGCATCCCTCAAAAGTGAGCGCGAGATCCGAAAGGACCTTTTCCACGTCTTGGATGTCCTAAAGCGATGGGCAGCCAGGCACTTTGCCTGTGGATTGCGGCCTGAGGAACGCGAAATAATCCAAGGATGGATTTCCGGGGTCCGAACCATGCTGGTCAGGGAGAAAGCTCTAGAAGATCTCGAAGCCCAAGAACGAGAAAACTGGGACTGGGCTCAAGGCGACTGGACCGGACGAGAGCGGGCCCGCGAGGAATCTTTCCTCCGAAGTCTAATGCCCGGGGGTCATACCCTGCCGGAGTGGACTCCGATTGATGATGATGCCAGCGTTGAAGACCTGCCCACTCCCTTTCTTGAACGTTTCAGAGACGGTCGCATCCTAATTCAGTTACACAACATCGCGGTCAAAAAGTCTAAGCGCCCCTTTGGCGAGATAAAAAATTTCCATGAGGACATCGCGAAGCCATACCGACAGGCCGATAATCTGCGGTACTGGATCAAGGCTGCAGAATTGCGGTGGGAGCTCCGTTTCCAAGTGGATGTGATGGGTGTGGTGCAGAGCAGTAGCGATGCAGCCTGGAGGCAATTTGACGCTGCACTGTTGGCCTGGTGCAGGACCGTCCGACAGGAGCTGGTCCGAGATTGGCAAGCTGCCAATCCTGGGCGGCCTCCAAGTGCTGGTCTGATTTAATTATGTGTTGGGTCCTGATTGTTTGAAGAGTTGACGTGGATATGCATTTCGGCATTTCGGCATTTTACTATTTCGTGTTTGTTTAACTCCTTAAGGGCACTTGGCTAGATACCCCTGAATTGCCTCTGTCTCCGGTGTTGGTTTTATATTTGGTTCTCTCCGATTTTCTGGTTCGTTTTGGAACGCGGTGCATTTGTTTGTTCTGAAAGGGGAATTTATGGATATCTTGCATTAAAAGGCAAACGTATAATTTGGCTGTCGTTTTCCGGGTTGTCTTTGTCTTTATGTGTTTAGCCAGGCCTGGATGAGGAACATACTACCGCAGTTGGTAGCTAGGTTCAAAGATCTAAGCCAATTTTATATCAGCCGAGACTGGGCTTTATACTTTATAAAGACTACATGAATGAAATACCTTTTTCGTTACAACTGAAGGGTAAAACATAACTGCTTTGTAAGTTAGCTGTTTCAGTGTAGCGGAGTGGGATCATCGAACCTTGGAAGAGCAAGTGAACAATGCGCAACGACCATGGAATTAGGGACGCTAGGAGCATATGGTCGTGGAGCTAGCCCCTTGAAATTATATGCTCTGGAAATTAGCCCTAGTATATTTGGGTCCGAATGAATATGCTTCCATAGATCAGCAAATAGAAGTGCGTCTTAGAGACAATATAGTCAATGGCTGGGAATCTGATAGTCTCGTAGTTAATTAACATATGGAATTCAGCTAGCATGCAACCTGGACGCCTCTAAAATGATTTCATCTGATCGCCGGGGAGTGCCGATCCCTTGAATTACATACCGAGGGGGAAAGGTACCTGGTGCCCCATAGTAAAGTGGGTGCCGAGCCAAGTATCCTTTTCCTGCAGAGTACAACGGCGATACTGGCCACTTCATCCCTCGCCTGTCTCAAAGTGATTGCTGCCCAATTTATTACTTTGATTTGTTCTTTTACTAAATACCACTTACAGCTCTTATAATATGACTCTGGTCATGTAGCCTCTGTCCCAACTTACCTTATTCAACCGCGACCGTGAGAAGGGGGTTTTCTCTCCCAAACTGCCATCTGATCCGATTACCGAGACGAAACATTCCACTATCCCTGCCTTTGAGCCGCCTCTTTCCCTTTTCTGTCCTTTCAATTTCGCCCCGGGCTTGCACCCATGCATGCCACAGTCGATGATCCACCTTCCTCCGCGACTGACATCGCAACGTACCCCGTGTCCGTTCAGTGCGCATCTCCTCCCCCCGCGGAAGGCTCCCCCAATGAACACGGGCCCTCCCCTCTCCGCCGCTTGAAATCCAAGTCGTCTCTGTGGAGTATAGGAAGCAGCAATCACGAGGACGAACCGATCTCCGAACCATCCAGTGCGGAAAAAAGTACAGGCAAGCAATCTATCTTCCGTCGTCTATCTCCTGCTCTCGCGGCCCGGGTGAAGCTGCTCGACGGTAGCAGCAAGGTCACCAGCGCACCCAGGAGCGCCAGCGCCATCGGTCGGATCCCTGAGGAACACCTGAATCAGCTTGATAGTCTTCATAAAGACCTCTCAATCAAGGTTGAGAGGAAAGGACAGACGTGGAATGGTGTGACTTTGACATCCCCGGGATCAGCAACCTCGCAATCAACAAAACGGAGCGCGTCGAACAAGCTTGAAATACCTAGCCAGGATTTTCTGCAGGAGCTTTCGCACGTGCGAGAGCAAGGGTTAGATCATACCGACGCGATTGTTGACGGCCTGCAATCACCTGCTCGGGTCGTTGCTCATCCTCCGGTGACTGTCCTAGACGCAGAGACCAGTGCCCCGCCGACATCCATGTCTGTGGCGGAGCTGACTCCTGCGCCGCTGCGCGCTGACGCTGAACCGGAATCCCTGCCGGAAGATAAGGACCAGGATAATCGGACCGACTTTGAGAAATATGTCGACGACACCAAACGAAACGAGGAGCAAGCCGACTCCCCACCCCAACCTCCGCCGAAAGACGAATCTCCTTCCTCCCCCGCATACACCCTTTCCTCGTCCTCCAATACACAGTCCTTCGACCCGAGAGAGCTAAATCGTGCTGAATCCATATACTCCTTCTCCCGCGCCTCCTTCAGCAACCAGTTGTCCCAACTTACATCTATTCCTCTCCCGCAACCAGGAGCCCTTGAGACGAGTATCGAGAATATTTCAACGGCACTCGCTGCCGTTCGTGCTTTGAATGGTGCTGCAGAGCAGATTCAAATCTGGATCAGGAAAGCGTCCGACGTGCTCAGCGGCTTGGATGCGGAGGATGATGTTGAGTGGGCAGCGGCGGGAGGCCGCGAGGGACTAGAGGGAGTGGACAAGGCCATAACTCGATTCGAGTCTTTGGTAAATGTATACGTAACGGCTATTGAGAAAGTCCAGCTACGAGCCGACATCGGCAACGTCGATTCTGCGAATCTGAGGACGATTGTCAGTCAGATGGAGAGCATCCTACAGAACTGGGCGCAAATCAAGCGCAAGCTTAGAGGCGTAAAGGAGCAAGTCGAGCTGGCTATGGAATGGGAAGAGCTTTGGTCCAATGTTCTGGGTGACGTGGGCATGGAAATTGATAATCTCAGCGGCATGATCTTCGAGATGGAAGAGAAGAGGCATCAAGCTCTCTTGGATACCGGCGAGACTACTGGAGGACTCGATATTAACGAGCTTGAAACCATTGTGGAAGAATCTCCCTCGAAAGGTCGCTCACCTGCGAACAATCGGTTAAGCATTGGACCGCTTCTGGCGGCGGCCTCTGGCACGCCTGTTATCAAGACACCGCAGGATGATTCAAGCCATTCCAACCTAATGGCTTTATTTGCGCGGATGCAGCCTCTTCGAGCATCTTTGGATTTTCTGCCTATGAGACTTTCAATGTTCCAGTCTCGCGCTAATGCAGTTCTCCCCAGTGCATGCGAGGAACTGGACGATCGACGAGAACGGCTGGAAAAGAGCTACAAGGTGCTTGAGCAAGATGCGGAGGCCCTACGAAAGGAGTTGGGTGAAGATAAGTGGATTATCGTATTCCGCAACGCCGGAAGCCAAGCTCAGAAGATGTTTGATTCGGTCGAGCGTAGCATTTCCAAGCTGCAGGAAGGCTTGGAGACAAACGCACAAGTGAATAATCCGGGCACATTGACGAAACGAATCGAGAACTATGAGGCGAAGAAGATGCACTATGTGCCTGCTATCGAGCGTGTGATTTCAATCATTCAGAAGGGCGTGAATGACCGTTTGACAGTGAATGGCGAGATTTTGCGGCTTCTGTCGGACATGACATCGCGCACAAATGCTCTGAAGGCTAGCTTGAAAGTGATGGATGCGTCTCTTGAAGATGTCCAGATCTTCAAGGGTCATCAATTGCGGGATTCCATCTCCAGCATCATTACGATGGATAGCCCAGCCACGGGTAGTGCGATTGATACGCCGGGGAGCTCCCCTGCGTCGTCAGTGGTTCTTAGTGGCGGCAGCGGGTATAAGGGTAGTTCGACTCCTCTGGGCTCCAGTCGCCGCGAAAGCTCCGTCGGTAGCTCCACAGCTCGTTCAGCCATGCCTAACGTCAGACGGTTCTCTGGCGTGCCACAGCCAGTGACTGGCCGCAAATCGTCTATCCCCAAGCCGTCGGGACTCACGTCTCCGACGCCAGGGAAGACAAGTTTCGCCGTGACGCCCACACCCTCTGGCAGACGGATGTCTCGTGTTCCCCAGCCATCTCCAATACCCAATCGACCCAGATGGACCCTCAATACCAACACAAATGACCTAAGCACCTACCAGCCTCTTGGCGCCACTACACCCGGTGGACATCGCAACGTGTCCGCCCCGGTACGAACACCTAGACCGGCATCGACACTCCCGTTCCGAAGGGACATGTCTGCATCACCGGCACCCAGTAGTGGCCGGTCAATGAGCCGTCTGTCAAGCCGATTCGCATCCTCGTCTCGCAGCCCCGTCCGCAACATGTCCTCCCCTACACCTCCCCGGTCATCTTTGCTGGATCCTCCACCATATAGCCGTCTTCGCCGGCCGTCGAATATGTCCAGTTCCGGAACTGCGGGCATGGTGAATACCCCTCGAAGTCGTCAAAGCTTTGCTGGAATGGGCTCTGCATTCAGTCGCAGCGTCTCGCATAACCAAGATAATAATGAGAGCCCTACCAAGCCTTCACGTCCTGGCACCTCACTGGGACATTCTACCAACCGGAGAGTCAGTCTGCTTCCATTGCCAAAGCGGACCGAGAAGACGGCCGCACAGCAGAAAGTAGATTCTCGGCCTCGATGGAGAGGAGCATGATAATCCTCAACCTTCCCATATCATCCTTTCCTCCGGTTACTTCCTTATACTAAATCTTCTCTTTCCCCTCCTCCATTTCTACCGACCTGTCTTATGGCTTGTTTTCTCTACTTCTGCATTGCGCTTATTGCTCATTGGACTCCGAATCACTGTTCAATTGAGCACCAAGAGCTGGACATGATATTGAAGGTTAGGTTTTGCGTGATATCCCCCTGTTGCATGGTATGGTCTGAGCGTTGGGTTTCCATTTCCGGTTTTGTTTCTCTTCTACCAATGTGAATATATCTCTTGTAGTTTTATCTTGGTCTTATGTACGGGAATGGGAGTTATAATTAGATTATTTTAAGGGATGGGCACTGGCACATGCAATTCATCAGTCCTAGATCCCACCAATATATCATACATTCCTCCATATCTCTTCCAACTTCCACAATGTATGAAATCGCACCTTCTGTTCGATGGATTAAGTTTTGTGTCAAATGCAAGCCAGTCCAACACTTCAACACACCTGGGCATGCTGATGTACCTTTTACAGGCTTGCGCAAATCAAATGATCTACCCGCTTGGCGATCCAAGTCGGGAACAAAGATTGAGATCTATCAAATCATTAATTGAAAGATATTCTCAATTATCTACATCTAATTGCCCAACTCCCGTCCGAAAATCAACGCATCGACCAATTCTTCGCTGTTGTCTAACCGCGCCGCCTTGGGAACCCGCCCAATAACGCTGAAGCCCAGCTTTTCCCAGATGCGAATAGAAGCCGGGTTGTTTGCAAAGACCAGGTTGAAGACTGAATACTTGTATCCCTGCATGAATGTGTTAGCATTATCTGCAATTGAGGGGATCTCAGAGTGTGATTTTGCTATACGTACCAATTTCGGCGCAAAATCTAGGTATGTCTCGCCCATCGCAAAGCCCACACCTTTGCCGCGTGCCACACTAGTTGTGATGAAGCCAGCATTACAGATGTGGGAGCAGCGCCCTAAGACACCAGTCAGCGAATCAACAATATACACATATGCCCACTGGCAGGTAGGCTTGTACGAATTGCATATCTGCGGGATTTCATTTATACTTGGTTTGAACATACCAGGATAGTTAGGCTTGATATAGAAAGTTCCCAAACAGACCTTCGCCCAATCCCGTCCTTCCCTCAACCCATCAACACCAGCAGCGTCACCCTCGTCATCGAGAATAGCCACAACTGCAAACGTGCCGAACCAGTACTCTGCGAATTGCTCGAGCCCTAGCGCCTTCTCCATGGGGTAGGTAGTACCGCGCTCAATCTCTGCGCTGAACTCCTCATGCAGGTACTTGACTAAGCCCTGGGGAATGCTGGAGGGGCCATTGGCAATTGGGTACAGGGTTACAGGCGCAGAGCCGGATTTGGGGAGGGTTGTGTGGCGGGGGGGTTAGTGTGCTTGCTGCTTGGATGTGTGCTTGGGGTGGGGGGTTGTGGGATGCGGGGTCTTCTAGTAGGGCAGGCATTGTGGCGTAGATTGCCTAATGGATAGGGGAGATTGAGGGACAATGGGGCTGAAGTGTTTTGAGATGAGGTTCAAAGATCAAAGGGAGATATATACATCTGCTGAAGTTTAAATTTGAGCGTTATCGGGGCCTCTATAGCTGAGTCATCTTGTCGTTCCAAGGGCGCTGAACCCCACATTTTATTGGGGTTTGAGGGGTAGATCCAATATTGGAATGAGGTAGACTATTCTATGGCTCCCGATATCATGATTGGGTCCATTGGGCGTCAATATGTTAGATCAAAAGGTTCTGTCCATGGGTGCTTGCAGCCCCAGCTGTGATATGTATGTGTATATCTAGCCCTCCAATCAAGTCACATCCCGAGGTCCAATTGGAAGACCGTATATACCTGCGTAGCTACTCCAATTGATGAAAGAAATGATAAGAGACTCGAAGATTCGATCAAGCAAGTAAGCTTTTCTCTAGTACAATGCGCTTAAATTCAAATATATATACACAGGACCATGCGAGCATCGAGAGATGCCAGCATCTCCCGGCGAATCCCACCCGAACAACGGAAGGCTTCGACAAAGCTTCTTTCATTATTTCTGACCCTCACCCTCGCCCTCACCCTCTTCACCTTCGTTGCGAATAGCCTGGAAAAGCTCAAAAAGCTGACCAATTTGTTGATCTGTAGCGACACAAGTCAGCAATTGTGAACCCCAGACCAGTAGCCGTACCCCGGGATCTCATTCAAGGATATTCATACCACTCATTTTGTCCAGCTTGGACTTATCCAACTTCTCTCCAGCCCAATTATCGCCCTCCATCTTCTGCGCGTAAAGCTGCCACTCGGTCAAAAATCCGATCTGTAGAGCAATTGCGCGGTCAGTTCCGGTGTCCTATCAAAGCAACTGCAAACCCCCTCGTTTCCCCGGGGCAGAGCTCCGAATCCCGGTTATTAATAACATACAATGTGCAATGGGTTCTCTGCCGTTTTGTGCGCCCGGAATTCCTTCTTCACGTATGAGTCGCCGAGCACGCGCATCTCCGGGTCCAGCTTGCGGTGGACGCGCAAGATGCGACGGTAGAGCTGGAGCGGCGGCAGGAGAGCGAGCGCTTCGCTGAGACTGGATTTGGAGCCGATCGAGGCCGGCGTGGCCATAAGGAGACGGTGGGCGATACGCATGGTGGATGTTGGGGTTTGGGTTATGGAGGTTCGAATGACATAATTTCCTGGGGAAGGCGTTTTTTTTTGTTCGGAGCGGAAGGCGGCGAGGGAGATGTTAGAACCATCGGAATTCTGACTTTCGTTTTTTTACTCTACAGCATTCACTTTGCGATTCTGACGGGTAAAGCCTATTTTACTTGGTTATACTGTACTTTCTGGTCCTTTTTAGCGACAAAAGTGCTTGCCTTGGCGGGGTTGTTGGAAGTCTCTGCAATTATATATCAGGACATCAATTCTGGTCACAGAAGAATCTTCGATCAACGAAGACTTCGAAAGAAACTTGAGCTTTGGCACATCGAATTCAAATTGCATAGAGCCTTTATCAAAAGACATACAAGATGCTCCCTACACCCGACACATCACACGTCTCATTTGACACCATCTACGAGCCATCTGAAGATTCCTATCTCTTCTTGGACACCCTATCATCAGCATCAGAATCCAAATGGCTATCTGAGAGGTTTCAAAAAAGCAGCGGCCCCTCAGATAATAGCATCAATGCCGTGCCCTTGGTTGTGGAAACCGGTACAGGATCCGGCGTCGTGCTGGGCTTTGTAGCAGCACACTCCCAACAGATCTTTGGGCGCCAGGACATCCTCACACTGGGAACTGACGTGAATCGGAATGCCTGCATCGCGACCGGGAAGACTGTGTCCACCGCCATCCAGTCCATTCAACATAAGCAAGAAAACACAGAAAACAACCCGAACCTACAGACTGTTCACATTTCCTCTATAACCGCCGATCTCTGCACATCATTACGCCCGGGCAGCGTGGATGTCCTTCTATTCAACCCACCTTATGTACCCAGCGAGGACCTCCCGCGGTTACCGACCGCAGCTGAGAATGATCCAGCTATGGCCCAGGCAATGTCTCGCTCGGCCAGGTTCGAGAGCGACTCGTACTTCCTTTCGCTGACCTATGCGGGTGGTGTGGATGGCATGGAGACAACGAATCGGTTATTAGACGCCATTCCCGGCATTCTTTCGGCGCGGGGAGTGGCCTATGTGTTGCTGTGCAAGCAGAACCGACCGGACGAGGTGATGACGCGCATTCGTGAATGGGGTGGTTGGTGTGCCGAAAATGCGGGATCGAGTGGCATGCAAGCTGGTTGGGAGAAGTTAGTGATTGTTCGGATATGGAGAGAAGGCAACTGAGTTCTGTGTGAATTCAATGCCAAGAACGACGGTAATACCTTTATATTTGCATATTTGGGCATTATATGAGAGAAATCCGAGAACTAGACCATATCCTCACGCCTTCATGATTGCGTTCATACCATAAGTATTATGATATTTTGGCCCAGAACTTTACGTTAATGAAATCGGATAAACTCAAGTTATGGCGAACCATGTCAGATTCTACGTTTCTAGAACTCCCCAAAGATACTTCGAAAAAAGTACCAAGCCACTCACGCCAGTGATGTTGCTTACCCACGGGTCTATCCGGAAGACATGGTCAAAGTGCAGCTGCAGCCTGCAAGGTATCACACGACGCATGTATCCAATACATACTCACCATCTCGTAGACCGTGGCGCCGGCCCCCAAGCTAGTGCAGTCGCAACACCGATGGAGGGCCGCCCCAAGAAGCCTGAAACCAACCCATTGCATGATTAGTTGCATATCTAGTCTGTCAGAGTGCCGGTAGATTGAACAGGGACAACAACGTGGCACTCCTGCGGCTTTGGGGCTATCGAGGGGCCACGTGGATATGGTGGAGATTTCAGGATGATCTATAATAGTGTTCGGTCCTATGGAGTGGATTTCCACGCATAGCATCATAATCGTTCGTATCGGAATCCCACCACTGTCACTGTGTCCCAATCAGGATAGTGGGAACGACAAGCATGAAGATCCGAAAAAGATTGAAATGTCCCATAATAAAGCGACATCGGCGGGGAACAGAACATCCCCGAGCTACATATGATGAAATTATCCCGGGATCGGCTGTAAATGTAAGCACTATGCAAGTAGTATCTTCACCGATGATAACAGGGGAAGTTTGTATCATTGTATCATTACGACCAGACTTGCGGTGTAGAGTCGATTCTTTTCTTTCTTTTCTTTTAAAATTTCAGTTCTAGATTAACCCCATAGTTCGAGAACGGTACCAGACTGCATTGACTTTCCCACTAATATGGTGGCTGAGGGGCCTGGATCCTATCGCTACAGGTCCCCGCATGCCTCCGAGGCTGAGCCGAAAAGGCTTCATGAGCCACTGACAAGGCTGCGACAGAGATTTACGTAGATCTATAGTGACTCTGAGGAATGTAGCAATTCCTATAGTCGACGCAGTGGAGTATTGGCTAGAAGGGGCGATTGCAACAGAGTTTTTGCAGTTAAATTCAAAACCATTTCCGAATAGAGTTCTAACTCAGTTTCTACAAGCACGAATATGATCCCTTGAGTTAGTTGATTGGTGTAAGCAGAGCGCCAAGCACGCTGAGAATCTAATCTTGGTAAACGCCCAAACATGCTATAACGAAAAGATAATGATCATCATGAGAAAGTACTTGCTACCGTATGCCGTTTGAAGCAGGAAAATCTCCGAAAACAGACCTCAACCCAGCAATCTGGACAGGATTTAAGACAATAATAATATTCCACGCTAGAGAATGAGGGGAATCCCGGAATCACGGTACGCTACTGAGTACAGTATTTCGGAGCAACATTTCGGCCATACCATGGGGTTATGTCGGATAAAACAGACCACCGGCCGATAATCTCCACAGATGTGTAGATTCACGCACGTTTCCAAGGTTTAGGGCCGAAAGCCTTATTGATCCAAAAGCTTACATTTGACCACATGCACAGAGTGACGAATCGGATTTCCATTGTTCGTTTACCAGATTGAGACAGAAAAATGGGGGAAGAGGGGTTGCGGATCTGACACGGCTGGCATAATTTTTGACACCTGCTATGCCCACCAAAATAATACATAAGATTGGCACAGGGTTTACTTTAGTGAGCGATCCCGTCGGAGACACGCCGAACTACCGTAGCAGGGGCTAAACCTACTTCCAGCCCCATCAATCGGGTTCAGACCCCTATGATAGGTCAGAAGTGCGGGCCTCGGGATTAAGAGTGTTCTCGCCAGCGTTTAATTCGAAATCAAAAAGCCAAATAGATCAAGGTCCACCGTTCTCCCTGGCTGTGTTGACTCAGAGCTTGGTCCAAATCTGAACCATAGAGAATTGACAATCTCCCTTTTCGGAAGGTACAGGGGGCTAACAGTCCAGTCTACCGATAGGTTGGAAATCATCAGTAGTTCCAGTGTTTATCTCAAATCATGGAGAATCAATTAAATAGTAAGCTCCTACCGTATTCGGCATTTTCGGGCCAATCCAACGAGAGGGCCCCCAGTTTTGCTTTTTGGCCCCGGGGTCCCTATGCCGCGTAGTCGACACGCAACCCCCTGACGGTACGATGATGGAGATCATCTCGCTCACAAATACTAGATCGGGTCTATGTGGGGGTGAGAGATTGCTAAATGCGCACTTGTTACTAACTTGGAAAACAGTGATTTGTATTACGCTCAGCCACATTCAAGAGAGCAAAGGAATTAGAGAATCTGCAAACACCGATACCCACTCTAATCTGACACTCCATATCCCGTTAACTTAAATATCCTTGGCGAGCTCGGGTTCGGGTACACCGTCACCGTATGAGCAATTCATTCATATCAACCCCACGAGTGGACACATGGACTCAGGGATTGACCGAATAGCCCAATGAAATAGCAGGGGCCAGCGAGGGTTGATGAAATTAGGGTGGACGATCACCACCCTTACGGTAGACCTAGTCGAGTGTCAAGTAAAATACTAGTGCACCCCTTGGTAGACCAGCGGTCTGCAGGTATCTCCATCTTGGACCTCGCTCTCGGGTTCGGTAGAATATGGTCGTCGATCGTCGGGGCGCCCGATGTGACGGTGCGTGATTGAACCATGGCTTACTGACGTTACAACCAGAGTGGCAACCATGGACCCGACGTACTGGATAAGGAGGGGGCAGAGTATGCAAGGTACAGAGTGTTGGTTGGATGTTGGGAGAATGAGCCTCTGTCAATGGTAGAGACATGTTGACTGCGTGTTTCAAGAGCAGCGTTCCTACAGTAGCGCCAGCATCGGAGCCTCGGAGGCACCGTGGTTGGTCTACAAGGTCGCGTGGCAATCGGTATTCGGGCCCCAGTCTCGTTGAGCTTTGAAGACTAGTGGCTATGTTTTGATACGTGATGCGGATTGAAAATTATACTGTAAGAGCCTGTATGCAGTCTTATGCGGGTAATATACAGAAAAAAAAGATATGCTGGCTGTCAGACTAGGGTTACTGTGAGGAAGAAGTGAGATCGTCACCAGTGGGTCCATTGTTGTAAGAATGAAGATCTGCACGAGAAAGTAAGCAAGACCTCTCTTGGTAATCATCAATAATTCACTAGATGAAGTGAAATTAGGGCACGCTTGCATGTCTGACCTTGAACTACTGCATGTAGCATCACGTGTGATGGGACAGGGATTATGGTCAGGTGATGATTGTTGAAAGGAACCAGATACACATTCGATTTCAAGATACCGAAAGGCTGAACTTGTGTCTTTTCTGATGTCAGGCTGAGCTCGTGAATTAGGATATTTGCGCAGGTCCCATGTTATATCACCTTTACCGATGCTTAAATAAACTATGGATTTGCGGCCCGTAGCTTAAATCCGCCAATTCTAAATTTAAGGATGATCCTTCGATCCTGGCATCCTTGCCATTATATCTCGCAGGTCAAACGCAATCAGACCGTGAGGAATGCCCCCGCTAGGATACATAATCCTGCCCGGAACAGATCTATTAGATCAAAAAGCTCAAGCCAGTAAAGCCAGGTTTGAAAAATAAAAAGATATTGCTTTTCCTTCCACCCTCCAAAATTTAGAAAAAGCCTCGGGGGTAGTTAACAAGATGATATCCCATGTTCATGCAAGGTAGAAAAAAAAGAACGATATGGAAGACAGAAACAAACGCCAGTTTGTATTCTCAGAGAGAATCAAAACACTTAGAAACCACGACCCCGTCCGCGGCCACCACCACGAGGACCACCACGGCCTCTGCCGCCACCGCCGCGGGGACCTCCACGGCCACCACGACCACGGTCTGCCTCTTTGCGGGCCTTGTTCTTGGGCTTGGGAGCGTCGTCAACGAGCAGAGTGTCGAGCGGCAAGCTATCGGGGAGGATGTAGTAACGGATTGTGGAGCCACGGATGTTGATGGTGTCGAGCGAGAGGGGATCACGGCCCTTGGGGGTCATCTTCACGGTCCGGAGAGAAGTGTTCATTTGCGGGGAGACCGCAGTAATTGTGCCATGGAGAATTGTGCCTGGCGGGGTTAGTTATGAGCTAGAAGCTATGGCGGTCTGGGGTAGGAGAGCATGGGTGGTCATTCAGACGCGCAATGCTGTCGTGGATGGATAAAGCTAGCACTCACCATTCTTGAGCTCAACAGTCACCGTCTCATTGGCGCATTTCATCAAAAACCTAGAAAGCGTGTCAGCTCTCAGCTCCTGAAAGATATTTCGCGTGGAATGCGCGTGGCAGCTTGGCTGACGGCGAAAGCCTCGGGATTGACGTACCGGACGAGCTTCATTGTGGGTATGTCAGGCACACAGTAGTGGTATCAGGATATATGAGTTAGGTTACAGTAGCTTTGCAGGGTCTTGGTGGGGAAAGATCTGTGAGCACACCAGCGCGGGCTGTCGATGCGGTCGGATTACAGTGCAGTCTCGGCCACGATCACGTGACCACAAGCTGTTCCATCACGTGATAATCGCTTCGCTTTGGTATGGGTCTCTTTGCTCAATACCTCCAGGCTCCAATTCCTTGTGCTTGAATTGCACCCCCTTCATTGTATGTTATATGAAGCATTTCTGAATGATGCTACAGAGGCTATCATGTACCTCGGTCGGGAGAAAGGAGCCAAGACCTATCTAGATCACTCAGCCACCGCTTCGGGCGACCTCGCAATGGGGCTCTTTCGGCAATGCGGAGCTCGACAGACGTCAATATGCCGTAATGCATCTTACCAAAGCCTGCAAAAGTCCTCCATGCGTACTTCGTATAGGCATTCCAATTCACTGTTTCAAGAGTCAGCAATTGGATGCCTTGGGGCCCTCCACGCCTCCATTTTGGCGACACACGCCACCATTGCCATCTCTTTGTCCAGGCCCTCAAGTTGAATGACCGAAATGAATGTCACTTTTCGAGTTCAGTAAGTTGCGTTTTTTTCTTCCGGAAAACGTACGTGTATGAAGTAGCGGGTCAACTTGTTGATGTCAAATCTCATCTCCACTTCTGGTATTTTTGTGGAGCCTCGGTCTAACCATTCTCGGAAACTCAGTCGGTAAGATCGAAATACGAAGCTGTTCATTTTACGATTGAGGTTTGCCCCAAATGCGGCTTGCAAGCTAGCTCGCTCAAACAATCTGATTTGGAGACGAGACCTGTCCAAGAAGGCTCGGCGATACCGAGTCAGCGCAAAGACCGTGCAGCGGCGTGTACCTTCTGCATTTCCATGTGCCAGAGACACTCATAGCAGAGGTACAGTATATGATATTTATATGTATAGGGTACTTGGGATTTGCAATGCAGAAGAAGCGGGAGAAAGAAAAATTGACCCATTGCTACGGAGTACTTGCCAGGATCTGACTACACTTGCGGATCCCAAGCCCTGAATGTGGAGAGAGCCGGTCGATCTCGAGTTGGTCCGGGAGCACTCCCGGGAAGCGCCACTGCCCCGGGTCGTGCCATGACAAATTCCGCAGGCGCTAAGCGTGATCGTGCGCCCCTACCCCCGGCCCTTTTGACCCCCTTCTCACAATGGCTTTTTTCGGCCCTAGCCTCGCTACCACACTGTTGGTTGGTTGTGCATGGGATCCACTCTGGCGTTACACGGGTGGACGCAGCAAACCACATGGCCTCCGGGATGCTCAGATTGCTGGGATCCTGCATCTGTGGCTCAACCTTGACGCCATCTCCTAAAAGGAAACAGCTGCGAGTCCAGTCATTAGACCTCCGTTCGTGCTATTCTGGCTCTAGGCCGCGTACCCATTATACGGGTGGTGGTTGTGACGGTCCAGTCATTCATACCATCTACAATCTATAGAGATTAATGATTCCGGGACTTCAACCGATTCCGCAAACCTGCATATATTCTAGAAACTATTATACTTCAGACTCCAGGCCTAATTCTTTGGTGAGTCCAGGGTGTATCCCTGATGATCAGATCCTACTTCTCTAACGGCGCGGTTCGTGGGGGCCAAGTCTAAAGGACGGAATCACCTTCACCGTAATCCATCGGGGGTTTTTTTGCACTTGGGGTTACATATTGCTTTTTTTATTTTTTATTTTTTTATTTTTGCAGCCACTACGAATGGCGGCCTACGTCGAAACCGACTAACTTTTCTGGATCTTCTCGTCAGCCACATAACAGGCCAGCGTCATGGCCCCCAAATCGACCCAGGACGCCCCATTTTGCCAAATGGGCTAATTGGGGCTAAAAAAAAATCCACTCTTAGTTTGCGAGGAAAAGCTCCCTCGTGCCGCTCAAGGATCATTACACGCCCTGGCCCCATGGGCCAATCCGTCCCGAGCTATTTTCCTAATATAGGCTTTGGCCTAACAACGGAAGTTCCGGTGTCACCTGTGGGGGTCAAAAAACCAGGTCTTTTTCTCTCAATCGTGTGATAGGATAGGAAAATGCTTGGATCCACTGCTTGAAGATCATAGGATCTTACGTCTCCTGGCTCACACTATATCAGATAGGCAATGATTACAGGCCCTTTTTTCCCCGAAAAACCGCGACCCAGTGCGAAATTGCCCCAAATTCGTTTCAGGGACAAGATTCCCACCCAACTCGTGGCTACGAACACCCATTGGTAAAAAAGTTCTAGAAGCCTAAGGGTTTGCCTTTCTCTTAGTGGGCCAGTCTGTACCCAACTAGGCGATTCATTATTGCGGGGACTTCGTTTTCTCTTGTAACAGCTCCCCTGCCATACGGTCTGAAGGTTTTCTTTTGAAATTTCTTGGAATTTCTTGGAAACTCGTTTCTCGCCATCAGACTTTTTTGCAAAATTTGCAGATTTTGCTGTTGCGCCCGTCGCTCACTCCGAGTTACTAGATCACCAAGTCAGAAACAAAAACCCTCGACTTTGCCAACAACCCACCCAATTCCACAAGACTATATTGTACGTGATTGTTTCATTTGATTTCATTTTTTTATTCGAAAATTGCCGCCCCCTCTTTCCTAAATTTTACCCTCCTATGTTTTGCTGGCCCTTTTCTGGCCCCCTCCTTGTCCAGTTGTAGTTTTGCGCTAGGTCCATGACCTAGGCCGAAAAGCCCCAATGTCTTCCGAGCATTCACAGTCAAACTCACAGGATTACTCCAGTCACCGCAGAAACCCTGATCTATCTGAGGACCCAGCCTTGCAGCAATTTGGTCATCTATCCACTCCTATTGAGTCTGTGCAGCCGCCGGCGTTCCAGCAAAGCGCTTTGTCCAACTCGGCTTCCTCTTGGCCATTTATTACTAGCCCAGTGCCGGCCCTAGAAGCCTCCTCTTTACCTTCATCGGCCTTTCACTTTTCATCTCTTCCGCAAGGCTCCACTACTCCCCTACACTCTAATTCCCTTCCAGAATCATTTTATGATCCTGATCCTTCTTATTCTGAACATTCTTATTCGGAATCATCTTACTCCAAACCCTCATACTCTGAACAGTATCCTGAACAGACTATACATCAATCTATTGAACAAAATAATTACAAAGAGGAATTACCTACGGAGCATCCACGGTAAGTCTTAATCCCCGAAAATTCAAGGAAATCAACAACACAACCAAAGAAAAACAGACAACGGGAAGAAAGAGTATACTGATAAAACTCCTATGCTAGCGGTCTTGGAATTACACCCTACCCTATGTCAGTAGCATCAGACACATACTTTGCTGGCCCAATGCAGCCAAACTCTCATCGTAAGAAGCATTTCAGATCTCCATGTGATGGCAACCTCTAATAAACCATAGACTATGCCTGGCCCAACCGCCCATTTCAACCGTTGCAGCCTTCGCCAGGGAATATGTACCAGCAGTTCCCTCCGCCACATTCATATCCTTCTTCTAGTTTCTCTGCTGCCTACGGCAGCCATCCTAATGGCCCGATGCCCGGCTACCACCCTGAGCCGCATGCACCACCCTCGTACCTTCCTGGTGCGCCTGGTAGCGCTCGCCAAAGTCATTCCCGCAGGTATGAACGAACTATTTAGACCTTCGGGATACTTGAGCCCTCTCGGAGAGCAAGGAGCTGACCGTTGTCTTTAGCCCTTCAATGGCTCGTTCATTTCCACCTCACACAGCCGCTGCCGTTTCCGAACAGCCTCTCATGACTTCGTAAGTTTTCCTTGTCAAAACCTGGAAATCGACATCTTATAAACGAGAAGCATCAGTTGTTAATGTATCACTCTAGCTCTCCTCCTTATATGATGAATCAACCCGCTTATTACCTCCCCGAAGCACCATCAATCCCGTAAGTTGAAGCACCCAATCTATTCTTCACAAGGGACTGGCTAACCCCACGATTTAGTTCCTCTCACCCATCATCTATGGCCTCGCAAGCATCTTCTATGGTTGCCGATGCCGTCTTCTCTCCACCCGAATCTATACCTGGATCAGACAACGAACGGCAAGTCCGTGTCGTTAGTTCAAGGCCTCGACCGCAATGTTGGGACCACGGGTGTAATGGCCGTGAATTCTCCACTTTCAGCAACCTTTTACGACACCAACGAGAAAAGTCTGGAGTAGTTGCCAAAGCCGAATGTCCTGTATGTGGAGCAGTGTTTACTCGAACAACAGCGCGGAATATTCACGTGGCACAAGGCAAATGCAAAGGCGCGGGCCGGGAACCGTCAGCGGAGTAGGGTGATTTTAACGCGATTGCTCCAATTCTTGGTTGTTTTGATATTTGGATATCCCTTTTCCATTCGCTTCATTTTATTGTCGTTTTTCTCTTTGTGGTTTCTTCTTCACTTCTTGAACAAAAGATTTCTCTGTGAGAAACGCATTTTCATAGTTCTAATTCATCCGTGTGGAGTCATGTGATGCCTCAGGCACTACAACGGGTGACTCAAGCCCGATCATCAACACTGGTCATTCATCATTTGTTCCTCTTCCATAATCTGCGCAAGAATGCCCTCTGTTACTGTATCTGCCTTGATACCGTGTCGCATCTATTCATTCTTCCTAATACCTTTGTTACCTAGGTGAACTGTAAACCTGTTTAACTTCCACTGGCTACGGCCATGGCATCCATCTTCACCTACGATCCTGACCCACCCCGGGTTTCGTCCCCATGGTCGACCTCAGGATCGTCAACCCCCCAAGTCAATGTGTCTGGCAGCCGGGGACTAGCTATTCGGACCCGTTCAAGCTCAGCTTTGAACTCAACGGACCCTGATTTTCTGTCCGACTATGGCATCACCAAGTTGGAGCCGGAACCTCAGGAGGGGCCCCACCGAGTACAAGTTGCATTTACTACTCCGTCCACGGAGGCCCTATCTTTCCATGTCTACTGGCCATGTCGTCGCCGGCTCATATCATTCTCGTAATAGCCTTTTAGTGGCCTCAACTTCTGCATCACCGTCTCAGGATGGGATAGTGACGACCCCAAAGCCCATGCAAGCCAGGTCGACCCAAAGCCGGCAACAACGGCTACAGGGGTTGACAACACAACTGTTATGGCGTTTGCAGCAATCTTCGCCCTTCCATTCATCCACCACGGCAAACTTGGTAGTTCCCGTGCTTCCAGATGCGACTCCACAATTAGGCGTGCCTCCAAAGCCGGCTCGCCTACTTGCTGGCCTGGAAGAAAGTCAGGGTGCACTTTACGAGATTGGAGTCGCCGATGATGGCACCTTCGTAGGCTTAACCAGAGATGAGCTCGACGAAAGTGTGACCAATCTACAGGCCATGGCAGCCAGTCTCGGATGTAGCGTTGAAATTCTGCGTCGAGTCATCGTCGGGAAATGCGAGTGGATGGAGGACTTGCCATCGGAACCATTGGAATCGACCAAAAGCCACTCGGACAAGCTTTGGGTCGCAGAAGCTTTAGTTACTCCAGATTTGGATTACTACAAAATGTCTCCTCGGTCAACACGGAATGTCGATGACATTTCTAATCAAGACAACGGGATGAACTCTGTCTCAGAAGAGGATTACTCTCATACCGAGCAGATTCGAATATCCATCGCGGGCCCGAGCACTGCAGGGAAATCTTCTTTGTTGGGAACTTTGACCTCATCTCAGCTTGACAATGGGCGAGGCAAGAGCCGACTTAGTCTACTCAAACACCGACACGAGATATCCTCCGGTGTCACTAGCTCCGTCGCCCAAGAGCTGATTGGTTATGCAGATGATGTGCCTACAAGCGTGGTCAATTATGCTTCTGGAAATGTCGCTGCGTGGGATGATATCCATGCTACTTCGCGTGGAGGTCGCCTGGCATTTGTATCGGACCTTCCAGGCTCAGTACGATACGTGAAGTCTACATTAAGGGGCCTAGTAAGCTGGGCCCCGCATTATGTGATTTTGTGTATCCCAGCCAACTGCGGCGACGAGACGGCAGAGACCGAAATCAGCAATGAGCAAGCCACTGAGATTGATCTTTGTCTGGCCTACCTGGAGCTTTGTCTGAAACTAGATGTTCCATTTTTGATCGTCATCACAAAGTTAGACATTGCTTCTCGAAGCGGGTTACGAGAAAACCTTGCTAAAGTTTTGTCTGCCCTGAAAACAGCAAACCGAAAGCCCGCGATGCTCCCTGCATCGCCTATGGGCGACAAGATACCTGATCTCCAGCAGATAAGCGCACCGGACAGCAAGTCTGTAAAAGACCTTATCAAAGTAACTAATGGGAACTGGTCTCGTACCGTGCCCATACTTCTCTCTAGCGCTGTCGATGGTTCAGGGATAGGCAAACTCCACGCATTCCTTCGATATTTGCCCATTCCGTCAATTCCAAGTCAAAGAGCATTGCGTCTACACAAGCAACCAGTGTCCTATCAGTCCTCCAACAATGTTTTCGACGTCGACGAAGTCTTCGCTATTCCACCATCAAAAGTGTATTCGATGACTAGCGAGAAAACAAACCAAGAAAGCCGTGGAATGGTTTTATGTGGCCTAGTTCGCCACGGCAGTATATCGGTTGGTGACGAAATGGCCATCGGGCCTCTTCTAGTCGATACCTCAACAGACAGCAGCAACGATAACGCGCCTTTAAGCATGCTTTCCCGAAGCAGCGGACCAGGTCCCTCAAGCGATTTTCCTGCGTCGTTGCCTCAGAGCTTCTTTCCTGGGAAAGACGCCTCATTGACGCAAGCGAAGTGGCATCGCGTGCGCGTCGTCAGCGTTCGCAACCTTCGCCTCTCTGTCCGTCGTCTCATGAAAGATCAAGTCGGCACCATCGGCATCGAGCTGCTCACTTCCCCGGATGAAGACAGACTCCCACGTCTCAGCCGCATCCGCAAGGGCATGGTTTTAACAAATATGCACCAAACCACACCTCTTTCGCCCTCTTCTTCCTCTTCCTCTTCCACCACCACCACTCCACTACGATCGACCTTGTCATTACCTTTCTACACAGGCTTCATAGCCACATTCCCCGCTTCCGAATTTTCGGCTCTGAACTCGCCTCCCCTACTTCTGGGTGGCAATTCAATAGTTTACATAGCCAATATCCGCACAACCGTCCGTGTTATCTGCATGGAACTTGCAGGGACAGATGACGAGCTTCCTTCCGAGCCACAATCACCCGATGAACCGGAATTTTTCTCTTTCGATGGTGATGCCCAGTCCCCTGACCGTGGAGAAAAGGGTAGTCCCGGAAATAATGCCATTCTCACTGATCCCGTCCGGCGTCGTGCATCCGCTACTGATATCAGCAAAGTCATCTCCGGAACCTCGAATACATCCACAGGAGGAAAGGCAGAAGCCTTTAAAGAAGATGTGCAAATTACATTTGCGCTAGTCACGTCTGTCGAGTGGATTGAGCTTGGCTCGCAGGTTCTCGTTATGCCCGGTGTATCGATGGGAGCGTCTTCCAATGCTGCCGTGGGCTCGGGACCCGGCTCTAGTGCCAACTCTTCTGGATGCGTGGTGGTCTCCGGATTAGAAGGATTTGTGGGAACGGTTTGTGAAGTGGTTCCGGGCAGAAGTGTGGGGAATGAATAAAGACGTGTGGTTCGAAGTGGGCTTTTTTGAGAGTTGTGGTACTCATTTTAGTACATTTATTTCATTGAAGGGGTTATGTTGATACATACTGGTTTTTCTTTATTTTTTTTTGTTGAATATGTTCCTATTTTATTTTGATTCATCTAGAATATATCGTTATGGGCATTCCCATTTCGATTAGGTATAGGACCTCGGGAGGCGAATGCATAGCAGATTTTAGGCACAGAACTACATGTAATACCGTGGAAGGCTAAAAGCAATTGACCTGTTTACTATCGGACTTACCATAGACCTGGGGCAACAAGATCTATGATTCAAGTTGTGAGGTAAACTACCACACAACCAGACCCATCTACCAATATTCAGGTATACAGGAAGCAATCGAGAATGCAGCATGAACGATCCATTCGTGGATCCATTCAATTGCCGCGAAAGCCGGGTCCATCATTGACCCGCACTCATTTCACTTAAAGGGTATTTTCCATGAAGGGTACATCAAACTTGGAATAACATGTCATACCCTGGCCATGTTACTTGGACAAGCTCAACGGTTATCCAGATTAAACACATTCCACCATATCTCCGAGACGCTGACACTCGGTAAGGACAACTGATCATTCCGAATGTCTGGCTTCTTTATAAATGAAATAAGAAGCTTAACCACCTTTGCGCTGGTCGCCCGAATTCCGGGAAAAGGTACTAGTCGAACCAATGGTAGCACTGGCGTTGCGAAGCTCAATCTTCTTGCGTTCCATCTCGAGCTAGACGAAGGAAACAAAGCCATTAGTAAATTCGGACGTGTACGAAAAGACCAAAGAAAATATGATAAGCAAGGCAAGAGACAAGAGAACAACTCACTACTTTGCGCACACGAGCAAGAGCAGCAGTGTCGCCCTCAACAAGTGGGCGACACTCGTCAACCCGGTATGGGGGCGCAATGGTGACTGCGTCGGCAACGATGATATTCGGTCCATCCCACCGTGCAGGCATGGTCCGACTAAATCCATCAAATATATCTTGCGCTTCACGAGTGACACCCTTTCCGCGGCGTGCTTCTCGTTCCAAAATCTCGCTGACAGCCTTGATCTCGCGCGTCTTCAGCGCACGGGTATCAAGTGCTTGGATGGTTGGCTGTGCATCTGTGAAGGAAGGCGAGTCCGAGGAATTGGATGGGAGAGTGAGGAGCTGGAAGGACTGGATGCGGGATACGGGAATGACATGATAATCACCGCTCTGCGCCTGCTTGGGGTCTGTGGAGGAAGTGACTGCGGATGTGTTGATGGCGACGAGGTTGGTAATAGGGCACACTGTGAAGAGGGTTCCCTCGAGGGTGGAGGTTGTTGGCGCAGCAGTAGTGATGCGGACACTGTTTTGATAAATACCACTGCATTAGCGCACACTGGGTCGATGATGATGGATTCCTTGAATGCGCCCCGACTATTGTAGGCTGTGTATCCTATTCGAGGGATGGGGATGAACCAAGGCTTCATTTCACTCACCGAGCACCGATCGCGCCACTCAAAGCAACTTCGTGGGGGACCATGTTGGTCGCCATACCAGGACCAGAGGCCTTCGCACTCGAGTTCTGGCGCTTATTCTCCGCCATGCAGCGTGTGACGTGGGCGGGCGGTGTGATTCACTTGTCCACTTGCGCACAAGTGGTTTGTTGAATGAATTCGTCTGAAGGCAAAAGATATCGAGTGGTGTCAACCTTGGGACATCGGACTCGGGCAAGTATCTCAATTGATGCCTGTCTACTGGCCTTTGGGAGCTTGGAAGCTGCCGAACCCTTTCTTTCCTGTATAGGTGTGGGGGGTTTACCGAGCCCTTTGGATAGGCCTTCAAAGAATATCGGAGAAATAAGCTTCCCCGATTTCCTGAACCGCGGAGACTAAAAGAGGGGTAGAAGAGGGGGAAAGGAAGGAATAAAGGAAATAATAGCCTCACGCTCCGGGGAATTGGTGGAGGAAGGAGGGGAGACGCGATAAGATGGCGACAAGGTCGACGTTGCTCGATACCCGATCTGGTTTAGCGTGAATTGGACAATTCAAGGCATCAAGGCATCACCTTGATCTACACTTTAGTGCGACTACCAACAACACTTAGGACTATATCCAATTATCTGCTTGGTATATTAAACCGAATTCATTGAAACAAGTTCGTTACGTTCCATTCGTGGTGGCATCTAAATACATAAAACCCAATTTTTTATCCTTCTGTCATCGACTTTACGCGACGTAGGTGGAGGCAGACACGTCACCGCCACGGCCGGTCCAGTTAACGTGAATGTCCTTGCCCTCGGGGAAGTTCTCGTTGGCGTGCTCGGGCTTGATGCGGAAAGTGTGGGCACCGAAGTAATCACGCTGGGCCTGCAGCAGGTTGGCGGGAAGGTCCTTGGTGCGGTAGCCGTCGTAGAAGCTGAGGGCAGTGGAGAAGGCAGGCAGAGGAATACCCCAGAGAGCAGCCTTGCTGACAACGTTACGCCAGCCGCTCTGGGCGGTGTTAATGGCCTTGGTGAAGAACTCATCGAACAGCAAGTTCTCGAGGTCGGGGTTGTTGCGGTAAGCGTTGGTGATGTCCTTGAGGAAAACGGAGCGGATAATGCAGCCACCACGCCACATGAGGGCGATGGAAGGCTTGTTCAGCTTCCAGTTGTACTCCTTAGCGGCCTATATAATACCGATTAGTCAGGGTTCGTGAGAAATGGAAGAATAACAAAACTTACGTCCTGGATGAGCATGAAGCCCTGGGCGTAGGAAATGATCTTGGAGGCGTACAGAGCCTGCTCGAGGTCATCGATGAAGGTAGCCTTGTCACCCTCGAACTTGGGGGTGGGGCCTCTGAGGATAGTAGAGGCACGGGTGCGCTCATCCTTGAGGGCACTGAGGCAACGGGAGAAGACAGCCTCGCCGATCAGGGTGACGGGCATACCAAGGTCAAGAGCGTTAACGGCAGTCCACTTGCCGGTACCCTTCTGGCCGGCCTTGTCCAGGATCTTCTCAAGGAGGGGAGTGCCATCGTTGTCGTTGTAGTAGAGAATATCGCGGGTGATCTCAATAAGGAAGGAGTCCAGGACACCCTTGTTCCACTGGGTGAAGACGTCACCGATCTCCTTGCAGGAAAGACCGAGACCACGCTTCAGGATATCGTAGGCCTTTCAGGACAAGGATGTCAGTACTTTACTTAATTATAGAAATTGCAGAAAAAGAAAAGACGAACCTCGCAAATCAACTGCATGTCACCGTACTCAATACCGTTGTGAACCATCTTGACGTAGTGACCAGCACCCTCGTCACCGACCCAGTCGCAGCAGGCCTCACCGTCGCTCTTAGCGGCAATGCTCTGGAAGATATCCTTAATGTGGGGCCAGGCGGCCTCGTTACCACCGGGCATGAGAGAGGGACCGTAGCGGGCACCCTCCTCACCACCGGAAACACCGCTGCCGACGAAGCTGATACCCTTGGAGGCGAGGTACTTAGTGCGACGGTTGCTGTCGGGGTAGTGGGAGTTACCACCGTCAATGATGATGTCACCCTCCTCGAGGAAGGGCAGGAGAGACTCAATGAAGTCATCGACGGGCTTGCCAGCCATGACGAGGAGCATCACACGGCGGGGGCGCTTGAGCTGAGCAATGAACTCCTGGATGGAGTGAGCACCAATAATGGACTTGCCTGTGAGCCATCAGTCAGTTCTGCGCGCGCTGGCAACTTCTTGCGTCTGTGTAGGGAGGAAGGAAGCATACCCTTGGCCTCGTTCTCAAGGAAGCGGTCGACCTTGGAGGTTGTGCGGTTGAAGGCGCAGACGGTGAAACCGTGGTCAGCGGCGTTGAGAATCAGGTTCTGGCCCATGACGGCCAGACCGATGAGACCGAAATCAGCAGTGGGACTAAGAACACGATGCGCCGGAGCGCCGACATTGATGCCGGCGAGACGGGCGCTATAGTCAGCGACCGATTCTCTCGTCAATGGCTGGGTAAAAGCAGATGGAATATGTCAAGGGAAGGATAGTCCATGCGATCCCGAAGAATGCAGATCCGCGAGGTTCCTGCAATGCGCTAACATGCACGAAGCTTGATCACCGAAATGATATCGGATCTCGAGAAGGAACCTCGCCAGTCTCCATAGCCTCGGGAGCTTCAAAAGCACTGCCAGTTATAGCAGAATTGACCGGACCAGAGATTGGCGGGGACCCGTTGGGTCTCCCGGATCCGGAGGGGGGCTTCTTGAGGACAGCTTGAGGGGCAAGGAGGGGAAGCAAGCAGAGAGGAACTTACGCAGCTGCAGCCATGATGAATGCGAATTGAAGAAAGAGGGTATAGTGGGGAGTGAGGGTATCTACAACTGAAGAGAGTTGAAGAAGGGAAGAATGGATGGGGAGGGGGGAGCGAAAAGAAGTAACCCGGCTGACGGAGCAACTCTTCCGTCATAGTGGTGGGATACATTCGCCGGCGGGGATATGTACTACGAATACTAAGAATACTGTATTAAATGTACCATATACTGGGTCTCTGGGTTATTTCTTGTTACTGCCGCCGGTGTCGCGCCAAGTACTCGGTACAGGAGCACAGTCGCCCGGTCATCCCACTCGGGTTCTGTTTCGACTCGGACCTATTATTATGAGGGGGGTAATGTTGAGCAATATCCGACCCGATTATTCACATTCAGGCTATCCACCCGTTGCCGTCGAGATGCGTAGGATTTAAGAACCTGCATATATGGTGCTTCTTGGAATATCAAAAACGGCGCGGGGCAGATTATAGCAGATGGAGGGGTATTCTTCACATAGATGCCACCACTGTACAGCTAGGTAGTACTACTGTGCTCCTATAGCTTCAGGGGAACTTTCTCCTTGGACGCATTGGTAGAATAATACCAGGTACCTGCCATCCCATGGTATCCCCCATACATCGGTGAACTGTTCAGGATATATTGACGGAGAAACTGCATTTCACTCGCCGTGAAAATCCACTCGAATCCGGTCAATGGTGTGATCTAGTCCTATTCCGGTCTAGAGTGGGGGTGACCTCATACTTGATTATCTAAGGGATTATGTCAGAGACCGTCACATGCTTATGTAGCTAGCTTCAACTGGTCAATCCCAACGGCCCTTATATAAGCTTAGCTCCAGGTGGTCATAGAGACCAAACGTGCAACTATCATCCATTTTGTGGTCCCAATCGCAATCTTTATCTTTCAGTATCAAAGATCACTATCCACTTATCACATCCTTCACTTTTCTCCATAATTTTTCTTGCTCTTGGAGTGCCATTCAATTGTCACTTCTCTGCTCCACATCCTTTCTACTCGAACAAGGTTCGGGTCCTCAGGTGTGACGTCTGGTGGAATTAGACTGCCCTGAAGGTACGTTGTGGCTGCTACTCTACAGACAGCTCAACCGTTTTCTCGTGTCGGACCCTCCATTCATCATGTCCTTTCCACCTCCTCCAGGTCTCAATAAGGCGCCTTCGTCTCTTCCTCCTCGACCACCTCCATCCAGCAATGCCGCACAGCCACCAGCCCCGGCCTATGGTGGGAACGCGCGCCCGGCCTTCGCAGGTTTCCAACCGCGTTCCGTAGCCTCAAGTCAGCCACAGCCATATCGCGCAAGCAACCCGACGATCTCAGCCCCACCTGTCTCATCCGCTGGGTATGCCGCGCCGGCGACCAATTACTCAAACTACTACCAACAACCACAACCCCAATCTTACCAGAGCGGTCCCTCTTACTACGGTGCCTCGTACAATGAAAGCACATACGGCCCCACTGTCCCACATATCCAGAATCCCTTCGGCTCGACACCTGGCCAGGCCTATGGTGGAGGACGCCCCGGCCGCGACGGCGTAGATGCAGAGACCGAGGCCCAGATCGCCCAGTGGCAAAGCGCATATGCTAAGCAAGACGACTCCACCTACACGCAGGGTACCTCGTCGGCTGCCCCTAGCAGAGGTACCGGAACCCCGACTACTGGAGTAGCCGGTGCTGGCACCCCAATTCCGCAACCCGAATCTCAGAAGACAGTTGTTCGAGCTGGTGGTGGTCAAGAGTGGACCGATCCGACGCTACTGGAGTGGGACCCGGCCCATTTCCGACTGTTTGTGGGTAACTTGGCCGGCGAAGTCACCGATGAATCTTTATTGAAGGCTTTCGCACGATACACATCCGTACAAAAGGCACGTGTGATTCGAGAGAAGCGCACGCAGAAGAGTAAAGGATACGGGTTCGTCAGTTTCAGTGACGGCGACGACTACTTCAAGGCAGCACGTGAGATGCAGGGCAAGTACATTGGCTCTCATCCTGTTCTCCTGCGCCGAGCTGTCACCGAGGTGAAGCCAGTTTCAAATATCAAAAATAACAAGAAGGGTGGAGGCGGTGGTCGAGGGGCGCATTCGGGAGCCAAGGTGAAGCATGATGGAGTGAAAAAGTCTGGCAAGACTAAGGGAGGATTGAAGATTCTTGGCTAGGTACGACCTCTCCTGAGAAAAATATACTTATTCGCATTTAATACCATCATTGATCTCGCAAAAAAGCAATGAAAAGTCTCATGGACTTTGCTAGGTACAACCATGGAAAGCAAATTAAGTCAAGTAGCGTATCAACATTTGTAGGAGAAGCTATAAGGGAATCGCACCTCGGACATCTTCAGAGACGTCTAACACCACAAGAACCCACGGACAAAGATATTGAGTCTCGCTGACCCACGCAGTACGTGTGAGCGCAGTCTTCTTCTTCGCAGGGATCATTTCCAGATCCATCGACTGAGCCGACTCAGATTCAAGAATCAGATCATGCTCCTTCTCAATGCGTCGCTGGGCCGTTTCATAGATCACCATGAAGTCCCATAACGTGTAAGGCGTAAAGCACTTCTCCTTGAACAAAACTAGTGCGGATAGCCGAAGACTGACAAGCTCCACTTCCCGCCGTAACATCTCAGTATAGTCATTATTTCCCTGATCACCATGCAAGGACCCATGACACCATATTCTGTATATGAGCCATCGAGCCTCAAGCATATGATATGCCGACCTGTGATGAATGGGTAGATCTTGAGACACCAAGCCAGAAACAGCGAGGTACCAATTATCCAATTCCTGGTTCAGTTCATGCTAGATGGGTAGGATGATAGACTCTTCGCAGTGCTTGTTCACAAAAAACACCACTTCCATGGAGCGGTAAACAAGCCAGTCAAGTTCCTCTTGCGCTTGAAGAAGCGACCAAAAAGGCTGGGTGATATGGGGACATCCATCCTTTTCGGGTAACAAGCGGCCCGAGGGACTTGTGAACAGTACAAACATGTACATCTGGCGAAATATTCCTTTCATCTGAGCATTAGGAGTGTAAGACTCCAGGATGCGCTTCCCATGTCTATAGTGAAGGAGTGCCTGCTCATGATTGCCGCGAAGAATATCAACAGCCATGAAAATAACACAGGCAATGACCACCGTATCAAGGTGTCCATGTCGTAGCAAAGCAATCTGGCGTATAGCCGAGTTATAACGACCGATGGAGAACCGTTCTTCCGCCTCACTTTGGGTATCTTCTCTAAACTTCTGGTATAGGGAACCAAGTGCCACAGCCGCATTTCTCAGGGCCGGTTCCTGGTGTATCATCTGAGGAACGGTGTATGTCCAGAAAGAATGCGGCAACGGACCCTCAAGCACGGGCGCTAGGAATAGACGGAAGAAGTCCAGAAATTGGAATTTAGCTCCTGCGATGGTAGATGGTTGGATAGGTTGGGTTTGGTGCTGCACTGCTTTAGAGACCCAGGTGGTGTAACCATCGCACTTTCGGCCCGTTGAGGTACATTTGGTGCAATTTGGGTGTGTTTCGTCACATTTGATTCTGCGGATTCTGGGTCAAAATTAGAATGAATAACCTTTATTATTGAGTCCCGATAACTCGGTAAGGTTGCGGGGTCGCTCACTTGCAGGTGGTGCACCCGGTATGGGTCCTGCGGATACCCTTGTGAACCATTGCACACCGGTGATGCTATGTTCTTTGTATTTTTGTGTCCTTCGCTGCTCAATAGACTTGGTTTGAAATTTCATCAAAATAAACAGACTTTAAACTGAAGTTGTGAGGGAAATAAGTGTTCAAATAAGAGTGCCTGAAGTCTAAGGGTATAGCTTGTGTGATGTATGATCTGCAAGGACGAGTCTGGCCTTAACCTAATTCGCCGTCAACCTATCGACTGCAGGATTCAACAAGGATACTGCGTAACACAAGAGACGATCCATCGCATAGCAATTGCTTTCATTTAGCCTGTTAGATACATTCGAATCCTTCGATGGTTTATATTCGCCAATGGGGGACATTCTGGCAAATGCACAGAGACCATCTAGGCAGGAGGCTTGAACCGTAAGCCCAGCTCAACCCTACGGGGACATCCCTTCCCTACGGAGAATATCCTTACCCTACGGAGAAACCCCTGCCCTACGGAGAAAAGGATCTCAATGATGCACTTCAGAGGAAATCTGTAATACGCAGTAGAACCACATCAATACATGTATTCATTTAATTACTCATGATTATAGCCGCTTAGTCATGAAGCACGATAAGCTCAAGTTATTAGGCACATGAGGAAATACATGTCTCTTTCATGAAGAATGTATAGTGAGGCTTTATCTATACCAAAATAGTATTGCATTCGTATTGTCACTTGATTCCAACTCTATAAAGGTGGAGTTGGGTGGTTTACGAGCCTCAAAAGCTCCCGTGGAACTGATTACGCCAATAGGCGTCAACCTGCAACGCAAAAAACCCTGGACTCCTTGACTTGTTCAACCCCGGGGTTTACACGTTCGAGTCCCCGCAGATTTGCACGACGCTATTGCATATTGAATAATACCAGTATTCTATTTTACGCTACACGTCTTTTTTCACATTGTCCCGGATAGGCGTGGATGCGTCATGGAAGGCCGCGGGGTTGCGGCCAACTTCGAAAAAACAGCTCAATCCCGGTCTTCAGCGCCGAGGGTACGCCTAAGCTGTGAAGCATGTCGCCAGCGAAAAGTTAAATGCGACAAATTAAGTCCATGCACTAGCTGTCAGCGACTTGGTTTCAAATGTGTTCCTGTCGAGCGAGCCCGTCTGCCGCGAGGTCGTACGCGCAAGGCTCCCGAGCGAGCTGGCGGCTCGGACAAGGAACTCGCGGATCGGGTCGCAAAGCTTGAAGATCTTTTGCGACGGGTTGCTACGGGACGAGATGCCCCATCTAAGCCTCAGGTTGATGAAGCGCCTTCATCCAAGGACCCTACTCCAGATCATAATCTCGAGATGAAGGTGGCCGGTGCCGAGACCTGGAGCGACCAGAGTGCGCAGACAGCCGCAGCCCAGCTGGCTGATGCTCAACAGGCCATATCGCCTAACCTACCACACAGAGCTCGTCCAACTATGTCTTATTTAGGCAGCTCATTCTGGGAGGATATCATGCATCAGGTATGCGCGTTCTTCCCTAGGTGTCTTTCCGCCCCCAACACGTAGTGAACTCTAATTTGATAATTCTTCCGACAGACACAAGAGCTGCGGACGGTACTCGATAGCCGTGTTGAAAATGATCAACTGGAGTTCAAGAGTCCTACTGGCTTTGGCTCTGCTTTTGTCGGTTCTGAATGCTCAGAGAGTGTCTCTAACTCACCCCAATCCCAGAAAGCGATATATATCTCACCCCAAACGCGTCGCACGCTGTGTGAGATCTATCTTCGCAACGTGGACCCGCTATTCAAGCTCCTACATCGACCTTCATTACGAGCATTTCTTCATGACGATCAGCCTTATCTTGATTATGAGCATGATCACCAGGCCCCGACTACATTGGCGTTTGCAGTTTTTTCTGTCGCCGTGTGTACGATTGATGATTCTCAATGTCAGCTATTATTTGGCCTAGACAAGAAAAGTGCATTTGTGGATCTTCAGAAGGAGACAGAAGCTGCGTTGGTAAAAGCTGATTTCATAACGACAAACGATCTGACTGTCTTGCAAGCCTTTGTACTCTCACTGGTGAGTTTCGCGCCAGAACATCTACCCAAAGCCTTAAAGTGGCCGAATTTGAAGCTGACCGTATCTAGCTGGCGGCTCGATGCCAAGATCAAAGCCGGCGAGTGTGGACCATGCTGAGCATGGCCCTGCGAGTAGGTCAAGCACAGTGTCTTCATATGGCCGACCCACCATTTCGGGTTAGTCCGTTCGAGCAAGAAATGCGCCGGCGCTGCTGGCTAGGAATTGGGATGCTTGATGTTGCTGCATCATTGGATAGAGCATCTGAACCAATGATGCAAGCCGCCTGGCTAGACTCGCTTCTCCCATCAAACATAAACGATGAAGATATCTGGTTTGGAATGGAAGCACCGGTTCAAGAATCGCCAGAGGGCACCTTCACCGATCTCACTCTCCCATTAATCGTCGCAGCAGCCCAGTCTGTCTGTCGTTCCATTGCCTTTGCCGATTTCATGGAGGCATCGGTCAAGTCCATGAGCGTACGCCAACAGATTCTATTAGACTTCCAGAACACTTACACAACTCTCCTGAGAGGATGCCGTCCCGATATCTACACCTTTCATCAATATGCAAAACGCACAAGTAACGCAATATACAGCTGGTTACAGCTTGGCTGTCTTCGCCCGCTACAACGAAGCACAAACTTTACTCCCCCTTCGTCCATGGTGATGTCCTTCTCAGACTTGCTGCTGAGAATCTCCAAGCGTCTTCGGAAGTCTATTCCAATCCAGCCATGGCACAGTGGTCATGGTTCGGTTCACTGTGGGTGCCCTGGCATGGTCTCGCAGTAGCCCTTGCAGAACTCTGTGTCTGTAAAGACCCGGTGACCATATCTAAATATTGGCCCGTGGTTGAGCAAATGTATCAGCGAACAAGCTCTATGATTGCAGATTCACAACATGGAATGCTGTGGCGACCATTAGAAAAGCTCATGAATCAGGCATTAAACCGAAAACGAGAGCTGCTTGGAAGCCAGAACTTAGATCAGGCGATCAGCCAGGTGTCGTTAAGTGAAGCCATTACTGTTGATTCTGCTCGAGCGTTGAATACTCACCCATTGACGGAATTCTCAATGGCAGATATGGGGCCGACCATGGCTCCTAGCGAGCAAATTAACCCTCCCATGGCCATGCCACCGAGTATGGGACTCGAGGCTGACTTTGGAGCATGGCCCAATGTTTGGGATGCAATGGATTTGACTGTTAGTGGGGCTCAGGACTGTGACGTTGCCTGGGCCAACTACACGAGCTTCATTGGCGATGTGTATGATAGTGCGGACTCCATCTTCCTGCCACGATGATCAAGATCCATGATTTTATGCGCCACATCTCCCCTTAATTAAAGAGATCTCCATTCCAGCCTTACTGTATAATAGACAAAACTACTCCAAGTGCTCACTACCTTCTCGAGTATCTACTGCGGTCCTACAGTGCCCAGGTGTTATAGTCCCAGTAAATCTTTAATGTCAAGACTAACAAGTAATTTTCAGACATCACTTCAAAGGTAGCCATGGCACCTATGTTCCTGTACTCGAAATCATTAATTTCCTCGTCGAATAACAGCAGCACCCTCCTCAAAATGTTTCAAGAATCTCCCCGACAATACACGACCCTCACTTTCACCAACTACAATTGGCCACAGCACACGAGCAGCCCCGTCTTCAAAATCAATAGGACAGCCATCTTCCCGTTGGCACTCAGGTGCTGCACTCATATAGCCAGGATCCACAGAATTCATAGCCACACGACGCGTCTCCCACGCCCTCCCAGCTTCAGTCTCCGTAATCATATTGATAGCAGCTTTGGACATATTCGTATGAACATGGTGACCAGCTTTGCTGCTTGACTTCCTCGTATTCTCCAAAATTCCCTCCCGCGAAGAAACATTAACAATGTATCCCAACGGGGTACTTTTACCGGGACAATACTGACCCATGCACGGAAGGAGTTCTCGACATAGAATCAAAGGAACAAAAGCATTGACCGAATGTGCACTAATCAGATCCTCATAAGGAATCTCATTGAGAGATTGGACCCAAGATGACCTTCCTGTATCCTCTTCACCATTAGTCCGGAGACCTTTATGAATGATCTTGTTATGGTCATCATTTCCAGTTCCATCGATCTGCGCCGGCTTTTCACTCTCAATACTTGGGATCCAAGCCGCTTGGTTCCCGCCTCGGATTCGTGGTATATAAGAATCCCCACTTCCATCCATGAGAAGTTTATTGGCCTTTGACAAATGTACCAAATCTTCTTCTCGAGAAATGGCTTTCATCTCTGCCTTGACCGGATCCGTTAACGTCTGCGCGGCGTTATTGATCAGGATATCGAGGGAGTCGGCATCAGCACCATTTCTATCACTCTCATCCCAATCACGAAGAAGGGCTTTTACAATATGAACAAGCCGGAATGCATCTTTCGCAGTCCGAAAGTCCGCACCAATAACCTTGAGCTTATATTCCCATTGCTCACAATCCGGCTCTTGTAAATATCGCATCGCTGCATCCCTAGGGTAACGAGATGACACAATGACCTTGGCACCACAGCGTAATAGTCTCAGAGCGGTATGGTATCCCAGATTTATTCGTCCGCCCGTAACAAGAGCGGTTTTCCCGTTGAGATTGAGCTTTCCGGGCAATGATAGCTCTGACGAGCTGAGATTAAAAGAACCGCAGGGACGACATAAGGATGGATATAAGTCGTGAACGTCGAGAACCGAGCAGAGCTGACGACACATGTAGCATGTTCTGGACTGGGCGTTTTTCTTGAATTTTTGGCCTTTCTGGGCTGTTTTGTAGTATTTCATGCGGACTCCGCTGTCCACTGAGAGTTGAGTGCGGAGTGCAGTCATGACATCGGTCAACGGGCTGGAGTCTGTGATTTTTGAGACTGCCTCGTTATTTTGAAGGTGTTCCAGAACCTTGAGTGTGGTTTCTAGCTCTTCGGTCTTAGGGGTATGGGTCTCCCCGCTGAGTAGAGCATCGTTGGTCTCGTCTGCGATGGCGTTCAGATTGTTCAGGTATGATTTTATCCCCTTGATGATACTTTCACATCTGAAAGACCGAAGTGCAGCAGGAACCTCGCTCTCGGGTGTAAGATGGTAGGCTATTTTGTCAAGCAGCGGGGATGGTGGCTTGGGTAGGCGAAGGGCAAGCGTACTTGGTAGTCTTTGCTCTTGACATAGCTGTTGGTCTTTTTTTAATTGCAATGCAATGGCTTCGGGGTCTTGCATTTTGCAGTGATTTTGCAGTTAATTATTTTGAAATGGCTTTATGAGTGAGGGAAGTAGATCTTTACTAAATACTAAAGAGCCAAGGCTGCAGCCTCGTCCTCTTCGTAGAACCTTCTATGAACCACTATGATTATGAGTCAGAAAGTGTCGATCACCGCTATCGAAAGGCCACATGTTATTTATACAACTCGTATGGCAATCATTTCCTCAATATTGGTTTCTCTATTGGATTTCTCCATTAAAGCTTGCCCGAAGCGACCCGACATAATGACTCGCTTCGACAAAATCATCCAAAATTTGGCCAAAATACCAGATGAGTTGGCATTCGAGATCATCAATGACCTCAGTGTCTGGGATGTCATGAAGCTGCTGGTTGCAAACGACCCGCGAGTCAATGCTTTGCTTTTGGCCCATAAAGAATGCAAATTCCTAGGCAACGATGCAGAAACACAAGCCAAAACTCGAGAGCAAATCAAAATTTACCTGGATCTCGAAACAAACATTCCAATGCTTTATTACCGCCCTGACCGCATGGATTGGGTGTATACAACGTCAATTCGCTATATAAACCGTTGGTGCCGATGGAAAAACTGGCCCGATCTGACACCCCCTTTGCACGTCTATATCTATGAGACACTTCACAACTGGCCAAAGCTGGATCTGAATCGATACGCGGTGATACCAATTCCAGCAATCGATGTATTCTCATCGCTTGAGCAGTTCACGGAGCGTGGGCAGGCTCTCCAGCAAGCAAAAACAAATTTGGAGGATCAATGCACCTCTCAGCTTCAACGTGCCGCGACTCTTTTGGAAGACAATCCGGATATCTTGAAGAGAACTTTAGATCCAGAGCAGAAGCGTCGTCCAAATACTGAGCACATAGTATCTCGACTGAGGTCTGATGCGACTCGGTTTTTCCGGGCACATAAAAGCCACCCATTCGCCAACATGGAATTCTTCCGTTATGAATTCTTTCCTCTAATCCCATTCGATGAGGCGCTGGTGAAGCTTCTCGGCTGGATGGAAGAGTTTGAGATGGTGACTGGTGATCAACTGTGTAATTCTGAATCTCGACATCCTCCGTCTATTATGGAGACCGCTAGGATCGTGGTGGACGGAATGCCGGTTTTCTATAACTCGCTGCCTGTGGATCGTGCCGAAACGGCTAGACAAGTCACCACCAACGAAAAAGGCGAATTTCTTCGCACAGTGATGACACCTTGGTCTCAGGAATCTACCAGCTGGCTCCAAGAGGTGGATGTGCCATCTTTCACGCCACATAAGCTGGGAAGAACCGCGATGTACAGGCGCGAGGCAGGATTGAAGCCTTGTGATAAAGAGGAGGAGCATTGGTTGGTGTCTTTTATTGATCTTTATCGATACTTGGATGCTTTAAAGAGCTCAAGAAACAACTGAAGAACTTATGCACAAGACTCGATTGTCAGGTTGCCGCACGCCCTATGAAGGTATTTGGTAAACAACGCGCCTGGCTAAGATCTTTTGAGACCTATGTATCACAATCAAAAGCTTGAAAAATAAAATGTGCAACCTCCTGTGTTACTTGTCGTATATCTCATAAACAAGTGCGATGCTTTCTGGGTATCAAAAGGCTCACTAACAAGGTACAAATGTGCCTGCTGCATGCAATGGCCAGATTCGTGTACAAGATCATTATTGCGTCCCTCCTAATTGTTTCATGGCGACCTTGAGAGCCTGATATCTATATTCCAAACCTCCTCCTATGAGCATAAACCTTCTTTCCCGTTTCCGTATTTGGGTAGAAGCTCTGAACCCCCAATCCCCAGGGTGATTGAGTATCGGGCGATTCGATCATATCTAGTATTTGATCATTGGGTAAATTCCCTTGCTCCGTATTCACATATGCAGATGTTTTGGTGTCTTCGTCTTCATGAAGTCGTTGATAGGTACATGGTCGCGCACGGTGTCGGCATTCTGCACAAGGGCTTTCCCCATTGCAGGCCTTCCTGAGATTAGCACAGCTATCACAAGCCCGCTTGTGTTTGCCGCCTCGTTGAGTTTCGGGAATCTCTTGGCCGGTCTGTATACGAGTCTTGCATGATTTCCAATGTCTTCGCAGAACATCTCTTAAAGCCTTGATTAGTGTCTATACTTCGTGCATATAATATAAAGTATTGCATGATTGGCAGTAAAGAATTACCTACCCTCGACCAAACACAGCACCACAAAAAGGGCAGACATGGCTTTTCTTCGTATTATCTAGCCCATATTTAGCAATATTCCAATTATTAGAACATGTATCAAGCATACGAGTCACCGTATGTCTCTTCAAGTGATCTAATCGCCCAAATGTAGCAGGGCATTGATCACATCTCCAATCCTTAGCCCCTACAGCCTCGGCTTGTGGCGGTGAGTCTTCCATCCGTACCCTCCTAAACCACTTCGAGCAATGGAGGCACCAAATGGTTGCCCACTATATTTGCAAATCCGGAGATTTGATTCGTTCCGGCTGAATATTAGGTGTATCGAGTTTAAAAATCACCAAGCGATGACCCCAGAAAGCGGGTGAATCCCGGGCCTAGCAAGGAATCCCCGGCTTTGACAAGCAACGTGCGACGTCACGGGTGTGGTGGATCCGTCGTCCGGCGGGACTTAATGTTTTCTCCGAGGACACGGATGACGGATTCACTGTTCAGTCCGTACCCGATTGTAGATATACTTGTCCGTGTCCGAGTTGATCCAGTTGTGCAGGCGAAATGGTGACAATGGAGAGAGACGTGATTCGCGAAGCTCGTGGTTCCCCACTGCTCCCGTCGCGATTCCCCCACTCGTGCCAGGCTGATCATCATACTAAGATTTGAACCTCTTTGGAATGTGCTCATGATTGTTCCAACCGTTTCTGCCCAGACAATACAATGGGTGCAGTTGTTTGATCCATTTTACATATAAATTCATGGATGTCTATTTCTCAATATTCCTGGATAATCCATCTCTTCTTCATATCTACATTTGCGATAAGCCCACTATAAATCACCATGCCTTCTTTCCTCACAGAATCTCCTCCAGCTACTGCTAGTGGGTCAAGTACCACTGAAGAACATTGGAACAACTGGCCAAATGAGAAAGGAGTATGCACTAAATTTATCGTTCCTTACACCTGATTACCTATGCGGGTAGCATGCTAACACCTCGCAGTTTGACCCTGAGTACGAAGAGCGCACTCCAGTCGAGCTCTCCGTGACTGGAAATATCCCCGCCTATGCCGCAGGAACACTTTACCGTACAGGTCCAGGCAAAAGCCAAGTCGAGACTGAAGACGGGCAACTCTTCAAACTGGCCCACTGGTTTGACGGCTTCAGCCAAACCCACCGGTTCCAAATCATTGTTACGAATGACGACCGTTCAGTCCGAGTCTTGTACAACTCCCGCTTCTCCACTGACGCCTTGATCGAAAAAGTGCGGAAGGAAGGCTACATGATAGGCTTTGGAGATGAACGCGACCCCTGCAAGGAAGTCTTCAACAAATTGCAACCGGAATATGTTCCACCCAGCATACCGTCCGAGAAGAACATCGGTGTGACACTTTCAATCAACATGCCAGGCCTCGACACCCCATCTGAGGAAGAGTCATCTGAGCGCTGGTCTGATTCAAAGGGTGTTCGAACTCTGTATGCGAAGACCGATTACAATGCCTTCAAGAAACTGGATCCGGAAACACTCGAACCTATTGGTCTGGCCTCGCAACAGGACCTTCATCCTGATTTGGCCGGTCCTATGACTGCTTCGCATCCCCGTTCTGATCCTTTAACGGGCGATGTATTCAATTTTAATCTTACCCCGGGTCCAGTCTCCATCTATCGCGTGTATCACGTCTCTGCTGCAACGGGCAAAACTTCCATCTTGGCTGCATTCCCAGGCACGCCCGCCTATATCCATTCTCTCAACATTACCGAAGACTTCGTCCTTCTGTGTGTCTGGAACTCGCATGTCAACATCAATGAGGTAGGAAAGGGATCCTTCAAGGACACGATTATGCCTACCGACCCCACTCAGCCAGCGACGTGGTATGTGGTTGACCGCAAGCACGGAAAAGGCCTGGTTGCAACATACGAGAGTCCGGCATTTTTCTGTTTCCACACAATCAACGCGTTCCAGGAACAGTCTAAGGATGATCCAACCAAGGTCGATATAGTTGCCGATCTTGTGCGCATGGATACCTCGGAGTTCTTGGATCTCGTTCTGTACAAGAATATGAAATCCTCGCTCCCTACTGCAAAGAAATTCGCCGCAACTAGAACGGATGAAATGCGTACCACTTTCTCTCGGTTTCGTCTTCCCGCTTTGCCGGCGGAACCTAGCGACGAGGTTCTGCAGGCTACGCTGGAGTGGTCTTCCGGCAAAGCTTTCTCGCCCGAATTGCCTACTATGAACTCTAAGCTTGTCACGAAGAAGCATCGGTATACTTATGCGGCGTCTTTCCGGGGAGCGTCGACTTTGACGGATGGAATTATCAAGTTTGACTGTGAGACTCAAGAGACTTGTCTGTGGGCCCATCACGGCCACTCACCCGGTGAGCCGATCTTTGTCGCCAACCCGGATGGTGTGAATGAAGATGATGGTGTCCTTCTCAGTGTAGTTCTGGATGGCTTCCGAGAGCACAGTTACCTGCTTTGCCTTGATGCACGCAACTTGACTGAGCTTGGTCGGGCTAACATGAAAGGGGCAGTTGGATTTGGATTCCATGGACAGCATGTTTCCACCATTGGCATGCCTACTGGAGATTATTGAGTATTTTTCTCTCTCCTTTGATAATTAGCTTTCAATCATTCCTTATGTCTGTACTGGTATTTATTCCTAGCTTTATTGCTGAATATGACTTTCTCATGCATACTTTGATTCGAGGCCTTGTAGACTTGGTGTGGGTCATCCAGACACGCCCTGCCGGTGACATCCACCATATTATAATGATTAAAAGTCACATGTTTTACCATTAAACTAAAGTCTCTTTATATTATTAAGCTATTCTATTATACATAAATATTGTATGAGTGGATTCTATTTCAAAGTTGACAGTTATTGATGAATTAGCTGTAAATTTAATACTATTTTTTTTACATCTATTTAAAATTTATAACAAATATTAATATATGAAATGTTTGTGTTATAGAAGATGTATAAAATAAACCACCAAATAACCCACTAATTCTATTAGATAAATCTAGATCTACATCCTCACAAGTCTTTACACAAACAATTAAAAACAATAAACTAAAAAATGGCTGTTAAAGCTATTAAATTTTTTATTTTCATTTATATTTTTACATATATTTTACTTATTAGTTGGGACTGACGGTATGATCAGGATTGGCAATTGAACCATGGCTCACTGTCGAAGCTCGTTCAGACCGAGACTGAACATAGTGTTCTATCCCAGCCGGTGGGTGTCAGTGTAAGTAATATAATTTTATCACCTCAAGTTAGTGTCCTCGAATGGTTCTAACACCCCGCCAGTGTTTTCCGACCAAGTTTCCACGGTCGCAATTTCAACAAGCGCTGGATATCCAGAAAATTTATAATAAATTGTATTGTGCCGTTGCAGAAGATGACGACTTTATCTACAATGCTATCAAAGATCTCCTTCCGGGAGATCCTCTGGCAAATGCGCTTTGGGGAATCTATAAAGCGGCGAAGAAAGCCGAATCAGTCCAGGACATCTCTGTCGGTATTTTCCGATCGGACTATATGCTTCATGTCAGTGATGACTCGAGCGATTCACTTGACTCTATATCAAAGACGACTCTCAAACAGGTCGAGTTCAACTCTTTCTCTTGCGCTGGCGCTACCCACGCAAACAAGGTAGTGGACATGCACCGATATCTGACCCGTCGTGGGGTATATAATGTCGAAGAAAACCGGGTTGACCTATCATCGCTGCCTATCAACAAGAATGTTGACTCTCTAGTATCGTGCCTAGCATTAGCACATAGCACCTATGGGCCACCAAGGGCCAAGCTAGCAAAGGAGACAGCCGTGCTATTTCTTGTACAGCCAACTAATGTTAGTATGATCTTTCCCCCTCATCCCAGCCTTGTTGATACGGGCATAACGAGGAAACTAGTTCAATATCGCAGATGAGAGGCCAATTGAATATGGACTATGGAACAGGGACAGGCCTGTGCCCGCTTACCGGCTGGGCTTTGGACCAGATGTTCTTCAATATACACGGCTGACCGATTCACGCGAGTTGCTCTTTCAACCGCCATGGTTAGAGTCGGCAAGCCCCATAGAAATATCGGTTGTCTATTTGCGTGCTGGGTATGAGACATACGAATACGATCAAACGGGCCTGGACGCCCGTCTCCGGCTGGAGAATTCCACTGCAATCAAATGCCCCTCTATTCTTGGTCACATCACGACTTTCAAGAAGGTTCAGCAAGCATTGACAAAGCCCGGGGCTCTCGAGAGATTCTTAACGGACTGTGAAGCTGCCGCCATTCGCGAGACTTTTGTCCCGGTCTTTCCTCTAGATGAATCAGCAGAGGGTCTCCAAGCGCGGGAATTAGCGGGCAACCCTGAAACGGCGGATGGTTATATTTTGAAGCCGTCTCTGGAGGGAGGAGGTCATAATGTCTATGGAGAGGATATTCCTGGGTTTCTGGCATCTATACCCGAGTCAAAGTGGTCCTCATACATTTTGATGGAGCGAATTCAGCCACCAATTCTATCAAATTTGCTCATGAGCTCAGTGGGCATTGACGGTGGAGAAGTTGTATCAGAGCTTGGCGTTCTAGGAACCTGCTTGTGGCGAAGAGGCCCTGAAGGCCAATGTGAAATGCTTCACAACTCGGTGGGCGGATGGACTTTCAAGACGAAGCATGCTGATATCGATGAAATGAGCGTTGTGAAAGGATATGGGTGCTTCGACACGCCATACTTGGTCGGTTCTGCCGAGTAGCCTTGACAAGAGGTACATAGATTACGTTTCTTAGTAGCTTATTACTTTCTCGTGTTCTTTTCATGTCAGTTTGCCTTGCAGGGTCCGAGCTTATAAAATGCGGGGAAGCGAATAGGGTGAATCTCGGAAGTTGAACGAAATATTATCTCCGCCGGCCAGTTTCTTGCGCGAGGAGATTCTGCCGATGCACGGAAAACCGGAGTCAAGCCATATTAATTCCAGCGGCATCGGCACAAAGAAAGCCTAGTCTATGTCAGTGAAATATGATTTATACTTTGTGGTGCCCACGGCCATTGTCCGTAACTTAGTGAGTCGGTCGAGCCTCGATAAAGTAGCTAATTCTCCGCGCTATGTGCTTTCCCCCACGCCAAGACGTAACCTTACCCCATGTTCTCGACCACGAACCAATCATGATCACACTGACTGTCATGGATGCTGTTTCCCCAGTTGGGCCCCCGGTCTTGGCACGGCACACCCGCCATCGCCCACCCGGAAGTTCCCCGAGCTCGATCGTTTCATTATCTTGGATGAGGCCCAAGGTTCACACTGTTTGAATTTTTCAGAGTGATAAGCAGTGACTCGCGTGCATTTTGGCCTATGGGAAACATTCCACTAGTTGCAGCCATGTCCAAACACAGGTAACATCGACATGCAAGGATGGTCCGAGTGTGTGTGTGCCATGTGGCTTTGTCCTAGGGCTGCTTGGCATGCAAACAACCCGGCAAAGACTACCGGCGAACCCGTCAAATCAGCATTGGAGGATACACGTTGCTCGGGATCCAAGCTCCCTTGGCAATGCTCCCCAGTCTTGGCCGACTTCATTTCTGTTCCACCGATAGTCGGCCCACGGTCCATTTGGGTGTGATAGATCGGGCTGTCCGAGGCTTAGCTCATGCAATGGCCGTTGAAAGAGAGAGAGAGAGCCGGGAAATGACATTGCTGTGTACCGTGTGCGTGTGGAAGTCTATATTTCCCCGAGAAATTCCCCGCATTGATATAGGATCCTCCCATTCCTCGTGACTATTAAAGGAGTGCGGTGCGGGCGAACTGAACACTTCTCCCTCCCTCTTTCTCTCTACCTCTTTGTTCCAATTTCTACTCCTGGACCCCCTTTTCTCTTTACTTCTCTCTTCTCTGATCGTTTCTCTCTAACTTGCCCATCATGGCTGGAGGCGCCAAGAAACCAGTCAATATCTTCCGTTTGAAGAATCTGGGCGAACCCAGTGAGGTTTTCAACTGGAAACTCTGGTTCGCTGTCATCTCTTTCGGGCTGATGGGTGCCGCCCGAGGTGTTGATGAGGGTCTCATTTCCGGCGCCTTCAACTCCAAGGATTTTCAGAAGTACATCGATTACAGTTCTTACAGCAAAGTTGAGCAGACCAACATCAAGGCCAATGTCTCGGCTATGGTGCAAATTGGTTCAGTGGGAGGAGCTCTCTTGTAAGTCCAGACACATGCTTTAGGCGTCATCTCTTACTGACTCGATTCTTTTCGAAATGGACAGCGCATTCTTGGTTTGCGATCGAATTGGACGTATCTGGGCCACACGCCAACTGTGTGTTCTGTGGATTGTGGGAATTGCTATTTTTATGGGAAACCATGGTAGTCTGGGGGCTGTTTACGCTGGTCGGTTCATTGCTGGACTCGGCGTGGGTCAGACTGTGGTTGTTGCACCAGTTTACCTGGCAGAAATTGTACGCTCTACCCCAACTCGCCAGCCTTCTACGAATGATCAAATTGACAGAGATATCTAGGCTCCTGCTTCTATTCGAGGCCTATGCACTTGCGTTTTTACTGGCTTTGTTTACCTTGGTATGTTTCTACTATGTACCTCGGAGCAGCGCCAACATATGATTTGTTCTTGAAAACTCATCCATCCGTCGGACTTAGGTATCGTCCTTGCTTATTTTGCCAACTACGGGTGCCAAGTGAATATTGGAGACACTACGCACAAAAGATGGGTAAGTGATATGCGTCCGTGAAAAAGAGCACCCACTAACGATAGACAGGAAATCCCGACCAGCCTCCACATAATGTTCGCCGGATTAATTTTCCTCCTCTCATTCCTGCAGTTCGAATCTCCTAGATATCTTGTCAAGCAAGGACAGACGGAAAAAGCCATTACAAACCTAGCCCGGATTCGGAACCTACCCACAGATCATGATTATGTTATCCGCGAATTTGCTGCCATCGAAGCTGCTCACCAGGCAGAGCTGGAGGCCACCATGGGTTCAGGTCCTATTGGGATTATCAAGGAAACCTTCTTGGTTCCATCGAATCTCTACCGCGTCTACCTTACCTTCATGGCTCAGATTCTATCCCAATGGTCCGGTGCAGGATCAATCACCGTTTATGCGACCGATCTTTTCAAATTGCTGGGCATCTCCGGCAACAACGAGAATCTGCTGGTCACCGCCATTTTCGGTATCATCAAACTCATCGCGGCTGTTATCTGCGCTCTGTTCCTGGTCGATGTGATCGGACGTAAAAGAGCATTGCTTCTCGGAATCACTCTCCAAGCCATCTCCATGATCTACGTGGCTGGATTCCTCACTGCTGTACCGGAGATGGGAATCGTGAGTGATTTCGTACTTCCAGAGAACCAGAAGGGTGCTAGCAAGGGAGCGATTGCAATGATTTATATCTCGGGAGCTGGATGGGCGTTGGGTTGGAATTCAATGCAATATGTTCTGACTGCCGAATTGTTCCCCTTGCGCATTCGTGCTCTGGCTACATCCATGGCTATGACCCTGCACTTCGCCAATCAATACGGCAACTCACGTGCGGTGCCCAATATGCTTCTGTCCGTTGCGAATGGCGGAATTACCCCGAAGGGTACATTCTGGTTCTTTAGTGCCGTGACTATCCTTGGTGGCGTCTGGGTGTGGTTCTCTGTGCCGGAGACTGCTGGTCGTTCCCTCGAGAGCATGGATCGACTGTTTGCTTTGCCATGGTACCAGATTGGTCGACACGGTAACCGGGATGCTGAGGAGCGGGATGAAGCGATGGATACCAAGATGGAGATGATGGGAACGAGCCAACACGTCGAGAGACAGGAGGTGCCGGACCGAGTCTAAATCTTACCTAGGATTTTGCTCTTCTAATTTTTTTTTTTTAGTTGAAATGTGATATGATTTTCTGATGCACCGTGATAAATCCAATGAATCACTATGATATTTGCCGTTGTTGTTCTCAATGTGATTTTGGTGATTTTCCCCACAACAACTCCCCACGTTCAGCGGAATGCCACTTCTGCCGTCAGTGGGAATGAGTTCCCCACATGCCACATTAGATGACTTTATATAACGATCAATCCCGCACCCATATTCTAGGGGTCAGCTTTTACAGCACTATTACCATGGCTCCTCCGTTCAATGCCGAGCAGATTGGATCTCTGATGCGACCGCCGGAGCTCTTAGCTGCCCGCTCCGCCGCAGGTTTAACAACTACATACTCTCAACTGACCAAGGAAGTCCAAAAAGCGACAGAAACCGCGATCGCCCAAGTCGTATCAAAGCAGCTTGAGCTTGGAATTCGGCCAATCACGTCCGGAGAGTATGAGCGCGACAAATTCTATTCTGGATTCTTTGAGACCCTCGAAGGAATGGAAATAGCCCATGCGATCCCAATCCCAGAAGGATATAGGACGAATTTCCCAACCCTCAAAACACTCAAGTCCCTTGGCATTACGACTCGAGACTCTATCATTGCCGTCGATCGCATTCGTCATACCCGCAGTGCTTATATGTCGGAGTGGCAGTCTCTGCGTCGCTTCGTTCCAGAGGAGATGTGGAAAGAATGTAAATTGACAATGCCGCCAATCACGCACAACCATATGCAGGTATGAAACACTGTCAAATTAATCATTCTGTGCTTTTCTCGACTTCCTCTTCTTCTGTAATGACTTAGCTGATCATTTGGTGAAGATGGCAGTAGGCACCGCGTATCGCAAATCCGCCTACACTTCCGACCGAGAGTATTTCCAAGACCTGGCACAGGCTTATAAAGCGGAATTTCAGGCACTCTATGATGCGGGGCTGCGGTCAATTCAGATTGACGACCCGAATTTATTGTTCTTTGTGACCGATGAGTTTCGCTTAGGTTGCGAAGAAGACGGAATTGATCCCGACGCGATGCTTGATGAATATATCTGGGCTCATAACCAGTGTCTTGTCGCAAAACCTGACGACCTCCACGTGGGCTTGCATCTCTGTCGAGGCAACATGGCTGGTTCCAATCATATCATAAGTGGATCGTATGAGCGTATCGCTAAGAAAATGTTTACCGACTTAGCATATGACACATACTACCTCGAGTAAGTCCCCAGTCATGTCACACTACAAGAACTCTAGTGTTAACCACATATAGGTATGACACCGAGCGAGCGGGTGATTTTGAACCATTGCGGCATTTACCAATTGGAAAGAATGTGGTTCTGGGGGTGGTTTCAACCAAGTCGCCAAATCTGGAGAACCTAGATGAGCTAGTTGCTCTAGTGCATTCTGCTGCCGAGGTAATTGCGCGTGGACAAGGACGAAGTGCCGAGGAGGTTATTCACACCTCTCTTGGGGTTAGTCCCCAGTGTGGCTTTGCCAGTATGAGTTTAGGAGGAGGACGTGGGATGACAATGGACGGTATGTGGGAGAAGCTTCTGCTCGTGCGACAATTAGCCGAGCAGATCTCGAACAGACCATCTAGAGGGTGATCTACGAGGTCTGTTGTGATTCGTGCAGATCACGGAAATTAGATCCGATCCACTTCCCCTGCGTATCCGTATCCGTATCCATATCTCCAATACATCAATGTCGACAACGTAGTGGCCTCGGTGGAAAGCAGGTGAATAAGTACTCTCTAGTAGGAAAAGCCTAGAAAGCTTGTCTGATCCACATCTATTTATCAATTTGCATAGCTCCTAAGGGTGTTCTGTCCGGTACCTGATCCCAGATTCCTTGACACCCGGTGCACACTTCAACAAATCACGTTACCCTAAATTGAACCAAAAAAAAGAAAAAAAAAAAGATCAGCAAGATAACCGAATAAGAGAGCTACTGTAGACGTAAAAATGTTATATTGAGTGATGGATACGCGAAGTTCCCGCAGTGGAGTCAGTAATCGTCATCAGAGCCACATGGTGTGGTTCTGACGATCTCGTTGGGTGGATTTCCATCGTTGGTTCTACCACTACTGTACGGAGTAGCAAGGGCACAATCCACCGTGTGCAATCCGCGCTTTCCGACTTCTAATTTCCATGTGGATCGCTGACAGATTCCCCTGACGACGAAAGAAGTCACGATCGGCGTTGCACAAGATCAGTCAAGCCATCCCCGGTTTGACACGAGCCGTAAGATCTGCGATGTTCATATAAATCACCGCGAAGTCGAGAATCCGTTTTCCTTCGCATTCCCAATATCTCTACCCCGTCATTCTTTAGCATTTCAGTTCACAGGCATTATGCGGTTCAACACGGCCGCCCTTCTGGTCTCCCTATCCCTTGCGGGACCTGCACACGCGATCAACATTATCTCGTCCAATGACGATGGTTGGGCAGAGGTGAATATTCGTGCTCTCTACGAGGCCCTCACCTCTGCTGGGCATGTAACCGTGGTCTCCGCGCCTGCTGAAGATGAGAGTGGAACAGGTGGGCGATCTACCTCCTTTTGTTCCTTTCCGCGACTAATCACCATATGTGATAGGCTCTGACCAGGGAACTCCAACGGTGCTCACGGAAGCCTGTGAATTTGACAGCTGCCCAGCTGGCAGTCCCGCCATTGGATACAATGCGTCCCAGCCTCGCCTGAACTATGTGAATTCGTACCCTGCAACTTCCATGAAGTACGGCATCAACTCCATCGGCCCTAAGCATTTCGACGGCGACGCTCCTGACCTAGCGGTTACCGGTCCCAACGTAAGTACCAATCAATGAAGTGTCGGAGTATGAACTAATCTTGTGGCAGGTTGGCTACAACATTGGAATCGAGGCTTTCCTCTCTGGAACCGTTGGAGCGGCTACTTACGCTGCTTACAATGCTGGCATTCCAGCCATCGCCTTCTCCGGCTCCACTGGCTCTCAAACCGCGTGGAATGCTTCTTCCACGTTTCCCGCCTATAGCCAGATCTACGCCGACCTGGCGATGAACGTCACTGATACTCTGATTGCATCGGGCACACCTTACCTGCCCGACAATATCTGGCTGAATGTAAACTTCCCATCGGTCTCCGACACTGAGTGTACTAGCACCGACGACTTCAAGTTTGTCTTGTCTCGCATCCACATCGCGGTGCCTTTGATCACCGCCGATGATGTGACTACTTGTGGAAGCTCACGTTTGCCGACCGAGTACAAAGTGGCGCTGACCTCCGGGTGTTACGCGAGTATCTCCGTCGGTACGGCGAGCGACAAGTTGGATGCCAACGCCACTATGCAGGAGGTGGTTCTGAACAAGCTTAGCGGTATTCTGTCTTGCCTTTGAGATGTTCCCATGTGCTTAAATCTTGGTCTGTCAGACGGCCGTGCAAAATAAATAAAAAAAACCTCTCCACAATAGAAGCCAGAGATGGCGTGATTAGTGTTTGGTGGAAAATTGACTGAGTTTTCTCATGTACTGTATATAGAAAGCTAAAGGGTGAATTATCCGTTGCATACAATGACCGGGCACCAACCCAAATTAAAAATTTCCCTGAAGAATCAATAAACACCTATGAGACGAATCAAGCCTGATTCAGAGCCCACGAGCATCACGTTTACAGCCGAGCGCATAGTCATGTGGAGCGTTAATCGGCCACCATTCTGCTTTGGGATCCAGGGCCGTTTCTTAGTCTCCGAAGCTTCCAAGGTTTGCAGATCTCAACCTAACTCACTCGCACCACTCCAAGCGAGGCATACTTAGTTGCCAAGTTATGAATATAAATCAGGGCATCGGCCGGGCTGAGAATGTATCTATTCAACCCTAACATCAATTGCTATTGTCTTGAGCCATGGCGTTCCGACTATCCGCGGGTCTAGCCACTCTTTCTTGCCTGGGAGCGATCGCGAGTGCCAACCCGTTATCGCGCCGAGGAACCATCGGATCTGATGAAATCGTGGGATTCGACCAAACCGTGCCCTCGGGAACAACCGGCGAAGTCTACCTGGCCTACCAACCTTACCTGTATGTGGTCAACGGCTGTGTCCCTTTCCCAGCCGTGGACGCAGAGGGCGACACAAAGTGAGTTCAATGACAACACAATATAATGATATATAACGAGATTTTATGGTCTAACAAATATATCCAGTGCTGGTCTTGCCACCACTGGGGCTTCTGATGGCGACTGCAGCAGCAGCACTGGCCAGATCTATGTTCGGGGCAATAGCTCCGGAGATTACTACGCCCTGATGTATGCCTGGTACATGCCCAAGGATGAGCCTTCAGATGGTCTTGGCCACCGTCACGATTGGGGGGGGGCAATTGTTTGGCTCGCCGATTCCACTAGCACATCCGCCGATAATATCGTCGCTGTCTGCCCTTCCGCTCACGGTAGCTGGGACTGCAGCACCGATGGATACACGGTTGACGGCACTGCGCCGTTGATCGATTACTATAGCATCTGGCCTGTGGATCATTGCTGTGGTCTTACTACCACCGTAGGTGGCATGCAGCCTCTGATCGCCTGGGAATCCCTCCCGACTGTTGCGCAAGACGCCTTGGATACGACTGACTTTGGTTCTGCCATCGTTCCTTTCATTGATGCTCACTTTTCGACGAACTTGGCTGACGCCACGTTCTAAGGTGAGCACTAAGCCTGAAAATGTATGAGGCAAGGGTGGAAAGAGTTTGACCTTGAATATATGGCAACGTTCCAATGTTCAACTTATCTCGAACCTGATTCATCTTGATGATTAAATACACAAACATAACGTTGGTAATCCTTTTTGTGGACACACAATCTGGAGTCCGACCGAGACCTAGACATGATGAGTATTGAAAGCAATTGAAACATGAGATGAGTCTTTAAGCTTCAAAATCCTGGCAACCTTGGAATGAATACTTGAAAAGCTTATAGTATTATCGGTCTATATATTTGGTAAATCTATGTGTATGAAACGTCGAGATTCCATGTAAGAGAAAGATTAAAATGATGCCAATGACAAGAGAAACGAGGAGAGAGAGAGGGAAAAATCAACCAGCTTTCTCAACCGAAATTTTGGCCAAGGCAAGCTTTGGCCTTCTGGGAGTGAAAGTAGTTCAGGAAACTAGCATCCACGAGGATGCATACCATGCGGTGAAACTGAATGCAAACCCAACCGTATGATGTTATACGATAGATCTATTCAGAGCGAGCACTCTTTGTTTTCTTGCTTCGAAGCTTCATCATAGTGAAAACCAAGGCATAAGAAGTGATGCAGAACAATGCCGTAATTCCAGTCTAGATCAACGCATTAGTAAAAGAGTATACCAAAAGACACGAGAAGGACTCACATCTCTCCATGCATAGTATTTCTCCTTGATATTGAAGGTCTTGGCGTAGTCTGCACCGGTAGAGTATTGGCAGAAAGAGCATGTGCCAGTGGCGTTTGAGTCCAGTAAATAACCAGGCTCCGACAAAAGGAAGTCGGCCATATATTCACCACAGGTCTGGGCGGACGGGGCGCTAAAAGTGATGTACTCCGAGGGCTCACATTGAACCTTGACATCCCAAAGGACCTCACCCAAAAGTCCACCGACCAGATATGTGAAGGGATCAAGGTAGTAGAGCCAGTAGCGCCAGAAGGCCTGCATTGAAGCATATGGAACCACAACTCCACAGAAACTGACCAAGCCTGCTCCGATCAAGACTGGGTTCATCACAGCAGCGAAGTACTCATTTGGAGCATATGCCGCGATAGCCTGACCAATGGATGTGTATAGAAACTCGTAGACTGGCCTATGTTAGCAAGGGTTACGACTGAGAGCAGCTTCAGGAAGGCATACAGATCATTTGAAGATAAAATTGGCCCGAAATGCTGGAAGTAATGGGGAATGACGCTGTGAAGTAGAAGCAAACGAAGTAAAGTGTGGCACAGATGATGAGATAAGGGATCTCGGTGACTGCCTGAGCACCAATGAAGGCAATCCAGTGGTAGGTTTTGGACTATAGCGACGAAAAGTTAGTCGGTGCCGTGAGATTAATCTTCGTACAATTGGAGATGACAAACCTTCTTTTCACGGGTCTCAAAAATATCTCGATTGTGCAGGAAGAAAGGTTGCATTTGATTGATGCATCCCGGGGCAACGAAAATAAAGTTGAAAATAGCGAAAAGCCGCAACTGGAGAGAGAAAGAACCATCTTCAATATTCCAAAATGTGAAACCGCTGAAGAGTGCTGCGAAGATGTGAAGGTTGATCTTATTCCACATGTAATCCTTGAAAATATCAGCGAGCTCGCTTTATTATTGGCAGGTAAGATTATAGAACGTACCGGAGAGCGCCAAATTTGAATACTGAGGCGTTTTGACACCAATTTGAATTGATACCAGTGCGAAGTAGCGTAATTCGCAGTATCCTCCACATAGTCAGGATCAGCTAGACCTATTGCGTTGAGAGATTCCAATTCTTTCAGGGCCTGTTTGCGCTCAGGAGATTCATTCCAGACATCAACCCAGTCAACCTGCTGAGTTGTACCACCTTGAACCACCTCAATGATGTGCTCGGCCGGGTTAGCATCCGGTGGACAAGGTGCACCGTTGCGAGAGAAGTAGTCCAGGATCTTTCCAGAGTCCTTGCCAGCTAGGTTTTGAATATTAGCTCAACCGAGGAAAGTGATAGATGACTGTATGAAAGGACCTACTTTCACCGAAATAAGTCATCCTGCCACCTTTGGCGAGTAGCAAGAGGCCATCGAACGCGTCAAACAGGACAGCAGATGGTTGATGAATCGTACACTAGGTCTGTTAACTCTGCTTTTCATTTCAAAAGCTGACTGTTCCCTTACCAAAATAGCCTGCCCTCCTTCCACAAGTCTCCTAAGAAAGCGCACAATATTGTACGCACTCTGACCATCAAGACCTGACGTAGGTTCATCCAAGAACAGCAAGGTAGGCTTAGCCACGAGCTCGACACCAAGGGTCACACGTTTCCGTTGTTCAATACTCAGACCAGCCCCGGGCACTGGGATATGTCAGTTGGAGTACATGGTGAAACAAAACAGAAAGGGCTGGTACTTACCTCCAATCAGAGCATCGCTGATCTCTTCAAGCTCCAGGAGATTAATGATGTGATCCACGTATGCAATCTTTTCCTCCTCAGAGATAGTGGCAGGTTGACGGAGGAGGGCGGAAAAGATCAGCGCCTCTTTGACTGTTGCTGTGCTCTCGTGCACATCCTGTTGCTCACAGTATCCGGTCGTCCGTTGGAAACTGATACCTTGAGGCCGACCATCAATGAGGATGGATCCATGGATTTCTCCAGAATCTTTTCGCTGAGCAAGTACATCCAATAGCCTAAACCGACAGGCGTTAATAAAATTGCCCGAATGAAATCACGGTCGGACTTACGTAGTCTTTCCAGCACCAGAGGCGCCCATCAAAGCAACCAAGTTTCCAGGCTTGACAAAACCAAAAACTTTATTCAAAAGCTGTTTCTGCTCCCCGTGAAATGGCACATGGTAGTCAAGGTTACTCCAGGTGAAGGTGGACTGCTTTACTGAGCCGGACAAGGCGGTCGTATCAGTCGGCTGCTTGCCGGAAGGAGACTTTTCCACATCCCCCTGTCGTGCTTTCTGGCTGCCACGTTTATATAGCAGCACAGAAGATCCACTCTGGCTGTTTACTAGCTCAAAGCCGACCGATGTCAAAAAAATGAAGAAGAACCAGAAACCGACGATCACTCCAAAGCTTCGCCAGATATGGCCATCAGAATAGCTATACTGCTCTCGAATATAAGCGGCTCCGCTGATAATGCCATCGGTACTTCCAGGGACAGAGCAACCCCGATATTCGGATACTGAACTTGGATAGCCTTCGCCATAGGGGATGTAGTCAGGCTCAATGCACTTAAGTTCACGTCCGACAAACTCATTGGCCATAAGCGCCTCAAATGCATAAGCTCCTGGGTTGAGGTAAAAGATCCAGCGAAACCAAACATGCATCTTTTGGAATGGAATCAAATAACCTGAGAGACGCCAAGTTAGTGGATGTCACAAATAAAATTACCACATATGATAAAAATGTGGGAACAGCAGGACAAGGACTCGATAGAAATGCAAATGTCATTCTTACCCCCATAGACAAAGAACACGGTCGAAAGAAGTCCACTGATCATGGATGCATCTCCGAATCTTTTGCAAACCGCACCAACCGCGCGGAAAAGCTGAATAAAACACAGCGTTTGTACGATGACAATGATCCAGAAAGTGAAGAAACGGGCAGCATTCATCTGCAATGCTGCCATGAAGTAAAGAATCAAAGAAAAGCATGTGACCTGAATGATAACCACGGGGACATCTGTGATGGCGTTGGCGATACAGAAGGCAGTAGGTCGGTAAAATCCAAACCGTTTCTGACGTGAGAGAATGGGGCGGCCCATAAACGAGCCGGTAGTTTCAGACATTGACTCTAGCAAGAAGTAAAGCACTGGAAAGAAGAGCACTCCCGGGCGCAAGAAAATTGAAGAACTGTCATCGGCAAGATTGTAGAAGAGAGACCCACACACGAGAGCCTGGATGATGGCCGAGCAAACTCTGACGACCAGGGAAAATTTGTCTCCCCACATGATTTGAAATTGGCGAACCGTACAAGATCCAACTTGATCCCAGAGGCCTGCAGTGTAGACACTTTGTTCGCGGGGAAGATGCTGCTTTCGCTTCTCGCTCGATACGGCGACTTTGAGATCCTCTGTCTCATAACCAAGCTTGTCCGGGGACTCCATGGTATCCAACTGGACCCGATAGACCGGGCTGTTCTGGTATCGTGATTCAAACTCCTCCGGCGTGTTTGGTACCTTTTCCTCCCAACCGGGACGCACAATACGCTCGGTCATGACAGTGACAGACGTCAAGTAATCGGCAATGTTCGCTCCCTTGGGAAAGTCGAAACCCATCTCCTCAAAGTAGGCTTTCGCTAGCTCACGTGGACCGTAATAGGTAACTCGTCCATCAGCCAGAACGAGAATCTTATCGAATTCGTCGAAGATGCCATTTCCTGCCTGGTAAGTTGTTGCAATAATTGTCTTGTCATTCTCATCAGCTTCACGACGCAGCATTCGAGCGAATTCCACCGCAGCCTTGGAATCCAGACCACGGGTCGGATTGTCCCACATCTGGACCGGACTCTGTTGCATACACGTTAGAGCTCAGCTTCGAGGCATATCAAAAGATTGCATCTTACCTGACCCGCCATGAGTTCAGCCAGCGAAACACGTTTGCGCTCACCTCCAGAAACTCCACGAATAAACTCATTACCAACAAGGGTCTTCTTTGTGTGTCCGATACCCAACGAGTCAAGGATCTGATCTCGCTTTTCCTGCACAAAGTCCTTCCGGTTGCGGAGCTCCTCGGGTCGCTCGTTAGGAATTTTGTTGCGCAAAGCGAATTTCATGGTCCGATTCACGGTAAGCGTAGGGAAATGAAGATCATCTAAGAATGCTATGGTGAGATGTGGCTCCATTACCGGACAATTCTAAACATACCCTCATTATTGAACATAATCTGTTGACGAAACTGTTCTGCAGTTTTGTGATCCATACTCCCATAACGAGTCTCGCCGCTGATTTCATCGAAGGTGTCTCGGTCATTCGAGAGGACCCTAAGAAGCGAAGTACATCCCGATCCTGGGCGCCCAAGCACCAGAAGCTTCATTTAATCAGCTTTGGTGACTCCTACAACGTTTTTCAACAACACTTACCATTTCTCCGGGCTTTACCTGGCCAGAAACGTCTTTCAATATAGTCTATGATCCCGGTCAGCATTTAGCCATGCTAGCCATGTTATATTTGGTGATGTACTCTTTGGGGGGATTTGTCTCGTTTGAATAAGCCTGCAAGCTGACGAGGGTCAACTCGAGATAATAAAGTGCTCCCAAGGGCGGCATCCGGTGCTGTCACCCGGACATTCAAGTCACGGAAAGTGATGGTGAGTCTCTTTCGAATCCCATTAACGCCGTTTTCCACATCGACTGGTGTTGCGGTACCAGATGAGGGAGTCTCCATAGTGGGGGTCGTGATGGGCGTGGGCCCTGAACAGTGACTCCTTCAAACTAGGTGCCCTAAAGAGATGCGACTCTGTGATATAGACGTGCTGACTGCTTTTGCACCGTGATTGGAATGAAGTTCACTGTCAAATGTCCATGCACTCCGACTGATTCCCTCTTATATGAGTGACAGCTCGCAAATCTATCTAGCTTTTTACATCCGCATTGCCGAATAGTGGGTCCAAATTATTACCGTGGTCTTGAGTCACTATTCAACTGGATCGATAGGGGATCAATACGATATGATTGGCCAGAAGCAAGTGGGGAGATACGCACGGATATATAACTTTTGATTCTTCGGATATATTCCTCTTCACATCGCCAATCCATTATTGCTATCTCCAGTTGAAGCTCCACTTTGGTCCGGCTTCCAGAGCGGAAATCGATTTTTCTCAATATTCTCGGATATACGTACCTGGAAGCCTTCGGTATTGCCTAGAACAATTTGAAGGGAGTATCAAGTATCGGCACTGGCTCCTTTTTAGGATTGGGTCAACCCGCCTACACACCTAATCATCAACTGGTGATCAGGTAATCAGAGAATTTGTGCACTTTTCTTTGTTCAATATGCTTTTTGCATACCTAGTTCTGCGTGCACCCGATTTTGTGATTCACTGAGAAACGAAACGAGATATGTACTGGTAAGGTATTGCACCGGCCCATGATTTCGCCAAACAGAGGCCAATGACCTTTATGCGACCGCAGCTCACTGCATGAATGAGGGATCCCCCGACTGGTAGACGGAGAAGAATGCTTCCAAGTCCATGGTAGAGAAATCAAAATCCCATCCCATATCGGATTGAGTGAAATCGAGAAGGTCGTCGTTCGACCCACCAGATCGACCAGTTTCTGGTCCCTCAAGCTGCGGCAAACTCCATTGCGACGGTGACAAACCAGGGCCTGATCCCAATACAGACTTTGATGGGAAGGGGAGGCCATTCAGTGATTCCTGTTGATTTTCCATGGTGTCCTGTGCTCGTGAAATGTAAGGATTGCGTCCGGCACTGACTGAGGGGTTTTCCCCAGCTTTGGGATATTGTAACCATTCGTAGGATGGATTAATATTTCGCAAAGTTGTTTGTATGGCTGCTATAGAGCTCGAAATTGGATCTCCAGGTCTCATTGTAGACAGTGTCTGCAAGGAAGCATATACCCATGGCAGATGTGCGGCCGCAGCCTGGGTGTCATGAATTAAATCGTATATTAGAGTGAAGGCGGAGCTTCCGAGAAAATACCCATGGTATCGCAATTGCTTCCAAAATACGTTCCAGTCAGTGGAGTTCGGTGATCGGTGAAAGTTGACTGACATACCCTGACAAGATCATTGGCACGAGATGCTTCGCTCAAGTGGTGAATAGTCTTCCGCGCAGCCGCGAGGGCGTGATTGCATGCCTCATTTAACCAAGATGGAATCTCCTTTACGCGATTGGATGATCCACTAGCTTGGCGAGCCGCCAACTTTCTTTGTCGTAGCAAGTGGCCACGAAATATCAAGAAAGGGCGAAATGTCAACAAGAGTGTGTGATAGTATACTAGAAAAGTTTAGCCACAAATGACGATGCTGGGACCAGTTAAGCCTACAGGTGGTGAAGATCGTGTGCCGGATGCCCATGGATCCCGTTTGGATACTGGCGTCAAGACCAAATCCCATCTGTCGCGCGAATTCCTCATGCCCACGAAGGTCATTATTGATAGAACGTGCGACGCGCCACATGTGTAGTAAAGATTCGTGATTTTGGCCGTATATTTCATCAGTGGAACGAGAAATAGTTTTGCAAAGATGGACCAGACTTCGCATGAATGGATCTTGTGTATTTTCGATGGCGACATCTTTCAGCGACAATGAGCTCGGACGGCCCGTGTGAAAGCAGAACCACCTGGTAGCCGGAATCAGCACACATGAAATGCTTACCAAGAGGCGAACTTACGTTTCGAAAAGATAAAGAGACCAGAACGTAATTCTGCGCATTTCAACCATTTCTGAAGTTTGCACCTCTCCATAAGGAACATCCTTATGCAACCCAGCGGCGAGTGCTTTGCGAGCGGCCGATCCAAGATGGAGAAACGCAGAATTTGGCCGACCCTGCTCATTTTGGTAATTGGCGTATAGGAGAGATCTTCGTTAGCAAAAGCGCCGCGAAAATATGAAAAGACGCTACTTATCATAAGCAATGAAATTTGGACAGTTTGGAGATTCACCACTTCGTCGTAGGATGTGAGCGATGCCTTTACCCGTTCGTATAGAATATCGCCCCACGCAAAGTACTCCGTGCCCACTGCTGCAATTGCCAAGCCGAGCAATATGGTGGCCTGAGTAAGAGTGTCGGGATGTTTGCCAGGAGATGGACTGTACAGTTGTTCCAAGCAGCTTTCGAAGTATGCCGGGGGGTGATGAGGTGTCATATGATATAGCGAAGAAAGAAATCGCGTAAGAAACATCTTGGCAAGATCATAAGGCAAAAACATAACAGGAACGTCGCCCATACTAGACGGCTTTCCTACATCTTGAGTATCCGGCGTTCCAAAGAAAATTCGACGAAAGCTGAAAAGATCCAAGCCAGCGCCTGCTTCATCAACCCCAGTTGATGGCGCCGGATGAGCGGTCGGGTTGGCGATCAGGTCACGATAGATGTGTTGCATGAGTGCAAAATGCGAGGTGGGTCCATAATAGAGTTGCATTTGACATGACGGCGATGTCATATGTGTCGCCGAGACACTGCTGGGAAAGTTATTCATGACTGACGAGCTCCGCGGCCGGGAAGGCTGAGTGGTGGAGTCAGGAGAAGCTCGACGCGCCAGCATGTCAGTATGTGCCTCTCGGTACTCATTTTTCTTCCTGCGATGTCGAATAAAATCTCTATACAGACAGGGTGTTTCCCTCTGCTGACATGTTTTGCAACTGGAGTAATGATTTAGCGACGCGCTAATTTGTGAGGGGCGAATGGCGCTCACGGGTTTAGGCCATTGCAGCGGATCTTGCGCTTACGGCACTCCTGGCAAGCCTTCGGGATGCGCCAACCAGAGCCAGGGGGGTTGGACTCCTCCATATCCGAGAGTTCCTGCAGATCTGGGGCTCAGATGTGCTGGTCACTTTCTTGTACTGTAAGTCATTTCTCCGCTTCATCCGTCTATATCCGAAGGTCACCTGACCGACCACTGTATCCACTTTCCATTATCACTTAGTCACGTTGATAGTTGACACTCTCTACATTGATGTGTGAAGTCTACAATAGATCAGGGGGACGCCGGGTTCGACAGATTACACGCGGTTCCACACTAAGTTGACATGATTTCGAAATATAGATCTCAATTTCCTTCGCCACGTGACTATGCGTGATTGGGCTGCTTCCTTCGCATCTTTCTGCCCATCTGGGAGTGACTTAATAACTGATGAATCAAGTGGAGGGTGAACTCTTTTCTAAAATACCACTCAGCCTCGCTCAAAGCGATCTGGTCCACTTCGGATACCCCGCACAACTCTCAACTCTCAGATCCCCCGCAGGCGCTATTTGCCAAGGCCTATGGCTTGGCCACTATCGAGGAACACGACACTCACGCGAGAAAGCCACACCAAAGAGATTACCAAGAAAGGCTATGGCAGGGCCAAGATGTCTTTCGGACAAAGTAATCGGCAGTCATTACTGGCGCGAACCACGGAACGTGGAACTCTGATGATCGCTCTAAAGTCCCGGGGGGAAGATGTGTCAGGGCCTATATAGTGGGGATATCTCAGTGAGCGCTATCAAATGATCCCCATTGCAGGATTTGATAGGTGAGCTACCGAGGTTGGCTATGGTTGACTGTATTCTCCCTTGTTGGGGACCTTCAGCCAGCAAGGTTAGTTGCCAAGCAGGGATTGAACCTTCACAAGCCAAACTGCCGACTGCCAAGGAATTCATACGTGAATTGTTCTTCCACTCGACCGTGATTCCGCTATCTTTCCTTGGCGACGGCAGATTCAGACCTGGGGAATATGTCTGTACAGCCGGCTTTTCCGATACTTCCCCGCAACCCGAGATAATCCTGGATCGCTTTCTCACTGTTACACGGACTATAAATGCCGCAGCTTGCCCGCTCTTCGTCTCACCTAACCACCCGCAGGCTTTTGGTTCCCCCGGCCTCTTTGTTAGGGCTCCTTCTTCACATCTTACAGTGGCACCGAGCATTGTCCATTCCAAAGGCATTATCGCCCATGATGACCAGTGACGGCGCGTACAACGAGACTCTCATGGCCGAAAAGGCCCATCAGGAACACAGAGAGACTGTGATTTCCGATGTCTCCCATGACGCTGATGATGGAAACCTGGCAACTGACCAGTATGGCCGTCCATTGGTAGAGCTGGACCGGGCGGCTGAGGCCCGACTGCGACTAAAAATCGATCTATACATTGTTCCTACTGTAGCACTAATGTATCTATTTTGTTTCATCGATCGTGCGAACATTGGTGAGCATGACCTTGGCATGGTGTATTACTTGTTGACCTACCACATGTAACTAATTGAGTATGATAGGAAACGCCAAACTAGCAGGATTCACCAAAGACCTGGGGCTCGAAGGATACGACTACAATATCGTGCTTTCCATCTTCTATGTTGCATACATTCTGTTCGAAATTCCAAGCAATGTGAGACACTCTACCGCAGATAAGAACAATTTTGACTAATGGTATCTAGCTTGCATGCAAATGGATCGGACCTGGCTGGTTTTTGCCAGCTATCACACTCGGATTTGGCATCTGCTCTGTTGGAACAGCCTTCGTGACCAACATCCACAGTGCCTCTGGTGTGCGATTCGTTTTGGGTGCATTCGAGGCAGGATTATTACCTGGTATCGCTTACTACCTTAGTCGTTGGTACCGCCGAAGTGAGGTGCGTGTTTTCTCCATCTGGGAGAAACTATTTGCGCTGACTCTTACCTAAGCTTGCGTTTCGTCTGTCTTTGTATATCGTGATGGCTCCCTTGGCCGGCGCGTTTGGTGGCTTGCTGGCATCAGGAATTCTGAAGCTGGATCATTTTGGAAGCCTTCACAGCTGGCGTATGCTTTTTGCTATTGAAGGCATTATCACAATCGGGGTATCTCTGGTGGCATTCTTTACGTTGACTGACCGACCAGAGACGGCCCGATGGCTTTCAAAGGAGGAAAAGGAACTGGCCATTGCTAGAGTCAAGTCCGAGAGAGTTGCAACCACTGAAGTTCTCGACAAAATTGACCTCCCCAAGACCTTGCGTGGGATCTTCAGCCCTGTGACGCTCACCACTGCGTTCGTCTTTCTCCTGAATAACATCACTGTTCAAGGCCTGGCCTTCTTTGCGCCAACCATCGTCCAAACCATTTACCCCGATGCGACTGTGATATCGCAGCAGCTTCATACTGTGCCGCCCTATGTTGTTGGAGCCTTTTTTACTGTCCTTTTCCCATTCCTCAGCTGGCGGTTTGATCAAAGGTTAATCTTCTTCATCATCAGCCCTCCATTGATGATGACTGGATATATCATGTTCCTGGCCAGCGAGGACAGCATGGTACGATACGGGGCCACCTTCATTATTGCGAGCGGTGCGTTTGCTTTTGGGGCGCTCTGCACCGCTCATGCATCTGCAAACGTCGTGTCAGACACTGCGAGATCATCTGCCATTGGTACCACCGTGATGTTCGGTAACATTGGAGGTTTGATCTCCACCTGGTCATTTTTGCCATTTGACGCTCCGAACTATCACATTGGCAATGGACTCAATCTCGCGACTTCGAGTATGACTCTGGTCCTCGGGGCTTCTCTATGGATGTATATCACGTGGGACAACCGCAGGCGAAGAGCCATTGATGTCGACGCTGCGTTGGCCGGTCTCTCGCAAAAGCAAATCCAAGATTTGGATTGGCGAAACCCAGCCTTCCAATGGCGACCGTGATCGCCTCGGTAGAACAGTTAGCTCTGATTTTAATTTTCTCAACTACGTCGCTGAGATTTCAAGCGGCTGTGTCAATTCTTCACATTCTCTATATTCTAAGGCAGCAAATTGTCATTTTTTTCGCCATTTCTGATAAGATCGAATGACTATTGCCTACCACAGCTATCAGTAGAACAATTTTAGATTGTCTAGTACTTTCAAGGTTATCGGGATACATCAGGTGGTCCTTTGGAGGAGAGTGGGTCCCACAAAGCCGGTTCCGGGATCCAGAGACAAGGTATAATAAGCTCAAGGCTTCTCACGATAGATTTCCCCACCATCTTCGACTTTTGAAATCACCATGACCTGTGAAGCTTGCCGCAGTATTCCTCCTGTGGTTGCCCAGGGGTACCAACCTGAGGGTAAATATGAAAGTATTGCTGGCTTGAAGACTTGTAAGTCAAAGCATCACGAGGGTCAAGAAAATCGCGTGGGAGTTTGACATTTCGGGACAAGATGTCACAGGAAATATCGACTCTGGAATCGGCCTGGTGGACTTGTATGATGTATTTGGCCTCGCCAACCAAACACTGCAAGGTGCAGATCTCCTCGCCCGGCGATTAAATGCCGTGGTGTTGGTTCCGGATTTCTTTGAGGGCGATGCCTTATCGCATGATGCAATCCCAGCGGATACCGATGCGAAGCAGAAGATCATCGGTGATTTTCTGGCTACCAAGGCGAACATCCCTCGAAATGTCGCCGTCCTGGTCGGAGCCGTTGAGCAATACAGAACCAAGTTTCCGTCGGTTGCCAAATGGGGTGCATTTGGCCTGTGCTGGGGCGGAAAAGTGAGATCGGTGATGATTTATCCCCTAGAAATAGAATCTAATCTTGGAACTTGCTCAGGTAACTGTTCTTGCTTCTGGTGCCGATACGCCTTTCGCTGCGACTGGTCAAGTCCACCCAGGGTATGTGGAGAATATTCAAAATACAATGGGTGTTGGAATTGTAAATTGACTGATTGCAGTGCCATGGATGCAGCTGATGCAACAGCGCTGACTATTCCTCACATTGTGTTGGCATCCAAAGATGAGCCGGCCATCGTCGTTGAGGAATATGCCGAAGTGATTACCAATGGAAAGGGAGGTCTGGTGGAGATTTACCCAAGCATGGTAAGCCTTCGAAGGGCTCAGGGCCTAAGGATGTCTGAGTTTGAGCCGTTAACAAATTTTCAAAAAACAGTGGCATGGATGGATGGGTGCCCGGGCCAATCTCGAACAGGAGGAAAGCCGAGCGGAGTACGCTCGTGGGTGAGTTTGCTGCATCTGGAAGCTTCAAACTATCCCCTAACTGATGTTCCTCTATAGATATAACCAGCTAGGAGAATTTTTCGAAAAGCACCTGTGCTAGGGGAACCATAGTAACCTTGGAAGGGAATCTTGGTTCCAGTCAGCACCTAGGATGTGGCCGTGACCCCCACTGGGGTTCCAAGGTGCTTTGATTTTACCCGTAGATGTGCTGGTAGCTTGAATTTCTGAACATAATCACATAAGACACTTGGCCACTCCTAGGTAGGCGAGACTCATCCGTAGACATACCTAAGAATATTTAAATTTCAATGATTTTACAATGAATAAATCTCGGAAGTTTCAAGCTCTTTAGATCATTCTTGGCGATGTTACTCCAGGGGCATTCCCAAATTTTCCAGAGCTACCCTGGGGAAGAGGTTTGGCTACTAACGATGCATATAAATTGGAGCCCCTTCCATTGGAAATTTACTCATGCCCCAAGAGCTCAGTGGGATAAGACTCCTCTAACATCACCGATATATATCCCATGTCAGGGAAGGTACTGCATATATCGAGCAAACTATTTCCACGGGCCAACGTGGCACCGAAAGTTGGGAATGGATCCCTAATGAACCTATCTCAAATTAGTCAATACGAAGTGCAGCATTTTCGTTCCATGATACACTCAAGTGCTCTGCTTGAAACTTGGAACTCTGAAAAGTGACCACTCGGCGTGTTTTGACACCGACGCAACTCTTTCCGAATCGGGACGCACTTGCATGCGTGAGACGCGAGGCATGAACATCGACAAGCACGTGATCGGTCTCTCTTGTCACCGATTGTCCTTGTCCTCCGGCGCAAGCATTGCCACACCAGGCGACTGCTCCACTTTTCCCATCTTCATCCCGGTAACGGCCCGGCACCGCAAAGGAGAAATGTCAACATCTGCGAGTCGGCTCGCAAAAGTCGAGGGCTGTAGCGTGGACTACAAATAGGCTATCGCCCCCGGGCAGAGTTCTTACGCTACTCAGATCTACGGACCCTAGTTTCGATGGGAACAGCACAGACATCTATTACCGGTTCCCCGGACACACACAACGCTTTGACCAGTGAAGATGTCTTGGAGAATGAAAACAAGCAGGAACCATGGCAGCAAGGTGATAAAGAGAGAAACTCACCGGTAACAGTCGTCTCTGAACCAACCAAGGATACCCCTTCCCATGCACCATACAGTGTGCTTCCTGCAGGTGAAAAGGCATTGGTGATTATTGCGGGCTCTTTCGCAGCCTTGATCTCCCCGTTGTCAAGCAGTATTTATCTGCCAGCCATGACCTCGATCGCGCAAGAAATGAATGTGTCAGTATCTCTGATCAACTTAACCATCACCACCTACCTGGTAAGAACCCTGAGATCTTGCAACTGGGCAAATGTTCCTTAACCAAACTTAGATTTTCCAAGGATTGGCTCCATCATTCATTGGAAGCTTCTCTGATTCCCGAGGGCGACGACCGGCATATTTGATTGCGTTTGTGATTTATCTCGGCGCTAACATTGGTCTTGCTCTGCAAGACAACTACGCAGCCTTGTTGGTGCTTCGTTGTCTTCAATCCTCCGGAAGCAGTGGGACCATTGCGTTGGGCAGTGCCGTTGTTGCTGACCTCACAACGCGTGCCGAGCGTGGTAAATATATCGGCTACGCTGGTATTGGAATGGCATTGGGTCCGTCGCTTGGGCCCGTTCTTGGGGGCCTGCTTGATCACTTCCTCGGATGGAGGGCGATCTTCTGGTTTTTGGTCATCTTTTCTGGAATTTGTTCTGTGATTATGTTCATGGTATTCCCAGAGACCTGTCGAGCCGTGGTCGGTAACGGCTCAGTGATCCCTCCTCGCTGGAACCAGCCTGGGTGGGCTTTGATCGTACCTAACTCTCGGTTTCGAAAGCCAAAGAATTCCCCAGACTACTCCACAATCCAGCAATTGAAACGTCGCCCGAACCCAGTAACTTCATTGTTGATTGCTACTCAAAAGGAAACTGGACTCATTCTCCTGTATGGTGGTCTTGTGTTTGCGGGCTATATGGCCGTTCTTAGCACTCTGACAACCCAGCTGACCGTTCGGTATGGCTTCAACTCGATCCAGGTCGGTCTATGCTACTTACCACTGGGGATCGGAAGTATCTGTTCGCGGTGGACTGTAGGAAGACTGCTCGACTGGAACTTCCGACGCGAGGCACGTCTCCAAGGCATGCCGATCGAAAAGAATCGTCAACAAGACATTGAGGAATTTAACATTGAGCGAGCCCGTTTGTCCGTCACGATGCCGTTGATGTATTTTGCGGCTCTTTGTATTCTCGCCTATGGCTGGGTGATGGAATTTCGAACCTCACTCGCCGGGCCGATTGTGATCCTATTTTTCGTTGGGCTCTCGACGACCGGTGCATTCAATACTTTGAGTACTCTCGTAGTGGACATCAATTACTCAAGTGCTGCGACCGCCACCGCTGCAAATAATCTGTGTCGATGTTTGATGGGAGCTGGGACCACGGCCTTTGTCGCCCCTTTGATTGATGCTATCGGCATTGGATGGACCGGGACCATCATTGCTATACTCTGGGTTGTTTGCAGTCCACTTTTGTGGGCTGTTCGATTCTGGGGACACGGTTGGAGGAAACAACAAGCTAACAAACGAGACAAGAAATAATGGAGAAGCTTAGTACGTTGTACGGAGTACATAACATAAAGACCCACTCTTGACCGGAATCTGTTAATGAATAGGGCATCATGCGGGTCGTGCCAAATGCATACTGTTCAGCCTTCCACCTAGGCGGCATGTTGCGTCTATAATAAAGAAATTTCTTGAAGACCAATTTCCACATGAAAGTGTCTATAGATTCAATTCTCATGGGCATGGTATCTAAGTGCAGACAAGCTTCATGGTCAGGACTCAACCTTAGCGCGACTTATGCATGTTCTCATTCCCCTAGAACCCTCTTATGAAATTGCTGCCTAGCGAACTCCCTGCATGAACGAGCCATAGATCGGATTTAGTTACTATATTCGGAATGACATTTCGCCGGTCGGCGTAAACTTAACTAATGTGCTCGGTGCGCTTCGTCCGTTTCTCTAAGTATTCCCCCTGCCTTGGTAAACATCTACTATAATGATTTCCATATTTAGACAAATGGACGTAAACGAGTGAAGCACCTTGTTTTGGTCATGATAATTGATTTATTTAACGCCTTCAGAAATATTATGTAGTCAATAACTTAAGTAACTTAGTTAACCGAATCTGCACATTACATCAGCAAGAGACTATTCTCATTCGAAAACAAAGAGGAGTTCAAAGGACAGGAATTTACTGACGGGTGCTATATTTGTTCTAACAATATTCTTCTTGATAAAGGAACCGGAAGCCCCGAGAGGGCTACGGATTCTCGGATGTGGGACCAATTTGTGTGTAAGAGGATGCATCAGGGCCTCTGACGAGGCGGGGCTAGGCATTAACAACCTAGACTCCATCACACTTGTCTAAATTGTCAAAGACCCATTGTAATGATTTAAAGGACCCTGGAGAGATTTCTGATCCGATGTTCCCTTAGCCGGCTAGTACTCCCGATCAACAAGCCCGGAAAGCTTGACATGAAGCTTGGCGGACTCCACTGATTGGTCCCACTGCTCGGATGGCGAAGGAACGTGTCCGCACTCCACAATAAAAGTTGACGACGCTAGCGCCGAGGATTACGCATGCGCCGCGCGCTATGTTTAATCCCCATGGCGCAAACTGGGGCGCCCGCTTTCATTCCTTGATTGTTCATGAAAATTTCTCTGAAAGATGTGTGATTCATAGTCGTTTCCTGGCCTCCCACATTCGCTTCTACAAAAGACCAGCAACATTCATTCTGTACGACTTCTATTCACGTCTTATTGGTAGATCCACTACGATACCGTGACGGTGGCTTAGGCTCTCCGACTATCAGCGATGCATTTGCCTCACCCCTGGCCTGTTTTGAAAGGCCTCTTGGTCACACTTCTCTTGTCGAATGCTGTGTATGCGATTGATTTGGATATCAGTGATGAACGTGCGTCAAAGAAATTCATCTTCACTATGAATCCTCCTCGTTTGCCTGTTATATGGCTCACTTCCTATATCCCTCAAAGATGACATTTAGCCAGCTGACCGTTTTGGGCTGTTGAATTAGAATCTATCAAAGATGCCGCGAGTACCTCGGCCTACGCTATGATGACCTACTACAAGGGCAACGAGACCGGCCACATTCCCGGAGCTTTCGCAAGCAAATGGTGGGAGGGTGCAGCGCTGTTCTTGGCACTTCTTCAATACTGGCACTTTACGGGAGACACGACCTATAATGATAATCTCCGTGTTGGATTAGAATGGCAGGCTGGTGACGATGACTACATGCCGACAAATTACAGTTCCTATATAGGAAATGATGATCAGATGTTCTGGGGCTTGGCAGCCATGACTGCTGCGGAGCTGAAATTCGCCGATGCCACAGATGTTGGAGACAACTACTCATGGCTCTCCCTGGCACAGGGTGTCTTCAATAGTCAGATCAAACGATGGGACTCCACTACATGTGATGGTGGACTGCGGTGGCAGATCTGGACTTACGAGTCTGGCTACACCATGAAAAACTCTATCTCCAATGGTGGCTTGTTTCAGCTAGCAGCACGCCTTGCACGATACACCGAGACCGACACCTATGCCAACTGGGCCGAAAAGATCTGGGACTGGTCTGTATCTTCGCCCCTCCTCAGCAACAGCACCTGGAACGTGGCCGATTCGACAGAGACTACAAATGATTGTGCCACCCAAGGCAATGATCAGTGGTCATATAATTACGGGACATACTTGATGGGCGCTGCTTACATGTACAATTACACAAATGGCAGCTCTGTTTGGCTCGAGGCCGTCGATGGTTTGCTGAACAAAACCTTTGAGCATTTTCTCAACGATGATATCCTGGAGGAAAAGCTATGTGAGCCAACGGAGGTATGTAACGACAACGAAATTCTTTTCAAGGGACTGGTATCCTCCTGGCTGTCCTTCACGGCTCTTTTGGTACCATCAACTTATGACACCATCTTGCCGGTCCTCCAAACCTCTGGCCAGGCCGCCGCAAAATCATGCACAGGACATGATAACAATACCTGTGGAGTGAGATGGTACAAGTCGGCATATGATGGATGGATAGGCATGGAAGAAGAGATCAGTGCCACGAATATTTTTGTGGCAAACATGATTGCCTTCGACACTTCGGCTCCGGTGACGTCAAGCACCGGTGGAAATAGTACCAGCGATCCCACTGCTGGTGAGAATGACACCTCTACATCGACCACCGAATCAGCGATCACGACGGGCGACAAGGCAGGCGCTGGAATCTTGACAGTGGTGTTTGTCTCGAGCTGGGTTGGCTTAATGACCTGGACAATCCTGGGCGGCTAATTTTATAAATCAACACTTGCGCATATTGGCAATTAGGAGTTTCTTTTTTTCTGGAAAACAGAAGGTGTTGAATTCTGGAGACCTCCTGGATGAGGTCTAGTACATACATTTTCGTTTCTGAATTCCAGACCATACATACCTGTATTTTGTTTTTGACTGCTATGGATCTTATTGTTATCTGTCTCCAATAAAGTCCCTATAGTTACTACTCCAAGGCAATGAAGTTATAACTTGGGCAACACGGCGCTGAATTTTCCCCCAAGCCCTATTCTAATCATGTTCTTACGTAGAGATGACATTTATACTATGTTAGCTTCTGATCTCAGATTAAGGTGACGAAAGTTTAAACGCCAAATCAGTTTCCAATTATTCAAGTAGACCACAGGGTAGACTTGATATATGAAATATGTAGGTAGGAAGATTGGACCAGGTTGGAGGATTAATGTCACATGAACACAATCATAAAGCAAAAATTGTCGCAAAAATCGACTATGCCTGGCGAAAGAGCATGTTCTCGTGAAGCAGACTTCTAGGGCTGGACCAAAGCAGAGGGTCGCACATCCTCGATAAGTGAAATAGTTCAAGGAGAATGTGGCCAAATCGGTGTAAGTGTTTAGTGTCGCAGCAAACAAAGAACTTCTGAGCAGCTCTCATATCACCTCCACCACTCACGAGGTTTCTTTGACTGTGATAGTTCTTCCGTGACCTTGTCAGAGCACATTGAATCTTAAGTTACGTTTGTTTGCTGATAGGTCAAGAGAAGCGGATGGTATTGCGATTGTCCAGGGCTTGAACGTACAACAATCGAGGCCCACGCTGACATATCCCGATCATGTCATGTTCACATAAGGATAACTCAGAAGATAACCATTTCAAAGGCTTCCTGGAGCCCTTTTACTCCCAACCATGCCTCAAGTGCCTGCATGTCACCCCGATTGGCGCGCTGCCCCCCCCGCTCTCCAAGCGAGTCCGTGATTTCTTCCATGCCGGAAAAGACTCTCTCAATATTGCCTGTTTGTCGGAATCTTTCGCTAACCTTTTTCTGATGACTTGGAATATCACCCCATGAATGCGTCTTAATGAAGCTCATATAGGCATCGATATCTGGTGATGTACCCTCGAGACATAATACACCCGGCTTACCCGCCAGCACAAAGCCAGTTAAAGAATACCCAGGCGCAAGATTGACCATATCGTCTCTCTTTTTACGGGTTGACAGGGACGGAAAATAGAACCAGACCCTAACGATCGGCTCTTGGGAATTTTCCAGGAATTCTGAGCGTTGAGATTTCATGACCTGCTTGTTTTCAAGGAAACAGCTGGCTTCTGCTTGGATGTATTCAAATGCCTCTAGAACATCGCCTGACGGGATCGAGACGGCAAGGTCAGCTACCTCAGCTTTGGTCATCCAGTCGGGTTGGCGGAGTGTATAGCGCAATGGTGGAGGCTGGTCAATGGTCTCAGGATCCTCACATTGTAGCGGGACCGAAATATTGACTTGTATGGTCTTTTCGCCATCTACAATGGGCAGAGCAACGACGAGAGACATAGCTGAAGGGACATCAGGGATAGAGACCGGGTCTTGACACCAACTCCGCAGTGTCTCGACCCATTGCATTGTTGATTCAGAGATTTCCAGCTCCCCTGGTGATGGGAACATCGCGGCCAAGAGGTCAATAATGGACAATTGGGACTCCATGATCTCTGCAGGCAAGGTAGCTAATCTTTCGAGAGCCATTTTTAATGGATTTCATGAATTGAGAATTGTCGAGGTCGTTTGAAGTCACGTACAGAGTAATCCACAGGTCAGTTGCTCGGTTTGATGTGGGTCATTGGCGGGCTAGAAGTAAATCGAGGTTGTGTGCGTCTACTGGAGTAGTCTGGCCCGTTCCCAGAAATCTTGGGGATAGGCAATCATCTCACGAGCTCCTATGACTCTAGTGCTTTCAAATGTGCGACAAGATCGGATAACGAATCAATGCGCTTTGCTCACACTAATTTACGAATTTCATCGGCCCTGTAGTTTATCCGATACCGAAAGTCTCACCAAAAGCAGCTGCTTGATTATGCTTTCTCCACAAAACCAAACAGACAATCAAAATACACAGTAATTAAAACATACAATAGTCAGGATTCACATGTGGTCACCCACTATACTATCAACTAACTGGCGTGTGGCTTAAGTACGGTAGTTCGGTGGTTATCACTAGTGTGAGACATGGGTGAGAGCCGCTTTAGCGCCGCGCGACCGGGGGTGAGCGCTGAATAGTGGGGTAAGAAGTAGGGTGAGAGTGGGTAAGAGATCACCCTTCGTCGGGCGATGGCCGTATTGAGTTTCTTGCTAAGCGATAGTAGAACCTTTTAAGGCCACTGGCTCCAATTCAAAATAGCCAGTCTCTTAGTATTTATATATTGCCCCCCTAGTACAATATAATGGCTTCCGGCAAGGGACTGACAAAGAAGTTTTCTAGTATATGTTAGTAGACTGATACATATAACACTACCCACTACTGATCAGGGAAAGTACGAGAACTTGGCGTGAAAGACGAGGCCGAATGCGTGGATGAGATTGATGAACAAACTATTTTGGAAGAGCAGACTGGACAACACGTGTGTAGCCCTTTCACCCCATCGTTTTCAGCGCGCGAGGGGGCCAACCCTAGGAGTCCAGTATCCGATCTATCATAGAACGGTAGATGTCGCCGTTCGGAGGTTGAATATGTACGATATGCTGGAAGGTCATTATCAATATCGAAAAAAAAAGAAAAACTGGAAAATGATTACTCTAAGCCCTTGCATTCGCAATACGGTACTGGGAAAACCTAAGGAGAAGAAAACCAATACCAAAGCTGTACAATCTTACCGTTCGCCGTGCAACTGAATTTCCCTTTAGAGACATATAGTAGCATCACGACCTTGATAACCACCGCCACCATAGAAATCAGTCAGCATATTTGATGATAGACCAACATGCTTTCGCAATATCAATACACTCACGGTCAAATCCTGAGTTGATTGAAAGTAATCAATTTATATATATCACATCTGTGTGGGCGCAGAACTCATAACTTAAAGAAAGCAGGCTTTATAGTGTCTCGTTAGCTTGCAAAAAACCACACAGATAGACTTTATGACCTACTAGAAGTTTTATCCAAAGCATCCTCACATGGAGGTCAATGACCTCGAGTTTGCCTGGCGATGCATCGCTATATGCCGGCCGGACACTTATATACGCGATTGAAGAGAGAGACAGCAACAAATTCACTAAAATAGAACAAAAGATACAATAACAAGACAAGTCCAAATTTGAAACAAAAAATCGAGATATGTGTCAGGACTGGCATCCTAGCAACATAGTGATTCCGGGTCTATACAGGTAGAACCACCTTGACACCCATATACTCGCGTTGATGCATGATTTTGCCATCAATCAGCACCTGATCGGCACCCACTTTGTTTCTCACGGTATCCGTTGGGTCTGTCGCGGTGGCAATCTGAATCTCACGCCATTGTCGATTTGTTGGCACAAGTCTTCCTTGCGATGTAAGCTTCTTGAACTCCTTATAGACACCTTGCTCTTCGATACAACCCTCTCGTTGAATAAGTGGCGATTCTGATTGACGGTCAGCATTTATTGAGATGATTGAATTGCAATAGCCCGACTCACCCTGCGCTGGTGTCATGCGTAAATCTCCTACTGAGCTATTGAAAAGCACCAGAGAGAGACGCTCCTCATGAATTTGATCTACCGGCGGCTTGAAGACACGATGACGAGTGGCCTTGAAATGGCCACCGGAGACGATTTCTAATGTGTCGCCGATATTGACAACAAGGGCACCTGGCTTGTAGGGCACATAGTACCACTTTTCGTCACGACCCCAAATCTGCAGGCAAGAGATAGGAACGGAGAAAAGCAAGGTCGTTAGCCCAAAGTCTGTATGACCATGCATACGAAGTCCTTTCGATGCTTCCTCTGTTTGCTTCTGAACTGGTCGGAAAAGGGCGTGACGGAAGTATCCTTCTCCAGTTGGGCCGCCATGAGACTGCACATTCTCCCAAAGGTAGTCATCGGGAAGCTCCAACACGCGTGAAAACAATGTCAGAAGACGGCGGTTCACGGACTTGGTAAGATAGTTGCAAAATGATTCAATTTCGTCCATGAATGGATGCAAGCATGTTGGAGTGCGATCCAAGTTATCCCAGTCGGGCTTGTACCAATTGTATTGCTCGATCCCATCGGCAGGACCACGTTCTCTCTAAAAGGATACAAAATGCAGTCAGCGCAAACTCAGGAATTTTTCAAATTCTAGAAGATATTGATACCTTGAATCCATAAGGATGTTTGTAGCCCGACCAAACGCCGGTCTCAGGGCTGAAAATAAGACGGTCCTTATCCTGGTCACTGATATTGTTGTAAAGGTACTGAGCAAGACTGAATTGACGATGAAGCTATTGCAAATGACAAAATGGAATAGCGTCAGTCTGCGAGAACCCGATGTCTCTCATAATCTTCCTTTCGGCAGCAATATGCTTCTTACCTGTTCCAAAGACACCCCATAATTCTCCAAGAACAAAAAGCCATCATCCCGGATAGCCGCTTTGACTCGTTGAATTAGATCATCAACGACCGCAGGATCCTCAGAATCAAGCAATGACAAGTCAATTGACTGAAGGTCGGCGAAGTTCTCTTTTTCTTTTGTCACTGGAGGTGGAATCCATTCAGGGACAAAAGGCTTGCCGGGAAAATCGGTAGCGGGTGGGTTGAAGGCAGTGGCTGGCATTATAGCAGCAGTGAGTGTAAGGATACAGTATTATGAATTGAATCAGATAAAGAATCGTTCAAATGGTTGCACGGTCCTGTAAGTGGCTTTTATCTTTGAAGTGATCAATGAAGGGGGGACGGAGCTAAGCTCATACTGCCGGATCATACGGAGGACTAAGTCTATGTGACCTCAGCTGTTTGCCCTGCAGGCGAGATCCTGATCAAGAGAGAGGAGTGGAGCCACTGATGTCCCCATTCACGTTATCTTGTTCCTATCTCGTCATACTGTACTTTCGCTCTAGAGTTGCCCGACGCCTGGGAGACTGCCCTAAAACTAGAGCTAGATGAATCTGTCTTAGAAGAGCTCCTCTGGGTGGGTCTGATAAGGGTTTATACGATAATCCATAGATTGATTTTCCTTGAGCTGCTCTGAGATTTGGCCCCAGACCACTTAGGGCGTTGACCGCTAGGACCCACTTATTTGAGCACCAAGTGGGCCCAGCGAAGATGGGAGGAGCTCCTCCAAAATCAGATAAGACAATGTACCAAATTGGGGCTCCTCCGGTCGGATAACGGGAGCCTTAGGGTTCATGCAAAGAGCACAGAAAGCATAAAGTGCGTTCAAAGGTAAGAAGGCAAGCTGAGAACTTGCAGATTCAAACGCGAATATTCTCAATATTTTTCTAACATCAACAACTTCACCCAATCAGCTTGGATAATAGAAAGATGTCGCGCCAACTTATTTCGAGTGAGAAGTTTCCCCCTAAGCCACATAACTGTAAGTGCTCGAGCCACCCATTGCTAAGTCTAGTCAGCAGCAATCTGATCTGACAAATGTAGGCCCTGCTGTTAAGGTCCCTGGTCTTGTATTCTGTGCGGGTCAAACAGCAACAGGTGAAATCAAACAAGCAACTGTGAGTTGAATCCACTTTGCCCATCAAACTAGACTTTGGAAGGGTCTATACGATATTAATATCATTAAATGGGCAGAAAATCGCGTTGCAAAACCTGAAAGAGGTCTTGGAGCTTGCTGGGTCATCACTTGAACAAGTGGTGAAATACAATGTGTATTTGGCCGATATGAAGGACTTTTCGGCGATGAATGAGGTTTACATTGATTTTCTGCCGCAGCCGATGCCATCTCGGTCATGTCTCCAGGCACTTGCACCGGGGAAGGACACTGTCATTGAAATTGAATGCATTGCACAAGTTTGAAGAATGTATGCGGTACAAACAAAATAGAAGGAATAAGAGAGTATGATACATGAAAACCGAGGAAATATAATACTATATCGTCAATCGCCCTAGCTGTTGGTGAATGTCGTGTTATTTATAATAGAATGGTACCCACCCACGTAACAGGCAATCTGCCTTTACAATAAACCTATAATCAAAGATTTCAGCAGATTATGTGCAGTCTTACCTTGCTATCTTCTATACGGTGTTCATATTTATCTCGAATGTGCCAAATAAGAATAAAATCAGGCGCGAGGTACGACACCATAAGGTAAGATAGAGCAAATGGAATCCCATGCCACTCCTACAAATCACAAATACCTAGGCCATCCCTTGAACTCACGTAATATTTTCAATTTCATTCTTCTGCTAATATCTATTTATCTCAAGACCGAGCGACGTCAAACTCTGAAATATACCAATTCTGAATCGCCTTTGTGTCACCGGTTATGGCAACTGTATCATATCTCGCTCTGGCCTCTTTTGCCATTGTTCCATTATTCACCATACGTCCGGCCCATTTGCCATATTTTTGTGCGGCCGCGACCACCTTATCGATCGCAGCAACAAATTCTGGCTCATCTCCTCTGGCGGGAACATATCCAAGAAGAGACTGTGCGAGGTCATTGGGCCCGATGAAGACAAGATCCACCCCAGGAACGGCACAAATGGCTTCCACGTTCTCAACACCTGCGCGTGTCTCAATTTGAATCATTGTGACAATGGTTTCGTTTGCGGTCTTCATGTATTCCGGGGTCGTTAGGCCATGCCCGATGGCAGGGAAGGCCGATCCCTGGCCACGTACACCTTGAGGCGGGAATTTGGAAGAAGCGACAATTTGCTCTGCCTCTTCGGCATTATTGATCTGTGGGACCATGATTCCGTGTGCGCCAGTGTCCAAGGCTCGTTTGATAATATCATGCGCAGGGCCACGAATCCGAATAACGGGAGATACCCCGAGGGATGATATAGCGGCAACAGAATTATGCATTGCGTCGTCTCCTATGTGACCGTGTTCGCAGTCGATGATGATGCCATCCACCCCCGTCAGGGCAACAATTTGGGCCATGCGTACGGAGGGAATAGCCATGAAAGTCATCAATGGAAATTCTCCGCCCTTCAGCTTGTTAAGCAGCCTCAAACGAGGGTTGCTGACTTTAGTTGTAAGAGGAGTGGGATAGCTCATCGTGGGCAACGAGGAATTGAGATTCGTGTTGGGGTTTGTTTTGACGCGCGTTGAAGTGCTTGAGAGATATTCCTTGAAGCCGTGATGCCCTGGGCTTAAGTACTATGGAAATATCTGAACCATTTTCTCCCCATTGCAGTCTCTGCTCCTTTGACGATCATTGCATCCGGTTGACGGATTTCATGGTGGGGGACAATCTAGATTAGCGTGGACAGTCGCCCCCCACCGGGAGGAGCTCCTCCCCCCAGCGAATTCGGAGTTCGGAACTCTGCTTTGATTTGGTTTATCATGATAAGCCCTTGTCCACGGGCCCTCATGTACCCCAGATTAGTTCCAGAGTGTAGTGCCGAGAATAACCTTTAAGGCGATTAAGCTTGCGCTCCTCCCCCTTATCGACATACCAATTTCGAGTCCCCGCACTCCATCGACCAATCAATGAGTCACGATTATTCGCACCGAATCCTGACACTTTGCTCAATCGAGGACCGTCTATCGCAGGCCTGGACATGTCGCAAAAGATAACGTTCCCATTGACAGGTTCTGATGGCCCTTTAAAAAAGGGTTTCGCCAGGATTGACACTCTCCCCGACCGCAATACGAGACAAGTTCTTTGACACAGCTAGACTTTCCGGTCACTGTCAATTGAAGCCATTCATTGTTTTAATTTTCTATGCCAAGTCATCACAGCTGGCACTATGGAAAGCAAGAAGCCTCTAGGATCAGTCCATAAAGATGATGATGTCGTTTCGTCTGCCGAAGGACAGATAGATATCACCACAGCCTACCAACGACTGCCAGAAACACTTCGGGATTTGAGTGACCAGGAAATCAAGGATTTGAATTCCAAACTCGTCCGCAAAGTCGATCTCATTGTCCTGCCGACTATCGGTATCTTATATATTTTGAACTATGTCGACCGTCAAAATTTGGCTGCAGCTAAACTGCAAGGCATCATGGAGGACTTGAACATGACCACCGAACAGTTTGCTACGGCAGTGTCAATACTGTTCGTGGGATACTTGCCTTTTCAGATTCCAAGCAACCTCATCATTACCAAGGTATCCAGACCAGGCATGTATATCTGCTTGGCCGTGGCGATCTGGGGCTGTATCTCGGCGTCGACGGCTGCCGTCAAGAGTTACGGGCAGCTCCTTGCCGTGAGAGCAATTCTCGGAGCCGCCGAGGCTGTATTCTTTCCTGGTGCCATCTACTACCTCTCTGCATGGTACACAAAGATGGAACTCGGAAAGCGCATTGCCGGTCTCTACATTGCTCAGCAGGTCGGAAACGCCTTTGGAGGACTCTTCGCAGCTGCGGTCATGCAGCTTGATGGAGCTCGCAACATTGCAGGCTGGCAATGGCTTTTTATTATCGAGGGCAGCGCTACGGTTGGCGTCGGCGTGATTTGCGCCTGTGTTATGCCCGAGTTCCCACACAACAGTCGCATCCTCTCCCAAACAGAACGTGACCTCGCCGTGTGGCGCATTGAGTCCGAAGCAGGCGCAGCAGAAGGAACCGACAACGAAAGTGCCCTTCGAGGATTTGCTCAGGCCTTGACGGATCCGAAGCTACTTTTGCTCATATTTTGCAATATGCTGTCTCAAACGCAAGGCTCAATTGCGAACTATTTCCCGACGCTCATCGCCTCTCTCGGCTTTTCTGACACCATCAGTTTGCTACTCACTGCTCCGCCTTACATACTTGCTGGAATGGTGTATTACGCCATTATGTTCTATTCCGACCGCAAAAACAAAGTCTATCCTCTGATACTAATGTGTATTGCCATTTCAATTGTGATGTATATCATTCCCATGACGACCGTCAACGTTGGAGCACGATACTTTTCCATGATGATACTGCCGTTTGCATCGGTTGGGCCGCAACTTCTTCTCTACAAGACAATTAACCTCCACCTTGCGCGGCCCGTTTCCAAGCGCGCAGCGGCATCAGCTTTAGTCAATGCGATTGGAGGAACTTCAAACATTTGGGCCTCATACCTCTATTACGCAGGCCCGCATTTCTATGCTGCATTCGGGACATTGATGGGAAGCGCCGTTCTATTTGCGATTACTATTACCACATATCGATGGCTGGTATTGCGTGAAAACAAGCGGCTTGACTCAGGCGATCGAGACGAGGTTAGCAAAGTGATCAAGGGGGGTGTGACTGAGGAGATGGTGCAATTGAATTGGCGCTACGAGATGTACTAAGGTTATTTTGTAACGGATGTGAAGATGATTCTTCGAGATGAATTTAATTTTCAAGACCCGGGAGGATATCAATCAATGCTTTTACGTATTTCAACTTGATGTGGTACACTCTTGAAATCATGTTCAGAAAAGTAGGTTTTATAGATGTGACAGGTCATGCGGTTGCGCTTGGATAGGGAGTAGACGGGTAAAGATGCATTTGAGTAACTTGAAATTTGGAGATGCAGTGATGTAGAAACAAGGGAAGGAGAGGTAATTTTATACATAGAGGGGCATTTCCATATGGAAATGTGTAGAAGCGCGGCGCGGCATTGACATGCGTTCACTTATCGAGCTCATCCAGACAAGCTAAGATGAGCTTGCCAATTTGCCAACGTTCTCTTTGTCGAAAAGCTACTTTCGCCCATGTTAAAGCACTCTCTATATCGCCATCCTCAATGCATATAGCCCTCATTGCACCGGGTTGGCCCCCTCTTAATAGCTGCCAAGCGACCAAAAATGCCTTATATGCGTAGAGAATGACCCATGGAGCTTCTGAATCTGGTAGATCACTTGAATTTAAATAGCGGAGGAACCAGTCAACGTGCGGTTGGATCATTGCAGCATTTTCACCTTCACACAGCAAATCACAGGAGGGAGCCAGGTAGGTTGAGTGGTTCAGGACCGCATCTATACTTTCCTCCACAATCCCTCCTGTGTGAGACGGAGACCACATTTGCAGCTCAATCATAGCGGTTTCCCAAGTGGCCTCACACAATGCGACATGTCCGATATGTTGGCCCCCCGGCTGTGCTCGGCTAAATGGACCAAGTGCGACGAGTGATGATCTTAAGGCCCCAAATCTTTCAATGCTCAGCATGCCAGTCATAGTAGACCAGCCTGATATTTCGCGAGCACTGGACATCAGAAACTGTGCAATATTGACGGCTCCATAGGGATCAAAACATGGGATGGATTCTAAATCCCCGTCGGGCGATAGAAATCTGCGAACAGCGTCTGCATACTGCAATGATGGACTGATATGACCAGTGACAAGCTGGCAATGCGCCCATTCCGCAGCAGAGGATGCGAGCCACTGGTCCACAGGACAGGGTAGATCATGCTTAACTTCTAAATGAGAAATTGATCGGGGAATAGATAAGCACTGATACCATAGCGCATCGATCTGATGCACGGCAAATGATGTTCGTTTGTGTGACTCCGCTTTGATAAATCCGTGCCACAAGGAATCAAGATCATGGGCAGTGGTTGGCTCCGTTGGCATTGGCTGCATAAGACCCGATTTTCGTGCCAGGGCGATCATGGCAGAATGTACTTTGAGTCCGTACACCGAGTCCTTCCCACAAAAATACATCATCGAGCAAACTTGAAGCAACAGGTATGACTGGACGATAATGATATTTTCAGAGGAATCACTTGATTTTTGTTGATCTGGAAAAAGAAGAGCCTGCGCTTGATGAAAGCACATTTTTGACAACTGCGTGCCTGTACCTGATTCTTTTCCGAGGTCCGGATCTTCACCATACTGAAATCCAAGGGAAAGAACGCTAAGTACCAAGCTAGAGCGTGCTTGACAAGGATCAAATGTAGCCTTATGGATGAATGGCAAGAATGGTGAGACATGCGTGAAGAACAGACAGCATCCCCGCAAGATTTGTTGCATTGATGGATACCACTGACTCTGGGAATGAGTGAAGCTGTGGGTGGATATTCTCCTCGAGACACTTTGATGAATATCAAGGCTAGGGAGATCCATGTTGAATATATCAGACTGTAAGTGGCAGTCTAGTAGTGATTCGCGGTCTGGAAAGCAAGACGTCGCGAGCAAATTATGGTCTGAATTCGTAGAATGTGCCACGATTGGGTTGATAGAGTATGAGCCGTCCCGTGCTGACTCCACATCATCATCACCATCATCGTCATTACCATCGTCATGGGGACTATAGTTCCCTGGTAATGCCGACCGTATTTTCATAACTTCCTCCTCTGACGTGTGACGGCCATTGCTGGTGTGAAAATCGGTATCCAAGACGACTACCTCCCATCTCCTCTCCTCCGGGCTAAATCCTCCATCTCCGGTGGACTCCTGCACTTGGAGGCCGAGCTGAGGGTTTAGAGGTGGTAGTGAACCCGAGACTTTGTCCTGATGACTCTCCCCCTCCTCATGCTGTCGAGGTTCGTTACACCGCGGTCTTTTTGTAGGCGACTTGGGCTCTTTTTCTGGGTGCTTCCTTCTTATATGGCGATGACGAAGATCAGATCGCGAAAATTTCACCTGGCAAAATGGACAAGGGAGAGAGGCCTCGCTGGGTAATCGTGAATGAAGCGTTGCATGGCGTTTGAGGTTTTCATGTCGTGTAAAGCGTCTTTGGCAGATGACACACTGAAATGGCTGGTAGAGTGGCCTTTCTCGGGCGGTTGAGGGAGATGACATGCTCTCGAAGCCGAAAAATATGCGTTGTAATGAGAGGATCGAATGCGACATGAAGAAACATTGATTGAGGGAACCAAAATCCGGGGACGTTTATCTGTCCCCGCGGAGTCGGAGAGTTCCCCGCACGGCAAGACTGCCTGAGCTATAATGTATAGCGCACTCTTACTTCCCTTGTCCAAAAGGTTTGTTTGCCAAAGGAAATAAAGCAGCACACGGTACACCAATTTGAACAAGAATGCTGCTACTGATCATCGCAGAAAGTGCTATCACCGCTATCAACGGGAATGCGACAACCCAGATGCCAATACTGCGCGGACAGTGTCCAATAGGAATACGAATCGTTATCATGAGTCAATTTACCTATCGCCCTCTCAAACTGCCGCACAAAGCTAAAGTAGTCGATAGGGAGAAGGTAGGCGTAGGGACAATTCTCATTCTTTGAAGGTATTTTTATATGAAGTATGCGAATTAAATTCTACCCACTGTGATATTAGCCTTTTACGAGTAAGCGCAGCTTCTCAATCTACAGGAAAGTGCTATCTGATACGAAGCCGAAGGAAAGAGGTCGAAAGGTAAGTTCAAGCCCCTGGAGACAGTTGGACTGGAGGATTATTACTTCACGAAAAGCACTAGGTAAGGCAGGGCAAGGAAAGAGTGGCTTTCAAGGTTTCCTTGGTGTTGAAGGTTGTCAGTACATTAGATGATGTAAGCTAGCTAGATCACATGACTTTAGTCAGCACATACGTTAAAGTATGGGCACACAGGTAGAAGAATGGACAGACAGCTGCATATGTATACTCGACCGGACCCCTATTGGTTGAATTTTCCGCCCTGATTACGCGAACGGACATGCGTGGTCGCCGATCATCGGATAATCTTTACCTTCCAAGATTGTGGATATTTTATATAACTCGAAGCTAAAAGTGCCAATCCTAGAATATATATTCCCCTGCTCGCTTCTACAGCTGCAATACTACTGTAACAATCAACTATAGCGATGTTACATCGATTACAGATTCTGGTTATAAATTTTCAATTGAATCAATCCAGCCCGGCTAATGTATACCAGAAAACGCGCATCGGATGCTTTACTGGGCATTTGGACACAGCAGAATCAACAACACAATTTGAACATATTGTCTCTGGGCATTATGAGACTTTTTCGGGACTTGGGCTGAAGCAGGACAGGTACCGGAGAACTAGTCAAAGTACGCAATAATGTCAGAAGCAGCCCAGTATGGACATCAGGTAATGGAGATCACGCATTTCTTAGCGGTCTCACCAACGACGGTGGGGATCCCAGCAAGCCCTACTTCTGTTCAATTGAGTATGATACAACTTGAAGCTTGGATATCCCACCACAATTGATCGCATTGTTCTGAAAGAAGACCAATCAAATGGGCGGGTAATTCGATCATATCAAGTGTACACGAGAGTGATCGACAGTCAGGCCGCCAATGGCACCCTTGTTATGCCATTCAGCCTAATAGCGAACGGCACAAGCAAATGTGATTTCTGTCATAAAGGTTTGGATAAATTTCTGTGATAGCCTATCAGGAAATGGTACTACAATCAAGGAGAACTAGCCAATATATGACTTGATTGAGATTATCTGCTAGGACCGCCAATAAATGTCATGATTGCTGCTTTGCAGAAGATCATTGGAGATGATATGACCTGTAGCCCAGTGTAGTAAGAAAGGGCAAGCGCTAGGAGCAACGAGAGGAGGATGCAACCTTTCAGCATTTGGTGGACGACAATAAATCATTGTCACGATCTTATATTCATCAAGGTTCGTTATATTTTCTTTTCAACCCACAATCCTGTTCGCGTTGGCTATGATGTTTCGATGCTAAATTATTCATACCTTCGGTCCCCTCAAGCTTACTTCCATGTCAAGAGCTGGCTTCAAAAACAAAAAAAGAGGAAAGAAAAAGAAAGTTTTGTCAATGGCCTTGTTTTGGAGAATGAAAGCAATGTATATAGTTTTCTGCGTTTCTCAGTGGCGCAGATGAGTGCCATAGCAAACAGGATTTCCACAAATCCACCGAGTCTTGCAAAAAATCAGTTAGTGGAGACCTGAAGACGCTAAACACCCTCGACGGTTGTCTCGAGTAGGTAATTTGCTTTAGCATGAAAGAACTTTTGCAGACGTTATAATTTAATTCGACCAAGCCTAGGTCCATCATCAATCATACTCGAATGGGCGAACACAGGTATGAAGCCAGTCGATTTTTGACTACGCCTTCGCAGCTCTGTCCCTGTAGTCTTTCAGCAGAGACCTGGGCTTTCCGTTATAGCCTGTCCTTCTCATCCACTCTTTCACGGACTTCACTCTTGTCGGCAGGATCGTATCCAAAAGTTGATAATCCCTCTTAGTCAGATTGTCCTTCCACGTATTCCAGAACCCTGTGAAGTTCTCTCTGTAAGTGAGCAAGGTCGAATCCGTGGGATCAGTCGAATGGCCAACTTTGACAGTCGGATCCAGGATCCCAAGCTTGAAATACTCATCCAATGTGACGTCTTTGTATACTGCCTTCTGACCAGTGACTTCTGTAAATGCATATGCGAGATTCTTCCAGCTGATATCTTCGGTCGCAACGTGTAACTCGAGCCCATTGCTTTGAGCAGGCCTGTCAAACATCCATCTCGCGTACGCTCCATAATCTTCAAGATAGATAAGAGGACACTTTCCTCCCCCAAGGGGTGCCGTAAAAACCATCGTACCCGGGTTTTCAGGATCAGGAAACGGGCGCAGGAATTCCGACAAAGCCTCCATATACATACATGATGTCAACACAGACCATGCCATAGGGGACGTCGGCTGCGCGGAGATAAACTGCACGACCTTGCCCTTGCCATCCAAATGACCGCATCTGTATTTGGAATTGAAATTGCCAAGCTTAGTACCATACTCTAGGCCAGCATAGACGAAATGCTCGATTTTGTGTTCCCGAGAAAGTTCGTAGAGCCTGATGCCCCAGTATATTTCTGACTTTTCACCAATAGCAAAGCCATTAGTATTGACAAAGACACAGTCTGTATTCTTGAATGCTTGGCGAAGGGTATTCTCGTCGTAGGTGTTTCCTTCAAACATCGATACGCCCGGGAGGCTTCCTAGCTGCTGAGCGTCATTTGAAGACGCGTTCCTCGTGAGAACGCGGATGTCGTACTTCGAGTCAGTGGCCAGGGCTTGTGAACAAGTTAGTAGCTATCGTAGAATTACATGTTCACACACCTTTGACGACCGGTACACCCTGAGCACCTGTTCCACCAATAACCAATATGGTTTTCTTCATGTTAGGATAGTACTTTGTCTTAAGGAGAGGCGAGATATCTACCGATTTAAAAATTTATCGACAAACGAAGAGGCTGGATGGCTCTACTTATTATACAAACTAACTGCTTGACGTCAGAATGACATCTCGGGGAAGGGAGACAAATGGTATAAATGAGCTCGGTCCGACCGCATTATAAAACCTAAAGGCCGTACCAGCACAACTTAGAGATTCAATGCCCGACGGAAACCCGGTCATGGAGGTTCTGGTGTTACATGTAATCAGGCAGCAAATTATGGATACGAGATAAACACCATTGACCACTCATAAAACGTCAAAATGCCGTATGCCATCCCCACCCAACCAGAAATGTACACTGTAAATACGAGCTGCCAGATTGGCATGAAAGCAAGTTAAGCCTGGTCTAAGTCTCCTTCTGACATGCAATCCTTTGTACAAAATACACTTGTTAGTTGCAAAAGAGGATATTCTAGTCCCTAGAGCTTTGCTTGTAGGAAACTAGCAGTTAATTAATCGCGGACGACACACTGGAATGCAGGGTTGGATAATTCACTTTTTGATTCTCACACGACTAAAGATATATCACAATATTGTTTGCCGAGCGTAAAGTTAACAAAGGAACATAGCGAGAGTATTCGATAGTATAAAAATAATACTCAAAACATTCCAAGGCTGCAAATTATCTGCTCCACTAGAACTTGCACTACCCGCAGACGTGATGCTTGGGCTGGGGGTGTTTGAAGATATGCTACTTACACTTGAGCTACCGCTTGTGTTGCTTGAAGTTGAACTGGTGGTAGAAATGCTAATATTGGAGCTGCTTCGGGATGTCCCGCCTGCAGTCGAGGTGGCTGTGGAGCCATCGCTTGTTGATGTCGATGAATTGCTCGGCATTCCCAGGACACCTCCTTGAATGGAGGATGGTTCGGAGCTACTGCTCATTTCTGCTGCTGCTGCTTTGAAAGCCGCCAGAGTATCTTGACCACTCATACTAAGATGTCGAGGAATCTTTAGCACTGTTCGCTGTATACATTTGATAGTATTCCAGTACTTACGGCGGATTGATTACCGCAACCATACCAGCCTGGCAATGTCCAATTTGGGCGCAGTATAACCATATAGGATTAGTGTCGTTGACGATGAGAGTGAAAACTTCTTTCTGGATTTTCAAACAGTATAGTTAGATAAAATCTCCCTATCGTGAAATTTTGGAGATATTACCGCTTCGCTATTTGTGGTTGACACAAACCCACTGAATATACTTCTATCGCTCAAGGGATGACACGGATTTGTAAAGGAAGCCTGGGTAACTGAATGGTCTCCCGGAAAGAAGTGGAATTCGACCTTGTCCCCTGGCGACACCGTGAGTGTATCCGGAGAGAATGTGAAGCCATCTTCACCTACATTGATAGATTGGACGGGGTTTGCGGTTGCCTGAGTCGATGATGATGAGGTCGACTGGGTACTTGACAATGATTCTGTATTCATACTGCTGTCCCCTCCGCCATACTGGGCCTTGATCCCCGACACCCAGAATAGGACAAGGATCAATTGTTGTATAACGAACATTTTGGAATTTCGAAATGAAATTTGACCAATGGTAGTCAAACTGACTTGCTCGTGGTGAAGACTTGAGAACTATAGAGAACAAGGAATTTGTCACTTAGATATAGACATTGCCATAAACAAACCCCAAACAACTTACCAACCGCCATCATTCACAAATGAGACCTTTGGAAGGCTTAGAGTGACCATGTGATCACAAAACATCATATGACAATGCATTTATAGCTTGAACCATGGATTTCCATTGGGGCTTAGATGGAGACCAGGGGGGCAGAATTGGTGGTCCTGGTCTCATTCATACTTCTAAATGGAATGGAGAATCCAGAACCCTACTACCAGTATAATGACTACCTACGTAGATTATTCAGTTCCAATCATTCATACCCACTAAAGAACCCTCCATATATAAGTAAAATGAATTATGATATGACCGGGCTCTTCCCGTTTTCTTTGCACAGCTCGTATCTTCGTGTAGCTCGTATATATACTCCAACCACGGTAACACTCCTCTGCGCCACGAGCACACTCGATTACATCATTGCCGCTAGCCGGCACCTTCAATGATCAATAATTAATAGATATAGCACATTTCTTTCTTTTTTTTTGAATAGTAATCAATTCAGTCAACCTTTTTCCAGTTATTCTTTGTATTAATAAGTGTAATCAGCTCGACTTACTACTTAGGTCGTCATTTCCACTAACTTAGGTATTGGTATGCTGTCAATAATAGTGTGTATTTTAAATTAACCTGTAAAGTTTCTTAAGCATATAGTGGTGGCTATGCAGATTTTACATAGCCACCATAACAAAGATCTTTGTACGAGTGGCAAGAGACCGGATATTTCCAAGTCATCTCGAGGTATAATTTATTGTCTGGTTCTACTGTATGATGGCCCAAGTGAACTTTAAAGACATCACAATGGTCATCGAGACTTTTGTCAAGATTGTAGAAGACAGTTCTCACAAAAAATCATGATAAACATATATAAAGGAATACTCAGCATACCTAATAAAGCAAGTTCTGTCTAAATCAAAGGACGGTACCAAATACATTTCTTTTTACTTAAGTGTTAGGCATTCTATCATAATTCCCACCCGGGCACGGATGTATCCTTTATCTCTTTGGTGGTGGCTTTCACCGATTGCTCTTACCGTCGCACAACTGCAGACCTTTACACCTCCGGGCCAGGATGGTATAACATACGCTGTTAACGTACCTGAAAGAACCGCTGCCACTGGCTCGGGCCCTATTTACTTCCAATTGAAATCCACACGCAGCCTTCAGTGGCTTGCATGGGGTCAAGGATCACGAATGCAAGGAGCAAATATTTTTATTGTCTATGCATCTGCCGATGGCAATAATGTTACCGTGTCTCCCCGGGCAGGTGTGGAACACGTCGAACCGCTGTATAACTCCCAAGCTCGCCTCTCTGTCTTGGATGGCAGTGGGATAAGTAATGGGATTATCACTGCAAACATTCGCTGCGATAGTTGCATTACATGGTCAGGTGGGCATGAAGATACGACAGCCTCGTCTAGTCCATGGGTTTGGGCCTTCAAATATGGGAATCCGCTTCAGACCAACAGCCTATCGGCACACATCATCATACATGATGCTTCGGGGGTTGCAGCCATAAACCTTCAAAAGGCGACTGGTGGTACTACTGAGAACCCTTTTCTGGGCTCATCAAGTGCAGCAAATAGTTCGGGGCAGGCAGTATCGTCCGATAACTCTCCTTCCATTCATAAGAACATTCATAAGAAAAGAATCGCCCATGCCGTTATTATGATCACCGCTTTTGTTATTATGTTCCCTTCATTTGCACTAGTCCTCCGTGCTTTTCCATCCCACTCAATAGTATGGGTCCATGCCTTCTTGCAGCTTTTTACGCTCGCTCTTGTGATCGCCGGTCTTGGCCTGGGAATCTCAATGGCAACAGAACTACAATTAATGGGGACATATCATCCAATCATAGGCATCGTGGCCGTTTCGTCCCTTATTGCTTTTCAGCCTGCCATGGGGCTCCTTCAACACCAGTATTATGGAAAATATGGGAAAAGAGGACCGCTTGGTCGCTTGCACCAATGGTTCGGCCGTGCCATCGTGACTCTGGGTATCATTAATGGTGGGCTTGGGCTTCATCTTACAGGTATCGGCACTCCGCTTGCTCCTATTGGCATAGTTGTTGCATACATTGTGGTCGCTGGACTCGTTGGACTCGGCTATGTTTTGATGTTATATTTCTTTGCTTACAGAGGTCCGATAAGACGATTCGTTTAAGATGTCACCTACTCAAAATGCATATGAATCTGTATATTCTTTGGTCTCTTGTTTCCTGGCCTTTGCCCCATTGAAGCACCGTTGAGTCAATGACTCTCAACCAGAGCCACTCATCTAGCCGGCGCGCCACTAAAAATGCCTTGGCAATTCTTCATTCGTAGTCTTGGCATTAGAACAGAAATCTATGTTGACCGCCGGCTAAGTTTCGACACCGGTACTATTGAGCCACGCCAAAGATTCTCACTAGAGTTCGCCACCCTGGGATATTAATAAGTAAGCAAAAGAGTATCCACAACGGCGAATCTAACCAACGGGCACCATTAGTTCTAAATAATATGAAAAGACGAAGAGAATGAGGGTAAGTAGTTCTCATCAATTCTTGGCACGAAGCGGTGAATTGGTTAGAAGCCCTCATCTCTCCTTGGCATTGGAGGCAACCCCCAAGATTAGTTCGAATCAGCATTGCACAAATTGAGAAGGTCGGTTTGATTACTAGGTCATTTAGCCGAGATGAACAGAACGAGAGTGCGAATGAGTGCTATCATTGGCTTAGAGTGCCCAGGATTCGGGCTGTTCTGCAGGCTGACGGAATCGTTAGTCCGTGCTTTGTCAGATTTTTCATTACGCTAGCGATGAACCCTGCAGGAGTCAGCGTCCACGGGGCATGCCAAGCCTATGATAGAATAACGCTTATCAATTTTTGTCTAATATATATCGAATCTGGTGGAGCCTGTATCTTGTGAAATTGGGGGCGGAATTATCCGGGAGTCGGGGCTACGACATCAAGTCGGGCGCTGACCCCAAAGCCTCAAGGGCTCGAGGGACTTTACGGTGGCATCAAGGTCACAAAGGGGAAGTCCTTAGAAGGCTCTGCATATTATCCCCATGCTTTTCATTGCGGTGCATGATCCTCTATCTACTGGAATGTCTTAAGGAACACCAAGAGCACCTGCATTTTGATGCTTCCTCAAAAAAATTTCTTATCAATAATCCCTTACTAACCATTAAATATTCGTTGTACAAACCTGTTAGGATTTATCCGATTCAGGCCGCTCTAAAGGAATTAAGACTTGTCATTTGGTGCATCCTAATTAATTAGTATGAATCGCAAATTTGCCATCACTATCCCGAATCCGTGATAGTGTGCATCGAAATGCACTCACTTCTGCAAGCCAAGGAATATGTTCTGAGAGTACAGCATCACGGCATAGCCGAGAGTAAGCAGCTTCGAAGTGCACCTCTCGGTCTTAGCAAGAACTTACTAAACTCTCTATAGGTATTACATACCAATCTATGGAGCGAAGATAACAACGTGAGCCCTCGAGTGAAAAGTATAAAGATCAGAATATTCCCCGAATCCAAAAATCATCAAGAAACATTTTCACAGCTTCAAAGGCAATAGCAACTGTTCATAACTTTCAAGATGTTCATCCCCCGTGCAATCCAAGCTGCAGTCCTACTAGCCATCTCTGTTCCTGTGCAGGCATGGAACAGACTTGATAAAGATAATGCGGCAAGTATATGTATCCCATTATTTAGCATATGAGATGAAACTAATAGGACAAGGCCCTTCTTGTTATTGACCACCAAGTCGGTCTTGCGTCTCTAGTCCGTGACTTTGGGACTAATGATTTCCGAAGCAACATGCTTGGCCACGCCGCGATCGGCAATGTCTTCAATCTGCCGACTGTCCTGACCACTTCTTCTGACGTCGGGCCCAATGGTCTTATGTTAAAGGAAATTGTCGAGATGCACCCGAATGCCACATTCGTCCACCGCCAGGGCGAGGTCAATGCATGGGACAATGCCGATTTCCGCGCTGCTGTCCGTGCTACCGGAAAGAAGCAGCTGATCATTGGTGGAATCGTAACTGAAGTCTGTAAGTTATTACATTATCTGTCGCATTCTTATGTTAAATGGTTCTGATGAATTAGGCACGGCGTTCTTGGCCCTCTCGCTTATTGACGAGGGGTACGAGGTCTTTGCAAACACTGATGCTAGCGGCACTTTCAATGAGAGACTTGCTGACGAGGCCAATCGAAGGATGGAGAAGGCGGGCGTTACTCTCATGGGATTGTTCGGGATTGTTTGTGACTTGATGCGCGATTGGAGAAACACTCCTGGCCTGAATCAGCTTCTTCCTTTCCTTGATAAGTAGGTTTTGTGGTTAACTTGATAGTGGCATTTACTGACGGATTTAGATATCAATTTGCTTATGGATTGGTGGCTCGCCACCATGCTGGCGCCATTGAAAATGGTACATTGTTCCCAGTCGAGCAGCTTTTGTTGTAAGCTGCTGTGTTGTTCACTTACTTGAACACTCAGCTGGATGAATGATTGAGGGCAACGAATTTATAGTAGGCTAAGCTGTGGTAGACGAGGAGCGTTATACTTTGATGGGTTGTAGTACGGATATTTAGCTTTACCAATTTGATAATACCAAATGTGTGATGGCTTTTCTGTTTTGGTCAATATATTGCTCATATTACTTAACGTGTTAATCCATCGTATAGAGTAAAAGCTACGTTACCTTCAAATAAGCGTCGATACGGTCGTTTAAAGAATCAAATTGGAGCTGGATTTCTCCGTGCTCAGTCGTCTTCGCTCGTTAATACATTCTTCTCCCGCCGTCTGCCAGTAAGTAGCACCAGTCATCAAGCGTTGTGAATTTACTCAGGGATTATCTACACGCTCACACCGAAGCCCGCCATATATAAGGTCACAGTCCAGTCTCACTCCAGTAGGAGTGCTGTTTCATTACTCCAAAATTAGCAGTACTTGTGGACATCATAAGACGCTACATAAAGGTGCCAAATGATAACAGTGTACATCCTGAGAATAACTCCTCTTAACAAGCTCTCTCAGAAAAACGCTCAAAGTGTGGCGCAGCCAGCTAGCTCGTCAGAAAATTACCCACAGAGTTATCCCTATCAGAATCCTCACCAGACTCTGACGATTAACAGCCTCCACCAAAGTCGAACTAATCGCGGCTTTAAGCCCTTTATCGGCGGATCCATAGATTTGGGATTCTAAACAGAGCAATTATTTTGGCCTACCAGATTAGCTGCTCACGTAGCCAACTACTACCATAGACTCGAAGTGTTACGCGGTGCTCTTTGGTCACAGTGAGTATCGCTCGTAGTGGTTGTATACATACGTCGAGGCTCGTCCTTAAGTCTTAGTCGCAATCGTACTATTGCCGTTAGGCCTTACATAGGCTCGGATCTATAGAGTAGACTCTTATTAGGTAGTGCTAGATAGTAGCGCCTAGTCAAGCTATGCTTAGGATCTATATTAAGTAACGAGAGACTAAGTATACCTCTCCTAGTAGGGTGGTTATCTTAAGTACGAAATAAGTTGTGAAGCTAGAACTATAGGTTCTAAGTAATAATATATAATTAAACGCGAAGAACTAAATATATATATAGTAATAAGCGTCCTTATATATCTAATCCTTCCTACGGTCCTATCCTCTCCTAGGATAGGTCCGTTCTTATATTAGGACTAGTCTATTCCTATAAATAGATAGGATATTAACTAATTACTAAGGGTTAAGCCTTATATAATCCTATTCTTCTAAATACTCTATTACTAAGGCTAAGTATTTCTTTTCTTACTAAGGTAGATAGTCTTAGCCTTTTACTAACTATCCTATAGTATAATCGAGTATTCTATATATTAGCGAGTATAAGGCCATAAATAGCGCGGGTAGTAAACGCTACCTAAATAGTCCCTAGGAACTATTAGTCCTCTATAGTCTAGAGTAGTGCGTCCTAAGTAAGTCTATAATATTACTCCCTCCTTTCCTAGGTCTTTACCCCTAAAGATATTTCCTTAATAACCACTACCTCCCTTAGGTAAATGCGGCCGTTATTTTTTTAATATTTTTATTTTTCTTACCCCTTATACTTCTTTAAATATATCTTCCTTTAGGGTTTCTAGTCATAAACTTTATTAATTAATTAAAAACGAAGGTTTTAAATCTTTAACTCCTTATCTTCATTATACTTATCTTTACTACGTTTATATTCGTTCTAATTATTCTAAAAGCTACTCCTACTATATTCGCGTTAGTCGTGGTACTAAATACGAAATGCCCTCTAAGTAGTTTACTAACTCTAAATAGCGTCATTTACTAAAGGCTTAAAGTAATATAGCTAAAAAGCGCCATAAAGCACTAGCCACTATAATACGCCTTAAGCGTTAGGAAGCTTTATTAAAGAAATATATAGGTGACTTTATTACCTATAAGTATAAGGATATCGCTAAGTTAGAGGAACTTAAGTATCGCGAAAAAGAAGAGTTAGATCGCCTTAAAAAAGAGTGTATTAAGGTTAATTAAAAAGATTATAAAGTAAAGACTACCTAGGCTATACTTAAGTATTCTAGCCTTATTACTAAGAATCCTTAGATTCTTATAGCTATATCTAATAATACTACTCTAATCTAGTTAATAGCGTTAGTTAACCCTTCTTCCTTAAATAATTAGATAGGTATTAATTTTAACGCCTTCTTAGCTAGCGTCCCCTATAGGTCCTCTTCGCTATATAGTAGTACTATTAAACTAGCTAGTAGTAGCCCTTTAAATTCTTAATAGATTCCTATATATTCTCTAAGATAGGATATCCTTACTATTTTATTAAGAACTACTACTAATTATTATACTATCTATCTACTAGGATTTCCTTAATTTTATATTTATCTTTACTAGCGTCCTCGATTTCTATATTTATAGCGATTTCTATATTATTTAGCGCTTTTTCTAATAGCGAGATATAAAAAACTAGGTAGATCCTATTTATGCTCTTTAGTAATCTTAGTTTATAGTTTATTAGTCTAGTTTTTTCTTTAATTATAAAAGGTCCTAACTACTTATAGTTAAGTTTATCGCTTAGTTATTTAGTTTTAATATTCTATTATAGAAGGTATACTTTCTCCCCTTTTTTAGCTATAGTCCCTCCCTATAGGTTTTATTATAGTATCCTTTTACTTATAGATTAGTAAACTTAATATCCCGTGATATTTAGAGATATAGCTATTTAATTTTTATAGCTAGAATTTATAATAATTCTATAAGGAGTAAAAGGGCTAGATAAGAAGATAGTAAGAAGGATCTAAATTAGATATAAAATAGTACTAATATAGTATAGGTTTAGAGTCTAAGATAATATAATATTATAGACCTATAGGGGGCTATACTACCCATAGGGTAGTTATACCTAATTATCTAGGATAGAAGGAATAATATATAGATTATATATAAGGCATAGTTTAGAGAACTATAGCCTAACTATAAGGGACGAATAATATAGAGTAACCTAGGGGGATAGCGGAAAGACCATAGTTCTAGATACTATAGGGATTAACTAATCGCGCGATAAGGATAATTATAGGATAGGGAATATCCTATAATAAGCTATAGTTTATACTAGAAGGAGAGATCCTATAATAGATCTCGCCCTATAATTAGAACTATCTTATAATAGGCTATGATTTAGGCCTAATAAGGGGAATCCTAGGATATAGAGTATCCTAGGATTAGTAATACCCTATAATAGACTATAGTTACTAATAAACTATAGTATACCCTATAATAAATAGGATCCTAAGATAGTTAGGATTAGACTTCTATAAAGCCTAACTTAACCTAGGCCTAACCTAGGCCTAACCTAGCCTAGATTAGATTCTAGGCCTAGGACTCTAATCTAGTACTAGGCTCTAGGCCTAGAGCTCTAATCTAGCCTAGGTCTAGGCCCCTAACTTAGGCTATAAATATAATAGATATACTAAGACCTATAACTTTTTTTCTTTATATTAATTATACGGTTTTTGCCTATAATATTATATATTTCCTTTATATTAAGAAAAGTATACTAAGATAGAAATAGTATATTCTATTAAAAATTTATTAGGGGTAGCTCCCTAATAAGAAAATTATATATAATTATTTTAAGTAATACTTAAAGACCTTATCTTCTTAAGTCTTATATTTCTATCCTAATATCTATATCTAAGTACTATTCTTAGGTACTAGAAGCTATAGCTTATCTATCTTATCTAGCTATATATAATTACTTATTTCCTTATCTATCTTCTTAGTATTATTAATTAAGTTAAATTCTATCTTCTTAAGCTTATTATCTTTCTTTTCCTTTACTATTTCTATCTTAATATAAGAAAAGAATCTCTCTAGATACTTCGCTTTTTTCTCTTTAATATTAAACCTTAAAATATAAAAAAATATTATTAGCTCTTTAATTATCTACTTCTTTTATCTCTCTTAATAATAATAATAGATATCCTAAGTAGTATTAAAGAGTTATTTAATATCTATATCTATTACTAGGAAGGAAAGTATATCCTATATAAGAGTAGTAATTACTAAAAAGCGAGTTTAGTACTCTCTTTAGAAGATAAGAGGCCTAAGATAAATAGTATTTATTAACTAGTTAGTATAATATTATAAAGAATTTATTAAAAATATATTACTATTAAGATATTAAGTAATTTTATTAGTTACTATCTTTAGTTATACTATATTTTTATCTAATATTTTATTAAGCTTTAAGCTTAATTTAATAACTAAATAGGTTCTATCTAAGGACTAGCTAAGTATTAAGAGTTACTCTTAATATAGAATAAGTATCTATTAAAAGAAGTTATAATATATATTATACTATTCCTAATCCTAATTATTTATTAAGAAGAATTTAAACTTATTTATAGATATAAATATTATACTAATAGCGTAGAGATATCCTTAAATATTACTAGTTTAAGAGTAATATTTATTAAGCTTAATCTAGCTAGCTTCTAGTATATAGAGTATCTCTTACTTCTATAGAACGCGCTTTTATTATAGCTATTTTATTAATTATTTAAGGTATTTAAAGAGCTTAATATAGATCTTAAAGATATAATACGCTATAATATTATAAATCTTTAAAAGTTAAGTTATATAATTAAAGAAAGGCTTAGTAATATAAAGAAGATAGTTAATCTAGCGCTACTCTTTATTATTTAGTAGTATCTTCTTATAGTTATACTCTATATAAAATAGGGTAAAGATATTATATAGATATTTTATCTAGCGAAATATTAAGAAGATTAAATTCTATTAAGTTCTTATATCTTAGATAGATACTAGCTTTATATCTATTATCTAGAGATTATAGAATATCTCCTAGCGCTAAAGACTTATATTAATATAAATAGCGAGAAAGCGGACCTTATTTAAGATATAGGATATCTTATATACTTAGTACTATATATTAAGCTTTATTAATCTTAACTACTTCTCTATCTACTTTATCTTAGTTAACTTATTTAATAGATTTATCTTTATATAGCTAAGAAGCTACTAGAGACTAAGCTAAATAATATAGATAAGATATAGGATTTAAGGAAGAATTATATTATCTATAAGAGCCTAGTAAAGAGACTACTAGAGAGAAGTAACTAAAGTCTTATTATTAGATATATTATCTATAGTGATTCTAAAGACTTAGCCTTTAATATTATACTCTATTAGAGTTTAAAGAAGTATACTACTTAAATTTATATCTATATATAAACTATAAACTAGCTTAAAGCTAAGAAGTATCTTATAGTACCTCTAATTAGTATTAATAAAATAGCCTATAATTACTATAAATAACTATAAATAGGGAGATATCTAATAATTAAGTATAATTAATATCTTTAAGCTAACTAGTAATTTCTAAAGTATATCTTCTTATTAGTTTTTAATAATACTTATTAGTTAGCGGCGGATTATATTAGTAGAGGGGATTATTAGTAGGCTTAGAGTATAGTAAGCCTAAGAAATTAGACGCTAGAGCGAGGGATACTTAATAAGGTATAGTAGGAGTTAATTAAGTATTAAAAATTAGAGGAGGTCTTCTTCCTATAATTCTTATAAAAAGGATATATTATTATCTATTAATAGTCTCTAGTATTTCCTAAAATATATTAGTTAAGATATTAAATACTAACTTTAGCTAAAGATAGGATTAAAGAAATAATCAAATATACCCTATTCTTTAGAAACTTAATAATCTTATTCCCCTTCCCTTACCTAGTCTTTAAATACCCTACTATCTTAAGGTATCTTTATATTATCGATATACTATAATATTATACCTTACCCTTTATCTTTAGATTAACTATATATAGATACTTAAGAATAGCTCTATAGCGTTAATATATTACCTTTAGTGTACTATCTATATTATAGGTAACTTAGTAGAACTAGCTCTAAATCTCTATATATTAGATTAAGTCCTAGTTAATCTTACTCTTTCTCCTATAATTAGTCTATAACTACTAGTCTATCTATTTATTATAGACTATTCTTTTATAGAGAATAAAGGCTTTCCTTTAGTTAGGTCTAATATATATAAAAGAGGAAGGAACTACTAGTTAGAGAGATTAAAGAAAGTCTTATTTAGAGGTATTAAGCGTATATTAACTACTAGATAAAGTAGCTAGTGGGTTTAGTATTATAAGATAGCTAAGATTATCTATCTCGCTATTATAAATTAAGAATATAAAGTTAGAGTGCTAACTTTATAATATAATAAATTAGCTCTATAGTTAATATTAAATATAAGGGAGAATTAATTAAAGAGATACCTACTAAGTAATAGTATCTTTAGGTAGTAGGGAATAAGTTAAATAAATATAATATATTAATTATAATAAGGGGGTAATAAGAAGAATTAGATTTAATTAACTAGAGAGCTCTATATAATATAGAGATAACCTAGAAAGCCTAATAATAACCTAGAAAGCCTAGCTAAAGCCTAGTAATAACCTAGAAAGCCTAGCTAAAACCTAGTAAAAGCCTAATAAACCTAATAATAACCTAATTCCTAGCCTAACTTATATTTAAGATCGTTAAAAAATTTTAATCTATCGCGCTAAGAAGAAAAACTTTAATCTTCTAGTGGCCTTCCTACTCTATAGTCTTCTTTTAGCTAATTTCTAAGTAAACTAATCTAATTAAATAAATATAATAAATCACTTTTATATATATTATTCTCTATATTTCATTAAATTAGTAGAATTTAATAAAGATTTTCTTTATTCTTAAAAGATACACTAGGTACCTTCTATTATAAATATATATCTTTATTACTTCACTATTAATTTAAGTAGAAATCTTATAATTAATAGACCGCGCCTAGAATAATAGAACTTTTATATAACTCTATAGTAATTTAGTATATACTAAATCAACTCCTTATGAATATAAGTCTATTTCTTAAAATTTTAAATGATTTATAAAAAGAAGGTATAGTAGTACGTTATATAGACTAGATATATATAAAGAATAGTATATTATCTTAATAACTAAGCGGAGTTATAACTAGAATTATGCAAAAGTTAGGCTTAGTTAGGCCTAGTTAGGTTTTACTAGGGGCCTAGCGTTAGGTCTAGGTTAGGTCTAGGTTAGAGAAGTTCGGCCCGGACCTAGCCTAGGTTAGGCTTTAGGCCAAGTTCTTAGGCCTAAGTTAGGCTTTATAGAAGTCTACCGCTACGTAACACTAGTTAACTAAGATTCTAGGAGTGGTCGGTTTACTCTAATAGGAGAGAAAACAGTTAAGAGCAATTCTTAGTGGCGTAGCGCTCTATAGTAATATCTCGTAGATTAGGTCCCTAGGTAATATATATTAGAGCTAGGTTAGCTAGAGAACGTATATATTATCTATATATACTATAAGCGTATATCGACTCTACTTTAAAGAAATATATATATATATTACTATCCACTTATCGCACTTATGAAATCTACTATCTAGACTAATTTTGAGCTTTAAAAATCATCTATAAGGAATGTGTGCTATATAGATAACTACTATATACTAACTCGAAACTGAATTACCTTATCCCTTAACGCCTTATAATAAGCGCTGGGGTTAACTAGTAACTAAGACTTATAAGGAAACGTTTTAAAGTAATATTTGCTTTTAACGCTAAACCATGGTTTAGTATACGTACCCCTACTAGCTAACCACTAAACGCTTATTTTTATTAGATATAAGCCGCCCTCTAATAACACCAAGTCCCTCGAGTATATAGAGCAATGATAGCTAAATAGTGTGAGTCAATATGGCTATAATTAGAGTAATTATAGTGTATTACTATATAATTCTGTTCGCTACCTATTCCTTTTTTTTCTTTTTTTTTTTCTAAAAAAAAAAGAAAATTCTTTAGCGCTAGAGGATTTATGATTCGCAAGCCGAACAAGCGGGTTAGCGAAATCCTAACGAGAATAATCGATAGAGCCTAAATTATATAGGGCTTACTCGAGAATAAATAGCGGTAGCTTATCGTAATAATTTATTTCCCTAATTCTATAACTTCTTATCTTAACCCTAGTTTTATAACTTCTTATCTTAAATCTAAATATTAAACCTAAGTACTTAGAAGCTTACCTATTTCCTAGAATAATGGAAGAAGCTTTATATAGCTATTATTAAGATGGCACCCTATATAAAAATTATTAGCTAAGTTAAAGATATTCTAGAAGAAAATACTAAGTCTAGGGCAAACTTAACTAAAATACTAGTAAAGCTATAAAAGTCAAAAGCTAAGGAAGAAAGGCTTAATTACTTTATCTAGGGATTAATAGATAAATTTAAATAGCGGCTTACTAGTCTTTAAGAAAAGCATAATTCTAGGCTCCTTAAGATAAACACTTTTTTAGAAGAAGCTAAATAGAGTAAGGCTACTTCTCGCTTAGTATATAAAGAATTAGCTTAGAGGTATATATTACTAGAGGGAGAGGTAGAATCATAAAGGCGCTAACTCTTAGTAAGCTTAGATAAGCATTAAAGACTTAAATCAGCCTTTAGACTTATAGAACTTAAGGATAACTTATAAGTTAGAAGCTCTCTTTTCTAGATTATTATTTACTTACCTATTTAAAAGCTTAGATAGGCTCGAGGGACTTACTATAGAACTATATATAGTTATAAAATCGGTATTCCTAGATAGCTTTTATAACGAAATCTTAGAAGGGAACTAGGTATATAGCTTCTACTAGTTAATAGTGATATATTATGCTAACTTTAGTTAAGGACAAAATTTTTAGATAGCTTATTAGCTTAGAATTTATAAGTTTTAAGAGACTAATACCTATCTTAGATAGCATGGCCTCTAAATATCTCTATATTATAAATTTAGAAGCTCTTATTATAAAGGAATTAGTTACTTATATCTTCCTAGCTATACTAAGTTATACTATTTAGCTTAATCCGATTTCGCTAAAGCTAGACTAGGATATAATTATAAAAAGTTAACCTTTATAAGAGGCTATTATAAGAATAGTATTATTAATTATATACTCCTACGATAAGCTTAAGCTAGAGGAAACGAAAATTTCTAGTATCTCCGACTATATTACTTCTAAGCTATAACCACTTATTAATAATATAAGATCTTTTAAAAAGAGATTATAGCTATTACTATAAGAAGCTTTTAATATATAGAGAGTTATATAAAGAAGCCCTTAGCGAATTATCGCATTAACTAATAGTAATATAAGCCTAGAATCACTAGAATTTAAGATTAATAAGGGAGTCTTAATACCGGGGGTGTTAGGGACTAATAGGTTGGGGACACTAATAGTTACTTTCCTAGCCTTTTTAGTCATCGCTACCTTAGAACTTCTCCATCCTAGCTATATTCTACGCACATCGAATCCCTTATATATTTCTAGAGCTATTAAGGCGGAATACCAAGTCAAGAGAGTAAGAGAAAGAGGCTAAGTAGAGGGTAACCTAGGCGTTACGTTATATATTTTCCCGGTTTCATTATATAGTATATTCGGTTCGTTATCTTAATTTTTAATCATCGTTAGTTATGTTTTTAAATCGATTTAGAGGTCTCTCTCTCGCGAACAAATAAGAAAACCAAAGCCTATACTATAGAGTTTTTTCACATAAAGCGCTCTAGCCATAGGCCGTCTTCAAAAGCCAAGCACGGCTTGCATATTTGGCATTAGAATGCCAGACAGTCATTTAAGTGCTCGTATTGTCTTCCCTTCCCCCCAACGCACGTCTTACTTCTATTTAAATTTTATCCAGTGTGCCCTCGTTCTTGCTAGCAAGCTTCTTCACACACCAATTCAGTTAACTCTTTGCATACTCCGGAGAATTCGCCTGAATCTGAATCTACCGCGTCAGCCTGCCAACGTCAGAGCATGATGCCTAAGTCGTTCTATTGTCCAGCACTTGTGCGGTAGCATTCAGATATTAATTGAATTATTTACATTCCAAGGTGTCACTAGGACAGTCACTCTTGATCGGAGCCAGAGTAGTAAGAATGCAAAAAGTCTTCGATACGGGCCAATCTCGCTTATTGACTCGAGCACGAGCTTCGCCAGTACCCTGCCGCAGTTCTCGACATGGCCGTTCTAACAATCGAGAACAAACGATAATCCTGGTAGCCAGGCGGGCGTCACACGGATATCTCTGCTATTATTCGGCCGTAGAGCTCACCAATCTGCTTTATCATCAGCTCACCGAGTTCCTAGATGGGGACCTAACACATATCACCAACATTGTGTCCTTTGCTCGGCATGTACTGTAGTCGCTAGCATCAGTTACAAAGGACAACGATGGGAAAGGGGAGAACAATCGTTGAATAAAGGTCAAAAAACTGGCAGGACGGGAGATGAATGCCTATCAAGCTCTGACTAGCAGGGTTGAATGAAGCAGAAGAGTGGGGAGAGCTGATATCCGCGATTGAAGAACTCAAACGCAAAAAAAAAAAAAAAAAATTCTGAAATTAGCTGTTCTGCGCAAATTAAGGAGATACAATTTTCTACAAGCTAGCGTAGAATCGTTTTGCCAGTCTCGAGCTCCTTCACCAGCTTTTGCAACCGACGACGCTTCCTTCGGACAGCTGCTTCCTCCCCGGCGATTTGGTCCAATTGTTCATCTGAAAGGTCGTAGACCCATGAAGGGGAGAATAATTTCATGGGCGCGGCAGGTCCGGTGACCAAATAGTAATCCGCCGCTTGCATGCACATATTGTCAATAAACCTTTTTCGGGCAACCTTGTAGTACGATTTCAAGATATCGTGAATATCTTGCACAGTCTGTTGTAAATTACTCATGTTATGAATGTGAGTGAGATCAGAAACTCGAACACATTCTCCTCTTGAGAGGTCATCATATTTCACCGAAAAGGATGACTCCTTTACTGCAGACGAGATGCGTTCCTGGCGACTGAAATCAACATTAGCCACCATAACTAATAGAAGGCAGTTGACTCTGACCATTTTTGCAAATTGCTATTCAAATAATGATTCTGAGTCATTGGTGTTCCATCCCTCTCGATACGAAGCAGAAACTCTGCCGTTGAAAGTGCTTGTCGATATTTCCCCATGAGGTCTTCCATTAGAAACGAAAGGATATTTTGACCTAGTCTCTGATCTCCACTGGATATTTCCAATGCCTTCGTTGTGAAAATATGAACCATGGATATGATATCACAAATGTAGCCCTCGGCGAGAGATGGCCATTTTGCGGATTGTTTCTTCAGGACGCTTGATAGTATGGATGAATTGAATGTTCCCAACTCAAACCCACGAGATTCCCGGTAGAGATTTTCAATCCAAGGGAGAACGCCTTGTGTCTGAGAATCCGGGATTTGGACACAGTCGTGTAGAATGTCCTGGATGTCACCACAATTATTAAGCTTCCTGCTGGGAACGGATCTTCGCTCCTGTTCCTCCTCTTCTCCTTCTCCATCATTGCTCATGCCAATGATGGCGCCGACAGAGCTCGGTGGGGAAGTCGCTGGGACGGTTGGTTTGACTTCGAGGTCGTCGTCATGCTCATGCGACTTGAAGGCATACACATGGCCGTAGGTGGAAAAGTCGTCAGAAAACTGGGCGTTTCGATTAGCAACCAAAGTAGCCAATCGCAAATCACGATCTTCGTCGAAGGCGTCTTGTGATCCATAATTTGTATGAAGAGCATTCTCAGTGATACGCTGAAATTTAGACACAATCTCGAGTAAAAATTTGCTTTGTTGCTGAGGGGACCCACGCTCTTCTCCAAGACTTTCCAGTGCCGATTTACATTCTTTAAGACGTCTCGAAACTTCAGATCGAACCTATAGCCCATTTGAAAGATCAGCTTTCGTACGACAATTGTTGTAGAGAAACTCACCGATGGGAATTCCCGCCGCACGTTTGAAGCCAAAAGTGCTTGCAGCCGTGTTCTCAGAGCTTCGATGCCATAGTTGTCCTTTGACAGGCGATTCCAAGGAGGTGAACTGCGAAAAATCTCTTCTTCAACGTCACGGTTCTTTGATGAGTCTTGAAGGTCCTTCTGGCCAAGATTTCTAACTACCACCCAGCCTAATTCTTGACACTCCTGCTTCCCTTCGACAAGTTCAATGATCTTATCCTCAGCTCCTTTGTCGACAAGGTCTATCCCATGGGAGTGGGAGCATTGTAGTACGATGGATTTCTAGGGTGCCCTTAAATATGGAGGGAAAAAGTGGGGCTAGGGGGGTACGATGGATTCCTTTTGGCGATTTTGCGTAGTACGATGCTGGCCTTCAATGTAGTTCAATGAGGCCAAAGTTCGAGTATGTTTTTCAGTAGATATACACATTATCACTATTTGAGTTTTATGTTGTGTGGACCAGTAGAAATAGTTTTTGCAGGGGGTCAAATGGGATGATGTTTTGATGGGGTGCGACGGCTACTTTCTGCAGCCGCGATCATGAACCTTCAACCATATAGCTAATCACAATGTAGCGATATATCGACTTTTGCACCAGAATTTTTCGGCTAAGGATTCAGGGGTAAGATCCAGGCACCAGACGCATCCGAAAATCTTCTTTTCAGCTTCATCCCAGTATTTTGCACTCACCTACATTCATTTATCTTCTTGTTCTTCACACTCTCTTACTGTGTTTATACACCAAAATATATTTCTACTATTCACACACTCCTTGTCCATATGGCGACTCCCACTGCTTCTAGTTTTTTCCTTCATGATATACAATTCCATTTACTTGTCTGCCGCCGATGTGAGCATGCCGTTCGACCAGGTCAGATCGTCTCTCACCTCAAGAGTTTACCCCACCGGGTGCCACTTGCTCAGGCGCGCTTGGTGCAGGCTGAAGTTGAGACCGATCTCCAGTGGAGAGATGTGCAGGCGGACCGGGAGCGCATTGAAGTCCCCGTTACACTAAAGAAACCAGTTGAGGGTCTTACAGTCTTTACCGATGGCATCTGGTGCCGACACAGCAGTACCTGCCACTACGTCTGTCGGGGCGTGAAGACTATGAAGAATCACTGGCGTATCCACCACGGATGGGCTCCATTCGGCAAACGCGGCCACGTCTCCCCCACAGAGCTCGCACAGGCGGAGGCCCAGATCAAGACCAGCACTCAGGCCGTCTGCTGCCAGCGATTTTTTAAACGCGCGGCTGGCTCTCAGTTTATCCGTGTGGTGCGACCGGGCGCCGAGTACGAGCCTGCCCCGCCACTGCCGACGGATGAGGCGATTGAGGAGTTTCGTGGGTGGTGGACACAAGAAGTCCAGCCAGAGCTGATGGGCGAGCGTACGACGGTGGTGCAGGCGGGTGAGATCAACGAGGCAAATTCCTGGCTGCGACGAGCCCAGTGGACCAAGCATCTCGCTGGCGTGCCAGAGCCCAATCTGCGACGCTGCGTGAGACGACCGGAAGAGTGTCAGTGTTCCCATTCATTTTTGGACCTGACTTGTAACTGACGGCGGAAAAGATAATATGGAGGATGTGATCGATCGGATCATCTGGGATGCGATGCACGGTGTCGCCGCATATGGTCAGCGTGTTGCGAAGCATGCCGGGACGAACTTGAACTTCGAAGCCCAGCGGACCTCTGCCGAAGCTGCTACCAAGCCATTGCAGCCATATCTGGACGGAGATAACCTTAGCAAGCACGTGGAGCCGTGGCAGCGGATCTTGATGTTCTTTGCCCGCACTCAGCGGCCGCATGATTGGGTGAGCCCGAAGTATAAGCTATCCGAACGCCAAGCTTTTACATGGAATGCGGTCACTTGGTGCGCACAGGCGGAATATGCTGCCCAGCAGGAGAGTCCTGATCCGATGGAAAATGATGCGCGGGGCGATTCGTGGACGCCGCTGCAGGAGAAGATCATGGACTTTTGCATTGAGCTGTTGGCACAGAAGGTGCGCCGCGACAATTATGAGTGCGGTCTTGTGGTCGCTTTGGCGGTTCTCGGGTTTGGCAAACTTGGCTGGTTGGATGCGGAGAGCTACCCCAAATTTTGTCCAAGGTGATTAAGATCAGCCGATTCATGGTGCTGCACAAGTCACTCCGTTTGGATCCAGACAGTGGTCGTATCCTGGAGGAGATGCGCAGTGGTGAATTTGGGACGCATACGGACTTGGCGAGTGCGCTGGATAGTATTCCGGGGTATATATTTTCGCGGGATGAAGGATTCCACAGCCGCACCCCCACCCCTGAGCCTCCCAGCCCTAATCTCCCCAGCACACCACTCACGTATCCACAAAGCAGCTCCTCTGGTCTTTTTAATCTTCGCCGTGCTGAACGAAAATCGCTGGCATGGGGTGAATGGTTGAAGATCCTGATGGATGCATTCATGGTGCGTGGCACCCAAAGCCCTATGGTATGGATGCTTGACCTCCGTGCCTATGGTATGCGCATTCAGTTTAGCAGCACCTCGGCTGGGCATGTTTGCTGGGAAGATGAGGATCGCCTCCAGTACCGCGATATCCAATTCAGCATGCGGGACTTTCGCGGGTTCGTTCATGGGCTGCGGCTGAAGACCAGTGAAACTTTGTTTGACGATCTCTTGTTGTGCGACCGTTCGGTTGTGCCCCAGATTCCTTGGGAACATATGCGAGATAATCCTACAGATTCCCGACCGGGCTTTAGTTTCCTACACGATAGTCGTACCCCATGGCCGGTCTCTGGTGCTCAATGGATGTTCAATCGGATATCTACCGACTCTCCACTCCAGCGTTTCATCGACCCGGACACGCAGCGTCCCCGCATGGCTGCCATTAAGCGATACTTCAACCGAGTTGCCATGTTCCGTGAACGGCTTGCCATCCTAACTCATATCTCTGGTGGTCAGCCCGCGCGTGCTCCCGAGCTCCTGAGCCTGCGCCATATTAATACTCTGACGGGCATGCGGAATGTGTTCATCGAGGATGGTATGGTGGTGACGGCCAGTACTTACCACAAGGGGTTCTATGCTAGCAACGATGTAAAAGTGATTCATCGGTATCTGCCTCGTAGTGTTGGGGAGATGGTCGTCTGGTATCTGTGGCTGGTGTTGCCATTTGTGGAGCAGCTGCAGGCAATGCTGTTCAAGTTAGCCCCTCGTGCCCGGGAGTCTTGGGAGTCGATCCAAAAGCAATGGCCGTACCTGTGGAGTCCCGATCCCCTGAGTGGGCGTGAGTGGACGTCGGAGCGTCTGCGAGATGTGCTGAAGCGGGAGACACAGATTGGCCTGAACGGGTACTGGATCAATATTTCGATGTATCGTACCATCGCCATCGCCATGAGCCGCAAGTTCATGCTGCAACATGCATTTCCGCAGAATCAGCAAGATGAGGACCGGAGCAGGCTTGACCTCGACACCGAAGATGACAGTACCATGGATCACGAGCAGTTCATGGGCCACATTGCTGATCTCCAGGCCGCACACTCTTCGCATGTCGCTGGCACCGTGTATGGGCGAGAAATGTTTGAGATGGCCGGTACCACCCGAGAGCGATTGAAGGCGTTCCGTGAGGCCAGTACTGCCTGGCATAGCGTTCTAGGCTATCCCGAAGAAGAGCCCTCCGGGCGGAAGCGGAAGAATCAGTTCGACGATGCTGCGCGGGAGAGCCAACGCCAGCGGATTGAGGAGTTTCGTGCGGTCGACATGGGCCACGCGCTTCAGCGGATGACGAGCTGTGCCGATATGCAGTTCCGCGGGATCCAGGAGGAGGCGATCCGTTCCATCCAATTTGGGTTGAACAACATCGTGGTGATTATGCCCACGGGCAGTGGCAAGAGTCTTCTGTTTATGCTGCCCGCGTGGGTGAGCTCTGGTATGACGATTGTGGTGGTTCCCCTGATTGCGTTACGTGCTGATCTGCATCGTCGTTGTACTGAACTGGGCATTGCCAGTGCGGAGTGGAAGGGGCGGATTCAACCTGATGGGGCATCCATTGTCTTTGTTACACCTGAATCTGCACAGACTGAAGGGTTCAAGCAGTTTGCCCAGCGGCAACGTGCGCTACATCGGTTGGAGCGGATCGTTTTTGACGAGTGCCATACCCTGCTCTTCGGACACTCCGAGTTTCGCCCTATGATCGGTGAGACAGCGCGGGTGCTGGGTGAGAATCGAGTCCAGATGATCTATCTGACTGCTACGCTGCCGCCTCCCTTGGAGCCAAAATTATGCCTTCGCATGAATGCTTCCCCCAGCTGGTGAACTGGCATCGCACGCGGACCCATCGAGCCAACGTGGCCTATCGTGTTTGGCAGGTCGCACCTACCGGAGATTATGACCGACCGGATCTCTGGTACCGCATGGACTGCGTTGTGGACTTCATCCGTGGTCGTCTGCAGCGGCTGCCCCGGGGGAAGATGGTGGTGTACGGGTATCAGGCGAGCCAAGTTCAAATCCTTGCCCAGCTTTTACAATGCGAGTCCTACTTTGCGAATCAAGAAGAACGACCGGAAGTCCTTCACCGATTCGTGGATGGACCGCATCGGGTGATTGTGGCCACTAGTGCGCTGGGAATGGGTATCGATATCCCCGATATTCGCAGTATTATCCACGTTGGGCGACCTCGATCTCTTTTGGACTACGCACAAGAGAGTGGGCGGGCTGGTCGTGACGGGCAAGCTAGTGAGGCAATCATCATTGAGCCGGTCGATATTACCTGGGTACCGCATTGGATTTCCAGTGCTCAGGCCACGGCCCAGGAGATGGTGGGACAGTACCTTGGTGAAGGTGTCTGCCGACGGCGTATTCTGGATTCCTATCTCGACGGGTACAGTCGTCAGCGTTGTGGCGATAGCGAGCGCGAGTCATTGTGCGATTGTTGTGATCCTCAGTGGCGTAATCATGAGCCAGAGGCCAGGATTCCCGATGCGGTGGATGTGACTCCCGAGCCAAGCCAGGGTGGTGTTGAGTCCCCCGCGCATAGCTCTCCTGTCATGGTCCCGGATCTGCACAGCGAGTCTATTCGATATGGTACTCCCGGGTTGGTTCCTCGCAGCGAGTCTCTACGATCCACGATCACCGCCGGCAGCAGGGTTAGCGACGACGAGAGTATCCAGTCCCAGGTAGAATGGGTTGCACCGACGGTCGAGGAGAGTGAACAGGGATTCCAACAACAGTGGGATGATAGTCGACAACAACGTGCAAGCGAGCATGAAGACCATGAACTGTTGGTGGATGAAATGGATCGATGGCATCGACGGTGTTGGCTGTGTGCGCAAGAAGGGCGGGATGATGGGCATGAGGTTTTCGAGAAGGTCAAGTGCCAATCCGCGTCTCGGGGGCTTGTGATGTATATGCGGGATCGAATGAAGAATCACATTCGGCTCGCACGGTTTGTGGGGTGCTACCAGTGTTGGATGCCGCAGAGTGCTTGCCCGAACTGGGGCAACGAAAAGGATGACGATGGGGATTTCAGGCACCCGTGTCAGCGTGACAAGTGGACGTTGCTGAATATGGTGTTTATGATGTGGTATTGGAAAGGGCAGGATGGCCAGATCCGCGAAGCGTTCGAGCAGCGACTGGCGGATCGCGGTGTGAAGGTCTGGGATGTTGAAGGGACGGCGAGATTCTTTGGGCAACGAGCAGCTGGGGCACATACGGTGCATGCCGAGGTAGTTGCGGCGTTCATTTGGTTTCGGCGGCAGTATCTTGGATTGGGGATGTAGGAATCCTCTGAAACGTATCGATCTAGATGGATGCATATAGATATCGAGTTGGAGCCGAAATTAGATTTTGGCAGGCGTGCGGCAGGAAAGGTATAAGTTGGACGGTTCGGGTGCGAATAGACCATCGGCGGCTTAGTGGTATAATGGATTCTAGCAGCTAACCCAAAGACTATATTAGATCGATAGACAAAGTATAATAGGGAGGATGGCAGCTCAAGGTTCCGTATCCCTCTCCTATGGGAGTGGGAGCATCATAGTATGATGGATTTCTATCCCTATCCCTGTCCCATAGGAGTAGGAGCATTATAGTACGATGGATTTCTAGGGTGGTTAGGGTCCGCTAGGGTGAATTTTACATATCAAGAGGACTATAGTCGCACTAAGATCCGAGGGAGGGGAGGGGGGAAATTAGGGTGAGGATAGTAGTATTATTTAGACTTCCGTAGCACCCAACTCACGGCGGACCGCACCTAGACCTAACCTAGGTTAGGTTAGGGTTTGGGTCGAAGTGTCTGACCTAACGCTAGGGCTAGGTTATAAAGTCTAACGTAGGCTGGGTCCAGGGCCCCTACTTGGGTCACCAATAATGCAAACATGGATAATGCAAAAATACCTATATTCTAGAGAGGTTTTTACTACCTTTTAATGAGTCATATAAGTATTTAGGGTTGAATATATAGTAGACATAATATATGATCAATATATATTAGCTTTGAAATGCAGAAATCGTGAATTTTTGCATCTTCCAAAGAAATACATTAGAGATGGAAAAAGGGGTGGATCTCCACATTGTGAAATACATATACGGCTAAGATTAGTTGGAAAATAGAGCGTATTTTGCTTCGTAGTATTAATACTATAGTATGTACATAATGTACAGTGATGAATAGCTGATCTATATAAACGTTTCTTGAAGAGAATGTGTAAAGTCCATATGCAGAGATATATACGCGGTGATAGATAATACTGATAGATAATTTATAATTGCTTGATACTGGTTTTTCTGCCGAAATTGGGTGGAATTGGGTTATGTTGGGCCCTAAGTCGACCGCGCATTGGGTCCGGGTTAGCGAAGTTCATGTTGTTTGATATGTGAGGCATCAGTGTTGATCTTGTGGATGGGAGGTTTGTTATGTGTTGTGTCGGATGCGTTGTCTAAGATATAAGTAGACAGGGAAGACCAGTACATGAGTATGGAGGTGATCCCAGGCTTGTCATTATCCCAGCAAGCGGGAGATTCCAATGGTTCACCCTAGACGCAGGCTGGGTTGGGTTTTGTGGCAGTCTAACCCATGGGGGTAATTGTAATGGGCCCCATTACAATTAGGGTAAACTCCTTAAGTATGGGAGAAAAAAGTGGGTCGGGGCCCATTACAATTAACTCTACTCGACCCCATTACAATTATATTTAATGGTCGTACATCACTTAAAACTTCAGATATTATAATGCTCAGTCTTCTCCCGCTCCAATTGCAATTTCAAGTGATTTGAACCATAAATAAAGGTAGTTGTAGGGGTTCAAAAATCGCATGATTTTTTGATGGGGTAGCAAAATGTACAAGACGGCGCGACCGTTGTACACTCTCTAATGCCACCCTAGCTTTTTTGATTATCTATTTTATTATATTCTGTAGATTTGACGAGCTGAAACTTTTATGATAGATTAATTAGCGTTGAAATTCCAACCAGCCTTTTTTTGGAGTAATTTGACTAAGTTTGAGATTTTAGTGCTGATCTAGTGGGCCATGTACAAGCTCGGCTAAGATATATATTTCCACCTCCGTCTCAGTTCTTACCTTTTCTTAAAGTTTTTGAAAATCCTACTTCTTCTTCTTCCGTACGATTAGATCAGGATCTTAGTATCATATTCTTCATAACCTAAGTCATTCCGCTATCAAAGAGCAATTTTGGTAAAATCTAGTATCATAAGCCATATCCGTCATCACTCCATACCTCATCAGCCACGCTATCATAGATCAAATTTGGTAAAAATCAAGTATCATAAGCCATATCCTTTATCAATCTAGGCCCAGTCACCGTCACTATCCGATTCAACTTCGATAATCTCCCGGTCCCAAAGTGGTCCATCATTATATTCCGAGGTCAGATCCACAAGGTCAGCATCTAGTACGACTGGATTTCGTGCGGACGAGCCCGCTAGGCTAGCCGGGGCCGGTAAAGCAGCAGGGGCAGCCGGGGCAGTCATAATAGCCAGTCGTCCGGTAGCTTGGGCCCACGTGATAGACCGGGTCCGCGAGGCTGGCTGGGAGTCTCGGCAGGAGCATAGCTTAGCCTTATCTGGCCACTTACAATTCGCACAGGCCCCACGCCAGTTGCCGGGTAGTCGTGCGCAGATCGGAAAGGGGTGCATACTAAGCGCGGATTCCTGGCTTATTCGTACACACTCATCACAGGGCCGATCTACTAGCTGCCCCCGGGATTGAATCAAGAAAGCGTTGATGTACGAGAGCCGTTGGTTGGTAAACTGTTCGCCACGGATAGAGCCTGGGGTATGGAGTACGGGCTAGCTCGGCATAGCCAGGACCCGCCGCTGGTCGGCGTTTGTACATAGCCGGGTGAGGAATACCCCGTGGATTAGGAGCGGGATCTGCGGCCCGGCCCGGTTGGTGCCTTCGGCAAGCCGGATCATCTTATCCTAGATATTGGCCACGTGGATGAATCGGGGGTGGCTAGGGTCAAATTGGGCCATAAAAGTGTCTATACGCTGGGCCCGGGCATCAGGCTGCTCGGGGCCTAGATGGGCGTGAGAGGGCGTCTCGCTGCGGCCGCGCCTAGGGCTTGGTTAGCTATATCTTTCCTAGGGGAGGTAGACGTACGATAGGCTCATGGTGCTGACTAAGGGAGAGAGATGGTGGATTGGAGTTGAAGGTATGCTGGGTTGGAATGGACGTGAAATTGTTGAGTTATTGAATTGTGATGAAGATGGGATGACGAGATATATAAAGGAAGGAGAGTTTGAGTTGATGGAAAGAGGATATTTATAGTATGGTCCCGGGGGGGTCACGAAGTGAATGTTAGGATGAATCGTGAATCTTGATATGCTAGTAAAGTGAATCTTGATATGCTGGTAAAGTGAATGTTGAGATGCTAGTAAAGTGAATTTTAATATGCTAGTAAAGTGAATTTTGATATACTAGTAAAGTGAATTTTGATATGCTAGTAAAGTGAATTTTGATATGCTGGTAAAGTGAATGTTGAGATGCTAGTAAAATGAATTTTGATATGCTGGTAAAGTGAATGTTGAGATGCTAGTAAAGTGAATGTTGGGATGAATCGTGAATCTTAATATGCTAGTAAAGTGAATTTTGATATGCTGGTAAAGTGAATGTTGAGATGCTAGTAAAGTGAATGTTGGGATGAATCGTGAATCTTAATATGCTAGTAAAGTGAATCTTGATATGCTGGCAAAGTGAATGTTGAGATGAATCGTGAATTTTGATATTATGCTACGCTAGATATATATATCTAGAGCTAACCTTAAGCTTAAGCTTGACCTTATGTACACGAGCCTAAGCTTAAGCTTGATCTTATGTACACGAGCCCGGGCTTAAGCTTAACCTTACGTACACGAGCCTGGGCTTGAGCTCGAGCTTGACCTTATATATATGAGCCCGGGCATGACCTTATCCCTAGCATGATCTCATGAGCCCGGGCTTAAGCCTAACCTTACGTACACGAGCCTGGGCTTGAGCTCGAGCTTAACCTTATGTATACGAGCCCTGGCATGACCTTATCCCTAGCATGATCTCACGAGCCCGGGTATGAGCTTGATCTTATGTACACGAGCCCGGGCTTGACCTGAAGCTTGACCCTGGTATGACTGTATGAGTACGGGCATGACCCTGACCCTGGGTATGATTATATAAGCCTAGGCCTGACCTTAAGTGTACGGGCTTGACCTTAACCTTAAGCGCGAGCTTGACCTTAAGCTTGACCTAGACCTTAACTTAGACCTTGACTTAGACCTTATGTAAGGAGGTAATAGGCTAGGTAAGAAGATAATGAAATAGAAGTAAGAGGTAAGTGAAGTGAATATGAAATAATACTGAAATGAAGTTGATTTCGATACTATAGATTAATATAGTATATATTAATGACAAAACTAATTCTTAAGGAAGGAAGAATATAGATTATTCTTCTTCCTTAAGTATTCTATAGATATAAGGTCTAGATTATAGTATAGTGATTATAATATGCTTACCTCGTATAAGAGCGAGTTATATAGAGCTCGTATACGAGATTTATAGACGTTTATAGCATATTCTAGATCCTCATAGATCATATATGTAAATATAACGGATTTAGTACCTTTCTGGAAAAGGTATAGAATATGGTTTATGCCCGGACATATGCCCGGACACGTGCCTAATCCTAGGGATGGTCCCCGGCTTATTAAGGCTCGTATATCTTATCTTAAGGACTGTCCCTAGTATGCTCGTGCTTAGATATATACTCGGACACGAGCCTAGAGATCTACTTACCCGGGTAGTGGTCCCGGGGGTGTCCCAGCATGCCGAGGCCCAGAGACTATTTTACTTTAGAAAATAGGTTTCCCATTTTCTTGCATAACATATATGCCTTATGTACGAATTTAAATTTCTTTTTCTTATAACCCCCGTTATTATATACCTTTAAATAGTCGTATAGTTAGGGTTTATTATGCCGGCTCGTGCTAGTAGAGACCCACCCACCACGTGAGATCCGATCTATCATATCACCCCCCGCCTAAGCACTAAACTAGGTTAGTACATCACGGGTCTTCTTCATAAATCAGGGGCTGGTTGATATCATATCGTAGCATCTTAGATCTATCTATACGAGTAGTCTTTATATTATATTCAATTATTCTCGTAAGCCACCTAACTATCCTCTCTAAGATATATCTTTGATTATAATATGGCCACCCCCACTCCCCTCTTCCCGGACGCGAGCCAGCTCTTCTCGACGAATTCTAATTTCGATATTGTGATCTATCGTATATGCGAGCATGCTATCCATCGGGATAATATCACCTCGCACTTAACCAGCACGAACCATAAGCTCCCCCGTCCAGTCGCGCGGTCTATTCAGAGTTCCGTGCAGCAATGGGACCACCTCCAGGACCCGCCCGATATCACCAAATAGCCCGCCTATATCGACACGCCGATTCCCGGTTTGACGCTCTACGAGGATAGGCTCCTCTACTTACGGTATAAGAGACATATCTCCCGGACAAGCCACTCTCTCCGCGTCCACTGGCAACAGGCCCATAGATAGTCCCCGAGTAGCCACCGAGGGCGCCCTAAACCGTCCGAAATCGCCCGTATCCAGCAGGATATCGACACCAACTCCCAGCCCGTGTCATGCCAGCGTATCTTCAAGCAAGGCCTTAGTTCCCATTTTATCCAGGTCCACCAGCCCGCCACGACCCCCGAGCCCGCTATCCCACCTGCCAATTCGATTCAGCAGATCATCCAGCGCGTACGGTCCTTCCAGACCGAGCAGGCCCAGAGCCAGCAGACCATCATCTAGGCCGGGGACATCGACGAAGCGACCCCGTGGCTTAACCGGACCGGCTAGGTGCGGTATCTCCAGGGCATTCCGTCTATCCCGCTCGTCCAGTCCATAGAGCGGCCGGACAAGGATAGCGAGGGTCCCGAGGGCGCAGCATAGGCCATCTAGCAGGCTATAGAGCGGCTAGCTAACGTGAGCCAGTAGATCACCCGGGCGAGTAGGTTTCTCGTCTGGATCGAGGCCGCACGTACCCAGAAGGCTAATTCTCCATACGAACCGTTACTAGCCTATATGAAAGAGGCAGAGATCAAGGACCATCTCGAGCCATGGCAGCGGATTTTGATGTTCTTTACGCGTACGCAGCAACCACATAACTAGCATAGTCCCCCGTATAAGTTTACGTCCCGGCAGCAGCTATCCTGGCACCGGGTCTAGCATCATGCATAGGCCTGGGGCCCGGCATCTAGCCCCGACCTAATGGACATAAACGAGGAGCCGTACGAGCTCTAGCCGTTAGAGTGTGCGGTTCTGGAGTTCTACATCAGTCTATTACGCCAGAAGATCCGGCACCATAAGTACGGGTGTGCTTTTATATACGCCTTGGCGGTATTAGGCCGGAAGCTAGACGGGTGGTATGGGGTCGAGGATTACCCGCCAAAGATCTCTAGTTTAATTAAAATCGCCCGGTTCTTAGTCTTACACAAGGCGTTACGAATGGACCCTGATTCGCTAGCGATCCGGCGTGGGTTAGCGCTAGGGGCCCCAGAGACGCATTTCTGCGGGGATAATATCCCTATGGCGGACGGATATATCTTTGACGAGGACGAGGGCTATACGAGTAGTCCTATACGAGAGACCCTAATCCCTAGCTCCATGCCAGGATCCCCTACGACGTCCGTTCTAGGACCCCCTAGCCAGATACAGGGTCGCCAGGTGATCCATACGTTTCCTAAGTGGTTACGACTAATGGTAGATACGTTTATAGTACGTGGCACTAACGGGCCAATCCAGTGGCTATTGGATCTACGCACATATGGAAAGAAGGTGTTTTTCAATACCCCGTCCGAGGGGCATATTGGATGGAAAGGCGAGGACGAGCTATTATATAAGCAGATACATTTCACGATGGGAGATTTCCGTGGAATAGTCCATAGCTTAGTGGATCGTGTACGGACACAGCTCCAGCACCAGTTATTACTCGCCGAGGCCACGCAGGTCCCTAGCGTCCACCTCCAGGACCTATACGACGATCCCACCCAGCGTACGGCCAACTAGAGTTTTCTGAAGGATTCCCGGACCCAGTGGCCCGTCCATAGGGCCGACTGGTTGATCCAGCGGGTGGCCCAGGAGCCTATGCTACGCCAACGCTTTAGCGAGCCTGATGGCCAGGGGTTCCGTATACGTGCGATTAACCGGTATTTTACCAAGGTGGCCCGGTTCCGTGAATGGTTAAGCGTGGTGATCCATATCACAGCGGGCCAGCCTAGCCGTACGCCTAAGCTCTTAAGCATCCGGTACCGGAACAGCGAGCGAGAGATCCGAAATGTGTTTATTGAAGATGGGATGGTGGTATTCGTCAGTCGATATCACAAAGGGTTCCATATCAGCAACGACACCAAGGTCATCCAACAGTATTTACCGCAGGAGGTAGGCGAGCTAGTCGTACAATATCTCTAGCTTATTTTACTATTCGTGGAGATATTACAGGCATACCAGTGGCAGCAGCGGGGCGTTACCTCTAAGCCCCGGCGACTAGAGTATATATAGGGCCCGGACGCCGGCAGCGAGAAGGAGTGGACCAGCGTACGATTCTGGAAGGCGCTCGAGTCCGCTACCGCTACTGGCTTACACGGCCAGACGGTGCACGTATCGGCATACCGAGATATTGCTATCGCAATTAGCCGTCGATTTTTACGGGCCAAGAGCCAGTTTAAGAGCAACGTATAAGAGGGCAGCACCACCGAGGCAGCACCCGTACACGACCCCGATGACGAGGATGGGATGGACGAGGATGAATTTATGGGGCATATTGCCGACTTATAAGCCACGCACTCGTCCCATGTGGCCGGCATGATATATAGTCGTACAATCATGGAGCCCACTAATAGCACCACGCACTGGCGGTAGCGGTTCCGGTAGTCTAGCCAGGATTAGCATCAATTTTTGGGATTCGCGTCCGCGGCCCGCCCCGGAGCGTTAGGCAAGCGTGTCCGTAACCCGTAGGAGGAGGACGCCAAGGAGAGCCGTACATAACGGCGGTATTAGCTACGCGAGGCCCATATGTTATAGTTATTCCAGCAGATGCTCGGACGGCCCGATATAGTATTCCGAGGGGTCCAGGAGCCCGCGTTACGGGCGATCTAGCAAGGTATAAGCCTGGTCGTGGCCGTGATGCCCACCAGCGGGGGAAAGAGCATATTATTCATGTTACTAGCATGGGTCGGGGGTGGATTAACCATGGTAGTGGTCCCGTTGATTGCGTTACGCCAGGATATGGTGCGGCGGTGCGAGCAGTTAGGGATATCATGCGTGCCGTACAATAGCCAGCGGCCCCTGGACGAAGCAGCAATCGTGTTAGTGACCCCCGAGGCCACCCGGAGCCAGGCGTTCCGGACGTTTTTGAATCGGCAGCGGTTACTCCAGCGGTTAGAGCGGATCGTGGTTGATGAGTGCCATACGATATTAAATAATCAGGAGGATTTCCGGCCCCGGTTATAGGAGCTCGGGGATTTACGGTCCGCGCAGACGTAGATGATTATGTTAACCGCCACGTTGCCCCTGGTCGTGGAGCCAACGTTATTATACCGCATAGGATGGCCCCGGGAGTAGGTCGCCATATACCGGGCCCGTATATACCGGCCCAACGTGGCATACCGGGTATAGTTTCCCGAGCTCGAGGAGGGGTATGATCACCCATATCAGTGGATCTAGATGGACGAGGTGATCTAGTTCATCCAGGACCGGGTCTAGCGTGCCGGCATAGGGCGTGTGATCGTATACGGCAGCATCGTGGAGCACGTCCGCATAATGGCAGACCAGCTCGGGTATAATGCATTTTTCAGCAAGCAGCATAATTTAGACGGCATATTAACCCGGTTCCGGTAGACGCCCGGGTCCGTGATCGTGGCGACCAATGCGTTAGGGATGGGGATCGATATCCCAGATATCCGAAGCGTGATCCATTTAGGGCAACCCCGGACCATATTAGATTACGCGCAGGAGAGCGGACGTGCCGGACGTGACGGGTTACCCAGCGAGGCAATCATCATTCAGCCCGAGGGCGAGCGGGTGGGATATAAGCACCGTCCGACATGGATGCGGGAGTCCGCGGAGGAGCGGGAACGGGTGATGGCATATATGTGTCCCGTGGATATCACGGCAGGATGCCGGCGGGTTATATTAGATAGATATTTAGATGGGTACGTCCGGCAGGCATGTGAGGGTGACAAGCAAAGATGTGATGGGTGTGATCAGGGTGCCCAGAGCCCGGCCAGGCAGACCCGAGCAGCTAGCCCGAGCAGCCATACGAGGGCACAGAGCCCGGCCAGGCATACCGGACCAGCCAGCCATACCAGGCATACAGAGGCCCGGGGACCACAGACCAGCCAGCCAAGCCAACCAAGCCAGCCAAGCCAGACAAGCCAGACAAGCCAGACAAGCCAGACAAGCCAGACAAGCCAGACAAGCCAGACAAGCCAGACAAGCCAGACAAGCCAGACAAGCCAGACAAGCCAGACAAGCCAGACAAGCCAGACCAAGCGGACCAAGCAAAGCAGGATACAAGACGAGACCCAACCAGCCAGCCCAACCAGCCATACGAGGGCCCAAAGCCCGGCCAGTCAGACCCGAGCAGCCAGCCAGACCAAGCGGACGAAGCGGACCAGCGTACAGGACCAGACCAGAGCAGCCAGCCATACCGAACCGGCCAAGCATACCAGACCAGCCAGGCAGACCCGAGCAGCCAGCCCAACCAGCCATACGAGGGCCCAGAGCCCAGCGAGGCATACCCAAGCAGCCAGCCAGACCAGCCATTCCAGGGCCCAGAGCCCGGTCAGCCAGACCCAAGCAACCAGCCATACGAGAGCAGCCAGGCGTACAAGAGCAGGCAGCCAGACCCGAGCAACCAGCCCGACCGGCCATTCCAGGGCCCAGAGCCCGGTCAGCCAGACCCAAGCAGCCAGCCAGACCAGGCGTACGAGAGCAGCCAGCCAGACCCAGCCAGCCAGCCAGACCCACGCAACCAGCCGGATACAAGCACCCGTCCATAGCCAGGTAGCCAGCCCAGGCCAATCCAGTTCAGCCGATGATTCGGCATCCAGTGATTCCAAGAGTTTAATATCACAGGCACCCGGGATCGAGCATACCAGCCCCATAGCCAAGGACCATATCACACCAGACCGCATAGGCATCCCGATGACGGTCCGGCACGAGTTCCGGCGGCAGGATATCGAACGCGCGCAATTATCCGGGCAACGACCACAGGCCACCCAGGATCAGGTCCAGCGTGATATATATTTCCGGGATGAGATCCACGAGTGGTTAATGCGGTGTTGGTCATGTACGCAGGATGGATCCGACGACGGGCATGAGTTATTCAAGTGCCCATACGGGTATAATAGCGAGGCCAAGGCATGGTGGAAGCGTATGCGGGCGTTTAAGGATGGGATCCGTTATGTTGATTATAGCGCGCATTTTACATATGGGATGCCGCAGTCGATATGCCCCAAGGGGGATCCCACCAAAGAGATATCCCGTACAAAGGAGGCGGAGGGGATATGTGATCAGTACCGGCATACATTATTACCAATGGTGGCAATGATGTTATTCAGCCAGAAGACAGATCCAGAGATCCATACGGCGTGGGACCGTCGGTTACAGCATCACGGGGTAGATAGTACGGACGAGAGCCAGTTAAAGCGGTATTTCGGGGGGATGGCGGTAGGGATCGGGGCGCAGCAGTCCCAGTTAGTACAGGAGTTTATATAGTGTCGACAGGTTTATCAAGGGATTGAAATAGAGTAGATATTTCAGAATTTAGATAGATTAGCCATATCAGGCGTTTTGAATATATATTATAATAGTAGTATTCCCATCCAGGTATCAGATTCGTATATTTAGTATAGTTCGAGATATATATATTTAACGGAGGTCCGATATCAGGATATTTAGATAGGCCCCCCGGTGTACGAGAGATAGCCAGGGGTAATATATCGATATATATTATATAGGGTTAGGGTGATGGAAGGGGGGAGATAATAAAGGGAATGGTTAGGGTGATATAAAGACGGGATATAGATAGGGTAATAGGGTAGTAAGGAGAGTAAGGAAAGTAGAAGAGTAGCCGTACAGAGGCAGGGTAGACCAGCAGCAGCCGTATAGAGGTAGGGTAGACCAACACCAGCCGTACAGAGGTAGGGTAGACCAGCAGCAGCCGTACAGAGGTAGGGTAGACCAGCAGCAGCCGTATAGAGGTAGGGTAGACCAATACCAGCCGTACAGAGGTAGGGTAGACCAGCAGCAGCCGTACAGAGGCAGGGTAGATAGGAAGTCGATTCGCGGGAGATAGGATATTTAAAAGATAATATAGTCGTCCGAGGGTAGGGTAGATATAAGATAGAGTAGGCAGAGGTAGATAAGGTAAATATAGGGTAGAATAGTCGTCCGAGGGGAGGGTAGAGGGGAGGTAGTATAGGGGTATATAGGTAGGGTAGGAATATAGTAGAATAGATATATATATTTATATTAACGACGGCCGTCCGGGGTTAAAAGATATAGTTAATAAAAAAGCGTATATTTAGATCACCAACAGCCGTCAGGGATTAAAGGGCGTATTTAAGGGCGGAAGTATAGAGTTATATAGCCGACAGCCGGCAGGGGTTAAAGGACGGATTTAAGGGTAAAGGGATATATTAAATTCGTGCAAAGCCGTCCGAGGTTAGAAGATATAAGGTAGAAAAGATATATAAAAGATAATATAGTTATCCAAGGGTATAGTAGATAAAAGATAGAGTAGGCGTAGATAGAAAGGATAGAATAGTCGTCCGAGAGGAGGGTAGGAATATAATAGAATAAGGGTATATAGTTAGGCGAGAGGAGTAGAGAGGGAGTTAGGATAGTAGGGCGTGGGCAGGGTGATAGAGGGTTAAGATAAGCGTGGGTAGAGAGGGTAGATAGGCAGTAGAAGTATCGTCCGAGGGGAGGGTAGAGGGGAGGGTAGAGGGAAGAGGAGAGGGGTTATAATAGCCGTGGGTGGGTAGGGTAATAGGGAGTTCGGATAGCCGTGGGTGGGTAGGGTGATAGGGAGTTCGGATAGGCGTGTATAGGTAGGGTAGATAGGAGTAGGAGTAATAGTAAGGAGGATACGTAGGTAAGGTTGATATAAGGTAGAATAGCGGTCCGAGAGGAGGGTAAAGGGGAGGAAGTATAAGGATGGGTACATAGGAGATAGTATAGTCGTCCGAGGGGATAGAAGAGGGGAGTTAATAGGCGCGTATAGATAGGGGGACGGGGGAGTTAGGATAGGCGCGCGTGGTTAGGGTGGACGAGAGTAGGGATAGGTATAAGTAGGTAGGGTGGATAAGAGCGAGGATAGGTATAAGTGGGTAGGGTGGATAAGAGTAGGGATAGGCGTGGGTATATAGGGTAGATAGAAGGTAGAATGGTCGTCCGAGGGTGAGGGTAGATATAGGTAAAGATTAGGAGTTTGAAATATGGAGCGAGCGAAGCGAGAGGAATATTTAAGAAACCCGTATGTGGATTAGGGTGAAGGGTTGGGGTTTTTAGAGGGTTTTTAGAGTTTGGGTGGTTTAGGGTGGTTTAGGGTGGTTTAGGGTGGTTAGGGTGGTTAGGGTGGTTAGGGTGGTTAG